>OY720288.1:1250000-2500000 GCA_963082995.1 Noctua comes
CACAATCTTAAATCAAATTGCAGTAAAACAATGATTTTTCCAAAATTTCACATGTATTTCGTATCTGCTAAGTTCTGGACGCCCGTACAGTTTATCATGTAAGGTTGTTTTTCCATTGACAGGCTCGGCTAAGATGAGGGTAAAATTACGTACATTTTCCCTTTGATTATTTTGTCAGGGTTTCTCCAAAGCGGGGCGGTGAGGAGACGTTGAAGATTTGACCAATCATCACAGGAGAGATGCGAAATGCGTTGTTGTTTCAACCAATGTGATTAGTCGATTCCCTCTCGCCTTTTTTGTCTCCGCTTTGGTCCTGAGCCTCAAGTCAAACATTTTGCCTCCGTCTTTGCCTTGATGGTGAATCTATAACACAATATCTATTGTGTTGCTTACCTTTTTGGTAGGGCACCTAACATTGCCCACAAAAGTTCATCGTTTTTGTGTACATTATGTTGCTCAGTGAATACTCGTACCAACACTTAAGGGTAGGGGTTTTATTTCTCAACAATTGGGAAGGTAACTCTGACACTATTGGCGCTAGTATAGCTTGTACTAAGCATCCTCATTGGTTGAAAATCTGTCAATGTGATTTTATATTTCAAAATAGCTTGACCTCATTCGTCAGATTGGGACTAAGCTATGGTCACGCCACCTATAATGAGTCTCAACCAGCCTTCCCCTGTGACATAATATATGACTGACCAAAGTCTGTAGTGATTAAATTGTTTTTCGTTGAATTTTATTGTTTAGTTTTCAAAATGTTATCTTGATTCTTGAAAGAAAAACTCATATTTTAGGACATAAAAATCGAGCATCAATTTGTCATTAGGAAATTATGATACTCGGTTAAATCGACTAAAAAATCATTTATAAAATGATTTGTACGTATAAAATTAAAATATCTGTAAGGATACCATAGACTTAATCAGTCATTTCTGTCTATGGCCACTGACGTAAAGCCAATGACAATCGAGGTATTTTTTTGTGTTTGTTTTTTTTCTGCCTATCATTACACAGCTGATTTGTAATAAACAAGTGAATTAATATGAAAAATGCCTGTTTTTCTGAAAATAAATTTTAAAAGAAACTGTATAAAGGCCTAAAATCTTACTTTTCCCACGCATCCCAACCAAAGCGATCCGTCGCGCGATACATGATCGTCGTGTTCATAATCCACTCATTTGTTCGGAAAACTGAAATATCTGTCGGTGCGACCTGGCGTTCTGGTTCGCCGAACAAAATGAACGCCTCGACTAGCGCTTTGGTTAGGACGCGGTCTTAGTGTTTTGCATCATCAAATTTACTTTTTCACCTCATTTTTAGGTTTCCGTATCCAAATGGCAATAAATTACGGAACCCTTACAGACTTTTAATACTCTGTGACATTGTCGTTATAAGAGATACCAGTAAATATGTAAGTGTAAGATAAAAGAAGATAACTTAGCTTAAGATGTGCATAATAAAGTCAAGAGAAGTTTTATTTTGTTTTCTTTTATCGAACGCTCAAAAGCGTGCGCCCAATCTAGACTAAATCATTCTTTGGTGAAAAACCAGAATTCGACGTCATTTATTTGACTAAGAAAATTGTATGATCGACGCGGACATCAAGCGTCGTCTCATGCATACTAGCGACTCGGTCGCGCGCCTCCTCGCGTATTCTCTGGAGTCCTCGAGGAAACCCGAGACCACGCGAGCAAGTTCTGACGTGCTCATGCTACCAAATCAACAAAACGTTTTTCGTGTAGGCTCTCGTCCTCGCGCTGTCTCGAGCTTACTCTCAATGTAGCACCGTCTCGAAGCGCGTGCTCCTAGAGTATATATGTTCCTTGAGCGCGTGTGTGTCCTTGGCGTAAATTGCGAGCAGAGCAGGCCCTAGCCTGCGCGAGGATTTTTCCGTTCTGCCTGACCTAACCCCTACGATATCAACGCGTAGCATCAATTTTAATGTTTGCTTTACAAAGATAAAAATTGATGCTACGCGTTGATATCTTTTGTATGCAAGCTCTAAATGTTCGCTGATATTTTTTAATATGCATCATTCTAAACAACCCTGTGTCAACCGTGTGAGTATATAGCTATCTCTGTTAATAAACAATAAGAAAAATCATTGCCCTACGAGGGCAGTCCCAGAAATACCCGGCTTAACTAAGAAAACGCTAAAAAACAGCTTAATTTTATTTATTCCTCTACTTACGTCTTAGTCTTATTTTAACTCGATGTTCATTTTCAAAAACTCTGCTTTATTGCCCTGCATTTTCGCCGAACACTCGACTGAAACTTCGTTGCTAGTCCTTTTGTTTCAGTTTGCACTTTCATGGCCCTTTTTGGATTTTTCCTGTCAAATAAAGTACTGTACATCGCATTTTGACTGAAAATTTGGTTTCAGTCAAATTGCGATGTACAGTACTTTCTGAAATCCCCAATCGACGGTCATCAAACTTGGTACATTTATATTAATTATTTGTTTTTCCGCCTGCATATATAAGTTGGTTGGGGTGTACTATTACCAAATCTTGAATCTGCTAATTTTTGAAACAAAATCCCTTGCACACGATTACCACATTTGTTTACCGTGCCAACCAATAGCAGTAAAACAAAAAAAAAGTACCCTTTTTGTGCGGACCAATTGTAGTAGACCGAAAAATATGCTCGCTTTTACTAATTACATTAATGATATGATTTAAAAAAAACTCATTAAGGACTGCCCTTGTATGTTGAAAAAAGGGCAGATCAAAAAAGTTCAGGATACATTTGGATTATACGATTCGCAGTTTTATTGGAATAGGAAATTCAGAATCCGAAATGGCTTGATACGTATATCGTACATAACATCACTCGTCTAATCCCCTAATGGGGTTAGGCAGAGATGTCTACAGAAAATAATAAATAATAATTTATTAGTACATTCGTATTTGGTGGCTTGATATCGGAAATAAATTCAGCAAATCTTAATGTATCATTACGTCACTCAGCAAACACACTCATATTTTATTCACATATCAAAACACATCCAAAACTGATGATACTTTTATTTTATTGTACCTACATTTTATTCATAACGGTACTTCAGGACGATGAGAACCAACTGTAAAATCCGCGTGCCATTTATAAAGTTATATTTAAAATGTGATGTTAGCCACAAAGTATTGAAATTATATCAATGCGTGCACGCATGCCTGCGCGGGCGCATGGCAGGCAGGGAGGGGTGAGGAGGAGAGGGGGGACATGCGTGGGACGGTGGGCCCTCCCGATGAAAGAGTTGAGCCGTAATGTGGTTGATATCGGTGATGGGGCAAAGAGTAGGGGTGCAGACACGTTTATTCGTTCTAGGTATAACGGAGGGGTAGATCAATAGCTGCTGTCTTTAGCTGATAAGAGGCTCTTCTTCAACGTATAAACTAGCTATCCTACGACGAACCCTTAGGCAGATGACGGCTCATCCCTTCTCTTCTTCCTCGGTCCATTCTGAGGATCGTATTCACAAAGGGACTGCTCGGTACAAGCTACCTTCGAACTGAGGGCACTCTTTACTCCTGACATATTGCAAATATCCGTTTGGTTACATTAATTAAGTTCCTAAGAACAGACTTCTTAGCTCCCATAGCGGTGCATGGTATTCGTGTCAGTCTTTTCAAAAAACAAAATGACGACTCGAGAAAGGCAAATAGATAAATAGCCTTATAAAATCAAAATATTATTAATAGGATTAAACCTCTATCCTTTCTACACAATATTCTATGCCGGCCAGTCCGTCTGCCAAGTCCCGTTACCCCGGTGGGAGTCCACAAGGCCGCAAATTAACGATCCGTCGTGTTTTGACTCAGCTGCGCCGGCGCACGCCGATATCCTCTGCTTTGAAAGATTAATGGCCGCTTCAGCGCTTGTAATACACACTCGTGATCCTTTTATTGGTCAATGAAATCTTGAAATATGGCGACGGGTTTTGATTTTAAATGTATTTATTGCATGGATTGTTTGTTTTGGAGATATCACGTGTCATCAGCACATTAATGTTGATTGTTGTACCTAAATTGACTCACCGGTGGTGGACTGTTTATGTTCTTACGATTAAAGAAGATTGTCATAATCACTATTTACCACGCTTGCTTGGAGGATTACTGATAGCTGAATCTTGCTATTAGTGGGCATTTCTATCCCCTTCATGTACCTAATACCTTCGTTCACGGCAATTTGAGGGCACGGTTGGAGCAGCGGCTGAGCGACTGGCTGCTGCCCTGCGTGTCGCGGGTTCGAACCCCGCACGAAATAAATATTTTATGGCCTTGCAGGTAGTTGTTCCGGGGCTGGCTGTTTGTGTTTGTGAGTTTAAATGTTTGTAAACGTACCCAACATACAGGATAAATTCGTAATGTGGTGTGCTTTTAAAGAATCATTTAATTCAGGCCATTGCAGTCCACCGCTGATTGTCAGATAACATCACTCTACTTCTAACGCTAAAGCGCCGATAGGAAGTGGTTTCTACAGTCAATGATGAATCTGTTGCCAAGCGTAAAAGAAAAAAGTCGACTTTATCTAATCTAGAGAGAGACTGTGTCTACTCTTCTACGAGGGCTAGGGTGTTCTTTCCTTGGTTTACGAGACAAGGGGAGAAGAATTTACCGAGGAGGGTGTTTTAGACCCTGGAAATTATTGTACTAGCAAACTAAACCGGTCGATATTAGACCCTTTTATCGAGTTGTGAAAATTGGCAGTGTCATTTCCTAGCTAAAGCCGACCCCAACGAATTTGTTAAAAGTCTAGGCTCCACAATTACGTAGTAAAGCAAATACTTCTGCACTCGCCAGCTGACCGCCGAGACAACTAACTAAACGTGTGGTGTCCAAGAAACTTTCTCTTCTTACTACTAGCCGTTACCGTCACTTGTTTTAGTTTACAGTTCTAAACAGGTCTGCCCGGAGTCGAACCCACTGCCCGCTAGCTAATATGTACCGTAATGTCCACATAATTATGCTTATTGGATGAATGATTTTATTCTGTGAGCTAGGTTATACTCTGACTTCGGTCCTATAAGGAATTTCATATCATATTTATGCCTATTCATTTACAGAAACTGCTTCGAATCGAAACAATTGAATTACTCCCGACTGCATGTATCCTAACTATGTGTGTTCCTGCTCTTATAGCCTAGGAGGCCACAGCATGTATAATATAAGAAAGTTTCTAAAGAACCAAGCGAAAAACACTGATGACTCAGATGGGAATCAAACTTCTTCCGTTTAGCAGTGATTAGCGACTGGTAACCAGCATTTATGAATAAACCCCTAATCACTAAATAAACCATAAATTAATTCTAAAAGAAAGTCTTAATCGATATTGGCTATTCCGAAGCGAGATTCCAGGCCATTTCGATTATCTAAAGGCGCAACATACATAATATCAAGTTGTTGCGCTAGGTTGAAGAACGGCTATCGACCCACTGGTGGGACTATAAATTGTAGCCTGGCTAAGGAGGGACATCTCTACTATAACGTGATATTTTATTATACGTGTCTATTTATATTGTTAAACTGTTGCGTGCAGTGGTGGGCAACGAGGGAACGTTATACGCTAATTATAGTACCTATTACGACTGTGACCCCACGGTAAGCTGTCAACGGCGCCTCCATAGGCGCAGTTGACGTCGTTGACGTCTCAATACCGGATGCCTACAAGTGATTAGCCATCCCTGAAGCAAGGCTGTCTCTATTATGTATATACATGTCTCTGTTAGAATAATCTTTCTTTAGAGCATTATTTTTCTTTATTACACACAAAATTAAAAGATACACACATCAGAGACATATCACATTACACACACATAAACATTAGAGCATCTTTATCATATAAAGACCATTACCTATTATCTTACAATGTTTCTTACTGCAGTTGTTTGGACTGTGCGTTCTCTAATGTCCTATCAGTCGCCATGTAATAGCTGAAAAGTCATCTGATTGCTTTTTTTGAGTTGTACTGACAAAAAGAGCAACAGAAATGTGTACGTACAAAGGTGATGCGTCGATTAATCGACATATTCTATCGCTGTCCACTGGTGGACATAGGACTGTCCCAATTCCCAAGGTGTCCACCCTGTCCATCCGCATCCAGTCTTAGTTTCAGTCTCAGATTCAGCCACCTTTTGACGTGAACTGGGGGTTCATGTCATAAATGCGATTAGGACAATTTGATTGTAATTGCGAGCTTTATATCTCAAAACGTGTAATAGATAGCGGGTCGGGGTTGTACCATCATGTTAGGCATATAAGCCCAAACAGAAAAGCACCGGGACCTTGACGCGTGATTGGGCGTGGCCTAGCAAAGTCTAAAAATAGACGCCAGAAATTCCCTTTTACATTGGAATTCACGGAACAGCAACGGCAGTGTCGCCCAGAGAGACACTGCCTGCCGTTTTTTTTTAAGATCGTCGGTCCATCTAGCTGGGAATCCCTAGCATCCCGCTACGTTTACCGGTTATTCTAAAGAAATCTCTTTCAGCATGATAAGATGACGATTAAATCCGCTGCCCTACCCAAACGTTCGTCATCTTGCATTGAGAGCTATCTCTCCTAATAGGTGCGAATTACACCGACGCCGCTCAGTGTGTATGACACGACAAATATTGACCAACTTACACTCACTTTAAAAGTAAAAGTTGGTGATGTAGTGTAGTTAGTTGCTGTTGAATAAATTGTAATACATTACGGTCTTTTGTCAAAATTGCACACGCGCTGGCCGCTAGATGTTTGAAATTAGGAGACAGGCGGGACGATGCTGATGATCATAATGCAATAAAATTATTAACATGCCATTTATTAAATCTGTAAGTAGGTAGTATCAACAAAGGAGCGTGACCACTAATGAGTGAAAAAAAAAATTCAAGAAGTACAAGTAGCCTTTGTGAACAAGTTTGTTTCAGGGAAGTATTACCGCAATTCAGCCTTGCTGAAGAGTGTTCAGTTCTAAATATGTTTCAGCTTTATGTATGAAAAATATGAACTATTTCATGTCAATCGGCGTTCTAGTTGGCAATGTTTGTGTTTATTATTATCAAACCAATATGCCAGTTCCAACGTCACTATGAGGAAAATTACATCGGTTCGCTAAAGTCCTAAAGTCTGGGAAACGTATAGTTAACTCCCCAGAGACTATACATTGTTCAGTTTCGTTATAAAAAGAAAATAACGAAAATAGTTTAATATTTAAAGCAATTAGCACGCTAAGCATAAATATTTACTACTTTAGTTAGAGCTTAGTTACTTTAATAGACACTAGACACCAGCGTATATCTATTGATCTATGAATTATATCAAGTGCCGAGTTTCCGCGAAAGTAGTCAGTGACAGCTATGGGGACAGGGGACAGGTCCCTCTGGGGTAAACGACCCGACTCTAGGCGCTGCGTAGACGCACCTTAGATGGATGTTTACTTGTACTTACTTAGTTGTTACCTTCAAACTGTTGCGGGAATATTTATTTCTAGCATCAAAATGGATAAAACAAAGTTTAGTTTCAAATACAAATCAAGGTTCTTTTTCGACTGGCTTAAATGCTCAATACAATGTGAGGATAGACGAATACTCTCCGTCAAGACGCCAGCAGTCTACTCATCAACACAGTAGCTGTTGCATTTCAGCCGATTAATCGTACTTTGTATACGTGTTCCATAAAACCTTCAATTAATTTTAATAATATTTAGTTCAACAAGTGGAACAGGAGTCTTTCGATGGCTAATATGAAACATGATAACGAAGGCAACATGACATTAGAAAGAAAATTGTAAACATTTCTTCATTCAAGTTCACACGGTTCAGTACAGAGTACCGAGCAGAACGGTAGGTTCCTTTTCTACGACTGTTATATAAAGATTTCGGTTTAGATTCAAAAGAAAGTACTTAGTCTGCTAACCTGCTGCAATCAAATTCGCCAGTTAAACATTTCATCATTCAACATACAACACATAAATGCCATCACAAATGGTTTGCACTATATCAAATCATACTGCATCAATATTAATTTACCTATCATTGGATAAAAAATCTATATCCTAACCCAGATCATATTCTGTACGTGCCTCATCGAAATCCGTTCAGCCATAAAAGCTTGATAAATGGTAGGCTTACTTTCGTATTAAGTAACATTTATCAAATGACGAGAAGAAGCAAGAAGAATCCTTGGCAAGGAATAATGTTTCTCAAATCGTTTTACACACATACTCTGGCTATGGTCATGTTTGGTGTAAGGACCAACCCCACAGAGGTATACAATACTACATAAACATTGTCGGGTACTACGTGGTCATTCATGGGCTACACGTAGCCATTCATGGGCTATCACGTGTCCACGTCGATGGCACTGCTTGCAATAATATCGATCCGCGGTAACCAACATTTGCCGTTAAATGATGCTAATTTGGACACAGATTATAAATGTGCAGATATGACAGGTAAGTTACGATCGTTTCTGCCTATGTGCAGTTGGGTTTATGAGATTTTTTTTTAACAATGGAAAAGCACTCCTTACTACTCTACTTCAATCGGTAAGTACCGTTAGAGGCGTTGCTCAGCTTCTGGACCTGTTCTGCCGATATCCGAACGATTTCTAATTCCTTAAGTAACAAAAACTTCCTGAAATTGAGTTTCTTTTTCTCTATCTTTGTAGTATTTACTTATCCAGTAGGGCCCGGGTTACAACAGAAAAAATAAGCTTTTCCTATTTTATTCTCCATTCAGCGGTAATGCAGAGTAAAATTCATGAAAATCAGAGTGCAGCTACGCAAAATTGCTCCTTACTGTGCGTGTTGAAATCTGGCTCTATGTGAATGCTTTGCCTATGAGAGTGCACAACACAATAATTGAAAACTGTGGTCCTCAGAGTCACTTTCAAAAGCACGAATCGTCGTCGCATCTGTTCAATTACTCACCTCACTGAACTGCGCTTACGCACCCAAACACGTTAGTGGTGGTGGAAGACAGTGCGCGCGCGCGCGAGTCGGGCAGTGGACGCGCCATGCGAGACAGTGAAGACAGCGCTATCTGACAGTGCAACCAGTGACCATGACAGCGGCACGCCTCAGCGTGGTCATGCTGGCCATCGCGGCCATAGTGCCCCGCTCCCACGGCCAGGAATCCTTCGCCAGCTCCCTGCTCTCCGGTGAGAACTAAACTAAATAGGTCCCGGTTTTGGGTCAGTGTGTTACGGACTTAACTGAACTATCATTGATTTGTGATACTAACTACAGCTTTTAGAGTTTGTCTCGGTGTTTCTTCTCAGAGTATTCGGGTAAGGAACACCGACTTCAATCAGTTTTTTTATAAAATTACGCGTAAGTGTTTGAAAAACTAATTTACAGCATAAACATCATTTACCATTTAACTATTTGTGCTAATTTTCCGTCCGTCTCAAGAGCAACTAGTCATGTTAGAAACATTTTCTAATTTCCGACAGCGCCATTTTCTATCCTATATGAAAAGTTTGTAATACTTACATTCCGAAGCAACAGTGTCGTTGGTTTAAATAGAGAGAGATATTATAAAAAGGTGTTACCAACAAAATAACGGTCCGCGGAGTATTGAGACTTTCCAAAAAATTATATGACGGACGTATGTTAATGAAAATATCAAGTAACAGGTTTTTGATCTAACAATTATCTGTTCTGTGCGTCGAGTTGATTATTTTGAGAATATTCAGTGAAGGCAGGGACGGAAATGTAATTAAAGAAATGTGTTTTGATAGCGATAGCGTTGAACTTTGAGACCAGACTAGCTTTCGAACTGAGAACAGTATCGCACGGCCTCACGCCAGGTCAGTAACAGGGTAGGTAGAAAGATCTCATCGCATCTGCGGCGGCTACGGTCCGTACACATTGTTTTAAGACCGTCTGCTAACTTTCTTGGTCCACATCCGTCATCCGGGGTACATTCTACCTATTAGACAAGGAAACAGAGCATTAAACTGACGAATTACTTACTTTACTATACTTACCTAAACACAAATATGTATACACAGACTGTCGCAGGGACTTAGGTATGCAGGTATGTTAGGTACGTAGAGTCGTTTGTGCGAGTCCGGGGAGGTACCATGATCGTAAAATCTGAAGACAAACGGTTTTAAAAGTTGTGCTCCGGTTTTAAAGCTACCGGTGTAATAGCTTGAATATTTACATCATCATCCACAGCTGTTGCCAACAGATTACAGTAAGCAGTCTCAGTTTAGAGATTCCAACCGATCCAAGTCAAAGTCAATCTTTACAATGACCTACAGTTTAATCCAAAAATGACTAATTCTTTTGAGTTATCGGTTTTGTGGTATTTTTCTTCAATGACCATTCCAAAGACTTCTCCTCGAACACACTCTTCAGAAAACTAGACAGATTCAGACAGATTTTTCGTCGTCTTCTTCATTTAGTGTCAATTGACTTCCACTCAAATCTCTGAAGAGTAACTCGCACATGGTGCACATTCGCTTCGATCAAATCCTGGAATGTGCAGCTGGTTGTACATCATGGACAGGTCTCCCATTTGGGCAGATTGTTTCTACCAGTGGTAAAAAAATTTCATTGTGACAAACTACTGTGTTCTTGGCTTGATCGTCTTGGATAAGCAACATAGGTACCCAGAAGTAAGAAGGTTTAATCTATCGGTGAGACTATCTTCTCTTCTTAGTCAAAACACTCTTATCAGAGTGGTCGTGGTTGCGCAGACGAGGTACACGGAGAGATGTTCGGTGAGTCGTTGACTTCCCCGAGGATTGCTCTTTCAGCGATGTGCTTCCATTTCTGCCGGCTGGAGACGTTGCGAGTACACTGGTCCATGATGGACTCAGTAGCTTTCTTGATCAGGTCACTCCAGCGAGTTGGAGATCGGCCGCGTGATCTCTTGCCCTACACCTGCCCTGAACCACCAGTTTAGACTACAGTTGAATCCTAAAGTTTTGTTCTGGTGTGTATTGGGCATAGTCAAAAACGTATTCGGACTGAAATCCAAATGCTGCAGATGTTGTCAACAAGCAAAATTCAACCCAAGTAGCAATTCTAGTGCATTACAGTAAGAAAGATGATGTCAGATAGGCAGTCGCTCCTCGTAAACTTATTGGTATTCGGTTACATCCGGTTAGACTGCAAGGAAAAGATTAGGCAGATGATGAGTAAGATTGTCAGATTTATGTTAATTACTTTCTTGTTTGCGGTGATAAATATTGGTATTCTTAGACTGATTCTAATGATTTACCTGACCTACCACAATTTGTGCCAAAGCATACTTAGTCTTGGTTAAGACGTCTAATTGCTAATGGGTAGTGGCCAAGTTCACATGACACGCCCCTGTACTGTATTTTAGTTTTGTAAATAATTATAGTATTTTAATTTCGTGATCCACTTAGGTTTACGTTCAGATACACTCGTACCTATGTAATGGATGTGAGTTTACTTTTTACCCGACTACGGCGAAGCCAAAAGGAAATGTTGTGATTTTAGCAGTTAATGTATGTATGTTTGTATTTACGTAACGTATGCTCCTCCGCAGCGCCTAAACTATGCATCCGATTTGGATGAATGAGGTGTCAATGAATTCGGTATTATGGCTCGGGTAACATAGGTGCATTTTAACCGACTTCAACAATAGGAGGAGTCGATTTTATCTTGTAAAGCTCGATTTTAATTAGAGCGTGATTTTTAAGTAGTCGAGTTTTTTAGTTGTAGTATAGTATACCAAACAAATTCTTGTAAACATAGTACCTGTGTAGCGGAGAATGATGATGAATTTATCTACAGAATCTGCAACAACACTGACTTACTGTGAAGGAAACCATCATAGAAAAAATACATTCTTTGCTTCATAAATGATAAGTGCTTCATTAATTTCATTTATCTATTTACCCAAATAGGGCTTATTCTTAACGTTCTAAGTGATTATCTATTCTGTTCTCTTTGCAGAGTGCTTTGAAACGGAACATTTACATATAGTTATTTTTTTAAATAATTTTGCACATTTCATAATGTTTGAATATTTTATTGAACGAGTGGGTGTTAATTTATAGTTGTACATATTTAGTAAGTTGAATGACATCGTTTGAACCGTCCGCTTGTTGAGTTGAGAATACAAATACATATTTAGGGCATTGTCCACAAACGATTCAGTTTACTTGGTTTGGCTAAACAGACTCGCTTAAGAAAAGTGTAACTTAGATAAATTTAAAATACCGTAATTACGAGTATAAAAACGTCAACAGCTGATATGCAGTAAACTGCAGAACATAAGGCGATACACACCATTTGAGCTCTATTTTTGGTCACTTCTATTATCCATTAGTTATCCCCTTACGAAGATGGTCTCTTTAATTAACCTAAGAGTGATTCTAGCCATCTTCCTAGCATGGAAGTGTGCTGGGGCAACAGCTGCAGGTGCAGAAAACCTCAAACGGCGCAAATACAATAACTTAATTGGTAGTTATGTGTTTAAGCAGTTTATGGTTGAAACACTAGGGCTATGGGGTCCGTGTGCTCACCTAGCCTTTCGGTATATCGCCAAACGATCTTCGTTCTTTTTCGTGTGGTTAGTGATTAACCTGGTGTCAGAGTTTTCATGCAGCCCATGGGCCTCTGACTAAATATTACTAGTAGTATTAGTGAATATTACTCACCACTGTATCTTTGTGATTATTATTTAGTTTGCCATGGCACGCTAAGAAGATCACGTTATCCTTGTGAGATTCATACGTTATTTGTTAGTGTGCTGTTATATTTTGGTTAGCGAAATACAGTAACAAAAGAAAATTATTCATTTCCTGCACGTTTTCATAGAATTTCGTGCACCTTGCTACAGTTACAAGTAACTTCCTCTTTTTTGTCCGAACGGAAACGGAAAGTATAACTAATTGATTGTACGGAACCATCTTGTGTTACGTTGTGTTCGTGTTCTTTGTTTTTGCAGACAGTACGGTCCACTTTTAGACCATCCCCATCCATACCCCCCCCCCCAGCCAGCCCGGCCATCTTTGCCTCAGTCTGGCTGTAGAGATTACTACCCCGTCTGATGCAATTTAAAAAGTTGCAATTACCGTAACTTATCAGCCGCAGACAAAAAGGCTTCCATCCTATTGGGCGATGGATGACACGGGGATCGGCATGTCTGCTGCTTACAACTATTGACTTAGTTATTTTCTAGGATAGTTGTATTTGTTCTCTTCTTATAGCAACTTCGAAAAAGGTATCACTTGATAATGCCAGTTTTTCTTCATTTCAACTGTAGCGATCAAGTCCTGTTGATATAATTTGTCATTCAAAAATCTGCTAGAAATGTGATCCGTGACTAGGTACATTTTTTCATAATTTACTATGTTAATTTTTTTTATCTATCATTTTTTTTCCTGATTTAATCAAAACAGTCTACTATCATGCTGCGATAGTAGCTAAGTATGGCTGCTCGTGGTATATGGGGCGCGCGTAACGGTGCGTTGCGCGAGCGCCGTTAACATGCGCGGGCGCAGACACGCATCTTATCACTGATAGTGATTGGAAAATGTTGACTTTACTTCTACAATTCCCGAGTTCTATCTTCTATATTTTAATAGACTTGATAAGGATGAGTCTATTATTGGTAAATAATTAAGAATTTATGTGATTACTGTACAAAATCATATGATTCGTGTGCTAGATCCAGGACGCTTTTAGCGACTCGGTAAACTCGTCCTGATCATCACTCATATTGATATAGGGAGAGGGCTGGCTTTTATCATCTAACTTTTTATCAAGGATGATTTGAGATGAAGAATTAATTAAAAACCAACCCTTCATTGATCATTCATGAAATTAAAAAATATTGAGCCGTTTTATAGGTAGGTAAATGAAAAATATGTTTTACGAAGAATTAACGTCAAAATAATTGTATTGTTAGAGTTCTATACCCCAAACCGCTCTCAGATAGTAGATCTTACATTGCAATGATCACAGACTCGCAGTCCGTTACAGTTTCGGCAAAACAATTACAATGAATGCCACAATGTTACTAGGTTTATGGCATTCTTGTGCCAATTCCGCGCGAACTCTTCGCGCGTACAAAAGACATCAACGCGTTGACGAGTCCAATGAAATAAAATAAGATTTTCAATAATTGATTACAGTATAAGATAATTTTACAATTTTAGTAAAGTTTATTCAGTACATAGTTTAAAACAATGTCGCTCCCGCTGTTTGTACGTTTAGATCTTTTAAACTACGCAACGGATTTGAATGCGGTTTTCAGCAATAGATAGAGTGATTCAAGAGGAAGGGTTATATGTATATTGCACCCGTGCGAAGCCGGTGCGGTTTTCTAGTAGATAATAAAGTGTTCATTATTAAAAAAAATAGCTACATTGTGGACAGAATGCCATCTTTGAGCCTATTACGAAAACAAATCAGTACACTCATGTTACAGAATAAAAACAGTTTTTCCTCAAGCACGGATCGGGCTAGATAGATAAACACAATACTCTTTATTATGTACACCACTAGAATTAAAAATATAAATGTAGAAATTGAGGCTAAAGTCTAAGTTTAAATCACGAATCTCATTTATTTGTATTAATCTTTCATTGAGCACTGCTCATTCCGGAATTTGAGATGAACGAATCGGAAATGCCGAAGAGGTCGTAGTCGTAGTATAGATTGGTATACCTAAATCCGTTGCTAATCTAACAAACATTTAGGACAAGTACGACGAAAATAGCAACACAACTCACCACCATCTTACTCACACAAAATCTTTTAACAAAACATCCGCAAACATTCAATTTCTGAAAAAACCGAGTCACCCATCTGTTTCGTAATCGCGGCAAGCAACAGACGAAAAAGAAAGCCTCTTCGTCGGCCGGTTAATTAATCGGCGTACGTTTGACATGCCGATATGTGCAGGCGCATGATTCATGCGAGTCGAGGTGACATTTCACTTCGTTATACATTCTGTAGCGAGAAGCATAGATATTATGCTGGTATAACAATTATTGTAGATTAGCATATGCCCGCGGCTTTGCCCGAATGTAGTTTGGTAATTGTCCCACGGGATGATACTACCGGGATAAAAAATCCTATATGTTAATCCAGGTTATAAACTATCTGTGTGCCAAATTTCATCAAAATCCGGTCAGTAGTTTTTGCGTGTAAGAGTAACACAAACTTTCGCATTTATAATATTAGGAGGAAGTTGGATTCTTCGTTTATAGTGTAATTGCTAAATTGTTACATATAACATAACATTACGCCAGTAACGTTTAAGTTCTATGAAAAAGGGGAAACAGACCAGGTATATATTCAGACTCAGAGCTGTCACGCCTGCCACTGAGAAATTCCTGATCTTCTTCTTCGCCGTGTCAATTCCGTATAGTAAAACGCAAAAGCACTGCTCAGTGCAAGATGTATTATCTGGCAAATGGTATTGTCTTTATGTTCAAATATGTTTTGATTGATATTTTGAGATGTAGTCTGTACGTAAACAATGATAACAATAAAAAGAAATCAACGTAAAAAAGGTTTGGAACTCCATTTAATGTTATTAAACAAATATATAAGATGTAACACAATTATTTAGCAACAGAAGCACTAATCTATGTGCTTCTGTACGAGTCTGACGATAAATATTCTCTTACTTGGTAAAAAAAACGAAAAGAAAAACAACCCGTACATTCTTACAGCAAAACACAACTACACAGATTACATGACCACCTTTCAGCTCCATACAAAAAAGCCCAAATCAACCATCATTGATAAAAAGTATAAAAACATGACGACGCTGCAATATAACAGATTATTCAACCTCTATCACATTCAGTGTCGCGTAATCTTGCAGCTCTTGACCATGGAGGGGAAGGCAGAAGGGGGAGTGGGGAAGAGAGAGGGGTGGGTATTGAGGAGGGGAGGGGGGTGAGAGAAAGTCCTGCAGACGCGACGACGCCGGACTGTGGTGGGTGACCAGCGCTCCCACGATCGATTACCATTGAGTATTGACAATCTGGTTTTGTTGTATTTTGTTTTGAGTAAGGGAATTTCGGTTTTGGGAGTTAATTGTAACGTGATGGTAAAAAGTAGGTTATGAAATTACTTCTAATTTCGTATAGAATCATTTGTTGTGGTTTGATTTGAGCTTATTTTTATCATGTTAATCACTAGCTTTGGCACGCGGCTTCGCCTTCGTTTTGGTCAGATATTATTTCATAGGACTGAACGTTTTTTTTAATATAGCCTATTTCTTTCGGGGATATTATAGCTTTAGTGAAATAATTTTAAGAATCAGGTCATTAGTTCCGAAGATTACCTCCTACATTCAAATTTTACCTCTTTTATAGCATAAGTGTAGATAAAAAAATAACTTTCTCTGGCTCTTAGTAGTATAATATTACACTGTTATCTGTAATTTACTAAAAACACATTACATCACACCAAAACAATTCATTATCACATTAAAACAAAACAAACTCAAAAAATAACTATAACGCAACGCTCAACACAAACATCATTAAAATAATGGCCATATTTATAAAAACTGAAATAGCAGAGTATCTCGTGCATGTTATTAGACTGACATGTAATTACTATTTCGCGTTGCTCTGAAACTCGGTGAAAACCTCACGCGACCGGCTGAAAGTGAATTAATATGTAAAACATGGCTGAGAGGCTACAGAATGTAATGTACTAGCATTTAGTTCTTTGCTCAGGTGCTATACTGAGTTTCATTTGTAGTTCCGGAATATTCTAGCTTATTGTTTTTTTTACACCTACTTTTGAAGTTATTTTATAACAATGTTGGTATTGAAATGGATGTAGGTCATGTGCATTATTCTTTTGTGGCGATATTTACTAAAGGCATTACAACTAGAAGCTAATCCGCCCTGAAAAAAAGCACCTTTCCCAAATCTGTAATTTCAATTACCATTGAAAACATGTTTACAAATCCATCAATTTGCTTTAATTGTAAATTTAAGCAACGCGTTGAAGTCTTTTGTTCTCACATTTGAGACTCAATGTAAACTTATTCCTGTAATTATAAATTAGTTTATTTTCTCTGTAAAAAGGCTGTAAATCTTGAAATTGCGAGGTATCGTCACATGGAGTCACCGCGCAGTTGTATCATAGCCGTGGCAGCGACTTTCGCGCGGTCATCGACCCCGTAGAAAGCACCCGCTTGCTGATCTATTGATTATTAAATAGTTATCGGCTACAGTTTGTCTATCCTTAGTTAATAATAGATTTGAAAACAATCATTAATAGATAATTATAGTTATAATTGTATTTTCTCAGTGAAAGAGTCGTCTAAGAATGCGAAAACGTTTTGGAACTTTTCTTGATGTCAGTTTTACGATTTTTAATATTTTTGTTTAGAAAACTGTTGTAAAGCCATCTTTTATTCAAAAATAAATCAATGTAGCCCATAAAATGTATTGTTCTGTAAGGCGGGATACCAATGATGCCAAAAAGAAAAATTGTGATGACAATTTCTTAATTTTGGGGACAATGTCATTCGTGACTGCATTGGCAGGTTGCCCACAAGTTGTTTACATTGTTTTGCCCGAGGTTATGCTGATCTGATTCTGATGTTCTCTCTCCAAATCTCTTTCGTTCTTTCTAAATATTTTATACTTAGTCTAACTCCTTTAGCACACAAACGAGACAATACACGTATTATTGTCACTTTTTTTTTTTCGGATTTGTAATCGTCCAATGACCCCTCCCGTTCTAGGCGGAGCGGAAGGGAGTGTCAGATTTCTACTGACTAAAACCCATCCATGTTCCTTCTTTGCCCTTTGTGTTCCAGGGCCACGGTATCTCTTTCGAACAGTCCCGCAGCCCTGGCAGGCATCGGCTTATGTGTTTCCAAGTGATGCAATATTGTTTTACAATTCAAAGGAAGAAAGGACACTTCGTTATTAATAACGGTAACCTGTCAACCTGTCAATCCATAAAATAGAAGTTAAAATAAATCTTACTTATAAACTATATCACTGTACGCGATTAATGACTTAATGAAAAACGCGGAAAAACCTACTTGAAGTAAAACTTATAGCGCTGTTTTAAAACTAACATACTCATTTGAAAATATAGAACTACAGAATAGAAGCTGGCCATGTGCATTAGTATACAAAAACCAAAAGACATTTAAATATTCTTACGATAAATACATATAACTGACTGCCTCGTTGGGTTAGTGGTTGCAAGTGCGACTGCTGAGGATGAGGACCTGATTTCGATTCCCGGGTCGGGCAAATTTTTATTGGGTTTTCCATCAGGAACGTCTCAGTAGCAGCCACGGAGTCTGGATTTGTGCCCAGATGGCAATAGGCTCGCCTCCAATTACATGGGACTTAAACATAACTAGTGAAATGTGGGTGTACTATTGGGTTGACCTCTATCTAAACCTTCGGGGATTACAGGCATGATATTGTGATGATGATGAGTTCTAGTGTAACGTATCAAACTTCGCAATTATATCATTTTGCTTTAAGCAGTTACTGAAACAGATCACATTTTTTCTGATACTTTGAAAAAGCCAACCACATAATACATATGAACGAATTAAAAGAAACATTACACAAATTGGCTAAGTGGTTTTCGAGATCTATACAACAGACAGATAGACGTTTCAATGAATAAATCTAAGGATAATGAACTCTGAATTCAAATAAAACCACAATATGTCAATCAATAATATTATTAATATCATACTGATTGATTTACGGTTTTATTTAGGTACCTATTTGAAGTTCAATAATCTTATACAATAAAAAATATATATTGAATATCATAATGAGCAATTGATTATGTGGAAAGAGATAGATTGTTGGTACCTTTTCTGTTAGGAAAAAACAACAAAAAAAATAAGTGGCCTTTAAAAATATATCGAGGTTTGGCAAATGGTTATTTTAGGTCGATTTTTGCCTTTCTATCAATATCTGTACAGCATCATATCATATTATGTCATTGTATGTGGTCTTGTTCCACTAAGTACGGGGTACATAATTTCGTGTCCTGCATGCCCTGTTGTTTGCTCATTACAGGATCTGATGGACACTACTGAAGGCGCCTAACTCGTGGCTCAGCTGAGCCGACGCTATTTAGGTAACCATCGACACGCTAAGCTGAAGAAAATATGTTACTGTGCCACAGGTTTCATGATCCTTGTTAAAAACTTAAGAAGTTATAATTTTATTCTTTTTGTCCATCTAATGGGTGTAAAAAGACCCATAACGAAGACGAAAGGCACCTCCCCGCCATTGCGATTTTTTTTTTGTTCTGTATCATTCCTCGGAACCTTCTAGTTACGGAGATATATTGACGTCAAAATTCCAACTTTGCTATTCAATGCATCCATCAGCACAACGTTTTGAGAGCGTTACACCATATGCGTTACATACTTACCGTAAACCGTGATTTTTTGCGTTGAGTTACTGAGTTTGATGTACAGAATGCTTGGTTGACGGCTTCGTGAAGGGTCCATTGATACCTTGTGTATGTCTTCTTCGTTCTTCTCCGTCGTCAGTGGCGCTACCTGCCGCCCTTTCAGCGAAGCCGGCGTCGTCCGGTGTCGTGCGCGCACGCATGTACTTTCGTTTTCGGCGCTTGCGGTCGATTTCACCGCCCGCCGCGCATTAGGTCATCGGGTAACGGTTTGCCACCAGAAAGAGGCGTAATTCATGAGAGAAAGAGAGGATATAGTGTGGAATTAATAGTGAAGGAATTACGAATGGAATGGAATCACGTGTCATCATGTTTCTTGTATTAGATTTTTTTTTACTGCAATTTGCCTTTTGCAGTAAAAATAAACTGTATGATAAATTGGGGTTGGCGTTTTAATTACAGTCAAACATACTATTATTAGTAACCGTTAATGACAATAAGATGCCTCGTCCCCTATTTTTCTTACTCCTCCGCTGGTCGTTTCTGATTAACCCGCCAGCTTCAATGCCTCAGCTCTTATCTGGTGGCCACTACTTATGATTCAGGCCCTCAAAGCACTGGCGAGCTTGTCCCAAAAGAAAAAGGCTCATACCTTATTCCGTATTACGAAATGCAACTGACGACATAACATATCTAGTACACCTGACCAGCATACTTCTTCGTGTGATTCTATGCCATATTTTACTCTATTCAGACGACCGACAATTAAAACCCAACTACAAATGTATCACCCGCTGCCGCTTATCAACGAGGTCGTCGTCTGTTTTCCTTTCATTTGGCTCCGACTAATTCTGTGTCAGTGGCTTGAGGTCGCTGGGCGGCGCGGGCGCAGGCCGGGGGAGGGGGGGTGACGGTCACCCATCCATCGGCCGGGAGGAGCTAACGGCACTGCGTTGTAGAGCACCATGGGGCTTGAGGAATGTCGCCGCACGGGTTCAGGTGATGTTATGAGATGAAACGAGATTAGATTTGTTGAAGACGGTTCGAAGTTATTTATTGGTTATTTGAAGAATTGTTAAAGTAGTGAAGGTAAAATTACGTTCAAGATTATTTGTGTTGGGTAATAATTTGGTTTGTTTCATTTTCTCACATAGTATGTCAAAATTATGAATGAAATTAATACTCATTCTGACACTGTTCAGTTAATGATATAATTGGAAAAAAATGTGGTACTTTTTAAAACTGAAACTTGAATTGTTTATATGCCTACAAAATAGCCGAAGGAATATAAATACAACACAAGTAAATTAATAGAAATAGCAAGTACCACTTAAGAAACCATATGATGAGAACAGAAAACATAAAATAACATTATAAAGAAGTCTATATAAACCTAAGCCTTTAGTTTTGAGCCTTGTTTTATAACACAAGTTTGTAGGAAGGTATTTACTTTATGCACCTTAGTTTGTTAAGTATTTATCTATGGACAATCATTGTAGATTGAAATAAATGATATTGATAGATAGATAAATATAGCAGTTGACGCAATTTTTGATTGATCCAGCTAACTACAGATAACTGGACTGTTCACCCCTGATACCAGCACACAGGCGCTTCGCCTCATACAGCACACATTCGTACACTACAGCCGCTAGCCAGCGCCGGCGCAGCGCGTGCACAGAATGCGGACGATACTAACGGACTCAGCGCAGGCGCCTGCCATTTCTGTAAACGGCGGCAAAATACACGGAAATTAGGCCTCAGTAATTAAGGACGATGACCCAGTTAGATAGCGGTCGAGGTTAGCCTACGACTTTGTGTTCATCGTGATAGGGATTAATACGCTCTAGGGCAAACGGTATGTAATCCAATATCACAGTGCGAGAAAGTAGAATTTAAGATTATTATCAGTGAGACATATCTCGGGGTTCAATAGGAAATGAAGCGTTGGTTCATATGGTCGACAAAACATGAGGCCTTTACTCGGTGTTATCATGAACGATAAAACTATTCTTAAAGTTTCAACTTTAGTGCCAATGGATTGACTTTTAAGGGTTTCGAAGTTATATTTTCTCAGAAGAAGGCCACGTCAGTTTTATCGCATGGAAATAAAGCTCAGGCTAGTTTTCCAATAAAGCAGAGACAAACGTAACGAAGAATAGACGTTGTGGATGTCAGTAAATGAGATTGGTTGATTCTCGCACGTCACCTTTCCACTCCACTCGTCTTTGGTGGAAACCGTGTCGTGCTGACCGACTCAGTCCAATTCCGTGTTGATAAAAGTGGTCATTATCTTCGTCGCTCCACTGTTTATAGCTATTGCCTATTACTTACTCAGTGTGAAAAGCTTTTCTAACCTGAAATTCCCTTCCCAGGTCTCCTCGACACGCTGGACACGCAGATGGAGGCTAAGAACTGCCCGGGCACGTGCATGCACACGCTCGCGGCGCTTCTCTGCAACGAGGTGCTGGAGGAGGTGGAGTGCCCCAGCCCTTCCATGAAGTGCTGTGCTGATGAGAGTAATAGTAAGTTGGATTTGTATATTCATTAGTTTTAACTGGAAGGTCTCAAGTCAACCAAAGGGTTGAAAATATTTTGTGGGACTTACTTTATACCGAATAGAAACATAACGATGACAAAATTTAAGGAATCTTTTATACACCTGTATATTCGATGGAATCGCTTCTCTAATTGGAAACTAAGGTAGGGTTGCCATACATCTGACATTTTCCAGGTAAAGCCGGAATTTTTGCTCAGTGTTTGGAATCCGGAATTACCAAAAATGAGAAAAGTAAAACAGTTTTTAGTAAAATAACATTGTTTATATTAACGTAAAAATCAACTGTTACATAATTGTATTGCGAGTAGTTTATATGATTTATATTTAAAGCACCCGAATATGTTATGCTGCATATCTTTCTCTATTAAAAATATATCATTGCAAAAACAAATCACAGAATAAAATTGAATATATTAAAAGAAAAGAAAATTCCAGACTTTTCTTCTAATGTCCGGTACTTCCGTATTTTCTCCGAAAAACTTTTCTTATACCTACATTTGGGAACTCTTAACTAAGTTGAGTTTCTCCAATTCCCTCGGCATTTCACTATGTGCTGTACGTCTGTCCTTCTGAATACAAGGATGAGGATCGGTTCTCGTCCAAAGCCACACTTTAATGTAAACCATACTAAATGTATTGTTTGATTATAAATATCAATTTCAGACTTATTTGTGATACCAGTATGATTAATAATATCAGACAGGAAAACACTACTAAATGCCACATGCTTTTACCGCACACAACAGCTCTTGTCCTACAAGCCTATAATGTTTATCATCTAATCTTTCAGGTAACGAGACACAGATGACGACGCAGCGTCCGCGGCCGACGCGGCACACGACGGTCGCCGACGACGACTACGACGACCCCACCACGCAGGCGCCGCAAGACAAATACAAAAACAGTGGTAATTATTAGGTACACCCTATTAACTATTAGGATTAGCATAATCACCCTACAATGTTCCCACTGCTGGGACTGGGACACAGGCCTCCTGTCTGTGAGGAGGAATGGGCCGTAACGTAATCCACCACGCGGACCCACTGCGGGTCACAACTTCGAACTGTGCGGGTATAGGACATGCCGATGATGTTTTCATTCACGTTTTAAGAACAGTGTTGATAAAATAATGTGACTAAAGTAAAGTGCCTCTCAGCCACCTAACAGACTTTTATGTTTTGCTGAGGAGTTTGATCTGCCCCTTCTTTTCTCCAACTCGAACACTAAGAAGTGGTGAAGTACGGACGTTTTGGGCGACCGTCTTATGTTATAAAACTTATACGTGACATTCAAGAAGCGCTGTCTCTCAGCCTAATTTCAATGATTTTGATTTCATTTTTATCCTTCCAAATGTGCTTTTTTTATTTAATAACTTTAACTTACCATCGTCTGGCGCTAACCACGCTCCCTTCACTGTTACAGGTAACATCGCTTGCCCAGGAGTGTGCGTGGAAGCCCGCCTGTCCCAGTACTGCGAGGCCTACCTGGACTCCCCAGACCTTTGCGTCAAGGGCCGGCTCTGCTGCGTCTCCAAGGATAACTACGGAGACAGACCTCCTCCGGACCTCGTCGTGCCGAATGAGAAGAAGTACTCGACTAAGAGGCCAACTACTGCGGTAAATATTTACTTTTGACAAAAGAATTGAGTGATTTATTATGGATCTTGGAATAGGATAAAATCTCACTGAAATGGAAAATATTATCTTCACATTTAAAACTGTTTTGCATAGTCAATACATCAACGCTATGAGTTAGCTATAGACTTATTGCTATAATTTTGTAAACGTCGATTTCTCATCATCTACCTGGCCTTTTTCCATCATGCTGGAATCGGTTTTCAGTCTGACCGGATGCAGCTGAATATCAGTAATTTCACATGGAGCTAATGCCTATCTGACCGCCACAACCCAACAACTGTAACTGGGTAACAAGGACTAGTATTATGTGCTTTCTGAGGCACTGAGGGGTTCGGTATGTCATAAAAGGCTACCCATCCACCGATCGACCTCGACAAGCGTAGCTTGCCTCTCAAACATTAATAACTCCATTTCCCCAGCTAACAACAACACCAGCTCCAAAACAGAGGCCCGGCCACAAGTGCCGCGGCGAGTGCATCTCAGGGCTGTTCTCCCTGCTCTGTGATAACGTAGATGAAGATGCAGTGTGCCAAAACGAGGGGGTCTGCTGCATTACCGAGAACAAGGCTGCTGAGACCACCACACGGAGGCCCGCGACACATCGACCGACTAAGCCGGTAAGAGTTCGTAAGGTTCGTGTTTGAGTGGAGAGATATTTATTCATCATCATCATCAGCATCATCATCATCTTAGCTGGAAGATGTCCATTCTTGAATAAGGGAGTGACTTCGCAGTATTGTATGGACTTTAACCTATTTCTGACCGGCACTAGTCGATGAGTTTGGTCATTTCCTTTTCCTCAAAACTTCGCCACAATGACTTATCCCGTGCCTCCCGCATTTTGCGGCAACCTCTGGAATCTGATCCCACTTTTCGCGAACGCCACACCAAAACTTTTTAGCTTCATCAGCATTTTCTGCGAGTATTAGGCTATGTCGGTCACATGTCTCAGGTTATTTTCATACTTGTTTTTTATTGCAACGTGAAAAACTGCCCTTGGTAAAAAAAATAACTGTAAAGTTTAAATAAGTATGTCCTATTAACTATCTCAAATACTTTCCATCACATAACTTGACGATCCATGAAGAATTGTAGGCCCTTCCTAACGATATGGACCTATGTTTCCAGCCCCCTCTCCCGCGGTGCCCAGGCCACTGCATGCACAACATCATGGCCGCCTTCTGCAACCCCCCGGCTGTCATCCTGCAGCGAACGGAGTGCAGCACTGAAGGATACGTGTGCTGTGACAATACTAGGTATGTAACAATCCACTGTTCAATACATAAGTAGGATGTGCACGGAGAGGTTTCCCACGTTAGCTGCTCGGTTCATTTGTTAGCGTGGCCGTAGCTCGCAGTGGACGACCCCATCTACATTTTCATACAAAAGCCAGCTAAGCACACATTTAAAAACCTTAGCCGTTGGTTACTGTAGTAGCGGCGTCTTACGTGGTTTTGACTTGTGTACAAGAAAATCACTTGGATAAACAGCTCAGATTAAAGAATCACTCAAAATATTAACTTAAATAAAACTTGTATGTAGCTTCGGGGTCTTGCTGCTAACATAATTTGCTCAATATAATCATGATTATGCTCGTTTTCGTCATACGAGATATATTAAATTACGTCTCGCAGATTCTGTAATTGCTATGAATGCTCTTCTTCCATTTCAGCTCAATTTAAACGGGAATGCATTTGCAACAGTATAAAGGTCAACCAGTCAGTAACTTGCTAGCGCGGTTGACAGCCTATCTTGACTTTCCGCAACAGGGGAACCGCTCAAGAGTGTATCGTTAATGTAAGACTTACGTTTCACCCCCAGAGTACCACCCCGCACCACGCGCCGTCCGACTACGACTACCACTACCACCACCACGACTCCTGCACCAGCGGACCCTCGCCCCGACTGTCCTGGATCCTGCATCGTGTCGCTGCTCTCCTTCACTTGCTTCCGTAAGTATAGAGATGCTGTACAGCCATCTCTTCGCCATGGCATCACTAGGATCATTTTGAATGGCCCTGTTACCGTCCTGGTCCTTCTTGGTCTTGACGTGTTAAAGCAGTATTGTTTATCAGCGTGTCGTTTTCTCACACAAACCTTTTTCCACAGGCAACGCGGAGATGACAGACGTGTTCAAGTGCAAGAAGGCAGGCACCCAATGCTGTGCCCCCAAGTCAAAGGTGCTTGAAGTGGTGGGAGGCCGTCCAGCCAATGACACAGCACCGTTGCCGCTGCCGCAGCCCTCGACCAATTACCAACATTACACCACGCTCGCAAACACACACACTACGCCTATTGGTGAATCTCAAAATAACGTTCTATTAAGTCAAATTGAATGTAGGTATTTGTTTCTGGTTGTAGTGGTAAAAATTGCTTGATTTTAATATTAGATCCCTGCTTAATAATGCTGATTTCTGGTGTAAATTTTCCTTTTAGTCAATAATCACACTTTGTGACACGGAATCGGCATGAGCCGGTCAGAGAGCCTTAGGCGAGACGCTTCTTTATAGTTTGAACCATCCAACTTCTCGCCGCATCGAAATATTCGCTTTAATTGCATTAATATATATCTCTGTCTGACCGGCTCAAGCTAAATCTGTGGTGAAGTATTGTCACTCCCAGCAAATGCATTTAAAATACCCCATATTAATAAATGGTTTATTTAAATACTCCCCTTACTAATATAATAATACAAAAATATCAAACACTAGACCTAAATGTTTTTCTCCTTGCATTTCAGCCCCGTACGATCCGAACTATGGCACGACGCTGTCTTCCACTGAAAAATACAACAAATACGTGTGCGGAGTCAAAGGTAACTTATCAAAATGCTTTCCGTCGCGCCGGCTGCGACTGTAGGCGCCTTCATGGCTGTACAGACATCTTTTAGCTTGTAGCCAAAGTCCGAACTAACGGCGCCATCTCGTTTTTTCAATACAATTTCCATGATTCATTAAATGGTCATGGTTTTTTTAGCACTTGAATGACATTGACAGAAGGGCGCTGTCACTAAACAATAGTGTAATGAGAGCTATAGTTTTTGCTTTCACCAGATGGCGTCACTGGCGAGTAAAGTCCTAGGTCGACTAAGGTCATTAATTCTATTTTAAACTTTAAAGTACCAATAACTTAATAAAATGTTTATTTTATTACAACATAGTGTAAACTTCAGATACGTAATTATTTAAAATGTTGTCCCTAAAATTTGCAAGCATGAAACATTTATGCATGATCCTAACTTGCTACTTAAAATCTTCAAGTCATAATTAATCAGAAATGGCTCAATCTTGACGACAATCGTGATGTACATGATAAAAAGCGCACAACGCGCGAGCATTCTATGACATTTCTGAAGACCTTACTCTACACGAACGCCTCTAGCGGCTAATTCATGCGCGATAGCCCCATTGTATTGAAAAAAATAAAATAAGATGGCGGCGTTCCTTCCGATTGTCGACATGCCAAAAGAAACATACAGCACTACATGTATCTAACTATCAATGTCAACATAGAATGTATAACACCGCTTCCTCATTCCAGGCACGACATCCCGCTCAGCGCGCCGCTTGGGCCGCGTGATGGGCGGCGAGGACGGCGAGCGCGGCGAGTGGTGCTGGCAGGTGGCGCTCATCAACTCGCTTAACCAGTACCTCTGTGGGGCTGCGCTCATCGGCACGCAGTGGGTGCTCACTGCCGCGCATTGTGTCACCAAGTAAGCAGCACTAATAATGTAAGGTGGCGATTTAGTCACCGGTAACCCTCAAAGGAGTTTTCTAACCATCTCGTTTATACTATTTACGCAATTGCTTCTGCTGAGCATGAGGCCCTGGGTTCAGTTCCCAAGTCAGGCAATGTGGTATTGGATTTTTCCTTCAGGAAATTTCTCAGAAGTGGTCCTGAATCTGAACTTTACCCGGCTTGTGGGTCACCCTTATTACATGGGACTTAAACATGATTGTCGAAATGTGCCTGGTTCTTCGGTGGATATTACTTGGAGGTTGACGTAATAACCCTTGATACTAATTTCCAAAACTTTCAGCATCGTCCGCTCCGGCGACGCGATCTACGTGCGTGTTGGTGACCACGACCTGACCCGCAAGTACGGCTCCCCGGGCGCCCAGACCCTCAGGGTTGCCACCACCTACATCCACCACAACCACAACAGCCAGACCTTGGACAATGACATAGCGTTGCTTAAGCTGCACGGGAAGGCTGAGCTAAAAGAAGGTGGGTAGTTTGGTATTTTTGGTAGTTAAACGAAAAAAAGATAAGAAAGAATATATTATTTTCCTGTGTTGTCTACTGTGTGTACATAAATAGTAAAATATATTAATAAAGAAAATGAACAAAACAACATATTGGGAAAAATATGCGACACATCGTTGGGCTTAAGTATGTTTTTACATTATTATATAAGTGCTTATGGGCATAAGCAGCATCGCTCGCGTGGAGTCCGGTAATTGTCCCACGGGGTCATACTACCAGGATAAAAAGTAGCCCAGGTGTTAATCCAGGTCATAAACTATCTGTGTGCCATATTTCATCCAAATCGGTTTAGTGGTTATTTCGTGAAAGAGTAACAAACATCCATCCATCCTCAGACTATGACTTCATTAATAAGACGTAGGATACTTTTCATCTGCCTCCACGGCTTACACGGCTTACATCGACCTCCACGCGGGCGAAGCCGCAGGTAAAAGCTATGTTAGTTCTTAATTTTAATCACAATCCGTGCCACCGTTGTGTTAGGTCTCATTGACATTTAAAGGCGTTTTTGATGAAAAAAAAATCTTACTATTTCCATTTTTCTACAGGAGTGTGCCTGGTGTGTCTACCGGCTCGAGGAGTGAGCCACGCAGCCGGCAAGCGGTGCACCGTCACCGGCTACGGGTACATGGGAGAAAGTAAGTGTTCCTTATATTGCCATCGAATGGCATGGTTATAATAACGAGGCAAGTGCTATCCTTCTAGCCAAACTGAGGTGAAGCCTGGTGCGGGATGCGACATAAATTAGCTCGCGCCGTTTGTGTGGCTTGCGCGAATAGTCCCGTGAACATCAAATCGATTGACGCACACAGTTGCGTCCTATTCCATGCAGGATTCATTTAATTTTGATCATTCCTTTGCCGGATTTTAACACAATATACTTTTTTTATTGAATGGAAACCCTAGATCAGTCGATGGATTCAATGCCACGTGATAAAATTAGCCATACGAACTTCCTACAGAACTAATACCAAAACTATTAGTTTAGGGACCTATTTAAATGGCCTGTTAGAAAGTTTTCTTTCTGAAAAGTGATTTTCTAGAAGTGTAAGGTGGTTTAAACAAGCCACAAAAGGTTTAATGTTAACACCTAGGTATTATAGCCAGTTTTGTCTTCAAGAAAATCCGCCTAACTGACTTACCCTCAATTCCCAGCAGGCCCCATCCCCCTGCGCGTGCGTGAGGCTGAGTTGCCGATCGTGAGCGACGCCGAGTGCATCCGCAAAGTCAACGCAGTCACCGAGAAGATCTTCATCCTGCCCGCCAGCTCCTTCTGTGCGGGTGGCGAGTCCGGAAACGATGCATGCCAGGTTGGTAGCTGAAAAGTCTCTTAAAAATATTTAAAGCTGATGGATCAACATCTTTGTCCTGCCCTCATCCCATATTGGGGTTGGTGCAGCATGTTTTCTTCTTGCCATATCATCCTTTACAGTTCCACAGTCCGTCCATCGTTTCTTTGGTCTTCCTCAACTGCTGATGACCGACTATATGCATCATCTTGACGTCAAAATGTGCCAATTTCTCTCCTAGTCCATTATGCTGTTATAATTGGGATGTGTGCTTGTTGCAAGCATCGGATTTTTTTCGTTATTTCTTAGCGATTGGTACTTTGCAACAGCATATGTAGATATTGCAGGCTGGCCCAAAAGTACTAGGCACTAGGCTTCTTTACATGGCTGTTCAATATCCTAACTCATGACATGACATGACATGAAATCTGTTCACAGGGTGACGGTGGTGGTCCCCTCGTATGCCAAGACGATGGCTTCTACGAACTTGTGGGTCTCGTGTCCTGGGGCTTCGGCTGCGGCCGGCAAGACGTACCAGGAGTCTACGTGAAGGTGTCCTCATTTATCGGCTGGATCAACCAAATCATATCCGTGAACAACCTATAGTGCAGCGAGTGAATCTAGGGTTTCTTAAGTCGATTATCTTGGCAATTTTGGAAAATAGCTGGAGTTGCTAGTGTGTTTCGGCCTTCATAATTAAATTGGCGATTTTTTGTAGTTGACGCAAAAAATATACACGCATGCGCAAAGGTGAGATTCTCACTCTTTTTGCATAGTTGGCGTTGGTTTAGGATGTGAATATTTTGTATGGCAACTCAGTCATGCCAGTTTTTATCGAAGTGTACACATTATGTATGTGTACAACTAATATCCTGACATTTTATCTGGTGAAAACAACAGAAACTGCTAAAATTTGCTGCCTCGAACAATATTCGACCTTTTTGGTTTGAACAATAGCCCCATTTTCGTTTAAAAGCACAGATTAGGACTGACTTTTATTACTTTTTGAATCTTAACCAACCGAAGACCATAAAAAGGAACACTTTCGTAGAATTAGGACTTACTATGATAAAAAATGACTGTATATCTGCATTTAAATAATATTTATTTCAAATTATTACTATTTATGCACAGTATTTGATTTAAGGTTCAGTTAAACCAGTTCAGACAGACAGCGGACTGGCTGTGGACACTGACATAGACAATAGACATTAACAGACACACTAACAGAATATGTCCCTCCGGTGTCCGGACCCGCGTCCACATAATGTCCTTACCGGTATGACCGAACTTTTACTCTCGACTACGCTGTAATGTAAATATTTACAAAACGTCTTGTTTAGTCATATAAGTTATTTATTTAATTTATTTAGTATTATGTTATTTATTTTTGTCGGCATTTAGACATTCTCCCACCATCTCCCCAGTCAAGGTAAAGTCGAATATATTTTGTATTTTTTTTCGAAATTGTACTGTTTTTTAGACTTGGCAACTTTTTATAACTTTATTATTAGTCAGAAATTCAGAACACGGTTTAAAGTTGGTTTAATGGCTTTCTACTTTTGACACACAATTCGCAATACTTTTAAAAAGTTCTACATTTAAACTTTCAATTTAAATGTAGAACTTTTTAAACAGATTTTACAAAATCAGGGCATGCAAAATTGCATAACTGAATATCTCTTGGCACTGAATAGCTATTAACACACATGACCCTCCCTTTGGGCGCCGCAATCGGTTAAAAAGGCCCTGAGTTTATTTTTAAATACCTTATAAAAAACGTAATACCTGTTTTTGCTTAGTCGCCTGTGTGCAATACAAATTGTGGCCATTGTAGAAAGCCATTCTTGACCAAAATATTTATTGAATACTTCCCTAGTTCCGTATACATACGTAAAATAATTTATTGTTAGTAATAAACAGATAATCTTAGTTGTAGTACGAAAAACCAAACAATAACTATTATTTATATTATTTACATACACAATTAGTATTTCTAGTTGTTTATACATACTATCAAAGATTTAAATTGCTAGATGTGCCATCGGCGTACTTAAGTCGCTTTGAGAAGAGTGAGGTAGCATTTATCCCTAATGGAAGACAAATACATTTTTGAGCATGAGTGAGCGAAATAGTACCATTGAAATACAAACAAAAACGCAATCACTTTTTGATGGGGCAGCGGCGAATCTTACATTTTAAATCTTTGTATTCTACATGGAATAAGTCTGTCTGCACGTATGTAGTTTTGAAAAGTATACAAAGAAAACAATTCATCTAAGATACTTTTTTCAATATTGAATCGAATCGAATTTTAGACCTCGGGAGTTTTTTTTTTTCACAATATAAAACGTGGCAGAATCTCTTAGATTATTTAATTTATTTTAAACATAAATGGCTATGCTGTTAAAAATACACAATCGATGTGTTTTTCGTAGAGTATCCAGCCATAATTGTCGGATTTTAAAATAAACTATTTATTTTTAGTTTACGCCTGATTCCACCATTGTATGGGACACTTATTTACATTCTGTTCAAATTTCATTCGCTTTGATGTGTAGTCGGCCTCATAATAGTTATATCAGAAAGTCAGTAGAGGAGAGATGAGCTAGGGTGTATCCACCGAAGCTGTGCGGAGATGCGTACTTGATAGACCGGAGCAGAGATGTGTACCGGCTACTCACGCTAAGTTTAGCGGCCGACGCACACCGCTCATGTGTCTTCTCGTTTCCGCTGTGCGCTGTTGCCTACTCGGCTTAGAAAATTACGAGACATCTTTCCTCTCTGCTCTCCGTTTCCACTAAAAGTAAGCGGAGATGAGAAGTGTAAGTAACGAGATACCTACTACTGTTAGTTTACACCACATCTCCGCTCCTCTCGTCTCGTCTCCGCTATAGTCGAGTTGGAGCCTTACAGCCCTTTCACACTACTTCTGATAGCAACTTTATTCTAGCAAAAATAATAAACATTTTGATTTGAACCGCAGACTTCTCAGTGGTAGCTATATTGAAAAACACAAGAACGTAGATCATTGTGATTTTATCAGTGATGCCAAATTAGAGGTAAAATAACCAAATGTAAGGTCTGTAAATGCAAAATATTTGTCGTTGTATGACGTGCAAGTGATATTCATCCTTAGGAAGATAACTATGAGGTCGACTTTATTATGTATTAGTTTTTTTTGGTGTTTGTATTGTATTGTATACCGGGCTGGTGCCTGTAAGTCCACGTCCAAAGTGTGTCTTCATAAAATTCTGGTGGAATCTGGTACCTCTCCTTGTGAGGTTGTAAATATTATTGAGCGCATGGATCAGGCTGATTTGATATTTCGCGAAAATACTAATTCTCAAGTTTTTTGTCAAATTACGATAACCGTGGCTTCGGGTTCAGTCAGTCGGGTAAAGACTAACAAATACATCAGAATTTAAAGTGAAAAGTAAAAGATTAATGAATCGTTACAGTTATGTTAGGTGCAGTGTTCTAAAAAATACATAGTACAGATCGCGTAATACGAATCAGCCTGTTCTAAGTTCAATTACTTGTAAATGTAGGTACTCTGTAATATGCTAATAAATACGATAAAATTATTCTGGGTTTTATTTTCAGTTCATCATGTGTCTTATCTTGTTCCTCGAAGCGTATATGTGTGTCCGATTGTTGGCAATACGGTCGCCCCTTATTTGGGACTCATTAATAATTAAAAAAGTATTAAATTCACATAGACTAGGTACTGGTACTTTTAAATTGTCAAAAACAGAAACCTGAGCTACATTCAAGCCAGTGTGAAACTGTTAACATTTTTTAGATTCCATCATCTGCACAGCCTTTTCCCAACTATGTTGGGGTCAACTTCCAGTCTAACCGGATGCAGCTGAATACCAGTATTTTACATGGAGCGACTGCCTATCTGACCTCCACAACCCAGTTAGTACTGGGTAATACGATACCCCTTGGTAAGACTGGTTGCCACTGACTACCTGTAAAGACTGTCAAGGATCTACAAATGACAGCCGGGACCAACGGCTTAACGTGCTTTCCGAGGTACGGAGGAAACTCGGTATGTAATGGGTGATCCACAGACCAACCTAGGCAAACACGGCTTAACCTAAAGATCGATCCGAGCGGCTGTTATTATTTAGCCACGAGCTCCTCTTTAACATTTTTTAGATTTGAATAGACTTAAAATTAGGTTTGTTGGAAGAAATGAAAACTCCACATATGTATATTAGTAAATTATATTTTATTCAGAGCTTACACTCACGTGAATACAGAAAGCGTTGTAAACTAATTTCGTATTAAATATATCAAATATTTGCTTCATTTTATACATGAATGAGCTTGTATTAATTACACACGGAAAAAACTTAAGACTTGGCTTAGCAGTAATATAAGACTCAATACTGTCACGGAACAGAATTTAACAAATGGCATTCTGTTCCGTGATATTGTAGGGGTATGACCGCACTATTCGACGCGGATCGGCTAGTGCCGATCAGAAACAGCTTAACCTTTTGAACGACAGAACATAAACGCACGCGCGTGCCACACATGCCCTCCACGCCAAGTCACAATATCACCGGAAATACCTAAACAAGGAACAGGGATTCCAAAACTAGATAATTGTTTATTATTCGTGTTAATAGTGAAACGCATTTTTTGTCACATATTTGTGTCGTTGGCGTACAGGGCAAGCGCTTGCTTGTCACGTATATGTGCCAATGACGTTCAAAAGATTAATATCCGTGCAATGAAAGCGAATAGTCCGACGCGGTGTCCAGTCGCGTCTTCCGAACAGAATAGAGGCGAACGCCATCTTTTTCGCTTTTATTGCACGGACATGAAGTTTCCGGCCGAATCCATGTCGATTTAGCATTGGTATTTAGTAGTCACACCCTTATACATGTGGGTTAGTTTTAATTCAGAAATAATATGCCTTACAAATCACGAAAACCTTAAACGTTTGGCTATGCGTCAGTATTGACCCATCAGAATTAGTTTTAAATACTTTTTAAACATGGTTAAATATATTGCCTAACAAACTATTCGATATCATTATCGATACACATTTGATATGTGGCACACTAAATAATATAATTATCTAAAATAATATAGCGAACATTATAAATCTTAACGTAATAATAGTGACAATAAAATTAAAACTATTTTATAAAAATTAAAATTAAATGAATAAAGATGAAATTGTTTGGAAATTCTTTTTGAATATATTAAAATGACGTAAATGGGAAATAAAATCCGAATTCTGCTTGAAATGTAGAAATTATAAATATCACGAGAGAGTATTATTACAAGCGATAAAAATCTACACTATTTCGACAGTTGACATAATAATTTTGTCATTAGACGCCCTGACAATCAGTCTTACCAAGGGGTATCGTGTTACTCGAAAACTGGGTTATAACGGTCAGATCGGCAGTCGCTCCATGTGAAGTACTGGTATCATGTGAATATGGTTTAGACAGCGTATGATCAGTTGAGATAATAACTTGGTTTCAGAATATTTAAGATTTTCGCTTTTAATTTATTTACCCTGTGTGCAAAATAAAGCATATTGTACCCATTTTATACAACGTTCTTGTTAATAGATTGTTCGTGTAAGTCTCGCCTAACGCTATCATACAAAAATATAGAATTTTTAAACTACATAATGGTTATATCTTCGTCAATTTGTACAATTTGTCAACTGTCCCAATATAACTAACTATGAATATATATCGACACACATAAGCATAGACACACGGAATACATACTTATACTTACTTCTTATAAAAATAACAATATATCTATCCAAATCCGTATATCACACCAAATCGGTGAGATTTTTCAAAGAAAATGGCGAAAATTGTCGCATAAATAGTCACTTTTTCACATTATTTGATGAATTAACACTATCGAGACCATTTTAAGCCAAAACTATTTCAATAGTACGAAAAAGTTTTTATTTCAAGGGCCAAGCGTAACTAGCGCCTCTATCGGCGAAAATTCGCGACTCATATTGAACACAATTTCTTCACGCCATCTAAAGGTACAAGACAGTATACTGGGGTATATTTACTGTCATCAGTTGGCGTTCCGTTCCACGAGAGGTTTCTTGTGAGATGAGGGCGCCGGTAGCTTGGAAGGCTTCTTGTTTGAAACGGAACGGTCTGCGTTCTCTTTGGCGTTTTCCTGTTGTGAAAAAAAAAAGAGGAAATGTTTGAATGAATTGGATAATATAACATAGCATCAAACTAACATCTATCGATTGTTCTGGTATATGGTAAACATTTTGTTACTTAGAATTGCTAAGAAGGTGGTGGGCCAGTTATTTATAATTTTGGTTCGAATCCAGGAACTCCAATTTCATTATAGATCCTAGGTATCAATGAAAAATGTCACGTATTACTTAATTTTGTATTAATGATTATCAGAGGTTAATTTGAAATCTTTAATACGAAATGAATTAGTACTGTCAGTTGAGTGGTTGAGCATGTCTTGTAGCATTAGGTCCGACTATGCACCGCTACTGTGATTACAAACTCAGCAAAATTCGAAAGCGAACGATTGCAACTTATTTCATAATAGCATGGGTCCCCAAATTTATGTTCGTAGGAGAAAATTGCTACTAAATGTTCGTAAGTGTACATATTTGTACATGCAGTTTAAATAGCTTTCAATCATAGTTTTCTTCTTGGCTTTTGCCCATATTGTAAAGTTATTTAAAATGTAGTTATCGAGCGTTTACCTTCTTTATAGTATACAGTATGTCAGTCTCGGAGGTGCTCTTGACGATGTGCTTGTTCCTGGGCGCGGGCGGCGGCAGCGGCGGGGAGGGCGCCGCGAACACGGCGGAGTCCTCCGACGAGCACTCCGAGTCGCTGGCCGCCGCGCCCTCCGGCTCCGACTCTATCACAACGCAGTCCTACAGCGGAAAGGGAGGTGAATAAACATAAACCACGTGCATGTAATCCTCGAAGGGTTACGTTTTGATTGGTTTTAACTGGAATCCAGTACCTCAGCTCATTTTCGTTTTCAGTGACCCCAAAAACCAAGAAAATGACACCCATGACGAAAAAGCCGAAAATTCGAAAATCGGTGCCATCTTGGATTTTCATTTTGACCTCATTTTCGTTAACAGCGACACCGAAAACTACGAAAATGACTCCCATGACGAAAAAACCGAATATTTTGGTCAGCCATCTTGGATTTTCATTTTGTCCTCATTTTCGTTACCAGCTGACTCAAAAACCACGAAAAGTGATTTTATCTTATATAAATAAGTCAACATAATAAAAAATCTAGTTGTAACCAAATACGATATCGACCATTACTCATTCTATCTCGTTCTGCCCTACATACTTTTTTTTTCTGCCCTTGTCGTAACTCGACAATCTTCGGTTTACCGAGCTCCCTACATAACGGTGCTGTCAGCCACGAAGTCACGTGTGCGCGTACATACGATTTTAGTTCTGAATTCTGACACCCAAGCACCGGCTTATTTGGCGCCACCGGTTGCTTTATTTGTTGACATGAAAAATTTTGTAATTTTTAAAATGTTTTCAATCCTATGGTGTATCAAATGGCTGTACTCGTACTGTGATATGATACCCACAGATGTGTATGTAATATACTATTTGACTACAGTAGATAGCTAGACACTACGTAGTGCCTTGTTCCCGAAGGGAAGCCGGCAGGAATCGGCTTCTTAGGTGCCTTCGGCCAAGAAGTAACTTTACTGTAGAGAAAGTAAAGACCATTATAATTTTGTCAGACTTGTCAGTGGCTGCAACTTGACAACCTCTTTTGACAATGATTCAAAATCTGAGATAAAATAACTGAAAAAACTGTACAATAAATTAAAATAACTTACATCATCACTGTTCTGCTTCATGGCACGGAACCTGGCCAGCAGTCGGTCGTGCGGCGATGTGGCCGCTAGCATGCGCGGGTAGCGGTACTCGGTGCGGGACGGGGTCTTGCCTGCAGCGATACATTTATATAGGTTAGTGGTTTTACACAAAAAAAGAATGGTATAGCTAACAGAAGTGAACACGAACCTTAAAATCTAGTATTTAAAAAAAACTTGTGAAAAAGTTGCAACTTTGTGCCCCAATATCTCCGTAACTAGAAAGTTCCCAGGTACGGTCCAGAAGAAAACAATGATCGCAATGACGGGTAGAACACGTGCCTTTCGGCTTCGTTAAGGGTCTTGTTGCACCCTTTATGTATCAAGTTCAACTAACCTGTAGGCGAGTACACCTTGTATTCCTCAGTGAGGTACCGTCCCTCTAACTCGGCATGTTGCGCGAGCGCCTCACGCAGCTGTGCCTGTAGCCGCTCCACGTGCGCGCGCGCATGCTCTACTGACGTGCAGTGAGAGGCGCGGTGCGAGCGGGACAGCGAGATCAGCTCGCCGGTCGACGTGGAGAGGGCCGACAGTTGGGAGATAGCTGCACTAGAGTTTGACTGCAAACAAAAGGAGACAAGTCAGAATAAAACCATTACAGTATAGTATGATTCATTGCTAACAATAATTTCACTTGATGCGATTGAAATGTGGTTGTACTATTAGGTACACCTATCTAACTCTACGGGGATTACAGGCGTGATGTTTATGAGCTTACCTCAATCTTGCTAACAAGCGCGTCAGTGATCAGCTTGGTGCTGCCCACGATGCCGGTCAGAGTGCAGCCGGCGTCCTGCACGAACTGCGCGCACGTCGCCTCGTCGGTCGATATCACGTTCGATACTTCTTGCTATATGATGAGAATAAAAGATTTAGTTAGTTTAGTGTGGTCTTGATAAAATGACTCGCAGCGGCTCTGTAGGCGAGTAAAAGATAACGAAATCCAACATCGTTGGATCGATTGACTAATGAATTATTTTTTCAACGTTTGATTCATTTGTATTCAGTGAAAGATGCCGAATGAACGCCAAAAATGACCAAAAAGCGAAGGGTCTGGTATACCAGTTTAACATACCTCAACTTGTACCCTTGTCTGCTCCAGCACCCTGAGCATCTCGTTATTGATGTGTTCCACAACTTCCACCACGTTCTTACTGAATATTTCCATGTCCACGTTGATGGCGTTGGTGCCTGCAAAATAGCCATTTAGCATCAATGGCTTAATTAAAAGACAACAACCCTTTTTTTGGGGAAAAATTAAGGTACAAAACATATGGAGTTACAGATCACTCACGCGCAGTTTTTCAGTTTTGTCTTTGCAATATCATGTAAATAAACATTACCGGAGTTTATATGTTGCACACTGATTTTTTTTTTTTAAATCATTCTAGAAGACTATCTCAATTCTCGCTCGTTTTCGTAATGCCAAAAAAAGATAGACATACGACTTGTCGAATCGAAGCGTTTGTGGATGGCTATGCAGGACTCGCCAAGCCGTCTTGATGAGCAGGGGTTGTGATCAATGCTCATGCCTTCTCTGTATGAGAAGAGGCCTCGCCCAGCAGTGGAACAGTAATAGGCTGGTATTATTATATAATCACTATTTTTATAACATAAAGTTATGAAGCCTTAGCTAGCATACGACAGGGAGGAACTTCAAAAATAACTCGCCGTTTTTAGAGGCAGGTGAGAAAGAAGAAAAAATACATCACATACCTTCCTCAAACTCCTTCCCATACTTCTTGATATCTTTTGCGCACTCTTCCCTCCCATTCTCACTCTCTTGCAAATCTCCCTCTGCCATCTCCAACTCCTCTGTATCTGCTTCCGCTTGTATCTGCTGCCATTCTTTATAGCGCTCCATCCGTTCTTCTAACATCTTCTTTTGTACTTCTATTTCTGTGACTTTCTTTGCTAGTCTGTCCTCTAAAGCCTGTTTCTCTGTAGCCACATGTTTCGATATTTTTTCTTCTAGTAGTCTGCGTTCCTCTTCCATCCATTCCTGGAGTCTGTTCTCTGTTTGTTGTCGTTCAGTTTCGATATCAGTGAGTTGCTGTGCTATGAGTTTTTGGAGACATGCTGATTCTTCTTCCATTTCCTGTTGGTATAAGCTTTGTGATGAGTTTAACTATTCGGTACTAATATTATAAAGAAGTAAAGTTTGTAGGTTTGAATGTAGGGAGTAATCTTCAGAACTACTGCCTTTCACTAATGCGAAGTAACATGAGTTTCATAAGCTATATTTAAAACGTTGCCGTGGGATAATTTTCGATCATAATGCGACCGAAGCTAGTTTTGAATAAATTGTAATGTGGGTTTTTTTCAGTAATTTGTTAGGTAAGCAGGCAGTCACTCCATGTTAAATTATGGTATTTAGCTGCATCCGGTTCGACCGAAAGCTGAGCCTATTACAGTTTGGGGAAAGGATAGGCAGACGATTTACAAGAATAAGGCTCCACATACCGCGAGACACGCCTGTGCCTTGTTAGCGCGTCGTGTGACGTGCGCGCGCCGGCTGTCGCGCTGTCTGCGCGCCGCCTGGTCGCGCAGCACGCTGCACGTCTGCGCGCGCGACCGGAAGGCGCCGTGAGCTCTTTGTAGAGAGGATACCCGAGCTGCTGCGCCTACGTACTGGGAAACAGAAAGCCACCGTAAAAATGTTGCCAAATAAATAGAGACACAATGTTAGGTGACGTACATGGTGAATTCAAACTTTGAATGATGAAATTACATCGCCAATGCTCTCAAAACGAAGGAGGAAAACATCGTGAGGAAACCGGCACATCCTCCAACCCACACTGAGCTCGTGTGGTAGATTATGGTACTCCCTCTCAATGTGATAAGTGCCCCAGCAGTGTCAATATGAAGACTAATGCTTATGCTTGACAAATCAAATCAATCTTTATTTGTGAACATAAGTACAAAAAGGTGTTATTTATACATTTTAGCTGATCTGTATGTTCGGAAAATAATCGGCATACAAATATAATCGGCATACAACTCACCCACTGCTGGACGAAGGCCGCCACGTTCCCCCTGACGTCGGTCGCGTGCGCGTGCTGCAGTGACGTCACGAAGCTGTGCAGGAAGCCCGCCAGCGTCGCCTGCACGGCGGCGCAGTGTGACGTCACGGATGACTGCAGCGAGGAGCGGTGACACAGGCTGGATTGGACGAGAGTGCTGTGGCTCTCTGATGTTGCGGATTTTATCTAAAAAAAAAAAAGAAAACATAAAGATCGGTCATCGATAAAATTATCGTCTTACATGCTCAACGCGTTGGATGAAATGTTTGCAAGCAATAGGCCAGTACATTCCAGTGGGGAACTTCCGACTATAGAAGTCGGAAGCCGAGCGAAACCGCAGAAAAATCTAGTTACTTAAAACAATCTCACCTCATTCATAGTATCAATGAAGGTCTGCACCAAATTCTCTAACTGTTGTTTGTTCTGCTCCTGCGTCTGCGTACTCGAAGTTGTGTATGTATCTGTAAACATTACAATTCATACATTTTTATTACTTTAGAAAGTTCCCTGTATCTCATACCTCTGGATTGGTATGGACACTTGAATATGTGATGAGATAAAACGCATATAACTAAAAGAGTGATATATATAAATGTGAATGGATGAAGAAGGAGGAGGCCAAAGAAAAGGTGGACGGATTGTGTGAACAATAAATCTGAAAGATGATGTAGTGACGGCTGACAGGGGAGAATGGAAGAAGACGAGTTGCGCCAAAACAACAAAAACCAAATAACATGGGACAAGGGCAGTAGATGATTATGATGTTTGTATTTACCGAGCGCGCTCTGCAGGTTGTCGAAGGCGCTGTTGACGGTGTCAGCAAAGTGCCTCACGCCGGTACTGATGGTGCCGCGCTGGTTTTCTGACTCCTCGCGGTACGTGCGCGTTATTTGCAGGTTTGTTGATTCCACAGTTCTGGGAAGAACGAAGAAGCTGTTTAAATTACTAGATTAAATACATCAACTCACGCCTTTTTCCCCAGGGGGTAAGCAGGCAAAAACTAATGCCTCGTTGGTCTTGTGGAGCGCGACTGTTGACCATGAGGTCCTGAGTATGAGTCCCAGGTCAGGCAGTGTTATTAGAGATTTTCATCAGGAATTTCTCAGTAACAGAGTCTGGGTTTCTGACCGGTTGATGGCAATAGGTTCACCCCCTATTACAATGACTGGCGAAATGTGGGTGTACTATAAGACCCTAACCCTTCGGCGATTATAGGCGTTATGTTATATGATATTGAACTTACTTGCGCTTGTCCACAGTGTCGTGTAGACAGGCGACGTGTTTAGTGGCCACGTCGGCAGTGGCGAGTAGTTCCCGCGCCTGCCCAGACAGAGCTACCTCAGTGCTGCAGTGAGCTGATACCAGCACCTGTTGTTCTTCGCATGCTTGCTTTGTGCGGACCAGTTTCTGGGAAAAAAGATGACGATTTAAGGAAAATATTCTTGGCTGTCAACGACAACGTCGAAATTCATTTTCATATTTATAAAATCGTAATTTTAAGGGGTACTTACATGGCTCGTACTCGCCAACTCCTTCTTGGTTCCCTCAAGCTGAGTGACCGTGCTAGCCAACTCATTACTCTTCACCTCCAGGGTCTGATTCAGCTCCTGGAACACAGACTCCATGCGATCCCTCTCCTCCTCCATGGCCCGCTTCTTTAGTAGCAGCTCTTGAATCTCCTTGCGTTGTTCCTCTTCTTTTAGCGTCATTTCTGCGTAAGTCTCGCTGGCTAGGTATACGCCTGGAAAAAACAGTCAGTTTGAAAATCTATCCACAAAAAAGGTACTAAGACAGATAAACTAGTTTTTCAACCGTTTATTTGGCATTTTAATGATGATTACAAAATTAAAATGCTGACAGGATAAAAACTTAGTCTCATCATAATTTCAGCTTAAAACGTTTACTACTAGACATAGGCGCTACACTTCTCTAAGCATCGCCATATCAATTGAATTTGCTTGAGGATATTAAGGACTGCGCCACATCTATGAGCACGGATTCGCACTTTTCCATGCTCCTATCCTTTTCCGTCTATAGAGCTGCCGCGTGCTATAGCACTTCCACTCTGTTGCTCTGTCGATTTAGCTCTCAAATGTATTGTATAAATAGCAATGATAAATTCCAATGTAGTAGCATGAACATAACCCACCACATAGTGCGCAATTAAATATGTGTTGTGTGCAATCTTTGACTTTTTGTAAAGGCTTTGTTTATTTTTATTGGACTATGGTTATTAAAATTAAAAAAATATAGATGTACTAGCTTATGCCCGCGGTTTCGTCCGCATGGAGTTCGGTAATTGTCCCACGGGGTCGTACTAACGGGATAAAAAGTATTCCATATGTTAATCTAGGTTATAAACTATCCGTGTGCCAAATTTCATCCAAATCCACTCACTAGTTTTTGCATGAAAGAGTAACAAACATCCATCCACCCTCACAAACTTTCGCATTTATAAATTAGTAAGTAGGATTACTGCTTACCATTCCTATCCCTTGAAGCTTGCAAGTCCCTCTTCAATCGATCAATCTCCTCCGCATACTCCTTCAATATAGCCTTCTTCGTCATCTTCTGATTAACTTCCGGCTTATTCTGTATATTCTTGGCGCGATGGGCATACTCCAGGGTGCTCATGGTTTCCTCCAGGTCCTTGTGTCCAGGGGAGATGGTCGCGATGATTGAGGTCTTGGTGCGACCGCCCAAGGACTCTTGGAGGATACGCGTCAGTTTGGATTCCCTGTGGAAGGTGTTTTTTTTTAATGTTGTGACATGGTAGAATATTTTGGAGTGAATTAAGACAGCCATCAGTGGTGAAATACGTAAGGACGGATCCAAACAAAAGATCATCCCGCGAACATGTTGCCGCTGCGTTCAATCGGCGAACGTTTGACGAACAAAAGAATGAACATGTCGCTGAAGACGCAAATATTAAACTTCCAATTTTTTACAGTCATCTCAAATGCGACTAAGTTGAAAAATGTACGAAACAATACTTTTTTTTGTAGAGACTCCAAACATGACCCATAACATTAAGTACACGGTGGCACATGAAGCTGTACATTTCCAGTATAACTTGGCCTCGCTTTGTATAGATTTCGTATACAATGAGAGATCCGAATAAACTGGTTTTGTACAGCTTGATTGACCGTCGCGCGTACACTTCCATACATTTGTGAGTTTTAAGCAATAAATAAATACATACCTGTAAGGTATATGCGGATGCCTCTCCACAAGCGCAGTGATGACCCTCCCAAGCGTCAACAGCGACTGGTTGATGTTCACACACTCCCTCGCCCGTTCCTTCTTCGCGGGATTGTCAGAGCCTGCCTTGCTGATGTTCTCGGACCCGGCGAGGTCCACCAGGTTCAGCTTGCCGATCTTCATCAGCTCCTCACCCTCGGGGCTGTTCTCTTTCATGTGGACTACGATGGTGAAGACTGTGTGGGAGCGGCTGGAAACAAAGAGTTTGATGATTGAAGTAAAGAAATAAAAGAAGAAAAAAGAGCATACATTTATTAGTAGATGTTCTTTTCTATGCCTTTTTTGTGTGCCTGAGTGGAAACGTGCGTCATATTCAAGCAAAACGGCCATCTTTCAGCATAATGCTGCTGTGCCATTGTGCTACAGAGACACAGTGCTTGTTTTCAGCGAACGCGTGTGGGTTTTGAAAGGCGTGCCACACACGTTTGAATCGGCCTTAGGCGGGAATTATACAGAAACAGTGTAAAGTGGAGGCACGGCGCAGGTGGGGAATTTATAACGAAACGAAAGCACGGCGTGCCTGCGCCGCGCCGCTCGAGTGTAATTCACGACACGTCGCCTACGTACATCTTGAAGCTGCATCATGCCTACGTTGCGCCTGCGCCGCGCCTCGCCTTAGTCGGCAAATCCGAGGTAAAATCGAATATACCTAAGGGAATAAGCCGCTCGACTTAGCACGCTGAAGGTAAATGCCTAACGCAGTTTGCCGATCAGCATGAGCCGAATAAACCGGTGCCGAGTATGTGTACCCGTAGATTCGGGTCGATATTGGCAAACGGACCCGAACATGTGTCTAGCACCCCTCGGTACTGGAGTGATGATTGCATGGATGATACATAAGTGCGACTAGATGTCCCAAGCATGTATCCTTCTGTACTGTTATTGTAGCTATATATTGAAGCAGATGATTATGATTCTTATTGATTTTCGACTAAAGCATTTCAAACTCTCAACTTAATAGAAATTACTGTAATCTATTTACTAGCTAAACAATGCAAATTAAATATATAATAACTTGCAAAAGCAAAGCGGTACCGTGTAAGGAGGAGGGTAGATCGTTTTGTCTGCTCATAATACAAATAATTTATTTTTATTTTACAAGTTATGTACTACATCTAGTGGTTGAAGTGACCTTTTAGACAAAAATTGCCTGTTGGCTCAGTTCGCTCTTGCGAAGCTTAAAGTTACGTGGTGTACCAACAATTTTGAATCTTATTATCTTAAGAAAACATTTCAAATTAATTTTATTATTAATCATTTATTTCAGACATAGTCCATATAAAATTAAAATCACATTAAACACATGTACATTTTACAAAAAGAAAAAGATATGCCAAATCTTGCTCATAAACCCACCCGCAATAACTTCAGTTTATCCGTGATCATGGCGCTTACAACGGTGCCGAAATATCGGGAACTCAACACAAATATCTAGTAAACATTGTAAATATTCCATTGTAAGTGTTAATGATAGTACTTAAAACAGTTACTAAGTAGTTTCACTATATGGGGTGGAAGGAACACCGACGCGAAAACGATTACCACGTATTTCGGCATAGAAATTTTTCATCGGTTATTTGCAAAACAGCTGATCCATACATTTTGACCGTGTATGTATTGCACTTTTGTAGGCAACAGCTGATTTTTTTTAAAACATAATTAAAAAAAAATAAAAAGAAAATTAAATAAAAAAAAATAATAATACCTGGTAACCGTTTTCGCGTCGGCGTCCCCTCCACCCTGTATAAATCTAACTTCGCTACTCAATACACTACCTTCACAATCTAGACAAGAGCTAAACTCTACTAGATCCTACATTATCACGTTTGATCATGCTTCCTCAGCATTACATTGCAGTAACCAACCCAATGAACAAAACAGTGATCATGCACCATTATTGTTTATAAACAAATATATGAAGAAGCATAAACAAACCATTTAACATTGTTGCTATAAAGACTTACAGAATATAAGTTTTGCCATTGGGAAGGCTGCTGCTGTATTAAAAAATATTTAAAATTAATTAAGAAAAAGAAAATAATTAGGATTCAATAATATTAAGTAGGAGAATGAGAGACAAACTTTGAGGTCTCATTTCTACTTTGGTTTCGTCCTTAGTTATGGCCGTCAAGTGTTTATTTTCGTAGGCGAATCCGAACGATCGCGGCGACTGAGAGCGCCTTTGGATTTACCGAACAAATGATTGCGACGACCAGCGACCCCATACCCATAATACCCATGCCCCCATGATACCCCATGTCCTAATATAAATTAGGAAATGGGGTATCAATGAAAATACAAGCACAATGATTAGGAAATATGCCAACATACCTTGATTGAGCATTCATGAGTGTAGAGGCAACCCTCTTCCTCTCTTGTCCTTGTGCCATGATCTTGTACACCTCATTTTTGTTGTAAACCTGAGACAGAATAACACATAAATAACGTAAGATCACGCCTGTAATCCCTTGGCGGATTCAGAGGTGAACATAATAGTACAGCAACATTTCGCCAGTAATATTTTAGTCCCATGTAATAGAATAAGACTAATGTACATTTTAAACAGATCCCCATAAAAAAAGAATGTTTTAACCAAAAATTTGAAGACATGCAACATCTACAACCCACACTGGGTTCGAGTGGTGGTGGGTATTATATAGCCCTCTTTCTCACAGAGAGGCGGCCTGTATTCCAGCATTGGGAACATGTCTGACTCTACTAATGCGTCATAAATATTTGCAACCGACTGTTACTACTAATTAAATTGCGTAATTTGGCACATTATTAACCTACGCATTATTAAGGCCGATTTGAATGCTCTATAACGAATTTTACCCTTATGCCAAAACGCGACGTAATTTTGGGCAGGTCTTGCTGTCAATTTAAAAGCAAATACTACATATTTCTGGATCTTGTAGTTCCGGCTAATGAAGTCCAGTAAGGCGCTGAGCATTCGATTAACTATTTGTTCGTGTGCTCAGAGCTTAGAGGTCATTGAGCGTGTTTTCGGTAACACTTACCGTAATCTCCTCTAATCCATTAACAATATTGGACCCCTTCCTGGTCACGTCCTCGTAGATCCTGAGCTTGGAGTTGTCCTCTGAGCCGGAGAGCAGGTCGAACAGCTCCTCGTTGTACAGCTCGAGGTAGGACACGCGTACTGTGTACTCTGTATTGGTGAGACGAAGCTCGTCGAATAGCTGGGAGAGTGCGCGAGGGATTATGCCGGCTAGCGGGTCCTGGGGAGGTAAGAGAAAGTGGTTTTATAAGATTATGCAGTTGTTTTGGTAGATATAACATCACGCCAGTAATCCCTGAAAGGTTAGGCAGCTGTGTATCTATAGTACACCCACAATTTTTTTTTTTGTATTAAAAAAAAAAAAAAAAAAATAAAAAAAAATTTTGCCTGTTATATTGAGGTGCTGTAGGGGTGGTTCTTAAAGATTTTTTTTTTTAATCGTTTGGTAATGCAAGAATGTTCGAAAATGATATAGAAGAATACATTCCAGTGTTCCAGTAGCTGGATTGTTAAAGCCCTTACTGACTTAAAAAATTCCCTGAATGGTATTAACTTCATAGTCGTGCCATGGAATAGTCCACAAGAAGTATCTTGATAATATTGTTACTTCAATTACTGTTAAACTAAAATTATTAGGGCAGAATAAGTATCAATTTTCTGCATACTCACATTCTGCCAATGCGTGTCAGTCCCAGTATGCTCTCCAACCATGGTATGTGTCTTCCCGGTGCCGGTCTGCCCATAGGCAAACACGGTACAGTTGTAGCCATTGAGTACCTCCTCTATGAGAGGACTCACCACTTCTTGATATACTTGGAGCTGGAAACAAAAGGAATATTGTTACAAATGAATAGAAACGAGAGTTCTTCAATTTCACGGAAAACACACATGAGGGACGCTTGGATTCAAGAAGTAAAGCAGAAGTGGATTTTCCCGAATGAAATGATGGATGAATTATGATGATTATATCGAATAGGTGGCTTTGAGCATGGAAAACCCGTGTTGAGGTAAGTATGGAATTTTCTGACAAACGAAATAGGTGGATAAAATGAAAGTTAAATTTGTTCTATGAAGCTCTTCACAATTATACAATTGTTGCTGCTAACCTGGACCTGCTCTGCTGGCAAAATTCAGTCCTGTAGCAGGTCACATTATGATTTCGAATTTTCCTGAAGAAAACCTTAGTTGCCTGAAAGCACTTTTGAATAGCCTATTTAAGTAAAATAGACTACTTAAAATTACTTTTATGCCCATTAGCTCAGAGTAGTAGGGCCAATACCTAGCTAGTCCTCACTAACAAAGAAAACATTAAAAAGGGGTGACAATATTTTCACATAAAAAGTCATGAGTGACAGATGCAATTATATGTAATTGAATACTTATAATCAGCTTATAACATTGGCACAGCTAGGACATAGGCCTCCTCTCTGTGAAATACCAACATCATATTATATTACCTGACTAGCATTGGGCCCGAAAGCCCGGTCAAAGGTGAACTTCTTAGTGTGTGAGGTCTGCTGTGACTGGCGCACCACCACCTCGCGGTTGTTCACCACTTCGATCACTCCCAGCGACTTGATGTCCTTCTCTCGCTGGTTTAGGGGTCTGCAGAAGAGTGTTACATAAATTCATAACATTCTCAAATATGTGAGAAAGAAAAATGTTTTTACATCTTTCAGATGTTGGATGCTAGTAGCCTCTGTTGAATAATTAGTGATAAATAGAGACCGGATTATATGCAAATGCATATTTGCATATGTATTTGCATGTTATGGCTAGTTGTTTAAGATATAGCATATTTTAGCTGAAATTGACTGATCATGCATAATTTGGGCGTATTTCCTTTTCTTTTTCTCTTTATAATTAGAAAAATGCAAAAATGTGCCAAAGGCAACACAAATCAAGGACCTAAATTCAAAAATAGAGTCGTTTTCAAGTCCATTTCAATTAATAAAAATATTATAATTGAAAGAAGACTCAATACTGTGACTGAGAATCGTTATGTATGCTGATTTTTAATACTCAAAAATACATTATTTTGGACCTATTTAAATTTTATATTACATATTTTGACACTTTTGCGTTTTTCTTGCATATTTCGCGTATGTAAGATGCAGCATATTTGCATGCATATTTCGACCATTATTATATTGCATATAATCCGATCTCTAGTAATAAACATACAATAGTCCACTTGAAGGACTAAGTGTGGAAATCAATCCCAATTACATAATTAGATATTAAATCATTTCAAAATTAACAAGAAGTTGGGACTGCAAATAAGAAGTAATTTTCCTTAAGGAAGATGCTCTAAGGTAGCCTGCAAAATTCAAATTTTCTTACACATAATTATACAGAATTAATAATCATTAAAATCATCAATGACTATTTCATGAAAATATCATTCAATAGGATTAAATAAACTTAGAGGGTTGGTTGTATTGCTGATTTTAATAATTATAACTATATTTGTTAAGGTTGCGAATCATATTTTGTTCAACATACAACCTGACCTACAAAAAACACAACAAAAATGAATTTTGCAGGCTACCCTGGCGCTTCCCCGTAACTTACTTAAGCTATATTGTAGGACTTATGCAGGGTGACAAACCGACATACAAATTTTTCATTTATTAATAGGACAGGATTTGGTCAGAGGGTCATCTTAGGGGGGGAGCAAACAAGCAATTGATGGCCAATTAACCACAATTGACTTGCATGGTCACATTTCTTAAGATGTGATGAATCTTCAAAAGTAAGATGCTTATTAAAACCATCTAGATTCCTGGTCCAATCTTTGAAACCTCAGAAATTGTTGAATAAATAAACTGTTCAAAAACTATAACATTTTTTTCTTACTCCACCAAAGTCTCTTGGGGTCATGATTACAGTATCATCATCATTCCTTGCCCTACTCCCAACACATTTGGGGTCGGCACAGCATGTCATCTTTCATACTTCTAAATTAATCATCCTCTCATGAGTCTAATTTCTGGCCACGTCTTTCACATCATTCATCCTACATTTCTCCAACTCTTAAAGCCAGTTTGATGATCTCCATGATTCCATTATTCATGCCATTATGTTATAGACCTACTTAGGCCACACCTCATGACTTCATCAGTTATTTAAAGGCTAATTTACTTGTTATTTTCAGAAGAATGGAGACTGCACTACAATAATTAGTCCACATTACTTGGAAAACATTATTGTACAGTCAGCTCAATTTGGATTCATTGTTGAGTGGCATTTGTTGAAATAATAGGGGATTATTTGTTTGTTTACATTTTAAATAATGATCTAGTCATGACAGTTGACTTACTGGTAAAAGAATCGTGGAGTAAAAACGACGGAAAATTTACGGTTTTTTAAATCAATTGCTTTGAGGTCATCTAGTTTTGTCTAACTTATTTTAGCATGACTAGCCTTGAGAATTACACAAATAAGCAATAAATGCATTCCTAAAAGGCAGATTTGAGGAGTTTAAAAGGAATTATGATGAAACCCAACGAATAATCCGGTGAGTCATGCCGTTAACGAAAAATTAGTTCAACTGTTTAAGATTTACTTGGTTTAATTTACCTTAAACGTATGGAAACCTGAATGTTCTGATTTTTGTCCTTCCGAATCTTATCGGTCGTCATCTTGACACAATCCAGAAAAATATTCGTAAATAAACACTTCACTACAATTGTTTTTGAATAATTTCACTAAAAACTCGTCACTTTATTTGAAATTGTCAGAAAATCCGTTGAACGGTGCTTGGCTTCAAACAAAATTCAAATGTGATGTTGATATCCAAATTAGGGTACTAGTCTTTTGAGACATGTCAAAAATTTCCAAACAGAAATAAATGACTTCAAAAGTATTTTTATGCAAGGTACTATTTCTTTATGTAATAAAATAATACCTAGAGATCAAATAATATGGCGCATGGAAAGTTTTTTCTGGGGTTCTAGTGATCGAAAACTATTACCGACTCCTCTCTATATTTTCTGTTCAGAATTTAGACCTAAATGTAAAAATACATAAAAGAAGATGAGTGTAGTTAATAAAATCTATTATGTTAAGAAATGACGATTGTGATGAGGAAGATTGCATCAACATACTACAAATAGGCATATAATCTCTGGCGTTAAGAGATAGAAGTCTAAAACTATAACAGAGCCAACAATGTAACAAAATTGTATAAAACTAGAAGTACTATCAGCACAATTTTATTTATTCTAACAGTGCTTACAAGTTACAACCGTAATAATTGTTATCATGAGACCTTGTTTTGTAGTCTGGCAACAATAATTCCCCAATTCCTAATCGTACCGTAGGTTTAATCCAGCACAGAATGCACAATGCACAGTATCAAAATGTTCACAGCACGTGAGCACACAAAAGCTGCTTGCAAAAGAGGGTAATTTATTGAGTTCATAATTGTGGCTCGTTTGTATAAATAAATATACCTACGTCTCTAAATCATAGCTAACTTAATGGTCTAACAAAAAAATAGTTAAACGTAAAGCAGTAAAGCATGTCTACGACTGATTGCTGATGAGTTACATGCAGGCGTTTCCATTACATGTATACACACAATTCTTATTACTTCGTCATTACATCATAAACTTTAGGTTTTGTATTCTGTAAATGTAATACTTTAATTAATTTAATTATTTTATTGCCGTTTTTGGAGGTGGACATATGTCTTGAACTTAACTTTAACTTCGGATCAATGAATATTATTTATCTTTGTCTAACAAGAAACACATCAAAATAGTAACTGTTTATTTATTATTTCTGTAGATTTTCACTAAGCCTCTGTTATGGTTACCGTAGATAAACTCATTTCTTTTTTTGTCTTATTAAATGTTTCCATTTTCATTCACATTCTTAAGTTTAAAAACCGAATCCCACGTAGACATTATTTTTCATTTCAAGTGATATATAAGTACCTAGGACTTGATAAAAACTTGTGTTGATTTCAATAACTTGTACTTACAGTAAAAATAAGCAGATGTCCTGGTATAAGTGTACTCTCCATTGAATTATGTAAGTGGTTCATCAATAAAAACTTTATTTTATGCCCATGTAAATTCTTGAAAGCTGTTTTGATTATTTCATTGTAAGTATAGCTTAGTATGGTAAGTAGATGGTTGCTATTCCTACACTTTTTCATACGCTTTTACGTTAGGTACATTTCATAGGCCAGAAGGTCATCTTAAGGTTTGGCTTCTGGTAAACTAAACACGGTCACCTAACACTAACCCATCATCATTATCATTCAGCTGAAAGACATCTATTATTGGAAGGAAATATAAACAGCCTCTTAAAATCATAATCGTCCTGAAGCTTTGCCGTAGTCAGATCAATTCATCAATAGGGCTCACCCATTCATCTCCACAGCGGCCGGTCTTGTGGCTACCAGGAGCGAGGTAGTCGCAGGGATGAGGACAGGGGACAACAGTGAACAGTGGCTTTATCTCTGTGTAGTGTTAGAATGTAGTTAACCTACTGCATCCCACTGCGTGGCCAAAGCTTCTTCCCATGACGTTCAAATCTTCTGATCCAATGAGTTGTGGACCAAAATAGACACTTTGTGAATCCCTGATACAATTAAAAGGCGTTGCTGCAGACTTCAGAGCAGATGGCGAGACGAACTGGACAAAACAAACGGCCAGTCCAACATCGCCCGTGATCTGCAATTACTAATTCATTTGCATCTAGAAAGAGTGAAAAACAGATTCTCATTTGATCGTATTAGTGGTCATTGGGTATAGCCCTAGTTATTAATGCCTTCAACTTCGTTTGCATTATGTTGATCGTTTACAATTTTGCATCTGAAAATAATTCCTATTAGAACCAAAACTCGACTGCCTCCATGGTCTATAGTGGTTGCAATCGCGAGTGCTCAGCGATGATCCTAGATGTGGATGACGACCCGGGAATCGAACCTAGGACCATCACCAGATAGTCCTGGGATCGAACCCGGGTCGGTCAAATTGTAATTAGGTTTTTCCATTACGAATTTCTCAGTAGCAGCCGCGGAATCTGGATTTGTTCTTGGTGGATGTCAATAGGCTCGGCCCCTACTACATGGGACTTAAACATAACTGGCAAAATGTGGGTGCTCTATTGGTACACCTCTGCCTAATTCATCGGGGATTACAGGCGTGATGTTATGTTATTAGAACCAAAACTTCGGTTTTTTTACCAATACAAAGTATTCAAATAGCTACACACAATGGCTACACACGCACGAGATAGGCAGTGCATATCCATCCCATAATTGTTTTTTTTCTGGCCTTCAAGCATATACAACCACATTGAACACAGAATGTAAAATTATGTTCTAAACAACAAATAACACCATACAGCCACCACAATTGATTGCTTACATACAATCTGTTCCCATTAGAAATGAACGACCATTATACGCTCCCGTTTCTTATTAGATCCAACATTCTTCAATCGTGTCTAATAGGAATGAGGCTTTTAAAACATTCCTTCATTCATTTTTTACATATGAACCAACAAGAACAGAAAAATAAACTGGATAAATGAGCTACGTCATTATACAGATAGTTTTTGCGTCTGGCAACACTCATTACCTACACCATTTCCTCCCGCGCTTTCTTGAAGAAAATTAAAGAGTCGCCGCATTAATTCTATCCGTATGTCGCAACGTTTTTGCGTCGGTTAGCAGCGTTATGGCGGCCCTCGTTTGCTTTTTGCACGCGACGAGAGTTGCCGCCGAGCGCTTCCCAGACTCCGCAACGCGCAAAAAGTCGCCTCGTCGCCACCACTGGAATCTACACAAAAACATTAACCCCGCTCAATAACTGGCGACGTCGATGAAATACTATGAGTTCCTTTCAGTTTTTACCGCTCGCGAGCTTTTTCCGCGCGCAATTTGCATCGGACGCACGCCGTCGGCCATTTTATAGTTTTTCCCGCGCAAACGATTCGAAATGATGGTCGCGTTCCGAAAATTGCGGCCTGATAAAAAGTTACCGATGAAATTCTTGTTTGGAGAATGGGCGTTTATGTATAATGATATTTTTTATAGCTGCTTTAACCCTAATATTATAAATATTTCATTTTGTATTTAATTTTGACGAGGCGTGTAAAAAGTGTAAAGAACCGAGTTAATTCAAGCTGTTACAGTTTATTAAAGTTCTTGCAAAGAGGTATGTAATGTAAAGTATCTTGCTATTGGATGAATTGCATTCCGATCATATCAATCTCATTACTGCCACGCATGCCACTTGATTAATTAAACTCTCGCTCTACAATGCAAAAGTTTTCCTTCTTCGCTGTCAGGGTTTTTCCAATCATTTACTTACCACCAGCACTTTTTGTGAAGTTTTAGTATTCTCCTGCCCTTATCCCAATTTATTAGGGGTCGACGAAGCATGTCTTCTTCTTCCATACTTCTCTATTACTCGTTATCTCAGCAGTCACCTCCTTTCTAGCCATATCATCCTACACACAATCCATCCATCGTTTCTGTGGTCTTCCTCTACTCTTATAGCCATCTACATTCATACTCAACATTTTCCTCACTACATTTTCCTCATTCCTCCGCATCACATCTCTGTCTCATCATCTGTCCATACCACGATAACCGATTAACCACACAACTTTTCAGTCACCGGCGCGCCTCTTTCAGGCTTCCTCTTATGTACTCATTCCTTATTTTATCCATTCGCGTTACACCACACATCCCCCTTAGCATTCTCATCTCAACCACATGCAAATGACTTTCATTCATCCCTTTTGTGGCCCAACATTCTGATTCATTTAAGACAGCAAGTCTAACCATGGGTTTATAAATCTTCCCCTTGCCAAATTATCGTTTCTACATAAAACAAAATGTTTTAACACCTTCTTTTTAAAAACAAAACAAAAGATGTTAGAAATAGCACTCTGTACTTCGCACTTCTTACAACCTTCAAACCATTAAAGTGACCAAAAAAAAATTGGCTTGCTACCTGCTAGTACTGTCCCACTTTTGGGCAAAGTTTTTCCTACCCTCATTCGACTTCTCAAGTCTAGAGTTGCTGCTGATTTTCATTAAAATCACGAAACTAATTTCGTCACTCCGCCTCGACATTTTCCCTCGCATTTTCGTCATAACCTCTCACGGTGACAAGTCAAGACGACTAATACCTTTGCCTATCTCGTCTAGAAAGCACCAGTTGATCCTCGAATCTTTGCCTAACGTATGAAAATGTTCAGCGAGCAATGTGTGGAATTAACAGCTAGTATGTAGAGAAGCGAGAGGCCGGTCAGCGTGAGAAAATACTCATTCGAGAGTGTCTTTACTGTATACGCGGGCCAGGAAAACACCGGGCCGATGGGCGGAACGGGCAGCAGTTTTAGCAGTTGATTGAAACGTATTCATGTGCACAAGTCTAATACGCACTTGTGCTATAAGTAAGTAGTTTATTTTAGACAATAGAACGTGTCCTTGAATTATAAACCTAAGAGGATTATATTCTAGGTGTTTTTCTACGTCTATCGGATTAGAGTAGGTGGTTTTTTTTTTTTTAAAAAAAGAAACTTTGCCCCACACTAGGAATTTCTCCTGTATCGTGGGTGCGTTTACAAACATTTAAACTCACATACACAAACAGCCAGACCCGGAACAACTACCTGTAGATCATACAAATATTTGTTCCGTGCGGGGATCGACCCCGCGACACGCAGCGCAGCAGCCGATCGCTCAGCCACTGCGCCGACTGTGCCGTCGATTCTGATCTTTCTAATTCGGCGACCAGCCGAATTTTGGTTGTCTAGTTTACTTTTCTAGTTAGAGGGAACTAAAATGTAATCCGCAGGTAATAAGTTAACATTCTCCTTCAGATTCCAGTATTCCAAACATGAAACAATTGCTCAATTTACCATTATTCGTCCTAACGACTAGCTTTCTCGAAAAATAAACATGGCATTGACTTCATAAGCCACCCGCTGTTTTCATGACCTCACTTTTTCTGTAAATAATATCCGACCGACTCTTAAGGCAGTGTAGGTTTTTCCTTGAGCCGGTGAAAGGTTGTCGCAACACTAGATAGCTAGAAATATGTCGATATGATGATAAACTAACGGCAACACTGTGGGAAAACTATGGTGCCACCTTTTTGTAGGTTCGATGTGAAAAAGGCTGAATATATGACTTCCTAGAGCGGCGAGAAAACTTGACTGTAAAAATATTTTATTTTTGTCCCTGCCTCTTTATGACCAAGGAGTTCGAATTATTTAAGCGTGTTTATTAAAACTTACAGCAAGTAAGTAATTAAAAGATAAATAGTTTTTTATAGGCATTTGTTTATTCATAAGCTATTTGGTATTGCAGAACGGTACAGCATTCGTTTGATCTCAGCAAAGCGTGCGAAGTAATGAGATCTTGTTCGCAATACAAAAAAATAAACACGAAGACACAAACAAAATTATACACTCGGCCCATAAGCCCACAAGAAAATTATATTAACCCATATACCAAAGGCCTGTTAACCCGAAATATAGGATTTTTTGCAACATCATCCGTATACCGTTGTTGGGTCGGCAGTTTTATGTATTTTTTACGATTTCCGAGAATGGTCCGCTTTCGTATCTCAGCCGAATTAAGCTTTTGCAAGCTGATTATCATTTTTAATTTGATACCGACACGAAACATTCTGTGGGATGTTTTTTCTCGGCAGATAGAAGTTTGGTGAATTGTTTAGCCTTTATCTACCTGATTTTTTTGGGGTCGATAGTGTAGGCTTAGGCTTTTGGTTTTAGATGACCTACTGAGATATTTTATGCTCAAAGTTATGGCATTATTTGGCCAAGCCAATCCTGCAGTGTGGATTCTTGACAGTTCCTGAAATCAGTGTCGTCTGCCTTTCTCATGAATAGCAATTTAATTTTCTGAAGGTTCCACTTCAACATTGATGGCTTAAGTATTTGTCGTCCAGGGCTGAGCCGGGGGTAGATATGCACACTAACACAAGAGTTTATGCCTTTTTTAGGACAGTGGATCATCATCTTCTTCCAAAATTCAAAGAACGTGTATGTAAGGATACATTTTTCCAAGTTCCCAACATTGCATAACTTCACTCTCTCGAAGCATTCGTCGCATTCGATCATCTCCGCCAGTCCTAACCCTTCACTTTCTATTCCTTTCACTATTATTATCACGTCGGCTCCAAGTATTTGCATATTATTGTGAACTTCGCTGTAGTTGAATCATTCCCCTATGTATTATTATTGCTTCGCTTTAAGAAATACAATGCGATTAGTATCTATTCCTGCAATCGTTTTTGTTTTTTTTTCTGGTCTAGCATATAGATAGAGATGTAAGTTTCACGAAGGACGAAGTAAAGATTGCTCTTGTTTTGAATCGAAATATTATTATAGAAAGAAATGTACCATTTGTGGTTTGTTTCGTAATAGTCTCAAATAGTGTGGTGTATAATTATGACCGTTGCATGGACCCTTAATATAATTAACTTATTTTTATAGGTATCCCCCTTAATTCATGGGTATCAAGCAAAAATTGTTTTTGAAAAACTTTAGCAAGGTTTTACAGAAATATGTTGGTAACATCTTTCTCTCAACCAACGCGCCGTCTTCAAAATTCTTGTTCTCAATTAGCTCTGGGCCTTAATGAGGCCCATTTTGCCGCATTTAACTCAAAAGCCCACATTTTGCGAGTGAAGCCGTCGTATTATGTCCAAACTGAGCATTTTATAAATAACTCGTTTCCGCCGTCCGTTGATTTACTCATACAGCTTGCGGAGGGCGATGTGCCCTCAAATATTATGTGCCAGGTTTTTTAAAGGGTTTTTATATAACCGTCACGGAGGGCCTAACCCTTTAGACAACTGTGGGAGTTTAAACCTGGGGTAACGCATGCATAACCGACGGGCAAATGCGTGCGATCATAATCCGAAAAGTATAGGTCTTTCGCGTTATTCTGGAAAATTGATTCCGGTCAAGGTTTCCAAAAATCTTCAAAAATGGTGCATCAGATATATTCGTGAATTGGACCAGATTCCAATTTCGGACTACGAATTCCTCAATAAATGGCCACAATACAGCTCGTTCAACCTGGAAATCGATACTAGAACCTTAAATTGGAACACCTATAATAAGCATCATACCATGTATATTATCTACACATGTTTTTGCAAATAAATGAATGAATTGAGTTGAATAAAATCATCTCCTGAGGAGGTACAATCCATCTTGCATTTATGATACGACCTGTGCGTTTCAGAGTGTCTCTTCTATCATCAAAGTATCTAAGACTTTGTTTTGTTTTTCCAATGGCTGATTAACATACAGCACTGTTTTATTTCTTTTATTACAACACATTCTTAGAAATCCAGACCGCGCTGGCACTGTCGGCACTTCTAAAATCTTCGCCTCTCTCTAAATTCTTTAAATATCTTTCGTACTTAAACCTCCCGCAGAAGGCAATGGCTTAATACGGGTAAGTAATCAATGTAATTGATGTCTAATTTGTACTTAACTAATCTTCCTCGTTTTCTTCACCAGAAATGGTAACTTGTAGTTTTAATTACAGCAGTCTTACCATGACCGAAAATTTAAACTTAGCACGATCGATAAGAACAAGACTGATTAAAAAGAACACAATAATGATCACCCGTCGACCCTCAAGTCATACCCTTTCGGCCCCTTCCCCGCACACTAGCACAACGCAAACACACACTCACCAAATTTAAGGCCTTTATGTTTTTTTACATAAGCCGAGGGCAAGGAAAGCGTGGGGCCACGTGGAGGGGTCGCGTGGGGTGCTGGGCGGGGCGATGCAGCTGCACTAGGGCTCCGCCGGCGGCCGCCAGTCGAGGCGCGCGCGTCATCACGACACGTCACGGCTACCCTTCAAACTTTACCGCCAAAATCGGAGTTCGTCACGCCATTGTTCCAAAATTCATATTTTTCTTAAAATTCGAACTGTGAATATCGGGCTTTTTATCTTAGAAATGTAATTTTTTTTTTTTCGTAAAAAGTTGCCAATATTTTTGTGAAGTTTTCGAATTGGCGGGTGTCGGGTTGATGTGTGCGAGCGAGAGGTGTGATATGGAAAGCCCGGGCGAGGATACGGGACGGGTAGTGCCCCCCGCGCCGCACGCCCCCGTCGGCCCGCAGCCGAATGGCTCCAATAAGATCATCGGACGAAATGTGAATGGGACCAGTAAGTCACGCAGTACAATTAATTTTTTTAATGTTTTATATTTTTTTGTTCAATTTTAAATGCCGTCGGCACTTTTCATCGTATTTACGGGCTTGTTTGATGTGGAGAGAATTTTATATGACGTTTACTAAATTGCCAGGAATTTTAAATGAATTTAAAAGTTTGCGGCAACCGCGCCTCAAACTTTTGCAATAGCAGGCAGCAAACTGTAGTAGCGACAGCGAATTCATAAAAATAATATAGGTAAGTAGGTACAAATAAAATAAACCTTCTCAAAACTAATAATTCCACAAAAATATTCGGGCTTCCTTGATTTAAAACAGATACAAAGCTTCACTCTTATTTAAATTCCAACTTATTATTTACGACTATCTTGGTTGGCGTTTCTTTATTTATTAGACATGGTATAAAAACACATCAGAAGGACTTACTGAAGTCTCAATCAGAAAAATTCTTGTTGAGCGTCTGAAAAGTTTAAAAATTTAATTAGGTTAGGTATAGTAAATGTTTTCCAAACAATTATGCTCAACCGCCACTGGTGGGCAAAAGTATCCCCATGAATTTCAGCTGTTAACACATTCGTATCCACCCCCGTTTCATAGAGCACAATATGTGCCATCCCACCATACACATTGCAAGTGAGTAGTGGACCCTCCAGGTGGGTTCCCGGCATCGCAAGTGCGACTTGAGTGAACCAGGTTAAGTGATTATTATAGCTCCATCTCTTTCTATAGGTAAAATCAATCAACAATCAATCTTGGTGGATTAATTGATAGTAGTCCCTAATTAATCACAACTTACTAACTTTACTTGTTACTAATAGTCGCTTATCCGTGAATAATTTCAGTTTGCAGGTTTTACGTAACATAACCTTCATATTTGACTGAAATTCATAGACAACGACAACGACTGGTAACGATTTGTTAGCAAAACGACCCTTATTTATTTTGGTCCTGTGGGCTATGTGGTACGGACCTTAGGACCAAAACAAAAATACCATTAAGTTATCTTCAAGTTGGGAGTAAATAAGTTATTTCTAACTAATCATGCTCCATCGTCCACCATAGACAACATAGCTTATCATTTTGTTCTATCTAAAGAAAATAATAACTCATTGCCACCGTATACATAACCCCAACAATAAACGAAAAAGAAATTCAGGAAAACTAAGTTCATTTGTGTCAAAAAAACATGTAATCGTCCCGGGTCTCCTAATTAAAACAAGACGTAAGTACAGCAAGAACAATCGTTCACAGCCGTGGCCAGTTTTTCTCAGTTCTCAGTGTGAGCGTACTTTTTCCGTCGTTTCCACGGTTTTTCCGACATCCATGCAACTAGGCGTTTTTGTGGGCTGACTCTAGATGTGCTGTGGATTGATATGTCTTGATACTTGTGGATTTGACATTTGAGTTTTGTGTGATATTCAATATTGTCATTCTTCTTCTTCCTCTTCGTGTCGCTGGCACGTGGCACGTCAGTATTTTTTTAGCCCAAATGTTTGTCGTTTTCATATTAATTTTCATTTTTTTTTTATTTAGCTTTTCTTCGTCTTTATTCAAATATTCACTTACGTGAACAGATTAGTATTCTGATCGATTTTATTGTATTAACCTTACAACCATAATAAAAATGTCTTGTGTAATTATAAAACACCTTTGAATCTTAAAATAACCACACACAGTTAAATATAACGCCAAATCAGCAATTTAAAAAACCGTTTTCATCCAAAATTCCAGATTTTTGTAGTGTTTTAAAAATAAACATTTCTATAGGACGTACTTTGTAAGTACAGAGTATAATTAATTATCAATAACATATTGTAGAGTAGGAAAGATAGCGGCTAGTTCCTTTTCTACAAATTCATATATCAAGCATTACTTCGTGGAATGGGACAAGAATGCTGATCACTCAATTCGTTATGAAAATATCGTTATTTTACGCTCCTAATTTAGACACAAGAATTTTGTGTGAACGTTGGTATTTCTTACAATATTCATATCTAATAGTTTTAGGTACTAAGTAGAAATAAGTGAGAGAAAAAAATATTAATTTCACGTCAGGTGTTAAATGTGCTTGGTGTTTTTTATTTCAGTTTTTGAACTTTAATCGACTTCTGAAAGGAATTGGTTCTCAAATTGTTTGTATTTTTACAGTTTCAATTTTTTTTAAAAGATCAGACAATGATGGTGTTGAAAATAAAACCTAATTAAAGACAGAGTGTTGAAACATTAGACCTAAAAATCAAAATAAAGTTTTTTTAACAACTATCCAGATTCTTAGCCAAAGCATTGTTTCTGTAAGTGTAAATAACTACCTGTAACATCACACCTGCAATCCTCAAAAGATAAGGCAGAGTACCCAATAGTAGATACACCCACATTTTGCCAGTTATGTTTTAGGCTGCTACTGAGAAAAGAAGCAAATCTGGAAAAATTCAATAACAAGTATTTAAATAAATCATCATCTGCCTAGCCTTTTCCCAACTATTTTGGGGTCGGCTTCCAGTCTAACCGGATGCAGCTGAATACCAGTATTTTACATGGAGCGACTGCCTATCTGACCTCCACAACCCAGTTAGTACTGGGTAGTACGATACAAAGTATTATATTATTATATAAGTATTTAAATAAATTGGAACAATTAAATCCTTGCGTTGCTTTCCTCAGTCTCCAATCATAGCAACTATCAAAATATCATAACCGCGCTATACCCATCAAGAAGCGAGTCAGAGACAAAAACGTTCATCCCAAGACAAACCGACGCCAGGCTTGGCACAGAAAAACGCAAATTACGCGACGCAACGGGTTCGATTCCCATCGCGTGCGTCTTTGAATATCATACGTTTTTGTCACATTCTCATTGGAATTGTATTTTAAAAAAAAGCATTTATTATTGTGAGTAGTAGTTATGATATGAATGTTGTACTTATGTTTTGTGTTTTTAATTTATTTTTGTTCGATCATAAATAGCTTTTATGTTGATAGTTGAGTAATATGAGCCTGTTTTATAAGTCAAGTAATCAGTAATTTAACTGTACTGTAGCACAGATAATATAATACTGCGACTGTAGTAATAGATTATTATTTTGTATTGAAAGTTTTTGATACAATAAATAATTAGAAATTATCTTCATAGTGAATATTGAATTTCTTAAATATTGAATGGAATTGGTAATTACGAGATCGCAATTATACTGAGCTATTTAATTCAGTGCCAAGAGGAGCTCGTGGCTAAATAATCAGCTACTCGGGTCGATCTTTAGGTTAAGCCGCTTGCCTAGGTTGGTCTGTGGATGGGTGACCACCCACTACATACTTAGTTTCCTCCGTGCCTCGGAAAGCACGTAATGCCGTTGGTCCCGGCTATCATTTGTAGATCTTTGACAGTCGTTACAGGTAATCAGTGGCCCAAAAACTCTGACAACCAGTCTTACCGAGGGCTATCGTATTACCCAGTACTAACTGGGTTGTGGAGGTCAGATAGGCAGTCGCTCGATGTAAAATACTGGTATTCAGCTTCATCAAGGGCTAGGCAGATGATGATAATGATTTTATTCAGTGCCAAAAATGACGTGAAGAGAAAATGAAAATAATTGCCATCATCACCATCCTAAGCTAAAATTCAAAAGACAAAGCGACTTGTCCTCCTCGGTTTTCCCCAGTCTCTGGCTTTTAAGAACACTTAGCCCAAAACAAATTAATAACATTCTGTATGTAGGTACTCTAATCCGCAGAAAAACTGACTATCATGGTGCGGGTGAAACGGACTAACAAAACCTAATTTGTTCTACAAAAGTACTATCAAGTGTCAAAATTATTTTTCGTTTCGCGCAATACTCGGTAAAAAAGGGCATTATGCAAAATGGTTCCGTAAAAATGCAAGTTAATAAAAACAAATCTTGACTGAATTTAATCCGTTGGTAATAAAGTATAACTATGTCTGCCGTGCGCCTGAAAAACTAAGCGAAATGAAACAAAATGGTTGGTTCGAAAAAAAACCGAGTGTTGATTTAGGCTGGGGGTTCCGTAGCGTCTGTTTGATAAACTGATAAACAACCGTTGGCGTCGAATGTAGTGCTAATTAAAATAAAATAAAAAACGGAAGTTCTTCCGAAGTCCGAAGCAATAATGTTTTCAGGAATATGCCACTGGAAACATTCCCACTGCAGAAATGTAGGTCTTTTCACGAAACTACAAAGTCCACAGTCGGGAAATGTTTATTTAATCAATTTAACCCAACTGAACTTCAAGAAAAGCCGGAAAACATAATTTTCTAAACTAAATTAAAGTCATCGTTATAATTACTACTACGAATATTTGTTATTTATAAAGTATAAATTACATATTCATGTAAAGGCTGTACTGTACCCTGACTTCAAAACAAGGACGATTTAAAGTAATCCTATATAAGAACTAATTACCTACTTTGTAATTCAAGTATTACCTATGATTAGTTTTAATCTTTATCCCTGAGTGTTTTATTCCGTCTCCGTGGAACCCTATTAAGGCGCGGTGCAATACTTTTATTTTTAGCGAAGTTTTTTCCGTGGGCAGACGGGACGGAGCCAGGCCATGCCTTGCCTTGCTAACTAATGTTTGTTAAGGGGGAGTTCTGTTCTATGAAGGCGAAGGAGTTTTAGCTTTAATACGTGAAAGAGTTTAGGTACAGTTGCTGACGAAAATGAACTTCGGTAAAATTAATTTGGATGATTTTTCTAAGAAAGTCTAATCTTTTCTAAAACTCTCTTTCTTCATGACTACTTGTGAAAAATTATGAATTGTCAATTATGATGAATTGAAAACAAATTAACGACATGATTTACGAATTTGGGATGGAGCCGTTTCAGATCAAAATACACGGTGTAAATACCTATGAGACATCGTCTCACAAACTATGGATTCAGTAATTATTCTCGACGCCCAGTTGTCAAATGTGCAAAACCTATAAGGGATATCATCCTATAAGGGACAGAATCCTTTATAAAAGTTCTAAGTCGCGATGTCCTTCACACCATTCACACTCAGCAAAAAATGTTTATCCAAGTTGTCAGGTTTCGCTAACCATGAAAGAGCCTACCTTTAAGCAAGCACAACAAAATCTGCATATTATGTAGATGCGGGCCAATTTTTACGAAACTCTAGCATGCATGATATCATACATAATATTTTAAAACATACAAATGTATGCGCCGCGGTACTTACGCTTCCTTTCTTGAAATAAAAACTTTTGTTTTAACTGGATTCAGATGAAAAATGTACCGGATAAGTTGTCACATTTTTCCATTTAAATAGAATATGTAATAAGCCGTTTTTTTCTGGTTTTACATGTCTTTTTCCCATGGGGTAGGTAGAAGCTACAGGACATCACCTGCTACGGTCCTTACATACTTCTGTTACTCGTTACTCTTCAAACAATTGGTCCTTACGGATACGAAAAGATCACTTCGATATTTTCAGTACTCAGGTGTGCTACTAAAAAGCATGGAATTTTATGACCTAGCTTTTGCCAAGGTGATCGGAAGTAAGTAATCACACAAAAATATACTTAGCCCGGGATAAAATAAACGTCTGTGATGTAGCGTGATAGGGTCGGAAAGACTGTCAAACAGAGTTACTCTTGCATAAATTATAATATTCATAACGGACCAACCGTTGGTACACCGATTGATATTATTATCTTGTCATTCTAATAATAATTTTGAGTGAACAATTAATAAACCTTAAAGTGGCCGAAAATAGTCGTGTTGTAAACTAACTAGCCTTCGCGCATTGGTCCTTTAGCTTTAGGTCTGAAAGACCAATAAGTATACGAATGCTACTCCGTCAACATGTTTTCTTAATAAACCTCCTGTCATTACTTTTATTGGCTCCGTTTAAGGCAATATAGCGAATGGTCACTATATATTGACATACTACAAATTCTTTAGTTTTTCGGCTTGTGTGAAATATCACGCCACTTAAGCGGTTGACATGAAGACTTTTTTTTTCTTTAACAAACTGAGCAGAGTTAAAAGGTCATCTTAATTAATTTCTTCCAATTTTTTGTTGGCAACATTGTGCGGATTCGTAACAGCTTGGTATTAAAGAACAATGCTACAGATGTCACTACTGGTTGATTAAAAAAAATACTTTAAGCACTATTAAAGAATTCTTTTTATTACAAAATGTAGTTTTTGTTATAAAGCTACTGTATAACTAATGGGGGCTGCACTCTAACTTGTAGTTTATTTATATAACTCCCGTCGCTAAGCTGCCTCCTTACCTATGTCTTGCTATTTGTATGTGACAAATATTTAAATAAATTCAGTCAATTTGGAGCCTTTTAGCCGTTCGGTGTACGTCTTTTACTTTCAACTCGAGCTAATTATTTTACTTTCCTACAGTAAAAGTGTAGTGAAAAACCATCTTATTTCTGCGGAAGGACTAGCACTAATTTTATGACGTTTTATTACATTTCTAATTCTTCTAAAATCATTGGCAAAGTTTTTTTTAATAGAGGATGAGTGATATAAAAGAACGCACTGCAAATAGTAGGTAAATATAAAAATGTTTAAAGGGTCATGATTGAGATAAGGGCACAGATATTGTGCGAGTGCTTTTTTCTGCTCCTGTTAGCACACCCCCGCTCAAACAATGCCTTTTCAGTCATACAATTCGAATAAAGAACTCGGTTACGCAAAGATGCGTTCGAAAACAGCGAAACGTATTTGAAAAAAAAGCCTCTTTTTTCTCCTTTCATTCTTTGAATCAGCTTATTTAACAATACCGCTGTGTGAATATGCAAATCGTATAATTGTCTTGGCTTTTTTATAATTTTTTGTCCGCGACGCTACTGTCCGTTGACTTAAGTTGGAATGACGCATCTGTCATTTCTGATATTATATCGCACCGCTTGCCACATACGTAAAACGGAACATTATAATGACTCTGGTTTTTTGTCGCATAAAAATAAACGCGCAACTGCAGCGATGATGTATTTTTTAGTCTAAGATGTGATGAAATATCTCGAAAGGAATGAGGTCCGATGTTTTTCAGGGCCACTCGCTCGGATAATGCGTCGCTGAATTTTCATGAGTAGCAATATTTATCGTGTTTGACGCCATTACGGCCGCTGTCGGTGACTGGCGTAGCGCCCGCAGTACCCTTTATTTATATTACAAAAACTGTTCGCGACAACGCCTATATACTTTTATCGAATCGTGTATTTTTTTACCGTTGTTAATTCCGCAGATAATGGTCAGAGTCAAATGACCGGGCGGCGGTAAGAAACGGCGGGAATTTCAGCGATGCTCGCGCACTCTTTTAAGCGTGTTTTTTGTTTGGGACGGGTTCGGGCGGCGGCTCACGTTATTTTTTGCAAGTCCACCGATGAAAACCGTAATGGCATTTTATCGTGCATAAGAGCGGACGGAATCATTAATTATTTATAATAAGTGGCTAGCGCCGAATCGCGCCGTCCATGTTTATTTTAGTCCGGAAAGTTGAGCATCTGTTTTTTTGGAGCTCTGCGGCTATTTTCGCGCGCTTTGGTTCGCGACCACAGATTATCATCATCAAAGACTTCGGCTTATAAATTCCAACTCGATGTAAAAAGTTAAATGTTAATAACTTTATTGAGAATCAAATTAAAAAATAACGATTATGGATTAACAATAAAATGTCATTAAGAATAAGGGTTAAGGGTTAGGGTTTTGCTCATTTCAAGTTCCAATTTTAGATGACAAACGCTCATGACAAATAATTTACTTGATCAATTGATGAATCTCTTTTCTCCACGACTGTTTTTCTTCGTTAGACTAGAAGTGAAAAAGTTGCATGACCAAAGAGTTTATATGGGATACATGTTTTTTCAAAGTAGAGCAAGGCTTCCACCTACCCACACTGGCCCCGTGTGGTGGATTATGACAACATGGGGACATTATAGGCTAATTTGAAGGCACGATTTCTGAGGCATTAGACAAAAACCACAGAAGCGAAACCAAGAGTAGAAGCAAGAAAAGACCTACGGAACTTCACAAGTCACAATCGAACAGCAACATTTATCAGCTAAACATTTACAATCTTCCATAATGTCCACATTAAATCGCCTGCAATTGCCGCGATGTTTTTGTGCTCAGTTGCCATACATAAGAGAACGATTGTTAGTTTTTTTGCGAGCTCGAAAGTAGGTTACTCGTGTGCTTGAGATCGTTAACGACACTGTGCCAATCACAGCTGCTGCGGTTTGTGCGTACTCATGGCTTTTTCTAGGAGATTGACTGACTTTCGAGTTTAGTGGAGTTTCAACTATTACTCGGGGTAACCCAAACTATTTAATTCTGAAATAATGAAAGATTGTGCATTTTACTATATTATTTAGTATAAGTAACTCTGGAAATAGGTACATAACATAACATCACGCCTGTAATCCCCAAAAGGTTAGGGAGAGGTGTTCCTAATAGTACACCCATATTTCTCCAGTTATGTTCAAGTCCCATGTAATAGCGGGCGAGCCTATTGCCAACAACCAGGCGCACATCCAGACTCCGTGGCGTGGAGAAATCCTGACGGAAAAACCAATATCACTTTGCCGACCTGGGAATCGAACCCAGGACCTCATGCGCGCTTGCGGCCACTAGACCAACGAGGCAGTCATACACTCTGGAAATGTAATATTTTAATTAACTTTATTAGGTATGTTAATTTTGTAGGCAGGCTGTCGTATCAAAAATGTACAACGCGTCACCGTAAAGTCAGCTGAGCTTCGCTAAATAATTGACCCTGCATTTTTTGTCACCCAAATTTTGATATCTGCCAAAGATTTCAAAGATTACTTAACAAAGCTTCTGAAACAGTGCCTTCAATCACAATGGTAGCCTATAATAAAAAATAAGCAGTAAAATCAAAATAAAAAAAAAATCTATCAAAATCAAAGCATTTATTTCAAGTAGTCTAGTTACAGGCGCTTTTGAACTGTCGAAACAAAAAACAACAATGAAATACAATAGAATAAAAGGCACAAAACAATAGACACTTTAAAAAACATAAATGTAATTAAAATACTTGCATGTTGTATAATTTATCGTCAGGGTAATGAATAATGTCAACATGTTAACTTATTGTTAACACGCAGTAAACACAAGTAATATCTTATCTTGCATTTATTAAGGCTTTACTTTGGTATTTTTACACGGCGAAAGTTTATAAAAAGCTTTTTAAATTTACTTTTTTTTTTTTTTTTTTTTAACGTGGTAAAATCATCAAATGAGTCCTCCCACCCAGGGCAGAGCGGGAGGGACTGTTAGACTTGTACTGACTAAAATCCACGGTGTCCTTCAGTAGCCCTTTATGTTCCAGGGTCACGGTAATTCTATGAGTCCCGCGACCCCGGCAGGCTTTGGCCCTCTAGAGGGGGGCCCCGTCATTATGCTGACACTCTTTGAGGCGCGCGTGGAACACAACGCGCCGTCGACCCGGGCATGGTCCATGGTCGGACAGCGAGTCGCCCATTACTCGCCGCCCGCATGCCCGCGCCTACGGTGGCCGGAGATCGTCTGCCGACGTCCGGCGCCGTGGGCGTCTACCACTGCGGCTGGTGTGGAGGGAGGACGCTGTCCTCTCCCTCACGCGGCCCGCCTCCTCCTTCGCGAGCATGACTGCTTCGCAGAAGGAGGCGACCGCTTCCCACTCCGTCTCGCCCCGCAGCATGGCCTCGACCAATGCCGGGCGCGAGAGGGCTCCGCCTATCGCCGCCGTGAGGACACGGCGGTGCTCTGCCCAAGTGGGGCAGTCCTGCACCGTATGCTCCACCGTGTCCTCCGGGCGGTCCTCGCAGTGGTGACACCCAGGCGTTTCCTCCTTCCCCATATGACACAGGTACCTCCCGAAACTTCCGTGTCCGGTGAGGACCTGCGTCACGCGGTAGGTCAAGACGCCGTGACGCCTATCCAGCCACTCCTCAAAGAGGGGTCTTACCGCCGCGATTGCGGCGTGCCCGTTTTTAAATTTACTTTCGATCGATTTATAGAAGCGTGGTTAAAACATACAAGGACAAGGAACTTTTATCGCTTTCGAAGAAAATTTTACTGAACAAGATCAGCATTATCCAAAATTTCAACGTCAATATATCACAACGTTGACGGCACTGACAGTTCGTGAGCGCAGTTTTGATGCGCTGATGTCTTCCAGTATCAATGAAAAAAAATTTTTACCACCGTGGCCCCTGTCAATGGACACTGTGGTAATGGTATGGGGCCGCGGTGGTAAAAATTTGGTTAAATTGACACAGGAAATCACAGGATTATGTATTGAAATAACATACAAGATGGCGGTGCTAGTTCAAATTTTCGGCACGTATCAATAAAACCTTGTATAAAATATAGACCAGTCTTGCATTCCTTTATTAGTTTTATGAAATAAAAACAATTTATTAAAAGAAAACAAAATTCTTATAAGCTTCTCTAATCTTAAATCTAACCTAATCTTTAATCAACTCTAAGCCGTTTTGATATTCTTTTTTTTTACTCGAAGCTAACCCTTCGTTGCCGCGGTGCGTTGATTTTTACCGGACAGGTCCGATATGATCAGCAGATGTGGGGCAGATGTTACCGCCTCGGACAATTGTAGCAGTGGAGTGTTGGACGTAAGGCGGATATCCGAACGGATAATTGAATTTAATTTTGTGTTTTGAGGGAATTTAAGACAGATTTTGGAATTTTCTTTGTAAATGAATGAGCTTTGTGCAAATAATAAAAAAAACTCTAATGTACTTTTCTAAAGCTTTCGTTCTTTCTATAAAGTCATAAATATTGATAACTTATACGAATACGTATGATACATATCCGAAAAATATACTGGGCTACGATACGTTCCACAATTGAAAATGAACCTTGATATTGAAAGTTAAGGATTGAATTGGTACGATTTTTTGGTCCTTTTGTGCGAGAAGGGTCAAAGACCTCAGTTCAAATGTTTGTATTGGTACAATTACTTATTTCTGTATCGACAGGTGTTGAAGGGGATGTCTGTCACATTGCTGTGACTTTTAATATTGAAAATAAAGTATGTTCTCAATGTTAAATACGATTTGGCAAATAAAATAACTTTATTTCTTGATTTTCCATTTTTTTATAAAACACATACCTTCAGATAGATTTTAGAACCAAGATACCTAAAAAAAAATCAACCTAACCTAACCTAACTTGTTTAACTAAATATTTTCATTAATTTCCATAATGATTTAAAATGTTACAGTGAGTCTTAACCTTAAAATGCTGTCTGCTTTGTTTTTTTTAGAAATGAACACGAATGATCGAATCTTCTTTTAACTATAAAACTTAGACTTCTCGGATATTATCTTAGAGTTTTCGGTTCGTGACTTAAACTTCTCGGTTCGTTACATTGTTTAATTAAAGTGTTATTTTGTCAAACCGCAAATATTATTAAAACTACGACCACAAAATATGAAAACTTATTTATTACATTGCTAGGTTGCTAGTCACTTCACAAGTATTACTAGAATCAGAAAAAATCAAAGCCAACTGTCGTTTGACCCAAATGACATGGCTGTACCTAATCTATTAAATGGTTCTCATATTAAAGTAACATTTATGCGATTATCAACCTTATTACAAATGAAATAAGGTGACGGTCGACAGGCGGTGTGTATAAATGTTTGTAATTATTATAATGACAGGATATGAGCCGCGAATCGTTTTGTTTGTTTTGAGAAAAATGATTTTTAAAGGACATGTTTTTTAAGACTTTTTTGAGGGGCTATGATTTGGATGGCTTGATTATTTCTTCGTTGTTTTAGTGCTGTTTTTTTGTTAAAATAAGCATATGATTAAAATACGTACCTAGAGTACTAGACCTACCTATATTGGAGCGAAACAAGAACAGTTGTAATAAAGGACCAGTTTAGTTTGATTCCTAGATTACCAAAATTCTACCTACAAATTCTGCGTTTTATTAATTGATCCTGTCATCAAATACATGTCTCTAATTTCCTAGGTAGGTAGGTATTGATTATTCCTTCGTTGCCTTTATAAGGATAGCTTAGGAGTTATCTAGTAAACCGTATCCTCAGTTGACGTTCAGACATTACACGGGATGCCAAACAGCTGACTCACTCGCTTTTTCCTTCTTTCTCATATCCCGATAGACACAGATTTATTTTTTATGAACGGCAGTGACTGTGGCCTGACTCAAACAGCCTGGCTGGCATCACAAAAACATTATCACACCTAGAGCGTAATAAATTACATCCTTCATTGCCCATTCGATTTCAATATAACTAGAAAAAATTACCGCCCGAGGGAAAGGGGTAACTTTCAATTTCTCCAGTAATTAATTAACGTACCTAACACATGTTTAGACATACTATTTGTTACGCTTTCTCTATAGGCATTACATCACTAACCCTTTGCCACCTGTTGATAAAAAAATGACAACAGTTGTTTCCCGCCACGATTTGTTTTATTTCTTTTTAATTGTCGATCTGAGACATTGGTTTTTCGGATGCGTTTTAGGGTTAACTGATTTTAATGGCCGACGCATCGGAAGTGACATGTGTCGATGTGTTCGTCATTATATTTAATTTTATTGCTCGCTTCCAGTTTTTTCGGTCAGTGGAATCGAGTTGTGGATGTGGACAGACAGACGGACAAATTGTATTCGCATTCTAGTTCATCTTCTTATTATCTTACATACATGTAAGACATAACAACATAACATAATTATACATGTATAATTATGTTATGCATAAATAAATAATATTAACATGCCATAGAATGACACCTTTTCAAGATGTGTTAATTTTCTGGACTGTATCATTTTAATAGTAAATTGTTTTCGACTATTACTCAGAGCATTTAATTGGTGCTTTTTTATGACCCTGTCGTCAGTCAACTCATGGTCAGGATAAACAACAATAGTTTCCTAAAATCGTAATTAGGTAGGTACCTAGTATCTAGCAATTATGCTTTTAATATCAATGAAGAACAATAGGGGAAAATTATTTTAAAATGTATTAAGATATCCCCCTTCAAGTTTAAGGCTTCTTTTTCCATAGCAGCTTACAAGCTAATAATACTACATCCCTATTCATCATAATTTAAAACCAAAACAATTAAATCCTCAATTGAAAAACTTTTTACGCAGAAAAACGCGGGAACTCATACTGATGTACAGTCTATGGTTAATGTTTTTTTTATAACGACACCTGTAGGCGAGGGAGGAGTGCCTGACTGCCTGAGGATGAGAGCCAAAAAACTAGAAAAAAAAACTTAATGAAAGGAACGTGAGAATGAATGTTTGATATTAAAGAATGGCGGTTTGTTTTGATAAGATAGGGATATGTGAAGTTATTTCTGGAATAACTAATTTGGTCGTGCATAAATTAATTTGGGAGTTTCGCCTTACACTCAGCTTGTCAATAATGGACTTAAACATAAAGAAACAAAATCTGGTGCAGGGTGATGAAATGTTGACCGATTTTATAGGTGAACTAAATTTCTCAATAAGAAATTTCAAAGATTTCATTTGTTAGGTATAAAACATTTTTACAGTGGTGGGGTCAAGGATTCACATGTTACAACTTTTCTGAAAAATCTGCTTTTAGCATAACTTCTTTTTACGTTGACTGGTAGCAACAGAGATCAATAAAATATAAAGTTATTAACAGCCATAAAATCCCCAACAGATTATTAACTATTTACACATCATTTAAATCGAATACGGCCATCATTAAAATAAAACGCAACATCAAAGCCACCTTTACATTTTTAAATCAGATAATACGCCATCAAACCTATTTATTATTCATTTCTAAACCAGAAGTTTTTATAAGACAACTGTCCACTCGCCCCCATTTCATTTTTTACGGCGCACTTTTTCTCTATGGTCATGTTTGACGTTCTCACGGAAGAGGCTGAATGGACTGGTGTTCCTCGGACTTAAAAAAACACGGAAGGGTTGCTAGTATTAAAAATTATTAGTTTGTTTTTCGTGTACGTAAGGTGCTGTTGGTGGGAATAAGTGACCCTCGGAATTAACATCCGGGAAGATGTTTTGAGGTTTAATGAGAGGATATGGACAGATAAAAAGTTCATTACTGGGAGGACCGTGAGCGTTTGGTTACGTAATGTTTCAAAGGGATGGGGTAAAAAGGGTTGTATTGTCGAACGGATCTCATGGTCAAGATTCTACAGATGGGATGCTTATCTATGTGTATCAAATAAACATCTATTCAATATGAATGCTTTCTTGCTACATTAACAGCTTGTTTGCTAATGGACTCTGCGTTTATTACTTGAGGTCATTGGTGTCATTCGATCGTAATAACTTCTTTGCTGTGGAAACGGAATATTCTTCTAAGGCTTTTCTGAGTACTCTAGACTCATAAATATTCCTATTTATTTACTCAGAAATAATGTAAAAAGTAACAACTAAGTACCTTGTTTCTCAAAACTGGATAACTTTCCTTCAACTTCATTGAACTGTAATCAATCAAGCATTTCAGAAACATAATAGCTTGAATTGAAAAAATCAACTTTAAACGAATTTTATAACTGAATGGCATTTTACGTATCGAAAGTCAAAGAAATTTTTTTAATATGTTGTAATAAAATGTTCAACTGGAAATTACAATCAACAGGCAATGCACTTCATTTAACACTAAAACGTATAAATTAGTAGACCGTGTCAATAGTACCCAGTGTAAACACGGTCGCCGTTGAAGGGTTAACCCGCGCCTGTCACTCACTGACAGATGGCTAGCCGCGAGACGGATAGGGCTGCCAGACATTAAAATTTTTTGTTACATATTCGAGGCGATGCGGAAGTGAATTTTTGGGTTATTATTTTTATTTTGACCTAATAAATGTTTTTTTGAGTTATGGTCTTGTGGTTTCGAATGTCAATGAAGTATAATGTATTTTGGATTTGAGATTGATAAAAGTAAATAACAAAGTTAGACGTAGGACAAAAGCTGATTGTGATAATGTGCTTTGAAAAGCTTATTATGAAACTGAAATCAAGTCCGCAAATTATCCACAAAATATTTGAGACTAATGCTCATTTTCTCCAATACTAACCGAAGTCGATCTCAACGGTCTCGTTACATATTTTAGGCTTTCATTTTAGTATCGCCTAGAATTAGCTAAAAACGGACCAAAGACAATAGACACTAGACAGCCCTAATTGCTTGCATAAAATTCAACCCTACCACAGCCAGTGGTCAAAAAGAACGTTAATTTTTCAAAAACGCACTTTTTATTTATAAAAACCGTAGAAAAAGTTCTGACCGTAGAGGTGCTAAATACGAAACCCTCAGGCCCTAGGGTATCAATTAGACGCTTTGGGTAACAAAGAAACATGTGTAAAAGTCCTAAGTGGCGCTTGGGGGTAAAAACTTTTTTTGTGGCTATCCAATTTATTGCTTTTTGAAGTTAGAACAAAGGAAGTAGTGGTTAATTGATTCTTGATAGGTGCAAGATGGGATAGTTAAATACGATAGAAATTATTTAAGACAGTGTGTAAGAGTCACGTTGAAATGGTGTCCTAAACGATAGATTAGATTATTTAGATATCCAAAATCAAATAATGAATTATTGTTCTTGATCCTGTGGTTGGTGACACCAAAGGGAAGATCTCTTCTTCAAAGTATAGACGCACTTAAGTTCCAAGAAAACCTGATTAGTTATTCCATACTTTAGAATGTGCACATTTTGTCACAACTATTTTCCTTGTATTCAGGACTTTTGTGGGTGTGTGTTAATGTGTTTCTCCGTGTTCTTTAATTATGTACGTTATCGTGAACCGTAATTGTATATAGGCTATTTTTATAACGCAAGGCAAAGCAACGCAACGCTAAATATGTCTCTTTTGGATTTACAGTTACGGACATCACAATACTTGTATGAAAGTGCATTTGAAACAAATCAGTCTTGTTTCGTAAATAAAGATATATTATCATAATAAGTCTCAGCTATCCCCAACTATGTTGGGGTTGATTTCTAATCTAACCGGATGCAGCTGGATACCAGTATTTGAAATAGAGCGACTGCCTATCTGACCTCCACAACCCAGTTAGTTACTGATTAACACGATACCCCTTGGTAAGACTGGTTGCCAGATTTTCGGGTCACATGACTAACTATAACGATTCTGAAAGATCTACAAATGACAGGACCATTGGCTGGACGATGCTTTCTGAGGCACGAAAGAAACTTGGCATGTAATGGGTGGTAACCCACCCACGGCTCAACCTAGGCAAGAGACACATTGTTAGTTAATAGAAAGGTCTAATAAATCTATAAGAATAGATTTATTAGAAGCCCTGCCTGACAACAACTTGCGTAATAGTTATTAACTACTATTACAGAATTAAAATTTCTTCCCATTGATCCTTCTAACAGAAGAATGTTCCATAAAAAGTGTACGTGTGTATAGTTCAGTGGCGCACTGGGTCATTTTACAATTTACTTAGGGGTCGACTCAAACCTGTTTTTTGTTATGAGTTAGTCAGGATGAGAGCACGGTTTAGTCGTAGGGTTGTCTGTCTAGTCACAAAGTAATGGAATTTAATCATTATTAGTTGTGTTTTGGGCAGTAAATGGTTAAAAACCAATTTTGTCAGGAAAATTTGTTAATTGCTACGGCGTAGCACAGCGTAGTCAGCGTACTACGCGAGCTACGCCGTAGTACTTTTTCACTTTTATTAATTTAATTTAAAATCGTAATATATAATTTTTAGTAAGCGTCATATTTAGCGCAAATTATATTTATTTCTTTCATCTTCTAGATTTTGGTGAAATCTAGATTCATTTCAAGTATAAATGAAGATTATATTAAACAGTACTTAAAATACACTTAAAGGATTTTTCTTCTAACTTACTGATATTACCCATATCCACGGAACTTCTTATTCTCGTGAAAACCCTACACTCAGACAAAAAACGGGGTCGAATCAGCATAAAAACCTTTGGGTTAGCGATTTATTGTCAATCTCGGGCGGTCACTGCGATAGAGTGAAATATTTCCTCGATAGACTACTGATAAACTTGTTAACATACGAGAAATTAGATTTATGGTTTCTTTAAGATAAGACTGGATTAGAAAAAAACTTACTTCGTCACCTGGCATAGAGAAACAAGACATTTTTTGCTCTTCTGACTTTCTTCAAGAAAAAAAGAAAGAATTATTTAGATGAAAGTGAATAAGTTACGCAAAACTTAACTTACTCAAGAAGCCGTCAACCAAGCATTCTGTATTTCTGCGGAATGACCTTTTTTTGGGGTGATAAATCTCGTTTTACGGTAGGACTCAATCTAACGCACTCAAAACATCGTGCTGATCGATGCACTTTAAATACCCCCCGTACTATTCATACGGGGACGTTTAAAACTTGTATAAAATAAACATTTATTCCCAGTCGCCCCCGCGTGGATTGCCACCGGAGGCAAATGGGAATAATAATTCCCAGTCGCCCCCGGTGGTGACTGGGAAGTCATTGCCGCCACTTCAGTTTCGCTATACATTGCTTTGTTTCTTGTGAAGAATAAAATAATAAGGAAATTTATTCCAAACCTGCATCTATCTAATTGATGATTAACACTGGAACAAATTGGTTATATATAAAGTGTTTCAATCGAATATTTACGTGTAGAGACGGGCGCCGCACTCGGCTACGTCTTTGAATCGATTTGGTTTTCCCATCACTAAATAGTGCTTGTGACAGTTGTCACGTCATAGTAGGTAGTCAAAAAAATGGCACGCTTGGTTTTCATACAGATCGTGATGCTTGCGTTATCTAAGGCTATCTATATCTGTGAGTGTTATCTTAAATCATGTCAGTACCTTTGTGCTCTTCTATCTTAATGTAATGTCTTATTAAGTATTTTGTGTGTACATAAATAAATAAACAAGGCGCATCTTCTAGTTCCGGTCAAAGTGACCTAGTGTATATAAAAAGACGGGCATGGAACAATTATTGCTTAAAAAGAAAAAACAAAAATGGCTCGGAGACGTGGGAGCGCACTAACAGAAAGAAAAAGTGCATTTTTACCAAGACAGCCATTTTATTTATTCTTCCTAGGTGGCATCATCGGCAATTGTATTTATGTATTAATTATGTGTCTACTTCTTTTGTGATTTTAGACCTTTCCATATTATGAACTATTTTGTAGTCTTAACTTTACGACACTAATTGTTACGATTCTTTCTGTGATTTATAATTATATTAATGGTTCATTCGATATTTTCTATTTTTTTTAGAGATTAGAGGCAGGTTTAGGATAAGTTGCCTCATCCTTTTATTCTCTTCGATGTAGGAAGCCATGTACAGCGAAACTGAAGTGGGGGCAATGACTTCCCAGTCACCGCCGGTGGCGACTGGGAATTTTTATTCCCATTTGCCTCCGGTGGCAATCCCCGCGGGGGCGACTGGGAATGAATGAAAATAAATTTGTGCAAAACTTTGACCCCCAATATCTCCGTAACTAGAAGGTATGGTCCAGAACAAAAAAATGATCGCAATGACAGTACAAGTTCCTTTCGGGCATTTTTACACCTATTATTTTGTTATTTGAAAGTGTTATTTTTGCTAAGGTCAAAACACAATTTTCTACAAGTGTTTTACTTTTACTCTTCTGACTATTTGATTTAAACAAAAAAAGCAGAGCGGACAATGTCAATAATTAATGATTATAGGCAAACAATATTGTGAAACATTTTATGCCATAAATTCAACTCAGACTCAGATAATGCTGTTTTGATTGCAGCTGTTTAAAATATACCAAATGCGAAGTAACACATGTCATCGGAAAAACACGAAAATACTCAATAATTTAATCGAACTAATTATTAATAATCACTCCAAAATTAAGTCTCAGCGGCTAATTTAAACTGCATACCAAGAAAAACACATGCCGGTCAAACTAATTTCTTTATTATATTTGATTAACCCTTCAAATGCGGCCGGTGGGTCGTAATTACCCAACAGATGCAACACTGATTAATTACTAGAAAAAGCGTTTGGGTCAGTGCCACCTGCCCGAAAAATCTCACTTTCGATCGGTGGAAAAAGATCTAAAAAACTGATGACTTGGATGAGACATACTCTAATGTCGATGGTTCTGTATGTATTTGTACAACATAAAAGAAACAGCCAAACCGATATTTATGTGTAACTGAAGGCTAACTTAATAGTTTAAAAATACTAGAAAGAATTTCTACCATCTTTGCCAAGTGAATCAGGCTTCAACCATTAAACAATGTAAATCAGACAAACAATTCCAGCAACATGATAGTATTTTTCGATATCTGGTTGTGTAGAGTACTAATTAACTATACATGATTAATCCCAAGTATACTTACTTCCAATTAATCGTCTAACTCTATTTGCTGATTTTCGTTTTATTACCAATAGTCTATAGAATTGAACAATGTTTAATCAGCTGACGTCGAATTTAACTTTTACTGACTTCGCAGCCCTCTGTGGAAACTCAACAAAAATTCGTTTTTATCTGTTTTGTGTGGAACCCCAAATCGTATGAAGAAAGTTTTTTCGGTCTAATCTCGGTGTGCGTCAGGATTGCTCCGCCAAGTTATCAAATCAGAAAATGGTTTCAGCCAAAAATTTGTCGATATTTGTCAAAATCGAAAGAAACAAACCCCGTATTTGTCAAAGCAGAAATAAAGAAGTTATAAGCGTTTTAAGTTGGCCGCGCAATCCTGACGTCAAGGACTGCGCGGCCACGGAGATCTCAGCAACTACTTGGGATAGAGAAATAATTCCTTTTGTCAACTCAAGTCTGTATTTGTCAAGATTTGTCGAAAAATGAATCAAAGCTCTATATCAATATTATAATTAAATATTCGCCTTGAAAGTCATGGCCGCGCAGTCCTTGATTTGCTATTTTGTTTTTAGTATTTTTTTTATTAAAATTGAAGACTTCATATAGTATAGGAGTTAAAAGGAGAAAGGTCTTAATTTGTCGAAACTGACAAAAGCTTTAAAATACGACTAAAGTGTAATTAAACAGACGAAATCAATTTAAAACACAAAACTCGTGGCCGCGCAGTCCTGACGTTACTTTAAACCATGATATCTCAATAACTATAGTAGCTAGGATTTTGCTGTAGACGTCCATATAATCCTTATATTAACCCCATTAAAATGACATATCCTTTTACCCTCAACACTGTTTGGGACGCGAGTAATCTCAAGAATTATGTTACCCCATACAATGTTCTAGTAGAGTGACCATAATTTCGATTTGTTTTTAATCTTTGTCAAACTGGCTATGACAGCACAGTTCAAGGGCATTCTGTTCTGTTAGTCAAAAACTTAAATAAAATACTAAATAAGACGAAATAAAAAACTTGTTTAATATTTGAATATTTTTATTCATTGCACAAATATAAAGATTTCAAAAATCAACAAAATCATTATTCTTCAACTTTAAATGTTTTTCATCGGCTCTTACACCTCTACTAAAACATAAGTTAAAAAATGGATATATACAGAATCGTTTGTACTCTCTTCTAATTTACTCTTGTTATCGTCGTAACAAAGCATTCCGCTATTTCTTATAATATGACACTTATAATGCCCTATTGTTCCAAGTATTGGAGGAACATATTCTACGGCACCTAATAATTTATAAATGTTTTGTTTAATTATTATACTTTTAGGTACCTCATGTAAAAACACCATTTGCGTGCCATTTAAATCGAATGTAACAATTTTTGACAAGGTATAATGAAATAGAACTACTTCATTGCATTTTCTGCATTGCTTGTTTTCCCAATCATGAATAATAATAGAATCTTCCAAGTTACTGATGGTGAAAATATTAATTATATCTAAATTTAACGGTATAAACACATGTTTTCTTCTTGATGGGGTAGAATTTACGCATGCACTATTTGAACAGTTACTTACAGAAGAAGCACTAAAAATAATATCATTTAAGACGTGCTCATAAATAAATGCAGCGTTACATTCACAATCATAATGATTGTTTTTGAAATGTATCGAAGCAATTCTTATTCTTAATTTGTTTGCTTCTTCACTGTTATTATCAGAGTTACAGAGGATTTGTAAAAACGCTGTTATATCCCTATTTCTGCAATTATTGTCAAATAAATCGCGTATGCATGAATACTCTTTAAATCCGTGTGCCAATAAAAAAAATACGGAATCAAATGCACAAGTGTTTGTTAATTTAATATTTTTTTCAGATATATCTTGTACAGTAAAATTACTATTTTTTAAAAACATTATATTTACAGGTTTATTTGCAGAATCATCTTTAGGAACACCTTCGCCTCTCCAGTTTTCAACATACGTAGGAATTACTGAGAATACCGAATCATTTAAAAACGTTTTGGTTACACTAGGTTTTTCTTTTTTGCAGCATTTGTTTTCAAATGGTAACATTTTTCGCTTCCTAGTCTTACCTCGTTTTCTTTTAATGTTTTTCTCCTTTTTGTCTACAATGTCTGGTCGTGCACAGAAGAACAAAAGACTCTCTGATCATACTCTCGAGCTCATGAAGGAGCGGCGCAAGATGATCCTGCAGTCTTCAGACGAGGCGTGGAAATACCGGCAGCTCAATAGACGGATCTCTAAATCCTTGAAACGCGACCTCCGCCGCTTTAATACCGAGCGTATTAAAGACGCTATTGGGCGGAATAAAGGCTCCAAGGTTTTTTCAAGAGATCTAGCTATTGGGCAGAGCCAGCTCACGAAACTGAAGACCGACGATGGCAGGATCGTATCCGCCAAACCGGAGCTGCTGAGGGAGATCGAGAGTTTTTATGGGCAGTTGTACACTTCAACCAGTAAACCTGTTGCAAATCTAGCTAACGACCCAAGAGCTAGACTGACCCGACACTATACCGAAGACATTCCGGATGTCAGCCTGTACGAGATTAGGATGGCTCTGAAACAGCTTAAAAACAACAAGGCACCGGGTGAGGACGGAATTACGGCCGAACTCCTGAAGGCAGGTGGAAAACCGGTACTTAAGACCCTTCAGAAGCTGTTTGATTCCGTCATACTCGAGGGGAAAACGCCGCAGGCATGGTGCAGGGGTGTGGTGGTACTCTTCTTCAAAAAGGGCGACAATGCCCGGCTGAAGAACTATAGGCCCATCTCACTTCTAAGCCATGTCTACAAGCTGTTTTCAAGAGTCATCACGAATCGTCTCGCGCGCAGGTTTGACGATTTTCAGCCTCCCGAACAAGCCGGATTCCGAAAAGGCTTTAGCACCGTAGACCACATACATACGCTGCGCCAGGTTATACAGAAGACCGAAGAGTATAACCTGCCTCTCTGCTTGGCGTTTGTGGACTACGAGAAAGCCTTCGATTCGATCGAGACTTGGGCTGTACTGCAGTCTCTCCAACGGTGCCAAATCGACTATCGGTACATCGAGGTGCTGAAGAGTTTGTACAAAAACGCCACCATGTCAGTCCGACTTCAGGACCAGACCTCGAAACCTATCCTTCTGCAGCGAGGTGTGAGACAGGGAGACGTCATATCTCCGAAACTGTTCACCGCTGCACTGGAGGATGTCTTCAAGGTTCTGGACTGGAGAGGGCTAGGCATCAACGTCAATGGCGAGTATATCTCTCACCTTCGGTTTGCCGACGATATAGTGGTCATGGCTGAGACCATGGAGGACCTCAGTACAATGCTCGATGACCTCAGTAGAGCTTCCGAAAGAGTGGGTCTTAAAATGAACATGGACAAAACCAAAGTCATGTTGAATGCCCATGTAACACCCACTCCTATCAAGATCGGAGACTCTACACTCGAAGTTGTAGACGATTATGTCTACCTGGGACAAACGGTCCAGTTAGGTAGGTCTAACTTCGAGAAAGAGGTCAATCGTCGAATCCGACTCGGCTGGGCAGCGTTCGGGAAGTTGCGTGGTATCTTCTCGTCCAACTTACCGCAGTGTCTCAAGACGAAAGTCTATGACCAGTGTGTGTTGCCAGTGATTACATCCGGGACCGAAACGTGGTCGCTCACAATGGGCCTCATCAGAAGGCTGAAAGTCACCCAAAGGGCAATGGAGAGGGCTATGCTCGGAGTTTCCTTGCGTGATCAAATCAGAAATGAGGAGATCCGCAAGAGAACCAAGGTTACCTACGTAGCCCGAAGAATAGCCAAACTTAAGTGGCAGTGGGCAGGGCACATTGCTCGCAGAACGGATGGTCGATGGGGCCGAAAAGTTCTGGAGTGGCGACCGCGAACTGGAAGACGCTGCGTTGGAAGGCCTCCCACTAGGTGGACCGATGACCTCGTAAAGGTTGCAGGGATCCGCTGGATGCGAGACGCACGGGACCGGTCAATGTGGCGACACTTGGGGGAGGCCTATGTCCAGCAGTGGACGTCTTTCGGCTGAAATGAATGAATGATGAATGAATGTCTACAATGTCGGCGAAATTATTTAAACAATTTAAAGCAATTTTTATTTCACCTAATAAATAATCATAATGCATATTTAAATATTCATCAATGTTATATTTCTTCGACCTTGTTGTGAATAACAAATTTTTCATAGTTTTAAAATAGCTCTCTATAGCTGAAGATGTTGGTACTTTGTTTTGTGATTTATATAATGGGCACATAATATTACTCCAGAGGGGTAACTTTAGGAGTAACCGTTTGAGCGTTGTTATTAAATGAGGCATGTAGAAAGAGTTTTGTGATTCTGACGAACTTTTTGTTTTATCTAGGCTTTTTTCCCTCTCAACAATTTCATCAAACCATGAGAGCAAACCGTCATCATCGTCGAGGATTATGTTTTCGTGAATATTTTCCTTCTCATCGGTGTCTTCATTAGGTTCCGTATATGTAGTATTACCTAAGGTGCAACTTATTTTCTGAATATAAACAGAAACAGGGTTTTCTGGGTTATCGTATTCGGTTAGACATAGTCTTACAACATCAGTAATGAGAGTTTTAATTTGCTGAAACGATTCACATTCTTTCATATACAAAATGCAACGAACGTATAACATTTTAACATTTATATCCCTATTTTCAAAGCAACGTAAATTATAAATTGTTTTGATAAAATGACTTGTATCTAGCCTGATCTGGCGGAGAGCTGCTAAACTTGGCAGCACTGGTGGGCAAACTTGATTTGGGTCTTTAATTAATTTGGCCGCAAGTTCTTTTTGTACGACTACGGCAGGCTTATACTGTAGAATTTTTGCTAATTTACCTCTTTTGTATGGAGTTAATTTTGATTTTTTTTTAGGATTGTGTGGTACATTCTCTTCCTTACAAGTAAGTATATCGCATGTAAATCTTACAGTTTTTTCAGAAATTGCTTCGGTTTTTATTATTGTTTCTCTTTGACATTGTGAGCACTTTCCAAATAACGAAATGTTATTTTCACCGTCAACTTTCTTATTTTTAAAGTTCCAAGTACATGGTAGCTTAGATAACTCCCAGAGCTTTTCTCTCAAAAAAGTCGCCCACTTAAACTTTGGCAGACTCCTGTATTTTTGGTGTGTCGATGAGGTCCTTATATCTCTTCTAGCATAATGTACCATCACGGGTTGAATTTTTTTCCATTCATGCTCGTCCATTGTAAAACTAAATGTTTTCACCTTGTCTTGATATGTCAGCGATAATGAAGCCACACTATGACGCGACGGTGAAGAAGATGAACTACTCTGAACTCGGGGTGAATAAAGGTTATCATCTTCATCATTTTGAAAATACTCGTCGTAGTGCCTTTTCAATGCTTTGTAGATTGCATAAGGAGCTATCGTATTATCTAACTCATTAGATATTGTTTTAAATACTGGATCATTATATTTAATACTTCGATTTCTGCATACATCTCCGTACTTAAGAAATATTTTTTTTAATTTTTCACTATTGACTTTTCCTTTGCGACCCGCTTTTATCTGAAAATTAAATTAAAAAGTATATTTTTAAATATCTATTTATTTATAACTGCTTTTTAATAATTTGAGATTACCAGGAGTTAAAAGTTGCGTCTGGTTTAGGCAAAACCTTAAACGCTCTATTTAGTTTTTAAATAGAGAGCCTGGGAAAGGTTTACCTTACCCAGGCTTTATTTATTATTATTAATTATATAAAACACAATAAATTCCATCCTTGTTCATTAAGGCCTAATTTGTTAGGACTTTATTCCGATCTACTTTTTAACTAGGTACCTATGTAAAAGTACTGACTACAGCAAAACTGGTAAAAGTTTTAACATGGTATGGTGGTAGATAACACAAAATAAATATCGTTAACAAATTTAATTCAAAAATAAATAACTCACCATATTGATTAATATCACGTAATTATTTATATCACGTTTAAATATACACTAAGTCTCTCACTGAATACACACTTATGTCCTTTTTATCGGAATATCACTGTCGGATCCACAACGTACAGCAGTAACAGTCCGTTGAGATATAATACTGGTATCGTGACGATTCGACGCGAGCGCGGTGGTCCGCTGACCAGCAGTTGTGCGAATGAAAAGCAATATTAGAAAGAGAGCGCAATAGGCAAACTCGCGTCGATGCTCCTGTAGTGCGGCCGAAGAGACCAACTTAGAATAATGTTAAAATAGTAATTTTACTGATTTATCTGTAAAAAATATTAAATTTACTCGTGCATTTGATTCAGTGTTTTTTTTACTGACCCTGGGAATAAAGAGTATTTATGTATACTCAATTTATTTGACAATAATCACAGAAATAACGATATAACAGCGTTATATTAACAGTGAAGAATCAAACAGATTAAGAATAAGAATTGCTTCGATATATTTTAAAATATATCATTATAATTGTGAATGTAACGCTGCATTTATTCTTGAGCACGTCTTAAATGATATTTTTTTTTAGTGCTTCTACTGTAAGTAATTGTTAAAATAGTGTATATCTATTTATAACGTTATTTTAGATATAATTAACATTTCCACGAGCAGTAACTTGCAAGATTCTATTAATATAATTCTGTACATTTTGTTTATAATGTATAAGAATATCTAAATATTAAAAAAGTTTTTTATCAGTTAACAATAGAAACCAGAACAGAAATGCGCTTAGACTGTATTGTCTTGAACTTATGGTCTTGAAATTATGGTCACTCTACTAGAACATTGTATGGGGTAACATAATTCTTGAGATTACTCGCGTCCCAAACAGTGTTGAGGGTAAAAGGATATGTCATTTTAATGGGGTTAATATAAGGATTATATGGACGTCTACAGCAAAATCCTAGCTACTATAGTTATTGAGATATCATGGTTTAAAGTAACGTCAGGACTGCGCGGCCACGAGTTTTGTGTTTTAAATTGATTTCGTCTGTTTAATTACACTTTAGTCGTATTTTAAAGCTTTTGTCAGTTTCGACAAATTAAGACCTTTCTCCTTTTAACTCCTATACTATATGAAGTCTTCAATTTTAATAAAAAAAATACTAAAAACAAAATAGCAAATCAAGGACTGCGCGGCCATGACTTTCAAGGCGAATATTTAATTATAATATTGATATAGAGCTTTGATTCATTTTTCGACAAATCTTGACAAATACAGACTTGAGTTGACAAAAGGAATTATTTCTCTATCCCAAGTAGTTGCTGAGATCTCCGTGGCCGCGCAGTCCTTGACGTCAGGATTGCGCGGCCAACTTAAAACGCTTATAACTTCTTTATTTCTGCTTTGACAAATACGGGGTTTGTTTCTTTCGATTTTGACAAATATCGACAAATTTTTGGCTGAAACCATTTTCTGATTTGATAACTTGGCGGAGCAATCCTGACGCACACTAATCTCGTATGTAAATCGACCAGTCATTGTCTTTTGTCGGTTTTTTCTTAACCCTACGTCAGCGGAAGTCATGTGGGATTAGAATTTTTATAATCGAGATTTTTTTCATGGACTGTCATTAGGTTTGTTTGGTAAAACAAATAAAAACCGAGATTTTTAGTACTTTAAGTGACAAAAGACAGACTTAATGGGGACTTGATGAGGATGAAGGTGCATAGTTATGCATTTAAGTATTTGGAAATTATTTTTAATCATGAAGTTAGCATAACATCCACCCACATTTTGTCAGCTAAGTTTAAGTCCCAATATAACAAGGGAGATGCTATCGCCATCAACCGGGCACAAATACAGACTCCGAGGCTGCTATTGAGAAATTCTTGATGGGAAACCCCAATATCACTTTGCCCGACCTGGGAATCAAACCCAGGACCTCATACTAGACCACTAGACCAACGAGGCAGTCAGAACAATCATGAAAATATTTTTCGGTAATCCCTTTTACATTGCTTTTGGAATTGATTCCACAAGTTAAAATATTGTGTCAGCCACTTAGGTACGGAGAAATCATCACAGCGCATCTTTGGTTACACGGCAGCAAAAACGTAACATTACACCAACATACTTCTTCGAATACTTATTTGTAAAGACTAAAACTTCTACAGATTGAGACACTAAACTCTGCCTCACCTATGCACGATTAAATGTAATTAGTTTACGTCAATTAAGCAGATTACGAGAAACGATTAAAGGTATTTTGTTTTTATATTCATTTTTGCGTTAACCTTAAGATTGGCAATTATAAAATAAAAATATAATATTAATCTGCTATGTTTTAAGCACATACCGCGTTGATTCATATGTTGGTACTTAATGTTAATAAAAAAATATTAAAAACATACCTTTGCAATCAACTTTTAACAAGATGCACAGACAGACGCAAGCACAAAATTCGCACGGAAGTAAACCATAAAAAAAACGAAAATTAAAAAAAAAAACCTACTCCACGAACCCAACCTGTACAATACCGCATAAATATTCATAAATCAGCACAATATTACGCATATCAATCACCATGCAAGTGCTAAAAAGGATCTAATAGCATGCGTAAGCACACCCCGCCATTTTGTCTTCGGCTGTCATTAGCGCCTTTTCATAGCGAATCTCTTTTTGTGTGGCTTATTCAAATTCTTGACAATAGACTGTTTTTGTTTATCCGTTAATCTTACGCATGATAATGTGAAGACGCTTTGTAAGATGTGTGAGCTTTGTGAATGGTTTTTATCATGTATTGATGATTTGTTTGAGCTCATAGCAACCATTAGGACCTCTAATGGCCGCAAAGTAATGAACCAGGTCATAAAGAGCTTCATCAACATCCACACCCTGAATTTACCCACGGCTGGGTATAGGCCTCTCCTTTCTTGTGCCAATCTCCACGGTCCTGTGCCAGCCTCATTCAAGGTTTTTCCCCTGATGGCAACGACGACGTCGTCTGCCCATCTCGACGCCGGACGACCCACGTTTCTTTTCCCAGTTCTTGGACGCCATTCGGTAACAGCCTTAGTCCACTTACCATCACTGCGCCTTGCTAGGTGTCCTGCCCAACTTCATTTGAGTTCCGTAACACTAAAGAGCTTACTTTGAAACAAATCATCAATATTTTCCACTAGGCAGGTAAAAGTATTTTCCTTTGTTTATTCTAATAGGTAACAATAATGTCTAAAATAATGAAGCTTTTAGTTTTGAGTCTGTAAATAATAAAATAACTGTCGTGATTTTTTACTAACAATTTATTCAAATGAATAAAACAAAAAAAAATACGCGCCGAATAAGCAAAGACAATGATGCCGTCAAAATAAAGATGCGTTCAAATTATGCGCGAGCACATCATAGATAAAGGATCAAGTTTTTTTCGATTCCTTTCGATTTAACCCTCACAAGCTAATTATCGTATTGAGGAATTAGTTGTTATTTTCGCACGGTGCGAGATGCACGTGTATGTTGCGGTAACCGAGTAGGTAATTAGATAGGAAGTTGTTTGTTATGCTAATAATTTGTGTTTTTCTTGAGGGAATTAGTTTATTACCAGTTATTATGTCATTTGATATTAATTTGGATTTTTGTGGGATCTTTAATGTTGTCGCTTCATAAAAAGGGGCTCAATAATTAGGTTTTTTTTTATATTTTAGTAACATAAATTTCTCTCGTTTTATTTATTGTTTTCTTGTTTTTCGGTCGAATCTCGAATCTTCAAAGGAATTACACTTCTTGGACAATAGTTTCATCAGTTCTCCTGGTTTTATGGGAACAATAAATTGCACAATTTCATAATTACTACTGTCATCATATTTATAAATTAAGCAATGATAAAATGTCATACAAAATAGACATGGCTAGAATCTACAACATAAAACCAACCCTTATAATGTAACTAGTGGTACTACTACTACGGTGTAACGGTGTACCAGCTTTCCTCACTCGTGCCCATTCCGACCCACCTTTTCCTCTATTCGACTCTATTTGCATGCCCTTAATGATCAACGATTTGATAAAAAGGACCGGCTTGCTACCATTTCAGTATGCAAATTCACAGGCTTTGCCTTGGCGTTTTTTGATAAATTTCTTCATATCAGAATGTTTCAATAAAGCGAGAGCAGAACTATCAATAACTATAAATTAATTTAAAATAACTTCGTCCATAAAGTTGTTATCTAGATCTTTCATCCTAAATTATATATGTTTGACATGTCATTTTGGCATCTGCGACAGTGCTGCCACCATGGTGATACATTTTCCAGTAAAATACTTGAAAGTATTCCAAATGAATAAATTCATACCAAAACCAGAACAGCGTAAGTAATGGTACATACAAAATAGTCACTAAAAATAAATATCAAAGACAAAAAAAACAAATCAGCAAAAAGTACTAGTAATATAAAAAAAAAAATACTTTCCGTATCTTCTCACGAATGAGTACCGCACGCTAATTAAACAAAGGTGCACTAACAAACTGGAGACAAGAAAAAAGTTTTTACTAATCAGCAAAAAACGTCAAGACATCGTGAGAGATGCATAAAATTAACTTGTAATACATACATGTATGCAAATGTCTACGTGACCACTTTTTAGAGAGAAAAAAAAAACAAAAGTACGCACTGTGGTCGCAGCTACCCCTTCGCTGAATCAAATTGAAATTTGCATACGACTGTGGCGATTTTTTTACTCAAAAAGATTATGTTAATGTGTTTTTTGGACATCGGATGAGTGAGAAATACTTTTTTAACCGCTAAAAAAGTGCGTCGATAGAGATAGGGTTAAGTTTTGAAGAAATGAGTTCTCATACTTTTCATGTGAACTTTTTTTTTGTTTTGTGTAGAAACATAAAAGTTTGAATATGTAATATTGTTTTTTGTTTTTGAATAAATCGATTTATCGTAGAGTTTCTTACAGTATTTCTTTTGGTCACTGACAGAGTTTTTCTAAAGAGGGTATTATGAGTTTAATTAATTTAGTCATTCTAATTACTAATAATTATCATGCAATAGGATGAGATGAGATGAGATGTTTGTCACTAATTTCGAAAGATCTTTAAATACCTCAAAACGTATGCAAATATTTAACTGGGTTTTACATTAAAATACAGTGAGGTAAAATCTAGTGAAGGCTTTTGTATTTCGTTATTAAGGGTTAAAAATAACACTTAAATCAATTATATCTAACTCACAAGCATTGTACTACATAATAAATTCTTACATAAACGAATATACAAACGTATTTAACGACAACCCAAAAATTTTTTCAACCATTTTTTTGGTAGCACATAATTTTTTTTACCTGCGACCCGGGGTGGAGTCTAACCACCCCACATTTTTTTTTTAATATACAAAACCCAATAGTGCACTAGTAGGGGTGTCAACATTTTTTTCGTAGCAACCCTGATCGATATTTTTCCCGCGTACACATTGCATTGGTTAACCCGTCTGCTAACAAAGGAGTCTTTATGTAAAACTTATTCATTTATTTTTATTCCACTAACGGTCGTTCGTTTCTATACTTTTCGGTAATGGCAGGGGTTGTATTAAAAGGGGTTATTTTTTATGTGCGCGTCTCCTCACGCGATTTCTGACTGTTCAAATTGTTTGGAACACGCAAATGATCAGGCTTTATTTTCTAGAACATTTTTAGTTTTGTTTTTTGTGTTTTATATCAGTTTTGAAAGGAAGTAGGTACCAACTTTGACGGCAGATTCCTTGTTAAGCCTACTGGCAGATTATATTATACTATTAAAACCATTAACCAACCATTTATCTGATTTTATTAAGTAGCTCGGTTTAACAATAAATAGGCAACGCAACTCATGTTCTTTTGCTCAAAATTGTTGTGTTGCAACAGCTAAACTAACGAAATTTGTTTTTCACGATATTAAAAAGCAGTTGCATAACTTATTCGTTGTATTACAAAGTTTTTAACGCTTAGAATATTTGCACGAGTCAAACTTGACGCCATATTCAAACAGTGAACTATTCAAACAAAAGACCTCCAATGTGGTCTATGACTAACAGTCTATATTGTCTATTCCAGTGGTGGTGACGTCAGCTCCGGCCAACGAAGCAGAGCTGCAACTGTACAGGGTGATGCAGCGAGCCAGCTTGCTGGCTTACTACGACACTCTGCTGGAGATGGGTTGGTATTCATTCTTGTGATGAAATTATTGCTAGCTTTTCTATACGTAGTTCTTTTATTCACGTCATTAAAAGTCTCGAATACGATGACCCGGCAAAAAGGAGATGGTTTGTGCGGGCTACACTTTGGCAATCAATTCACTTTTTTTATTTCCGAATCATTAATGAATAAGCTCAAAAGATATACCTAATAAGATCAAAACCATTTCCCATTTATTCGTGAGAATTAAAAGGTCATAGGATAGCAAATTCACCAAGTCTTGATGAATGGGCTACATAATGATGACTTATTTATCCATATTGATAAATGTCGGTAGATGAGGAAGGTAAAATCAAAATTGTGTGGCTCATAAGCTCAAAAAACCTTTTCCGTCATTTTTGCTTATAGATTTTATTAAGTATTAAAATGTAAAATGAATGGTTAAAAAATGTTCAGAAAAAATATTGCTGAACTTTTATGGAGCTATTTAATTGAAATGTTTAACAATAACATCCTCATAAATAATCCAACATCAGATAATCTACAGAATTATAAGATAAAACAAAAAATAAGATAATAACATGTCCCTCCATTCCAAACTCAAGATCATAGGAACACAAGAAAAAACACTTTCTCATAACGAAATAAAGAAAAAAACGTAAAAAAACTCAACAGAATCTCCATACTGCTAAAAAACGCGCGCTCAGCGTCGACATGCAAATTACTTTTTTAATCTTTTACTTTTTTAATACCGCCGATTACTCGAGCTAAGGAAGGGTTCGGCCAGTCAGCCTTATCCTTTTGTTTTTTTTCTCGGCGCCCCTTTGCAAAATGGTCACGTAGGTATTTGCATATTTGCCTAAATTAAAACTGGTGTGTGAGCTCTTATTTTTTTACGGTATCTCACGTTTTTGTTACGAACAATCATAGCGAAATGAACTGGTACCACAACTTCGCAAGAAAGTCTTGCATATTAATGTTTATGGGACTAATCTATCTGTTTGCAACAATGGTCCAGTTTTTTCAGTCATGTGAATGTAAAGAACTGATTATCGGAGTCCGTTTTTTTGGACTCTGAGAAATAATTATTCTTCTCGTGCTTTCTTGGATCTTGTTTTTTATATCATGACTTGTTTAGTTCCTTTTGTTTGCTTATGTATGAGTCATACGCAAAGCTATATTCATAAGTTATTTGTAAGTATTACATTTATTTACGGAAACGAACGGTTTCTTAGCTTCTATTTTACAATTCCAGGTGGAGACGATGTACAACAGCTCTGCGACGCTGGAGAGGAAGAATTCCTTGAAATAATGGCTCTAGTGGGTATGGCTTCCAAGCCTCTCCACGTCAGACGTCTACAGAAAGCCCTCCAAGAGTGGGTCAACAACCCCGCCCTCTTCCAAATACCGATCGTTCCTAACCTCTGTCCCTCCGAGAATCCTTTCATCCAATGTAACCAAAGACTCCTCAATATGCCCCCGTCTATCCCAAACGTCTTACCAAGGACGGTCGCCTCTCCAGAAAGTTCTAGACCAATGTATAGTCCGTCTCCCGGTGCCCCTGATAACAGTTGTGGCTCAACTGCCTCCGCCCCCAACGCCAGTCCTGTTCACCAAGCGAATACGTTCACTAAAATAGTCTTACCGCCATCCCCCGCTCCCGCAGCCCCTGTAACTTCCACCGCTTCTAGATCCTTCTCTCCACAAAGTGCCTGTCCTCCTGCATCAGCTGGTTCCAGTCCGAGTTCCGTCACATCACCAGTTCAGTTGACACCTGTTCTCTTAGATGTTCATGTTCAGAAGTTGGCGGCAGCGGCTGAGAAGTTGAGCAAGCATTTGCCCCAACTTGAGCCGAAACCGCAGAACACCAAGAAGAAGATGTGCAAGGACCTAGAGCTGGTGATGATGATGCCGGAGTCGGATCCGAGGCGGATGGAGGAGATCAGAAAGTACGCGGCGATATATGGGAGGTTTGACTGCAAGAGGAAGCCTGAGAAGCCGTTGACGCTCCATGAGGTTAGTATATTCATTGATCGATTATATATTATTACTTATTTCTCAATAATATCATCGACTCAACCAAAATCAAAACCACAGTAGCGCCATTTTTTAACTTCACGGGTAGTTATATTCTGTTTTTAGGCACAAAATCGATCAAACTTTTAATATGATTTTAATACAAGCCTAGAAATCGTTATTATCCCGTATCTTATAAAATAATGGAGATAAAAAATCGCCGCCGTCTGAACTTGTCCCCGATTAGTGGCAATAGAATCACTCTCTATTACATCCTGCTTAACCTTTTGGAAATTGGTACAGACACAACGTTATATTATGAAATTAAATATGGTTAAACGACAGTCCTTTTCCAGTTAAAAAAATACTATATTTGAAATAAATGCTTTAATAATATTTTTTAAATCCCCACATAATAATTCCTTCTCTCTTCAAACCCTAGGTGATGGTAAACGAAGCAGCAGCCCAGATCTGCCGCTGTGTGCCGGCACTCCTGACGCGGAGGGACGAGCTGTTCCCTCTAGCGAGGCAGCTGGTCAGGAGGGCCGGCCTGCACTACTCTAAGCACGGGTGAGTCTGAACTTTTGGTCCAAGAATTATAACAGTGTGAATGAAGATACTAGTTGACGGAGGTGTTGGTAAAATAAGGCGTACTGTCACGGGCACTTACAGTTACATCGATAACGATTGCAATTTTGCGGAAGACTTATTTCATAGTATCAAAATTCTTAACATACAATAACAAATAATAGGACAGTAGGACAAAATGACTTTCAAAAGATGCTAAGTGTTTGGTGTGGTCGTTTATTAGGTGTTATTTATACCATAGCCAGAATCAGGTAACGACTTTTTCACGTAAGTATCTACTAGGTAAAATTATTGTTTATATCTGTGTTTTATCGCATCGTTTAGATTAGTAGTTTATAACCTTTGATTTTAATAGTGCCATAGAATGATGATTTTGAGTCTTTCTTGAATTGTTTCGATGGGTGAGTCACAAAATGTAAAGTTGCTGTGTTGGATAAATATTAAAAAATGCAACTGCAGTAGTCAATTATTTACATTATGAACGTCTATCTGTGGTTTTCCTTAGAATAATATATTTAATGATAAGGTTCTGCAAAATCCGCAATGGGAACGTGTACAAAATTTTAATAGTTACTATTTTGTGTATCTGATCTGTGACTAATAAATTACAAAAAGATTGAAATAATGATGACCTTTATAAGAAAATATATAAAATCAAATAGTAAGACATACTCAAGAACACAGAGAAGGCACGTGAGATAATAATTGTATAAATACATTCTGTTCTCCACCTGCGTCGATTAGTATTCTAAACATGAAAATACTAACGCGTTTAGAGATCGATTAAAACATATCGTTCGTTTGTGACAAGGATGACTTAACTCAAAATTGAGACTTTTCAATGTTGTATGTAGTTGAATATAAAACTAACGAAAGTAAGTATTTGAAATAACGAAATACGTAAAATAAACCTTTCATCTTTTGATAAAAGGTTTTTATGCAAAATAAATATTGGCAATATAATGAAAATATTTGAGGTCTAACTGAAAAAACGCTGTCCTGTATTATTTACATATTCTCGAGTAATGGCATTATTGTCGCATACAAGCGAACATATTATATTCCTTCTTCGTAAAATAATTAAAAGTCCAAGTCGGAACTCAATTACATAATTTTCCTCTTCTTTATAGTGTAGATTGACGTTTAAACGCACCTTCAGGCTTGCCTTAAGTTATAGATAAAGTTGCAATCCAAGATTTAATTATTACAATAACTGAAATCCAAATAATTCCATTTTAACACTTCTGTCGTTTCCAAAGTCAAAAACATAGCTACCGATCCTGAGAGATAAAAGCCAGCAAAATTTGAAATTTTCTAGTCAGTAAATAGAAAAGAAACCCGTATTAATTTCAATTTTGTTCAACTGTATCTTCCTGTCCATGTTACTTACCTACGAGTGCTTGTACTTACAAAACCAAAGAGATTTAAGATGCCGTGCTGAGGCTGTCAGAAGGATTTTTATTGGAAACCTGGGTTCCTATTATGGGAACCCAGGTTTTCTATAAAAATCCTTAATCTTGTCTCAGTAAAGAAAATGACGTTTTTGCTTTTACCGACACTGACCATTGTGTTGTCGTAGTTGGTCATTACAATTAGATTACGATGTTGTTTGTTTTGTCCTGTCTAACTTTATCATATTAAAATGTCTTTGTTAAAACCTACCTTCATCATTCTCCTGTATCCAATTTATTTGGAGTTGACGCAGCATGTCTTTTTCCATACTTCTCTATTAGTCATCATCTCATGTACCCCATGTCTCGCTAAATCATCTAACCACATTTCTTCTTTGCCTTTCCAGCCTCTTACCGACAGCGTCAACAGGCGAGGAGCGCGACCGCGACGAGGACGAGACGCCTGCGAAGCGACCGCGACAGGTGGCGCCCCCTACTGTAGACCTCACCGACTAACACTAGGGGCTATAGCCACAGTCACTAACATAGGGGATAAAGCCACTGACTGGCACTAACACGGGAGGATATAAGTAGATGAGACGGTCGGGAGACGTGGGTTGTGTAATCTTTTAGACAAAACAGACGAGGGAATCCTTATACTGGTATAGGTTCTTACCACTTTCCCTTCGGTAGCTATGGTATGAACTGTACACTAGGCAGGATAAACTGCTAAAAGACCTTATTTCAGTCCAAATTATTTGAGGCATCATTTAATAACTCTCATTAAACTAACTAATTTAATACTATCATTCAAATGAAACTTTCTCACTTTTTTCTTTTTCTATAAGACAAGTGAATCTTGTGGTTTGGTTTAGGAAAATTCCTTTTTTGTTGTAAATAATACTTAACTTTTCAAATCAAAAGATTCCATAATCCACGGTCTAAAATCGCAATAACAATAACATTCTAAAAGGGAAATTGTTACTAACTGAAATAATCGGTTTAAGGTCTTAACTTGTTTCCAACTAGAATAAGATAACTCATGTTATCTGTTTCTATAACAAGTTCAGGGCAAAAAAAATGACACACAATTAAAGGGTCAAAAAAGTCCTTGGGGTACTCCAAAACCTTACGGCCGTTTTAACAAGGTTACTAATAATCTCTTCTATTTCTCAGTATTATATGAAATTATTTATGTTATACAAATGGTATATATATTCTAAATGTTATTCGTACTTACTTTTATTTGCATTCTTATAGCTAAAGGTAAGCATGACTCAATCAAACGCCTGTTCTTATTCTTTTATTATGGTATGCACTGTAGTACATTTTGTTTTAGAATGGTAATGGCAAAATACTGATCCGGTGAGTAGAAAATTTAATATTTAACATTTTAAGTTTGCACGGTATGATAAAATAATTTTTGTTGCTTATTACTTTCATTTATAACTACTCTTCTGCGTTGACTGTTTTACAACAATAATGGATTTGAAAGATCTAAGATAGTTTTACAAAAATTAAGATTATTAGAAACAGTACATCATAAATAACAACACAATATTGTTAACATAAGTAGTAATTAAATTTGTTGTTATATGTAGGAAGGCGACGAAGGCAACGGTGTCCGAGCAAGTCCTGACGCGGCCAGAAGCAATTCCAACAGGTATCTTATTTTCTAACTAGAACTGTTCATTTTACAAGATAGTCTTTCTTCCCTATAATCAGTATTTTAAATAGTCCAATAAAACCCGTATCTTGTATCGCCTGATCGAATCTTATTACCTTCTTCATTATTATCGTCATCATACACAGATTGATAGTACGACTTCTTAGCATAGACACTGTGCTAGATGCTTTTGCTTATTCTCCACGCTTCTTTATCAGCCTCACCGAGATTCTATCCTCGACAATAGTGTTATTTTAACTTAGAAGAAGAATAGTGTTATAATTGAAAGTTATTTATAATTAAAAGTTAAACTTTATTTTTTTTGTTACCAGCTGGTGGGGCGTGAAAGCTGAGAGTGATGACGCTGACTCCAGGTGTTCATATTCCAGTACTAGTACTCCGCCACCGGTGAGCACCGTTTCTAATCAGTAATCATTCTTGTTCCATGAATTAGAATTAGTGTGGCTAACATTACCAATTAAAAATCTTCGTCAAGCATTGATTTCCATGTTTTATAACATATATATTATAACATAATAATATATTTTTTAATATCTTCTCATTTCTAATAAGTATTCTACTGTTTTCCACTTTGGGAGTCAAGTCTAGAGTACCTATTGAAAATTCTTAGTATTATTTGAAAAAACATGCACCTTGTGTAGAACTTAACCAATCTTATTTAATCAATTATTATTTATTGTATATTTCACCAACTAGGAATGTCAATATATTTCCCTAATTTCAGGATGCCGACGAATCCCGTCCTCAAGTGGTAGCGGCGCGAGGAGACAGCATCATCGCCGTGGCCAACCCCGCGCTGCACCCCCCGCACCACTCCCCGCACCACCCCCCGCACCCCGCGCACGCGCACCTCCCTCCGCACTCCTCGCACACACCGCACCCCGCCAGGAACCACTCCAACTGATTATCAGTACCAACGGCTATAGACGACAGGCAAATAACAAAGCAAAAAAAAGTGCACGTGTTGCGTCGTCCTCAAGTAACATGGATAATGGGTAGAAAGATGATGATGACGAGAAGACAAGCAAATAACTTTAGAGCACATGAGATGATGCTGGTTTCTTTAAAAGCATAACAGATGAGGAAGATAGAGGACCGAAAGTGAATAAAGAAATATACAGTTATTGACTGTGATATCAAATTGAGGGAGTTGTTTGATGGGACTGACAGAAATTATGTCGTCTGGGTCAAAGCCATACTGAAGTCGCTTCAGAAAGAGCAAGTCGTGGCAAAAAAAAAAACTTTAAATTAAATTAAAAGCCTTGATAATTGTATTATATTACTAAAAATACAAATACTTAATTAACTCAGATAAATCTGAAAAACCTGCAGCCACGAATATAATAAGCGACAGAATTAGTTTATAACAAAACACAGTTTTCTGCTGGTTTCAAAAACTCAAAATTGGACCAAAACTACAGGTCTAATATTTCATTTACCTATTGACATTTTAAACATAATTTGCGAAAAATCTTGATTCATCCACTATACAAGATTTTTGATAACGGAATATGAACAAAGAACTGCATAGTGTTTTTAAGACTTTGAAGTGGGACTTGAGAGTCTCAAAGTCCCACTTGAAGGTCTTAAAGTAATCCTTATGAAGGATGAAGGCATAAAAATCCTTTGTTCCCCACAAGGAACTAAACAAAATGACACAGAGTGTACAAAATACATTCCACCAAATATAAAAATAATTTATATAATTTTGTAAATATTTAGGTTAGTAGCTAAGAATAAGTAAAGCCATAATATGCCTTGTAGTCATTATATCTATCAATTGTTCTTACCGAGTGGGTTGCACTAACAGATCATTTTGTGTAAAACTACACTTTGAAAAAACAAGTCATCGCATGGATCCTTTGTCTGGCTATCATCAAGTAAGCATCAATCACATAGAATGAGTACTATGTGTTTATGTTAATACATAATGGTTCTTGCACATAAATCATACATATAGTGGCTTATTATAATGTCCTTACAAGATTTAATGTGTCTCTTAGGTCGTTTATAAATCAAATGAATTGTCTATTTAGATGATGTTGTGGTTTTCGAAATTGATGAACATCATGCTGTTACGAATAAAGCCTTGACTAATTAATAAACTAAAGTTTACGTTCAAAACTCACATTCATGACTGTTATGAACTAACGAGTTCACTACACAAGTAATATGGTTGAAAAGTGGTCGAGCTTGTTTTATTGTTGAGATTGGTTCTTATTAAATAACCACATAGTAAGTACCTACAAATAAATGACTTGTCAATTAATTAATATTCTATCAAATAAATAGTTATGTCTTTATTATGCAGATACTCAAGTTATGTTGTATGTAAATATAAATATTTTATTTTCATTAACACGCCATCGATTGCACAACTAAGCAATTTGCATCAAACGAAGATATTTTATTATAATATTATTTTTTAATTGCATTCATGCATGTGACAGTCTTATTATTAACACAAGACGAGTCTTACTATTAACACAAGACGAGTCTTACTATTAGTCTTATTACTTTGTTTTTAATTAAATGAACAAAATGAACTTCAGTGCAATCCACTTCTTACGATGTCTTCAAATGTGTTTATTTTTGTATAGTTGTTTACGCTTCATGAAATTCCAGAACAAAACAAAATTACAATCATAGCTGTGAACAAAACCTACATTTATATCCCTAAAAGAAATCCCACATTTATTGGCACATTTATTATAGAAAGACAATAGTGCAAAAAAAATAAAGGTCAACATGTTTAATAAGGCTGATGGGGCCGAAAAGTTTTGGAGTGGCGACCGCGAACCGGAAGACGTTGCGTTGGAAGGCCTCCCACTAGGTGGACCGATAACCTGGTGAAGGTTGCAGGGATCCGCTGGATGCGAGTCGCACGGGAACGGTCAATGTGGCGACACTTGGGGGAAGGCCTATGCACAGCAGTGGACGTCTTTCGGCTGAAACGATGATGATGTTAAAAGTAAAAATCTTAGATTAAAAACATGTATTTAAAAAAATAACTTGTGAAAAACTTGTAACTTTGACCCCCAATATCTCCGTAACTTTAAGGTTCCCAGGTATGGCCTAGCTCTAGAACAAAAAAATGATCGCAAAGACGGGGAGAACAAGTGCCTTTCGGCTATGTTAAGTGTCTATTTACTCCCTTTATACAAAGACAATGTTCTGTCTACACATAAATCATTCCAGTCCATCAAGAAGTCATAAAAACGTGGACACAATACAAATACTATGTACTATAATACAAATGTGTAAATAATATATAAACGTTAGAGTTGAAGTAAATGACCATTGCGAGCCATAACGTGTTTAAATAGTTATCATGTAAGGAAAATAAATACTATGTTTATACCACACTGTGTTTTATTGATAACCTTCAAGGTTATGTCTGTAGGGAACTAGTGTTATTGAAACGACTGAAGCCGATCGGTTACCATTTATTACTGCTCATCTTATACTAATACAATATATTTTATAGCATAGATCTTACTTACTGAATACATACACATTACATACACCTCACCTCGGGGGCGAGAGAGAAAAAAAAAATAATATTACAAGTGTTTTTTTTTTTATATATGCCTAATGTTACATGATTACAAAATATATGGTTACGTTCTAAATGGTTTAGTCCTATTTTTATGAATAACATAAGGTTTATTACTCTTTAAAAGTTTAACATTAACACCTAAATCTTCTAAAATAACAAATGGTCCATCCCACTGAGTATCTAATTTAGTGGCTGTTTCATTTTTAACAAGTATTAATTCTCCATTATTATACGTTACATTATTCACCTTTTTATCGTATGATAACTTACGGTTTTGTTTACTTTTTAGTAAATTATTGCGAGCATCTTGGTGTGCAACTTGTAATTTATGCTTTAGATCTAAAGGATAACTTTCTGGATTGTATAATGGTTCTATGAACTGACTGACTCTACATGGTATTACACTAGCTCTACCGAATACAAGTTCGAAAGGTGTGTACTTGGTTTCTGTATGAACAGTATTATTGTAACTATAACACCAAAATGGTAGCCACTGACTCCATGTTTCTTTTTTTCCATCACACTGTATTCGCAAAAAAGCACCGAGATTTTTATGTGAATTTTCAAGTGCACCAATAGTTTGATGGTGATATGCAGTAGATGTCAATTTGTTTATTCCTAGAAGTTTGCATACCTGATCCATTACTGAAGATACGAATTCTGTGCCACGGTCAGTCGCAATGGCATTTGGTACTCCAAATCTTAATATAAAATTATCAACTAATGCTTTCGCCACACTTACCGTTTCCTTGTTTTTCAGAGGATATGCCTCTACAAACTTTGTAAGCTCACACTGGAGGGTCAAAATGTAACAATTTCCGTCTATATCCCTTTCTAAAGGACCTACTATGTCGAGAAAGATCTTTTCAAAAGAATGTGAAGCTGTTGTAGTTATTTCCATGGGCGCCTTGACATACCTACACTGCTTCATTTTCCGACACTTAATGCATTTACTTACAAATTCTTTTATATCTTTGTCTATGCCTGGCCAGTAAAATTTTCTCTTTATGTTGTTCGTCATCCTACGTATACCTGCATGACCTGCGGTGGGTAGTAGATGAAAATCATGTAAAATATAGTGTTTTTCTTCCTCATCATCTATTCTTTTAACTCCTCTGAATACGTATATCCGTGGACCGGTCCATTCCTTATTATCTTTAATTTCTTTTAATAAATCTTTGATAAAACTTTCATATTCTTTGTTCTTTACTATGCATAGTTCTTTAATATTTATATTCTTACAAAATTCTCCTAACTTAGTCACAAACTCGTCTCGCGTAAATTGTGCCCTAAAGTTAAGATTAATAAATAATGTTTTTCTACGACGACTGTAAATAAAACATTCGTTCTCCACATCTACGTTGTTTAGTCTTTTTAATTTATTTAATTCTTCATTTCCTATGAAAGTCATTTCAACGGAATCACTTGGTACTCTTAGTACCTCAACTACTTGTGGTTGATCAGGCCACGAGTCGTCGGGTCTACTAAGAACAGGTGTGTCATGTACTTGTTTGTCTAATTCTAAACGCATTTTTTGCGCTCTAGTCATCACTAACATAATTTCCTCATTCATTTGTTTTAGATTATCTGATGTTATTATTATTCTAGACAACGCGTCTGCGACACTATTATCTTTCCCTTTTACATACAATATTTTATAATCGTATTCTTCCAGCGCTAATCTAAATTTAGTTAGCCTGCTTGATGGGTCTTTCATTGAGAATAAATATATTAATGGTCTGTGGTCGGTCATAATTGTGAATGTTTTTCCGTAAACGTAAGGCCTGAAATACTTCACAGCCCACACAATGGCTAGTAACTCTTTCTGAATAGTTGGATAGTTTAGTTCAGCTTTATTGAGGGGTCTGCTAGCATAAGCTATTGGTTTCATATTTTTATTGCATAAAACTGCTCCAACCGCTATACCTGATGCGTCTGTTTGTATGACGAATTCATTTCCTTTTGTAAAATCAGGAAATTCTAAGACTGGTGGAGTTGTTAAAGCATGTTTTAAAGTGTCGAATGCATTTTGACACTCAATATCCCACTTAAATGGTTCATATTTTCTGGTTAATTTATTTAATGGGTAGGTTATTTCTGAAAAATGTTGAATAAATTTTCTGTAATAGTTACAAAATGCAACAAATCTTTTTACTTCATCTGTATTAGTTGGTGTGGGGTATTTTTGTGATGTCTCTATTTTTGCTGGATCTGGTAAAACTCCATTTTGGGTTACTAGATGGCCTAAATAAAGAATTTCTTTTTGCAAAAAGTTACATTTTTCTGGATTCAATTTCAAATTAATTTTTCTCAGTCTTTCTAAAACGTCTACTAAGTTCTTGTTATGGATATCTAAATTTCTTCCAAAGACTACTAAATCGTCTAAATATATAAAACATCTGTCAAATGTTAATCCAGACATGGCTACTGACATTACTCTGCTGAAAGCACTTGGACTTGTCTTGAGTCCCATCGGTAACCTTTTCATCTGGTACTGTCCAGTGTTGGTAGTAAACGCAGTATACTCTCTACTATTTTTGTCTAAAGCTACTTGGTAATAACCCTGATTTAGGTCTAAATGTGAGAAATAGACTGATCCAGAGAGAGAATCCAAAATTTCGGTAATATTTGGTAATGGGAATTTGTCATCTACAATGCAATCATTAAGTCTACGGTAATCAACTACTAACCGCCATTTTTTGTCATTTCCACTTTTCTTTGGGACCAACAAAATTGGGCTTGACCACTCACTCCTTGCTTCCTCTATTATGTCGTTGTCAATCATGCTTTGTATTTGATTATTGACTTCATTTTTCAAGGAATGGGGCAGTCGATACTGCTTAACATAAACAGGACTAGTATTTGGCTTTAAAGTTATTGTTTGTTCATAAACGTTTGTAGTTGTTAATTTGCCGCCTGGTAAAAAGAATATGTCCGAATACTTAGCACATATCTCTTGTATTGATTTTCGTTCCTCTGAGTTAAGATTATTTAATTTTAAAATATCTAATAAAACTTTTGCCCTCTTTAAACTGTTTCTTTGCAATTTAAAATCGCATAAATCATAATCTTGCATCGAATAAATTTCTGGCTGAAACATTGGTAATGTCACGTCATGCTCATTAGTGTTTAAAATCTTTACTGGTAATCTATTATTTTTAATTTTTCCTATACACCCCGCAAGAAAAACATTATCCATCAATTGCTTGCTATAGATAACACAATCGTCATCAGAGTTGTTATTTAAAAGTAAATAATGTATCGATTCACTTCTGGCTGGAATGTGTAACACTTCGTTCGAATAATCTATAGTGTCACGTAGCACTAAAGAATATTCCGTTCCATATTTAGTCATGGTGATGATATTAGTCTCCAAGTTGATATTGGATGTGTAATGACATAGAAAATCTAAACCTAAAATTCCATCTGCCTTTAATGGTATGTTATCGAAAACATGGAGCTTGACTTGAAAGTCGACACATTGTTGCTCAGCATGATGAGTCAGACTAAGATTAATAAATCCGTTTGCTTGTGTTTGACCACCAATACCATTTATAATAGTATCATCTCTAATTATAGTAATGTTATGTGGTAACGCGACTCTCTTTATTATGGATATGGACGCTCCTGTATCTACTAACCAAAAGTACTTTCTATTGCCAAAGTATAAGGTTAAAAATTTTGCTTTGCCTGCCAACATCAAAATATTATGTTTATGATCGAAAAAACTGCATTTCCTCTGATTTTGATTTTACGGATTCGTTGTTATTGTTGCTGTTGTTATTTTGCGATTGTTCCGTACAAAACACGCGACGACTATTTACATTACCATGAGATTCGTACCTCGATCGATTTTCGTTAGGCACTTGGTTGCCTCGTCCTCGATTTGTGTTGAATGGACCTCGATGTTCACCACGAGAGCGATAAAATGATCTTCCACGTGATTGATCAAAATTTCTTCTGAAATTATTTGTGTTTTGGTGATAATACCCTCGCTGTCCCCGTGCTCGACGACTATAGGAATGCCCTCGGCGAGAATTATTATAAGCATGCGACTCACCTCTACCACGACGTGAAAAATGCATGACATTTTCTGCTCCCGAAGTTGATGCCGTAGTCAACTCCTCGTCCTTCGCCGCCTGGATTGCATCCTTCAAAGTGTCATAGTTACGAGCTGCAATAATTGTACTGAGCCGGGAATCAGTTAACCCATCTGCGAACCGTTTAATCGCTAGTTTTTCGTTTAATGGCTTTAAAACTACATAATTCTGGGAATTACCATCTGCTTGCGATATTGTCAGATTGGTGAATAGTTTTTCTATTTCGGTAGCGTATTGGTCGATAGTGCGCCAACCTTGTGTTGTATTTTGTAGCCGCGATTGGATGGCAGTAAATGACTTTTTAGGTAACAGGGTGGAACGTAAGTCTTTAACAAGATCGTTTGTAGATGTGTAACTATTGGACATTCGTAGCTTAGCATTTTCTGACAGTCTACTCTTCAAAACAAATGTTATAAGTAATTGTTTCCCTGCTTCTGACAACATATCTGCATACATTTCTACCGAGTCGATGATACTTTTGATGTTATTTTCCTTATTGTTCATTACAGGAATCAAATTACACGCAGTTTTTAAATCGAATTCCATGATTATAGTATTTGAGCTCGTGTCACAAAAATCACTTTCACTACTGCTATCTTCTGTACATAAATCTTGAATTTTTAAGTAACATGTTTTTATTTCATCTCTTATTAAAGTTAACCGTGCTAATGCTTCCGATTTTATTCCTTCCTTAGTACTCAATATTTCAATTAATTTTGTACTTTTATCAAATATTGTTTCTGTCTCCGATAATTTATTTTTATAACATTTCCCTTGAATCGCGATTTTCCTTTCTTAACTAGATATTTTCTTATTAATGTAAGCTCATCTAAATATTTTAATAACTCATCTTCCATTCCCTTTACTTAATATTTAAAATACATACCACATTCTCATTGTGAGTTACGGTCGTAGGGGATACAGGCGTAACTTGATACACATACACCACTTGATACATAGTAAACAAAACTGAGAAGGTGAAACTTATTCAGTTTTCCTTATTTAGGACTTAAAATAAACTTTATAGTCATTAAACTGTACAATCCATAATTCTGTGAAGGTTACTTTCCTGAATGTACATCACTTTTTCGTTGTTTGTTACTATTTTCCACTATCGTACATTTATGCACTTGATAATATTTAAATCGCACAAACCACTCACAAAATCACCGGTAGCTTTTCTTGTTCTGTTGCCTCCTATTTCATCGGAACATGAACCTCTCGATCATCTCCACGGTTGCCTCTGGTACGGTTGAATGATCGCCGGAAGTTGTTTTGTACAATCTGGTCCGTGATCCACGAATGATGACACTTCTTGTACTGCTTGTACACAAAATAAATAGCGCCGAGACCCAAAAGTATACAAATTATCAGCAGCACAATGCTGATATTCGACATGTGCATCTTCATTTCTTCGACATGGCCACTGTTTGAACCTGCAGCATTCTGGTTTAAGAAAACTGTCTCCTTCGCCACGTTTGAATGACACATAATGAATATGTAGTGTCCACAGATTTACTCCGATTTTATATGACGAAGATATATTTACTGCATCGTATTTTTCTTTTACTAATTTCGTTTGGAGCCGTAACACTATAGTATCATCGCGCCACGCGCCCCAAATGGCAGGGTCGCCATGTAGGGAACTAGTGTTATTGAAACGACTGAAGCCGATCGGTTACCATTTATTACTGCTCATCTTATACTAATACAATATATTTTATAGCATAGATCTTACTTACTGAATACATACACATTACATACACCTCATGTCCAAAATGATTGTGTTGTAGAAGAAACTGGTTTTGTAAGAAAAATGTATCTTATTACTTATCTTCAGCATTTTAATATTAGTTCATGGAAAAGTAACAACTGCAAGAGTCGTATGAACTTCCATTTAGTTGCGTTCATAACAGCACGCCTGTTAAGAAGGGACAACCCCAATTTATTTTCCATCCACCCGCATTCTTCAGTCAACCCACGATCATGGGGCGCTTGCAACAGCGCCGAAATTTTGGGAGCTCAGAATAATGAACAATCTCGGAAGATATCTCGTAAGTGACAGTATAAGTTTATAGGTATCAGGTATTATTATTTATGGGTATTGTTGTTATTCATTAAATTGAGGAGCTCGTGGCTAAACAATAACAGCCGCTCGGATCGATCTTTAGGTTAAGCCGTGCTTGCCTAGGTTGGTCTGTGGATGGGTGACCACCCATTACATACCGAGTTTCCTCCGTGCCTCGGAAAGCACGTTAAGCCGTTGGTCCCGGCTGTCATTTGTAGATCTTTGACAGTCGTTATAGGTAGTCAGTGGCCCAAAAAGTCTGACAACCAGTCTTACCAGGAGTATCGTATTACCTAGTACTAACTGGGTTGTGGAGGTCTGATAGGCAGTCTCTCCATGTAAAATACGAGTACTCAGCTGCATCCGGTTAGACTGGAAGCCGACCCCAACATAGTTGGGAAAAGGCTAGGCAGATGATGATATTGTTATTCATTAAAAGAAAAAGCCAAAGAAACTAAACTGCTCTTTTTTTTTGTCCTGAGGGCGTAGACTTAGTGACAATTACCTACTTGGCAAACACTTTCAATCATCATCATCTACCTAACCTTTTCCAACAAACTATCTAAACCTTCGGGGTATTACGGCGATGATTAACAAAAATACCAGCTCTTCATTATCGCTATATTACACAGACATCTTACCTTGTGAATATGAAGATTCACGCTTGTGACCGAGCGCTAACGAAGCAAGGGCAAGGTTAGTTTTTATAATACTTTCAACAAACTTCCGGTGCATTCAAGATCGAATTATATCAATGAAATTCTATTTTTTTGCGTAAAATACTCTCAAATGCATGATTTTCATATTTATCTGTGCTTATATCGAATTGTGGTTAACCACGGCATAAAATTGTTTGATATCAATATTAAATTAGGTGTTAAAACGCGCTTTGATTTATAAATATTTGTAAATTCAGCTGACTGTACCGTACCAACCCACACTGCAATTAGGGATACAAAGAAAATCTTTGGGTACTCAGTCAGAGATACTTTCAAAATTAAGGTTATTGGGATTGCAATTATGTTGCACCATATGATTAAAGGCGAAGCAGGAAAAATCACTTGCTCCTGAGTCAATAGTGAATGCAACTACCATGTGTAAACTATGATCTGGTTAGGTTCATGGCAAGATTTTGTAATACCAGTAGACCACCAATCGATATGCGTCATTTGACCATCATTTATTTGTTTGGTCATTTGTTCTTTGGAGTTTCAAAACTATCCATGATCTGGAATGTTCTAAATTTAACCAGCAAATAAATTGATTTGACAGACAAACTACATTGACCACGGTTTGGGGGAAAACCAGTAGTTTACTAAAGGTACTTCTAAACGGGCCACATTTTTACTGCAATGTATGGCTGCTATACAGTTGCCGGCAACATTGCCAGCAAGTAATTGCTAAAATATTGTCGTATAATGTTTTGAATACAGCAGGGCCGTATAGCCACAAGTTTTAGTACCTATGGCCAATGCATTTTTATGTGTTGCACAGGTTGCAGGACCATCGAATGGTAAGCGAAAATAAGGCGACATTGTCCGGCCAGTTCTGTTATTGTTTCGTGGAGTGGCATACATTTTGTAGCCCGTACAAGAATAAACATATGAGCCATACACGTTCAGACGAATTGCCTGCTGGATATAAATTTTTTGGACATAACCAACATCAAAATGTTTTTGTGATGGTCGGTTTATAGTTGAAAATATTGTAGCTACATATTACATTAAAAATGTTGCCCGTTTAGCACCTTAAGATTTTTATTTAACGTATAAATATTTTACATTCGAGTCAGATTGTGAGCGGTCATCTGGTCCGACCCTGACCTCATTGTAAGCCGCTTGAATCACTTATAGCTGGCCGCTAACTGATCAATATATACACGCATGCTTTGAATATAGAAGCTGGAACAGATTGTTGATAAGGTCGTCATTTCCGAAATGACTTCATTTTTGATCATCATTATCCAAAGTTCAACTTCACCCATTGCTGTATATGACCCATCTCTTTGCTTGACTTGCCGACTTCATTTTTAGTGTGGTCCTTTTTGGGGTTCGTATGGCCAAATTTTGTATTTTTTGTGAGAATAAGGCCAGTTTCAAAGCTCCCAACGGGTCACCAACTGCCAGGGCCCACTTGTCTAAACCGACTTCTTGTTAGGTGGGCCCCTGCGAGTACAACTTGCTCCGGTGGGGTATACCGATCACGCTGAGTGCGACTGTGGAGTTTCTTCCCAAACCATGGCCCACCTCCTGACCTGCTGTTTGTGCAATTCTACCTTCTCTTTAAGGGACCTGTCCGAAGACACTACCAACGCCGTCGATGTGGCTGCGTTCTGGTCGAAACAAATTTAATTAATTAATTAAATAACTATGGGAATCATCAACACGAAGAAGAAGAAGAGGTTAATTTCAGAAGGTCATACATACAATACTTATTGATCAACATAAACTTCTGCTTACGACGGTGATCTTTGTCGTTGGTATGCAGATGGATGAGAATTAGTAATGAATCGAGATGTGTCCTGCAGCAGATTGCTATTATGATGATGATGATGAAATTCACATCTTTCTCTGTGGTGTGGGGGGAGGGGGGTCGGCCGTAACCAATCACGAGGGCCCATCGCGGGTTGTTGAATGTCATGTATCTTCGATTGTTGGTTCTAGTATGTGTCGGTTTCCTCACGAAGTTTGTTTCACCGTTTTAAAGGTTGTGATGATGAAATAATTGATATAAAGTCTGCCTGAGGAGGCACTTATGTCTCATTAGTCCCGGCCGATTCCACTCGGCAGCCAATGCTCTTATAATTGGCAATTTCATAAAATTCTTAATTGAAATAAATCCATCCAAGCTCGAGTCTGATGAGAAAGTTCAGGATCCAAATCCCCCTAGCAACCTCCTCCGAGCATCGACCGATGATCAATAAAAACAAACTCGTGTAACTATTACCGAAACCAGTTGAGTGACTTCATAATCACAAAGGATACATAATTTTACTAAAAACATGTTCTTTTAAAATCCCCGACTGTTAAAAAAACTTGTTTTGATATCAAATGCGTCTGTTTTATTATAAATTGTAGTGAAATATTGACGTGGTATGACAGCAATGCATGCGTAGATTGTATGTGTAAGTAGGTAGTAGGTACTTGTGAAGGAAAAACTTAACGTAATTTCTCAAGGCGTTTGGCGGATACACTTACTCATGTATTACGCACAAAAATTATATTATAGAACACGCAATTTAGGTTAAGGGTCGAGGGAAACTTGCGTTAGTTTTTAGGTCTGATAATGGAATACCCGAGTACTTAGTGCAAAACTAACTAACTAGCTAACTTAGTGCAGGACCGCCTCGTTGGTCTAGTTACTAGACGCACGATATCGCGACTGCTGAGCATGAGGTCCTGGGTTCGATTCCCGGGTCGGATTGTTATTGGGTTTTGCCGTCAAGAATTTCTCAGAAGCAGCCACGGAGTCTGGATTTGTGCCCAGTTGATGGCAACAGGCTCGCCCTCTATTACATGGGACTTAAACATAACGGGCGAAATGTGGGTGTACTATTAGGCACACCTCTGCCTAACCCTTCTGGGATTACAGGCGTGAGTTATGTTATGTTAGTGCAAAATCTTTTAACTGTTTTGGTAGGTAGGTACCTAATAATTAATTAATGATGCTGGACATAGGTTTCCGCCAAGCATTACGGAAGGACTGTTCTAGATTTGTGTCCTGTTGTGTAATGTTTTTGGAATTCGTAATCGAACAACAACAACAACAACAACATCAACAACAACAACAACAACATCAACAACAACAACATCAACTTTATTAGGTAATCCTAATAAAGTTGATGTTAAATTTTAAATATTACTAAAACCATCCAACTAAGAAACAATTCCATGATCTAAGGTAAAAAGGGACGACAGACAGGTCCTAGACAACCGGTTATCGCTTTTAAAGCCATTTCTATTTCCACATCAAGACCTAGGTACCTAAACGATTCGGTAGCCCATAAAGGTGTAAACAGACCCTTCATAAAGCTGCCAAACAAGCATTCTGTACATCATACTAAGTAACTCTACGCAAAGTTATTGGATGGAGAGAAAAATCACGCATCGCGGTAGGACTTAATGACTTAACTCAAAACGTTGTGCTGATGGATTTATTGAATAAGTAGTACCTACAGGGGTCATGAAGGTATAAATTAAAAGTTATAGCATTCATAACTTGTATTTTGTTTTTATTTCTGAAAAGTTGGAACTTTGTCTTCCAATATCTCCAGAACTGAAGGTTCCCAGATATGGTCCAGAACAAAAAAATTGTTAAAATGACGGGAAGAAAAAGTTAAAGGGCTTTTTACACCCCCCATAATTTATACGATCAGTCCCATATATTTTTGACTTTTCTATTATCGTTACCTCTGTGTCCAGGCTTTCAATTTCTATGATTCGCTTGGCACCAGTTCTTACAAGCTACGAGCTTATAAAGTCGGAACTATTTGTCAAGAGTCGGAATGAGATCACACATTCAAGTCTTACATACAAATAAACGCTGACCGTGTGGGTTTTCTTAACGGATGTCAGTTTGAAAACTTCCGGTACTCCGATCTGATAAATGAGATAAGTTTTACAAGAAATCGTAGAATAAATGAGTCAATAAATTTATTTAGAAATGGTTTTTTTTAATGTCACATGGTGGCCGGGAATGCCATGACGTATGTGAACGCCATAAATGACAATCGGGGGGCACGGCAGTGCCCCCGCCAAGTCGAGAGCGAAGCAAACACTGCCGTACCATCCTTTACTGGAATTTTATTTACACCTTACACCTTGCTTTTCAACAGTATTGTTTCTGACTACCGTTGTTAAAGATTAAATCATTTATTCTACTGAATGTCATATCTGCCTAGCCTTTTCCCAACGATTTTGGGATCAGCTTTCTTTAGCTGTAGTATTTTACATGTCACTGCTCTGCTGACCTTACAACATAGATGGTTCTGAGTATTATGATACCCCCTAATACTGGTTGTCAGGCTTTTGTTTGTCTTAACACCATAGATATAGTCACCCATCCACGGACCGACTACAGCAAGCATAGCTAACCGTACGATTCGTTTTTTGTTTATCCACTAGACTCTTATGTGTTATTTCAACTAAATCCATTAATTGGTCAGTAGCATCCACTTCTTGATGTTTCTGAAATTCATATACTATACATATTTCTGAATGGGTGATCCTTCTGGTACTTCGTCTTAAAAGCATAAGCTGTTGTAACACATAACATAACATCACGCCTGTAATCCCCGTAGGGATAGGATGTACCAACTAGTACATTTTGCCAGTTATGTTTAAATTCCAAGGAATGGGTGACGAGCCTATTGCCATCAACCGGGCACAAATCCAGAGTCCTTGGCTGCTACTGATAAATTCTTGATTGAAAAACACAATAGCACTTTTCCTGACCCGGGAATTGGACCCAGGACCTCATGCACAGCAGGCGCACTTGCAACCACTCAACCAACAAGGCAGTCACTGTTGTAAATGTCCAATAACAAACACCTGAGATTTTTCAGCTTCGTAGCATGGGATCCAAACGCCCCATCCATGCCTCTGATTATATTGTAGATGACCATCAGAAACAACGAGGTCTGTAGGCAGGTAACGCACCTTATTACTTATTCATAGATCACTTTAAATTCTTTTCACGTATATTTCTTAGAAGATGAGTAAACTTTACTATGTACCTACGTCAACAGATCGTAAATTAACGTCTGATTCATTAAATTAATACTATGGATACTACGACATACTGGTCAGGCGGTAGTAATCTAATAAATCAGTAGCCTGATTGACTAACAACGAAATCACAACATTTTTTTGTCACTTGTGGCATGTGCCAAATAAATATGTTTTCTTTCTTTCACAGCCTAAGGCTGCATTTCCACTGACACGGAGGCCAAAAGACAAGGAAACGTGCAGTACCAATAAACCAATCAGAATATGAAGGCGAATAAGATGGAGGATTTCTCGGGTAGTCGTCTTGTTCTTATAGGTACTGAAGACCATCAGCAACGTGAACTTTAGTGTCTTTAGTTGCAGCTTGTTCGGTAGATCTCCAAGGTTAAGCGAATCTTACAGGGCTTGAGTGACCATTCACTCATGTCCTGTAAGCGTCGCTTAACACACACGGAAAGCTATCATTTGTAGATCTTTGACAGTCGCTAAGCTGTTACCTAAGCCAGTAATGACTAGGCGACTGTCAAAATCTCCGGTTCAGACTTTCGGGATTTTGACTACCTAAGTAGGTACCTAGTCAGATATTCGAAAGTCTGACAACCAGTACAACCAAGGGATATCGTACTACCCAGTAGCTATGTCTATTGTGGAAGTAAGATACTGGTTTTCATCTGCATCCGGTAAGACTAAAAGCCAACTCCAACAGAGTTATGAAAACGCAGGTAGATGATGAATTACAGGGTACAATGATACAGAATACAACAGGTTTAAACAGAACTAAAAATTACAATACAAAACTTTTAAACCCAAGGATTTATCAATAAGACGCAATACTTCGCAAATATTGTCAAGTGCCATTACCAAGCAAAAAGCCTTATGTACATAAAATACCGGTTTTACGCGTGTAGGCGTACCTTCCAGCTACTCATTAATGGTCAATTTTAATTATCATATTAAAACAGTGTGTCATATGGCAGTCATTTTTAAGTTATTTCGTTCTAAGAAAGGTTTGTGAGTGTTACATTCAGAATGGTGACATTTCCTTGCATTTGAAAAGGATTTATAAGGGTTTATATAATAAGGTCTACTAATTGTTAACTACCACATTAGTCTAGTGGGTGCAACCCCTACTGTTAAGCACGAGGCTCTGGGCTCGATTCCCAGGTCGGTCGCAGTGTAATTGCGTATTTTTATTCTCTTTATTCTTTATCCCTTAGGCAGAATTTAGGCATGATATTGTTATTTTGCGTTACTAATTTTGTTGCGCAAGTTTAAGCAACTATGAATTTACAGGCGACATACCAATAGGGTTTGTAGCTTTGCCTTTCACCTACATCAATCGTTGAAGGGTTTTTCCTTTAAGCGAGTCCTGTGCACGATGGGATTTCCCCACCAGCAAAATGACAAATCTATCCTCCCGATTAGGGATAAATTTTGTAAATCCTTCATTAGTGCTCACTTTCAAAAACTGGGATTGGCCACTAGGGTATAAAATTGTGTAAGTAACTGTAAGATCGACAAACAAAAACCTTGGCGGCGTGCAAGTGATATGTCACCTTAGGGCGGCAAATCTATCGTACAAAGCATCTAGATAAAACCCGCACTTCATCAAACCGGAGACGTGCGAGTCGGAGAGGAGAGGACATGCGTAAAAGCAAGGGTGTAACCACCGAAGCTGTGTGGAAATGCGCAAAGCGGAGAAGCGAGGAGATGTACAAAGCGGCACGCCGCTCACAGCACTTCGCGCACCGCATGCCGCACCGCTCATAGCTCTGCTCGTCTCCGCTAGCCTAAACAATTACGAGACATCACGTTTCCTTTCTGTTCAGCCGTTTCTACAAAAGCTAAGCGGAGACAAGATTAGTCAGTAACGAAATTGGTGGTTACAACACATCTCCGCTCCGCCCGTCTCGTCTCTGCTTCGGTGGAGTCCGGCCCTTAATTATAAAACAACATCGAACAGACTTGTATGTCACAACATGTCCAAGATTGTCAACATCAAACCTTCGAGCGAGAAAGGGCGACCGGACATTAGTGGGCAATCAATCAAAATGTATCAAAGCTTGTCAGAATGTGACTCAACAACTGGCCTTGTTTTGTTCAAGCTAAAAAATGTTACAACGAGGTAGTAAATAAACTACACATAAATCAAAGACAATAAACATAAAAATGAAATTGAAGAGAATTCATTTTTAGTCGTTCCTTCAGAGGAATGACTAAAACTAACACGAGATAAGGTCAGCGTTCATCTTTATCTGCCTAGCCTTTTCCCAACTATGTTGGGGTCGGCTTCCAGTAAAACCGGATGCAGCTGACTACCAGTATTTTAAATAGAGCGACTGCCTATCTGACCTCCACTACCCAGTAAGTACTGAGTAATACGATAACCTTTGGTAAGACTGGTTGTCAGACTTTCGGACTAATGACTACCTGTAACGACTGTCAAAGATTGGGATAAGGTCAGCCTTATCCCAATTTATTTGGGGTTGGCGTATGTCTTGTTATTCCATACTTTTCTTATGCTCCTCAATATTTATTTGTGCCAATATCTGTTGGTACTTAACTTTTCAATTACGTAGACGACATTAAACTAAAACAGTCAACTTAAAAAAGGAAAATTGTCAAATAGTCGTTCAGTAATAACATTGCTTGTTTTATGTATGCTGAGAATTGGGTCCGGTTTCGATTCCCAGGCCGGGCGAAGTGTTGCTGGGGATTTCTCTGCTGCAGCAGGGAATCAGGATTTGTGCCCGGTTTGTTGCAATAGGTTCGCTCTCTATTACATGGGACTTTACAACATAATTGTAATATCATGTGACTAAAAGAGTGCTGAATACAAATGTTGATGGCTGAAGAGGGAGAGGAGTACCAAAGAAAAGATGGATGGAGTGTGATGTGTGAGGAATGAATATGAAAGAAAAACGCGTAAATGAAAGCGTGACAGTGACGCCTGGCAGGAGAGAATGAAACAAGAAAACTTGTTGCGCCGACCCTAAGTAGAATGGGACAAGGGCAGCAAGGTGATGACAATCTGTAGCATTAAACCGTGTTTAATAAATAAATGATGGGTAAACTATGGCAAGTAGGTTCTGAAAATAAACCGAAGAAACGTTGCATTCTCTCTTATTTTGTTGAGTGCTTCCACTAAAAATACTTCGCCAAAATACAAGAGGCCTGTGCTGAGTCAACAGTCAACACCGTTGACCTTGCTGGATTCAAGTAAAAAACTTCTGTATTCTCAGCCGGCACCAAACGTTTTGGCTAAAAAAACTTGAGATGAAAACATAATTGTTAAGTTTTTGTGCGTTTGATAGTGATTTCTTGGAACTTTGCGGTTTGTTTGGCTTGGTAGTTAATATTCTGTATTATATCATCTTTATTGATAATTGTGTAGGCACTATCCGAACATGTCACACACCTCTAATCTCCGAAGGGTTAGGCAGGGGCCCCACATTTCACCAGTTATGTTTAAGTCCCATGTATAAGGGGATAGTGATATCAACCGGGAACACACCCAGACTCCGTGGATGTTACTGCAGTCGCGCTTGCAACATCTAGAATTCTCGACCAACGAGGCCGAATGCAAGGCTGCAGTTTTGACGACATGACATCGACCTATTGAGTCTGTCCGTCTTGTTGGCTATATTTTAGTGATTAATTTTCATCAAGTCATGACTTGCGTAATGCCATGTTGTCGCTTGGTTAAGGTGAATGACAGGTTATTTTTTTCTAACTTCTGTTCAACTAAGCACCACAATAAGATATCGAAGGATAACCTGGCTTATGGAAAACGAGATATTAGCGTTACCCCGCCTTCATTCACAGCCAAAGATTAAAGTAGGTATCATGTGGCTGCTATTTCTTTACGTCCCTTTAAATTACTGCAAACTGAAGCGTCATAAATAAGTAGATCTTTTGGCACCGGGCCCTAATCTGAACTAATGCCGCCATTTTGTTTTTCAACGTAGTTCCCACAGACAATTTCGCAATTTTATACTAACCCTTTAATACCATTCAAGCGCCAAAACAAAAACATCTCCAATGTAAGCATAGCATAGTCAGCCTATAATGTTCCCACTGCCGGGACACAGGCCTCCTGTGGGAATGGGCTATAATGCCCCACGCGGGCCCAGTGCGAATTGGTTTTTCGAATTTTTGGTTCTGGGACATGCCTGTTTCCTCACGATGTTTTCCTTCACTGTTTTGAGAGCAATGGTGATGAAATAAATTACACAAAGTAATGCGCTTGCCTGGGTTCGAAACCACGACTGCTCGTAGGTCGGGGCCGCCACCACTGGGCCACCGCTGCTCCAGTGTAAGTTCCTATCAAAAAAAAAATGGTAATAATATAAATGGTATTTTTCTTATTTTTTTTTTTTGTACTCTATCACAATGCTGCCCTATTTGACCCAAAGGTTGACTGGTAGAGGATGCTTTGTGGCGTTAAGTCCGCCTATGTACCACTCTTGTACATGAAGTTTATCAAAGCATTTATTTCAAGTAGGTGAATCAGTGACAGGCACTTTTGAATTGTGGAAACAAAGACAACAATAAAATGAGTCCCAGTCATAAGGCATAGTACCTGTGAAAGTACTGCAGTTGCCCATTCCATTCCAAAGCGTACATCTCTATGGCGAAGAACGGGCAAGGAACTCCATGGACACTCGATCTATTCACTTATTCAGTTACTTCGTTATTAGATGTTCCATCGTCTCTGCTCGTATTAGAGATGGTATCAATTTGCGATAGAAAAACATTCAGAATATTGTTTCAAAACCTTAGTTACATCATTCTCGTTGAAACTACAGTATATCTATAGTCAAACTTACCTGCCGGTAGTAACTTCTAAGAAATAGACGAGGTATTATGAGAAATCGGATTTGCTGTGTCGAAATCCTTGACGCCTAACTAGAAAAAAGTAGCTAAAAGAAAAACCTGAACAAGTCACTCAAATCCGTGTTCCACCTACTCACACGCATGTTCAAAGAATCTTACAAATGTCAGATAAATCGAAACGGAATTCCTTATGTCGAGAATTTCCATTTTTATAAGTTTCCAGTTAATGTCACAATACATAAAATAGTAAATATTGTTCTCTCGTCTGACTAATCCTAATACATATACAGTGCGAAAGTAAGTTTGTTTATCTGACAGTTTTTTAGTGTTGCACGCGTAAACCGCTGGACAGACTTCTTTGGTCACAAGCACTACTGACATACACGACTAACATGAGGTCTGGGTTCGACTCCCAAGCCGGGCAAAGTGTTATTGGATTCTTTTAGTTGAAATTTCTCAGTAGCAGCCACACAGTCGGGATTTGGCAATGGTGGTAATAGGCTCGTCCCTATTACAAAGTGGTACATAAAAACGTAACTGGCGGAAAGTTGGCGTACGACACCTTGGCTTGATTTTCGACCACCACACGGGCGAAACCGTAGATAAAAGCTAGCAATATAATAATTTACTATTATTCTCTCTACTGACTAATAGGATATAAGCCAGACATGGTATCACTTGAAAGTTAGGTGTTATAAACAAAAATGTATTAACAACCTTGTGCTCTGACAGTGATAGATTAGATTTCCGTGTCAACCATATTAAATATCTAACTTTAAACTACATTGACGGCTTACTAAGAAATTTGGTCTGAGTCTTGGATACTTAGCAAGCATGGATGTTGAAATTTACTGCTATTGTGTCGTTTAAAGCTGACTTAAGATCAATGTTAGTTGTGATTCATTGAATGCTTTGCAGACCAAGTGAATGTATGTACAAAGGCAGCTTTGGACAGTCCATAGCTGTTTCAAAGGCGATATCATCACCATCAATTTCTTGCACTTACATTTGCTGATGGAGTGCTATCGGAGCAATAATGAAAGGGAATCATTAATTAGAAAGTTTAAATTAAATATTCTGGACGTTGGGCTAATCCAAATAATTTTAACAAACCCTACATCAACGATTGCAAAGAGGTTGTGTGGCTTGGTGAAGATATCTACTTAATGATTCTCCTTCTAATAGGTACATAATGAGTAAATATTTCATATAATATGTAAATAGTTTATAAGGTACGATGGGGTTGGCGTATCCGTATGGATAAAAACCCCTGTTTGTTTAAAATAATAAAAAAATAAAAATTTCTTGCACTTATTTCAATACTTATTGAAACATATTTATGGTCTAAGCAGCACGTCGTCCTCTTTCATAGTTTTTCACATAGCTCGGCCTATGTGAAATAAAATATTTAGATTTTTTGATTTCCGCTTATAAAACGTCGACAAAAAGGTGCACAGTTCGGATTGGTCGTTTCCTATGGAGAAGAATAAAATTCCAATACCTTAATTAAAAAGTACCCTCTACATTATCTCTCTCTAGTAATGTGCTAAGTAAATATGTGTTCATTACTACTAGAGTGGCGAAATATAATTACCAATTCCGAATTAACACGGTGTGTCACAATCATACAAAATTTTTTTCTTCCGCATTGCCTGTAACCGCCGTTGTCCTACCTTAAATTCAACCCCAGCCGCGGTTACCTGTTTATTGTAATTAGTATATAAGTTAACCTTTTTCTTGAAGTAATAATTACTTGGGTGAATATCAAATCAGCAAATTTTACGTGTCCACGTTGAGAATCGAGGTGTAAAATGATAGGATGTTTCTGATTTTTTTTTGTAGTGAACTACGTAACTTGGTTCAATTAGGGCCACATTTATTTTTTTATAAGTGTATATAAATCATCAGGGAAAAAAAAAATCGCCTTCAAATTCAAGTTTGGTGGCTTGTCCCAGTTCCATTTTTTGATGTAACTGCGTTCACCAAAGAAACAATTTGAGGTACAATCAAAAATAAACAATTTTGTTAATATATGCATTAGTCAAATTATCTAAAAACAATTAAACCAGATTATAAAATCTTATTTAAAAGCACAGGACACTCGATCAAAGTTTGTCCAAGCAAAAATCAATTTTTTTCTGGCACTTTTTCAACTTACTATAACATGAAGTTTCGTGCATGTGCGATCAATCGCGTTATTTATTTCGCATCTGTCAGTCGTGCCATTAGTGCGATTAGTGTCAGGTGTGTAATTAGTGCTGTGATTACCCTCCAAAAACATAAGTACTCGCCTTGGGCGGAACGGGGGACAAGAATTGTTCAATTTTGGTGGATCGATTTACTGTTGATTTTAAAGTGTTATAATAGTAAGCTACATGCTATAGCTAATGATTTGGGTGACCCATAAATCAATGACAATAATTTAATTTTAACTTAAAACCCTTATTTTTTAAGATTTTTTTTATGCCTGGTTCCAATTTTGGTGGCTCAATTTTGGTAGTTTTGGTGGCGTTTTGACGCCACCAAAATTGAAAATGACCCACCAGATTTTAATTATGTACTGTATATGTATTGTTATTACCTATATAGCTAGTTTTTACGTTGCAAGACAGTTGGATTAGCAAACAAATACATGTTATGTACTTGGCAGTTAGTAAGACCTATTATTATAAGGGTTGCATACTAATAACCAAGTTTCTTATTCATATATATTTATTTTGTTGCTTTTTAGAATGTCAAAACAGCCCAGCGAAGAGAGGCTGCTTAAAAGCACTTTACCGTTGTCATTGGGGACTTCAACGCGAAACTAGGCAATTTGGGGTTGGCCGTTGGAACCACCGGGGTCACCAACTGGCTAGTTTTATGGAGAAGGAGGGCCTCTATAGGATGAACTCCTTCTTCAGAAAGCGTGAGCACAGGAAGTGGACCTGCCAGAGCCCCAATGGTGCAACTTCAAATGAGATTGACTTCATCATGTCAACCAAGAAGCGTATTATGTTCAATGTTGTCTCTACGATCAATTCGTTGAAAACCGGAAGCGATCAAGGCATAGTAAGAGGCACATTGAACATCAATATCAAGCTTGAAAAGTCTCGACTGATGAAGTCTACGCTCTGTCCAGCACATATCCAAATTCAAAACCCCGAGAGCAGCTGCAATCTGAAAAGCTTGAACTCCAGACTCGTTTCGAGTGCCTAAGAAGCTCATTGAACGAATACAACGATAAGTTCGTGGAAACTGTCCATACGGGTCTAAGTTCTTCAAGATACGTCGTGCACATAAGAACAAAAAACTCTCTGATCATACTCTCAAGCTCATGCAGGAGCGGCGTGAGATGATCCTGCAGTTTTCAGACGAGGCGTGGAAATACCGGCAGCTCAATAGACGGATCTTTAAATCCAGCATATTAAAGATGCAATTGAGCGGCTCCAAGGCATTTGCAAGAGATCTGGCTATTGGGCAGAGCCAGCTCGCGGAACTGAAGACCGACCATGGCAGGATCGTATCCGCCAAACCGGAGCTACTGAGGGAGATCGAGAGATTCTATGGGCAGTTATACACTTTAACCAGTAAACCCGTTGTAAATCTAGCAAATGACCCAAGAGCTACACTGACCCGACACTATACCGAAGACAACCCGGATGAGATCTGGATGCACGAGATTAGGATGGCTCTGGAACAGCTTAGAAACAACAAAGTACCGGGTGATGACGGAATTATGGCCGAAATCCTAAAGGTGGGTGGAAAACCGGTACTTAAGGCCCTTCAGAAGCTGTTTGATTCCGTCATACCCGAGGAGAAAACCCCACAGGCATGGTGCAGGGGTGTGGTGGTACTCTTCTTCAAAAAAGGCTACAATGCCCGGCTGAAGAATTATAGGCCCATCTCACTTCTAAGCTATGTCTACAAGTTGTTTTCAAGAATCATCCGGAACCAGCCGGATTCCATAATGCCTTTAGCACCGTACACCACATACATACGCTGTGGCAGGTTATACAGGAGACCGAAGAGCTGCCTCTCCGTTTAGTGTTTGTGGACTACGAGAAAGCCTTCGATTCGATCGAGACTTGGGTTGTACTGCAGTCTCCCCAACAAAAACGCTACCATGTCAGTCCGACTTTAGGACCAGACCTCGGAATCTATCCTATTTTTAACAAAAGAGAGTTTTATAAACCGATAAAAGTTATTGATACTTCCCGAGAATTTGTGAGATTAATTACATTGAGCTTTATTAGTGAGATTGAGGTTTCTGACGGAGGAATCCAATTTTGGTGCCACTGATTTTCAATTTTGGTGGGCACTTTCGATTTTGGTGGGTGATTTTCAATTTTGGTGGCCACACTAGACTTTGAACTAAAATATCTCAAAAAGTTATGGAGATATTCTGAGCCCTCATGAAGATCCTTCAAGCTTGGACATTCTATTGTTATACCAGATCGTTATTTTTCACGAAAGCTAAAGAAAAAATCGAGCCACCAAAATTGACAAAAAATGAACTTCGTTGATATTCACCCGGAAAAATTGTCCTTGTGGTCAAACATTGTCATTAAGGATACAGGTTTTATAAAGTTGGATGTTTCTCCATTCACCAATCCGGTGACAAGCGATTTCATAAATCATCATAAAGTTTTTGATTCTAAAAACACTTTTACGTGTCACATTATGTTGTGTTTTAAAAATACATGGGGCCGGTGATTCGTACCTGACTACTCTGAGAAGAAACAGCCGAAACCAATTCAGAGGTTTTCGTCTTGATCAAAAGTATTCTCATTTATTTTATTACTTAGGTCGTTTATCGAAAACATCATTTAGAAAAAACCAATACACATTGCATATTACATCAGAACAAAAATAAATCCAACAAAATAGAAAGTTGCCTCGTTATTTTAGGAAACTCCAGATCTTATCGGTATCAAACAGTAACATAATCACCATTACACTATGACAATACCCAAATACAATAACTTATACTTTTAAATATGTCATTTAGAACCAACTGATGCATATCCTTACTCAACACACAAAACTGTTTTACGAAACAAATAACTACTGATCGAATGATAACCCAATTTTGGCGAAATCACAAAAAAATCTGAACTTTTAGATCAGTTTTACTCGACATTCCCCCAGCGATACACCATGACAGTCAAAGAAGGAACGATTTGTAGTTTGATCCAGTCTTTTCCCGTGTTTTTAATACTGGCCCAAAATGCCCAGAAGTGTATCAAAACGCCTTTAGTGTATAAGCCACCGAGTCCTACACATTCGCCGGAGTATTACGAAGCCCTAGACGCGTTATTCCAAAGCTTATATGGCAATGGTTACCATGGAAACGGAGGCAACGAGCATGGTTATCCTGTGTATCAAACTCCGAGTGTGTCCAGCTGCCAGTATTCATATGGGTATGGGAAAAAATGGTCTAGTTCTCCTTCTTACGGTGGGTCAAAGCCCTGCTACCAATACGTCTATACTTCAGGAAATAATTACCATTCCTATGGGTCCGGGCTACAAGGCTACCCAAACTATGGGGCGTATGGGCTGAAAAAAGGCAATATTTACTCGCTCAGTGGCAATATTAGCGCCACAGGATACGCGCCGACTCAGGTTTATAATACCAAGAATCGGTACCAGGTTGTGGTGAAGAAAACTAGAGTTGGAGGGAGGAAGAAGAATGGGAAAATTCAAGCTGGTAAGATTTTATTGAATTGTTTATTTTTCTTAACAACAATGTAATAAAAACAAAGTATAGTTCTTCACAGTTACCTCTGATTTTACATTACTGATAAATAAGAAAAAAAACCGACTTCGCAAACCGACACCGTTCCAAAAAACACACTAAAAACGTGAAAAATAACTTTACTATCGCATCGCGGTAACTTTGTTTCATTGTCTTTTTTTCCACCGACTTCCGAAAATAACTTAGTTTCACGTTTTTTTAGAAGTCGGTTTTTTGTAAAAAAAAATTGCCATTTTAATATATATAAATTTTACATTGTAACCAGAAGTTATTATGATATCATCAACATAAGCAAAAAAGAAAAAATACGTAACTCGTACTCATGCAAAGTGAATAAAATTAAATGGGACGACCGCGCGAGCTTCCTCCACCAAATGAAAAAATAATCACGCAAATCGTCCGAGGAATCGCTGGCTGAGTAATCGGTGAACACACATTAAAAAAAGATGACGGCCGAACACATAACCTCCTCCTTTTCTAGAATTCATTTAAAAATAAGACAAGGCTACTATCACTGATTAGTCCGCCAAAACCACAGTGAAGTGTCCTCGTGACAATAAAGTTTCTGCTGGGTTGCTGGTGTCAGAGATAAAATATCTGAGAAGGGGTGCTTAGAAGCGCATATTTCTTTGAATACAATGTCGGTAAAAATTGCGGATGTTAAGTTGCGGGCGTTACGGTCAGAGCGAAATTGGAATCTGTCAAAATCCCCTGAGCTCGTCATCATATCATTCTCTTGACCTTATCCCAATTAAATTGGGGTCGGCGCAGCATGTCTTCTTCTTCCATACTTCTCTATTACTCGTCATCTCATCAGACACCTCCTTTCTTGCCATATCATCCTTTACACAATCCATCCATCGTTTCTTTGGTCTTCTTCTACTCTTACACGCACCCATCCACATTCATACTCAGAAATTTCCTCACGACATTTTCCTCATTCCGCCGCATCACATGCCCCGACAACCGATCATATCCCCTGATCTACATTACAATATTGCCTATATTGTAAAGTAGATCAGGGTATTATGACTGGTTCCGTTAAAGGTAACAAGGGCACGCCCCGGTCAAGTGTCCTAATTCTTGGGTCCAAGTCTAGCCTAGGTAGGTACTACCGACTCCGGGCGACAGTCGACCACTTTTCAATCTTAATGTTGGGTGAAAAGTGGACGACCGTCAGTGACATCGGTAGTACCTGCCCGCTTTTTTGTGGAATCTAGGTTTTTTTTTTTAAATTGATTTCTTACTTTGTTTTTTAGGATTCCGCACCCGAAGGGTAACCAACAGGACCCTATTACTAAGCCTCCGCTGTCCGTCCGTCCGTCTGTCTGTCAGCGGGCTGTATCTCATAATCCGTAATAGGTGGACAGTTGAAATTTTCACAGAATATGTATTTCTGTTGCCATTATAACAACAAATAATAAAAATATGTATATTATTAAAAATTAAAGGGGGCTCCCCTACTACGAAGGTACGAGATCCTTCATGCGCGAGTACGACTCGCACTTGACCGGTTTTTTTTAAACTTTTATCCAATATTTCAGGAATTTGGTCGTTTCGATAGTTGATTGAGATATTTTCAATTTCATTTAATAACTTTAAATGCGTAGATAATTTTTAAAACTGACACAAACGGGGAAAGTTAAGGCCTAAATACAAATTAAAATTAACTTTACCTAATAGAATATTATTGAATCAATTTTATCCTTTTGCTGTTTTCCTACAATCAGTTTAAAAATAAAACTCGTATTTATTTACGTTGCAAAATAATAATGATATACATAGTGAAGCTTATTTGACGGATGACCGCAATTATAGTAATCTAGCTATTTACCTTATTTGCAGATAAACACTAGATTATACAATAAATTTTATCTGTCATTAGTGTAACTATAAACATTTGATGGTGTCACCACTTACATAACCATCAATACTTCCAAGCCAAATAAACTGACTGCATTCCTTGAAATCCTTATTGACTTAATGCGCCGAGTCCTGGTCGATCAGATCAGGTTAGATCTGTCTAAACGAGCCAGTTTGGACCCCCAAATTATCGGGGTCGAAATTGTTGCAAATTTGGTCTAGTCTGTAGTATAGTATCTACCATTTCAAGGAACGCACCCAATTACCAATCACCCTGTATAATCCCTGGGTTACCGGGGCACCCACATTTCGCCAGCTATGGTCAAGTTCCTTGTAATAGAAGACGGGCCTATTGCCACATACCGGGCATAAAACAAGACTGGTCGTCAGGGTGTTAAGAGGATCCCGAACCGTCTCCTTCGCGGGGGCAAGCCTTTTAGGCGGATCACCACCCTGAGATCTTGACACTTAAGTCCTTGTGTCACTTTATAGGTGGTGCTGGGATGCGATGCTTTGCACTGCGGTTGGGTTGACCCTTGCGATTATCCCTAATGTGGATAACTCGGACGCGTAATTTTTGGTAGTGAGAGACTTGCGTTCGCGCTGTCTCTCTCAGAAACATGATAGACGAAGTGACGAGTGCTTCTGCTGTGGTGGTATTTAAATTAACCTGTAAATGAGGCGCTTCGACAGAGAGCTATATGGTATCTCACCGAAGCACTTCCTTTTACAAGTAAACAAGCAGTGCCACTTCCAAGAAGTAGAGTGAAAGGCGATTACTCGGTATGCGTCGTCGGAAGGATTATGTCTAGAGGGATGCATCTTCAATTACAACGTAAGAGCGAACGAAGTGAGCTGGATCACTTCAGCATCCCACCAGGTCACAATTCCTTTATAGCAGTTACTTAGTCAGCTTCTTACTATACTATTCTAAAAGCAAAATTTTGTGAGGATGGATGGATTTTGTTACTCTTTCACGCAAAGACTCATCATCTGCCCAGCCTTTTCCCAACTATGTTGGGGTCGGCTTCCAGTCTAACCGGATGCAGCTGAATACCAGTATTTTACATGGAGCGACTGCCTATCTGACCTCCACAACCCAGTTATATTGGACCAATGGAGGAAGTTGTTCATTTTGATGGTCTGCTGCATGCAGCATAGCCTTTCATATGACTATACCCTTTCTGTTACACCCTGTACATCGATAAAAGAAAGTAATTAATGTAATATTTACTGTGTAAGATTATAATACAAAGATCCAAACGAGTCAACGAATTCCATAGATGTTTCACACCTGCCGGGCGTCCCGTGACAGGCAAATTTTTTTATTGACTTGCCTGACTTTATTGTTATAAGAACCATTGTGAAAACTTAGCTTGGTACCTAGGGGTATTCCGATAATACATAGAGTGACTACGTAGCCAGGCAAGCTAGCAAGCAAAGCTAGCAAGATGACCCATCTCCTGTCGTCCAAGGTCAAAGGTCATTTACTCATCGGCATGGCGCAAAGAAGTATTGAGGTCCAACTCAGACAAGCACTGTATCATGAGCAATTAGTGTTCATCACATGAATGAAAACCTCGCGAGGAAAACTTTGATGGAAATTTGACATCCACGAACTTGCACTTGCCCGCGTGGTGGATTACAGCTCATTCCCTCTTACAGGGCAGAGGCCCGTAGCCCAACTGTGGAATCCGTGTATGCCTATTTATTAGTTAAGCATAATCATATATGAGGGTTCGAAGTGACAAAAAGCATTAAACAATGATTTTGTAAACTTCACGTGTATCCGAACGCGATTTGCAGCTGCCGCGCGTATCCAAACGCGTTAAGTATCAAAATAACAAAAAAATAGTTACCAACACAACATTGTGTTTAATTAATCAACAAACAATTTTTTAGTATATTTGTGTTAAAACTAAAAGAATATAACAATTACCTAGTAATTATAAAAATGTATTTCTTTAAATAATCATTTAGTAACGAAATTATCATTATTAAGTAAAAAACCGGCCAAGTGCGAGTTGGACTCTCGCAACGAGGGTTCCGTATAAACTTGTAAGATATTTTATTATAAACGACATGTTTTCAGATTTTTTCCTTTACGTGTGCGGTAAGACATTGCTTCTTGCCAAATTTCATGATTGCTGGTCAACGGGAAGTACCCTATAGGTTTTGATTCCCTTGTGAATTCGCAAAATATCGACTTAAACGGTCATATCTTTTGATCGCGTTACAAGTTTGATTCACTGCTCCAATGGGTAGTAGACTTGAGTATTTGGTATTAATTTTGACTTGATACCTGCACGTCCCTGAGAAAAAGGGTCTAGTCCAACAGACAGACAGCCGGACAACAAAGTGATCCTATAAGGATTCCGCTTTTGCCGACTGAGGCACGGAACCCGAAAAATATTAAAAGGAATCAGCATTGATAATTTCAAACCCTGCTTATAATACTACGAGTATAGTATAAGTGCTCTTTATAGAAATAAAGAGCTGCATAGAAATGCAGCTCATTATCATGAACCACCAACCTTGACGACCCCGTCAGTAATTAAAACACTGTCAATACCACAAACTACATCCCCCATTCCGGATAGCATGTCAAAATACCCAAATATACTCACTGTTAATGAATTTCCCTTCAACAGTGACGCAAGCAATCATTATGCTTATATCACATCAGACCGGCCGTGAAGTTCAGTCTTCGTTGATTGTCGGAAACAATCGGTCGTTGCCGAAGTGTCACTAGAGTCCGAGTGGTCGTGAGAACACGACGTACGTGAAGTGATGATGGCTAAAGGGTTTTGTGCTTTTCTGTGTCTATGTTTAAGTGTACAAACTGTGGTGTGTCAATTTGGTGAGTATATTCTGCTGATAGTAGTTTTTGAAAAAAAAAAGTTTTAAGAATTTTTTGTTTTGAAATTGATTGAGTTGAATTTACAGATGCCCTAAGACCCACCCATAATTGTTTGTAAATAATAAGTTTCCTATCTTTTTAAATAACACATCTTTATGAGTGACCTTACACAAAACTGCAAGGTTTTATCAATAACACCACCATCTCGCGATTAGTGCGAAGAAAAAAGTTAATTACTAGTAAGCTTGATTCGATTTGCTATAATAATGATCAACATTCTGCTGTTTTTACAAAACATGTAGCAGAACACATTCATTTGTTTTTTTCCTACATTTTGAATACTGAATAAATTCGAGTTCGTTACCAAGAAGGTTACGCTATATCAGTGAAGACCTGATTAGGAAGAACGCGAAGATGCCTTTGTTTATTTTCTGGTCTATAAAACCTAAGCTAGAACATTATGGTCATGGAGCATGCATTCTGAATTCTGATAGTATGCATTGAGTTGAATTCTACAAAAACAACATTCAATATACCAACGTAAATAAAATTAACAAAAATACATCGGAGGTAGACGAATAATTTACTCAACAACAACGTACATTTGACGCAAAAACGAGAAAAAACAACATCGGTGTAAAAAACACAAGATTGACGTTTGGTATCATGTGTTTAGCATGATTATTTACATATGATGTTATCGTAAGATCAAAAGGTCAATAGTACGGATGTGAAGGAGGAAGGGTTTCCCCTTTTCATCGAGTTATGATAACTATTGATAACACACTTGTAAGACGTCACTTGAACATTAGGTCAATCTTAAGAATTTTCAATTCCGATTTTTCAATCGTCAAATAACTTGTATAGGAAGAATTAACAATGCCGTTTAATATAAATAACTTAACATCGCGCTTTTTATTTCCTAAGGGTTCTGCAGAAGTGTACCTATACCACCACATTTCGACAATTTTTAAGTCCCATTTAATAAGGGCGAGCCTATTGCTATCGACCGGGCACAAATCCAGACTACGGGCTATTAGGTACTGTTAAATACCACCCTAACAAATTATGTGTCATATTTTTCCCCAAATAAGAAAAGTTATTGAAAAATCTATATATATAAAATGGTAAACTGACTGACTGACTGGGTGATATATCAACACACAGCCCAAACCGCTGGTCCTAGAGACATGAAACTTGGAGGGTGTGTTCTTTGTGAAGAGTAAGTATACACTAAGAAAGGACTTTTGGGAATTCCACCCCTAAAGGGGTAAAATATGGGATGGAAGTTTATATGAAAGACCGTCAGTTTTGAAGTTAGGATCCTCAAATTTAGTGTTTAGGCTGACGATTGAAAATTAATTAATTCGTGTCTCATCGTTTTTGATAATTCTACCCCTGTAGGTTTAAAAATGGGATGAAGGTAAGTAATCGGATATTTTTCGCCATCCACGCGGGCGAAGCTGCGGGCAAAAGCTAGTCTCTTATAAACTTGTAGTACCTACCTACTTGTCATTGATTTACAGTCTTCTTTAGCAGTTAAACTCTTTAGTCTAGCTGTTTGAAATTGATTGAAATAAAGCAAAGATTTTATTTCCTTGTACAGAAATTAAACCATATATTATATCAATCGACAACATGGTCAAACAACATTATTTTGATTCTCTCGAAAACCTGCTTGGCCTGTAATTCTAGTATTTTAATTATTAAATCTTTAAGGTACAAAAGTATTGTTAATTGGTTATGGTTTCAAAATAATCGTTAGGTTTTTTTGCAAATTTTGGAGATTTTTAAACATTTCTGGTGTAATTAAATTGTCTTCACATGAATCGTGGTGAAACAGTGTTTATTATACTTATATTCTCTATTTAAATATAGTGTGAATCCTCTTCAACGAGCATAGACAAAAAGAAACATTTTTTGTTTGAGAATCACAGACTGCCATTATTTAATCCCAAATTAATGCTGATGTCGAACAAAACAGAATCATAGAGGCTTAACCTTGACCTCCCTGTATCGGGCTATGAACCATACTTACTGAACTTAATTATGGCAACACCACCGCTAGACACGGACCTGTGTAGATTATCTTAGTACACTCAATGTATTCAGTCATTTTCCTCATGGAACGAAAAACAACGCTACGCGTAGTTAGCACCTTTTGAGACCGCATCCGGCATTTTTTATTTACACAGTAATATTTGTGTATGGGTATAATGATCCAATACGGATTTCAAAAAATACAGTCAGAGAATTTAATTTGTTATGAAATTGACACATTCCGTATTTTTTTCCCTGTTGTACCCATTTCATACAGTACTAAATGGGTTGTGGAGTCAGTCGCTCCATGTAAAATACTGGTTTCATCATCATCTGCCTAGCCTTTTCCTAACTATGTTAGGGTCGGCTTCCAGTCTAACCGGATACAGCTGAATACCAGTATTTTACTTGGAGCGACTGCCTATCTAACCTCCATAACCCAGTTAGTACTACGTAATACGACACCCGTTGGTAAGACTGGTTGTCGGACTTTTTGGGCCACTGACTACCTGTAACGACTGTCAAAGATCTACAAATGACAGCCGGGACCAACGGCTTAACGTGCTTTTCGAGGCACGGAGGATCTGAAACTAGGTATGTAATGGGTAGTCACCCATCCACAGACCAACGTAGGCAAGGACGGTTTAACCTTAAGATCGATGTAAAATACAGCTGCATTCGGTTAGACTGGAAGCAAAAGTGTTGGTAGATGATGAGGCGCTTTATACTTCGACTAAACTATTAATTTCCCTTAGTTTACATGAAAAACCCCATGAATTAATGTCTGTTTGTGATTCCCCTTGATCGTTATGGCTGAGTTCCTCCAAAATATTGTAATTATGGCCAATTGACTGGTCATAATTAGCCAAGTGTAAATGGCCACGAGTCCACGACTGACCGATACTTTGTTGAATCATACCAAAAGGTATCATACATAAACAAATTAGCTGTATCGTTGCAATGTGATTTCAGTTTTGACAAAAAAGCTGCACTCAAATGACTTTATACTCACCTACATACATTCACAACCCAACTGTGTAGGTAGTAGGTACCCACTTAAAATAATAAATAGGTTTTATTTGCTAAATTTTTATTTTTAAGATACGATAAATTTCCAGCCTCCCGAACAAGCCGGATTCCGAAAAGGCTTTAGCACCGTAGACCACATACATACGCTGCGCCAGGTTATACAGAAGACCGAAGAGTATAACCTGCCTCTCTGCTTGGCGTTTGTGGACTACGAGAAAGCCTTCGATTCGATCGAGACTTGGGCTGTACTGCAGTCTCTCCAACGGTGCCAAATCGACTATCGGTACATCGAGGTGCTGGAGAGTTTGTACAAAAACGCCACCATGTCAGTCCGACTTCAGGACCAGACCTCGAAACCTATCCTTCTGCAGCGAGGTGTGAGACAGGGAGACGTCATATCTCCGAAACTGTTCACCGCTGCGCTGGAGGATGTCTTCAAGGTTCTGGACTGGAGAGGGCTAGGCATCAGCGTCAATGGCGAGTATATCTCTCACCTTCGGTTTGCCGACGATATAGTGGTCATGGCTGAGACCATGGAGGACCTCAGTACAATGCTCGATGACCTCAGTAGAGCTTCCGAAAGAGTGGGTCTTAAAATGAACATGGACAAAACCAAAGTCATGTTGAATGCCCATGTAACACCCACTCCTATCAAGATCGGAGACTCTACACTCGAAGTTGTAGGCGATTATGTCTACCTGGGACAAACGGTCCAGTTAGGTAGGTCTAACTTCGAGAAAGAGGTCAATCGTCGAATCCGACTCGGCTGGGCAGCGTTCGGGAAGTTGCGTGGTATCTTCTCGTCCAACTTACCGCAGTGTCTCAAGACGAAAGTCTATGACCAGTGTGTGTTGCCAGTGATTACATACGGGACCGAAACGTGGTCGCTCACAATGGGCCTCATCAGAAGGCTGAAAGTCACCCAAAGGGCAATGGAGAGGGCTATGCTCGGAGTTTCCTTGCGTGATCAAATCAGAAATGAGGAGATCCGCAAGAGAACCAGAGTTACCGACGTAGCCCGAAGAATAGCCAAACTTAAGTGGCAGTGGGCAGGGCACATTGCTCGCAGAACGGATGGCCGATGGGGCCGAAAAGTTCTGGAGTGGCGACCGCGAACCGGAAGACGCTGCGTTGGAAGGCCTCCCACTAGGTGGACCGATGACCTCGTAAAGGTTGCAGGGATCCGCTGGATGCGAGACGCACGGGACCGGTCAATGTGGCGACACTTGGGGGAGGCCTATGTCCAGCAGTGGACGTCTTTCGGCTGAAATGATGATGATGATGATGATGATAAATTTCGGGTGGATTGTGTGAAAAAAACATGTTGTCCTGGTAATTACGAACACAACAAAAAATTAAAAATCAGATGAACTTTCATACATAGATGCAAGTAAATTTTGTATAATAAATATATTTCCATTAAATTGCATTCATACGTTTGCAGAATCACATTTTCGCTAACTACGGTGACAAACATGATGTATGTTAAAGTAATGGCCATCAATGACGTAGGTGCTAAAGTCGTTATTATTGAACCTCTGATTACTGGCACTTATACGTAAATGGGCTATATGTATGATTCATAATCATTTTAGCAATCTTTAGAGGCAACAGTGGTAGCCACTGCCGTCAGGGCTAAGCTCTGCTTGTAGTTCTGTGTGGAGGACATCCTGCCATCTTATCCTGGGAGATAGAATACACAATTAGAAAAGGCGCGGTTTTGACGGCACAGTTGGCGCAGTGGCTGAGCGATTGGCTGCTGCGCTGAGTGTTGCGGGTTCGATCCCCGCACGGAACAAATATTTGTATGATCTACAGGTAGTTGTTCCGGGTCTGGCTGTTTGTGTATGTGAGTTTAAATGTTTGTAAACGCACCCACGATACAGGAGAACTTCCTAGTATGGGGCAAAGTTTAAAAAAAAAACAAAAAATCTTGCTTGAATTATCCGACAAGTTGACAACTAAATTTAGGTTTACACTCATTTTACTGGAAATTAGATTCAAATTCAACAGTTGGAAAAAAGTTAGGCAAATATTGATACTTAAACATTGTTTCTCCTAACCCATACTGTGCCATGATTAACAACGGTCGACCCCTAACCCTGCCACACCCATCTTACGAGAACAAAAATAATGTAAAAAATCATCAAAAAAAGCCAAATACAATTAGTAATAATTCTAATTACTGCATTGCGCGTAATCATAAACCTGGTAAATTTCCTACACTATCACTAAAATGACATAGGTAAGTAGTGTCAAAGATCCAAGGGTCTTATAGTCTATGTAAATTATAACAAGTTCTACTCGCTATAAAAATAACAAAGTGACTCCTCAATGACAATAAAAGGTGCCAATTGACACTGAACGTAACGACTTATTATTTAGACGGCAAAAAACCAAGTACATAGTAACCTGCGTGGAAATACCTCATCATATGGTTGGGGTATAGTTTGATAATAGAAACAGAGTAATTTTCATGAAAAAACCATGTTATAACACTGCTTGATCATAATTATCGTCGGCGTCAGTGCAGCACCTTGCACAACACCCTTTTTTACAGGAGAAACTAAAAACTGTTTTAAATATCAACCAACAGGTATGACGAAGGTCCTAGATTCGTCTGGTTTACCGACCGTGCTAGCTGACTAGCTATGTCAATGTTTTGCCGCTATATATACGCTATATGCTACTTAATTGACTTATAAAATTTAGACGAAAAATGTGTTTTGTAAAAAAATGTAGATACAAGGTCCTGCAATGACTAATAATGGTCTGTATTTGGCGAGTACCTAGTAAAACAGAGGACGGCATAGGGGAAAGAAAAAAAAACCTCTAAATGGTAGATTAGACTGCTTAACTTGAAGGCGCACGATCTTAAGCGTTTAGGGAACGACGTAAAAGAAAAAGGATGTTATAATAATAGAGATACGTAAGTTTAAAAGAAAGTGATCCCATTTTATATAAATAGGAGTAAGATAAAGAAGATGTTCATTATATTTTGACTCGAAAGAGACTAAACAAATGAGATATGAAAAACTTCAGAGCAATTACTAAAACAAAAAAGATATATAAAGATATATAAAGATGTATAACAATAAGCTATATGTGAAAAAATATTCATTTAAGTACATTTTAATAGACCTTCATCTCTTAGATGTAGCTGAATACGTACTGTTATAAAATTTATATATATATAAATATCAAGTTTATATAGTTACATAATAGTGCATTGGTTCAATAGATTCATAAAACGATACAAGATGTCATTGTGACCAATAAGGTCTATTAACATCGAAACAATCGCCAATAGTTCAGTGGTCACAATGATGCATTTTAAAGTTTCGAGCACATATTTTCCTGCCATTCTCTTGTTTGCGGATCTATGTACTGATGCCAAAATATTTGAAGCATTGCACCTTTGCGCACGGAGAAACGGTGAAGGAAAACGTCGTTAGGAAACCGGCATGTCTTACAATCAATAAATCGAAGAAATGCGACATCCACGAACCCGCACTGCGCGTCGTGGATAACAGCCTACTCCCTCTCAAAACTGAGACGCCTGTGTCCCCCACCCCCACAGTGAGAACATAATGAGCTGATTAGGCTTACGCTTGCAGGGGGTGTTGGTTAATTCTGGTTGTTCTACAGGTAATCCCACAATATTAAAACGCAGTAATTCGTCTACGATCAAAATGACAGCGGTATTTCATACGACATCAAAAAGCCTAACCGGTCAAACCAATATTGTCATAACGTTCTGGAAAAGTAGTTAAATCCGGAATCAGTATTTAACCGGCAAAACGCGTCAACCATAGCAAGAAATAACGTGATTTTTATGCTGTTTGTAGTTGAGGATAAGTATTTATAAGATAATTATGGCAATTTTTTTCTACAATCGTGAAATGCGGTGTTGAATCAGCTTGGTCCATCGGCGGTTTGGCATTATTCTTTATTCCACCTACCTGAACTTTAGACTGTCTTTCGACATATTAGTGAAAGAGACAACGACACGCGAACTACCATAAATTCAATGTATGATTCCCAGCAGCGTTAAAACTATTCGTGGGTCATGAAAAAAGAGATGTTTCTTACATGACCGCGTATTTTTGTATACCCGACAACAATATTGCTTGGGGGTCTTTAATTCTGTGCACAATTTTATTCATGTTACCAATTTGCCCATCGATGTCTCCTACACCGAGTAAAAAGATATGTACACTGGGCCCAAGTATTTGGTTTACAGTTTATATGTGTGAGTGAAGTCATAGTTATGCACACAAACACAAAATTAAATTAACTTGACTTGCTGTACGAGCCGGTAATATTCATACAGCCGCTCATTATTATTGTGTGAGTAAACATATTGTACCCTACACGGGGTTTATTTTTTTTATCTTTACGCTTGTCGGGTAATCTAGTAAAAATAATATAAACGAGTTTACAATAAAGCCCAACATTTTATACAAACTTAACATGGTAACCATAGCCGATTGGTGTAAGCGCTTGCGTTAGCTAGTGATCTAACCTCGACGACGCGAGTTCGAACCCAACTGAGGAATTATTTTTGCTACTTTTTACTTTTTGTTTTTTAATAAATTTATTTTGTGGCCAATAAAATTACTCAAGCAAAAAGTAACTAAATATAACCAATGAAATAATTTGATTTTTTTATTAGACAAACATTGCTATTGTTTGCTTAGCTTATCGCTTGGGTCATTAGCAAATTATCCGTCTCGTTTATTCCAATATGTTCCTTTCTTATATTGGTTGTTTTAAGGTTCAATTTGGTGGGGGCTGTATGTTAGAAAAAAAAACTTGTGTGGCCGATACAATGATTTAATACACTGTTGTTTACCTGTTTTTTTGACAAATACAAAGTTTTTTATTGGTAAGGATTGACGTAAATAATTTGTCAAAGTAGGTAGGTATATAAATTGAATCAAAGTAAAATTAGAGGTGAAGTGAATCAACATGTTAGATAGTAAGAAATTATGACAACTTCTAATCGCATAACAATAACATCACTTCACCATACTTTCAATAATTTACGAGTTGTGGTTTTAAAAAAAAACGTTTTATACCTACCTACTTAATACTAAGTTTTGTATTTGTTCTAATTTGCTTAACAAATATGAACATTATTTGCATAAAAATAAGATTCACATTCGTCTACTAATTAAAATAAATTCGACTAATAATGAGTCGGCAATCCTTCGTTTTCTATTACTCCTTGTAACCTTCTGCTCATGAGATCTCACAGTTTGTAAGCACACTTTTATGCGGGTGGACAAGAAGGGATCAGCCTTGTGCCTTGCCACGATGTCGTAGTGTCGAGTCGATGAATTTGCCTTTGGTTTTGGCCTAAGATGTTCTACGTCTCCAAAATACGCATATCGGCGGACCCATAACTGCACGGTTCTCCCCTGTGGATAAAAACAGTATTTATAATACTTATAATAATAGCTAATATTATAATAAATAAACACTATATTTTTATACTATATATACACTATGTTTATTCAATATACTTATATATACCTAATTAATATTACTTATAATAATACAATACATAAATATAAGATAAACACTGACATTAGCAAACATTATAATCTATTTTATTTACGTTATTCAAAGGCTTTTCTTTAATCTGTCTAAAGGCTAGATCAAGCTAATTTTAGACCAAGCTAATTTTATCATAATCATCATACGATTACAAATTAAAAAAAAGAAACTATAATAATTCAGTTATGATAATATATTATTATAACTATGGTAGGTATTGCACTTAAGTTACATTCATTATTTATTCCTAGTAAACATCCCTTTCAATGTTTACTAGGAATAAAGAGAATAGAGGAGTTAGTTAAAGTGAAGTAGGTATAATATCAACGTAATATCTAACTGTTACTCACCGATATCATTAAGCGCCTTGTAATTTCACTTCATCTCATCGATACGCTAATCGATAACAATTCAAATTGAGTCAGCCCAAAATTTGGCGACGAGTTTGGCTCTTTCAGTAGCGTCCTGTGATGCATTTCACAGGAGCAAACAACAGAACAGGCAGGACACGATATAAAGTGTCCCATCGTTTGTTAGGCAGCACCACATTTACACTCACAATTTCACATAATATAGATACGTTTTGCTCATCCAAAACAACGATTTCCACCTCTTTGAACATTGATAAATGTTGCATGGTTGGATCCACAGAAATAAAACCACACACATGCTCAAGAGTAGTAATCAATAAACTCAGTCATGCAAATATTCGTAGATTGACAACTAAGAATGCTCATTTTTTATAAATGAAGGTGTTTGAAAACAATATTTTTAAATTGTCGGTAGTTGTTGTCTAAACAGTCAAAATCAAATAGCCTGAGAGTTCAATGTTTGTCTCAAACGTTGGAATTGTTATAAATTCTATTTTAAGTAATGTTTTAACAAAATAATGAATACAAAAAGAAAAATAAATACTATTGCATGCATGATTTGAACTTACGACTTCTCGTTCAGTGACCAAAGACGATAGCCATTGTGCCAGGATTGCTATATTAACATCATGCAAAATATTATATCTCCTTCAGCATCATAAGTGAATGATGACTATATATTGGTATATGGTAATTGATGTGCCACACGCACACTAATAAAAACTGAGCTCGCTCGTTTTATTTTGTGTTTGTGTGCATAACTATGACTTCACCCACACATATAAACTGTAAACCAAATACTTGGGCCCAGTGTACATCTACCAGTAGGATCATTTGATTTTCATAGCTTAAGTTTAAAAGGTTTCAAGGAAGCTAAGTCTTTTACATGGTACTCCTTGAGTTCATGATCATAGCACATATTACATGCTCCGCTACACCACTTAGCTCTGGTGGAAGAAGACATTGTTTCGAAGCTTAGCTTTATCGCTTTTTTACCTGGCATATATCTGGAGAAAAGCAACCTTAACGCTTTACATTGTTCCAGTATTTTGCAATCTAGTGACGCTGGCTAGCCATGTCGACCTATTGGGCTATGAACGGCTGCCACAATGTAGTCAAATAAGTCCAGCGTATACATCCTAGCGCTGGAATAAAATAATAGATCAATGAAAATCAGTCTTTATCAAAGAAAGAAGAAACATGATACCAAAACAAATGATCAAATTCCGGTTTTCTTCTACAGGTTTCTTCCCTCAAAGAGAAAACCGTTACAATGGCTTCCAAGGCCAGGGAAGGAGATTCAGGGACAGACTATCAGGCTTCTTTAACCAGCAGCCTAACAGACCAGCAGTCATCAATCCTAACAATCAAGAAGACACCGTATACGTAGTGGAAGTTCCTGAAGGAACCCCACAGAACAACTACAATGACTATAATAATGGACAAAACTTCGGAAGACCAATAGCTTTTCCAACAAACGGTCCAGTTTATACTGAGAACGGACAGAACAGCGGGAATGTGAACTTCCAGACTAACCCAGCCAATGGTAACTTCCAACCGATTTATGATAATGGTGAAGTTTATCAGCCGCCTCAAGATGGAGCAAATAGTGCTTACCAGAATGAGAATAACCAGGAGAACAACGTGACACCAAATGAAGGTAATATTATATTTATTTTAAACATTAGCATAGATTACGGAGGCGGACTTAATGCTATAGGCATTTTTTACTAGTTAATTTATTATAGTTACTTAGGTTTTATAGTTTAACAGCTAGCCGTTGCTCACGTCTTTGTCCGTCGTATTTTGTATTTTTGCTTGCATAATGTATATCCAAGATGAAAGAAGCCTACGTCCTTTTCCAGGTTCAATGCTTGCTATCTCTTTTTCTTACAATCGGTTCAGTACTTTAGGCTTGATAAGGTAACAGTCAGACAGAGTTACTTACACGTTTATAATATTATTAGTATGCATTGTTAAAGTTGAGATACAGTAAATGATAGCGAATAGATTATTTTAACTTGCATAATCACTAATGCAGGAATTAGTTTTCTCTCGAATTGCACCATGATGAGCAATATACGTCTATATTTCACAGAAAGATTTTTCAACATTTGTTCAACATTGTGTTTGTTAAATGTAGTTAACTTTATTGCGCTCGGCTCTCGAGATTGTAAGGCAATTAAAAATTAGAAAATTGGTCCTTCAAATAGGACGACCGGCCAAACATGTCTGTTAGGATAAGGTGTCCATCATAAAAACGATTTTTTAATTATTGGTTGAGGTTATAGACACGTGTATTTGGTTATAATATAACCTTTTGACATTACGTGAGTTTTTTTGAAGTCATTGACCGTTACGTGCCTACGTTTAACGTATCACCTTTTTTTACACGCCATTTGACTCGTAAAAACTGTTTATTTGGCAATTATTATGAGTATTATTAAGCTCTTTGTGAGACTTGTCCGGGGAAGCACTGCCACCATACCTATAGCTGTACCATGAACCTTTTGTTGCGTGGCCAAAATAGGAACAAACGCCGCCATCCATCCATCCCTTCTGTCAACGTTATTTGAGCACCAAGCATTGTATTTATTTCTGCTTTCCGGTTTGGAGGGTATGAATGCCCCGTGTCGGTGTAGGTACAGGCACATAAGACATCGTTACACTTCAACCAACTTTTCTGTGCAAAATACAGAACTCAAATAAATGTATCAAAGCCATATCGATGTATTTTTTCTTGACTGCAAACTTTAAGTGGTCGTACTGTAGCTGTGTCTCCGATATCTCAGCTATTGCAGGGGTCATCTACAGAATGGGTCATCGACTTGAATGTCATCCAATAAAATAAAGTCAGTGCAGCAATCACATTAAGTCCCCAGTTCACACAAAAAAAAAATAATTTTTAAGCTTTATAAATATTTAAATACTTTTATTTTTCAAAAAAGTGACCGATGTTGAAAAGTCAAAGTCAGTAAAGCAATTATGATTTAATTAATTCATAACTTGTCCATTTTATAGGTCGTTGAAATTAATAGAAAATTAATTTTAAACGAATCGATATTAGCATAGGTCACATTGCTCGATTTTTTCCCGTTTGGTTTTAATCTGATTCGATTAGTATTAAAGTATTAAACCAGTTTTGCAACTTGACTTCAATCATTGTTTATCTCGAATACTAATAAGAATATTATTAAGATCTGCTTTTACCACAAATCAATAAATACGTGTTATGATGTTTTAAATATTATGTTTAGTGCTAAACATATTTAAAACACTTCAAAAAATTGACAGAACTGGAACGCTGTTTTTAATTGCTCTACAATAATAATAAGTAGTGCTTAAATAGGCTTCTAAAGACAAAAAAAATATCCTAATTTCTATGAAACTTTTAACAGATACTGGAACGCCAGCAGAGAATGACGCAGTAAACTTTGACGATATTCCAAGTGTACCACAAGAGGGTACTACGTTACCACCGCTGACACCAGTACCACCGACTGTCAACTCAGAGTCAAGAAATAACTTCAACTTCGAATCAAATTCAGGACCATTCAGTAAGTTAATAATAACAAATATATGTGTTTTAACAAAAGACGGTGTTTTTTATTAGCTTTTTGTAAATAACCCACTAAACTTACTGGAGAAGGCCTTGGTACTTGTTCCCCAAGGCATTTTCGATTTTATTAATGCTTTCGACAGTGTTGATCACAAAAAAGTGGTCGAATTTGTTGCGAATTTTAAAAATGATTGACTGATTTTTTGTTTTTTTTTTTAATTTGTTCTAAACTAGAATAAATTAACGAAATATTAACCCTATCAGGGTATCAGACAGGGAGGCTTATTTGTTCTCATTTGTTTTGCTAATGGATAGGTAATGAGGAGGGATGAAACGCATGTGACTAAAAGAGTCATGTACATGAATGTTGATGGATGGAGAGGGAGAGGAAGGCCAAAGAAAAGATGGATGGATTGTGTGAGGAATGATATGAAACAGAAAGGAGTAGTATGATGCCGTGACGTCTGACAGAGGAGAATGGAAGAAGAAACCGTGTTGCGCCGACCCCAAATAGAACGGGATGAGGACAAGAAGATGACGATTTGTTTTACTAACAATGCTACCAAAGGGTACTAAACTAAAAACTCACTCAAATCACTAACGTCGTGCGCCTATTTACTTACCACAATGCTCTCGTAATCAATCTGTTATCACGTCTCTACTACGACCTTTCCTCATGTGCACTTTATATGTAGTCGACCATCTTTCAATGTTTTGTTAATACGTGAATCACTCTCTAACCTTCGATTTTTACCTGTAGGGTCAACTACATGTCCACGGTAACTATTTCACTTTGAGTGCATCTTAAAATCGTAGCAGTTAAGGTGATTTTCGTAGATCAACTGTCTGACCATATTATGTACGTATAAATCAAACCTTTGTTAGATCAACGAGAAATATTTTGTTTTGAAGATTAAATGTTAAAAAAAAAAAAGAAATGTTAAATTTTTTTTTCATTTTTAAATGAGTATAATTATTATCTTTTGTTAAACCATAATTCCTAGCAATTTGCGTACACTGACTGATAGCTCCGCTTAGATCTGTATGGTTCTTACCTCAAAAGACCATTTCAGACACGAGGATCCGACCAAGATTATGTCTGAACTTTACAGGAGACCTTTGAGTTTGTCTACGTGTCATCTAGTTTTTGTGTTTGTTACAAACAGAAATAAAAATATAATTTATCAAAATAAAAAAAAATATAAAAAAAAACCACACTTTTACACATACACTTTTGAAACCAGTTTAGGTGTTTTATACCTATATGATTTCCTTTTTGTATACTATTCTTTTTATTAACTCTATTGTTCAGATAAGTAAGTATTTATTTCTCGTTTGTCAAAAATGTTGCCAGTCTTAAAGCTCTTGTTATTCCGTCTTTAATCTTCACAACCCCGTTCAGTGTGTCACGGCTATCGGGACGGGGACGGGCAGGTCCACCTTGTGCAGATGACCTGGCAATCTTCACTGATAAGCCTCACTCATATAATCATATTTTTCTTCATCATAACATTTAAATTAAGTAATAGCTAACTTTGCCCAGAATTCAATTTGTTTTTTGCTTTAATATCCTAACGGTTTCATTTTCATAATTTACTAGTTTTGCTCGCGGCTTCGCTCGCGTTATGATCGAAAATTATGCTACGGGGACATTTAACACATATACCTATGTCTGGGTGTAATGTAGCTTTTCAAAAGTGAAAGAGTTTCCGGAATCTGATCAGGTATTCCGAAGATTACCCGCTACATCCATACTTACAAACATACAAAGTTACATCTTTATAATATTGAAAATAATTATTAATCAATTAAATTCGCGCTTGGCATAAAAAAAGAGAGGCCTATAGTCAGCAGTGGGTGAACTCGGGATGTGTGATAATATTTCATTAGGTTAGGCACGGCGGACACGATGCATGATCAGCAATAATTGTAGATTGTAGACCTAGTCATAAAATCACCATCATCTTCCTCCTCATGTCACTTGGGGTCGGCGCAACATGTTTTTTTCTGTCATTCTCCTCTGTCAACCGTCACGCTATCATTTACTCCTTTTTTTATAAAGGGTGTAAATAGACCCTTAACATAACCGAAATGCACTTGTTCTTCCCGTCTTTGCGATCATTTTTTGTTCTAGACCATACCTGGGAACCTTCTAGTTACGGATATATTGGGGGTCAAAGTTCCAACTTTTTGACAAGTTTTTTTTAAATACATGTTTTTAATGTAAGATTTTTACTTTACAAACCTCCACGACCCCCGTACTATTCAATCCATCCATCAGCACAATGCTTTAAGTGCTTTCCATCGAGTCCTACCGTAAAACGTGATTTTTCACCCCAAAAACAAAAGTCGATTCCTAGCAATAATTTTTGCGTAAAGTTACTTAGTTTGATGTACAGAATGCTTGGTTGACGGCTATGTGAAGGGTCTGTTTACACCCTGTATAATTCCTTACACAATCCATTCATCGTGTCATAAAATCATTAAATATTAGTCAAGCACACTCTGCCTTACCCTTAGGGGACTACAAGACGTAACTTTATATATCATCATCTGCCTAGCCTTTTCCCAACTATGTAGGGGTCTTCTTCCAGTCTTACCGGATGCAGCTGAATACCAGTTTTTTACATGGATCGACCGAGTTACCTATCTGATCTCCACAACCTAGTTAGTACCCCAGTACTAACCCCATAATACGATACTCCTTGGTAAGACTGGTTGTCAAACTTTCGGGCCACTGACTGACGGTCGAAGTTCTACAATTGACATCTGGGACCAACGGTTTAACGTGCTTTGCGTGATGTCAACAATCATAAAAATGTAGCTTAGAATGCAATAACAATTAGCACCTACTCACCTGACACGGACATAGAATTAAAAATAAAATGTGTCCGTATCAAATTAGTTAATACGGCGATCATGTGTTTTTTCTTTTAATAATTTAAAAGCATTTAATCAAGAGGTATGTCTTTGTGTTTGCTACTTCAAGGTCAGTGAGTGGTCAGTTCGGGTCAAACTTTTTGTAGATCTGTGGCTTTTTGTGACCGTATTGTAACTATTTACTGATATTCAAGTAATAGGAGACGGATGCTGTTAAAAAAGGCAACATTTTGATTAAATTTGCATTGTTATTGCGACTTGCGACACTAGAAGAAATCACATGTATTCAATTTAAAAAAATATTGGTGGGCAAATCTAAAAACTAAATATTAAATAATATCTTATCTTAATTAAATCAATTTTCGTTGAAAGCTCATTTTTCGTTCTAAATACCCACATTTTTTTAGCATTTTACTCCTCTTACTTTAAGAGGGCACATTTTTTCGATTTTAGAAGCAAATATCTCATCAACCATTGACTTAGAAAAAAGTATTTTAGGAACCTAAATGTTATTTTTCAAGAGTTGTCGTTAGACACCCACACAGTAACGTAATAACGTAGAAATATGTTTTCAACCGTCAATTACATATACCTAATATGTAGCGCCACCGCATTATTTATTTTTATAATTTCACGTCACTTTTGTGTAGCAGTTTACAGAAGACATCTACTCTCCAAATTTCAACTATGCACTGCCAACAGTCTCGGAGTAATGACTGTGACATACGGACGGACAGACAGACCGACAGGACGAATCTATAAGGGTTCCGTTTTTTGCCATTTGGCAACGGACTAAAAAGTCTCCTCTTATTACACATGGTACGAGCCTTTTTCTTATTTACTTTCTTTGAATATAGAAAAGTTTTATAACACTCAAGCATTGGATTAAATTCAATAAAAATCGGCGTAGCTTGATCCCAACTAATAAGTGACATTTAAACAAGTATGCAGCATTAAGATAAAAATAAATAAGAACCTACCGAGGTACTAGAAGACGGATGTTGCATTCAAATGAACTCAAAATGTCAAAATGTCCTTGTAATTGATTGATCACGTAAGGCCGGGTTGTCAAACGTACTCTATACAGGGTGGAAAGAACATCGACGCACAAAAATGATTACCGGTACCACGAATTCAATACATCATTCCGAACCACCCCATATGCATTTATTTATAGATAAAAAAACAGCTTGTCCTTAAAGCTTGTTTTCAAAGTTCTTAATGATGAACTGAACGCGTGGAGGACAATTAGTGCGTCGATGGCTTCCACCCTAGAGGTGGAAGCGCCAGGGTAGCCCGCCATTTTTTTTTTTTACGTTTTTTTGCAATTTACAGGTCACTGTCAGGTTGTATGTTGATTAGGATATGATTCGCGACCGTAACAAATGTGGCTAAAGTTCATATAATCCCACGACTTTTTCAAGAAATAGCCATTAAATGGGATTAAATGAACTTAGAGGGTTGAATTGATGATTTTAATAATTGTAATTCTGTAACTACATACGTGTTACGATCGCGAATCATATTTTGTTTCCCATATAGCCTGAAACTGACCTGCAAATTGCAAGAAACCTTAGAAATTTGAATTTCGCGGGCTACCCTGATGCTTCCACTTTAATGGAGAAACTTTGAATAACAGAATTTTCTTCAAACCTTAGGAAAAATCTAAATATATTCGTCAAACCACTTAGCTTCAAGTTTACATCAATGAACACGTCTTATTTGCAAGTTATTTTTAAAAATTATTAGAATATTGTATTTAAAAAAAAGAGCTGTTTCCTACAAAACCGCAATACCCTCACGGTCAAATGTATGGAGCAGCTGATTATTGGTTTAATTACCGATGAAAAAAATCTATGTGGGGGGTTCGGAATGATGTACTGAATACCTGGTAATCGTTTGTGCGTCGATGTCCCTTCCACCCCGTACAGCCCTCCACAAACTAACAGGATACATTCAGCTCCTTATTTTGAATCATATTCCATCGGATTTTTTTTTGTGTTTTATAATTTTTTGTATTTCAATCTAAAATAACGGCCAAAATCAAAAATCTAACAATGGATGTTGAAACGAACGACGCGTGAAATCGGCTGTTCACTTTCTGCCTACCTACAGAGTTCATCGAACTCGTCGTCGCGCTTGCCGTTCGCTACGTGCGTATTGCCACGGTAACGATACATTGCGTATGAGGAAATAAAATAAATCCAAAATTACAAATCCAAATTCCCAAAACAATCCTGTAATAATTTCTTGTAACGGTCATTTTAGTACGATATACTGAATTCACCCCATCAGTTTGTGGAGGGCTGTCGCTTACACCCAGTGTTTTTCTGTAATAGATGCAGTCGACCGCATATCGTTGGTAACACGTAGAGATTGACCTGGCCTAGCGTAGAACGAAGTTTCATTAGAATTAGGGTCAGCTTATACTGTTTTTTTTTGCCACTGATGTGTAACCCACTGTATCTTTTCATTATTAAATGATCTCTGTACTTCTTTAGGTAATTAAATACCAGTACCTACCTATATTGTCACAACAAAGACGCGGAAACCGGTTTTCTATGTTAATTTAAACACCTCGTTATGTATTTATATCTCATCATTTACCTCATAAAACGAAGTTGTTGAGTTTGTATATTTGGATACTAGGTAGGGTTCATATCCGTCCAGATAAGTTTGGCTTATCATTTGTACGGACTTAGAGATATAAAAGAATATCCTATATAGAATCAGAAGTACGAACAATGAATACTGAAACAAGAAAACCTTGTAGGTGTATATAGGCTGACTGGTAATTAGAAACCCATACTTAAACACGTGATTGTACTCATGATAACGAACAACTTTCCCAAAGAAACATTTTCTTTACACTCGTTCACTTTCATCCCAATAACACAACAGCCGTATGAAATTCGCGCGCGCGCGCCTGTGACCTATCAGCTGTTAGCCGCCTGATGCCGTTCTGTCTCCCACAGTGCTCTGCCTACCCACTGTTGCACGGTAAAATAGTAATGAGACAGAACGGCGTCAGGCGGCTGTTGTGTTATTGGAATAAAAGCAGTGAACGGAAATATCCGTTCACTGGATAAAAGTGAGCGAGTAGGTTTAAAAAAAAAATTTTCTTTGGGAAAGTTGTTTATTATCATGAGTATAATCACGTGTTTATGTATCGGTCACTAATTGCCAGTCACCCTATATAGCACAGCAGTAAGTATTTATAAACGTCATAGGACTTCTTCGTCAAACAATATTATATCGTTGTACCAAGAGCATTTTAAACGACATCTAGAAAGTAAGAGATTCTTAATTCAAATGTTTTTATTTTTCTTTTATTTTTACGTTCGTAAACATATTTAGGATATGAGCATTTATAATTTTACAGAAGTGTACAGTTGTACACACTCGTTAGATAATTATGGTCCATCTATACATATGTTGGTCTACGCATTTTCCTCAAATGCTCAATGGTCGAGAACTCGAGACGTTGAGCAAATACTTCAGATTGAAGAAAACAAGTTGTAAGCTGACTCCACAAACTATTTACATAGCCAATTCAAATTTTAATGAAAATGTCGCTTAGTAACTAAAAGAGAGAAAAAAATACGCATACAAGTGTAAATGTAAAATCTTGAATGAAACAAGAAAATTGTTATGATTCGTAGCTAGACTTTAAATTGTTCCATAGTACACTACTATCGTGGTCGCAAGCGCATCTGCTGGGTTCGGTTCCCGGGTCGGACAGTGTCATTGGGAATTTCTCTATGACCGAAAACGGTCAGGAGGACTTTGATTATCGTGACTACTATACATGACTAAAAACAACTCTTTTCACCTTCAAAAAGAGACGGTCTACCTTCACATCTTTGTAATCTCCAATCTTAACAAGTCCTCTCTTTCCAGTGGACACCTGTCAGACGGTGGACGGTGGCCTCGGCAGCTGCATCCCGTTGCAAAGTTGCCAGCCGTACCTAAGCGTCCTCCAGGAGTCCAGGACCAACCCCAATGCTGTGCAGCTGTTGAGAAGAGCTCATTGCGGCTTTGAGGGAACTTCTCCTAAGGTAAGGCAAATGCAACTGTTACTCAAACAATCGTGTGTTAGATTTTTATATCAGGGATTTCTCAGTAACAATTGGAGTCTTGACCTCTCCCTCTATGATTAAAAATGGCCAGGAAAATGTAGATAAAGTGTGTAAATAGACCCTTAACGTAGCCGAAAGGCACTTGTTCTTTCCGTCTTTGCAATCGTTTTTTTGTTTTAGACCATACCTGGGAACCTTCTAGTTACGGAGATATTGGGGGTCAAAGTTCCAACTATTTCACAAGTTTTTTTTAAATACATGTTTTTAGTTTAAGATTTTCACTTTACACACCTCCACGACCCCCATACTATTCAATCCATCTGTCAGCACAATGCTTTGAGTGCTTTCCATCGAGACCTACCGTGAAACGTGATTTTTCACCCCAAAAAGAAAAGTCGATTCCTAGCAATAATTTTTGCTTAAAGTTACTTAGTTTGATGTACAGAATGCTTGGTTGACGGATATGTGAAGGGTCTGTTTACACCCTGTATATCTAAGACTAGGTTATGCCCGCGGCTTCGCCCACGTGGTGTTCGGTAATGTCCCGCGGGATCGTACTACCGAGATAAAAAGTATATTATAAAAAATTATAAAAAGTAGATTATAAAGTATCTGTGCCAAATTTCATCCAAATCAGTTCAGTAGTTTTTGCGTGAAAAAGTAACAAACATCCCTCCATTCTCCATCCATCCCTCCTCCCAACTTCCGCATTTATAATATTAAGTAGGGTATATACTCGTATATCTCTGCTGACCTTGTTGTTGTGTTTTTGGACGATTGTGAATTGTTGTTGAGTGCTTCATATCTCTAGGGGTTAAATGATAATTTTTCTGTGAGATTAAACGGTTATCTGACCTTAGATACCCGTCATCTTCATCTTCTCTCGTTTATCTTCGAAATATAGTATCACCAAAGAGTATGCAGATTTATCTGACCAGCTCCAACGATTTTATTCTAATCTTGTAGACAAACAGCACCAACTTAAAGAATCTTTCCGGCGTTTGTAAGCGATCTACCGAGGATGTAACAACCAAACTTGGTCCATAATCCGGCTAAATCAGATGGATCTGATATTAAAACCCACCCTGTAAATCACTCTTTAGGAAATCTTTGCTATAGTTAAACGAATTTTTGTCTTAGGTATGCTGCCCCCGCCAAGGTATACCAGCAACTCCTGCGCCGACGCCCCGCCCCACTCCTGCGCCGACCCCAGCCCCAACTCCTGCCCCGACCGCAGCACCCAAGACCAGTGATGGAGACTTTGTAGCAGAGCTCCCCGAGCCCCCCATCTGCGGAGTCAGCAATGCTACCTTCAGCAGAGTCGTGGGAGGAATACCTGCTAAGCTAGGTAAGACTTAAAAGCCGAGATTGGTTTTTCAATATCTTTCTTGTAGTTTGACAATTGTGTGACAGTAACAGAAATAATGCTATACCAACGTTGACATTTGAGCTTTGTATCCAACTTTCTTAATTAACATACACTCATAATATTTAATACTCAGAAAATTAAATATTTACATAAATAATGAGGATGTCGTCTGACTTAAATCCGTCCCGCAGCCCCTTTCGGGGCCGATACCAAGCCAGCGGAGGATTGGGAGGAAAGGGGCCGGTACCGAATGTCATGGTTAATTTACATGACAGTTCGCCAAAGTCTCTGCCCTTAGCCAGTTCCTAGTATTTGTACCGGGGAGAAGAAGTGTCAGAACAAACTCCTCGGCAAAAGCAAATTAATTGGGAAATGGACAGGAATATCTTTGATCTAAAATCGATTAAAGAACCTTATAAATTAACAATTATTATGTATTTTCTCAATTCCTTCTAAATTATTAACAAATACTTCTCCACCAGGTGACTTCCCCTGGATGGCTCTCCTGGGTTACAAGAGCAAGAGAACCGGCGACACCAGCTGGCTGTGCGGGGGATCCCTGATCAGCTCCCGACATGTGCTCACTGCTGCCCACTGCATCCACAACCATGAGGAGGACCTGTAAGTATTTTACTTTTTCTTATGGGCAGTCTGCAAGTACCAGCTGCCGTCCTAGGCGCACGTGACAAGAATGGATACTCGTCAAGGTTATTTCAATGTGACCCATCCTGACCTGACTTGGGTAACAGAATGAAGGGTTTTTGGCACAGTTATGTGTAAGGGGCATCGGCATTGAGTTTTATCGTCGGTATTCCTATACCTACTATGAAAAAAAATATGAGCTTGTTTATTTGTACCTTCTCGAAAATGGCTCTAATGATTTTGATGAAAGTGGTAGTGTACCTACCGGTCATATGATCCGGGAAAATTCGTTTTCTCTCTATTTTCACCCGAGCAGAGCCCGTTCGCCCAGGTACTTGAAATAATAGGTAAAAGCGACGAAACGTTTGTTCGCTGGGGGTCTACACATCAGGCGAGTTGCAGCCAAGCGTCATCAATTAAGTAACCTGCAGTTATTTTAACCTGCTATGTATTTATTAGACATTTTGAAATGGTCACGCCTCTCTTCACTTATTCATGCCGGATTTAAATCGAGATATAATTTGCACAAACAGCAATGTTGACGATACTTCCGCGAGGTTATATTTGCACATAATGATGCGCAGGGGCAGATTACGCAAAATTGTAAAGTAAATATCACATATTCTATTCATAGAAATAGTTATAGCAATCATGCGGAATTCCCAAGTAATTACTAAAAAAATACCTAGTAAGCACAATTAAATCTTCTTGCCTGATTTTTACAAGTGACAGGATTTCTTTTATTATTTCTGAGGATTTTAGGTAATCAAATCTATTCTGAATAGCTGCATACCAAATACCAACACGAACTTACTTACCAACATATTGACAAACTCTTTTTGAACCACAGTTTGTACAAACGCCAGCACATCAAGCTACCCGTAACTGTCAATTTTTCCCAATCTACCTTGAACCTAATGCTTTAGCGATAAAGATGAAAATCTTTTAAAGAAATTTGACAGATTGTAGTAGCTTCATAAATAAAGAAAGCTGGAGAAGAGACAATTCATACCACACCTTCCTCCAACCTTTTCTTAATGAAGATGGTAACAAACGAAGGTGGTACCTAGAATGACTAGAATCTGGCTGACTATTTGTCTATGCTCGTAACGAGGTGCTAAAACAATACGTCAATAGTTTGCGGTTAACTCGTCAAGGTTTGTGCAGCTAGCAAGTTTGCACTACAGGTGTTCGGTTATAATGAACCGACTAATAAACCTACATGATTATTTCTTAGTTAACTTAAAAAATTTGTTATTTAAAATCTTGATTTCACTGACAGAACACGCACAACTTAAACATCTGGACCCAGAAGCATGATATTTTGCAGAATACTTAGTTACTGGGTTGTGGAGGTCAGATAGGCAGTCGCACCATGTAAAACACTGGTATTCAGCTGCATCCGGTTAGACTGGAAGCCGACTTCAACATAGTTGGGAAAACTCTAGGCAGATGATGATGACTTAGTTACGTTAACGACAACGGTAAACAAACACTAAAGACTTTTTGAAAATTCTTTCCCTTGTATTATTAAATAGGTTTTCTTTTTTCGATGGGACACTGACCGTAGTTTAAGTCGTGGAATGAACTTAAGTCGGACTAGACACGCCTACTTTTCACCCCATAAGTCATATTGACAGCTACAGTTTGTTTATAATTTGACATATACGCCCACTTTTCAAGGGTTTTGTAGTACAAGAATCTTTTGGCGCTCCAATGAAGCTGACCGGGGGGCGCTGTTGGTATACCTTTTGTTAATTGTTTTGTAAAAATATTGAGAAAAGAAAGAGATAGCTGCGTTAGTTCCGATGTTTGCCCGCGCCAGAAGATCCTTGAAACCTACCTTGTGGGTGACATATGTACCTACTGAAATCCAAGTGAATCGACGTGTGTAAAATTGTTTTCTTGTTATAGCCAAAGCAAGATGAATTTTGAGGAGTATGTCGGTTATGTAGGATACGATATGCCAAACAATTATTTATCGCGACCCGATGCCGACAACCCGTTAGAATGTGACATCAATATACAGTTCCAAAGACACTTTCGATTTCAGAAGGAAACCGTACAAAAATTGGAAAGCCATGCGAGAGGTCTTTGCCCAGCAGTAGGACATAGAGGGCTGATATAAAATAAAATAGGGAAGCTACTGTACAAGAAAACGCGGTTCGTTTTTGGTTCCAACGTTTTCGTTCTGGAAATTTTGACCTACAGCCCGTGAACGGCCCTTGTTGATAAAAACTATTTTCCGTCGCCTTTAATTTCGAAGCCAGCTAGTATGTAGTCGGGATTATTAATCAATGATTATTAATTTTGCGAGCACTTGCAAATATCCGTGGTAAATATATATAAAGCACGGTTTCTTTTTCAAATCGGTAGGTATTGGTATCGGTAGGTGTTCATTATCGTGGGATTGTATGAATTAGCAATCAAGATCGCGTAAATAATTATATTAGTGACAAATAATCGTAATATGGAGTACCGTACACATAAAAGATGAATACAAGCTTAATTCACGTGATATTTCTAAAGCATGAGAAAACTAACGAACCATTTTGAATCTCAGACAAAATGGTGCTTATGAGCGAGCTTGCCCATACTCGTGTTGTTTTGTTTATACCTACGATACCACAAAGTCGCTCTCATCATCTATCCATACTTAAAAACATCATCAAGAGTCAAATAGGTCTTCGAACTGACTAGACGGGCCATGGCGCGCAGTGTTACGCAGGGCGTGCAGGGCGCATTTACCTATTAGTAAGTAGGTAGAATATTTCTGAGGTAGTCATGTCTGTAAATATATGTGAAAACCCGATTTTCGCGTTGGCTCGTGATACAACATCATCATCATCATCATTTCAGCCGAAAGACGTCCACTGCTGGACATAGGCCTCCCCCAAGTGTCGCCATATTGACTCGTGATACGCGACACTGATATTAAATATTATGTAAAAGTATTATGTCTATATAGATTCCTAATGAATCATTTGATTGTCTGTCAATCTCAAACCAAGTTATCAATATTTCATATAAATGTAATGTAATTGATATGAAAATGAACAAGTTATAAGTAAGTACATGTAAGAAAAACGCGAGTGTGTCTGTATTGCTCAAATAAAATGAAATACTTACACTAACTATTATTTATTACCTATTCAACTTTAAAAGTAAAAGCTTACACATAAATCTTACATAACTATTACAAATGCGAAAGTTTGGATGAATAGATGTTTGTTACTCAATCGCCAGAACGGCTGAACAGATCTGGATGAAACTTGGTACAGAGATATATTATAGTCTGGTATAGCACATAGATAACTTATTATCCCAGAAGTAAGATCCCGTGGGCAATGCCCGAACTCCACGCGGGCGAAGCCGCAGGCATAAAATAGTTGCCAATAAAGCGATAGTAGGGTGACTTACGCATGTTACTACCAATCTTTCTATCTGTAGTAATACGGGTAATCCCATTGCATTTGCGGTACTATCGCAGTAGTATATAGATTGTAAATAGAAGGAGAAAGAAAAAAATACAAATTTGATGCAACCAACTTGGATGTAGCGCTCGTCAGCCGCTGTTGTGGCCAGTTTCTGTTATATTGCAATAATAAAACAATCAAATCGAATTCTTATTCGCCGTTGCGTTTAGTGGTTTAGCCGGCTTATCTTAGGTTTGTTTTCATATGATACGGGAAGGGACAGGTGTAAGCTAAACATGAGTAGCAGGCGGCTTGCTACTGCTAAACGGAGGAAGAGAAGGGCCGATATGAAACACACCATTATGTTGGGTGACCACAACCATGTCATCCGCACAAACTCATTCTGCAGAGTAATGATGAGAGAATAAGCGATAACGAATCCAAAGAAATTCAAGGCTACTCGGTCCATCGTCCAACTGAATTCTTCCCTCAACTCTGGACGACCGGAACCTTCTAATCTCAGGAATTGCTGGTTCCAATTGAAAAAATCTTTTAGTGTTGGATAACCCTTTTGTTGAGGAATAGGAGCGGAGCATTAAAAAATGTTGCGAAAACGGGTTTTTTTAAATATAATAATCGCGGACGAAGGTCGCGGGCAACAGCTAGTATGTTTATAATTGTGTGATGATCATATTTGTATTTTTGCTCTCTCGTTGGTCAACTAGTCATAAGCGCAATTGCACGGTGTGAGGTTATGGGTTCGATCCCCATGCATGCAGTGTTGTTGGGTTTTACTAACCTAGAGATTGGATCCAGTCTTACGTAGTCCTACGTGAATTAAAATGAAAAATTTCCTTTGTTTTTCTATGTCTATAAATGTGTAATTTAGATATTTTTTATACGTGTTACTACTTTTAAATAAAATAAAAACCAGTTGGCTTGTACAATAATAATTTAATTTATTTTTTCGGTCTCGTCCCTTGTAACATCACTGAATCGAAGTAGCTGGGCGGCACTCAAACGTTCGAGTTTTGCCTTTTGGTACGCTTCTTCTGCTGCCTTCACCACCACTTCTGCTTCTCCATTTTCAGCAGATGTAACTCCTCCTCTCGTTCCTCATTCCGTTTAAAATTTTTCGCCCGTACCTCCTTTATTATAACTTGGGCGCGAACATATATTAGTATTAATTTGCTAACCACAAGCACCTTAAAAAAACACTAATGAGAATATAAAAAATAAAATGCTTCGAATGAATACAAATAGATTGATGTTATTTCAAATTCTGTATTGGTGCCATACACAGATAATTTAACTTTCTGATGTACTGTAACGTGTAGAGATGAACTGAAAATCATTTGATCAACCCTACCAATAAACTGCGAGTTTGCTGATGCCAAGTCAGTCGAGTTATTTTCAGGTGGCCCTTGAGCCACCGGTACCGGTACCTCGTCTACCGGACGGAAAATTCCAGAACTGAAAAAAGAAAGTAAATATTTTTAATAATCTAATCATATATTCGTTAACACAAAGAATAGAATCAATAAAATTACTAGACTATAGGTGTACCGTCAGCAGGAGTTTCACTTGGCATAGTGTCACAGTCCATTGCGAACCTCAATTTCAAATCGGTGGAGGCCGGCAGCGCATCTTTCACTCCTTCAAGATCTGAGGACGCGGGGCCAGGATAGGGGCCACCCCCAGTCCTCATTCTTCCTTTTTTTTCTAAATTAAGGGTGGTCTTTTTTTTAGCCTTAATATTGGACCAGCACCTTTATAACTCAGATTCGGTTCTCTATAAAAAGAAAAGATTGCCGTTCATTACGATCATCAAACATAGACCAGGTATTAAAACAGCATACATGTTATTTGGTACTTACGCGCTAGTTAAATACTGAGTTATACTCTTGGGTTAGGCGAGCCCACAGCACATTTTGTCGCTGATGAGCTGCCCGGCAACGTCGTATTTTGAAGGAGCTTGTACTTGCGGACAAGTTCCTGTCCTGACTTTTCACCATCCGAAAAGAAAATTCTTGATGCCATTATTTTAAGTGAAAATCTTAGAAATGAACCACGAAAAAATAAATATTTATTTTCAAGTAAATCCGTTTAAGTTCTTTGACAAATGATGTCAACCAAGAGCATTCGGTAGAACAACGATTTAAGACTTCTCTAGCATTGTGACGTATTTTAATATAACATTTTTAGCATTCAAAGCAGCTTGCAACCTTCATGCAAAATACTTATTTTGGGTTTGAAATGGACAGCATGTTTTGGAGGTAGATTAAGGTGAGTACTCATCTGAGCAATTAAACGTATTGTTACATTGGTTGGTAAATTGAGGAATGATATAATACTGCAAGGTTGAGGTTGAAAAGGAGATGTAGAGAAAAAAAATTAAAAGAATATGTTTGGATGATGGTCTTGTTGAGAGGATGAGTAAAAGGCGACTAACAAAACCCGAAAGAGAACACCTTAGAAGGACAAAAATTATTGGTATTGTTCTTAAAAAGGTCAGGTGGCAGTGCTCGCGACCTGGGTACGTGTATGACCAGATGTATGAACGTGAACGAAGCAAAAGGAGTAAGCCGGTGGGGTTCTTTAGTGACTGTTCTTACTGTGTGGCATTTAGGTACTCTTCGTTGGATGTTGGATTTGCAAGTCGCGTGTGCTGCAATTTAATTTAATATTAAAAAAAAAAACACTGAGCGAATTAGGAGAAGTAACGACCAGCACGACCCCTAAGTCCACGCACCTCTTTCCATGTTGCACGATTTGCCCGCGCTCGTGTTTTTGCTCGATGAAATGTTACACAAGTTGCTTGTTTCTTAGCAAATCAAGTTTTAACAAAGTGTCAAGCGGCTCGATGTCTTGTTGCAAATGCAAGCTCTAGCTAGTCTGTCCTCACCTTTTGAACATCATTGAGTGGGTGTTGCTGATACCGTGGTGGGCGTTCCTCACCTGTTGCCATGACAACAAATGTCGACTTAAGTTCAAAAATGGACTAAGTCGGCGTTCTGGAATATGGGTGTTAGACACTGTAAAAAACTCTCTTGTAAGATCTAATACTTCCCGGATGTTCACAAAGCTTTACCAAAACGTTTGGTGAGTGTTTACTACATATCTCTGCCTTATTTACATATGCCGCTTACAAAACCGAGTCAGCACCAAGACACAGAACTCGGTATAGTGCTTGAGAGGTGCATGCGGTCGACTGCACTCTTTCTGCTCTGCCTTGGCCCTGTACTCAAAACTCATGTAAATAAGGAAATTTAAATCAGAGCCGACACAAACATAGGTTTTGACTTTAGTAACGACAAACAATAGGTACAACTAGTCACCTTATAAAATTCACACCAGCAAGAAAAACTCATGAATGGATGTCGTATTGATACGAATTCATGGAATGGTACAATTACAACGTCATCTTATTTTCCCACGCGTTGTGGGGTCATGGTGAAAATCATTGTTTATCACGCCTGTAGTGCTAATACAGTGACAATGTCAGATCAATGTTGTTTCCTATGTCAAGATAAACTGCCTATGTACTTTGACTTTTGCGCCCGAAGCAAAGGCACACACAGTTTTCTGGTCAGGAGCATAATAGACAAACAGCTCCGTGCAAAGCCAATTGCTCAGAATGCACAAGAGTTCATTTTTAGAATCGTCTCCTCTGAGGCAAAATCAGCCACACGTGCTAATGTTCCCACTAGTGGGACACGACTTGACACAAGTGTCCTCTCCGTGGAAGGGTCAAGTCCGCCACACTATTCCCAAACCACTGCAACTCTTGAAAGCCTGAATCAACAGTGGCGACCACCAGAAAAGCGCCAAGACAATCAAGCTCGACCAAGTCCCAGAGAAACAATTTAACTGTGTTGGATCCCGTAACGAAATTAATCAGAAAAGAATAGCCGAGGAGTAAGAAAACCATAATTTCCATTTCCCTCCATATCAGGAGGAGATCGAACAAAATAAGGCCAATAGGCACAATGGGACGTTTACGACTGTGGAAGAGAGTGTGCCGTAATCCACCACGCATCTCCAGCGCGGATTGGTGCATGTCATGACTTTGGAATTTTGGTTGTACTACACGCCAGTTCCCCTTGATGTTTCTTGTGAACAGTGGCGACCAAAAAAATGCCACAAATTAACTTTATGTCATTTGCCACCACTGCTCTATCGATGTATCCAGAACTCATAAAATATTCTCATCATGACATTCTTCGACCCAATTTTTCTTATATTAACATAAGCGGTACCTAAAACTGTTATCAACCAGTAACAGTTACCAACTGTTATTACATCGCATGCGCATTACATACGGCTTCCGATTTCCGATCCATGTAAAGAAAACAGGTTAACACATAAATAAAGGGCAATCGGAACTCATCGATCGTCAAGTTCAGACAGAATTACTACGTTACTACATCAGAGGCAAACCGGTTGTTATTTGTAATCGAATTGAGTAAGATGCGCGCGCGAACACAATGTGACGCAAAATATACAGGGTGTTACAAAAAAGATATGAAGATCTTACTCGTAACAAATATGAGTTCGGCAATCAAATCTTGGGTCTATAAAGTACAAAAAAAACAACTATATTTTCTGTTATCGTAGCGCGTAGTACTTATTTATCATCTGTGTCGTAGCTTAAGATCGTTTTGGAAAATAAGGACTCGAAAACTGTTCATAACGTTTTTAATTTTATATCAATTGGATCTGCATTGTCCCTTTAATACAGTGGTCAGCTAGTCTGAATTTTTTAAGTTAGAGTAGTTTGCTGTAAGCACAAATAACGGTAAACTTTTACTGAAATCAGCAGGCAGTTGGCTTCGTTTGATTATGTCATTGTTTCGTTTGGTTGACAATCCATACTAATATAATAAATGCGAAAGTAAGTTTGTTTGTTTGTTACCTTTTCACGGCTAAACCACTGAACCAATAATCCTGAAATTTTTCACATACCTTGTCAGGTGTACAGAAACGGACACAGGAAAACAATAATAACGTTCTTGTGATAATAGATGGCGCCACATGTCTTTAGAATCATAATTGTTATATTATTACAAGCAAAGTACAACCCGAATTATCAAAAAAATTAAAAATTATCAAATTTAAAAAATTTATCAAATTCTAAATTAACGCGAGCGAAGTCGCGGGCAAAAGCTAGTAAAACATAATTCAAGCAATAAAAGTACCTAAGTACTTTTATAATAGGTGCTTATTTCGACAACAGCCCGTATACTGCAAGTAACATAAAACTCACACGCGCACCGCCGCACTATATTTTTTAATATTCTGGTTGTACTTGACCAACTGCGTAACGTATGGTGCCACTAAAGGACACAGTACATTAACACAATTTATAAGTGAACTCTATAAAAAGGCAGTTATAGACTATAAAATGACATATCGAGCGTTACTGAAGTCATCCGACTTTATAATAACTCTTGCTAGTTTGTAAGGACAAAAATTCTAAAAACTGTTGTTTTGGCTTCTCATCATCACCGCGCCCCCAAATTATCGGGGTCAGCACGAGCGTGTCTTTTTCTTCCATACTTCTCTATTACTCGTCATCTCATCAGACACCTCCTTTCTTGCCACACACAGTCCATCCATCGTTTCTTTGGTCTTCCTCTACTCATATACCCATCCACATTCATACTCAAAACTTTCCTCACGACATTTTCCTCATTCCTCCGCATCACATGCCCATACCACGACAACCGATTACCCCACAACTTTTCAGTCACTGGCGCCACTTTCAGACTGCCTCTTATATACTCGTCTCTTATTTTATCCATTCGCGCAACACCACACATCCCCCTTAGCGTTCTCATCACCGCCACATGCAAATGCCTTTTACTTCTGTTGCTCTAATAAAGACCCCATTTTTTTTTATCATCCTCTTCAATGTACAGACATCGGCCTGTTACAATTTTATTATACATATGTATAAATCTTATTTTCCAGCTACGTAGTACGTCTAGGCGAGCTAGACCTAGCTAGAGAAGACGACGGCGCATCTCCAGTAGACATCCTGATCAAGAAGCAGATCAAGCACGAGCAGTACAGCGCCACAGCCTTCACCAATGACATCGGGATCCTGGTGCTGCAAAATGAGCCTACGTTCACGGGTAAGACTTCTTCACTCGTATGTAAAGTAGTAGTAGTTTCAGTTCCATGTATCCCCATACATGGAACTGAAACTAAATTTTTTTTTTCATCAAACCTGCGTGCGGGTTGTCTATAGATAGGTCTTTCAAAATGACATTAAGGTTTTTAAAACCATTTTTTGTCAAAGTCAACCTTTGGAAAGATGGACACATCCAAAGTGGTAATATATGTGTCCCCCCTCTAATTTCTAAAGTAAGAGGAGGAAAATTCTAAAAAATGTAGAATTGTAGAACGTAAAAAAACTTCCAACGAAAATTGGTTTGATGAATAAGATTTGATGTTTAGTTTTTAAGATGTGAGACTTTTTCATCAAACTGCAGCAGTAACTTTGTTTTTCATTAACATACTATGAAAAACACATTTAGCTTTGCGGCTGCTTTGCTATGTAATAACAATACAACATATGAATGAGCCTTCAAAATATTTTTATTATATTGTTTGGTGCTACGGAACCCTGTGTGCGTGTGAGTACGACTCGCACTTGGCCAATTTTTGTTCTATGTTGCTGTAGTACTCTTTGTAGTGCCGCTACAAGTATAACCCATTTACCAATGGTGCTTGGTAAACAGGCTTCATTCAAAGGTGCTCCGGAAAAGAAATTCAAGTTATACGATTTTTTTATCTCTCCCACGATAGATTTACAAAAGTACGTGCTTTAATGGGATAAACACTGAATAGCTTTATTTTCTATATGCAGACTTAATCAGGCCGATCTGCATCCCGAAAGACAGCCAGCTGAGAGCCAACACCTTCGAGAACTACAACCCTATGATCGCTGGATGGGGACACACTGAATTCCGTAAGTTATTTCTTCTTAAAGATTGGAGCTCGACGTTAAATAATAACAGCCGCTTGGGTCGATCTTCAGGTTGGTCCGTGGATGGGTACCTACCGAGTTTCTTCAGTGCCTCGGAAAGCACGTTAAGCCTTTGGTCCCGGCTGATAATTGTACATCTTTGACAGTCATTACAGGTAGCCATTGACCCGAAAGTCTGAGAACTAGTCCTACCAAGGGGTATCGTATTACCCAGTACTAACTGGGTTGTGGATTTCAGATAGGCAGTTGCTCCATGTAAAATACTGCTATTCTGCTGCATCCGGTTAGACGGGAAGCCGACCCCAACATAGTTGGGAAAAGGCTAGGCCGATGATGATTTCTTCTTAAAGATGAAATAATATGATAGTTTGAAAAAACTTAAAAAACACGCTTTAGTTTAGAGTGACGTCATTTTATTTCTCGTATTTTTCTCAAAAAACTCTGTCATTTGATTCCCTTATCATAGGAATGCGTTAAAAAGAACTAGTCCGCCATATTAGATTTAGAATGACGTCACTTAGCTAACCATGCATTGTCATCCAAACTAAACATGTTTGCAAAATTTCAGCTCAATCGGAAACCGGGAAGTGGGTCAAATTTAACTTCTAAGATTTTTTTACATAGTTACAGGTGAAGCTAGTAAAAGCGTGTTCTAAACACTTTTCCAACTATTACCGCAGAGGTTTGCCAGCATTTGTGGTTTAAGCCCAGCACGGGGTCCACTCCACGTCGCCTCAACTCGAATCGTTCGATATTCTTCCTCTGCTAGTAATAATGGGGTGAGGCTGATGGTGATCATCTGCAATGTTTATAAGTGTACAATCAGTTTTTTTCAAATACTGTTATAAATACAGCTCTCAAACCCTGCTTTAAAGGACGAGAGATCTCCCATCCACTTAAAAGCATTACCTATTTCTTGTCATCATTTAACGTCATGACCCCATTTCTTACTCCAGGTGGTCCAGCAGCCACGCACCTTCAGGTCCTGCAGCTGCCAGTAGTCGGCAACGATTACTGCACGCAAGCCTACAGCGCGTACAAGGCGCAGAAGATAGACGAGAGGGTGCTGTGCGCAGGGTTCAAGAAGGGAGGCAAAGACGCCTGCCAGGGAGACAGTGGAGGACCCCTGATGCAGCCAGTTGTGAGTACCCACTATTACCACTGCAGTTACGCTCGCTGCCTCTAGTTGGTCTAGTGGTTGCAAGCAACGACAGCAGAGCATGAGGTCCGTGTTTCGATTCCCTTGGTTTTTGTCAGATATTCGCGTTGTAAATCCAGTCCTATGTTCTCCGGCTGGATAAAGCACCTAAATACATGCACATCTTGGGAGAAACAAAGACGATTTCTCTTTCTTCCGTTAAAAGTCTCGTTGGCAGGTAGACCCTGCGAATAAAATAACATTACTACTGGTGAAGCTTCCAGAAAAAAAAGTATTACTGTCAACTAACATGAGCCCTCTTCTTTTCCAGTGGAACCAAGATACCTTAAAGACGTTCTTCTACCAGATCGGCGTGGTCTCCTACGGCAAGAAGTGTGCAGAAGCGAACTTCCCTGGCGTGTACTCCAGGGTGACGCACTTTGTACCCTGGATCGAAGAGAAAGTGGTAGGATACTCGACGTAACTGTGATCGACTGGACTAATTTGATTTAAGGCTTTAATTTTAGACAGTTTTATAAGCTTCTGAAGAGGCTGTCTCAATTTTTTCAATATTATTTTTTAGTGTTAGTCGAAATCATTCCACTGTTAGGCACAGGTTCCCATGATTTCCAGTTCTTTTGATCCAGGGCTGATGTGGGCCACTGGTCGATAATTTTGTCCAGTTGTATGTGATATTTTTTTCGTCTTTTGTTAATTTGCCTGATGTTATTTCGTTTGTCACAAAATTGTATTCTTTGTTATTTACTCTTTCATTTTCCACTGTGATATTTTATGTATTCTGATATTACTTACTTAATTTTGTATATTATGTTGTGTGATCATTAGAGCTTTTGACTCAAACCGAGGCAGCCTCGTCACAAGTGAAACATTTTGACGCCACGTTAAGTAAATCTCAATCAAGCTCTCACCTTAACGGTTCTAAGACTTAAGTTATAATTTACTTATAAGTATTGCCTACTGTTATAATTAATGTTTATAGATCTAATGGTATTTGTAAGCGTAGTTCTTGTCTCTAAAATATTTTTGTACTCTGAAGACGCAACCAAGTGATTTTAATTTAATAAATGCTCACGTTGAATTTTGTTAATTTAATTTTACTTCTCCTACAAAGTTGGTCTTAAAATGACGCAAGCTCACTTACATACAATTTGACATAGTTTAAAGGTGTCTAGCGATGGGTTATCACCACACAAAGTGTTTGGCATTGGAGCAGTACTTTTCAATAATAAGGGTGATAAGAGAATTCGATTTCGATTTATGTCAGAACATTAGGGCCTAGACAAGTCGCAATCGTATTCAAAACATTTCGTTTTCTACTACGACTCTCAACGGGATTTGACATAATAGTTAATCTTTTCAAGATTATCAGTCACATTTTTTGGTGAATTCCATTTGTATTCCATCATCGTTACCGCTATCATTACAAACAGAGGCATAAAGCATTTATTTCAATCAGACCCGTGCCAAGCACTTTTGAATGGTGAAAAACAATATGTATAGCTTCCTACAGTCCAGCCACAGGTATAATGACTGTGGAAGGACTGAAGTTGCCCATTCCAGAGGGTTGATCTCACGGAGAAGAATTATTGAACAATAAAAACATTATTATTCTATGGTCGTTAAAGGTATGAGAAATAAATAAAAATACCCAAATAGAAACAAACAAACAAAGGATGGTAGGTACATAAAATCATAAAAATGTCGTTCTATCTATTTGATTCCGGCATTTGACGTCATTTTATCCGTGTTATCATCACAAAGTAATGATTTGAAACCTCGCGATAGCCAACTGATAACTTGAATTTGTTTAGCTGATTACCGGAGCTAGTCAATGATGATATCTGGTGCTGAACACTCGTACTTTAACAATTTCGGTTTAGCAAAAAAATCTACGAGATTTTTTGATGTTTTTATCAAATATTATCTAACAGTAAAATTATGCTCCAAACGCAAATGGTTTGAAGTGAGTTAGATTAATGTAGTGTTTTTTATCACTGTGATAATAGTATTATTTTCCAATAATGATATGATTAAAAACATTCCTGTGAACTTATTTACATAGATTTTTAAATAGTCTTTTAGAAATGCTGTTGTAAATTATTGTGAAGTGTAACAAGAACAATAGTGTAGTGTAAATCAATAGCGCTGATCAAAATGTTGATGTTAGAAGGAAAAACGAGTGAGTATTCTTTTCTATTTATTTTTGTTGTATTAAAAATACTAAAAAGGAATAAGGACTACACTAAAAAGTAAAGGTGGCTCGGCCGAGAGCTCTTTCTATCTCTCCCGAGACATCTCTCAAAAGACCGACTCTTGACAAAGAACACCGAGGCTAGACAAGTGCTACTATGTACACCCTCGCACTCGCCCTGCCTCGGAGTATCTTTGCAAAAGTGTACAGCCACCATAATAATAGTGACAGAGATTACCATAGGTCAAGCGGGAAACGTTGAATCATAGACTGATTGGACGCCTAATCTCTGTCAATGTTCTCCTGAGTGGTTGTATATTGCATCGCGCCTTCTGCATGTGAATATCGGTGCTGGACAAGGGGGTTCGCGGCTAAATAATAACAACCGCACGGGTCGAAAGATAACCCATGCTTACCAAGGTCAAGGTCCGTGAATGACTGACCATCGATTACATACCTCTATGAGCCTCAGAAAGCAAGTTAAGCCGTTAAGTTTGGTCGTCATTTAGATCTGTCTATTCACCAGGTTTAGATATCAAGGGGTATCGTACTAAAGTTCAGTTCAAACTTTATGGCGGCTCGGAAGTTAGCTGCGAGTGATGGTCTGCGCATTACACAGTCAAGACGATGCGCCCTCTGCGCCCCGCTAAAACGTAAAATTGTGTTCTGCGCAGCTTTACGTTAGGTGTTCCGAGTCGCTATAAAGTTTGAACCGAACTATACCCAGTAACTTGGTTCTAGAAGTCAGATAGGCAGAGGGGACGGGGAGGGCATTCAAGGCTGTATAAAGTGTTTTTGCATAATATTTTACTGAATTCAAAGTACCTAGTACCCAGGTACTTAAAACCTACCGAACCTAGTAACGAACACGTACTTTCATCAAATCCTTAGAATAATTAGACTGTTTTATCTGTAAATAAAATAAATACTACTGGAATTTATTTGCCTATCAACATTATCGCTGTAGAATGATAAGAGAAGAGTAATGAATGCTAATTATTTATTAATCCGTATTATGTAGATAAGCCGGCACAGTGGGAGGCGAAGAATTGTGATTTGGTAGTTTATTTCAATTATACAGCGAGCAACCGAAAGGGTATATAGTCATAGACAAAAAGTAATCTATGTATACAGGGTGTAAACAGACCCTTCACATATCCGTCAACCAAGCATTCTGTACATCAAACTAAGTAACTTTACGCAAAAAATATTGCTGGGAATCGACTTTTTTTTTGAGGTGAAAATTTTGAACTTTGACCCCCAATATCTCCGTAACTAGAAGGTTCCCAGGTATGTAGAACAAAAAAATTATCGCAAATATGGGGAGAACAAGTGCCTTTCGGATATGTTAAGGGTCAATTTACACCCTTTATATAAAAATGAATCTCCATTTCCCTTGGCCATCACGTATGAACGGCTGGACCAATTTCGCTAATTCTTTTTTTGTTCTGTTGTTACTGTCAGGAGAAGGTTCTTAGGTAGGTAGTAGGTGGGTAGTAGGTAGGTAGTAGGTAGGTGGTAGGTAGATGGTAGGTAGGTGGTAGGTAGGTGGTAGGTTGGTGGTTGGTAGTAGGTAGGTAATAGGTAGGTAGTAGGAAGAGGTGCATTGCAAGGCATGCCGGGTACAGCTAGTGAGAATATAAATATCGACCCAAATGCATGTGGCAGATGATTATATTTTCGGGTAGCTTGATGTGCTTACAGTTTTTACTTTTTTGGATCTTCAAAATCTCACATTTAGATCTTTACATACAGTTTAATTTATTGTCGCATTGTCGTCTCCACCCTGTATACAAGAGCCGATGTGTTGTGTTACGAGAATGGATAAAATAAGAAACGAGTACATAAGAGGAAGTCTGAAAGTGGAGCCGCGCGCCGGTGACTGAAAAATTGTGTGGTAATCGGTCGTAGTACGGGCATGTGATGCGGAGGAATGAGGAAAAAGCCGTAAGGAAAGTTTTGAGTATGAATGTGGATGGGTATAAAAGTAGAGGAAGACCAAAGAAACCATGGATGGACCGACTGATGAAACGACTGTCAAAGATGTATAATCTTTGACAGTCTTTTCAGGTAGTCTGTGATAAAGACAGCCGGGACCCGCGTACCACCAACAGGTTGACGAATCCCGCATCGGTATAAACGTTAAGCACATGTTGCCAACTCGCTACTTCAAAAACCTTGGCCAAAATTGTCGTATTGTTGTCTCCACCTTGTATAATGTGCCCAAATAATTTCTTTATCATCCAGGTCATTCTCTGAAAAATCGATCTCTCATTCATCCTCTAAAAGTGACCAAACCATATAAGACTATGTCATGTAATCTTACCATATCTCTTTAGTCTAGGAGGCATTAGCTGATTAAAATCGGTTTCGGCTGATTATGCTACAGTTATCTTTTCAATCCGATTTGTATTAAAGTAAATGCTCACAAGATCTAAATGTGAGATTTTGAAGATCCAAAAAAGTAAAAACTGTAAGCACATCAAGCTACCCGAAAATATAATCATCTGCCCCATGCATTTGGGTCGATATTTATATTCTCACTAGCTGTACCCGGCATGCCTTGCAATGCACCTCTTCCTACTACCTACCTATTACCTACCTACTACCAACCACCAACCTACCACCTACCTACCACATACCTACCATCTACCTACCACCTACCTACTACCTACCTACTACCCACCTACTACCTACCTACGAACCTTCTCCTGACAGTAACAAACAGAACAAAAAAAGAATTAGCGAAATTGGTCCTGCCGTTCATGCGTGATGGCCAAGGGTGACGGTGAGCAAGGGAAATGGAGATTCATTTTTATATAAAGGGTGTAAATAGACCTTTAACATATCCGAAAGGCACTTTTTCTCCCCATATTTGCGATAATTTTTTTGTTCTAGACCATACCTGGGAACCTTCTAGTTACGGAGAAATTGGGGGCAAAGTTCCAACTTTTTCACAAGTTTTTTTTTTAAATACATGTTTTTAATGTAAGATTTTTTTTTACACACCTCCACGACCCCCGTACTATTCAATCCATGCACCAGCACAATGCTTTGAGTGCTTTCCATTAGTATTTATTTTATTTACAGATAAAACAGTCTAATTATTCTAATTGATGAAAGTACGTGTTCGTTACTAGGTTCGGTAGGTTTTAAGTACCTGGGTACTAGGTACTTTGAATTCAGTAAAATATTATGCAAAAACACTTTATACAGCCTTGAATGCCCTCCCCGTCCCCTCTGCCTATCTGACTTCTAGAACAAAGTTACTGGGTATAGTTCGGTTCAAACTTTATAGCGACTCGGAACATCTAACGTAAAGCTGCGCAGAACACAATTTTAGGTTTTAGCGGGGCGCAGAGGGCGCATCGTCTTGACTGTGTAATGCGCAGACCCCTTGATATCTAAACCTGGTTAATAGACAGATCTAAATGACGACCAAACTTAACGGCTTAACTTGCTTTCCGAGCCTCATAGAGGTATGTAATCGATGCTCACTCATTCACGGACTGACCTTGGTAAGCATGGGTTATCTTTCGACCCGTGCGGTTGTTATTATTTAGCCGCGAGCCCCCTTGACCACCGATATTTACATGCAGAAGGCGCGATGCAATATGCAACCACTCAGGAGAACATTGACAGAGATTAGGCGTCCAATCAGTCTATGATTCAACGTTTCCCGTTTGACCCATGATGGTAATCTCTGCCACTATTATTATGGTAGCTGTACACTCCGAGGCAGGGCGAGTGCGAGGGTGTATATAGTAGCCATAGTAGTCTAGCCATGTATATAGTAGTCTAGCCTCGGTGTTCTCTGTCCAGAGTCGGTCAGTTGAGAGATGTCTCGGGAGAGATAGAAAGAGCTCTCGGCCGAGCCACAATTACTTTTTTAGTGTAGTGAATTGGGATAAGGGCAAGAGAATGATGATGTATAGAACATAAGTATAATGGCTTCTCCAAGTCAATCTCCAAGGTTTAGCAACGCTTGCGAAGGTCGGTCAGTTACGTGCCTCGGAAAGCGCGGGTCCCGGCTGTCTTTATCACAGACTACCTGAAACGACTGTCAAAGATGTATAATCTTTGACAGTCTTTTCAGGTAGTCTGTGGACCGAAAATCTGACAACCAGCCTTAACAAGGGGTACCTATCGTATTTCTCAGTACTAATTGGGTTGTGGAGGTCAGATAGGCAGTCGCTCCATGTAAAATACTGTTATTCATTTGCATTCGGGTAGACTGAGAGCCGATCCTAACATTGTTGGGAAAAGGCTAGGCTGATAATGAAATTGGCATTAGCATTAAGCACAATAGGCCTATTCCCATTGTTGGGGCTCAGACCTCCTGCTATGAGAGCGAATAGGCCATCATACACCACGAGGGCCCATTGCGTATCTTCGACTTTTTGGTTCAATGAACAACATTTCATTTCTATACACATTTTGCCATTGACTGTACAAATTTTCGTAATGTCCTCAGTCTTCCACAAGCTATGGTACTTCCTGCGGACCTACGTGTTGATGCTGAAGACCTTCGACCTGTTCCTGCAGGGCTCCTTCCTCATCGTAATTCTGCTGGAGAGCAATGTCTTCTTGCTGCTGAGGAGAGATGCCAATGAGGGATACCACTCGGTGCTCGTGGAAGGTAAATTCTTCATCAGGGTTATTTACCTCACCGGGAGCATTCGCCTGTAATGTAACAGTTCAGATTCGAGCATTACATCAGTGAGTGAGGAGAACCGAGCATTGCAGCACATGAGTAAGTAAACGGAACAGAGTTAAAGCTTCTAAAGAACGTTCAAAATTGTTACCTATTTTGGTAGGGTTGTCACAATATGTTAAGACAAATTAAACAAAACATTTGTTATACAGTTTTATTATCGAGTATGATACAGTCCAGTGGCGAAGGGTGAAAATTCAGTCAGGGGAACCCGAAGAAAAAAAATGAGAATTACATTTTTTTTAGTTTTTTATCTCTGTTTATTTTGACCTTATTTTCGTTATCAGTGACCCCGAAAACCATGAAAATGATACCCATGACGAAAAAAACAAAAAAAAAATGTTGGTGCCATCGAATTTTCATTTTGACCTCATTTTTGTTATCAGCGACCCCGAAAACCACGAAAATGACACCCATGACGACAAAACCGAAAATTTCCGTCGACGCCATCTTGGATTTTCATTTTGACCTCAGTTTCGTTATAAGCGACCCCAAAAACCACGAAAATGACACCTATGACACGAAACCGAAAATTTTAGTCGGCGCCATCTTGGATTTTCATTTTGACCTAATTTTAGTTATCAGCGACCCCAAAAACCATGAAAATGACACCCATGAAGAAAAAACCGAAAATTTTCGTCGACGCCATCTTGAATTTCCATTTTGACCTAATTTTAGTTATCAGCGACCGCAAAAACCACGAAAATGACACCCATGACAAGAAAGCCGAAAATAAAGTGAAGCATAAAATGCAGGGGGAGTATAATAAAAAAATGTAAATAAGTCAACAAAATAAAAAAACTAGTTGGTACCAAATACGATATAGACCATTACTCATTCTATCTTGTTCTCCCATACATACTTTCTTTTTCTGTCCTTGTCGTAACTCGATAATCTTCGGCTTACCGGGCTCTTTAACTCCTTAGTTACGAGGGAACATAGAAACAGACATTACATACATACAGGTCAAACACATAAGCCTCCTTTTGGGCTTCGCCGCAGTCGGGTAAAAACACACCGAGTAGTATCCTCTTCTTATTAAAAAAAAAGGATCATACAATAAAATATAGGTACTTACTTGAAAAAGTAATAGTCAAATATTTACTTACCTATTGTACTCCTTGGGATAGTTAAATTATGATATATTTTTGTTTTTTCTACTATTATTCATACACACAGTACAATAAACAACCATTTTAATTTTAATATTCAAACTTGCAACCAATCTTGCAACTGACAAAACAAACAACGTGCCCCTTGGTTGCCATGGCACCGTGCCGTGCTAACCCTGAGATTGTCCACTGGCTGTGCCAGCGTAAACCGGTTTTTTCTAGTCACGCCGCGTACGCGACAAGCGGCCAGTGGTCACGCACACATGCCCCGCGTGCTTGTAGAAGTGCAACCGATTCGCGCGGTTGTATGAAGCTTAACCTCTGTTCCGTTTTCCTACTCATGTGATTGCAGTGCGCAACCTGTAACGATATAATTTGTAACAATCACTTGTTTCTTTACAAAATCGAATCTTTGATTTTACAGGCGAATGCTCCGGTAAGAGAGCTCCTTTAAGGTCAAGCATCAGGAAAGCGTAGTCATATTTAGAGATGAATCTGAAGTACTTTCGCCAAAGAGTCATCCAAATTTTTTTTCGCTACTATTGTTATGGAAAATGTTGTGCAGCTTGATGATATATACCTCCCTCTCACTCCTTTCTGATACATGCTGTTTAGTAAGAGTTGGACAGACATTAAAACAGCCACGAGTGTTTGCATATGATGGACCTCAAGATTGCATCTAAAATGTTGGCCACAACCCGTCGGATGATTTTATTTAGGAACTTATGTGGCCAACATTGCGGATTGTCTCGAGTCATGTTCGTGACCACTTTAACCCTTGTCCTATATTACTTGGGGTCCACGCAACGGCTTTTTTACTTGCATTCTCCCCTATTAGCCGTCACGGTATTCTTCACTCCTCTCTCCTTTTTGTTGACTTTTCTCTACCTATCTATTCATCAACATCTGTTTTTACTTACACATCAATTGCAATATATTTCAGACTACGTGATGCTGGGCGCTGCAGGCGCAGAGTTTGTCCTGGGTGCTGCAGTGGCCTGGTGGGGTCGAGGACGGAGACAGTTGACTCTCTCCGGCTGGCTGGCAGCCACGTCGGCCGCAGGACTCATGGTGCTCGCCTTCCCCTTCGCTAAGTCTAATCCTGCTAGTGTGGGTAAGTTGGTGAACCTACCAAACCCCTGAACTGACTTAATTAACACATTAAAGTAATTGTTTTCTAGACTTCCATTTTGGTTGGCACACAACCGGGAGTTGAGACTTAGATGGGAAAGACTTATGTGACAGTGACCAAGTATTTGACTGCGCTACGATAGGTCGAATTGGCTGATTCTACTTCCTCTGCGTGTCGCTAGCACGACATTACTTTATTTTTTTTCTGGACCAAAACCTGCCACTTCTGCAGCGTCGTCGGTGACAGTACACTGATGGGTTTAAATTTTGGGCACAAAGGCCAAGAAAGGTGGTTTAACATAGTTTGCGACACCGCTACACTACCAGCTGCCGTTCTGTCGAGGGAGAACCACTTTACGAGGAGGGAGTTACATCTTCCCACTTTGGTTTGGAGACAGTTTATGACGGGATGTAGTTTATTGACTGAGGTATAAGAAAGAGCCTCACTGACCTATTACAATCTCTTCCAGAGTTGTGTGGCGAGCAGACAGTCATCAACGTCGCCTCAGACAACAACGTAGCAGCCAGAACAGCTTTCCTGGTGATCACTGCGCTACTGTGTGCGCTGACCAAACTCAGCATCTGGGCTCACGGTCTCACGTACCTTGACGACCATGACCCTCAGAATGGGCCGTATTTTTATGGTAAGTGTGACACAAAATAGATAGGTACACAAGATTGATAGAAAATTCTCCCAATGAAATTCTTCTTACCAACACTTTCAGGAATCCTGATCTCCATCCGCCTCTCATTGGGTCTAAGTGGCAGCAACTGGTTGCAACCCAGCTCGGAGCGCGAGGACTGGTGGGAGGCTCACCTGTCCGTCTGTATGCTGACCTTCATGTTCGCCTTCCTCTTCACTTTGTTCCCCACTAGAATGTCCTCCTTCAAGGGCTTGGAAGAGGGGAGGGATTCTGATGTTGACACTGGTAGGTGGTTCTTATTGTGTGGTGATTTTATGTACCATCTTATGCCAGTATGTGGAGCTAATGTTTAATTTGATCCTTCAAGATATGAAGGATGTTACGCCTATGGCCTGGCTATTCAGAAATCTTTAAATTACAAATAGAAATTTATTAGTCAAGCTTGTGGGCTTGCATGAAAATACCTCCTTCCACCGTGACAATTTAGGTACTATCAGGCCGTCATCGGCTCGTTACCAACCAATAACAAAGAAAGGCTTGCATTTGAGAACTTTCTCATTTAAAAGGTTTGTTGGATATCCTAAAATAAATAAAAGACGATGATGATGCCTTTCTGACTAGAAAAAAAAAATCCTCAGGATTGTTGCCGTCTCTGGGTCGGCTAGTGCGCAACAAGGCGCTGGTGACGCAGACGTTGGCGCTCTCCTGTCTGAGCACTGCCGTACTGGTCTACGTGTACTACGACAGGGCTTACGTTCAGGTGATTATCAAACTATTAAATTAAGGCTAAATATATTAGTATTTACAGCCGCACGGGTCGATCTTCAAGGCAGTGTTTGCCGAGGTCGGTCCGTAGATGAGTGACCATCATTACGTACCGAATTCAGTTGACAGTCGTAACGAGTAGTCCTGTTACCCAGTAACAGAGTTATACAGCAGTTGCTCCATGTAAAATACTGGTATCCAGCTGCATCCGATTAGACTGGAAGCCGACCCCGACATAGTTTGGAAAAAGGTTAGGCAGATGGTGACGACTTCACTTGTTTATAAAACGTCTTGCAGAGTAAGCTGAAGTCACCGGAGGCCGAACATGTGTGTCGAAGGTCCGACGTCCGGCAGTTCAGATGGAAGAAACGAATGCTGCAGTGGAGACCGAGTATCGCCGTCTGCAAGATTGAGAAAATACCTTAAAAGATGGCAGGGTCATACGGATGGCGATGGACAAGATGCCGTCACGCTTAAAAGCCTATAACCAGCAATGGACATAGGCCTCTCCCATAATACGCTATGTTGATCCAGTAAGATAATCATGGGACCACCATCGAAATCGCGATGGTTGTTCAGTTTGATGGCGTGAATCACGCCCTAAAATATGACCACACCTTTCTGGTACAAATCGTATATTGAACTAAGCAAAAGACCTAGAAATTCTATGACCCTACACGATTTGCCTTCGATCAAGTCAACTGATTTACAAACACAACTAATGAGATATATTTTATTTCCAGGCGAGGTATCGTGTGGAGTCGATTCGGCAGGACCCTCGGACCTCGCGAGCTCTCTCCGATATATTCCGAGCTCTCGTCATCATTTTCTTCGTCATGGTAAGAACACTAGATCCGTAACGTAACATATTACGGACTTGGTCTAACTAAGAGCGAATTTCACCAATGAAACTGACCGCGATCAGCAGATCTGAACGCCGTTTTAAAGCTGTCAAAGTAAATATTTCATAAAATTATGAGCCTGACAGCAACTCTGTTTGTTTCTCGGTGAAGCATTGTTTAATACTTCTTCACTTTTTTTTTCTCTGCTCAAAATGCCTTTTGGAGCGTGAATTCCTTAAGAGTGAAGTGGTGGAGAAAAAGCTCAGCAAAACATTGAAAGGAGGTTTGTTCCAACACTTCTTTATAGGATTCTTTGCGTAATTTAACACGTTAACTAAATGAATTTAATTTGGAGTATTTTAAATTATCTAACAGTTCACTCAACCGAAATAATTATCCAACTCAAAAACTTACAATAATACTGATCTTTCCACACAGATCTTCCGCGTCCGTTTCTCGGCGCGTCGGCCGGAAGGCGTGAAGTCCAACACAGCCTCCCGCGTCGCTGGAGTGATCGCTGTCTTCGTGGCTATCTTCTTCGTGGTGATGGCTGCGGTGGGCTGCGACACTGGCAACATCAATGGGCTGCAGTCTGGCAGTTACCATCAGCCTTCTTGCAGCAACACCTGTGGGTGAGTTAACCATACATATGTACATAAACTCACATCGTTCCCTATGGGGGTCGGCAGAAACTACACAAACGCACGTGCTACGATCTTCACATACTCCTTTTGCGGTCAACGTATGTCCTTCTAGGGCGTCCCCTCCCGTGTTGCCACTCACATCACATACATTCACACGCCGGTTACCGACTGTCTTCTTGGTCTAGTGATCACAAGCACTGCTACTGCTGAGAAAGCAGTCCTGATTTGGAGACCCAGGTCGGGCATGTGTTATTGGGTTTTTCCAACAAGAATTTAACTGCCCAGAGTCTGGTTTCCTGTCCCGTTGCTAGCAATAGGCTCGCCCATATCGCCGAGTTGCTTGGACGCTGTTCGAGATGCTAGTGGGCTACAATTTTTTTTATATTTTTAAATGTTTCTTTTTTATACTTTAAACAGTATGTAAGAAAAATAATAACGTCGTTACAGGTGCAACTCTGAGCGCTACGGCTACAGTCCCGTGTGTGCCCTGGACACTGGCATCACATACTTCTCTCCCTGCCACGCCGGCTGCTCAAGTTACGAAGACCTCAAAGGTTTCCAGTAAGTCTTCTAATCTACCACTCTTCTGAAAACGACCGCAACGCCACCCATCTCAATAACAAACTATAAGGATTTGAAATGCTGCTACGGTTTTAATTCTGAACTCGGCGTCATAACTTTGACGGCAGCGGTATTTCTCTTCTTTAGTTACTTTAGTAATTGTTAGTTAGCATTATTTAACTCCGTTCTTCTTCTTAGCGTATATTAGCGTAATTTGTTGACGAATTTGGCACTATCAGTAGCGTCTATCAGCTCCTGTGATGTGCAAGCAACAGGACAGGTCAGACACGATAGTGTCCCATCGTTTGTGGGGCTGCATTACATTTACACTACAGGGCAGAGTCATCTATGAATCTCCACTTGAACAGGTTTTCCTTGCATCGGCCTACCTGTGTCTTGAGTTTAGTTCCCTTAGTTTTACGACAGAAATAAAATAAGAATAATACAACCGGCTTTCAAGCAAAGTCCATAAAGTGCAAAATAGTAGTAGTAGTAGTTTCGGAAGTGGCGGGTAACTTTTTGTTCTTCTTCGTTTTTTCCGCAGACGGAACTATTTTTGCACTTTTATAACTTATTTGGATGTTCAAGTCATATAATGACGTCCCATAATTTCAAATCATGCTGGCTTCCTCACGATCCGGGATGTTTCCTTCACCGTTTTGAAAGCCATCTCTTGAAATGATCATTGATTCGTTGCAGGTTGTTCCACGAATGCTCGTGCGCCCCTGGCACGCAGCGTGCTGTGCGCGGCTCGTGCACGCTCGACTCGTGCATGCTCGCCTACTCTGCCTACCAGGTCGTGTACACCGTCATGCTCGCAGTTTCTGGTGAGTTTTCTTTTGCGAATGGAATTTGACATGTTCATCATCACCAGCCTAGCCTTGACCCAACTATGTTGGGGTTGGCTTCCAGTATAACCTGAATATTTTACACGGGACAATTGCCTAAATTTAAATAAACATAAACTAAACCCATAGTAATAGAGTGGCTATTACAAAACAACTACTAGTCTACACACGGAGTTTTTCATCATCATCATCATCATTTCAGCCGAAAGACGTCCACTGCTGGACATAGGCCTCCCCCAAGTGTCGCCACATTGACCGGTCCCGTGCGTCTCGCATCCAGCGGATCCCTGCAACCTTTACGAGGTCATCGGTCCACCTAGTGGGAGGCCTTCCAACGCAGCATCTTCCGGTTCGCGGTCGCCACTCCAGAACTTTTCGGCCCCATCGGCCATCCGTTCTGCGAGCAATGTGCCCTGCCCACTGCCACTTAAGTTTGGCTATTCTTCGGGCTACGTCGGTAACCTTGGTTCTCTTGCGGATCTCCTCATTTCTGATTTGATCACGCAAGGAAACACCGAGCATAGCCCTCTCCATTGCCCTTTGGGTGACTTTAAGCCTTCTGATGAGGCCCATTGTGAGCGACCACGTTTCGGTCCCGTATGTAATCACTGGCAACACACACTGGTCATAGTCTTTCGTCTTGAGACACTGCGGTAAGTTGGACGAGAAGATACCACGCAACTTCCCGAACGCCGCCCAGCCGAGTCGGATTCGACGATTGACCTCTTTCTCGAAGTTAGAGCTACCTAACTGGACCGTTTATCCCAGGTAGACATAATCGTCTACAACTTCGAGTGTAGAGTCTCCGATCTTGATAGGAGTGGGTGTTACATGGGCATTCAACATGACTTTGGTTTTGTCCATGTTCATTTTAAGACCCACTCTTTCGGAAGCTCTACTGAGGCCATCGAGCATTGTACTGAGGTCCTCCATGGTCTCAGCCATGACCACTATATCGTCGGCAAACCGAAGGTGAGAGATGTACTCGCCATTGACGTTGATGCCTAGCCCTCTCCAGTCCAGAACCTTGAAGACATCCTCCAGTGCAGCGGTGAACACGGAGTTTTTACTCACGTATATCGCCTAACTACACAACACAATCTAGTTCATAATTGATTCACAGGGAGTTCGTGTATTAATTTATGGGCAATTCGCGTATTAATTCACAGGTAGTTCGTGTATTAATTCACGGGTAGTTCGTGTTTTAATTCAGAGGCAGTTTGTGTATTCAGTCACGGGTTAGTTCGTGTAATAATTCATATTTGTAATTTAACTGATTTAAATCATTCCGTTAATTCTTTTACTAGACTGTTTCCCTGTTCATGTATTAATCTTCTACAGACGTCGCATATAGTAATTTAGATCTACACGGTCTATTATTGCAAGATGTTTGTCAATGCAATTTCAAATGGTTTAAAATAAAATTGTATCAAAAATTGCCGAAAAATGTTTTATAAGAAGCTCTTTACTGAATATATGCCCTCAATGTCAGTAAACCAACGGCACTCAGTTTGCACACTATATTCTACTCCCGGGATATAATTTGGGAAGAACAAGATATTGTCCTCATATAAAAATGGTATTCTTCTGAAATGCGGTGTATCCAGGTGGGAATCTGTTGATAAATCTGAAGTAAACATGCCTAATGCTATAATATTTTTGTCATCCATTATTGGACTTGTGTTAGTACTTCTTATGTTATTAGCATTTCAATTGTTATTTGTATAAGCGTTACAACCGTACCTACTTACCAGAGTACGAGTGTTTGCTCTTTAAGTGGTTTCTTCGATTATGTCTTGATATACGATTCTATGTTATTTTGCCGCTAGTGTTACATATGTGGAAGCATAAGTTAATGTCATCGGGGTTTTCCAACCGTTAAACCAAAAATACCTATATGGTATTTTTCATGAAATTTGAAGTCACCTCTGATGGACATAGTATTGATTGCAGTTATCGTTTCTTTGACCCTTAGCCGGTATCAGTGGCGAAGGTTCCATAGAACTCGATTCCTATCGGCTTCCCTTTGAAAAATGGCACACTCAGTATTCTATAGACAAATAATATAATCACATTAAAGATATGTACTCCGGCTTACCTCTTGACCCTTCGCTACTGGAGCCTATTGCCATCAACCCGAAACAAATCCAGACTCTTATTATCAATCCAGGCTTACCTCTGACAAAAATTGACCCTTCGCTAGTGGCCGGTATAGTTATGGTTCGCCTCACGCCTCACCACCATTACCTCACTACCTACCATTCTAGCAACTAGAAATCGTTTTCAGCGGTCTATGTCCGCCACCGCATTAGCCATGGCATGTACCTACGCATTGTAAATCGACAGTAGCTATCGACGTCTTTTAATGTTTTTTATCCGCAGTAAAAATCCTGAGAAGGTAGTTATTAGGTTTGGAAGAAAGGTTTCTCACGATCCGAAACCAAAGTAGTGTGTGTTTTTTTGTATCAACTTATCCAAATCTATATTTCTGTATTACAAGGTGTAACATAATAAACGCAAGACCTCCCGTGTGGTCTCTCGCACCATGAAACTAAACATCTTTTGTTCTAAGAGTTCCTGAAATTAGCAAAAAAAAAATTTTTCATCGGTCATAAAAAAAAAACAGCTGTTTCCTACAAAAGTGCAATACCTACACGGTCAAAATGTATGGAACAGCTGTTTTATTTTTTCATCATTCATCTAGCGAAATGTGCTTTAGTACCTACAGCTCTGCCTAATCTTTCAGAAACTCAGGCGTGATGTTAAACACGTTTTGATGGTAAATAAATATCCGATTGATTTCAGCGTCGAGTTTCCTGATGCAAGGGATGGCGGTGCTCCGTGCCGTCCGGCCCGGGGACAAGGTGACGGCCGTCGGGAGCTCCCTGGCCGTGGTGGCGCTGCTGTCCTTCGTGCTCGGACGCCTCATCTACATGCTCATCAGTCGTAAGTACTGCCCTTTGTAGGAATAGTCTAGGGATTCCATTTGTCCTCAAGTGACCGGCTTTTTAGTTTCTGCCCGGCCTTCTCGGTAAAGGGAGTAAAAGAAAAAAGCCCTTTGGCACCTGTCTCCTTGGAACGAGCGACTAGCCAGCGATTTCCAGGTCGGACAAAGTGCTATAGGGTTTTAAATATAATGTCGTGCTAGCGATACGAAAAAGTAGATATAGAACTTAAACATACATAACTGTCGAAATGTGGGTGTCTTACAAGTGTAAGCGAAGACGCCAACCAAGCATTCCGTACATCAAACTAAAGTAATACTGCGCAAAATTTAGTGGTGGGAAACGACTTTTTACGCGAAAAATCACGTTTACGGTAGGACTCAATGTAACGCCCTCGAAATGTGCTGATGGAAGCATTGAATAGTACTGAGGTCATGGAGGTATTTAAAGTAAAGTTATAACATAAAAAACTGCTTGTATTTAAAAAAAAAACTTGTGGAAACGTTGAAACTTCAACCTCCCGTATCTCCGGAAGGTTCCCAGGTATGGTCTAGAACAAAACAAAACGGGGAGAACAAGTGCCTTTCGGCTTCGTAAAGGGCCTTTTAAATACATTAGGTACAACTCTGCCTATGGGAGAAGAAAACATGCCGCGCTGATCCAAAATACATTGGAATAAGGGAAGGAGAATGGATGAAGAGGTACAACACTACCTAAGCTTTCGGGGATTACAGGTGTGATGTTATGTTTTCCAGATCTAACATGTGCACACGCAGCGAACGGCTCGTGTCTGCTGCATGCGCCTACGTTATGGGTCGCCTGCGCAGCCAGTGCGCTGCTCGCAGCAATGGCAGCCGCCGGCAGCCTTGTCGCCAGCCGAATGCCGACGGAAACACACGAACCCACCACGGAGTTATGATGACACATAATCCACTCTTATTAGATCGTAGTCTCATCAAACTCAAACTCAAATTAAAGCTTATAGTTAATTAAAAACTATAACAAATTCTTATTAAATAATAATATAAAAGTCCACACATAAAGCAGAAAAGAATTAAAAAAGGTCAAAAATTTATTTTGCCCATTGGGTTGGCAGCGTTGCCGAAGTCGGCTTCCAGTATAACCGGATGCAGTTGAATACCAGTATTTTCCATGGTGCGACTGCCTATCAAATCAGACCATAACCCAGTTAGGTACTGGGTAACATAATCTAATGATAATATTTCACTTTTATATGCTGCAGTCTATAGAAGTGCTAATGTTAAAACTAGTCAAACGCGAAAATTCATGCAACTATTCTACAGGTTTTTGTTTTAAGGGTAACATTTGGATGGGTCGCGCATTCCGCAGTGCAAAAGACCATCTACAGGTTGTAGACGGACCCTGCAGTAAGCCGTCAGCCAAGTATTCTGAACATCAGTTAAAGTAATTCCACGCAAAAATTACTGCGGGAAACGACTTTTTTTGTTCGCGTGAAAAATCTCGTTTTACGGTAGGACTCGTTTAACGCTTTCAAAACATTGTGCTGATGGATACATTGAATAGTACAGAGGTCATGGAGGTATTTAAAGTAAAGTTATTACATTCAAAACTGATATTCAGAACAAAAAAAAATCTCAATGACCGGGGAGAACAAGTGCCTTTCGGCTTCGTTAAGGGTCTTTTTACACCCATTAAACTACATTCGCATTTCAAACATTAGCGCCATCCCGCGATCATGTCGCTTGCAACAGCGTCGAAATATTGGGAGCTCAAAATAATAATCACGGAAGACATCCCGTAAGTGACAATAGAAGATTCGCAGATCAGTTTCCATCCATTAATATCATTCATTCTTAGATTTTAAGTAATTTTTAGTAAAATTTTGTTACGGTAAAAAAAAAAAAGAGGGAAAATTAATTTATTAAATTATTTACTGTTATATGTTGTTTTCATTCCCTTTTATTCAAATAACAACTAGTTCTTGTGTTTTATTTCTGCGAGAGAGAGCGGGAGTTACTAAGTTTTCAGGATGATGTTACTACGTGTCAGAATTAGCTCAAAAGTTGCTGTAGATCAGTGGCGAAGTTTCCATAGAAATCGATTCCTACCGGCTTCCCTTTGAAAAATGGCACAGTCTGTATTCTATAGACAAATAATATAATCACATTAAAGATATGTACTCCGGCTTACCTCTTACAAAAATTGACCCTTCGCTACTGCTGTAGATACATCATCTTCTGCCTAGCCTTTTCCCAAATAAATTGGAGTCTTAAACTATCATGGTCACTAACATTACTATACACACATACACACATCACACACACGTCACATTACTTTACTCATAGAAAACAGTAAACATGGTAAATATCCCGTTATTAGTATTAATAGTTATATTGGAGTCGGCTTCCAGTCTAACCGGATGCAGCTGAATACCAGTATTGTATATGGAGCGACTAGCCGACTGCCTGTCTGACCCCCACAACCCAATTAGTTAGTACTGGCTAATATAATATCCCTTGGTAAGTCTGGCTGTCAAAATTTCAGGTCACTGTATACCGACGACTGTTAAAGATCTACAAATGACAGCCGCGACCAACGGACAAGCACTGGCCAACCTTGGCAAGCGCTGTAACCTTGAACATCGACCGTTGCGGCTGTTATTGTTCAGCCAAGTTGGTGTACATAATCTAAAAATTAAATGAACGAACGAAACAACACGGCCTCGAAAAAACTGTCGAAACACAGAAATTGCTGTTTGCAGATAAACCTACACATTTAAAGTTTTTTGTGTGCCATTCCGTGGTTTTTTTTCAAAGCAAGGATAATAATTGACGTTGAGTTGGGTATTATTTTAAAACCTAATATTTTGTGTTTTGACTGTTTTTCAGAAGACATGCGACTTGTTTAAATATTAACCTTTTCACCGCCACGGACTTCAATAGAAGTTCCAGATTTCCGTGCCACCAGCGCCCACGACTTCATTAGAAGCTCTTAATTTTTAACTACCTATAAAAAAACATAAAAGTACTGTATTTAAAAGCTTTGTTTCATTTTATTATTTAATAAAACACGGTCTAATACCCTGTTTTTTACTTTTCCACACAAAAGTACCCCTCATTTGTCTTAAAATCGGCAAAAACATTTATAGCTTGGCGCTGGCGAGGCATCGCGTTATGTGTACATTGGCGGTGAAAAGGTTAAAGAATACATAACCTCCTCTTTTTTTAAAAGTCTGTTAAAAATATGAATCGATTTTAAAGACAAAGTACACTAAAAAAACTTGGAAAAAGTCCCGATATTTTTTTAAGATATTTTCAAAAAGTACCTTTTAAACGTTGAAGGCTTTGTTTAATTTAGAAAGAAAGAAATTTAATATTTAACTCGGGCTAATGTAGGGAAAAATACGTAATCCATGCGTAGTTTTAATAATGACCCTTTTAAAGAATGGAAAAATAAAACATATCTTTTTAAAACATAATAATATTTATTACAATTACAACAGTTTGACTAATGGCACTAAATCTTAAACTAATTAAATATTTTATTTTAGTATTGCAACCAAAAAACCTTGTTTTTAAGTCCTCTTAAAAACCTTCAGAGTGATTTTCAACCGTATACAGTTTAATATAAAGTTTAAAACAGTTCGGTTACGTGTACCAAGAGTGTTTGAGAGGGGGTAGTTAAACAAAAATTGCGCAACTTTGTTACAGCAACATCTTGTGTTAAACAAATGTTTCACATTCAAACCATTATTATTACATTGGAACACAAAAACATGTTTCTGAAACAATGAATTGAACAACTTTTGTTGAAGTTGAATTGAAAAGGAACATAAACAATGAGAAAAAAATCATTCGAATATGAACCGTATTTTTATACGAATAATGTTGTGAATATACTTGACATACACTCTGTTGTTATTTTCTTGTTATTGAATGCATTTGGAAACAATATTAAAATTGCATTATCAATACACTATTTTTCGGAACAACTACTATTACTGCTAAGCTTTGCATTTTAGATTGCTTATTGCTGTTTCACTAATCCTATAAAGTAGCCTAAATATAATTCTACTGTTGAAATTTCAACTCTAAGCGTTGAACCGAAAGTTTAAAATCCACAAGTGCACCAAGTTAGTGAAAACAGACATCCGTGTACATTTACTTTTCTATTTACAATAATGTTACATAAAGACTAACGATTACCTAACACCTTTGAACATTATTTATTATTTTATATTGGGTGACTGTTAATTAGTGACCGCTACTTAAATACTGTGCTCGGCCTACCCACTGTTGCACGGTACGATAGTAATGAAACAGAAAGGCGTCACTCGGCTAACAGCTGATAGGTCACAGGTAATTTCATACGGCTGTTGTGTTATTGGGATAAAAGTGAACGAGTAGGTATAAAAAAATGTTTCTTTGCGAAAGTTATTTGTTATCATGAGTATAATCACGTGTTTAAGTATCGGTCACTTATTACAAGTCATCCTTTATACAGCGTGTCTGTACTAGAGAGGAGTGGACATATTGCCCGATGTGATACAGAACATCAAATTGAACAAGTTTCTCTATGGAACCAATATCGTAATCTCGAAAAAATTATCATCTGTGTTCAATCTTGCTCGACTCGACCCAAATGCCTGGGGCAGCTGAGTATTTTTTTCAGTTTGATGATCTATACTTATCCTTTAATATGACCACACCTTTCTGACACGCTGTATACATCAATCAATCAAAATATATAATAATCAATAGCCACATGTATGACGGAGCATCACTTGAGTATGGCTCGATCGATTTGGCAGTAATATTTTATTAATTTTTTTTGCTAACGTCACTTCTAATTTTCTTCATAAGTAAGTTTTTAATAAACGTTAAAACATCAACACACAATCACAAATTTTGATCGTACTACAAAGATTATGATTCGTCTTCTTTATTTACTGCTAGCTCCTCGCGACTAAATCTACGTGAAGTTTCTTGTCTTAACATAAAACATATACTATGACAGTCGGCTGTAGCGAGACTTCCTCACAGTGAACGAGAATTGATATCGGATGAGCAGTTCTGGATATTACCGCCTACATACATACCTCTTCACAATATTAGTTGATTTAAGTGCATTGCAACCATTTCAGGAACAACATTTGATGTAAAAACTTTAAGAAAACATTTTTCTTTTCATTCTGTATTTTAAAAATAATGTAGACAATAAAATAATTTTTAAATTACTTCAAATTCAAAACCCACAATAAAATTTATTTTTTTACAGAAACCCTGTTTATATTACAAGTTATACATATTTCACCTAGGTAAACTTTATAAATATAAGAAATAATAGTTTATTCTTAATTATTATTATTTGAATTATAAATTAAAAGCTTCACGAAACTATTCTGACACCCACATTGACACCCACATTGAAAACAGTTGTAAGTGCAGTTTATTATTTCATTATTATAATATTTCGACCCTATAAAATTGTGCTATTTACTATTTATTTATCTTTATATATAAAACTGAGAATAAAAAGAATACATTATTGTATCAAATAATTCATCGTTTTAATAATTGGACGTAGTTCTACCAAAATGACATAATACGTAAAACTTATTCAACATTCCAAATGTAGTATATTACAGTCCTGTATTAAATTAAATTAGTCCTATATGCACCCAAAACTTATGCTTGGAACAGATATTTTAAAAACTAATCAGCGTTATTTTTCGAAGTTGCCAACTTTCTGAATACCGCCTCATAAATAATCAAAATTACTTTGGAAAATGGCAAAACCGTGCTCAATTTAAAAATACATAATTAATTAATTATTGAAGTTTGTATTATCTTTCAAACATCTCATATAATTAGTTTTAGTTATATTTCAGCTACAGTTGAAAAACATCTAATAAGTTTCAAAGTTACAAAATCAAAAAATATCTAGTTCTCTGTAGACTTTTTCATTTATAGAGATTTGGATTAAAAATAATATAAGAAACGAATATTTCTCATTTAAAACAATGTTTAACTCTAAATTCTAATTGATTTAACCAGTATTTATAAGCCTGTCAATAGATCAGGGGGCCTGCCATCACCCTTCACAGCAGTATTATATTCTTACTTCGTTGTATGAAAGAGACGGCGCTATTCGTCCGAGATAGCTCTGTCTCCTTCCCACACCGAAGTGAAGTATTACAGCTATTAGAAGTGGGAACAGAGACCCAGGGTTTTAACTTATAATTTAGTATTGAAGTTATAGATTTGTTTAGTGATCCAAAATACGGAGGTTTCCGGAAACAATCTTATTTTCTAGAAGCGCCCCCGATGGTATATCGATACGGTCGCCGTGGTTCGCTATAATGATCACTGTGCCCTGTAAAGAAAAAAAAACTTTAGTTTTCATCAATTTAACATTGCACTGGTATCCAAAACTCGCTCCTAATGACAATCGCTTTCATTTGAGTTATACAAAAAAAAACAATTGCTTCGTATGTTTAAGGACTAGCACTTCGCTTGCGACTTCGTCCGCAAAAATTGTGATAGCTCGCCTAATATGCATGATATAAATATAATTTATAGCGTACAGCACCCACGAATAATGTATCTTTCGATCAGTGAAATATTTAGTTACGGAGATTACCCCCTACATACAAACTTACAAACAAATTTTACTCTTTATAATAATAGTAAGATAAATTCAGACTGGGGCTGGTACTGAGAAATTCTGGATAAAGACAGCTCGAGCTGAGAATCGAACTCAGGGCTTCATGCTCAGAAGAAGTGTTTGCAACCGACATGGAAGTGTAAGTAGAATTATGTACACTAACCTTCAAAGAGACTCCTCTGCCAAAAGTCACATCTCCGGACACAGTGAGGTGGTCCAACTCAATCAGGTCCGGTATCGTCGCGAACCTATTCAGGAACTCCTTCACTTTCGCAAAGTGATTGTCTCCCAGCTTCACGAGAGGAGTCGACGGGAACATGCGCTGCGGGGACATCACTAGCGACCCGTGGGACAAACTGTACAGGTTAGACATCACTAGTAACAAATCCGAGGTCTTCTTCACAGGTAAGAACCGAGATCTTGGGACGTTGACTCCGATTCCTCCCTCGAAGCATTTCATGGCCGCTCCTACGGCAGTTTCGAGTTGGATGACGTTCAAACCATCGGTCAAATGCTTATTATTGACAATGATCTCCATATTCAAAGAACCTCGTTCCACTACCCGCTGAACAGCATCCAATTTCGCCCACAAATTGTTTGTGTTGAAGAATTTGAACTGACTGACAGATTTGAAATCGTCCACGTGTTCCTTTGGCACTTGAGCGATTTCCAACAATCTTAGTTTGTCCTCATATTGTATAAGGGTACCTCCTTTAACATCAGCCCTGGTCTTATCAGTGACTTCCATAACGAATTCTGAGATGATCTTCTGAGGGTTATCTGGGTTGAGAAGGAGGTTCAAGATGTTCAGGTCGACGGTGGCTCCTAGATTGTCGATGTTGCTGATGAAGCAGTAAGTTCTTCCTTCTTTGATGAATTGTTGGAGAAGACCCGAGTTGTAGAAGGACTCGTAGAAGTCGCCGTGGCCTGGAGGGTACCATCTGGAAAGAGTATGTAAATGTTATAGACCATTTCTTGAATATGGATTTCCCATAACGTACAACCAAAAGTTAAGGGTGTCTTATTACATCGAATCTAACGTTGCCTGAAGTCGGTGTGGGTGTTGCATCTGAGCAGAGTATCACGTTGAAGGTACGCCTGGACAAGAGGTCAATGCAAAATTCAGCCTAAAAGCCAAATTGCTTTAATAACTTTGCGTGGCAAATGTGTTGGTGAGGATAACTTACAGTAACAGTAGCTGATTAGGTTTAAACACACAAAAGAGCAGTTATAACTTGATAATTACACGCACAACATTGATTATTATTAGCTGAAAATTAGTTGCGCGCCTTGGCAGTAAAACTGACGCGTATGCCGTGACGGGAAATGGCATGACGCTATCATGGCGTGACGCCCCCTCGACTCACTTGAAAAATCAACCTTTTCCCTTTAAATTAAAGTTTGTTTTGTATCGTTTGTTGATCTATAATTGACATGGGTGTCGTTATCATGGTTAACGGGGTCGGTGATAACGAAAATGAATATCCAAGATGGATCCGGAATTGGAACATAAACTTTTTGCATAGGTATTATTGTATTTTTTCCAAATAATATATCTCGCGGTTGACCCTGGGATGGCAAGACTGGTTGAAGGTGACTACAAGCTAGTACCAAGTAATACCCACGAGTCAATGTCGCCCTGCACGTCAGCATGCCTGGGCACCGGCAGGAGGGACTCGCGGTTGACCCTGGGGTGGCAGGACTGGTTGAACGTGTGTATCTTCAGCTTCAGACCCTGGTATTTGCGGATGACCTTCTGTGTGTCCTCGTCGGTGTTGAACGAGTTCATTAGCACTAGGGGCACGTTGCATTTGTAGGTTTTGTTCAGGTGCTGAAAATATGAAGCGAAAAATTTGTAAGATTGGCTCGACCGTTTTTTTTTTGTGTTCGTAATGGTCACGACAAGGTTTAATTTGTTCAAAAGATTTTTTTTTGCTAACCGCATTTCTAATTTTTGTAATTAGAAAATTGCACCCTTGTGAAGCCAGGGTGAGTCACTAGTACTGTTATAAATACTATTATTTATGTACTATCCGAAATAGGGTGGAAGGGACACCAACGCGAAAACAGTTACCACGTCTTCAGTACATCATTCTGAGCCCCCCTACATAGAAATTTTTCATCGGTTTTTAAAAAAAATCAGCTGTTCCATCCATTTTGATCGTATAGGTATTGCACTTTTGTAGGAAACAACTGTTTTTTTTTTTTAATAACCGATGTAAAATTTCTATGCAGGGGGCTCAGAATGATGTACTGAATACGTGGTAACCGTTTTCGCGTCGGTGTCCCTTGCACCCTGTATTATTATTTGTGCAAATACAAAATTTACGACCAAATTCTCAAAAGCAACTGCATTTTAAGCAGGATTATAAATCATATTTATTTCTGTAAGTTGTTTTAAAAAACACTTGCAAACATCAAAAAATAAATAGCTATACTTAATTTTACATTAACAATTTCTAATATGGATTCAAACTCACCTCAATCTGTTGTACAGTAAGATCCAAGAACGTCAGATCATTCCTGACCTGTATAACGGACTTAGGACCCTTACATCCCATAGACGTGCCCAGACCACCATTGAGTTTGACCACCACCAGCTTATCCAGCATATGGTGCACATTGTCTGTGGTAGGGGTCGATAGTGATGAGTAGTCGATGACCGCGCCTTCTGGCAGCTTCTGAATCTTGTCCCATAATAGACCCTCATGTGGACCCTCTGTAAGAAGAATATTATTTTTTTGTATAGTTTTTTTTAAGTAGTCAGTTGAAATGAGGGGAATAATGTCTTTATGCAGAATTTGCACAATTTGATTTTGAAAACTGGATTTATAAAGTTCCATACTTTTTATTTCAAAAGAGCTAGGGAAAAGGATGCAACTAATTCAATTGAATTAGTGCAATAATAATTGCATTTAAAATCACACACTTCTTCCTGCTTAGGGAACTAGTTACTACAACACAAGGGTTAGGGATCTACGAGTAAGTACAGTTCCCGGCCATTAGTATGAAATATCGAGCTTTAGAAAGAGACAAAAAGTTATGAGTGACAAAGACGATACTCTACAGGGTGTAAACAGACCCTTCACATAGCCGTCAACCAAGCATTCTGTACATCAAACTAAGTAACTTTACGCAAAAATTATTGCTGGGAATCGACTTTTTTTTTGGATGGATGGATGGATTGAATAGTACGGGGGTCGTGGTGTGTAAAGTAAAAATCTTACAATAAAACATGTATTTAAAAAAAAAATTACCCATATTTAAAAGTCTATTTACACCCTTTATAAAGCTGACCCAAGGTTTTGTAACAATATTCTAATTTATCCTCTAAGGTCCCCTGTAAGTGAAGGAGTACGTGATACTTTTGTCGTCGATTATTTATTTCGCGTGTTTGTGTACATCCTTTGTTGGAGATCCTAAATAAATAAATAAATAAATAAAAAGTTTCCATGGAGTTTCTTGCCCGTTCTTCACCATTGAGATGACTTATGCCAGACTCGTCACTGATCCAACTCGTCATCGAAAAACAAAAGATCACGATACACAACTGTTTCAAAAACTTTATCTAGGCTTTGGAATTGGCAACTATTTTGCCAGTTATTATGCCTTGTGACTGGGGCTGTAGCTTGTTTTTTTTTATAAACAACTGTACAAACAACTGCCTACTTTAAATAAATGCAATAGCTAAACGTACTGTTGTTACCAGCCATGATAATAGAATGCGAGAATTATATTATATTTCACATAAAATTGTCCATGGTTATATGTGTCTAGTGTAAGTTTTCAGAAATAATATAATACATCTATTTGTTGCTTCTTATCAAAACCAACAGTTTTTAATTTATCTCGGCCTAACCGGAATTCGGTTTTAGGGTACCGTTACTAAAATGGTGAAAGCTGGATCCTATCTTACCAAGACAACGCTGTCTGACTGGAACTTTTAACCGTTATTGGTAGCTTGTTGATCACAGAATGCCCATTGCGCCGGTATGTTTGCTTCGTGACTAAGGAAGTGTCAGTAAAAAGCTTTAAGAAATAGAAGTGAGTAAACTGTTCATCCGTTCAGGAGCTATGATGCCACAGATAGACGCACAGATACACACTTCAAACTTATAACACCCCTCTTTTTTGGTCGGGAATTAAAAAATATCATTTACCTCGTTTTAGATCGGACAACGCGACTGAACACGCTGATAAATGCGCCGAATGTGATGATACCTGATCGACTCAAGTTTTTATCACTCCCTAATATACAAATCGGTGTAATCTTAATAATATGGGTATTCCCGTTGCATTCTACATATAATGGTAGCTGTACACCCTTGACCGAGAGCTCCCTCTGTGTCTCTCCCGAGACGTCTCGCAATAGCCAACACGGGACGGAGATTAACCGTAAGCTAGATGAGCGCTTCTAAAATGGGTGTAAAAAGACCCTTAACGAAGCCGAAAGGCTCTGGTTCTCCCCGTCATTTCGATCATTTTAACACATGACCATACCTGGGAATCTTCTAGGCCCTGCCCGGGAATTTCTTCGTGAATTAAATCATAATGCCAGAAACTACTTACGTTCAGCCAAAAATCTGGCGAAGAGGTTCTTGAACCCCCTGAACTCCTTCTCGACCAGAGGGCGCCTGGTATCGTGGACGGTAGCGAGGAGTCGCTCCAGGTCCACCTCCAGCCGGGTAAGGGCATCGCGCTTCGTCGCCTCCTTGAAGTCCCGGGACCCAGAGGGGGTTCTTTGGTGACTGCGGATCTGGAAGGCAGATTTGGAGTTGAGTTTTAATAGTGTCGTTTTACAGAGGATTCTGGGAACCTAATAATAAGAAAACTACATAACTAAAGGTACATTTTATATAAAGATATGCATGATCTGTTCTACCTTTTGATCCGTCTGATCTAACCGATTTCCATACCGTATATGTTACGGCTAAAGATAGGTATGAACATAAACTGAAGATTAGCCGACTAAACTTAGGTTATTACTATTAATACTAACGGGATATTTACCATGTTTACTGTTTGTTATGAATTCCCGATATTTCGATTTTAACATGGTAAATATCCCGTTAGTATTAATAGTAATGTTAGTGACCATGATAGTTTAAAATCTTAAACTTAGGTTATGTTAAGTACGCAGTAATTATATTATCTGTGGTTAAGTTTAGCCGGCTAGTCTAAGTTTATATTGGTGTTAGGGAGATCGTGACCGATAATTGTACTAAGAATTCCGTATATAATTCTAGACCCACTTGTAGTTAAAATCTGCTGTTCCGTAAATTTTTGCAATGAAGGTTTTACTTTTGTATTTTTCAACTGCCAGATAACTTTTTTGAAGAATATTTATACGGCGTGGCAGTGCGCCACATTTTGCTTTTCCTCAGACCAGAAGTTATCTGAAGATTGAAAATAGACCATAAGTTAACTTTTGAAAAGTTATATCTACGAAATGGTTCAGTTTTACAAACAATTTTAGGAGTCGTCTTATCGTGAGCCATAACCAGTTAATAACCCTTTATGAATATGAATCAACTTGCTAAAACAAGCATTTATGATCAACAACGCATCCATCAGAGCTAACACATCGACCTTACTTTGTGTTCCTAATTATCTTTGCTTAGCAATGCCATTGAGGTAGGTGTTTATTTTAAATATTGACTTGGTCACCAATTAATTGTTCAGCGTGACTGTAGAAGGTAGAAGGTCGCTACTATCATCGTCTTCCTGTCCTAGTCCCATGTTACTTGGGGTCGGCGGAATACGTTTTTTTTCTTCGATTCCGCCTGTTAGGCGTCATGCTATCATTTACTCCTTTTTAGCGTTCCGTATCCGAAGGTAACCAACGGGACCCTATTACTAAGCCTCCACTATCCGTCCGTCTGTCTGTCAGCGGGCTGTATCTCATGATCCGTAATAGGTAGACAGTTGAAATTTTCACAGAATGTGTATTTCTTTTGCCGCTATAACAACAAATAATAAAAATTAAAGGGGGTTCCCCTTTTACGATGATACGGAACCCTTCATGCGCTAGTGACGACTCGCACTTGGCCGGTTTTATTTTTCATGTCTCTCTCATCTTTTCTTTGGATTTCCTCTCCCGCTCAATCCACCAATATTTATAATTTCATGACTCTTTAGTCACATGCGACTCATCCCTCGTCATGGTGTTTTTCTATTGTTGCTAATGGAAAGTTCCTGTCTTGATCCTTCTTAACATAATTCGTTAAGTTTCAATCCTATTTCGTCCTATCCGATCCATTATATTTATATCAAAACCTAGTTTAAAAAAAACCTTGCCTCACACTAGGAATTTCCCTGCATCGTGGATGCGTTTACAAGCAGCCCGACTCGGAACAACTACCCATAAGCCATACAAATATTTGTTTCATGCGGGGATCGAACCCGCGACACGCAACGCAGAAGCCAATCGCTCAGGCACTGCGCCAACCGAGCTGCAGGCGCCTACTCTTTACCTCGATCTCACCTAATTTGATTGTAAAAACGGTAATCACCCCTCTAAATTAGGCCCGGTAATCGGGGGTAACTGAGGATCTTGAAGTAACGATTGAGCTCTGTTAAACCAGCAAGACTGATTTGCTTTATTTTAACTATATAGTTATATTTTTCGCTCAGTTTGTTGATATAATTGGATACCTACGATCTACGTGTAGTCGTGTAATCCTGAAAGCCGACCCCCATATAGTCTTGGGAAAGGTAAGACATGCTAATACCAGCGCCCAGTGTATAAATACATCGTCAACTCAATAGTTAGTAGGAATACATAATAAATGATGACTATATAGTAAGTTGAAAATTTATCTACGGAAACTTGTACATATATTATTATGTAGAAACAAGTTTTAATTGCCGTTTGTTTTGGTTCAGCAGAGAATTCAAAAATATATCTCTCGGCTTGTACTTCATCCTTCTTGGACTTCAGAGGCCCTAGCACAAGCGCGCGGTGTAAACGTTACGTAAATACGTCAATTTTAAAATTAAAAATACATTATTTAAAAATAATATATTTTCATAATTTTGAGAATATATTCATATCTATGAATAATACTGATTGTGCGTGTTGCAAACAATTTAGCTAAAACAATTTAACTAACGATTCAAAAATCGACGTATATGGGACTTTCTTCTTTTTTATAGACAATGACTTGTCTTCTCCGCAAAAAAAATGTTATTGCTGCAAAATACAAAATTTTCTTTTTTTTTTCTTTTACAAAAATACACTTGACAATGCAACAATTATGATATCCTCAAAACTAGATTTAGATTATTAATATTTTTTACAAAATTATTGTGACATAGTATACGAAAAATGTATATATATGTGGCGACACTTGGGGGAGGCCTATGTCCAGCAGTGGACGTCTTTCGGCTGAAATGATGATGATGATGATACGAAAAACGTAACGGAGGTGTTTTACATACAAATAAAGTGTGTCCCTCTGGGACCAATAATGTAAACAAACTGCTCTCGTACAAAAAAAATCATTTTGAAAGTTTCTATCCAAAAATATTTGCTTACTGAACTACTTAATCTTTGTCATTAAATTAATAAGAAGAAATAATTTTTTATGTTTCTATTATTAAATAAAAAAATATTTTATTAGCCTTCTCCCGACGTATATGATTTTTGGTGCTACCTTCTGTCACTCATTTTATGGTACAAAATAATGTGCGTTAGCAATTTTAACCTTGGTCATTAGACAAGAGCATAGTCCCCCTCCACTCCGGACCCACGCTATGCGCCCCTACACTCCGGCAATACCAGTCTTTTGCTCGCAAACAGTAAAAGGAGGTGCGTGTGTTTATTTAGCGACTGCTCTGGCACCTAAGTTACTACTACCAAATATTATTGTAATTTCTGTGTTTTAGTATTATTTTATTGATTCCTGATAAATATTTCATTAAAATTTGCCCAGTTTCATGCATAAACTATAATTAGGCGAATGCTGAGAATCTCGAACACTACTATTTTACACCTCTGTCACGAGGCACCTCTGTCACAAAAATGTGACGGAGTGGTATAACTCGTGACGGAGTGGTCATTTTTGTATGGAACTTAGAGCCTTAGTTAATTTTCATAATGCATGATTGTTAGTTTTCTTATGTTGGTTATTATATCATCGATTATTTTGTTAATTTAAGGTGTTACCATCAGGTTAATGGAAAAATGGCATTATATGCGGCTGAAAGACAGCGACGATGTCGTGAAAAAAGGAAACTTAACCCTGAAATCGTTGCAGAAGTGAAACGTAAAGATTAAGAAAGATATCATGCTCGTAAAAAGTTAGTTAAAGATATGACGCCAAAAGAACACAAAAAAATAAAGAGACAATGGCAGATTAGAAATAAGAAGAGAAGAGAACGACAGAGAGCTTTGCCGAACGTTTTGATGAACACTCCGGCTTCTACACCACCTCCTTCAAGTCCCAGACTACTTTCATAATGCCCTAGATCTCGTTCACTTACTTCAGCCTCGTCTACTGCCAGTGCAAGGGGAAGAAAACAAGTTAGACGGGATAGATCACAATTTTATAGACAAAATACTCAAATTTGTTATTGTTTTCTAAACTTTAAAACTGTTATAAGGTTAACTTTGCTCGGCGGGTAATGATTATTTACCACTCCGTCACTTCGTTAACCACTCTGTCACAATTTTGTTCCCCTTATAATTTAAGTTCATAGTAGTGTATGATCCAGTTTATTGGTAATATTTACAAAAATAACGTTTTCTAGTATTACATTCTAAACAATAGAGGTGTTCACCAGATTTTCAAGTTACTTTATTGGAAGACTTTCATAATATTAAAAAGTTTTTTGTCTAAAGAAGCAAAAATGTGACAGAGTGATATTGGATAACATTTTTTAAATGTTTATATTAAGAATTCCGTCCCATGGAGCTAGCTAAAACTAAATGTTTGTATTCTTGATAAGAAAGTAATAAAAAACTAAAGATCTGATTTTGCATAAAAAATAAAAAAATTAAACATTTTCGTGACTGAGGTGTTGATTTTTTGTTACCATTCCTACAAAATTTGAAGTAAAACAAAAATTACAAGTAATACTTCGATGCATTATATATTTTTGAAATCTACAATAACGAGGCAATAATTTAAAATACATTTACACATTTACATATATTTATCAAAAATAACCCTAACCAATTCGAAACCGTATCCTCTAAACGCCACCAAGGTGCACTGAAGTCAAAATACCATCAAACAGCCCTTTACTCTAAAAGTTTCCTAGGAATGGCCCCAAAAATATTTAATAAACTACCTAAGTCAATAAAAGCATCAAGAGATTCCAATACGTTCAAAAAAACACTCCATAATTTTTTAGTTCAAACAGCATACTATTCTATAAATGAGTACCTTGAAGAAAAATGAAAACTGTTTTTATTTTATATATTTTTTATTAGCTTTAGTTCAAAGGTTGTTATTATTATTTAAAACTCAATATTTTATTATTTACTTACTTTGTATTGTTTATTAATTGTTTTTGTTTAAATATTAAAAAAAAAATTATTATTATTAGATAATTAGCTGTAATTATAGTACCTAGTTTTAGTTTTTATTTAAGTTTCAGTTTACATATAACCTGCACGACTTAATGTGTAAACATTATTTGTATGCCTTGCAAGGCAGCACATAGTGATACATAACTTTGTTTTTGATACCACCATGTACCTACTTACTTTTACCTGTGTGTCACAAATAAACTTATTTGAATTTGAATTTGAATTTTACTAAAGAAATCACATGTTTACTTTTTTAACAAATATAAAAATTTGCCGGTCAGATTGTCGATAAAAAAGAAGAACGTCCCATATACATATGGTAAATAGGTGCTATCACTTTTTAAAAAATTAATTCTTTTAATATTTTTGTTTTAATATTTGTACGCCGTTGTCGGAAAAACATAGCGATCTCTTCATATTTATTTACATCTTTTACATCTATGTTTAACAAATAAAAACTTTGACTTTGAAAAATCGACGTACTTACGTTACGTTCAGACCGCGCGCTCGTACTAGGGCCTCTTCTGTACTGTACAGTGTAGCTGTTTTTAATTGAGCCAATCATACAAGTTAATATTAGTTAGAAGACTGTTAATTTTTTAGAATCAACTCCCTGGCCAGTTAATCGATCGTGTAAATCTAAACGAAACAAAGCTTCAATTGGCATGCACTGAAAACGCGATATAAAAGCCACTTCAGCCTGCTGTTAGTTACTAACAGTATACGTTATCTCTTGTACTGTGTAGATTAAATCTTATCTTAGTTACAGGGTGTATGTAAATTAACTTCCTGTTTGTTTTCCGAGATTACCTGTACAAACTTACATACATTAACTAACGATTATATTATCTTTGAAATATAGTGTTCGATTTTTTTATTATGAGGCCTTTGCCCAGCAGTGGGACACTCAAATAGCTTAATAAATAAAAATGAGACTGTGACGACGTCAGTAAATGGGTTGTGGATGTCAGTTAGGTAGTCGCTTCATGCAAAATACTGGTAATCCTGAAAGTCGACCCCCATATAGTCTTGGGAAAGGCAAAACATATGCTAATTCAAGCGTCCAGTGTATAAATACATCATCAACTCAATAATTAGTTGAAATACGTAATAAATAATGACTATATAGTTCGTTAAAAATGTATCTACGGAAACTTGTCCGTCCGTCGTAATTACAATATTTACTTTGTGATACCGATTTTCCCACATAAATAAATACAATTATTCATGCAAATAACCGAAATCTACATATTATTTTAGCTGTGGTCAACGTCTACAGAGGCCACTAATTAAACATATTTTTGTATTCTAGGTTGCGGTTATGGATACCAATACCGACGTCAAATCTCATAGACCAGTTTCATGCATTTTTCACATAAACTATCTACGTATGTTTTTAATTAACATCATTCTCTATTTTCTAGCGTTACCAACTTCCAGTAGCTAGGGACAACAATACGTAGTCTTATCCTCCTGCCTCAGCCTTGAATTGCGTCCTCTGCCGGTCAGATTAATCTATTTGACAATAGCAACCGAAATAGCCCACTTTATCTAAGCCAATATTTGTCAACACAAGTCGACATAACTCCACATACCCAAGACCGGCACAGTTCTTCCTCAAAATCCATGATTTTCGCGAATTATTTTATTCACAAAACAAACACAGCAACATGAGTTTCGTCACACACGTCCGCTCATGACCAATTCTTTCTGCTGACTGCGTCTGATTCGATTATTCGGGTTTATCGCGCTTGCGCATGGATGGATGATTTAACACAGAATGGACTAAATGGACTTGACATTGCCGAATCGCCAATATAATTTCTGGTCAAATGGTAATGTTTACATAACATCACGCCTGTAATCCGCGAAGGGTTAGGCAAGGCCTAATCGTAGACCCACAACTTGCCAGTTATGTTAAGTCCCACGTAACAGGGGGCGAGACTATTGTGATCAATCAGGTCCAAGTTCAGACTCCGTGGCGGATACTGAGAAATTTCTGTTGGACAAACCAAATAGCACTTTATCATATTTAGGAATTGAAGCCAGAGCCTCATGCTCAGCAACCGCCCTTAAGACCGACGAGGCAGTCCGTGAAATGTTTACTTAGATTGAAAAGGGCCTAAGTGTGGTTTTAATTTTAAACCAGAAAAAAAACCCGCTTTATAATTGGTTCGCCTATTATACCTTGACCGATAGTGGACATGACGTCACGTTGATTATATTGAACGTAGATAAGGGCAAACAATCTATCTATATCTATCTATCTTCTATCTATCTATCTTCTATCTATCTTCTATCTTCTATCTTCTATCTATATATCTATACATATAAAATTCAAAGTCCTGACTGACTGACTGACTGACTGACTGACTGACTGATATACCAACGCACAGCCCAAACCGCTGGTCCTAGAGACATGAAATTTGGAGAATGTATTCTTTGTAGAGAATAAATATCCACTAAGAAAGGGTTTTTTTGAAATTCCACCCCTAATAGGGTGAAATGGGGTGTTGAATTTTCTATGAAACTTTTTATTCTCTGAGTCGATTGACTTGAAAATGTGTCTACATATACTTCAGTTAAAATGATGAGATACGTGTATCACAGTTTTTCCAAAATCATCCCCCAATTTAAAATTCAATGTCCCGACTGGCTGACTGATACATCAACGCACAGCCCAAACCACTGGTCCTAGAGACATGAAATTTGGCCAGTGTACTCTTTGTGAAGAGTAGGTATCCACTAAGAAAGGGTTTTGTGAAATTCCACCCCTAATAGGGTGAAATGGGGTTTTGAATTTTATGTGAAACTCTCTCGGGGTCCATTGACTTGAAAATGTGTCTATATACTTCAGTTAAAATGATGAGATACGTGTATCACAGTTTTTACAAAATCATCCCCCAATTTAAAATTCAATGTCCTGACTGGCTGACTGATACATCAACGCACAGCCCAAACTGCGGGTCACAGAGATATAAAAATTGGAGGGTGTATTCTTTGTGAAGAGTAAGTATCAGTTTTTCAAAATTCCTATCCCTTAGAGGGTGAAATGGGGTGTTGAATTTTCTGTGAAACTTTTTACTCTCGGTGTCGATTGACTTGAAAATTTGTGTACATACTCTTTAGATAAAATCCAGTAAATCCGATCTCCAATCTCAAACCAAGGTATCAATATTTCACGTATCTAATTGAATTGATATAACTTTAAACTAATTATTGCAAGTTATAAGCAAGTACATGTAAATCTATGTATGTATTATAGATAGATACATAGATTACTTATTATCCCAGAAGTAAGATCCCGTGGGAAATTCCCTAACTCCACGCGGGCGAAGCCGCGGGCATAAGCTAGTATTAAATATACACCTATTAGTTTATCGTAGTTTTTCGATTGTCATACAGCCTTTGGCTGTATGCTGACGCAGTGGGCTGTTCTTATTATTGACAGAATCTTCTCGATTGCGTTAAGCTTTAAAGGAAACTTTAATTTAACATAACATCACGCCTCGTAATAGGCCTCGTTAGGCAGAGGTGTAAGTAATAAGTACACCTACATTTCGCCCGTTACGTTTAAGTCCCATGTAAAAGAGGCGAGTCAATTGCCATCAACCGTTCGAGTCTGCTACTGAGATATTCCTGATGGAGAAACCTTATAATACTGTCCGATCCGGGAATCGAACCCAGGACCTCATGCTCAGCAGTCGCGCTGGCGAGCACTAGACCAACGGAGAAAACTTATTTTTTTCTGTCTACCTACAAATTAAAATTTCTGTAAACTCGATAAAAGCTATGCCTAGGCCCATTTCAAAAGTTCATTTCCACCAAGAGATCATGAATGAAAAACTAAAAGGACGTCAGTTACTTACTGCTTTTACCCCATCCTACGGCAAGTATTTATTACGGGGTGGAAGGCACCGACGCGAAAACGGGTACGACGTACCATACATTTTGACCGTGTGGGTATTGCACTTTTGTAGGAAACAGCTGATTTTTTTTATTAACCGATGTCAAATTTCTATGTGGGGGGGGGCTCAGAATGATGTACAGTATGCTTAGTGCGAGTTTTTTTTACGTATCGAGCGCGTTAACGTTTACGCAAATTAGTATGGCGCTGGGTATCCGCCACCTAGCGGCACGAATTGTCGCTTACCCAGCGCCATACTAATTTGCGTAAACGTTAACGCGCTCGATACGTAAAAAAACTCGCACTAAGCATACTGAATACGTGGTAACCGTTTTCGCGTCGGTGTCCCTTTTACCTCGTATATGAATTACTTTGTTTATTTACTTATAGCATAGCATCATATTGTATATGTCGGATCCGGTCAATAGTACGGACATAAAATCAATTGGAAAGCCCGCCAGTGTACAGTGGTGCCATCAAGCGACTTACTTACAAGTCTACAGACAACGCTGCGTGCTTGTACAGAGCCCTGATGTCCAGCTCGAGGAGAGGACGACATTCAGTGTCGGATCGCGGCGTAGTTGAGACGTCTTGGAACTGTACCCGATTCATTGTGCCCATGTTATTGTGTTAAGTTGTAATCTCAAGTAATTCGTTAGTTTTGCTAGAAACAGTGTATCGCACCCAGTGTGTTTTCATAGCATGAAACCCATGGTCCGCCCATATGATCTACGAGCCCAACGGAGTAAATCCTGACATATCCGACATATATATATATATATATATATATATATATATCATACATACATATAAGTAAATAAACAAACTAATTAACTTTAGATTGTTATTCGATTAATAAAACTGACTTCGACAAAGCCTTTTCAAACGTCATGCAATGAAAAGAAGAAAAAAAACAAGCTTTGTCAAGAAAATGTTTTTCTTTAAACAGCTGTGCACAAATGCATTCACAATTCGCTACAGAAACCTAGGCTTTTCTACGAAAATATAGACGTAACAAATCAGTATTTAATACTGCTATATGCATATATGCTATTAGTACCGCTTTGTTGAATAACAAGGCGTATCCTCAATCGATTGGTTGAAAATGTACGGAACGGACAAGAGAAATATCGTTCTTCACCGAAGGCTTACTTGTTACCTAGGCCTGGGACCATCGACCAACCTAGGCAAGATGGGTTTCACCTGAAGATCGACCCGAGCGGCTGTTATTATTTAGCCACGAACTCCTCGTTGTTAGTGCTACGCAGTAACCACAATAACTAACAACTTGTTTGTAGTAGCTAGCTCTACCCATTTTTCACTAATCTTTGGTTGTTAGACCTATGCCTTAGGTCATATTGGCATAATTAAATTTATCTGCGGACCATCCCACTTGATTTAATTTTTAATCTGCATATAATGCACAACCTTTCTTTGAACCTTAACCTGGTGAAAGATAAGGGGAACCCGTGACCTCGTTATTTTTAATTAAATGCATACTTTGCAATTAACATCAAATAGTGATTACTGTTTATCTCTACTGACTGCCACACAAGCCATCCAAAGCGTCCCGCCATCTTCTCCTCGGTCTGCCGCGACCCCGTCTAACTGTCTCAGGGCTCCTGTTTTGTGATATGCAGGCCCACAGGTTTGCCGGCATCCGGCAGACATGGCCTGCCCAGTACCATTTTAGTTTAAAAGCTTTTTGAGCTACGTCAGCAATTTGAGTTCTGGAGCGCAGAGTGGTGTTCCTCTTCCTTGTATGCTGCGCTCCATTGCCCGTTGGCAAACCTTAGACACACATCTATGCAAATAAATAAAATGTAAGTGTCTGTTTGTAATATCAAAATAACAGCTTTTTACTGAATGCATATGAAAATATATACGGCACTTACAAAAAAACACGTTTTTTAAATTTTTGTCTCTGTCTATCTGTTTGTTACGGCTAATCTCCGAAACAGCTGGACCGATTTTGACGGGACTTTTACTGGCAGATAGCTGATGTTATAAGGAGTAACTAAGGCTACTTTTATTATTTTATAAGATTATTTTGTATATTTTTATCTATGGGCCTAAGTTGCCTGAGAATAATGATTGATTGATTGATTATAGAATACGAATTAGGGCTCCATGTAAAAAAAATAAAAAATAAAATTAAAATTGGTAACAAAATCCGATTCAAAAAGGGAAGCAATATTTTTTTATAATTATTTCACGCGAACGAAGGTTGCGAGCAACAGATAGTTTCAAATAAATCTAAATGTAACCTACAGGGTGGCGACTGAGATATCTGCATCCGTCAAGATGATTCTACCCGGTCGGTCGTACTAAAGATCTTTTGGTAATTACAAAAAAAAAAAAAAAATCCCATGCAACACGAGGACTATTTATTTTTTTACGGAGTCAGTATGAGCTTCATAGCGAAAATTGTTTAATTAATAAAATATATATTTTTTAGGACATCTAGATCCAAAGGTTAGTGTACAAAAAAATTTAAACTATTCTTAGTAAGTACTTAATTAAATACATTAACAAAGGACAAACATCTAATTCTATACACAAGAATGCCCCTGTCCGGAGACACCCCACCCCGTCAAGATAACCAATATTGAGATACCTCCCTAGAAATCACCAGACGAACGAAATGCCTCATTACAGGTGCACGTACATCTTCAGCTACTCATCATTTCGTTGACGGATGCAGGTAATACTAAATCGCCATATATGTCTCGCTCTTTATTTGGTCATCAAAATGTTTCATGGGAATATAAATGTATTTTCCTGAAAATCGGTCATATATCTGCCTAGCCTTTTCCCAATTATGTTGGGGTCGGCTTCCAGTCTAACCGGATGCAGCTGAATACCAGTATTTTGCATGGAGCGACTGACTATCTGACCTCCACAACGACCACAATCCAGTCAGTACTGGGTAATACGATACCCCTTGGTAAGACTGGTTGTCAGACTTTTTTGACTTTTCCTGAAAATCGGTAAGTGAAAGAAATATTATGTATTAATATTTTTCTCAGATTTATAAAATGTTTTGACTCGATGTCGGTCGGTAACAAAACTCAGGTAGTTTACTATAACTTTGTTGGTTTGGATGTAGGGGGTAATCTACGTTGCTATTACTAGCAGCTAGTAAGTAATTCATAAAACACTAGAAACCTCGAATATCAATCGCTTTGCAAGATGGTTGTAGTTTTTATTACCTGTCTTTATCAGCTAAGCAATGGAAGGTCTTCATGTCAATTAAACTGCGCCAAAAGGATGCCATAACGTTCGGATATTTTTTTTAATGAGTTTTTTATCAGGAAAAAGCGAATTTATTGACATTTTATTTATTTCAAGTTTTAACAAAACAAAAGACGCAAAGGCGGACTTGTATGTAGGAATTCTATTTTTTTGTAAGTTTTTTTTTCCGACATGGCATCTCACAGGTCAACCTATGAGGCCGGATTCTACTTAACCGGACTATCCTGTGGGTGTAAAGCCTCCACCCAGGGTTATTGTAATGAAGTCTATCGTGTTTTTATAGTTTGGAAAGCAATTATTGCCAATTAAAATAATAGAAACATGACGTAAAGACGTGCGATACAGTACTTACACGAGCCAAACGTCATACTATTTTCCGCGCAAATCACCATAGACTATAGAAAATTGTTAATGTTCATTATTAAAGTTTGTTCCAACAATTTATATGTAGGGTTATCAATAATTTTAAGTTTTATCTTTAATAATCGAAGGCTAATAAACATAATATAATTATCCACGAAGTAGTTAGTAGCCGACCGTACGATCTAATAAGTAAACTTTGACCTTTGACGTTAAAAAAAGTGTTTTTTTTCCTGTTAGAAGTTATTATATCGCTTGTTTTTAACCAGAGATATACTACGAATGTTTTTAACGGATATTCATATAAAAACACATAGTAGACCAAATAAAAACAGTTGTTCTGCTGCTATTCATAAATGTTTGTCTATTCGCGTTGATTGTCATACAGAAAATTGACATCGGTATAGTGCGCAGTTGTAACGATGTACGTAGATAGACCTATTATTATGTTCACGTAACAAACACACTAAGGTTGTCCGTATAGAAGTTGATTTAAATAAACTATGACATTTACATACCGTACGCAATTATTTTATTTATTATAGTGAACATGTACATAAGAAGTATTCGAGGAAGACTTAAGACACAGAGACACTCCTAATAAACTTGTGATCATCACAGAACATAAAAGATGCGGCAAGTAAACTGGCCGTATACTTGTCAATTTTACTAAATCAAAGCATCTAGACATTTCAAGCATTTACAAGCAGTTTTAACTGTCATGGAGTCAGTCAGTTAGGCAGAAAGTTGAAGCTAGTTTTACACAGGGCGGCACATCAAGCTATACATAACCAGTATAACCTGAATTCGCTTTGTATGAGTTTCCCGTACGATGAGAGTTCAGCTTAATTTGGTTTTGAACAGCTTCATAGGTCTCCGTGCTTATGTTCCAAAACGTAGATCTCTATGGAAAGGAACGGGCAAGAAACTCTATGGCCACTCAATGAAAAAATGCTGACTGGACCACCTATCCTGGCCAGTCAGCCCTGACTGACCTTGCTGCCTAGCTAATCTTTTTACGAGACGAGCTATTTTCGTTCCTAAATGCACTAACATAAGATAAAAATTAGGTACGTTAAGTATATTGTAGACGACAGTCATCGCACTGATTATAATTATATAAGTATTAATATGTTTCTAAGTGGCTTATAATAAAGGTCATATTTGCTAGGCATCAATTCTGATAAGCGCACGATAACTCTAGATAACTCCACAAGCTAAACTGTCGATTTGATAAACAATAAGTAAATGACATAAATAGTTAGCTAATGAAAAACAACTTTATATTCTACTATGAATAATAAAAATTTCTATAGTACGAGTAGGAAGCTACACCCACAGATTTTCAATAAAACGAAAAGAATTTTATCTATAATTTGGTGTTTTTTTAATTTATGTAAATATGCACAAGTTTTTACTACTCATTTAATATTCAAGTAGTTGAACGATGAATTAATTAATATTGAAACAAAACATTTGAGACTTTAGCTGTCGTATTTTAGACTACTTACCTATAGAGGGTGACGATCTAGTGCTTTAAGACGTCATATTAACCCCGCAGGGTTAATATAAGGTTAAGGTTAGGGGAAAAGAGACAGAGCTATGCAGGTCGTCTAGCGCCATCTCTTTCTCACACTGAAATTACAACTGCCTTAAGACGTCATGGTAGGCCACCTGTATGTTTCAAGTAGGTGAGTCTACCCGTCATAACAAACAGCTTTCTGAAATAAACTCAATAAAGATTCTCGAAAAAAAAAGAATTTCCATACAACAGTAGACTCTATGGCGATGCATATATGAAAAGCATTTTTTTCACGAATCGCATTTGAGTTTCTTTTGGAAAAGTTAATTAAAATGTCGTAAGAAAGACTCAGTTTAAGACCTGCATATATTACACTAGATTTACGTATACTTGTTTAAATATTGGAATTCTTACCTTTGCAAGCACTTTGCCAACCCTAATTTAGTATTATATTCACACATTCCCGTCTATTTAAATAACATTGCAACGATAAAGACTATTTCAAGTTCTAGTTCATTATGTTCTCTGGCATACTAATGTGATGGCCCGTATTTTTCTACAGGTCATAGCTATTTAAATAGGTAGGTAGTACCTACTATAAGGGTTTTTAACTGGATTTAGTCACTTCTGTTTCGAAATTAAAAAATTAAAAAAGTATAGAAAACGTAAACAACTACAGCAGCAACCCACTTAACATGCTTAATACTTTAAAAATCTTGCCAAAAAAATGGCAAGTTCTATGATAGACGTTAGACATGCGGGTTACACATCCAATGAGTTAATGAGAATCAACAGAATTCACTCATTCACAAGTCACAACCGCATTATCAATTCGTGAACCGATGACCGCCAAAGAACATTGGAGGGCAAGAAAAAAATGATTATTATTTAAAACAAACAATTCTTAAACCAACCTTGCTTAGTATATCCATTTCAGTTATTAATTCCTTGTTCTTATTAAAAAAAAACACAAGCACTATGGCACGTTCGTAATTCAAAAGATTTGAGCGGGAGACGATGCGCGTTCTCGCTCAGAACGCAACGGCCGACTACGGACTGGTATGAATGTGACAAATAATATATAAGTAGTTGATAATGATAAGTTATCATCGTCAATGCGTCTGAACCATTATTAACTCAGATGATTTGAAATATTGTCTACAAGTAGCCATGTTTATAATTTAGTGACATAACTAATTTATAATTATAACGGAAAAAGACAAGACTGAAGATGCACTTAAAATATTCGTGCAAGTAAGTAGTTTCACACCTACATACTTACATTTGTAATTATCTAAAAACTTGCATAAACTGCAGCAAAACATCAAAGAAGTAATAACTACTTCAACCTTGGACCTTGCCCACCAGAATAGCGCGATGTACAAAAAATTAACTAGAAAAAGGATTCTTTAATAAAAACTAAGCACAACGACTCGTTTGACGTTTCAAAATTACGTTCAGCTTACTTATTTCCCATTTTGTATCTCGTTTTCATGAAAAACTATTTTCATACTTCGCCTACACTTACAGCGATCAAGAATTACTCAAAACACGTCTTATCCTCTATGTAAGGAGCAGTATTTGTGATGTAAAAATAACATGTCGATAATAATATTGATTTTGTTAAAATTAGGATGTTGAAGTCAAGCGAGGTGTTAAGCAAATAACAAAACATGTCAATTTGCAGACTCCTCGGTTCTATTACGTCTTCGGCATTAATAAAGTTTGATCTCTATAACCAGCAGGTCGTCCTTCTGAGCCTATCGATGGCAAAGAATTCAAATATGTCTGGCCCAAAATGCAACCACGCGAACTCCAATCACGACGCAGTCACAAGGTACTCAAGCCCACAGGTGACAATGCATGCGGAGCAAAATGGAAGGAGGGTCAATTGTCTGCGGTCACCGGTCGTTAAGTCCTAGAGAGATAAATTAATTCGTCTCTATTTGAGTCCTGACGGCTAAACTAGTAGCCAATTGAATAAACGCACGGCAATAAAACACCAATTTGTTTGACCGCAATTCTGTAGAAGTCTGCACAGATTCAGTTGGGTTGGTGGATTCCTGAAGGTTTTAACAAAAGAGGTTACCTACAGAGCTTTGTCCTTGGTTCGGTGACACAAGTAATCAATCACATTGGAGAGAAATGAGCATTACTAAATGCGCCTTTTTTGTTTATGGGCTTATTTTTATTTCATTTTTTCCGCAGATGCGCCCTTTTGCTTACGGCGCCAGATTTTTGGTACTCCGGAACAGCCGGATTAACATCGATAGCTAAATTTTACGCGACTCTCCCAAACCCATAACAATATTACTTCAGTTGTTACTTCTGATGGCAAAGAGTAAGTTAATAATCAGCATAATAAAGTCGGTAAGAGTAATTAGTTGTGGTTATTTTATAATCCATTTAAAATTATGGTGTGCCTTATTTAGCACATTTTAACCAACGTATTAAAGAGGCGAGTGGGTGTGTGCCAAAAAAAATATGATAAAACATGTTGTAATAATTTAATAATATCAGAATCAAATCTATTTATCGATTAAATTATGATAACTAACTGAATTAGCGGAAAATCTGCTGATCATAGCGAAGATGACTAACTTCTCGATAAATAATTGAATGAGACTGCATTTTCTGAGGCTGACTTGCGAAAACGAGACTGACGCTGCTCGGTAGCAAACAAGACATGTTGACTAAATTTATGTTGTCATTACATCAGATTTGCTGACACACCCACTACGGTCCTATCGTTTATCCAGCAGCTGATACAAAAGGTGTGATTATGTTTTACATGTTAACATAGTAACAAGATAAGTAAATGCCTATTCACAGTGTTCTGTGTTCACACCCACTCTTACAATTGCCGAAATACCACACCACACCCTAAAATTTTCTTTTTCCTTAGTGCCATCTTAACGTGCATCGGTACGTGCTACGTGGACGTCGTTTCTAACGGTGCCTCTATCACAAACAATGTCCCATCTCCTGTCCTGCTCTTTGGGCATCTCCTCCTGCACTTTGCGCCCTATCCGAAGCCACTGCTAACGCTGCCGATGTGGCAGAGTTCTGGATGAAGCCCATTTAGCTTTAATATAAGAATCATCGACATGACGAATACTAAAGAAGCGGGCTTAACACAACTTAAGGACCCATTTCTTACCCGGAACGAGTTTCCAAGATAAATACAAATTTTCCTACAGGTCTTATCTTTCTTGTTTTAACTGCGAGAAAAGACAGTAATAGATTGGATCTATTTTAGTTTCGTTTGTCTTCAAAACTATTAAATCCAGTTTATCGCGGGTTTGCTTTTTTTAGTTTACATAAAATCAATGCTGAAGCCGTAATTTCCCCAAGACCTTCATAGAAGCGCCTACAAAGCTGTTAAAATAAAATAGGTGTGTCACAATTCCGCACGAGGTGTTTAATCGCATTATCTGGAAAATGGTGACGTGAATCAGTGAAAAGGCGTTTTTGCGCTCTGTCGCGACAACGGCTTATCACACGTTTGGTGAAACGCTCAGGGTGAAACGATAGTGGAACATCTTATTGAGGGTTCCGAGTGTTTCGCTGTTCGGTTGACGCGTAGCCTAAACCTAAGTTTTCAGTTTAGAAGAGGGCCAGTTTTAAAAGGAGAGAGGACTCAGTGAACAATTTTTGCACCCCGCGTTGGGAAGATTGTTTTTTTCTTTTGAAGCGCCCTGGGCGTGAGTTATCGTACAGCCGCACCCTATCCTAAGTCCTGGGGTGAATTGGTGAAGAGTTTAGTAGAAAAATGGCTCTACCACATCATACCGCCTGCCGGACAAACTGTAGACCCAAAAAGCACAGAATTGGTGCCCTGGGACAGTGAAGCGAGGTCGTGATAGGCCACAGCGGAGATGGCAGGATGAACTCGATAGCTTCTGTCAAAATTCAAAGGAGGACGCGGGCTCGCAGAAAATGGAAGAAGTTGAAAAATGAAAGACCTTTGCCAAAGGATGGGGCCGAGAAAGCTTTGCAAAAGAAAGGTTATTGCATTGTACCTTGTACCTTTATTGTGAAAAAAGATTTGTGATTATCATTGAAAAAAATAAATAAATATGAAGGAGGTACTTCCTTAAAAAGTTTTTGCTTCTGTTAATTTAATCCCGTCATCATGATGAAAGTGCGCTTTTTAAGAAGGTAATCTGATTCCAGATCGAGATAACAAACACGTACATTACATCACGTATCGATATGATTTTGCTACTATTTTAGGTAGCAGTAGCAAAAAAAAGTCCCAGTAAAAAAATATTTTCCTTCCTCCTCATTTACGCACGTTAAGGTTTCAGGTTTCTCTAAGGTTTTTCCCGCCTTATACAAATTATGTTTTAATCTATGACTAAAATGTAAAATTCATGCATACAAGGAAAGAAAATGCTCAAGCAGTCCTTTTTACACCTACCTAGTTAGGGTTAACATTAAAAAATAACTACTTAATTATATTTGATTAAAATTAAGAAGTCGATAAATTAATAGGTATTACATTTATTAAGTTAAATAAAATGAACATGCTTATTAATTTCATTAGTTAAAAATACACAAAGTTATTCACAGCTTTAGGCATGATAATGGAAATGATGAGGTTCTAAAATCTAGTAACAAAAGTAAAAGATCAGACACAGACAAAAAAATAACCACTGCCCCATTCATTGATTGAAAATCATAATCTATGATTGGATATTAATATTTCGTGATCCAAACAAAAAAAATGTATGGAAGAGAATAAGAAAAATATTCTAGTCTAATGCTACACCATTATCCACATATAAATTTTATCTACACCAAATTGATACACATGTATTGTTAAAAACTTTTACATAGAAGAATGTAGCCAAGTACGCTTACCGCTGGCTTCAGCCGGTTGTTGTCAGCCTGAAAGGTTTGTGAATAAAAAAGAAATTAAGCACCAAAGACAACAATTTTTGAAAGTTATTGCTGCAAGAAGTTTCTAAGCAGAAAGATTATCTACTTAATTATGGTATGACCACAGACAAAGTTTCCATTATTTTTTAGCTCTTCTGATTATAGCCCAATATTTGAGCGTGGGTGGTCATACTATAATATTATTTGCAAAAACAACAGTTAAGTTTTTAATTATTAATATCTAAGTACAACAAAGAATACATCCAGCACCTGCCTTTAGTAATTAATTACCTACCTATACACACAAAATTGTTTGCCAACTAAGTGTTAATAAGTTATCTAGCATAAAAATGTATTTTATATAAAAATTGTGTACAGGTAGTATCATGTAATGACAAAGCACATTTTAAAGTGATTATCTCAGCTCAAGGCTAGGTAAGGCCTCTTCAAGGTAATCAAAACAAGTCGCAAGTATTAAAATATTATTTTTGCATGTCATGGGGTACAAGAAATTGAAATTATTCTTAAAAAGATTTTTTAAGTTGCATTACATAAATAATTGTTGAATTTATGCCAAACTCAACACCTGTGTAGACTTTCCGACTTCCTATTTCAAAAATAGGCGCCAAATATTTTGCGCACAATTTTTTTTTAATGTCAAACTCAGCATGCTCAAAGCAGTGTGCGGAGTTTACTAGCCTGTCTAAAAGTAGTTCCTTATTCATAAAGCTGTTTGATTATCATGACCACGACATATGGAATTAAAGAAGGAAGATTTAGTTATTTTTAGTGACCCATCGTCGACCTCTAAACCCTAGCAAGGTCATGGAAGATAAATAAATGCTACTAACAAACTGATTGGCACTCGTGCGATAACAAACGTAATTCAGTCACACTATAGATAAAAACTATTTATTACCTTCTTATCGCCGTCTCTCGAGTCAGACATAATTCCTTTATGTAATAATACTGATACAATACGAGATAATCACAACAAACCGATCGCGGATCGAGAAACGCGCGGTGTTTTATTACTTTACAAGCTGTCAATTTTGACAGATTTCGGCAAACAGATGATTGTCAGAAACGTTTCGTTTCATTGAAGAGAACGTTAATATTACTACTCGAATCAAATGGCTGAGTTATTATAATCATGTACCGTAAATTCCCTGAACTCATTTTGTCTAAAACATACCATAACCTTGGAAACATATAAGTTTAGCATCAACACGTTATGTACTTTGCATGTGTACATTATTTAAAAAAAACCTAAAAGTAGACTAAAAATAATAATAAAACTATGTGCAAGTACCTATCAAAAGGGGAAAAGAATTACAGGGCATCTTAAATTTCATCCGCACCGCTGTCAACAGGAATAGTGCCCGGAATGCTGGCAGCATTGCCACGTTGAATGGTAATGCTGATTCGGCGGCCTAAAAAAACCAGCCTTCTGGTCACGTGAAGTGTCGACCAACCGCTTGGCGATATCTCGAAAGATTAGGTAGACACACGGACCTCAAGCCTTAATGTTTCAACTTTAACTGCTCAAACACATAACCAACATAAAGGTTGACTGGGAGAGAATGCCTTGTGGGGTTGTGGCATTATTCCGCCTATTTACAAACGCCAGCACTTCAAGCTACTACAATCTGTCAAATTTCTTTATTAGATTTTCAACTTTATCGCTTAAGCGTTAGGTTCAAGGTTGATTGGGAAAATTTGTCTGTTTCGGGTAGCTTGATGTGCTGGCGTCTGTAACTCTGTACTACTATTATAAAACAGCTGGCACCCGCGCCGCGTGGCAAAAGTACGACGTCTGATGTCATTAATGCTAGCGTGCCGCGCTATCCAACCTGCAATCTTGCTACAGCAAGCAGTCGACTGCTTCACCACATAACAGCGAGTGGAGGGATAAGGATACTCCAAATGTAATTGTAGTTTGTTTTTATTATAGACTTTACGTCTCCTAATCTTAACCTTTTGACCGCCACGTCAATAACGAAAATCCCATGCGAAAATCTGTGTTTTCTACGCCAACCGAAAAATTTCTTCTTTCATACCTACAAAATAATAGTGACGCAAAAAGAAACGACGACAAAGAACGACGTAAAAGTATATATCGATAAAACATCGATACATTTTACTTGTGCATGGTTTACGAATAAAAATTGCTCATAATAGCATTGAATTGTATTAATTTTCACCCATGTTTCACCTTTTTTTCTATATACTTAGTAATCATTACAAAAAGCAGTGACATCGTTAGATAAGAGCAGATTTTGTAATAAAAAAAAAATACAAATATTTTAAAGTGGACTAAGAATGGAAAATAAAAAACATAAAAATATTTTCAAAACAGCCATACATTATACATTTGTTCATAATTAGTGGATGGCGGCCAGAGCCAACCACCACCACCACCACCACCACCACCACCACCGCCACTTTACTGGGATCGAACCCAGTGCCAATCTTAAGTATTTGCTCTTTCCACCACTAGACCAAAATGGCACTGACAGACAATTACATTCCTATAAATATTTTCTAGTTTATTAGAAGTGGTTTTTGAAATGGAAAGACAAAAACAAGGAGATCTATAGCACATTTAATTACATAATACATTTATTTTTAATATAAATAGCTTAAATAACTAACAATCAGTGCATATGTAGTAGCCACATCGCAGATTAGTATTCTAAGACAGTCACGACTATGTCTCAATAGAAAAATACTGATGATTTATAATATCAGGTCTAAAATTTTGTATAATACTACAATTTTTTTGAGCAATAGTTAATTTTAATAATTCGAAACTTATTGTGTTTTATTTTCCATCATACTATTTACATTCAGTAGGCCAATTTGATAAGATAAGAAATGCTCGATTTGTTTGTATAGATTTTTAATCATTATCGTCAAAATACGAGCTTCAGTTAAAGTTATTAAATATCTCCAAAGTATTTTTTTTTGCTTGCAATGATCCCAAAACCAGTTTCATACCTAACGTTTTGCTTTTGAAACTGTATTAATAATAATATAATTCTTCCGCGTCTACATGCCCATACTAAGTAGGTATACTATAAGGTACACCTTTCAGGGAATACGGGCGAGATGTTGTATAATAAACGTCCTGATAGTTATCAACTTAAGAATCGCAAGCGCAACACAGAGGAATTCAGACAGTTTGCAAAACGCACTGTTTCGCAAAGTGGCTACAACATAAATTATTCGTAATATCTAACATTTATTATACACTTATTATAAACATAGACAATTAAATAGTGTTTGCAAAAATATCGCTTTTATTTTAAACATTCAGTAATATTGTGGACAATGAACATCAATATTCTACATTCTACTGGTACCTACCACAATAGATATAAAACAGTAATAAATTAACTAAAAAAAAGACTACAATTCGGTTTTTAATCCGGAAACTAATTTTTAAACTCGAGGCAAATAAAGAAAACCTTATCGGGTACATATCGGTGCAAACGTAACATGAAATGTAACTAATTCATGAATCGTCCAGACTTATGCAATGCAACATGAAATGTAACACAACACCTAGGCGCATTTGTTTCAACGTTACATTTCATGTTACGTTGCGTCAGTCTGTACCAAGCAATAGACTGGTGCAGATGTTGTTTGTTCCTACTAACATTTAATAAATGGACACAAAAAGCCCACCCTCATACAATGCATTATATTAAGACAGGAATATAATTATGCGTATAAATGTGTATTATGTTCCAGTAACAATATATCAAGAGAACCTACATGAGTTTCGCGCGGAAAGATCCATATACCAAAATACTGGTTATAAAATATTGATTTCTAGTATAATATTAAACTACTGTTCTATGTCTATTGTGCCTCCATACAAGATATTGAACATTTACTAAAAATGCATTTTTGTTGCAGATGCTATTTGAATAAGACAGGAACAGATGTCTTTTACGAAATGTAATTTATAGTTTTACAATATATTAATCCAATAAAAACTAAAGCCATTATTATTGGTCATGATTAATTACACAAAAATATACTTTTTCGAATTTTTTTACTCATCCAGAAAGTAATCAATTTCTCTTACATGGCTAAAATATAGGCGTTAAAGACAGAATCAAGACTAATGTAACAAACAGATAATATTGAACCTTATTTGACTAGCATAGAGTTCATAACTCCTAAGCAATGTTACATTTTATAAAGCTACCAATTTACTTTACAAGATTTTCAACCAAACCTCACCACAAATAAGGTTCAATATCAAATGTACAGAGTATACACATGTAAGTTTCAGTTTAGATATTATGTGAACGGGTGCATTGCTGCAGCAGTATAGTGCATATCATAAAGCAGTAACAAATGGTTTTCTTTACATCATGGCATAAACATAAGTAGCCTATTTACCCACTTCGGAGACACAAGCCTCCTCTCCGTAAGAGGGAGTGGACCGTCACATGTCTTAGATTTGTTCATTCGTGTCTTTATGATGTTTTCCTTCCACTTCCTTGTTTTGGGAGCAGTGTTTTATCACACTTCAAGAACCTTATCCTTGGGAGGATATATATATATTTATTTAGGATCCTTACTGAAGTTTTTGTCCTCCATTTCTTTCTACTCCGTGTTACTAAAGCCCTGTTTATAGGAATCAAGTTTCTTGACTGTAGTATACAGCAGCAAAAAAATTGCCTTCTATAAACAGTGCAATTTTATTTGTTTTAACTTGTATGCCATAGACAATTCACTCCGCCTAAATCAGGCTTTAGATTATTTTGTGTAGAACAAATTTGTGGCAGTTTTCCATGTTGCGGTCAGTTCTTATACTTGTATTTATTATTCTTGTCTTCAGGGCTCTTGGGCTCAGTCTGACCGCTCTGACCGCTCCCACTGGCAGCCTGATCTCAGTCGGCTGTCCACTGTAAAAAAAGACCCTTCATTACCAAAGTAATCACACAAATAAGCACAGTTATCCTTCAGAAAGAAAGATCCATAGAATACTTATTATTATGTACACCATAGAATGTACAGGTTTGAAAAAAGTAAACATTTTAGGCAGAGGTGACACTATGGGCGGTCCTCCCAATAAAAGATATCTTCCAAAAACAACCTTTGAAAGGGTTACAGTAGAAGTAAAGACAATACTGCAAGTAGTCTGTGGTCCGTCTGCGCTGGTAAAACATTCACATAAAACATGTTGTCTGATTAGATAAAGAATTCCAATTTAAAAAAAAGAGAGAGAGACAAATAGAGGTTTCAACGTGTTTTATGTGAATGTTTGGTCAGTAGAATTATATAATGCAGTATTATTAACCCATGTTTATTAGTTTGTATACTGCACTCGATTATCAACTCTCAGCCAGTGACGGTACTTTCATTCAAGCCTAAAAGCGTGGCTTGCCCTTATAGGCTTGCCGTATTGTTGGCCCGTAGGCACGCCTTTCTCAGGATTATGCCGTGTTGAGATTCCAACAAGGCAACAACGCTGTTTTTTAAGTGCCTGGATGTGCTCTAAGTATAAGATACTCAACCCTCGGCTTAATTGAAGAGAGTGGAAAATCCAGCGTGCATTAAAAAATTACCTTGTTTAAAAAGCACCCTTATCTTCGTGGGCTTAATCTATTGTTTCAAGGCTCTTGAGACTTAAGTTAATAAGAAATAACTCAAATGCGTTTTTTAATTATGCTCTGATTGTTACTTTAATAAGTGAGTAAAATATTGATTGCAACTCTATTGTATTTTTTATGCTTTGTATACCATTTGTATTTATGATTAACATTAAATTATGAGATAAATATATTTTCACATTGTTTGCGGTTAAAACTCAGGGTCCGTGGGGTTTATGGGGTCGAAATGCTCATACCCTTTTAAAGGAAGTTTCTTAACGCCTAGTTGGTGCTTCCCGTGACCCAAGGCTTTGGCGCTTGTAGAACCTTTGGCTTCGGCCGAAGCTTATTTTCCAGCTGAAGCCAAAGGTGCAATCTGACAAAACTCCAATGATGCCAAATAACTGTGATAGCATTATTATAGTGCTTTATTTATACTCCCACCTTTAATCCAGGACCACCCTGCTGGCGCACTTCCTGTTCTGTCCTCTCCATACTCTCCGCCTTCCTCTGATTCTGGAGTACCCTATTGGGGTTTTGGACCCCACGTGCAGCCTCCTGGGCGGCGCGACGTTCGGCCGCCTCGCTCTGCTGCCGTCGTCTGGTCTCCTAGTAGCATGTAAGAGGTTTATAAATAAAATTGTCTTTATTTTGCAAAGCAAAGAAATTAAAAAAATATATTATTAGTATGGCAGTTATGGAAATGGTCTGTTTAGTTTGTTCAGTTTTAGAGGGTATGCAGCCGCATGGGGCGATATTCGAGATTAAACACCACTTGCCAGGGTCAGTCGGTGGATGGGTGACCATGCATTATATTTCGAGTTTCTCCCGTGCCTCGGAGCACAAAAACCCTTTGGTCCTGGCTGTCATTTGTAGATCTTTGATAGTCGTTACATGTTTCTCTACCTCCGCCATTTTTTTCTGATTAATTTCGTTGCGGGATTCAAGACAGTTAAATTGTTTCTCTGGGGACTTCGTCGAGCTTCATTGTCTAGGAGCATTTCTGGTGGTCGCCACTGTTGATTCTGGCTTTCAAGAGTTGCGGTGTTTGGGAATAATGTGGCGGGCTTGTTTCAAAAACATTACAGGTAGTCAGTGGCCCGGAAGTCCAACAACCAGTCTTACAACAATCAGCTGTCAACGGGAATAACATAAAAACTGTAATTCAGCTACAGCCGGTTAGCGTGGAAGCCAACTCCAACGTAGTTAGGAAAAGGCTAGATGATGATGAGCTTCAGAGGGTGACGGGTAAATAATCAAGTGATTTTCAAAAAAACAAAATGGTTATGGCTGAGTGGCTACTGGCTCTAAAAATCACGCTGAAGAACTTAGTAGATAATCGATGTCGCAATAAAACCAATTTTAAAATTTTCAATGCAATACTTCTACCCATTCTAGAAAATAAAATAATAACTGACCAGCAAGTTGGATTTAAAAACGATTTAATTATGATAATTATGGCAACTCACTGAGTCAGGAGTCAACACCTCGGAAGCTGAAGGTCTACAGCAGGATGCGATCAGCCCCATTTTTAAAAAAAGTTTATGTTTACGTACAAAAACACATTAACACATAAAAAACTACAATTTCACTTTCTTGTCAATAATACACACGTCAATTGCCATCATCAAATTGACGGCTTGTAGAGCGTTCAAAAGCGAATAGAAATCAGTCTTAGTTACGTTCAAAAATCAATAATGTAATGGTTCTACAAATAACTGGCTGTTTGTATAAAAACATGGATAAAAAGTTTCCCAAATGTCAAGATGTCAGTTCTTCAATAAAAAAAGTCGAGTAAAACAATTTTTATCGTGTAGTAGTAACAAAACTAAAAAGTTGTTTAGTTCTTGCAAAAAAGCTTTCGAGGTAATGATAATAAATAATTCTATTTATTCACCATTCGCTGCCAGATCCAGTGGTGCATATTAGCCATATTAATTAAAAAACAGCCTTTTAACAATCCATCTACATGTATAAACAAGAATGAAACCAAGAATGATACCGTATATAGATATTTCCCCTTGCATGGGCACAAACAGCCACAAATATTTATAAACAAAAATAGAAATTTAGTGTCCCACAGTCCCAGTGAGGCTGTTATTGATCGAGTGTTATCATGACCAAGTAATAAAATCAAATGTAGGTCACAGAAGGTGATGTGGCTTTAAAAATATCAACTTACTATCTCACATAGTAAGTCACAATACGTATTTAATTTCTATTCAATTCATTTTCTTGATACTTTTCGTGTTCTTATTCAATAAAATATTACGTTTAGTAAAAATACAACACTAATCTTAACTTAATCTATCGACTATTTTTTTTAAATCTATCGATTTTTGTAGTAGTACATTCCTAACGCAAAGTACATTTTGCTCGGGGACTGTCGATTTTCGTAAAATAAATTGTAATTGCTTTAACAAAATGCTATCGCGCGTAGCTTTGCGTTCAGGTATGTGTAATTAACGAACAGATCGTATAAAAGTTATAAAATGTGTTGTTAATGTTTAGTTTTTAACCTTAACCCTGGGTTACGGAGGTTTATGTAATCACTGATTTGACGGGTGTATCCGCGATTGTGGAAATTATTTAGATGAAAATTAGAGTTTTTACAAGATAAATAAGAGTTATGAATATTAACTAAATTGTTTCAGCCGTTCAATATTGTTTTTTGGGCATATATTTGTAGTATAACCTATAATAAAGGTTCTTATGTACATTGCAGCTGATAGTAAAATATTCCGCACTGCAGCTGATTAGTGTCATAACTACAGTTTTTTGGGATACAGTGTAATGTGTCCTTTCATAATAATGTTTCTATGGTCTTATTAATGGGAACCACAATTTTTTTTATTCAAGGTTTATTTTTAAACTAGCTAATGTCCGCGGCTTCGCCCGCGTGGAGTTCGGTAATTGTCCCACGGGATCGTACTAGCGGAATAAAAAGTAGCCTATGTGTTAATCCAGGTTATAGACTATCTGTGTGCCAAATTTCATCCAAATCCAGTCAGTAGTTTTTGCGTGAAACATTAACAAACATCCATCCATCCTCACAAACTTTCGCATTTATAATAATAGTAAGAAGTAAGATATTGAACATACTTAATACATCAGACATCTTCCATGAAGTCATTTAATTAATAAAAATATCTTATAACATTACAGCTGCGACCAGACAGTCCACAGCCCTGGTTGCACGAGGCTCTGCCTCAGCAGTATCAGGACCCCGTGATGAGTCAAATTTCCCCCGGCCAGTCCGAGGAGAGCCTGGCAAAGTCAGGCTTGGCTTCCTTCCTGAAGAATGGTAAGATTCATGAATATTATTGATTTATAAATAAAATACTTTTGGGGATCACGGTAATGTCGGCAGTTTTGTTTGTCTAATGTTTAAAAGAAGTAGGTGCCTGGCCAGAAGACGGGCATTGTCCCCAAGGGAGGCCCAGAGGCGTTTGTGATGAAATTATCCAGAGAAAACCGCATGGAGAGAAGAGTTGAGGGATATGGGGGAGGCCTCTGCCCAGAAGTGGGACATTAGAGGTTAAGTAAAAAAAGAGAGTGTCTAAAATCTGTGTGGGTATGTTATAAAAGATATACTGATAATATAAAAATGTGTGGGCAGATACGGTACATATTCAGTATATCATTCTGAGATTCACATAAAAATTTTCATTAAAAAAAAAAACAGCTGTTCCACACATTTTTTTAAATCAAAATCATAATTAAACCCAAAAACTGTCTCTTTTTAAATTATGCCAAGCTGCTCGCATTAATGAACAATATCAACACACTCACAATCTCTAAACTTCAACAACCACCAATTCCAGGTTCCAGTTCTTCCACTCAAAGACTGGTGTGACTGGTCCATACACCTTCGGAGTGGGTCTGGCCACATACCTCTGCAGCAAGGAGATCTATGTCATGGAGCATGAATACTATACCGGTCTGTCACTCCTCCTCATGGTCGGCCTTGCAGCTAAGAAGCTCGGACCTAACATCGCTGCCTGGTTGGACAAGGAAGTCGAAGTAAGTGGCTTATTTTTATAGTAATATGGCATAAATAGATAATGTAAGAAAAAGGTAGACAGAGCAGTGACATAGACAATGCTCCACAAAGTCAAACTATTTCTATAATTTGATTGTTGTATAGATAACTATTGTTTAAGCAACAGATGATAATCAAGTCCTGTATCAATCAAGAACAACCTTGTTTAGTATGCTAACACACAAACTGTGGTGAGCACTATTATGTTCTTTCTACAAGAGTGATTCTTTCAATCAGAGATCAATCATTCTAATTTATCTATTGTTCTCTTTTAAAATTCCTGATATGTGTAGGATATTAAGAAATACATGCTCAAAATCTTTCCTATTACTTCTATTCTTTACAGTGCAATGTCAAGCTTGCCAATCTTGTCAACTTATGCTCTTTTTCACAATCAGTGGGCATTCAGTTAGGTTAGGTTAGATTCGTTTCATCTAGGCCCTAGATGAAAGCATGGTCAACTTTCGACACCGAGCTAAGCTTTAAAAATCTAACAACAATGCATGATTTTGCCCCATGTCACCACAACCATTACCTCTTACATATTTGTATTTTCAAACTATTTGCGTTTTTAATCACATAATCAGCAATGTCATTCTCACTTTCCAGACCATCGAAACAGAATGGAACGAGAGCCGCACAGACTCCATCAAGAGCTTGGAGCAGGCGGTAGACTCTGAGAAAACTGCGCAATGGCGCGCGCAGGGCCAAGAGCTGCTCATCCAGGCTAAGAAGGAGAATGTTCTGCTGCAGCTGGAGGCTGCATACAGGGAACGTCTCATGAACACTTACAATGAGGTGAATAGATATGCTGTTCTTGCTGTTTCCCTGCTGATGAAATTGAGTCACAAAGAAAAAGTTATAGATCTAAATATCTTTGTTATAAATGTGTTTGGGCATGATAAATGTTCCAATATATACTGGCAGGCAACTGAGCGGCTGGAGCGCAGGACCATGATAATTTCAGAATAAGGCTGCGTTTCCACCAGAGATTAGACTAACCAGTATCGCTTCTTTTTCGCAGCTTGAGGTATTCTATCTATGTAATTGGTTACTTCCACACACATCCCTCGCTACACATTCTCGCTCATCTGTGGTGGAATCGCCTAAGCCTGGTCTATTTATTCTCTGCAAGGCCATGCCTTTCATAGGAGGCAGTGACCACTTAACTTTAGTTGGGCTAATAGCATAGCATTTCTAACTACAATGTATACATAGCCCAATATTCACCCCCCACTCCTCAATTCCAGGTCAAGCGTCGCCTGGACTACCAGCTGGAGAAGTCCAACGTGGAACGTCGCCTGGCCCAGAGACAGTTGGTGGACTGGGTAGTGATCAACGTGACCAAGGCCATCACACCCGACCAGGAGAAGCAGACGCTGGACCGCTGCATCGCCGACCTGTCTGCCATTGCAGCCAGGAATTGAACACGCGTAGACTATTTAAATATGTAATATAATGTGATTAAACCAGATTAATCTAATAAATCATCGTTCGAGTTAGTTTTTGTGGCTTTTATTTGAAATTATCTGTTACGGCTAATAGCCGAGATGCGGTAACACCCAGTTTTAGCCGGCTAAACCTAGGTGCAGCCGGTTGTATCCTACTTATTTTCGGTTAGAACATGCAAACAATTTGAATGTCGCCGGCCCCTGCGGCGGCACTGCTGGTCACAGTTCTAACCTAACGTAATCCATTTGGTTGGTGTGTCCTAGCAGTAAAAAGGATACACAACTGCTACCGGCCGCACCTAGGTTTAGCCGGCTAGAACTAGGTGTAGCCGTAACATATCTACTCTTAACACGTTCAATGCCGCCGACACGCCTAGCGTGTTCTTGCGAATTTCTATAACTACGCCTCGAACACGCCAGTCGTGTCCTAAATGTTTCAGTGATATTTCGAAAATTAAGCAAAGTTGCTTTTTGGAATTCTCAGTACATAATCCTCTAGCAATAACCTAAGGATTTTTGAGGTGGCCCCCGGAAAAATCTCTTAATTTGTATTTTGTTTTAAAAAGTGATTATGCAATGCCGAGAACCCGCCAGGCGTGTCCACCTAAACAAGTTAATCATAGATTGTCAACCTTTGTACTAAGACGCCAAATACAGCTAAAATAATGTACATATAAACAAAAATCAATAAAATATGAAGATAATTTATTGAATGTCAAGAAGCCCAAGAAATAAGAAGGCGAGTAGGACTGAACGATAATTATTATTGTGTGAACTCGCGTTGCCTCGGTTAGACCAATGATGTACAAAATAATTTACGGTAGGTACGATCGGTAAACAAACAACTAGTTGGATTGACAACCGTGCCGTAAATTTGCAATAATTGAATTATCTAAGTTAATATTATGAAATATTTCAAAATAACCACAAAATGTTTATCATCTCTTACAAAATTACGATAATTACTTACCTAAAAATCTATTTTCAGCCATAATTCCAGGTTAAATCTCACTACTGTATTTGAACCACCTTTATTCTTGCTCAGCGAATGGCAAACTAACTAAAACTCATCGCTAAACCGAAAAAAAGACAGATTTAGAATTTAAGTCTATCGAGGTGCCACTGGACACGCCTAGCGTGTCCATGTTTAACAAAATGCAGTGCCGCCGACACGCCTGGCGTGTCCGTGTGGCTTTATAGGGCGGCATCACTATGAACTTCAAAAAAATTATGGTGGCAGTGAACGAGTTAAAAGCTCCGTTTTCACGGAGACAAAAAGTCTCGCATCATAATTAATGTGTTGCCTGCCACACAAACAAGTTAGCTTTTATTTTGTAGGCCTAAAATATTTACTGCTGGACCTGGTTCTAGAATAGAAGAAATTAAACTACCACGAACAAGTATTGCATGTTTTGTTGGAGTTGGTCGGAAAATTTTGTGGAAGGTTCTAATCCAGTCTACATTAAAAAAAAAACAAAGTACACCAATAGATGATGACTCCTAAGGAGCACTGGTTAGCATGATTCGTGGCGTATAACGTTCTAAGAGGTTTTTCTTGGACCCACGAAAACCGCTGATACTGAACAAGACGTGGCTTCTATTTGTTTAACAGACAATTTCTGTCTCGTATGATATGTAGTCAGAGAAAAATGCATGGCGAGAAAATCATGTGGGAATACATAATCCCTTGTCTAGCAATAGAAAAAATCTTTTTGGTGGGTCCTGTAGAGAGCCCGAGGTACTCAAACTCGAGGCTTCCTTTGTAGAAAATTGAAATAAAAAGCCAAAAAATATGTTACAATGATTTATTTTACAAATACAATAATTAGCTGGACAACAGTTCTCATTTTAGTAGGTTACGGCGATAGACCGCCACAAGTTAAAGCTCTTCTTACAATATTGCACCTGCACTGTGTTACCATACATTGCAAACTCTATAGTATCAGTATGGGCAACAAGCCCGTAAGGGGCCACCACATGAGAAATAATCACCTATTCCATACACCAAGCGAGCTCACTATTTATGTACAAATCGAGTTTCTGTTTCTTTTTGTTACACGGCAACTCTAACTGAACTTTATAGGTGTTACCAGTGTTGAATTCTAAAATTCGAATTCAAGTGTTACCTGTTGCTAAAATAACTAGATTTCACACCAATTTATATAAGCTATTATACAATAGGTACAAAAACATAAAAATTGAATCAGTATTTAAATTATAATAATGTAGAAATAATCATAAGACATTGTAATTGCATACTGAACGAGTTCACAACACAAAAAAAAAATACTGTTACTGACTGTACAATATTTAATGCAGTCGCTAAAAATAAATAAATTATATTGATTCCATTAAATATGTGTTTTTATATAATTTCATTAATTACTTTCGTAAAGATTGTTCAAATCTCAGTGAACAATTTGACATCCACGAAAAACGTTCACAAAAAAACATCTTTTCCCTATTTTATAAAGCTGATAGAAACAATAATTATTGTAAAACATCTTTCTACAGATTTCATTAAAAGCTAAATTGATATAAAATCATTGTAAATATGTATATCAAAACAGTTGTGCACCAACTAAGTAATATACATGCTTAGCAAAAAATGTGTAAAAACCAATACTACAATATAAAAATATATATCTCTTTTTAAAATTAACTTATGAAATGTTTGTAAGCTTTCTGGTTAGAGGTAATTTATCATACTTAATGCCTGTAATCTCCGCAGAGATGTACCTAATAGTACACCCACACTTCGCCAGTTAAAATCAAGTCCCATGTAAAAGGGGCGAGCCTATTGCAATCAACCAGGCACCAATTCAGACTGACTGATTCAGGCCGTTACTGATGGATAATATTAAAATTATTCACAATCGACTCATGTATTAAAGTCTATGGGACCTAATGCATGGGATCGTAATATTGCAATTGGCACTTAATAGTTTGTAATTATGATGACACATCATACAATGTACAGTCGTTCTACAGGTATTTTTTCTCTGTCAACAACAACACGACGTTACGACGATAGAATTAATAGGCTTAGACTGCAGCAGTGGCACAAGTGAAGCAATATCAAGTTAGATTTTTAAGTCTACGCACGTCTCGCGCGTACATATTACTCGCGTGCTTGTGTGCATATCGGCGAACTTCTGTGCCGCTTATGCTCACATCCATTGTGTTATTACTGCAATTTGGAATGGAATTTTGAATGAAACTATCACTTTTGAGTCGAATTACTCTAAGATTACGACAGTAAAGAGCATTGTAATTTTGACAGACTTGCCAGTTGTAGCAACCTTATTGATAAAGGAATTAAGATAAGTCTCGAGGAAAAATGCTGTGAGAGGACTGTGTATCCAGTATGTTGTTACCAATAACCAGAAAGCTGTTCTATGATATACATTTCAAAACTGCTTGTAATAAATTGAATGTATCATTTGAGTGAAATTATAAAGACATTTACCAGCACTGTAAACTTACTTCTACATTAAAATTGCTTATTTATTCGATTATAATTATAATTCGGTTGAATAAAACTGTGTCTATCTGACAAAAAAAAGTTTTCATCCAAATGACACATTCAATCAAGACTACTAATGCTAACCTAAAATTAATTATTGAACGACAAAAAAGTAACAAAAATATTTTATACACATTAGTATTTGGTATTTAGACGTCTAGAATATTATAGGTACACATATTTATATAATTTTCCACTCATTTTCATTTATTAATCATGTGTTATTTATTTTAAACCAGTCAATAGATTTTAATCAACTTTTATGTTAACCGACGATGTATATAATATTTATAGACAATTATTATTTGAAATAAATATGAACGCATTTTTTTGGTTTTGATTACATAATAAATAACAGTATTCATAAAAATCTTGCTTTAGTTACTTAATTAGTTACATAGAAGCAAGACTAAATTTTGAATGTTCATCTATCCACACAAAATGTAAGAACATAATTAAACAACTTCAAAATGGAGGTGGTTCTCAATAAATCTGTATGTACAATAATATCATGTAACCAAAAGCAATTCGCGTCCAAACGAGGACTGACGTATAACCAAAAAAAAATTAAAAACGAAACGATAATAAATATCAAGTTTTATGAAAGCAAATAAACGCTTAGTAACAGAAATTTTAGCTTATGAAGAAACAGACCAAACAAAAAATTACCTGTAAATAACTATGGGGATTATATCCCACGAAAATTGTGCTAAAGGAGTATAAAGCTATCATTTTAAGCACCGTTTCATAAAGGTGCTCCCTCACCGGGAGCATTCGCTTGTAATGTAACAGTTCAGATTCACTTGTTTCCGTACAAAATCGAATCTTGGACTGTTACATTACAGGCAAATGCTCGCGGTGAGGGAGCACCATAACAAAAAAATGGGCTCAATGTAAACTGTTATTTGTGAAAAGCATTTTTTAACAGACATATGCCAAGAAAATTCTTGTTCAGTATATTTATATATGAATTACTCCTTGGTTTGTTGATAATGTGAGTAAAACGATATTTGTTAGCTACCAAAGTATAAAAAATACAATAATCAGCGAACATCTGTGAATACTACGTAGTACGTACTAACGATAAACGTATTTATTATAACAAATCTAGAAACTTATTTTTTTTTTTTACTTCAGGATTGCAAAGTAACTATTTAGAAATCTTTTAAATTATAGCAAATATTTAGGCAATATTTCGGACTAAAATTTCGGCACAGTATAATTCAAGATGGCACTAGAGACGAATTAGTACCAAATTTAAAAAATATGTGTATTGTATCACGTTTATTTTTAATCGAGAACAATAATCAAAAAGGTGAAATTGTATTTCAATGTGCTTTTTCATTAAAAAGAAAGCAAATAATGCTTAAGAACTAAAATGTAATAAATAAATATAAAAATAAGAAGACTGTATGCATTACAAAACTAATGAAGTAGATAAAGATGGAGATGTATTGACAAATATTAATTATAATTACAACCTGAATAATTTCATAAAAAAATGTACAAACTATCTATTCAATCGTTGACTGTTTAGCTTATGAGTGAGCTAGAACACATTTCTTAATTAAAGCTTTTCTAAAAATTTGGATTGTTTGGTAATCGACTAAACTCTCCTTAGATAGTCAGTACATCTCTAGAATAAAAAATATAAACAATACTTCTTTGCAGAAATAAAAAAAACATCTGTCATCGGAACGGCGCGAACTTTGAATGTAGAACGAATTGAACAAATCTCACCACAGATATAATGTGTTACAGGATGGTGCATTTTTTCTTTTTGCCACTGCCGTAGTCTGACTTGATGTTGATGCGCTCTGTTTCTTGGAAACGTCGGACTAATCTGACAAGCTCGTGGAAGGCTTGGTCGACGTTCATTCTTGCTTTCGCACTGCACTCAATGTATGGGACTTTGAGTTGGCGCGATAGGGCTTGTGCCTCTTCCAGTGAAACCTGTAAATTATATGAGTACAGTCTTAATATAGCCGGCAATAGGCTAGGTATAAATAGATATACATGAGTTTATAGACACTCTGGGAAAATTATCATAAACAAATAGAATGATGTACATAGTAAACCTATTATAATTTTCGTGGAATTCAATTTTCATCTGTACATAATAGACGTAATATTATGTACCTACCCAGCTTCATTTTCCTCATAAAGGATATTATGTCCCTTGGTTACATGTTAAAACATTTATCCTGATTTAAGTAACCTTTTGTTGGAAATACCTACATCACGCCTGTAATCCCCGAAGGGTTAAGCAAGGTGTACCTATTCTTACAACCACAATTCGCATGTTTTTTTAGTTTTCATAACAAAGTAGAACTAATATAAGTTAGGTACTTATATTATACTACAGTGGTAGGTAAGTTTATGAATTGCGCATTTGTGCTGTTTGCACATGCATCCTAAGTAGTGGCCGTCGAACCCACGGCCGCTTGCCAATTTGAGCCATCGACGATAATGACTTTATGAATGAACACAACAAGTATTTTCTAACTACAACAAATTTACTGCAAACCAAGGAAGAATAATATGTGTTTACTATATGTTTACGATAAAAACAAACAACTGTGTACAATAACAACCGTCATTCATAAATTCTGACGTATGTAAACATGAAAACACTGTGGTTACAGGATTCCCTATGATTTAATCCGACATTCGGAAACTCCATTTTATACCTTATTCGAATGTAAATAATGATTCTTTTTTAATGAAAAACTGTGAATATTATAAAGTGATTTTTATCACGTAGTCAAAATGCCTATTTTCACCAATTCTAAGAGAGACCATAATGAATGGTTTAAGTATTATTGCACTGTAATTTCAATTCTCGGCGCCGACTAGAGCGTTGAAAATCTAGCAGAGCGCTTTTATTTAGGTGACGCCTAGTTTTTAGTGAAAATGGGCATAACATTTATTTATTACTATGACTGTTCTCTAGTATTGTCTAGTTTCAGGTCAAACTGGCAATGACACTGTTTTATAGGATGACATCATTGCTGCGGTAGTATTACTAGATTAATTGTTATTACAAAACGAGTCTTATGATTTTTATTATTTAGCTAATAGCTCAAATCTACGACTACTATAAAATAAGCGAATCTTGGGTCCTTGTATTTACAATATTCGAACAAATTTGTACCTTATGTTAAAAGTGCTTTTCGAAAGTCAGAGCCTGAACTTTGCCCCCTCACCATAGCTGGCTGACAAGAAAATGCAGCACCAAGTTATAGGAAATACGGGGCCACTCACTTTTTCGTGACCACAATTTGCGCGGAATTGTCCGCCCCTAAGACGACCCATTAACCGTATCGTCAGTTTTTATGAAACGACGTCGCAACGCGCCACATTACGGTGTCGTATCTTGACGTCTCTATGTATGAGTTTTGGCTCTTACGCAATTATCGCACAACATGAACTTACCACCCTCTGGTGTTCCAAATCTGCTTTGTTCCCAACAAGCAGCATGGGGAACTCATCCCTGTCCTTGACGCGAAGGATCTGTTTGTGGAACTTGTACAGCTCGTCAAAGCTGGCATGGTCTGCTACAGAGAAGACGAGGAGGAAACCCTCGCCTGACCTCATGTATTGCTCTCGCATCGCACTGAACTCCTCTTGACCCGCTGTGTCCAGGACTGTGGACAGAGAGAGAGGTTATGACAATTACAAAACAATTTGAAACTTTAAGCTACAAAGACATTTAATCCCACTTTGGATTTTCAAGACTCTGTTTAAAGCAAAGAGTTGTCGGATTTGAATTTTGGGATCAACAACGAGAGTTAAAATTACAGTGCATGATAAAAAACATCATTCTAAAAAACTGTGGAACAATATTTGCCAGGGCTGCGGGACTGTTCGAAAGAGATACCGTGGCCCTGGAACACAAAGGGCAAAGAAGGAACATGGATGGGTTTTAGTCAGTACAAGTCTGACACTCCCTTCCGCTCCGCCCAGAGTGGGGGGGGGTCATTAAGGGGTAAATATTGAAATGGTTGATATTTTTATCCCTTGCAGTAGTGCCGAAATTATAAACATGAAAAAGAGGTAGTTACTTATTCTTCACATCTGTTAATCATTGATTCAATAAGTAATGTATTTGAATAAATATTTATGAAAGTTTGTTACAAATTATGCGACAAGTTAACAAATCATTAAGTACATAAGTATCTTCTACTAGCTTTTGCATAGGAACATTTTAAATGTAGCTTCCGTTAGTGAAAGAATTTTCGGAATCAGTTCAATAGTTCTGAAGATTACCCCTACATACAAATTTTATCTCATTATCATAAAAAAATCAAACATTACCTCTTTATAATATTATAGTATAGAAATATAGATTTAAATAAAATACTAAATACTACACAATCATAATATAAGTATAACACAGTAGTGTAGTACTGGTATTCAGCTGCATCTGGTTAGACTGGAAGCTGACCCAAACTTAGTTGCGAAAAGGCGACACTGATGATGACTATAAAGTAAAAGATTCCATAAAAAAAACGAGCATTTCTTCATTTGATAAATTGATTTTGAAGTACATAAATATGATTGTGCCAGGACCATATTGCATTGCATTTAAGTTTGGGGCCAGACATATTGGCTAGGAGATGTCATGTTACTACAAGAAAATATATTATCTTGATCTTATACAGACATAAGTTATGCAACAAACAGTAAATACCATGCATTCATTTGAATTTATTGAAATGCAATAAGGAGTTCTCTCTTCCTAACGAGCACAAGGTGATTCAAGTATATCTTCTATATAAGGAATGTGCATTAAATGCATCCCATACTACTAGCATGAAAATAAGATGACTCATGAAACTGTAAGATTTTATCTGATATCATTTATCTTGTGATACAGAAGTTTTTGATAGCAGAGATAATAATTATGAACAAATATAGTGTTTACGTTATTTGGGAAGAGGCTGTTGCTAGGTTTACTTTTATAATACATTTTGATAGTATTCCTAGTGATATGCCTAAGGTGGAGGTGGGGTTTTTGGGGAAGAACTTAGTAGAGGTTGAATTTATTCTAGCAGTAAAAATTGAGAGAATTGACTGAAAGTTCTACTCTGGGTTATGGTTAAAACAGATGAGTATTGGTGTGCTAAATGTCATCATAATACCTGCATAGAGACGTCTCCGCTGACAATTAGTCATTGGTGCATCATTCACACAGAATTAAGTGAATTTTACAATCAATTTAGATAGCTATTCTCAGAAATTTGATCATGCTGCAACAGGTAGCCATGACTAATAACATTGAAAACAAAATATTTAAGCAGTGCCCTTGATATTTTTTTATATCAAGACATAATTAGCTTTCTTCAACCCACCCACAATATAAAACACCAGGGTACCATAAATGTAAGGAGGTGTACTCACTGTCCAGTTTAGCCGGTACATCATCAATGACACACTGCTTGGTGTAACTGTCCTCGATGGTGGGGTCATAGTCCGTCACGAAGTAGCTCTGGAAGACCAAACAATAGCATTTCAGGACCAGATGCGGTGACGCCAGTGGGCGGAGTCGCCTTCAAACAGGCCTTGACATCGACTGCCTCACAGACACTATTTTTAAGCATGAACGCATCATTTAAATGACTAAAGAAACCAACCAGTTCCCAGAATTGTCAATGGAAACTCTAAGAATATTGTAACATCTGTTCCGCAGCCGGATCTCGGCCAAATACGGCGATAAATACCTGAATAAATTGTATTGTGATTGCACTTTTTCCCACACCGCCACCGCCGACGACGACTAGTTTGTATGTTTGCGCTTGGTTTGGTCTATCACCCGGTCGCGACATTTTGATTTCACTTGTTATCAACGAATTGAAATGATTATTGATATAAAAATAGTCTAATTTCTTTAATTTATGACAATCAGCAGCACTCACTGAAGATGACTCAAATGTGTCTGAGATGGGGAACCAGAACGCAACAAGTGGGAAAGAGATAAAATCGTGTGAGCACGTTCCTATAGTGTTATTACGAGGAAAGACTTATTACTATCAATCCCAGAAACTGAAATGTAAAATAAAAATGCATGTGTTCAAAAGAAACCAATTATTAATAAATATTTTAGTGCAAGTGCATTGTGTAAGGCTAGATAAGAGAAAATATATTTCCTTCTATTTTAACCTTTAATTCTAGACCATATTTCAGAACATTGCTGCGTTTGATGGACTGTTGAGTCAGATGATGCAATGTAGCCACATACAAAATATTAAGATGTGCACCAAAAGCAAAGAAAATCAAGAATTACTGAGTTATTGTTATATTTATACCCCAAATGAATTAGGACAAGGGCAAGAGGATGATGATGATGATTTAAAAACCCCATAGTAAGATACCATACGGGTATCATACGGGAGATCATGATTTTTTTTAAAGATAATAAAATAGAAAAATCCCATAAAATCAGCTGTTTATATATTAATTATTTTTTAGCAAGGCAACCCAGCATGGCGCAATGTCAATGTCAATATTGTCAATTTTACTGTCAAAAACTCAAATCTACGAGGCCGTTTGTGGCGGTGTGGATTGTTATTGTGTTTGCAATTAATTGAAACCCAAGAAATCAGACAAAAAGTTACAAAAATGTTTTCGACGAGCTCCCAAAGAAAGTTCTGGACATTCAGCGACGAAGGTCAACTAGCCATTCTGCGAGAAAAGCATAACCTTAACTATATTTCGAAACACGGAACACACATTGACGAATTTCAACGGTACAATTTCTTTTTATCTCCTGACGAGGAAAGACTTCTTCTGAAACAGTATGAACTTCACCTGAAGGAGTTCTGCAAGCGATTCAGCCCTCCAATGCCAAAGGGTGTTGTTGGAACCGCGTTTCACTACTTCAAACGATTTTACCTCTACAATTCGACTATGGACTATCATCCGAAGGAAATCCTCGCGACCTGCGTCTATTTAGCTTGCAAAGTGGAAGAGTTTAACGTGTCCATCGGTCAGTTCGTGGCTAATATCAAAGGTGACAGGGACAAGGCTTCTGATATTATATTGAACAATGAATTACTACTGATGCAGCAGCTAAATTACCATTTAACTATTCACAATCCCTTCCGACCTGTCGAAGGGTTCCTAATTGATATAAAAACAAGATGCTCATTAGCAAACCCAGAACGTCTGAGAGGAGGTATTGACGAGTTCCTGGAAAAGGTATTTTTGACTGATGCTTGCTTATTATATGCTCCGTCACAAATAGCTTTAGCTGCTGTCCTACACGCGGCCAGCAAAGAGCAAGAGAACCTAGACAGTTACGTAACAGACATGCTATTTAGAGATGCTGGGCAGGACAAGTTAGCAGTACTCATTGAAGCCGTTCGGAAGATCAGATCACTTGTGAAGATGGTTGAAAGTCCTGCACGTGAGAAAGTCAGATTAATTGAGAAGAAGCTTGACAGATGTAGGAATCAGGAAAATAATCCAGACAGCGAGATTTATAAGAGAAGGATGCGGGAGCTCTTGGATGAAGATGATATTCCTCACACCGGTTCCAGCAGGATGTCTTTGGATACAAGTGGAGTGACAACAGTACTGTCACCTTCTGCGTCATAGTCTGAGTACAGCCTGTTATAATACTTAAGTCCTGAGCAGACAATAGACAATATTTTTCCAGCTGGACTGAAATGATGGCAGAAATAAATCCTGTTTATATGTTTTAACTGACTTCTTTGTTTTTCGTACATTAATTGATAGCTATTGGTTCTGCCAAGTTATTGCTTCTGTCTAGCGGACAAGTAGTCTATCATCTGAGGACTGGCATTTCATTTCTTGTACATTTATCTTATAATTGTATTTAATACAATACATGTAAGTGAGAGTCAGTTAGCATAATATGTCAGTAGACTTTATTGTTTCACAAACAAACATGTTTTTAAAAAAGAATTTTGGAAATCTGTCTAAATGTATGTGATGGAGTTATGCCCAAACATACATAAATCGATAACCTCCTGCTTTTTGAAGTTGGTTAAAAATAATTTTGCTGCATCAATGATGGCAAAAAGAGATAGCAGCTTAGATTTTATTTTGTCTGTTTTTTACATTGTTTCCGTACGATAAACTAAGCCACATACACTGATGATTTGGTACTGCATTGTCTGCCTGCATTCTAATTGAAAGACAGAATAACGAACATAGGGTGGCGATTTAGTCACCACCATCCTTCAAGTCAATGAGTCTATCAGTCATATTTTAAGCAACTTTTCCAAAAAATCTCATGAAAAATAAAACAGGTGACTTATTCCAGTTTTCTATACAAAATAAAACAGACTGGTTCAATGGTTGTTTGAAAAGCTTTTTTTTTTGCATGTATCGAATATTAGTTTCTTTGGGAAAGTTGTACAATATGATGGGAAGACTCACCTCCTTCAAGGATGCAGGTGACTATTTGTGTAGGTGGTGATTTCGCTACCCTGTCTAAGGGTTGCGCCTCATCTAGCAGCACGGAATCAAATTTTTCCATGCTCTAACCTTTCCCGTCGCTCAGAACCGCCATTTGCTAGAACGAGAAACAGGGAGTCTAAAATGGCCTCTTTAGCAGAATCATAACAGGATAATGATCACGTTAAAAATTTTAAAATGGTCACAAACTCAATTAATAATATGAATTGTCACTTTTGTGTCCATTTTAGACCCCCAGAGTGAGAGTGCAGTCGCAAGCGGCAGCATCGACGAAAAGCTCGGAAGCACGCTGTCTCTGAAAAATGCGATTCCGTCCTGCTAGATGAGGCGCAACACTAATTGATAACAATGCTTGACTTGATAAATTAAAAGAAAAATAGTTGTTTGGTATATCTTGCAATTAGGGTGCAGGACTGGTCCAAATATAATATTTCAAGATTAGCAGGACTTATCTAAAATAGTTTTAAGTTACATTAATACATTATTATGACTTAGATAATTAAATAAATTTTATAAATTATGAACTTTATTCAATGGATTTAAAAAAATCTCAAATCTAATTGAACTTTAAGATATTCTATAAAGTTCCTATACACTTGCTTAAAATGTCGGAGAAGGCAATAAACTTAACGACGATAAGTCATGGAAATCCATGACATTAAATTATGCGAAGAAGATCCAGGCTTGGATGCAGTGTAAGCGAAAATTTGCATGGTCATCGTGGTTTGCTTCTCAAGAGACGTTTACTCGAAGACCGCTCGGGCGCCAGGATGTTTTTCGCGGAATTACCGCTCAACATTTTACGGCGAGTCAAAGATCGGTCGGCATAATTGTAAAAAGAGGCCATATTTTGGGGTATATTTTTTGGCCATATTTCAGCCATTAGGTACTTGCAGAACTTTAAATGACGCTAAATGCGGGAAGTACAGGATCGGCCATGGTGGCGATGTATGCATCCATGGTTCCTATGGTCAACAGTGCAGACTCTTGCCTGACCCCTCATAATGGGTGTAAAAAAGATCCTTCACGAAGCCGAAAGCCACTTGGTCTCTCCGGCATTTTTTGTTCTGGACCATACTTTGGGACCTCCATGACCCGTGTACTATTCCATGCATCAATCTGCACAGCATTATGAATGCGTACAATTTTTACGTTGAGTTAGTGTGATGTTCAGAACCTGTGATGTGTGTTTTTGTGTGTGTGACTGCTTCGTCAAGGGTCCTGTTTACACCTTGTAGAATATCAGTAGTCATGCATTCACAAAATCAAAAGACAAAAGCCCAACGGTTAGAAATTGAACTGGTCATCGAGAAGTGGTAAATACGAACCTTTCGTGATGCGGGTTTATACTACCACCGCTGTGCTTCCTACACACGTACTGGCCAGTTCGATACTAGGTCTTGGTCGCTAGGTAGGGCTGCTGAGCGTGAGATCTTGGGTTCGATTCCTAGTCTTAAAGGGTTTTCTATTAAGTATTTTTAGTAGCAGTTTAGAATCTGGATTTAACTACGCCACCTTACAAGTGATTTAATTAGAACATTACCTTCTGGCGAAATCCAATATAAACCTCTGCCCATTCCTTCGGGGAATGGGGAGATGTGATATTGTGTTATTTTCATTTTAGTTGAATAGGTAAATAAATATATATTAACCTAATACCTACTAAGTATTGTGTAGTTTACCTGCTTACTGTTCATTAATCGAGCTTTGCATTCAGCAAATATATATGATTGTAGTTATGGTATGTATGCAAATAAAGAATCTTGGATGTAGGTTTTTTTTAAACTGCAGTAGGTAAATCAAAGAAATAAATTAGCAAAGCATGATTTTATTTATAATTTTAAGCGGAATCAAAAAGAACACAGCGTGGATCCAAGTTGCGTCAGAACCTTGTAGTCACAACAATAATTATAAAATAAACTTTCCATTTAATCATAGCAGCGACGTTTGATAATAAACTTCGGCAAGTTTTGTGTTCAGGGCTTCTGGCAGAGGAGGAGTTTCTCGGCTTCATTCTGGAAAAAAATATGATTAAACGAACAGAAATTACTTTAAAAGTCTCGTGTTTTTATATAAGAACACAATATTTTGTTTGTTTTATAAACATAGCATCTCGCCTGTAATCTTCGAAGGCTACCCTTACAACAACGAAATTTCGCTAGTTACGATTAATCTTATGTAATAGAAGGCGAGTCTATTGCCAACCTACCCAGGATGATACTACCCAGAGCAGAACTCAACAATATGGGATGATGGTACTTTGCCTGACGAACCCGTAAAAATCGCATTTCAAGTTTTAGAAGAAGTAGGAATTAATAGACCGTCCCTTCACAGAAGGAGAGCCATTCTCAGCCTTTTCTGTGCTTCAGTGCCTCCAAATTAACCATTTTGTGGGTGGACGACTATAGAATCATCACCCTAAAATCCCAAGGCCCAAGGTAGTCGAAAAACACGGTGTAGTTTTAGTCAGTAGGAGTCTGACAGACCCCTTCACCTACTCCAGGATAGAGGACATCCATGAGGAATTCCAAATAAAAAAAAATGCTCACTACAATATTATTCCTATACTTATTAAAAAAAAAAAAAAAAAATCAGTTCGTTTATTTTACTTAAGTGCTTTATCCGTTCGGAAATTGATTCCTGAACCACATGCAATGAAACTTGTACTTTCAGCTACTGAATAACACATTCTAAACCAAGAGATGAAATGAACATACCTGGATCAACTTATAAATAGCAGCAATAGTTTCCTCACTCCTGCAAGACATGGTGGCAGCAACAGCCCCCCTCTTTCCTCCACCCCAGCTGGACGTAAACGTCAGCTGAGCATCAGCGATCACACACAGACAAGCCACAATCAGGATGAAGAGACTGACGTAATTCATGATGATGATGATGCAGATATGACAAAAGACAGTCACAGAAACAGCTGACAGTTGAAGACAAAAGAGTTGAAGAGATGTGATGCTACAGTGAGAGATTCTGAGCCTTTTATATGTGAAGATGAATTGAAAGAAGCCGTAGTAGTTTTAATTTACTTCTGATTGGATGTCTTGTGACGTCGGGAGCTGTTTAATTGCTTTCGATTGGTCTATAAAATTATAGATAATAGATTGAGTTGTTGGGATTATCCTTCCTTATCTTTGTATTAGTATTATGATCCTTTAGTATTAAGGACAAAAACATGACTTATTTTATTAAAATCTTGCTGAGCTTGAGGTCCATGAATTCGATTTCAATACTTGTTTGACTGGTACAGTTTGCCCAAGGCATGAATTCCGCCTTTGTACCTTTTTACTGCTTAAAGATTCAAAAATAAATAAATCCCATGTCGGTACCTTTAGCCTTAAGTACCTATTGGGACTTTCCCGTTAGCAAGGTGGCAGTTGCCCGAAGTGTGGATTTATGCCCGTTTGATAGAAATATACTGTTACTATTAGCTTGCGTCATCCAACTGCTGGGCAAAGGCCTCCCCCATGACTTCCAGTTGTTTGGATCCAAGGCTAATGTGGAACACTGGTCGTTGGTTCTAAATAGCAATATAATTTATATAATATACTTCAACTATATGGGCATTAATAACAGCCGCTCGGGTCGATCTTTAGATTAAGCCGTGCTTGCCTAAGTGGGTCCGTGAATAGGTGACCACCCATTACATAGCGCGTTTCTTCCGTGCCTCTGAAAGCACGTTAAGCTGTTGGTCCCGGCTGTCATTTGAAGATCCTTGACAGTCGTTACAGATAGTCAGTGGCCTGAAAGTCTGACAACCAGTCTTAGCAAGAGATATCGTACTATCCAGTATTATCTGGGTTGTGGAGGCCAGACAGGCAGGACAATCAGCTTAACGTGCTTTCCGAGGCACGGAGTTATCACACCGCCAAGTTCCAAAAGCTGCTGCTAAATTCCTGAAAAAACCTAATAAGCAACGACATTTTTTCTCACCTGGGAATCGAACCTAGGACCCAACGCCCAGCAGTCGCTCTTGCGATCACGAGACGCATAAATAATAAATTATGTTATGACGGACTATAAATAAATAGAACATCACTGCTGACCTTTTATTGTCCTCCTACCTTATAAATGAGTGATTTGGGTACAGACGGCGAAAAAGTCACGTGGAAAAATGACCAACATTCAAAAAAACACTTGGATAAACAATTTTTATTATCTTCCAAAACGAAAAAGTTTAGATATACGCCTTCAAATGTGGGCATTTCATTAACATTGGACAGGCTTCATTTCATTTGCATAGAAAACCTTAAAGGCTCGTTATAATTAAGACAAGGGGATATAAAAACTCTGGGCGTTTCTTCCAATGACCATTCTGTGTTTAGCAGGGCAGTGGACAGTATACCTAGTAAACCATCAAAATGTGTCGTATTCTCGTCTTGTTCTTGCTAGTAGCGGCCCTTGCTGTCCTCATAGAAGCACAGCTGACGTTCAGCTCCGGCTGGGGCAACGGGAAGAGATCCATCAGTTCCGAACAAGTCAATGACGATTGTAACCCGGAGGAGGCGATTTTTCAAATCTACAAGCTTATCGTGGTAAGTGTTTTTACCATCATTCCCCTGCCTTTATCCCAATTTCATTTGGGAACAACATGTCTTTTTCTTCCATACTTCTCTTTTACTCGTTATCTCCGCAATCACCTTTCTAGCCAATCTAGCCATATCATCCTTCACACAGTCCATCCATTTTTACTTTGGTGCTCCTCTGCTCTTATAGCCATCTACATTCTTACTCAACATTTTCCTCACTACATTTTCCTCATTCCTCCGCATTACATGTCTAACCCACGATAACCGATTACTAAGTGTCTTTCATATTTTCATTTATTTAAAGAAGATTCCTATCGCCAGTTAAACATGACGATATGTAATTTGACTATAGATAGAAACACTTCTACGAAACCTGTACGGAAACAAGCGTGATGTTAAATTATCGCCAGTTTCCAAGTCCCTAACTCGCAGGACCTTGAGTTGAGCGTTCTATAAAATGGTTAATTAAAAATTCCATACCAGGGAACGCATTAGTCTTTTACTATGCATCTGAGCTATTTTCTACGATATGTTTACAAAGCCATTTTTTTGTGGAAACCCGTAATTAAGTTGAGTTAACTTGAGTTCAAAGAGATTCATATATATAGTCTAGCATCACTACAGAGTTTATAACAAAGTCGCTTTCCGCTGTCTGTCTGTCTCTATGTATGCTTAGATCTTTAAAACTACGCAACGGATTTTGATGCGGTTTTTTAATAGATAGAGTGATTCAAGAGGAAGGTTTATGTGTATATATTGCACCCGTCCAAAGCTGGGGCGGGTCGCTAGTTATTATATATACTGCCTCGTTGGTCTAGTACTGAGCATGAGGCCCTGGGTGCGATGCCCGGGTAGGGCAACTTGTTATTGGGTTTTTCCATCAGGAAATTCTCAGTAGCAGCCACGGAGTCTGAATGTGTGCCCGGTTGATGGTAATAGGTTTACCCAATACTACATGGGACTTAAACATAACTGGCTAAACGTGGGCGTAGGTACCTATTAGGTACACGTCTGCCTAACTCTTCGGGGAATACAGTCGTGATGATATGTTATGTTATTTCATATTCGCTTATTTTGAACAATTTTTTGTTTTTTTTTCTAATAAAACAAAAATCTAGAGTAAACTTTCATAAGGTATGACAGATTCGCATTCTTCATGAATATTAGTTTTCAACTCTAAAATAATGAAACAACGTTCGTCTGTTCCGTTTACTTATTCGTTCGTATCCGTTTTACTTATTGAGGTTTGGTAGATATTTCAGATTTGGTCTCTTTGTTCTCAGCAGTTACCTACGTTCACATTCATATGTAGGTGGTAGGAACCCTCGGGACTGTCTAAGCCTTATTGCATTTAATTTGGGGTCTTTGTAATTCTTCGTGAGACATACTTACCTATCTACTGTGGATCATCGACACATCTTAGAGCTTTCTTCAGGTTATCTTTATAAGAAATTTATCACCCCTTAAAATATTTGTCAGCTTTGAAGCCCATGCCATCATACTTCTTGCATCCACTTCTAAAATGTTTATTTCCTTTTACAGTCGGAAGGAGAAAAAATACGAGCATGTCAACGTGATGGAAAAATGTAAACTACATTAGAATCTGTTGGTGTGTGCCATTCAGGATTTATTTACTAAAACTTGGATTCGTTTATTTGAATATGTTATGTATCTATAGTATCAAGTATGATGTAACGTATTATTCTCATCATGTATCGTTTGGTAGTGGTTTAGGTATATTAGGGAGATAGGTGACAAAGTCAAATGCTTTAGTCAAATCAACGATGCTCCCCTGCGGTACCCCTCATGTTTTGTTTTGCAGTACTAGACTACTGATCTGCTTAATGTATTTTCTGCTTTAAGCTTTATAATAATATGCAATAGTAAGTAAGTAAATGAGCGGCTGGATCATTTATGAATTACAACGATTCTAATTGTAACATTTATTTATTAAATAAGTAACAAGTGTTGTTTTATTTCTATGAAAACTCATGATCCATCAATCAGTAATTAAGTATCTACTTTTGCACATATGTCAGTGTGTATAGGTGGGTCAATTTGTTCTATTAATTAAAACACATTCACATTTCGTTATACTTTTATTAAAATCATTATGTTTTACATCGTTCCTTTACAATTAAATGGAAATGGATAGAGAAGAAGGTATTACATCTTTCTTTGTCACCCTCGGGTGTATTTTTAAAGTAAGATGACCTAGCTCAGTCATGAGCTCTGTCAAATCATGTTAAACAGAGCTTATGATTGGATCTATCTACCTTTACTGAATAATCTTAAGAGGTAAATCGACCATTTTGACTTCTAAAATCTTAATTCTGGTCATTATATTTTACAGTTACTTAAACCTACTTTCATGCATTACCTCTTTCAGATTCAACGTAAAGATTTAATCTTCCTTCTACTCGTAGCAGATTTTCGTAATTCTGTTTGCGTCTTCAATATACGTCAAGGGCAACTCTGTCGTTGGACCAAACGAAATCTAAACAGTGACAGATATGTTGAAAATGTATTATTATACAGTGATTTAATTGACTTTACAATTAAATGTGAGGGTTTCGGCAATAACATGCGTAGAACATGTATTGGAAATGTTTTAATAATTTTGTCCGCACGAGGCAGTAAAGACTCAGTCAAATCGTCATCGATATTACTGTTGTGATTAATTTTATCGAATGCAAATCCTAGAAATATCACAGAACTCATTATGGTACCTCGAGAAGCTGTTTTCAATAATAATACATTTATATACCCCACTAATGGAACCATTAATAATTGTAAATATGCAGTAACTTGACTAATGTCTACTTGTCTGATTGATAAATATTGTTAGTGTAATCCACATAGATTAAAATTGGGTAATGAGTAAACTACTGGCTACAATCCCTTCAGATCGCAGTATTATCGATAACAACAATTAAGACATCGAGTCTACAATAATTAACACACATACGAAAAGGTTACGCGTATGTGTGCCTAATACGTCTACGAGACATTGAGCGTTGGACATTGGCTAATATTTTCCTTACATACAATGAATAGTAAATGAAATTACTATATTATATTAATGAAGATGCTACCGCTCATCACAGCCCAAGAATACATACTTTTAAGGACACGTCTAAATGATTACAGTGTTGCACATAGTGGGTTTAAGACCTAAATTCAAATTAAAGGACGGAAGAGAAAAATGAGCAACAATCGTAAGAAATCAAAGCCTTATAAATTCTTTTCCAGAGCTTTCGAAGCCAAATTGAGAAGAACAATGTACTATGGTTTTGAAATAGTGTTCCTTATGATAGCTTCTGTAATAGATACTTCTAAATTAACATTTTTCTGCAGCGAAGAGACGACATGTGTCTATGTGATATCACTCATTTATTTAAGAGCAGAATGAGAAGCCAGGTCAACAAATTCTGATACACCTGAGGCCTGGTGACATCTTTTAGATTTTGAAACTGATTCGTTCTCTCCGCCGAATAATAAAAACGAATACGACTAAGTCATTTATGCACGACTTATTGTAATTAACAGCCGAACACAGCATTAGTGATATTTTAAATGTGGGTGTCAGAATACATTTACACATTGAGAAGTAGATTCAAATGTATCCATATTATGTCCCTTGAGCCATGGATTCAAAATAAAATAAAAACGTGTATTATGATCGATAACAATGTGAGAAATGGCAAATGAATAAGGGACGATGAAGTTAGCACAAGGCCTGATGAAAAAACTAAAATGAAATTAAATGTGACTAAGATAGACACACGACTTTGAAACAATAGCTCAAGGGACAATTACCTACGAATAATATAATTAGGAAACATTGAGTAATATATACAGTGATACGTACAGACAGAGAAATTAACGTTAATAAAATCTTATCATTTGTTTATAATGATATAATTGTAATTTTAAATATAGGTAACTGTACAATGAGCGACACAGGTGTAGAAAGTTGCAGGCCCAACTATTTACACATTTACCATTTACCTACGTGTCTTATTGAAAATCTTAATGTGCAAATAATCAAGGAAGCAGTAGTTGTACTATTTCAAATAAAATTACTTGCGTGAATATTTATTAACAAATAATTACAGTTTCGGATAATTTTGAACCATGAAGACGACTAGGAAGTCATCAAGGTAAACCAGATTAAACGATTTTTGTAGATCCTATGCCAAAGTTTTCGATTCAAAATTTAAAACATACATATGTTAGGGGCGCAACAATGGGAACATTTTAATATATTAGGCATTATTGAAAAACTTTAATGAAATATTTCTATCTGATGATATCCCGTCGTCATGTCTACATGAGTCTTATTTTTTTTGAAACAGCGTTTGATTTTCAAGTATGTTCTTTATTGTGTTTTATGGCCTCCGTGATACATGAACATATTAAAATTTCCAGCAAGAAAATACCCGAATATTAATACTTACAATATAATGACAGATTTTTTATAAATTCCTTCCTTCGAGTTATATTTTATCTTAAATAATTATGTGTCGTAAATGATACCTACACGATACATAACTAGGCCACTTACGCCTGCCACACACAAACAGCTTTATTCTATCAATTGTTGGTACAAATTCGAAGCTTCAAAATGGTGGACTTTCAAATTAAGGCTGTCAACTGCAGTTGATCTAACAATATGAAATGAACTGTCACCTTTCAATATGGAATGATAAAGCTGTCCATCTTTGGCAGTTCCGACATTTAATCTATTATCTAGAGTAAAACGACCCTCTTTTCTCTATTAGATAAAGTCCTTCGCATACTTCCAACTACTAATGTTATACTTAAATGTTAAAATACCCTTCACATCATCATTAGAGCCTTTCCTTTCTAATCCTTAAATACCTAACACTTCAAGGGTTAAAGTACCTATCATGTAGAAACCACTTCTGTGGTTTTAATACATATTAACCTAGGTAAGATTACGAATCCATACAAGGAGTCATATCTTTGGTAAAATTATCGAAAATTTTTAATTCTCGGAAAGTAAGATATTTTTTTGTACACAATAAGTTGGGACTTGATAAGTGCCGAAATAGACGTACCGTTTGTTAAACGATTAGTTAATAATTAATTTTGTTTTACAATGTTCATGAACTGTTTCTGTAAGCTTAAAAACAGAAGCCTGGTCTATACCGGCACAGGGGCACATTTATATACATATAGACATTTTGAGCATTACTAATAATTACACTAAAGCCAACCAATACTGAGTGGGAATCTGCCATAAGGAAGACGGTGATTAAAAGAATGCACTAACTATATCACGATAAATGAATGGGGTGAGTTCTAGACTTGCAGTGGTGCGGAGAGCGAGCAGCGCGCGGGACGGCGGCGCCGGCGCGCCGGCAGCTGCGGCAGCGGCGGCAGGGCGCCCACGGCGCGCGGGCCGCCCAGCCGGAAGCACAGCGCGTACGTCAGCGCGAACAGCACGTACGGCAGCAGCACCGCCGCCACCAGGCGCACCAGCGAGCCCGCGCCCCTCTCCAGGGAGTCGGAGAATCACTTCTCCTCGTCCTCGTCGCGGAACAGGTACGTCGACCTGACCACACATGACATAGCTTTACGTACACGTCTGCCGAACCCGACATCGATGATGACGATTCGGAAAAGGCATGGATTTATAAGGCTTTTCTAAGTATTAAAACCTATAAGTTCTAAAATGATTGTTTGAAAGTCAAAGCATTTATTTCAATTATACCACTTACAGGCACTTTTGAATTGTCAAGAAGTGACGGCGTTAGAGCTGACTTCATTCCTTACTTATAGTCCTGAAAGATTTTCCACAATAACTCACAATACAATGATTAAAACACGGGTGGGTAACTGGATATTGCACATTCTTGACTTTCATTAGTCACCTCTTGTTACATCTACGGGAGGAGTATAATATTAATATCTATTCGCAAAGAAGAATGGTTAATTCAGATCCAACACCACACCTCAAAATTTAATTCTAGGGAGTTCACAACACAGAGGGTGAATTAGGTTACTGATTTTTTATTCTTTGTGGAGGAGAATACCCAATCAATACCCAATCTAAACATTCGGAATCATACTCACCAATAAGCCAGATTAAACAAAGCGAAAACGAGTGGGAAGGTGATCCGTGAGATGACATCTATTCTCTTGGAGCGAGTGGGGAACTTGGACATCCACAGGCGGCAGCAATTCTTGCGTGGTGGGTTGATGTGGATCTCGCACTGCCGCATCTTGTTATCCACCACGCCGCCGCGCACCAGAGGTTTCTGTTAGTTGCAGACCAGTCAGGGAGGCGGGACATATTGCATTTTTAACTAAATTATATGGCTAGGTGCTTTTGAATACAACTTCTAAATGTTTCAACTTTGAATTTACATTTCTCGATGTTTTCTGAACTACCAAGATTATCTCCATGAAACGCATGCATATTGATGGCCATGGAGATGCAATAATAATTTTCAAAAAAAAGATATTTATTATTCAAGTACAGAAACTAATTCTACAAAAATTGTCGACTTCACTACATAATTTGAAACCAAAGATGATCAAATAAATCCAATCAGTCAAATAAATCATTCATGTCATTCAAACTCAATTCATTTAAAGTCTAGATTTAAAAAGCCTAGACGGTATGCAAAAATATTGTAATAAACTATAACTAGGTGTCAAAATTGACAATATACCACTCAGAACATCTAAGAAAATGTGTCAAAGCGTAACTATCTATATTTCAATCCAAAAGCACTATCAATCACAAAAAAACAGATCTTCGAAAAACCAGATTTGAGCTCACCATAGCAAAGGTGGCGTTGCTATCAGTATCGAGAAGATCGGAGGCAGCGTCCATGCTTGCTGCTTCCATCTCACGTCTCGCTTTCTTCATATTCTCTCTATGCATGTCGGAGCGAGAGGCATAGTTTACTAGAGCGAACTCTAGTAGCGCTCCGAAGACGAAAGTTAGGCACACGCCGGTCCAGACATCAATGGCTTTGGTGTAGGACACGGGTGGCAAGGAGGCGTTGATGCCTGATGACTGAGTCGCCATCGTGAGCAAAGTGGTCACTCCTGAAACAGACAATACGTGATTAAAATACCAGTTTACCAGGCTAGATGTTTTAAGCCAGTTTCATGCCAAAGCGAAGAGAAAAAAAGAATAATGGAAAGAAAATACCTGGACCATACAATCAAACCTTAGGTTCAATTGGAGTTTTGGAAACAAATGATTAGAGCCTACCTATAAACTGCGCAGAGTTTACTAACTATCTGTTTTTAGTCGAATACTTTATAAGACAATATAAAGGCAATATTGCAGTAACTGTTTTTGTGAAGCAGAAGGAAAACAATATTCCAGAACATGAAGCTTTCTTCGAAAGTATAATACGACCTCGTGGACGCCCGCATACAGTTCCCTACAAACAAGCTCCTAGAATTTGTGAACCGTGTGCCTTCCCAGAACTTGGTTCACGTGCTTGCTTCCGGTGATTGAATAGGTATTCATTTCAAATTACATTAAATAGGAATCAGGCACTGCTGGCGTCTAGTTTACTTAATAACTTACTAGAAACATGGGCAGTTCGCTTCTAACATGAAATATCAATTGTGTTCTGGAATATTCGAATATATGCATGCCCGCTTGCTTATAGGAACCCAAGCCATTTCAAAGGCATGCCTTTGAAATTGAAGTGTCTATTGGGTAGAACCCTAATGTTTAACATTAGTTTTCTGAATAGGTTGACTGCCTCTTCAAAAGTTTTTTTGTGACTTCTTCGGGGAAGTTGCGAATTTTATAATCAGAATAAATGCGAGCAGAAATCTAAAATCTACAGAAATAAAATTCTGTAGACGTTACTGCACCTAACTGACTACCTAATCTTTCGAACTAAAGAGGCGATTTCGTAAGATAACTTTGATAAAACAGTTGACATTACCTAGTGATACTCTTGCAGGCACAGCTCCCTGATCAAGCCAGAAGGACACCCAAGACACGATGACAAGCATGCAGCACGGAATGTAGATCTGGATGAGGTAGTAACTGAACTCTCGCTTAAATAGCAAGTCTACCTTCAAGCAACTGTATTCACCTGGAAGAGGAGCAATGTTATGGTGATGGAAAACGAAGTTAACCTAGAGCATTTCTAAATCCACAATTTCAGTTACGATCTTGCGATTCATACTGTGACTTATGTGGCTTAGTACATTCTTTGAATCAGTTTTGTTCCCGTCTCTATCTTAGACATGTAGTTTGACAGTTGTGCGACAGTGACAGGAATATTGTTCAGTTAAAGCAACTAATGTTCTGTATTTTGGCTTAATGTTGTCTCATGTTTTTTTTTCTACTTTTTAGCACTGCTACGCGCTACGCGCGCTTTTTTGTAGCAACGTTCTTGCCGGAGCAGGCACTCGTCGCAACTTGACTTCTATATCCGTCACGCTACTAAGAATTTGGAACTTATGGGCTGATGAGGATCAAAAACACTTACCAGTATTAGTCTTACTGTTGCAGTAATCAGTGAGGAACTTCTCAAGCGTGAACCGAGGTAGGTGTAAGTTCTTCACGACCTGAACAGGGTCGCCTTCTTTCCACAAGAATACCAAATCATCTGTGGTCCAGCCGTCTGGAAAGGAAACGTTTATGATGATGTGATTCGAATTAAAAAAGGAAATGGTTGCGAGGACAACCTGAAGATTGCTAGAAATCTTGATTTCAAGGGGGTATAAGGCTTAAACTTACAGACGATTTAACAACAGCCGATAGAAATAAGAAAATAAAGAAATAGAAATATTTGATAAGCCGGCTAGAAAGCGAAGGCGAGTTGATTTAGACGAGCATCACGAAAAGTGGTTTGAGGTTACGTAGGAGAAGAGTACCTGGAAGGATATGGGGGAGGCTTTTGCCCAGCAGTGGGACACAAAGCTATTGTAAAAAAAAAACATTATCATTTACGTTTGTTGAATCATCTGTAAGTTCAAAAAAAAGAATCACGATTATCAAGTGATTAACAATTCTTTTTTCTTGAACATATAATAAACTAGAATTTTAATTCCCGAACAAAAGCTATTCTTTACTCATTACAAAAAAATCAGATTGACACTTAAACAAACACCTTTTTACAAATCCATGGCAGTGTTTGTTTGCAGGGTGATGAAAATCAATGCGGTTCGTGAAAACGGCTCACGGTGTAGAGATGCACGATTAGAAATTCGTTTTTTTATTATCCAGGTAATAATTAAGTAATTTAACTGGTTATATACAGGAGATGTTAAAAGTGGCTTAAAATGTTACCTAAAACTAATTAACGTAGATGGCGATGTTGCTAGCGGGATTACTTGTATTTGTATCGATACATTAGATCGATTCGGATCGCAACTATGCGATACGATTCAAATATCGAATCGTATCGTATCGTCTTCGTAGTCTAGGAAAAAAATCAGGAATACTTTTGTATTATTTTTGAGCCTTCCTTTTGTTTAGAATTGACTGATCATACAAATTAGGACAATGTGACATCATTTATGGTCCATTCTTTCCGATACTGGCGTTTTTGTAACAATCCAAGCAATTATCGCATTCATTTGATTTATTCAAAATATCATAGTATTGCATCCTGTGGTATCGATACTGTAAACTATCGTATCGGATCGGAAAGTGCATCACTAGCACAGTGTAAACAAGGCTATTTCGTAATGAAATGTAAACGGTACGCCCAAATATCTGCCACTAACTGTTGGGAGCAGCTGGGCTAAGTAATTTTTGTACATGACATGTTGTTTTACCGTTGGTAAACGGCTATAGCTGGGTCATTGTTTTCTTGTTTGGATTCGGTTAGATTAATTTAGTAGTCTGAAATAGGTACGTATAGGCTATAGGTTCGTGATCTATTTAGTCTAGTCTTGTTGATATTCGGCCGTATAGACAGTTTATAACAAGCAACAGAAATTATTGTTTCCGTACACAGGAATGGAAATTCTGTCACTAAAACATCTTTGCATGCAGTTTTTCTTAACTCTAAAATCGACGACTTCCTTCGAACTTTGCGTCTAATAGTTTTAGATTTGTTCGTCATGAATACATCCACAAGGTAGAACGACCACCTGGTGAAGATCATAGGAACCCACATCCAGTGGTTACCTAGTTAAAGGTCTTTATGGCTGTGCTTGGAAGAGGCCTACGGCCAGCAGATGATGTCTTACGGCTAGATAATGAGAATGATGAAGAAAGCAAAAAATAATATACTCACAACTGGCCATCCTCAGCGAGCAGGTCTGTTTATCCAGGGGGTACAGCTTGAGATTCATGGGACACGACAGCGTGAGAGAGATTCGGATGCTGTACAGCACGTTGCCATTAGGGAAGATACGGATGTACACGTTAGGCATGATGATGTTGTGGAAGTGGCCTTCCTTCTCATTCGAGAAGAACAAGTCAGGCATCCAGACCCTATTGGCTTCGGTCAGGGTTAGGTATTTGAGGCGACCTGGGGAGAAGATAAGAATAAGTTGGAAAGGTTATTTTAATATGAAAAGTACTATTGAGGAATCGTACCTAGGGTCCCTATTTTAGAATCTAGAGCAATGATCAAGCATGAATCTCGATTCAAACTAGAGGAAGCCATTCTTGAAAATCAATCTTGAATACTAGTACCTATGTCTATATTCTACTACCTAGATTTCGACATATTCAGAGAATTCAAACCAATGGAGATATCCTTTAAGCAAGGTTTTATATTTCGATCAAAGAATTTGGGGCAATTTGGGGATTTAAAGGCTCAAGATTGGAATCTGCAAGAATGATATATTAGTAGCGTTAATGCTCTATTACAAGATTACACTGGGATTGCAAAAAACACTTTAGCTTTTATTTATTGCATTGAAAAGACTCCACAAAATGTAGTCTTTGAGCATTTCACTGTATCGCTCAGAACCTCATCTTATACTTTCATTAAAATCGACATTATACCTAGATGAAAAATTCTCTTACCTCCCAAGTTATTAAATTTGAGCCGTTCATCTAACCATTGTTCTCGGAATGTTAGTTGTACAGAGTATTCCTGAAAACATGACATCCACCTGTAGCAAGCAATCGTTATACAGAACACGTACATTGATACATTGTCAAAAACTTTCGACTTATCTATCTCGTCTGATTATTCTGGAAACGTAGAAGAAACTGTTCAAAATGATTAGGAGAAATTGATTCATGATTGCTCTAAATTACTAATATGTACAGTATTTACAGCAGTCTTGTCGCCAAATCTTTTAACAAAATTACTGTTGCCATTTTGACAATATTTCAATGCAACACGAAGTCATACTATGCTAACCACATATTCTCGCTCTGCTTTCGTGGCATCTGTGCATCTAAAAGCTTCATCACTTTAAATTTCATCTTTATCTTCTAGTCTTTTAGTTAACGCACAAAGCTATTTACTAATGACTTTATTTTACCAGTAAGCTTTTAACGTGGTTTTATTTGTGCCAATATCAGCCTGTTTGGAAACTTCTTTTCCTATAATACACATAGTGCCAAAGTTAAAAGTAAGTGCAAAAGTTTCCAACGCGGTGTTACTGGCACAACATGGTATACATATAGAAATATTACAACTAAGGGAAGGGACGGTGTCGAAGGTTCGCTCAATAATTAATTTGACATCAAGACACAATGCAATAGAGGATCCCTCGACATCTCAGCAAGTCAAATGAATTATCGTACAACAAAAGCCGGCAGATGCTTACAGAAGAAGTTCAAACATGCTCACTCGAAAATTTTCTTTTGGACTCGAATTTCACAAGTGGTCACACTCACACAAATGTTGATGATAGAAGAGATGTTGATGGATTTCACACAGTCGATGAACTTAAAGATATCGGCATCAAAATACATGTTATGAAAGAAATGAAGGTCTCTCAACCTAATGTTAACTCCACTGGCCAAAATAAAAATCATTCTTATCCAAAAGTGAACGTTCGAGCGTCATAATTCGAAGCAACATGCACAGAAGCGAAGCCCAGATCGAACTTACCGTTCCCAGCATTCGTCGAAGGAATGCTTAATTACCTTCATGCACAATCGGCCAGTATAACTAGAGCTACGATACGTCTAGCTGTTGTTTGGGGTCGGGTGTCACATATTGGTGGGCAGCCACCGTTCCAAGCACGAAGGCGAGTGCGGGCGCGGCGGTAAGTCCCGATTACACAACACAAATTCACATGAACAAGACATATCAACAATTAATTACAATCAACGTACACGACCAAAATAGTTTTTATAATCTCCTCATCTGCGTGAAATCAATATAACAAGCATGATCAAAGAAATATAAGGAAACTAAATAAAATGATGGTGTATGGTGCGGGCCGCGTCCCCGTGGTACCTACAAGCGTGGCCGGATTGTTTCAGTTAGTACATTACGTGATTACATCTTTTGTTTCTAAGGCAATTGAGTTCAAATTGAATTTTGAACGTATCAGTGCTGTGATACCGAAGCGGTTGAGTTTGCTGATCAATAATTTAGTGCTATCTAATTTTAGTGCCAATAGTCCATCCTGTACGTGTTTTTACAGCTCAAGACGCTCCCGCAGGAGCGCTCTCTAAATATAAACACAAAGAAAACAATAAGGAATAGAAAAAAAGAAACAGAAAAGAAACGTTTTATGAAGAAAATTAAGCGACAATTTTGATTATCAGTAAAATTTAGATGTAGGATTTATTGTTAAAACGTGGCCAGACTAAGGAAGTCTGACTCTAATATAAAATCAAAAATTAAAATAAAATCATAATGTGCGCGGCACCGCACCACGGTACATTAATTTAGCAAAAGATTTAGTTAAACATTTAACTTTAACATTAAGGGTGGGTTAAATGATACATTTAGGAAAGGTAAAAGAAAGGTGCACAAATAAGAAAACCAAAAGAAAAATCAAGGGGAAAAAAAAAGAAACGAAAACACGAACACAATATTTACGAATAGCTTGAGAATGTTTAGCGTAGTGCAGATATTGCTTAATATTTAATTTTTATTATAAACAAAGTTGACAAGACAGATCTAATACAGGGCGCGCTCCACTGCTGCCGCGGGCTGAGGATCTAGAGGGAGCCAACGGTTGAGCAGTGGATCGCGAAATCCCACAGAGAAATCTAAACTTTAGTTTATAATAAAAACGTCACAGATTACATCAGGTCATGTGAAAACACTCACCATTTTGTAATCATCTATTTTGCTGATGGACCGTAGATACATGTTGACATGGACTAACGTTGGCGCATAGCCTTAACGACAGAAAACAACAATTTAAATTTATATATTGTTTGTACCGCTTCATATAAAACACCTAACCACACTATACGAGTAGCATCGTGGGAGAAGTACGCAAGTTGGTGATAATGTTAGATGCTTAAAGATAATAATGAAGTGGAGCTGATTCTGATCACAACAACGTCAGGTCTGACCAGGCTGATCAGTCCATTTCATTAAAGAAAGCTAATGCCCCGTCAGATGAACTCATAAGGACAACCAGCCAGTCTAAAATTAAAAAAGAAAAAAAACTAAAAACTATAATGACTATATTTGTTATTCTATGTATAGGTTAGTTTTAGATGATAATAAAGCTAGAATTATACCAGTACTGGCGATCTAGGAAGTAACAGACGCGCGTCTAAAAACGATTTTGGTCGTCAACACCAAACGGGATTAAAGAGAAATCGAAAGGAAAAAATAAAGAATAAGAAAAAATGAACATTACACATAGTGTCGGGTAAATCACTCCTAGTCAACAGGAGAGAGTTGCCCATTCATTTGACTTGTTTCACCGGACGAGGATACAGAGAACTTATACGTTTGTAACACTAGTAGCGGCCCAGTCTGTCCTTATTGACTTACCATTGTGACGTCATCGATCTTTGATATACTTCGGACAAATATATTGACGCTCACTACCGCTGGCCCATCTAAGTACCAAGCAAAATATACGATAAATCACGGTATTATTATGATACTACGGCCTAACATTAGTTTGTGAATGCGCGTTATATCATCAGACTAGCGACTCACCTGTCCACCTGTAAACATAATGTACACTATGCTCATGAATGATCCGACAGAATGATCACACAAACGAACATAAATATAATTGTGATCAAATAAAACCTCTAACATCAAATCAAACGACATTGGGTTAAAAAAAACGCTGCAAACAATCTCTTAATGTCGGCTTGTCAACGAGAATTTGTGTTAGTGTAATATAGAGCAGTATCTTTTAATATATAAATAAAATAAACAACTAAAACTGTTACATAAAAATATAAAAGAAGAAATTATTGTAACTTATTAAAGGTTATTATTATTGCTCTTCTGGGCTGGGATTATCTAAATTAGTAATAAATTATCTAGAGTGACATTAATAAAAGAAATAAGCTTTTTAAATAAAACAAAAAAAAAAGTTATGAAGAATGGTGGATTTATTATTTTTTGCCTCTGGCCTACCTATTATTATGAGTATATTCCTTATTATTTCTGTATTCCATTAATAAAATTATATTTTGCGTCACACTTTTCTTAATGTCGATATAAAAACGCTATATCACGTTTCGGGGTTAGGAACACCGTCTTGGAGGAAAACATGGCGTGTGCCGGAAATTAACATTTTGTTTTAGAAAGCTACGTGGTTCTTGTTAAATAGGGTTTGTTTAGTTTGTTCAGCGTTAATCTGGATTAAGTTAGCCGTCAGAGTGAATTTAGTATTTAATTTATTTATGATTTTAATGGTATGTTCATTTACCGTTTGTTTACAGTTCACCCTACATGCTCGGTTTCCGTCATGATCTGGTGAATTTTCTGATTGGTATTGATTTTTCGGACAGCTTGGATTTACTAATATTTAGGTTAAAATACCTTACAACTTTGAAGATTTAAATAAATATATCGACAGCCCGAATTAAGTTAGGACAGGACATTTTTACACTTACTTTATTTCGAGCACTTATGAACCATCGTTCTCTACTTCTGCTAAGAATCGTGACTCTAAGGTACCTACCTTATTTTATTATAGGTATATTTTTATACAAAAACATTTCCAAGACAAAAGCACCAATTTCTGAGCCTTCCTAATATTTGGAATATTCCACTCGAGATGAAAACGTCGTCGAAAAACGTTCTAGTGGTTTTTATAGAATAAATAATAAAATCTCGCTCCTAATAGCTTTCTAACGACGCTATCGGTTTCAACTCAAACGTATTCGATATTCCCTTTTAAAAACCCGCCTTAAATGTGAATAAATAAAGTTAAACTACCCATTACATTTTAGTTACATCTGATAATACTCATGAACCAAGTCTAGTTTGTAAAACTGGATCAATAGTTAATAGTAATTGCTGGATATTAAGTATTTGATATTTCGTGACAATTAGTTTTTTTTTACAAACATCGTTTTGATCGCGTGATCCGGATATTTTATCGATTATTTTAATAGCACTGCAACATTTCGTTGAGTAAATGATAGATATATGTATGTCACGAAACGTGTCAAAGGATTACTTTTTAAAAGTATACTCCAGTGCCACTGTTATCGAAAAACGCAAGTTTACTGCAGATATTTTATGTAATGAACTATGATATATTTTGTAGCCTCTATCATTCCTATTAATGAGGTTAGAATTTCTATTTTTGACATAATCATGTTTGTTTACAGCGTCTTTATTTTACCTATATTTGTTGAAAGCGGTACAATATTTTTTAGCAAATTAGCCCATTGATTTGACAGTTTTATTGTTAATTTACTGTTAAGCCAGTCATATAAATTACCTGTATACGCAAGCTATGGGAAACCTATCAAGTAAATTAATAGAACTTAAAAATAACACAGAATATAAAAAAAATAAAGTATTATAAATTATAAGGATTTCAATTAGGATTACTAAGAAAATCATCGGCAAAATAAAATGACAGCACATGTAATATATAAATAAATATCAATCATTCCATAGATAAAAACTAACCATTTTAATGAAAAACAAAATGAAGGAACTGCTCTCTCGTTTACCGAAACACGCCCGCTCCCGTATGGAAACAATGTTAAATAGGCTGTAACATTTGTTTCTCATGTTTTCATACGTTCAAATTAAATATTAATTTGTCCAAGATCGTAATTATGAGCAAAATGTACGTGCCTTACCTACAAATAAAAATATGCCAATATTAAAACAAAAAAAGAAAACAGTAAAATTTTGAATATTTTTTTTTAACTATTTTTTTATTACGTGCCAATCTGCCTAATTTAGGTCTTCATAATCTAAATTTATTTTACCTAACTAAATTTTCCTACTTATGTATTTCAGGTACGAGCTTGGAAAATTAAACTCTTAATGTTTCCTCACACTGAAGTCACAACGATTGGTCATTCTAATTTTGTAATATAAACAAACGCTACGACCTCTTTACGCCTTCATACACAAGACAGCAATCTATGATGTTCAAGGAAAAGAAAGGACAACGATCTATATGGATTGACATATCCGACCACGTTACCGTCAATCCAATACATTTCATTGATTTCCCAACTCCTTGATGATCATAGGTTGTGGTCTTGTCCAAGGGCACCTTATACTGTTGATCTAACGATACTAACATTAAATATTACGTTTCTCTCTCTCTTTCTCGTTACTAACCATCTTTATGTCGCTTATAGTGGTAATACTTCTCACGAACAGGTTTATATTAACTACAGCTGGGCCATCTGTTAAAACGTTTCAGACAAATCAATAAAAAAAAATTTAGAGTCCTACCAACCAGTCCAATAAACAATTAAAATTGTTTCAATCAAACTGTCGCGTTAATCAATCATTCAGAAACAATCAATAATCCATTCGATGAATTCGATTTATCAATTGTTTTAATTGAATTTATTATGTTATAGTATTCAGTCAGATTTATAAGAACTAAATAAGTATAAAAGCACAGACGAAAACATTATCACACAAGCAACTAAGAAAGGCGATGGTGATGAAGATACCAATATAATTAATGACGCGGTCGAAATGAGTCAATCAATTTCAAGCCAAATTATTATTTCATTTTGATAACTTACTAGGGCGAAAAGCGATTGTTTTCGAACATGTCCAGGTCAAAACGATTTGAGTCTAATCTAATGTATAGGGAAATAGTAACCGTTCGCGTGTAAGTTAACACATAAATAATTCAACGTTAGTTTCCATGCGTAAATAGGTGGCCCGGAAAGGAAATTAATACTTTATTATTAACATTGTAACCGTTCGTATGGGAACTGGTTATTATTTCTGTGTAATCAAATTAAAGCTTTAACGATTCATTAATAATAGATGAGAGTTCAGTTGAAAAAGAAAATTTTAATATTTTCGAGTCTCTGCTTCGGAAGTACTCGATGTATTTACATAGAGATCTGTTAAAAAAAAAGTGAAAAGATAAGTATTAAAAAGATTAATGATCGCCAAACCGGTAATTTTGAATTGAACAAGAAAAACGACAAAATTAAAATCACTGAATCTGAATAACCGTTTGTGAACAAAAAACCTATTTTAGGTAAGTTAATGTAGAATAAAAGCGTTTCTCAAACGTGAAGCGAATGAGTTGCTAGTGAATGGTTGGAAATACTGTAGTTGACAGCCAGGCACACCGCAAATAGAAAGCTTATAAACAGGGCTGCCGACTTACCTACTAGGTGATAATTTGATTCCTAAAATACATTATATTATAGGTACCCCTTAAACACACGAGACAAAAAATATATATAGCAAAAAGTCTGATAAGACCCAACAATCTTACTTACTATTTAAATGCGATACTTTGGATGGATGGATGGATGTTTGTTACTCAATCACGCCAGAACGGCCGAACGGATCTGGATGAAATTAGGCACAGAGATTATGGTCTGGAATAGCACGTAGGCTAAATTTTATCCCGGAAGTAAGATCCCGTGGGCAATTCCCGAATTCGCATAAGCTAGCATACTGATACATTTTAAGAACCTAAAGCATCAACTTTAGAACCTATTGGAGTAGTAGTTAGTGGACTCCATCGACAATAACCTATAAAGTTCTGCTATCAGAAACGTTTTTCCAAAAGACCAAAACGAAAGAACCATTAATCTCAAGCTTCCAACTGGACCTGGGATTTTTAGAGCATGGATAATTGATTCAGAAACATGACAGCCCTGACCCATTAGAGAGGTGATTAATGAAACTGGGGTCTATTTGGGGTCAATTCAATGGTAGCAGACAGTGGGGACAATGGCAGGAACTCTATTGGAAACGTGTGTGATTAATTTAAGGATATTGTTGAAGAAAATAATTAGGTGTGAACCGTACCTGGTAAAGACATTTCGATTTAAAACGACAAACAATATTTTGGTAATTTATCAATGTGTGTCAGCTTTGTTAACCAATGAAAAAAGGACGTTCAGAAGTAGCTAGTCACTTGTTATTTCTCCAAAATCTTAAGCAAGCCTTCAAATATTCTAGCACTCCAACAATTTAACAAGATGAGTTGTAAGCAATTCATGTCCTGTAATTTCTTGATCGTCATTCTTCATTCTTGCCCAACATTCGCCAATAAAAGTTCCAAGGAGGATCCTGCCATTTTGCATTATACAACGTTTATTCAATTTCGCATTCACGTCTTAAATGATAGATTGGTTCTTTTTAGATTCACAAATAAATTCGTAGGAGACTGAATGTGAATCATATTCAACGATACTTAGGAGGGACATGTGTTGAAGAATAATGATAAAAACTCTTTGGTAAGATTGTTGATTTTTTGAGTTTGGCAAAGAAAAGTGTTATACTATGATTTAAGAAATGTGATACGGAACCCGTTTGAAACCCCAGATAAAAGGGACCAAGAGAAATAAAAATGAAACTAATAAAAACGTGCCCAACGATACGTTTTTCCTTGTACCCGCTAACTCTGCTGACTTTCACATTTCCACAAACCTCTCACAATCTAAATGCCTTTCCATTAACACGAAAACTGTACAAAATCATAAAAATCACACTTAAGAGCTCCAAGAAATGTTTTTCCATTACAGATTTCCGCGCAAAGCTGTAACAAGATGGCGGAAAAAAAATTCGGCGTGATTTATGGTTTTCACGTAACGTTCCTCTTTTGTTACGAAATGAACTTGGAAATTACGAGATGTAGCGCCTGAGTGGCACTTTGATGCTTTTTTGTGTATCACTTGGGAATACTGATCATGCTGTTGAAATATTTTTGAGAAAATGTTTTATGTGTTTTATCTGTACGATAATATAATACTGGCTACCAAGGCTTATTACTTGGATCAAAAAAATAGCCATGTTTTAGATATTAATTATTACTTATTTAAGTACAGGGAACAGCTATCAATATTATCCCCAAAACGTTAGTAAACATTACCTAATCGATCATAGATACATATGTAGAAGTATAGCGGTACGTTGTTTTTTTCCGCATTATCAAGCTAATGTGTTCCGACAGCCAGACAAATGACTTCCCTTCAATACCCAAGATATTAGCTAAAGACCTTTCAAAGAATCATCCACACACTATAGGAAAAAAGCTATAGAAATTCACGAAGTAAAAAGTCTGATGCAAACTTGGTACTTGAGAAATCTGTATAAGTTACTGAAAAGGAACAGAATTAAAGAAGAAAAGAAGAACAAAAAGAAGGAAGATTTCAAGAAGGCTGGTGTTCAAGAAGTTAGCTAGATAGTTGGTAGGTCTTACGTATCTTATGATATAGCAAACATAGCTAAAAAAATCGATTCTTGGAGAAGATATCTAGGTAACCTAAACAATTGAATCTACCACGAGAAACTAAATAACTAACTATTGAGAATCTCGAATGAAGAAAGTAGATAAAAGTAATAAAGCTGAACAACATAATTCACTTCTCAAATGGCAGTGATAAAAAACAAAATATTTGAGTAACTGCCAAAAGTAATGACCGAAGAATCCGATGACATTGGCTAAAATGCAATAAATGAACTTTTATTCACTGAAGAAGTAAAAACCGTTACTCAAGACTCAGATTACGACAATGAGCTTAACACTATCAAAATACGCACATTCCCCGGTTTATTTTAAGTCGCATTCTCCTTTTGACGTACATTTATTATGCTCACATGTAACGACACATTCCGGAGGTGAATAGACTAGAAATGCAGCATACTAATTCGAGTCGCTGATGCAAAATTGGCAAAGGCGATAACCATTTAGTCTTTCTAAAAAAAACAGTTTGGTGACGTCTTTCTTACGTTATACTCAATTTTATTTGAAGAGCCAGTAGGTAATTGTTGTATAAGTAAATATATCATTAATGTTAAAAATAAACTATAATTTACGATCTTAGCTTGTTACTTTCAATAAAAACGATTAAAAAAGAATCAAAAATAGCATAGTCATGTACATAAAAAACAAAAAATACCTCACATTGTAAGCGTCTTTTGTAATCCATTCAGAGATGGAAAACAAAATTCTTATCATTAAGTCAGCAAGTCAACCAATTTGAACTCTATCACGTTATGGTTACAATTCACTATTAAATGTTTCTATTAGCTTTGGTCCAGATGTGGTTGAAGCGACAGCTGTTACTCTACTAGAATTCTTTTCTGTAATCATCAACTCAAAAACTGTTCAATATTCTATAAACATCCCCAGGTTAACTTTTTAAATAACACATCCCTTATTTCATTATTTCTCACACAAGGCACAATTTAATTTGAAATTAGGTCTCCTAACTCAGCGATCCTGACGTTTTAAACTGAAGAGGGAGTGTCAATAAATTACCATTACCACTAATAACCGATAACCATTTCACACCATTCTACACTTAATTCCCATTCACAAGTGCCAAAAACTGATAAAATACATCCGGGAGTGCACAAAATGGTGCATCCCTTGCCAACTTTAGGCATATGGCAACTGCACTACATGTAGAAGAGCTCTCATGGATGACGGATGAAGATGAGACACTAACAGGTGGAGTAAACAAATGACTAATGGAATATACGGTTGTTTATGCAAGCATTAGACACTTTGACGAAGCCATTAAGAAGGAGGGAATTCATCACACATTTGTAAATGAGGCCAGAGGGACATCCGTCTTGCTTGAATTTGAGTTGGCAGACAAGACGGCCGGTCTGAAGGGAAATTGAATTTAGTAGGTAAATATGGACTGCCGTGTGTGACTACCATTTGAAGAACAAATTAGGGATATTTAGTATGATTAAAAGACAAGCATTGTTATGAAGTTCAGATAGGCAGACGCTCCATGTCACTTAATGGTATTCAGCTGCCTTAGTTCAGAAGCCGACCTTATGGGAAAAAGTTAGGCAGATGACGATGAAGTTTGTTTCTTGATTTCAAGTAAAGTTTTAATCGGAAGCCGCCAGAAGCGGTCTATTATATGATCTAGTTTTATTTTTGTTTTATTCTAGTTTTACTCTAGCATCAGCAGTCAAGCAATTCATAACAAAGACCTATGGATGACGTAGAGTAAAAGGCCTTTTACAAATACTATCAGACTTATCATTAATCTAGTAGAAATTGTCAATAAAGGTAGCGACGCCATTAAAACTGACAACGATAAATGGTTGTCAAAACTACTCGAAGATGGTTCCCTTTTCTTTCTTGGACTTGTAGAATTCTTTACACAGGTATTCCTTACAAAAGCTGGCTTCAGCACTAAGTGCTCTGCCCCAATACGAAATAGATTTATCATCGTTGGTTTATAAAAACTTACGATCTAAGCTTTTAACAGATATAAGGGCAATAACCTAATGTAACCTTACTTTTCGGCCGTAGATAAACTGAGTCGTATGTTTTTTATAGGAAAAAAACATATGAAGATCGTCTGAGACAACTACTATCTCACATTTTGCTAAAAGAGTACCTTTAGTCATTATCATATACATAGCCTTTTCCCAACTATGTTGGGGTCGGTTTCTAATCCAAAAGGATATAGTTGAATAGGTACCGGTATTTTACAAGAGTGGTTTTAGTGCTACTGCATTATGATTGTTACGGAATGCTGAAAGACCTACCAATAATATGTAATTTTTCTTTTGGAAATAAAACTCCGGACGCATTAATATTATTGCGTAAGATTTGTTTCATATCCGTAGATAGTTCATTCCCAAAAGACTTCATATTTATATCTTAAGTTTATGATTTCCGATACCGGTGCGTCAAAGCAATAAAGACAAATTCCAAACGATGAGATTATATCATTGTTATATACTGTAATATTTATTTATATTTAGAAATCTGCCTCTTCCTTTGTTCAGTGCAATATTTTTTATTTTTTACCATTAAGTCTACTAACCTAACTCCTATCATTAGAACTGCCTACATTCATTTCTTCGTCATCTATCATCTCTAAACCTTCCTTCTTAGAATCCATTAATAAGATAGGAACAGGTATGCCTTTTTCTATCTCTTCCTTTTGCTATGTCAACTCTAGCATAGCAAGCGATGTTATTCATATCTCAATCACCTATAGACCTCCCCTGTTCCTAAATGCTCCCTTCGTTACACTCATAATACTTATTCATACCTTCCCCATTATATCTATCATCCCTAACACTATCTCCACCTATCTTCCACCACCCATAATACATATCCCCTTATTTCCTATCAGCTCTATTAACCCTAGTCCTGCCACCCTAACCATCGCTTCCACCACGGACCTTACGAAGCTCAAAGCCAAGCGTTTCTCACCAGTGCCGTTAATCCCCGAGGGCCTGATCCTGGCGTCGTATCGGCCTGGGCCCAGGATCTGATCTAAAATTTGCTTCTCTTTCTCCCTGAAGTTGATCTTCCCACCGTTCATGCATCTGTGGATAGAATATGAATTGAGTTTTATTTTTAACACTTTTTTAACACTTTTGTTCTTTTTGTCATTGTCTTTACCATGATAGGTGTCGGTTGAATTTGTTCTATGTTTCCTTTGGGATCTAGTTACAATTGATTCGTTTAACGTCGTGTTCCGTTAAATCGAGAGCATTGAACAACTAAAGCAATTTAAAATTAGATGAAGTTCATGATAGGTTGATACCACATTGATACCTGTACCGGATGATTATCCATTAATTTATCTACTGTTCACTTATAAGATACTTATATTATTTAGTGCTAAGCATTTCGAATTTACAACATCATTATTTTTGTCTTAAGAATGAGACGTAACGATGCTTTAAATATGCTTAGCAGTAAATGTATTTAGTGATTTCTGGCGGCCATAATATTTTTCTGTTATTAATGATTAAGTTGTCGCCTTGCGCATTCTCTCATACCGTATGTTGACAACATAATCGGGCGTCGCATCGGTATAACTTCTAAACCGTCATTGTGGTGTCATTTTCTCTGCAATATTGTTCTTGGCAGCGCTCAAATGCAGCGGCAACTATATAGGAATTGTTATTTGTATTTATGGAAACTGCATCAGGAGAATCGCGACGCTCGCCATATTTGTGTCATCATCGGAATCAATAAGTAAGTACTTTAATTCTAAATCCTGTCTACAAAATGATGAACAAAAAGGTCTAATTTAACCTTTAAAACTTTAGATTTTATCGTATCTTGAGAGTTTTGACTAAAATACCCTTTTAACAATCCGAAGTGACAGATTTAGGTTACTGCTGATTAATAAGTACCTTCAAGAAATATTTGATACTTTGGACATCTACATTTTTTCACGTGGAATAGCTTCCGTACATAAATTATAGAAGTTTTATTTATTGCCGCCAAGAATTCCGAGTTTCTGAGGAATGTTTTGAAGAGATATTTAAATCACTAAGAAACTATACCGTAGTGTTTATTTTTCGGGCGTCTCAGACATAGATTAATATGTTGTGTGGGAATATTGTATCACAGATTACCTCATATTTGATACTGAGGTGAAATACAAGAGTTATTAAGTAATAGAAAATGTTCTGGATATAGATGTGCAGTTTGTTTTGTTTATCTAAACGTTTTTATTTACGATGAATTTGTAAGTTTTTAAGTGTAGTGGGTTAAGTCAAGAATAGGTAGCATGTACTAATAGTAACAAAGAATAGGATTTTGTTATTGTAATGACGATATTTTCGAGAAATACCTCGATGTATAAAAAACTGCAATCTATTGGAAAAACGTCAAGCAATATCATGTTTTTCAGCTAGTTTATATGGATATGTGATCGCATACACGCATGACAATAAATACTTCATTTTAAAGGATCATGGCAACCATATGTACTGCTGGAGAGGTGATAAATTTAACTCTATATTGCTATCAATGAAAAATAAAAATAGCGACGACGACGTGGGGACATCTTTATGACTATAAGAAAATAAACCGTCTTTCCTTGTGTATTTAAACCACTTTTCATCAAGGAACTTCTTACGGTACATATCAAACTGTCGTCTGCACTACGCCTCATTGAACTGAAAAATTACTGACATTTTTCAGCGCATAGAATTTTGTGCCAAAACGATGCCGTATGCCGATGACAAGGAGATAAGTAATTATAAAAATAGCCTACCTAACAGTTTGTTATAACCACTTTTAACTATGGAATATACTGCCACCGTAAGCAAAGGATTGTATCTGCGGAAAACAGACCTTTTTAGAAGAAACGGGTGCATCTATGTCAACCATTTTTTGACGTGACAACGTCTTATAATTCGATGGAACCGGCTGCACGCACCAAAAAACGGGCGTTACCTCGCTCTGAGGCGTTCCATAAAACAATTGCTCAACGCACATTCATACTTGTAAAAACTATGTACAATGTAAAAAAAAAAAAAATGACATAATTGTATTTATGCGTACAAATTAATGTAACTTGATCAATTCAATTGTGATTTCCATTTACCTCCTTCTCTATATCCATACAAAATATCTATCAAACAAATAAAATTAAAATTTTCTTTTGAAAAATGCAACCATTCGATCAGTATTTTCTTATGACGTTGTCACGTTCAACTATCGTCAGTAATCCGACTTTACAGACAACCGATTTTCGCCATTCTTATTCTTCAGAAGTGCCAGTATTATTATATAGGTAAAATTAACTTCTTAATATGTTAAAGAAGTCGCAGCGCGGTGTTGAGCGGACTGAAATATACCAGGGATTAATTCTAATTTATTTTATCAACACGTCACTTCGGGTCAGTTTAACATCGTTTGTTTTGACAACGTGTCTTAGAATGGCAAATTTTCGTTGTATAAACTAACAGGAATTGATCAAAAGGGTAGGATAAATAATGGTAGTGAAAAGATGGAAAATAATAAATAATAGTAAATGTCTATCATTTATCGGATTTAGATGTATTTTAAAAAGTGAGAGCAGTCGCGCTTGCGACCACTAGACCAACGAGGTAGTCGTTGGTCTAGTGAGCATGAGGTCCTGGGTCGAACCCAGGAGCTCATGCTCATTCTCCATCTGGATTTCTCACTAGCAGCCACGGAGACTGGTGCCCGGTTGATGGCAATAGACTCGCCCCCTATTACATGGGACTTAAACATAACTGGCGAAATATGGGTATCCTATTAAGTACACCTCTGCCTAACCCTTCGGGGATTACAGGCGTGATATTATGTGTTGAAGCACAGGTGGGCGGCTAGTTTAGCAATGAATAAATAATTGTGGGTGTGCCACCAGGCACAAACTTAAAGAAACAACTTGTTTATAATTTATCTACTTATAATAACAAGGCATTCGTTCATTTTAAATAATTAAAAGACAAAACTGGACTTAAATACTACTTACTGACACTTTATGTTGATCGTTTTCAAGTCAGTGAAAAAGTCGTCGTCGCCTTTACAATATACATTATTCTAATGGATATTAAATTATTTGATTCATTGTATTTCAGCATTCAGTATATAAGAGTTATTTGCTTCTGTTCTGGTTTGAATTAAATATTGAACTCAATAAACGCGATAAAAGACCTGAACCGTCTCTCCCCGCACCGGCACACAAGATATCTTCGCCACTGCGACCGCGCGGACAAGAGGTGGCGTGTGAGAATCGCCGTAATCGACTTTTGCTGCCTATAGATGGATATGGATACCTATAGAAAATTGCCTTCGTCGTTCAATTTGCTATACAATCCTAGTCTGCAGTAAAATTAAATAATAAGTATACAAACTCTTTGGTAGATAAAAGAACGGCGATGTGCGAAAATTACCCAGTCGGAGTTGTGGGCGGACTTGGGCGGACGACGATATGAATGAAAATAAAATAATGTGAAGTATATATTACTCTGTCTACGTTAAAAATAAAAAGAGTGTGTGATATTAAAGACTCGGCAAAAATGTCTTGACAAGGTGACATTCTAACAGTGAAATGACGATGGAAATGTCAAAAATCTATTGGATTGTCAAAACTGCCTTTACGAACTTCGTTGAGAAAATATTATCTTTTTAGCCTATTGCGTCGCACTGCTGGTCTCCCCATTCCTGTCCTTCTTCTTCTGTTCTTTGTGTTTTTTGGAGTATGAAGAACAGGGTGTAAAGTTCCTCAGAACTCCACTGGAAAGGGAGGATCCTCCGAGCAGACGGGTGTTGTTTTTGGTGGGCTACTGTCCGACTGTTGTTTTCAGGTAACAGCTGCTTAACTCGTGGAGATTTTGATTTTAGTTCTTCATGTACGTCATAGATGTCGCTTTAGTTCTTCATGTGCGTCATAGATGTCGCTTTAGTTCTTCATGTGCGTCATAGATGTCGCGTCTTTTTGTCGATTTGATTACGGCCGGTGCAAGTTTTTTTTAAATACTAAATAGGCTTGCGTTTGGCCACAACTCGCCCGATGTGAAGCGATGATGCGGCCTAGCGTGGAGCACGCGCGCCTAGAAGCTACCAATCTACTCGAAGTTTGAATATAACCAGATTATAATGACCAGGGAAAAGAGAAGCTGGCAGTGAAGTTTTGCCATCTCCGGCCTATATGTTAAGAACGAGTCTAAAGCGCAGGCCACACCGCCAGCGGGTGGGCGGACGAGCGACGCGAACGACGCGTCGTTTCACCTCTTTTCATACTTTGGTTCACACCGCGAACTATCGAAAGATGGTACTCCCTTTCTTCTCCTAAAATTGTTTGGCCGAAAATCATTATCCATAACACGTATGCTATAAACTTTAGTAACCATAATGTTCAATATCCCGAAATTTTGTTTAACATAATTATCTTTAGTTCTAAAAGTATTCTGTCATAATATCGAGTACTATAATAATTGATTCTCCTAATTTTACATGACCTAAAGTCATATGTCCTAAGTATTGTGTTAAATAATGTGCATTATTCCGAATGTTCATTTAGAATAATTTTTTTAGTCTAAAACATTTGCTAAAAATTAGGTTTTAGTGACAGAAACGAATCGCTGTAAATCCGACTCCACGCAGTCTTGTCTGCTCTACCCCAAGAGTGTAATTTAAAATCGCGTAGGCGCGGAGGGGCGAGGCGGCCCGCGAGTTGAGGAGCAGGTGGTTGTAACACTCGCCGCTGCGGCTGAGGCTGGCCGGCGAAGCCGGCCAGCAAGCCGAAGCTGCGGTGGTGAGCGTTAAACTCATCTGCGACGATAAACTCGCGTGGGACCGCCGGAGCCCCGCAGCGCCGGAGCCGTGACAGAAACCATGCCTGCTGCATGTTGCATGCTTGCTTGCATGCTGCATGCTTGCTTGTATGCTGTGTGCTTGCTTGCATGCTGCATGCTGCGTGCTTGCTTGCATGCTGCATGCTTGCTTGCATGCTTCATGCTTGCTTGCATGCTTGCTTGCTTACAAAAACCACATGTTCACAATCAACTGCTTTATTGAGTACATGTATAATATATTTATTTATGTATAATAAAAAATTATAAGAGAGAGAAGTTCATAGCAAAAGCTTTGTTATACAAATTTGTTCTAAGAATATTATTATTATAAATAAACAATAAGTAATTTGAATTTAGGACTTATAACTTTTATTGAAAACGGTTTTATGTCTTTTGTATGTTATTGATTGTAATATTTATGACAAACGGATTTAGGACATGTTATATTTAGGGATTTCAATTTTATGGCATGTGATATTATGTGATATTAAGTTCGGGTAAGTTATCATTCGGACAAATGATGATTAGGACAAAAAAAGTTATGGCACTTTAAATTATGGATAAAAAAGTTAGGTGACACAATAGAGAACCTCGAAAGATATGAACAAAGTATGAAAAGGGCGTCGTTCGCGTCGCTCGCCTGCCCGCCAGCTGGCGGTGTGGCCTGCGCTTTAATCGTCACGCTATGTTTCATGGGCCTACCTCGATGACGACACAGGCTCAATAAAATGTTTAGATAGGTGAAGATTTTATTTTGTTGATCTGAGTCTGTAATTGTGTATGTGATCGGTATTGGTTCGATACGGGGTACTACTTATTGATGTTAGTTCTTTGTGATAAATCAGATTAAATAAGTCGTCATTCGCTGTCTAATAAATATCTAAATGGTGATGGGCAGTAAGCGTTATTGATAGCTATGAATACACAATTACTATAAATCTTAATAATTGAGGATAAAACATATTGCTCTTTATGAGTTTATATTATTATACGATTTATGATTCATGAGAGTTGTAAATACTAACGATGAATACTTGACGTTGTATCTACCCTGCAAAATATAGCATCTTTGACATATAGTAACTAGTTTTATTTTGTTAAGCGTTTAACGAAAACAAAACAAAACTAAAGATTATAAACTTTCACAATGAAACTTTTCAATAAAAATATATTTTTACAAGTCGTATAAATTATTTTTTCTTTCATTATTATTTTCTCAATTCCGGTCTTAATGGACAGCAGTCTTTCATTTCCGTAAGACATCATTAGATATTAAATATTTGTTCGACTAATAGCTGATTACTCATAGCAAAATAATACATAGTACATAAGTACAAAGTTTATTTAACCTTCCTATCACAACAATCAAGTAGAAACAGTTCATTGTTTATTCATATACATCGCTAATATGTAAACATTACGTCCGTCTTACATAAATAGGCAAAGAATAATAAATCTTGACGTAAAAACTCGTATAATAATAAATATGTCAAAGTCAGAAAGCTGTCGGCGAGCTTATTATTAAGTTAGAAAAGTTCTCGAGCATAAATCACAGACATCTTACGTTTAAAATTGTAGACGAGGGCATTTCCCGACAAACTAGGGATTACGGGAAATGTTATTTTGTAGACGAATACTTGCTTTGCATAACAAAATATATAAATAGTCATATCAACCACTATAAAATACTGCAATACACAGACGTATACACACACATTTATATAGGCACCTAATTATAAATGAACAGTTTATTTATAAACGATGCCTTCACGTCTGCTTAACCATACCATTTTGACGTTTAAACGACGCTTAACTATTAGCTACGTTTGTAATTCTACCCTAATTCAGACATACATATGGAAAGAAAAATTGGAGCTGGGTCTATTCTTCAAATATCTAATAGGAACACACACGGACAGATAACATAACACGCCTGTAATCCGCGAAGATTTGGCTGAGGTGTACTTAACTTAATAGTACCTTCACCCACATTTCCAAGTTATGTTTAAGTCCCATGTAATACGGAGCGGGCCTATTGCCATCACCCGGGCACAAATCCAGACTTCGTGGCTGTTACTGAGGAGTTCCTGATGAAAAAACCCAAAAATAGTTTGCCCGACCTGGGAATCGAACCCAGGGCCCTATGCTCAGCACTCTCGCTTGAGACCACTAGTCCAACGGCAGATAATATCTATAGCCACTTAGCCAGTGGGTATCCAAGAGTGATTAATGGTCATCAAGAAGAAGGAGAGGTAGGAGGACAATGTACTCACTCTGAGCGATGTGTGATGAATAGCAACACCAATACGAGGGCGCATGATGGCCGCGGGAGTTCCATCCTCCGTCTGCAACAAAAAAACATAATATTAATCATCTTGAAAGTTTTAGAAAACACCATGCAGCAAGTGTGAGGAGCTCATGGCTAAATAATAACAGCCGCACGCGTCGATCTTCAAAGTGAAGCCGCGCTTGCCAAGGTCGTTCTCTGGATGGGTGACCGTCATTTACATAGCGAGTTTCCTCCGTGCTTCGAAAATCACGTTAAGCTGTTGGTCCCAGCTATCATTTGTAGAATTCAGGCAGTCGTTACAAGTGGTCAGTGGCCCGAAAGTCAGACAACCAGTCTGGGTTGTGGAGGACAGATAGGCAGTCGCTCCATCCTGCTGCTAAAACTTATTGTCAGACTTTCATACGTGTAACGACTGTCAAATATAAAAAATGACAGTCGGGACCAATGGCTTAACGTGTTTTCCGAGGCACGGAGGCAGGTAATGGGTGGTCACCCATCCACGGGTCAACTAAGACAAGCGTGATTGGCATTTCAGGAAGCAGTTCTTGAAAAAAAAAATCCTCAAAGAAAATACCAAACCATCGGAAATGTCAAAGTCATTTGCATAACAAATAAGATTTTATCCATTTTCGGACAATTTTGAATTAAATTGAAGCGATTTCTATTTTATTCATCGTTCGACAATGCTGTACCGTTGCAGTTGCCAATATGGCGCTATACAATAAACTGTCATTATTCTATTAACCAATAACTGTTGACTTCCTTTGACAACTTGCCTTGTACTCTTTTATAAGCATATCCTTTGACAACTTACATTGCCTTTTATTCTTTTGTATGCATTTGAATGCGCAGTTGCAATGTGTTGGAAAATTATTAACATCGTGCGCCATATCCTTATGTATTCTTGTTCCATTTAGTCCAGCGTCACGCAGTCATTCATTCCCTTCTCTTGCATATCATTCCTCACATGATCCTCAGATATTTTCAGGGACTTTCCTCTCCCTCTCCATCCATCTAACATCTAAATGTTCATCTCTCTCTATAAGTCATATGCGTTTCATCCCTCCTCATTAAATGTTCATTCCCAGCCAAAAGATTTCCTTTCAACTATTCTGATACTGGCACCACTTCAGAATTAGAATCAGAATCATTTATTTGTTAAACATAGGTATAAACATTAGGGATCTTATAAATAGTTAAGGTTATTGCTATGTTTTGACGTCAAACACAAAAATATAAATTAAATAATTATACTGGTTCAACAATAACGGTAGGATAATTTTCGCTGTCACAATTATTTACAGTTAGGTTACTGACAGACAGTTTATAATTCTATTAACATTTAACCGAACATGTCGTCTCTATGATTGAGCGCAAGTTAATGGGGTCGCCTCCCGACCTTTCCCGTTGTATTATAAATAAAGTGCATCGTGAAAGTTTACGTGGTTGGACGACCGCCATCTTGCATTATTGATGCTGTCTGCCCCGTACATAGGGTTACCATTTCAAAGAAAAAGTCCTGACAAAAACCTTTTGAAAGAATGTTCGGACGTTTTACTTTTTGATCTTTCTTTTACCTTTTCTTGTTTCTTAAAAAAAATCCTCTAATTTAGAAAATAGTCCGGACAAAGGGCCAGGCAGATACACATGTCCAGATAGATCCTGATGTATGGCATCCCTACCGTTATGGTACTATGACTAGGGATGGACTGTAAGTTTCAAGAAATTGGTTTTTTAAAGAGTGTTCGTGTCCCGGATATTGATTTCTGTATGTTTTGCTGTAAATGTTAGATTCTCGTGTCAGTTTGTGAACTTGACGGCCAAAGTGATGATGATGATGATGCCATCTAGCCGATTTCGGCCACAGCGACTCCATTCCATGGCTTTCTAGGGAGGTTGTCGAGAACTTTGGTGTACTGCTATTTCATGAGCTCGCAAGTGGCTAGCATATCCAACTTTGACCAAATAACATTTTAGCAGCAAAAAGGTCAAAAATATATACGAGCAGCACTTGGCCTAGGACTTCGTCCGCTAAAATTGTGATAGCTCGACTAACATGCAAGATATAAAAGTAATTTATAGCACCCACGAATAATGTAGCTTTCTGCCAGTGAAAGAATTTTTAGAACTGATCATTAGTTCCGGAAATTATTTCGTAAAAACTTACTTACCTCTTTACAATATTGGTATAGATGTAAATAGGAATGTAGACAAAAGTCTTTGAAAGCAATTACTATTTGTCTCAGGTTTCCTCATAAGATTATCTTTTACCATCTTAATAAGAAAAGAAAACGTTTCTTTTCTATTTTAGATCAAGCCTGACCGACATCATTATAGTCAACACGCTACGGAAATCCATTAACGAAATAATGGTTTGAAAGAAAACCTTTCCCAAGTAGATCTTATCGTGGCAATTATTTAATCAAACAAATTGACGCACAGTCTTGGCATGGGCACTATAACCAACTACAAGCAAACCAGCCCTGGTATTCACAAACGCTTCGATTCGGAAAGTCGTATGTCTATCTCGCTCGCTTTCGTAATACCAAAAAAAGATAGACGACTTGTCGAATCGAAATTGAATCGAAGCGTTTGTGAATACGGAAGCAGGACTATTACGTGACACACTTTTAATCACAATCCGAAGAATTTTGAAGCAAATTTATTGCGCTTGAAATGTTTGAAAAATTAGTCTGTTCTGCACGGTAAATATATTGTTAAATGACGTTTGAATTGTGAGTATGTAACGCAATTTCTCCGCAGTTTTATTAACGTCACGCCTGCATTTCTCACAAAATCAGGCAGGTGTATTCGAGTATTACATCGAAGACGGCGAGTCTATTGGCATCAACTGGGCAAGGCTAGCCAGCACTGAGAAATTCCTAAAGAAAAAGAAACCCAATAACTCTTAGTCAGGCTTGGGGACCAAACACAAGACCGTCAGCTCAGAACCACAAGACCTACGAGACATACCAGCTATATAAAAATCTACAAAATCAAGCAAACTCGCAACGCATCGCGCGCCGTACGTGTACGACCAGAAGCAGTAGCACGAGCGGTCGGTCTAAACGTAACGTAAATAAGCCGATTTTTTAATCGAAAATACAATTATCATATAGCAACCCATAATATACCCATATATATAATATGAATGAAATTGTTTGCAACAAGCACAATAAGTCTCATGCATAGATTAGAATAAATTCTTAAAATTATGAAAATATTATATGTAAAACGAGTATTTTTAATTTCAAAATCGACGTATTTACGTGCAATTCGTACACTGTGTTAACACTGTGCGCTTGTACTAGGGCCTCTGATTCGTGAACGCTGACGAGCAAAAGGAACTTTAATGTAGGAATCAGATCAGCAACTGACGATACGTAGTTTCTGCTTACCTCAATGTGAAAAAGCGTGAGCATGTGTTTATGTCACATTTATAATCAAACATGGAGACCCATTTCAATTACGAAATCGATAAATGAATATCCCTGGCAGACATGTCGTCAATCCGCAGGAAATCGAATTTATAAGACTTTCCGATCGTAAAACGATTTACAGGGTCGATCCCCCAAACCTTGATTCGGGAAATTATAATTTCATCTGGATAAACTCGATTTTAGGCTTGTTGAAATGGGAAACATCTTTACATGATTTTTTCCTATTACGATACACTGAAAGATATTATAACCTAGACTGAAGTGTGCACACACTCATTGCTGGTTGACAGCTTAGTGGAGTTTTTTGATGCTTTGTTTTAGGTTATCAGTAGTTTAGGTTATTTTATTTATTTAAACTTCATGTACAATAGTGGTACATAGGCGGACTTAATGCCACAAACTGACAAATTTTCTCATTCGATTTTGAACTTAACCGTCAAAATTTTATGGTTTAAAATCATTTGGAGAAATTTGACAGTTTGTGGCGACATGTGCTAGCGACTGTGTATAGTCATTTACAGAAATAAAGTTTAAAATTAAAAACTTCAACAGTCAGTCAGTCAGTTTTTGTATCTTCAGATAGGACTTCAGACAGGTATTCCGTATAATAGACATTTCTGTTTAAATCGCAATCTACATCGACCTACTTAGTATACCAGAGTCCACAGTAAAACTAATTTTCCCAGATATGAGACCTAGCTAGATCGATTTTTCGCCCCCGTAAACCATGATATTGCAAATTTCATGGAAATCGTTAGAGCCATTTTCGAGAACGTGATTACAAAACCCTCAGTTAATAGTCTAGCTAGGATATACTCCCTTGTTTCAACTTTTCATTTAAACAAAAGAAACTACACCAAACAGTTCACGCAGTAATCGACAACCAACTCCCATAAAAACAGTGAGCGATTAACTATTAACTGAATAAAAAATTAAAGTCATTAACTGTAACAGTGAGTACTGACCTACATACTGTAGCTACTCTCAAAAATGTTCGGTTAATTTACAAACTACCGTCCAAATGTTTGAGTTAGGAACACGCGAATATTAAATCAAGGGGCTGCCCGGCTGGGGCAGATTAGGAAGTTTCGTTTACCAAACTAAGATGGCCACTAATGGAGACGTATTTAGAAACTATTTGAATTATTCAGATTCTAGTGATAGACCTGATTAAGCAGTAGTTAAAGCTCTTTCCGAAGGGGTTCGATCGGTGAAGTTGTTACTAGTCACAATGTTCCCACTGCTGGGACAGAGGCTCTCTGTCAGAGATAAAATAAAATCACGCCTGTAATCAGAGTAGGCATAGGAGTACTTAATATGTAGTACACCCACATTTCGCCAGTTATGTTTAAGTCCCATGTAATAGGGGGCGAGCCTATTCCCATCAACCTGGCACGGATCCAGACTCCGTGGCTGCCACTGAGAAATGCTTATTGGAAAAACCCAAAAGCACTTTGCCCGACTCGGGAATCGAACCCAGGACCTCATGTCCATCCTGCATGCTCATCCTGTAAGAGTTGGTTGATGTCACCATGGGTTCGATGTTTTAGTTCTAGGATATGCCGGTTTCCCAAAGATGTTTAACTTTACCGTTTTAAGAGCTGTTGAAATGAATTGCACAAGGTAGTGTGACTGCCTGGGTTCAAACCTAACCCCTAAGTCGTTAGTGCAACTGTCACCAGACCACTGAACAAGCCTGCTGGGTGGCCATCAAATAACTTTAGTAAAATGTGAAGGCTTTACCTGCTGTGTTTATTTTAAGGTAAGGCTAAAAATAGCCTGTAAGTTAACGATGTTATAGAACCAAGAGCGGGGGTTGGTTTTGGAAATATTTATAGGTACGAGGCATTCAAGAAATTGAATTAAATTTCTGGGTGGGATGAGGGTTGGGGTCTTGAAATTGAAAAATTAAATTTCATGTATTTTAATAGGTAATTAGGTTCCTGTAGAATTGATGATTGGCAAATCTTGCCAACCATCAACCGCTAACCGCAGCGGCAAAGCCTCCCAATCTCAATGACAGTCCGCAGCGACAATACGCCTACACAGCCTACATTACTGAGGCAAAATCACGAGCGCGCGGTGTAGCTTAATTAATTAACAGTAAAAAGAAGAACTAAATTTCTATGCAGAAGTTGACAGTCTTATCAAATATGGATAAATTGTTATCACAAAAACCTTTTCAAAGTTTTATTTACTAGAAGGCCCGACGGTTGACACGGAATCGAAATGTTGGCCCACCTTCAAAATAAGTTGAGCAGCCTTCTTAGACGCTTAGAGATGGAAACGTCGCGACTTCCGAGCAAGAAGCGTTATTTCTGTAAGTGCTCAGACATGATTTGAATATTTAATGAAGCAGTTATTTATTACGGCTTTATGGAGTCAATACGACTACCATTATTTTACTCTGAAAGCCTTCTTAGCATAAATAGGTCCATTCATAAATTCATTCACAATTACCATATTTCTTGGTGACTGCATTATATAGAAGGCAACAAACGCCAGACTTGTAAAGATAAAGGACACTACATTTTATCAAGATTATTTATATTTATAGATTATTAGAAATTAGGTAAGGTACTTTGAGATTGGAGAAGTGCTGGAGATGAAGTGGAAAAGCCGTGACCAACGAGTTATAGATCGTAGGTCAAACCCAGGCGGACACATTACCTTGTTATATCAAAAGAAAAAAATTCATCACCAGGTGCATTCAAAATGGCGAAGGAAAACGTCGTGAGGAGACTGGCATATCCTAGAACCAACATTTGATGACATGTGACATAGCTACCCACCCCCGAGATTCATAGTTCTCCCAACAGGTGAACCCAAGACATGCCCCCTGATTTTTGGGATTCATGTGCGTATTTATCACTTGCTTCGGTGAAGGAAAACATCGTGAGGAAACTATACCAGCATGCCTGTAGAAATTTCTCGACGGCATGTTAAGCCAAGTCACAGGTCTATGGGCGGCATTAAAACTCTGATAGAGGGTTAAGTTTCATTATTGTGTGTTTGGTACCACACAATAATGAAAGAAGAATGGCCAATTTTTTTACATGTGCATAAAGTTTCAATAAATAAATTATGCTTATGCTAATGTTAGTAAAAACGGACATTTACTTCTTCTTCAGATAAATTAGGTTATAATAGTAAGATAATTTAGGTAATTAAGTACTTAGAGTTCAGGTCTAAAAACACAGCCATGCACGAGAAACTGGTGCTCATTACACGTAACTAACTTAACTTCAGCCCTGTAACTTTACAATCACTGTAGTCGCCATTTTCTTGTCATGGCGGCGGATGTTAACACATTAACTACGCCATCTAGCGTGCTCTAGAGTAACTACTAACTGAATGTTACCCGACATTTAAACTATAGTCTGTTTATGTTTTCTATAGGTCAAAGAGTTTAATTCTTTTGTAGATAAACAATCAATCGTCGAATCCGACTCGGCTGGGCAGCGTTCGGGAAGTTGCGTGGTATCTTCTCGTCCAACTTACCGCAGTGTCTCAAGACGAAAGTCTATGACCAGTGTGTGTTGCCAGTGATTACATACGGGACCGAAACGTGGTCGCTCACAATGGGCCTCATCAGAAGGCTTAAAGTCACCCAAAGGGCAATGGAGAGGGCTATGCTCGGTGTTTCGTTGCGTGATCAAATCAGAAATGAGGAGATCCGCAAGAGAACCAAGGTTACCGACGTTGCCCGAAGAATAGCCAAACTTAAGTGGCAGTGGGCAGGGCACATTGCTCGCAGAACGGATGGCCGATGGGGCCGAAAAGTTCTGGAGTGGCGACCGCGAACCGGAAGACGCTGCGTTGGAAGGCCTCCCACTAGGTGGACCGATGACCTTGTAAAGGTTGCAGGGATCCGCTAGATGCGAGACGCACGGGACCGGTCAATGTGGCGACACTTGGGGGAGGCCTATGTCCAGCAGTGGACGTCTTTTGGCTGAAATGATGATGATGATGATGATGAGATAAACAAGCTTTATGAAGTTACTTGACATTTACACTTTGATTTAAATATTATGTCCAAATCAGTGATCTTCACGGTTCAAATTAACGTTGATTTGAACTTTTAAAGTTCATCGACTAATCTCTCTCGCCTCGTTGAGCGCAAGCGAGACTGCTGAGCGAGAGGTCCTCAGAGCCTATACGTGTGGCAAAAGCCTTTCGTATTTCTGCAATGACTGTCAACAGGCTTTATGTCTGTGTTTTGGTTTACCATCAGAGTTTTCGCTGATAGAATGTGACTTTTTAGAGGCCCCCTGGGTGCGATCTTCTGGTAATGAAAAGTGTTATTGGTTTGGTCTGTAAAAGATCTACAAATGACACCCAGGACCAACGGCTTAACGTACTTTCCGGGGCACGGAGGAAACTCGGTATGCAATGGGTGGCCACCCATCCAAGGACCAATCTAAGCAAGTGCGGCTTAACCTGAAGATCGACCCGAATGGCTGTTATTATTTAGCAAAGAGCTCCTATATATTTATAGTAAAAGTCTCGCCCGGACTTAAATATTCCTGTACACACCTCTGCCTTCGCCTTCGTGAAAATCCAGGCATGATGTTACAGAGCCAAAGATGTAAAAAAATCATCCGTTTGGAGTTTTAAAATGATTAAATTCCGCCCTCGTCCTGCAAAGGATAAAGGCATTGCTACGGCGTAGCACCGCTACGAGCTACGCCCACTCGTAGCGTATCAGTAATTTGCTACGAGCGTACTATTCGTAACTATTCAGAGGATTTCGGAATTTACTGGACAAATCCAATTTTATAACATGTATTGTTTTCGACAGCTGGTATTTTGGTTGATATTCTCGGAATTGGTTTGACAGATCCATTTCGTTTTTTTATAATCCGTTTAAGCCGTGAGCGTAAAAGCCTACTCGAAATACCTTTTTACGGTGGAGTTTACCTTTCGTGTATTTCAACTAGAAAATGTTAACCAATTTCATAGTTGACAGCGCTGATGAGTTTTTTGGTGCCCTGTTATAGTTTGTTGTTAGTTTATTTAATGGTTTTTAATTAATACTTTATATGGTTAGTTTACTCTAAATCATAATTATCGACAACATTCTCCTGCCCTTATGCAGATTTTGTTGTGGTCGCATCATGTCTTCTTCTTTCTTATGTTAAGTCGCGAGTTAATAGGCTTCTTTTGGGTTAGCTCGTTCCATCGTCGACCTCATCTCTGTCCCCAGGACTAGATTGAGGTCAAGAGTAAACTCATTTAGTATAAAAAAAAAAAAAAAAAAAAAAAGGAATGCTCTATTATTCGTCTCACCAATTTGTATTAAAAAAAAAAACTATACAATTATAGCACAGTAGGACCTATTGCAAAAACTCAGTTCTATTTAATAAAAACGTTAATCTCAGACAACAGTCTCTCCAAACATTTAAAAATTCAACAAATACCTACTCGAATCATTGAGACAAATCACTTAACATTAACAATGTAACTACCAACACATTTCCCAACGACTTTCTCAACGTAGAACTAAACTGAAACAGCTGATAACAGACGTATCGGCTCATTAACTAGTTTATAAATAGTTTGTTTGTGAGTATTCTTGTATGTGAGTATGCGTTCCGCGCGCGCCAACGCATAATTTCGCGTAACGTTAAGACTCGGACATACTAGAATATTTTTATTTAATACTAACTTTTGCTCGCGAATCGCGACCTTCGTTCGCGTACCCTTTTTGAATCGCATTTAGTTCCCAATTTCAAATGTTTTAATTTTTTGTACGGACCCCTAATATTTTTCTTAAATAAAAGGAACCCAAGTTACTCCTTATAACATCAGCTATCTGCCAGTAAAAGTCGTGTCAAAATCGGTCCAGCCGTTTCGCAGATTAGCCGGAACAAACAGATAGACAGACGGACAAAAATTGAAAAAATGTGTTTTTGTTTTATGTGGCGCATATATTTTAAACGGCAGTTATATTATAAAGCTGTTATTTTGATATTACAAACAGACACTTCAATTTTATTTATTTGGATATAAAACGTTCTATAGAAAGTATCCGATCTTAGTTTTACTTAACTCTACGGGCCGATTTTTCAATAATTAGATACTGTAACCTGAAGAGTAATATGACATTTTAACAGAATGTCCATACGAAAACTGTCAAAATGACAAACTTATAAATCGGATAGAAGTTAACTGACGATTGAAAAACCGGCCCTAAACCTCCTAAGCCGCCATTGTACTCATCACTATGAACAATTTTGACTATGGAAAGAATCCTGATATCGCTTAACATTATTATTTTCTCGTTACATACCTTCCTTTTCCAAACCTGGAGTAAATTAAATTGAGCTTTTGCTTGTAATGGGAATTGTACATTCCCAAAATGGTACGTTACAAGCAAAGGTTCAATTTAAAAGCATTTCCATAGTAACGTTCTATAAGCGAACGACTAACTGGTATTGGCAATTGTAACGTTATTTTTACCTTTTTTGCATTCCACTCCATATCGTACGTTTTGCCCGCTCGTTTCTTTGCTTGATGAAATGTCACACGAATTCGTTCGTTTGTAAAAAGTTGAAATAAAACCTCTAACTTCACGTTTAGGTGATCAAAGGGTGAGAGGTGCTACACGCATACGAAGTGGCGTTCGTCAAAGGTCGAGCGGCATAATCGAATGTGTATTTAAATCGAATGAAATTGAATGTAAATCGAATGTGTACTTTCTGTTACAAACTACCTCGTCGGGATCGATTCCCAGGACGGGCAAAGTGTTATTAGGCTTTTCCTTCAGGAATTTCTCAGTAGCAGCCATGAAGTCTGGATTTGTGTCCGGTTGATGGCAATAGGCTCGCCCCTATTCCACGGGATTTAAATAAACTGGCAAAATGTGGGTGTATTATATAGGTACACCTCTGCCTAACCCTTCAGCGATTAAAACGAGTGATGTTATGTTTTATGTTACAAATAAATGCTCAACTGTGAACCCACCTTAACAGTTAAAACATCAAACAGTAAGATGTGTTACAATGTAAATTATATTGCTTCTCAATTGCCATGTGGTCGGCGTGGCAAATAAACAGGTAATCTACTCTTGCGTGGGTATAAAGACAGATTACATGCAGCAGGCGGTACAAATGTGTTGAGTGCAGTTTGGAAACCACATTCAAAACTTTAACAACCAGATTAAGGCACCTCCAAGACTTACAAGTTCTGTCTTTAATACTATAAAGGGTGTAAATAGACCCTTAACATAACCGAAAGGCACTTGTTCTCCCCGTCTTTGAGATAATTTTTTTGTTCTAGACCATACCTGGGAACCTTCTAGTTACGGAGATATTGGGGTTCAAAGTTTCAACTTTTTTTTTTTTTTTAAATACTTGTTTTTAATGTAAGATTTTTACTTTACACACATCCACGACCCCCGTACTATTCAATCCATCCATCAGCACCATGCTTTGAGTGCTTTCCATCGAGCCCTACTGTAAAACGTGTTTTTTTAGGTAAGGATAAAGACATCATTAGAACAAAAGCAAGGCTGCTTTTGTTCCTCCTTGTATGTTGCATACATTTAATAATACTCTATTAACCTACGCTAAAGATAGTTCTTACTGATGGCTTGAAAATACATGAAACAATATTTAATTTTAACGATTAGCCTCAAGGATGCTTAGATCTTTAGAGCATAACAGTCACACACGGTAAGAACTTTAGTAAATTAAAATATTGTAAAAGTGCGTTGCAAATAAACAGGTAATCTACTTCACTCGAAAGCTACTCGCGTGGGTGTGAAGACGGATTACATGCAGCAGACGGTACACATGTGTTGAGTGCAGTCTGATAGCTACAATTATTTTAAGTCAGTGTTAGTCTCGCTAGCCACACTATTCTCAAAACGGTGAAGGAAAGCATCATGAGGAACCGGCTTGTCCTAGAACCAAAAATTAGAAGATATTTCACATCTGCATTTGCTGCCCACCCCATGGCAAAAAGCATGTGTGTATGTTTAGCTAATCACCGCGTCTAAACTTGCGTATTTTTTTTTTAACACAATAACCTTATATTTGCCTAAGTGTTATTCTGATGTATTAGCTATGATGCTGTCAAGTTTAAAAAAAACCCGTTCTGTATTTTTTGCCCGAAACAGTTGTTACACTTTCACAAACATCAATCCAACCATCCTCACAAATTTTCACGTTCATAATAGTAGCAGTAAGATGTGACATCCTGGCCCGCGTGGTGGATTACACCTACTCCCATTTACAGAGGAGCCAGTGTCCTAGCATTTGGAACATACACTAAAAGAGGATTACCAAAAATTACAACTCACCACCGAAACTAACTAAATAAAACTATCATTACTAAAGCTTATTTCATCAGAACCTTTATCGTATTTCAATACAATACTTCTGACTGTTACTGTTAGCCTGTGTGATCCCAATGCTGGGCAAAGGCCTCTCGCCATGACTGCCAAATTCTTCGATCCAGGGCCAATGTGGACCACTGGTCGTTGGTTTCCGGCTTGTCCCGCCATCTCCTGCGAGGTCTACCGCGTCGCCTTCTACTTCAAGTCCGCCTTTGAAAAATTTAAAACCTATTTTTCTTTAACCAAGAGATATTATATTTCAATAGTGATCATGGCTCGTTGCGCAAATATAACGAGATGAATCCATAAAAAGATATAGTATCTGTGGGTGCATCAGTTTGATTTGGGACGCTGCTAATAGGACATCCTAGATCCCTTTGTACCAAATAACCTTTGAACTTTTGAAAGTTCAGAGGGTATAATAAAGCTAAATGTCAAATAGAATCCTATTTGACATTTGAATTTGTTTTTTTTTTACATAGTTTATTTTTTAAGGTTCCGAACAAAAGAGAATCGGATCCTTTTAATCTCACTTTCTTATTTGTCAAAGACAGTTTAATTCGAGATATATTTCCTCTGGAGTTTACCGTAACATAAGGAAAAATTCCTAGTGTGGGGCAAAGTTTCAAAAAAAGATAAAAAAATACAGTGTGAAAAACAGTTCTTGAAAAACAGTTCTCTTTTTTTTTATGTTAAAGTATAGGGCTCTATTCAAACCCTGAGATCTATAAACCTTACTTAGCTCTTGTTTAGGTTAAGACGATTCCGTCCCTGCCTTGCACAAAATTTACTTTGACAATGACAGTTATAGCACTAAGCCACAGTATGTGCTAAGAAACGTTTATAGTGGTTGGCCTTAGTGACAAGAGAAAATCAAAGCTCGTAGGAACTTGTAAGACGTTACTTGTAAAAACTACGCAAATCTATTACTAGTAATAGTAAAAGCTATCGTCGGGGATAGCGCAAATCCGCGAATCTACCATACGTAAAGTGCGCGTAGCTGCACTACGTGTAGGTTTACAGGGGAAGGTTATATGTTTTTTTTTTTCAACGATTTTTGACCTCATTTTTACATGAATAGTAACAATACATGTGTTCCATGTATTGTTAACCGTAGAAATCTATTAAATTCATTAAGCTAGTCACTACGACAATGCGTAATTGAAATTGGCTACATTTTTCAGATACGCGGAATTATCCAATGCTAGTTCCGCGGATTTGCACTATCCCCGACGCTATGCAAGTTGTAATTCATAGAACGTACGCGAATCGTAACTCGTAGAAACACCGAAGAGAAAACACCCACACCTGCCTAGGAAACTCCCAACTGTGTTGGGGTAGGCTTCCAGTTTAAGCTGAATACCAGTATTTATCAGTTTCCCCACAATACCTCATGGTAAGACTTCTTGTCGGCCTTTGGGCCTCTAACTACCAGTATCCGCAACAAATGAGAATAAACTAAAGAAAAGAAGACTTGGAATATGAGCCTAGGTATTGGGTTCGATTCCCGGAGCAGACAAAGGGTTGTAGTTTTTTTTCAGCACTAGCTCGGAGTCGGATCTGTGTCTGGTTGTTGGCAAGAGGAAGAGGTTCGCGTCTATTAAACTTATTATTATTATAATATAATAATAATAATTCAGTGACGAATTTACAATGTTACAAATATTTTTGAGGCTTTTTTTTAAATTAAACATCTGTAACCGAACTAGTTCGCTAGTTGCCTAGTTCCGTTCATCACCATCATCAAAAATTCCGGACTGATATGTGACAAATGTAATAAAATCAAAATATTTATCTTACGTCAGATCCCAGTCATAAAGCTTTAGTTAAATAATTCTAGGTACAGTACAGTTACCTAGTTTTTTTACCAATTGGACAACTGCCAGACAGAACAAAATATAGTTACAAGATATCTGTTTGTCTTGTAACGTTGTCAACTGACTGTCACATGATATTTCAGCGTTATTATAATAATGATTAATTTGAAACTATTAATTTTGTCTTATGAATTAAAAAATATGTCAGTTATTTATTTTAACCACTGGTATTTAATTAAACTATTAGTTGTTTTTTTTTATTATAAGGGGCTCCATTTTATTGTGTTTAAGTAAATTTTTATTTAAACGCTTATAATTATTAAATTCCTACCATTTATCAATACAAAGCCAAAAACTCACCCTTAAAAAATCCGAAAGTAAAAATAAACCAGTTGCTACTCCACGTTATTCTATTAAAACCTCACTTTTATTTATAAAACATTATTTTAATCACTGCACTATTTTATAAAACTACCGATTTATACTTTTCAAACTATTTCTCTTTGATAGTATAGACGTCCGCTCAGTACGACTACCGCACGGCAACTGGCCACCGCGTCCCCTTTGGCTGAATACGGCGATACCTTTGACACGGGCGTGCAATTAAAATGTCAATGTGACAAGGTCGATTTTCCCGCGTATTCCTCTTGGGAAATGTCAAAGGGAACAGAAAATAGATTAGATATTGATACCGGTAGCTGTTGTCTTAATTACTTAATTAAATGGAAAATAGAAGAAGAGAAAGATAATTAAGGATGTACTAATTGTTGAGGGGAAAACCTGCGAAACATATTTATTTCTTGGTACGCAGAAAGTTCACTTTGTAAAACGTAAAAAGATCAATCATTAGCTCTAATTGACATTTTAAAGGAACGCTGTCAGACACTGGAAACGTTTCAGTTTTATTAGCGGCTATTAATTATTGTTTTTTTTTTTTAAACTAGTGTCTTGTCATGGCTCTCTGTGGATAATATTTAAACGGCATTTAAAATCTTTTATTTGCTTGAGAGAGTAGATGAAGCAGTCGGTTTACTGATTTTCACATAATGGGGATGGCAATTCTGAAACTGATGGCGCTAGCATGGCGGTTTCAAGTCGTCATTGGTTGAAAATCTGGTAATGCCATTTTATATTTCAAAATAGCTTAACCTCAATGGTCAGTTTGAGATCTAGCTATGGTCGCGCCATCTACAATTAGCTTTTAAAGGTCTTCCCCATAGGTAAGGACCCACGGCTAATGTTTCTTAGTAACTACTCGTGTTGCTGAGGTTCGCGGCAAAAGCTAGAATGTCCTAGTCCCATCATCTCAAGATACCTGCGGGTATCTGAAACTGCCTTAATATTCAACTTACACTTCAACCAACTTATCTGTACAGGCGGGAAAACAGAGGATTAAAATAAATGTTCCAAGTTTGACATATTGATGCATTTCTGCTTTTACCTTTAACTGCACACTCAAAGTGGTCATGGTACTAGACAGTTTGAGGTCAATTCACTGTCTTATGGATGAAAGATCAGCAGCTTTATAATTTATTGATTTAAAGTTAATGGTATCGATTGACTTCAAATCTATGTATATTGCAACATGATTGGATGAGAGTAAAATACTGATTATGATTGAAATGGTAGCAGTTTTGTCATCATCTGCCTAGCCTTTTCCCAACTATGTTGGCATCGACTTCCAGTCTTACCGGATGCAGCTGAGCGACTGCCATCTGACCTCCACAACCCAGTTAGTACTGATAACCCTTGGAAAGACTGGTTGTCAAACTTCCGGGCTTCCGCTAACTGTAACGACTGTCAAAGATCTACAAATAACAGCTTAACGTGCTTTCCGAGGTACGGAGGAAACTCGGTGTGTAATAGATGGACACCCATCCGCAGACCGACCTTGGCAAACGCTGCTAAACCCTTTAGACACGAGCTCCTGATATCAGTTTGGTTAATGGTGGCAGTTTTTAAAAAAAACCTATCTTACTAAGAGCTGATTGCCAGTCAATTACAGAAGCAGCTAGATTACTAGTTAAATGTATATATAAACAAGCTGAAACTGACATAATATTTCCTTTTTATGTTTCCAGTACAGACGACGCTTTACTGCAGATGTAAAAGGGCGCGTTCATAATAATTATCCGTCTGTCAAGTTTAAATTATGATATCGAGAAATGATTACATAAAACACGATAGAATCGATTGAGAGATTAAGCCGTCATTGTTAATTGTACACACTAGTTTTGTAAGTGTTTTTCCTTGCAGTGGGACAACATTATGTAGTAAACAGTTAAGTAGATATTTAAATAAATAAACCAGACTAAGTTACGGTAAATATGTATTTAATTGCATAGGAATGAGATATAAATGTTTACTCTAAGGGCCGGCTTTTTCAATCGCCAGTTAACTTCTACCCGACGAATAAATTTGTCATTTTGACAATTTTCATAAGGACATTCTGTTAAAATGTCACATTTACTCTTCAGGTAAAAGTTATCTAATGATTGAAAAATCGGCCCTAAATGTGATTTCATGTAAAGCCAGTTTGACATTTCGTGTGACAGGCACCTCTATCTATAACAAGGGGTCAATATCTAAAAGCTCTAGGCCATAATTATAATGCCACATGCAATGTCGTATCAGTTAATTTACCAATTTTAATTGACATGCAGTTTAACAATTATATTAATGACCTATAGGTACATTATATGAAGTGCCAATAGGTAGGTTACCTAGTGTCCTATCAACAAAACCAGAAATATAAAACCACCAAATCATAACATGACGATGATTGTATTCCGCTTAGGGTAGACAGAGATGTAAACCACACACTGTAAATTCAGGGAATGCTTATATCAAAAAGTATTGTAAATAAATCTATGGCTTGATGAGTGAGTAGATAAACTTACGAATTTGACTTTTTAGACGGTAAAACAAATATAGTAAAGAAGAAGACGAAGATTGAATTTAGTGCTCTGAAAACGAACAGATAAGTCGAGTAAGCGAGACAAATCTTCAGTGTTTGACGATTACAACAAACAGACCCTATACATAAATAACGATTTCAATCAACGCATTGCAATATTCGGCCATTTTCAGACTTGCATGCGTACCTTTATGTAGCCCCACCCAGTTCGACCGGAGTACTAACGTCCCGATATATCTCAATCTGTCATTGATGACGCCATCTGTCACCTGTGTTACATGTTTTAAATTTTTGGTCGGAAATACAATCCGTAACTGCATAAAGTTAATTTGAAAATAAATTCTTATTGACAGCAATCGAATGCGTCAAATAAAAAAATGGTAAAATGGCTATACGAGTACTAGTACATTGTTATACTTTTCGTATTTGGATTAATTATTTATTGATTATGTTTTGTTTGTTAAAGAAATTACTTCGTTGCAGTAATTACTTTAAAATATCAAAATAATTGTTTAGAAAAAGTAATAAATAAATATTAAATTGCAGTTATCTTTTTTAGTGATAGATATTCATGCCGTGATTAGCATGACTAACCATGCATTGCATGACAATTATAATTTTTAAAATAAGTAGATGTATGATACAATGATTTGGTATATTTAGTACTAACTAGTGGTTAATATTGTATTGTAGGTATTTCATTTTTAAATGGATCACAAGTTTTTACCATTGAATCAGCTGGCATTTATCGATTAATTGCAATTATTCCTGAAAACATGTATGGATATCTATATCTACTATGTTGATAATCGTAGACCAATTTATTATAATGATTGATAAATCAATCCGCGCCTTACATTATTGTTAATAATAAAAGGGGGTTTAAAATAATGTTAGTATAATTGTACCCCTGTACCCATTTTCATTACCAATTTAGTTTGACAAAATATTAACATATTACACCGATCGATTAAAAAAATGTGACCATCAACCACACCCCCTAGAAAATTCATTTACAGAATTTAAATTTCCAAGACCTTAAAAACCGTAGAACACATTTAACCATGTAGAAACACCTGGATTCAGACAATAAAAAATTTAAAAAAAAAACATGTCAAATAAAAAAAAATTACAAATTCAAAAATCGAACTCACCTCTAGAGTCCCATTTCTAGACGACCCCGCAGCGTCACACCTCCAAATTAAAACAAAAACGACCTCATATAAAGATGGCCGTTATAAAACTGTTTATTTAAAAAAAAAGGATATTAAAAAAGGTGCAGTAATGTTTGCGGGGCGGGCTCGGGCGCGGTACTGAGCCCGGGATGGCGGGCGTTGCTATTGATCGGAGAGATCGCGCAGCATCCGGCCCTGCCGCCTGCCAGCCTTCACGAATATTTGATGGGAAATGTTGGGGCGATGTCCATTGCTGGCTCGGGGAATGATCACGGGTCACTAGGAGACGATATTGATACCTAAATTATGTATTATAAGAAAGGAAAAAACTTTTATTATCTAATTTAATGATAATGTTATCTACCACAAAGGCTAATAATTAAAAATAGAATTAAAATAAAAAAAAATTAAAGGCATATAAGGTCTATCTTTTCATACACGAAATATTTTAAGGGTAACTTCTATAAGTTGTAAAGTCACCATAGCAACGAAAAAAAAAATATCTGAGTGTTTTTTTTCGACATTTTTATAATTCTAAAATTTTTTGAGACTTTTTGCATAAATAAAACCTTTACTCCCATATTCTAACAATGACGTAGTAAACTAGCGTAATGGATGTTCAAAAATAAGGAGCTAGTATTTATTTTGTGGGTCAAGTAATTTTAAATTATTTATTTTTCATAAAAATATACTCAGATAAAAAAAAAAATCTCTCGAAATGGCTTCGCTGTTAGATGATTCCCTGATGATGAAAATATTTCGTGTATGAATAGTTAGACCTTATATTTAATAATTAGAATATTTCCACTCCAACGGAAAAAAATTACTACAGAAATGAAAAAGTAAGGCATCCGTCTGAATTGAATAAATGCCTGAGACATACGAACGAACAGAACCAACATTAAGGTTCCGTCTTTGCCATTGACCGGACGGAACGGACGGACGGAAAATGCAAAATATGAAACACACTAAAAATAAACACGAAAGTATGAAATTCTATAAACATTTTTCTATTCCTAAACACTTTCAAAGTTACGACATCTTTCTCATAAAATGCACTATAACATTTTCATTCTCACACTTAGCTGACTATCAAAATCAACATAATTTATTTCACATAGGTCTACATGGGCACTTTTAAAACGTCCAGAAAATGTGCACGCTTCGGGTTGGTCGTTTCCTATGGAGAAGGACCGGCAAGAAACTCCATGGTTACGTACTCTTTTAAAATTATTTGGTTTTAAAATGAGATTATGTTACAGCGTTGTATGGGAGGACAGCGTAGACCCGACAATGAGTCGTTGCTTACTACACAAAAAACCATCATTAGTTTGCATTTTCTTGCACTAAATTGTAGTTAACAATATTGGTACCAAAAAACAAACTCATACAAAGATTCTTATGTCACTGTAATAAAGTACAAATTGTAACGGTTGATGCGATTTCGTGAAATGTAAAAGAAGAACAGTAAAAAAACGAACGAAATGCTTTAAATTTTTTGCTATTCCTAACAACTTTAAGAATAACGACATTTTATCTCGAAAAATGCACCAAAACATTTTCATTCACTCACTTAACCTATTAAATTATCATCAATTAGCATTTTCTTCAGTCAATTTACAGCTGACAATATTAGTAAAAAAATCTTTGCTATAGACTACGTGAGCGCATGACATGTAACTCTTAACTCTATTGTTATAAAGTGTAAATTGCAACAACTGACGCGCGGTCGTGAAATGTAACAATTATACTGAAAAAACTGTCACTGAAACATGAAAACTAAACCACCTATTATCCGGTCTGTCTGTCTCGACAGACAGACGTCTGTCTAAATTTGTTTTGGCACAGATTTGTCATAAATGTAGGACGGCGATGCGTAAACGACAATTTAAAATAAAGAAATTGTGAAAATTTCTGACGATTGCGTCAGAACTGACAGCCTACCTGTAAGATGAATGGTCTGATAAGAAATATATGTGTACCTGAAATATTTTGAGTTATTTATAGATACTATCAAGTTCACCAGAATATATTAAAGAAATTTTGCAATCTGTCTATATTCCTACATTCAGCTTTGGTAGATTTTTTTTAATAACACCGATAAATCAAAGTTAAAATTTACTGGCATTTATACATGTGTCATTAAGTGCCTTTACTATTTTATAGTGGATTCATAATTTTACTTCAGGACTTTTATTTGCCAACAATTCCGATTAAATTGAATCTACCCTAAGGTTGAAACAATTATTGATCATCATCATCATCATCTGCCTAGCCTTTTCCCAACTATATTGGGGTCAGCTTCCAGTCTAACCGGATGCAGCCGAATACCAGTATTTTACATGAAGACTGCCTATCTGACCTCCACAACTCAATTAGTACTGGGTAAAACGATACATTATTGAAGCAATTATTTATCAGTCACAAGGAAAACTAGACGTTGTTGTTTTTGACGTCAAATGACATTCAATATAAGGGTAGTAAAGTAAGTCGACTATACATTTAGCTAAGTAAAATAAATAAAAGAAAGCTGGACGAATAGTTAGCATTTTTTGTTTTGTTGGCCGGCTGGAGTAGTTAGTGGTCGTAAAACTGTTACAGTTTTTTACATACACATTTTACACCAATTAACGTTTTTGTATACGTTTGTGGCACATACTAAAATTTTGATAAATTGCAGGTTTTACTTACATTTGACTTCTTTTTTTTACCTTTTGAACGCCATTGTCACATATACGTGACAAGCAAGCGCGTGCCCTGTACGCAAAACGACACAATTATGTGACATAATGGTCGGTGAAATTGTGGCTTGGCGTGGAGGGCACGCGCGTGCGTTTTGCTCTGGCGTTCAAAAGGTTAAACATGCCGCCTGTACTCCCCGAAGGGTACACCCACATTTCACCAGTTATGTTTAATTTCCATTCTTTCTTTGTCGTGTCTATTACTCCCCTAGTTATTACATTATTGTTGCGACCAGAACTCAGCCGCATCGACGGCGTTGGTAGTGGTATCGGACAGGTTCCTTAAAATGCAGGTGGAGTTGCACAAAGAGCAGGTCATGAGGTGGGCCATGGCCATGAGACTCCAATTTCCAGGCGAGGGGCGAGACCCTTGGGGAGACTTTGCGAATTACTGCTTCACATCACGCATATCACCTAGGCAATACCAATCCTTCCCTTGCTTATTTGTCCCCGTCCCAATAGATATGTTTCTTCTTTAGTTCTCTATTAGCCTGGATCTCAGAGCCGTTTCTTTTGTTTCACCCAATCCAGATGAAGCAATGCAGCACCGGGGATTTGCAACATCATCAAGCTTTAAAAAGTTTTTGAGGTGCACCTAATACCCGCATTCAGATTTTTTTAAGCATTTGGGATCCAGCGGAAATAGTTTTGAGATTCAACGACAAAAAAACGGAATTCTCTTGCATTTTTAAATTTGGGATCCTACGGACTTACATAATAATGTTTAATTCATTGGATTTTTTCCCATTTATAATATTCATATGGATACGGGGATAAACCAGCCATAAGGCACTTTTGAATGGTCAAAGTATCGATCAGTCAAAAACAAAAAGACGGAGCTACAGTTCCTGCTTATCCCCATAATGATAAGCAACTTACAAAATAAAACAACATTTGTCTCGTACTGATTTGGGTGCTTTATCAGCAAAACTACTTAAACTCAAATAAGTAACACAAAAGAGCCTCAGCCAGCAATGTACTCGATCCACGGCATAATTTCATTCCCACCGCGCCCGGCGCCTCGCTCCCTCACTACTGTATTTATGGAGCTCACCTGCAAGCCTTAATAATAGCCACTTACTATTTTATTGTTTACCCCTACCCTCCTGAAACATCACTACTGGTTATTATCGTCATCATCAGAGTAATTGCGAAAATAACACACTTCGAAAAAAATAATGACGAAAATATTCTATTTTCTGCCTGTATATTGATCATCATCATTGGCCTGCCCATAGCCCAATTGATTTGGGGTCGGCGCAGCATGTCTTCTTCTTCCATACTTCTCTATTACTCGTCATCTCAGCAGTCACCTCCATTCTAGCCATATCATCCTTTACACAGTCCATCCATTGTTTCTTTTAGCCATCCACACTCATACTGAAAATTATAATATTAAAAAAATAGCAATTTAAAATGTCGTGAGGGATCACGACATTTGCCCTCCCCTCCAGCCACTTCACTGCTGATTATCATCAACAGAGTAAATACTTAAAAGTAGATCTTTGAGAGTCGTTACAGGTAGTCAGTGGTTCGAAAGTCTGACAACTAGTCTTACCAAGGGGTATCGTATTAACCAGTACTAACTAGGTTGTAGAGGTCAGAGAGGTAGTCGCTCCATGTAAAATACTGGTACTCAGCTGCGTCTGGTTAGACTGGAAGACGACCTCAACGTAGTTGGGAAAAGGCTAGGCAGATGATGGGAAAAAATCCTTAAAATATGAACTGTGCAAAGTTTGGAAAAAATATATGTTTAGCCCTTATTGTCCCATTGCTGGGCAAAGTCCTCTCTCCATTCCTGAACAAACTAATTACGCCTGATTCTATCGTTTTTGATTCATTAGTACTTATATATATAGTCGGTTATCATCATCTGCCCAGCCTTACTCAACTACGTTTTGGGGTCGCCAATATTTTACTTGAAGCGATTGCCTATCTGACCTACACAACCCAGTTAGGTACTGAGTAATACAAAACCCTTGGCAAAACTTTCGGGCTTCAAACAATCAAGAAGTGCTTCCAAAATTGTGCTCTCATAAAAAAATCTTTTTAAGGGAGACCAATTTTGGAAGCACTATAAATACACAACTGCTTATTTTAATGATCCGTAATTGAATATAGGAACCAGACCTGCTAATTATTGATTTTCAATTAAGTATTTATCGATGAGTGCAGTCTGCTGGATGTGAGAGACTTTTAAGCGCTACTAATTGACGAATGGAAGCCGATTCGTCAATTAGTAGTTAACTCTGAAAGCTTTCAGATAAAATGTAAAAGCACGTTTTTATTTGGCACAACAAATTTTTGAGTAAGTTCGGATATCCGATCAGTCATATCCGTGTGACACGTAGGAAGCAAAACAAAAAAAGTAAAATTGCTTCATCTGTCCAGCCTTTTTACAACGCTGTGGTCGACTTCCAATCTAACCAGATGCAGCTGTATACTAGTATATTACATTGAGGAACTGCTTATCTCGAAAGAAAAATAAATACATATTATCATCATACGTGACGATTTGGACTCATTAGTGACTGATTGGCCAGAGGAGGCAAAACACCGGGAGAGTTTGAAAGGAATAGGGGAGGCCTTTGCCCAGCCGTGGGACAGAACAGGCTAATTAAAAAAAAAAATTATCATCATCATCATCATTCTTCTGGCCTTATCCCTATTTATTTGGGGTCGGCTGAGCAAGAAAAATTCATAAACCTCACAAAAAAGACGCACATTATAAATGCACACACTAAAAGTTCAAAGTAGCCAAAAGTCTAGTACTTTACATTCGACTACTCTCCTAGTACTTTCTTTACAAAGTTCGAAATGTCATATATTACACTCACATCTTGTGCAATATGAACAGCCAAAGTTTGAAAGGACCCGCTCAGAATCGATTGGCTAAACATCGGTCTATAAATAGAACCAATGCACACAAGATGAGAACTCGATATTTTTGACAGTCACGCTTCTTGGCGCGAGCTACTGAAATTATGGTAATCTTGATGCAAATGTATACTTTTAGTAATGAGGGAGCCGTAGAAATCAATGAGAGTACGTTGTGGAATAATTTCTTGGCTTTTGGCTTTTGTTATCAGACAACTTTGTGTACCTAGGCAAAATCAGAGATATATGGTAATAATATCAGGGAAATATAGGATTACTGGTATGTACATCGAGATTCCTTGCTAGATCTTTGATAGTCTTTGACAGGTTAGCTATGCGGCCCTAACATGGACAACTAGCTGCCACGGTTTATTTTAATTACTTTATTTTTAAGTTGTTGATTTAATCTTTTACTATGGACGCACTTAATGTGCACGTCCGCGTCGTTACTACATCGCGGCATCGATCTCACATATATGTATTATCTCAACATGAATGATGTAGCCAATAAAAATATATTGAAAATGTCTAATTTAAATAAATACTTTTGAGTTTGAGTTAATAAAGGCTAGGCACGCAATAACAGGGAAAAAGTTACAGGTAAAAGTAAAGGACACCATTCCTCTTCAAATAACAGCACAGGCGTGATGTATATTTGTATATTTATAAATTACCAGAAGTTTGCAACTATGATCAAGTATATCATACCAAGAGTTCAGTAACGCGTTTTATAACAATCTACGTTCTGTCTAGAAGTGACCCAAGAGTTTCTTAAATAGCGAAGACAATGGTTTGCCTTATAGAAGATGGACATTTTCTCCGATCCGACATTCCACCGACCTTGTACTTACATAATCTTGCCATTGACAAGGCCAACAACGTTTTTAAGTCGAAAATATCGATCTTCAATTGTTTATTATGGATTCCTCGATGCTTAATTAGACGAGTTTATTGAAATACTCGGGCCCAACCGCTTGCCTACGTCGTGGCTATTCATTTAGAAAGCTTTGCCCAACTTATGCAGTCAAATTACGTTTTGTATCAGACGGTGCGTCATGGCTACACTCAAACGGATCATTTCCAGGAAAGCTGCATAACAGAGGTCTTATGCACGTGTTTTTGTACAATTAAACGATGCTTTATCCCCAAAAATCAATACAAACGAAATAAACACAGACAGCACAAGTCGTTAGAGATTATACAAGAACAAAATCATATGCAAAAACGGTAAATAAGAGCAACACTGTTTTTGTTTGTAACCAAAATAAAACACGAATCACTTTTACCACTTGACCAGCAGTCGGGCAAAATGTTATTGGGTTTTTCCATTTGGAATTTCTCAGTAGCAGCCACGGAGCCTGAATTTGTGGGCGCTTGATGGCAATAAGCTCACCCCCTATAACATGGAACTTAAACATAACTGGCGAAATATGGTTGTACTATTAGGCACACGCCTGCCTAACCCTTCTTGATGTTATGTTATGTATTGCTCATCTACAGATTTTCACATGGTTTTCCATCTCTCGTGGTCTGCATATTGACTATTACTTGCCACTTCACCCTCTGAAATTCCCGTAGCCACAGCCACCGTGTCAAATTTATAGTCACCGACATCTCGCAAGCCGTAGATTACCACCGGTTCGCCGCAACGCCCCCAAAATGCCGCAGTTTCGATTCAATTTCCCAGAAATGTCTGACAGAAATGGTTCTTCTCTCTCTCTGTCTATATTATACGTAAATTCCCAATGGATGAAGCTACATGTAAGTATAAGAGCTTTAGCTTAATTCAGATTGATCGAATGATTGATCTGTGTGCGATGGCATTAGGTGAGCATGAGGCAGTTCAAAGTGAATTTTCCAGACAGGTTCAAATGTGACTGAACATTGTGAACAGAGAATTTGAGTATTTAGTAATTCACCTGACATGTCAGTTAAAAAGGAGGTGTCGGAAGTACCTATCACAATAGTTAATTAAACTTAGTAATAGTCTAGAAAGAATAAATACTTTATTTAGTTACCTAACTAATTTAATGTTTGTGATTAATAATATTTGCACTTCATGTTATTTTTACCACGTTCTGTACCACATTTAAAGCAAATAAATAATTTTGACTTTGGCTTTGAAAATATAACAAGCTGTAAATGGACCCTTCACTTAGCCGTCAACCAAGCATTCTGTACATGAAACTAAGTAACCCGACTTTTTTTTGAGGTGAAAAATTACGTGTTACGTTAAAACACAATGCAATGCACTCAAAACATTGCGCTGATGGATGTATTGAATAGCAAACGGGTCATGGAGGCATTTAAAGTAAAGTGAAAACTTTCAAAAATTGTATTAAAAAAAACTGTCGAAAAAGTTAGAACTTTGATCTCCAATATTTCTGTAACTAGAAGGTTTCCCAGGCATGGTCCAGAACAAAAAAATATCGCAATGACGTGGAAACCTAGTGCGTTTTGGTTTCACTAAGGGTCTATTTACAACCTTCACAGTTATGCAAAATGATGACTGAAGAGAATACCTGCTACACTAAACGTAGCAGCTACAACGTCGGACGTAGCAGGTACTACGCCGTACGTAGCAGGTACGACGCCATACGTAGCAGGTACTACGCCGTACGTAGCAAATGCTACGCTGTATGTAGTAGATACTACGCCGTAAATAGCAGATACTACGCTATACGTAGAAAGTACTACACTATACTTTGAGCCTTCTGCCCGTACAGGTTATATGTAAATTACTTTACTCTTTACTTCAACAACGATTCCTGAATGAACTGGATGCAGTAACGGTGGATTCTATATCGTCACCATTGAAGTTGTATTAAAGCGTCCTTTTTGCCAGCCTTAAATCGAACTACCTTCATAGTCAACCTTCTATAACCACTTACCAAATGTAAAGTACATAAGTAAATAGTAAATACACATAAGTATACACAGCTAAGTTACCTCGTTACCTCCTCAAAGTGAGGGAAACTTGAACAAGTCACTCCTCTTTGTTACTCTGAGGCGTACCTCAGAGAGAGGTTGGGGCTTGAGGTTGAGTACTATAGTACTGCAATTACATTGAGTGTACCAGGAGAGCATAATTACACACTACAGTCTAGCTGACGAGGAGGTCCATTGCTAATGAGTCATTTTCTTTAATTGGCTTTTTTGAAGATCGTATCCAAATGTACGTTTTTTAGAAACAAGGAGGGTGCGCTAATGTAGCCAGCGACATTCAAATTGTCTTACAAGTTACAGGTCAGTGTCCCGTTGTATGTTGATCAAAATATGATTCGCGACCGTAACACAGGCTTTACGGAGTTCATCATCATCTGCCTAGCCTTTTCCCAACTATGTTGGGGTCGGCTTCCAGTCTAATCGGATGCAGCTGAATACCAGTATTTTACATGGAGCGACTGCCTATCTGACCTCCACAACCGAGTTAGTACTGTGTAATCCGGTACCTATTGGTAAGACTGGTTGACAGACTTTCGGGCTACCTGTAACTACTGTCAAAGATGTACAAATTACAGCCGGGATCAACGGTTTAACGAGCTATGGCTTTACAGAGTTGTAGTCATTAAAATCATCAATACAACCCTCAAAGTTCATTCACCGCCAGTCCGCGCAGACGCGTGGTGTCCTGTGAGAATCGCCTCGATCGGTCAATCGCGGTCATCACCAAGCCCATCTGTTTGCAGATGTGTTGTAATTTTAGAGGCAACACTGAAATTTTATGTAGCTGTTGCCCGCGCCCTTCGTCAGCGTGCAACAGATAGTTATGAATACAATTCTATTTCATTCTTCTCCAGAAGGAGAAGAAAAAAAAAACACACAAGAGACACAGAAGTGTCTCACTTTTTAAAATATGTTCCACCATCAACAAAATTACTGTTAATCATAAGTAATAACTCAAAGTGATTAAACCTTATATCAAGGAAATGTATTATGAACATACAGGAAGCGCTTGGAACACGATGATCTAATAATAGACGTGCAAAAGAAAATGATAGAATCCGCTCTTCCTACAATTTTCTTTTAGACGTCTACTGTTAGACCATACTGTTTATTGCTTATATTTTAGTATTTATACCCGCACGTGGTACAGATCAGTTTCCCGGAATTGAACTCCTGCAGACTTCGAAAGGTCTCCAATTACTTGTGAAGCTGTAAAGTGATCCCGTGACACTAGCGCCACCTCGTGACTGCAAATCTGACCCGTGTAAAAAAAATCTGCTGTTCCATACATTTTGACCGTGTAGGTATTGCACTTTTGTAGGAAACAGCAGATTTTTTTTATTAACGGGATATATGTTCAGAATGATGTACTGAATACGTGGTAACCGTTTTAGCGCCGGAGTCCCTTCCACCCCGTATTAAATAACATCATGTCTATTTCCCCGACGGGTTATTAAGAGGTACCAATAGTACACCAACATTTCGCCTAAAATGTTTGAGTTCCTTGTAATAGGGGGCGAACCTATTGCCATAAATGCAGATGGCATGAATTCCCGAGGCTGCTTCTGAGAAATTCTTGACCGTAGCGCTTGCGACCACTAGACTAACGAGGTACTTACGGCAAAATAAGCAAACTATGAGCAAAAATAAATTTTCGCAAACTATTGCACGAAAAACATTGTGGGTACATGCAACGGCACATGGGTCGTGGTGAATATTATAAAGTTAAGTTATAACGTTCAAGACGTGTTGTCGTACAATAAAAATAAAAGTTCTCCGGAACCAGTAAGTTACCAGATATAGTCTAGTATAATCGCAATGAAATGGGAAGTGGAAGCACATAATTATGACATTTAGCTTCGTTCTCTGTATTTTTACACCCAGCATTATTGCTCCACCAAATAATCCATCTAATTAGCGTCATGGTATCTTCTAATAAAACGTTATTATTGATTATACCTTCCCTTTTAGATACGTTTGAAAGTCCTACAACACTGAGCCCAGTGTCCAAATAAAGTGCCCCTTTTTCTTTAAAAGAATCCTCAAGCGTCCTCAACCCTGAATTTTTGTCGACAATTCTTCTCATCGGATGAATCTCCGTATTCTTGTAAACTATCCTTTACAAAATACTTCAATTCTCTCAAGGCTCCTCCAATTTTAAACTTGAAACAACGTTACTAAACGAGCTAACTTACCCTTCGGAATGTGTAGGCTAATCACCATCAGTATCACCATCCTAAAGAATCTCAAACACGAACAACACAAGTTAACATTCTCTCAAGAGCAGACATTTTAACTGAAGTCGCGAAACAACCACCATCTTTCACCAAATTGAAAAACTTTCCGACACTTTGGGGTGGCCATGAATGAGCCTAGTTAGAAGATTGTTAAAAAGTGAATTAACCTTTTAGAGCGGTCGGCTCGAGGTAGCTCGTTAGTGTAAAAGTAAATAAGGGAAAGTACATAATTGGATTTTTTTGTTATGGCTGAAAATTGGAACTTTTTACAGGTTATGTCATTTCAATCTTAAATATTTGTGACATGTTTTTGACGCTTGAAAAATATAATAACAGAGGTAGGCGACGGCGTAGTTAGAAAAAATTGTAAAATCATTTCGTGAAATTGAAAATTTTATTGAAAATCCAAGGTAGCGTTCGTTCCGCTTTGTCGAAATATGCTTTTACCGTACAACTATAGATATAATTAAATGCATGATAAACACTCCAAAGGTTGCATTTTTTCCAAAATAGTAAAACACAATTTTTTAAAACATCTCTGCATTCGTACAAAATGGTCGACACGTGCCGCCTCAATTTTCCCGCCATGTGTATTTGTTTTTCTTTTTCGTTGGCACAGACATGGCCGCTGCAATATGGACAGTAATTTATTTCAGCTCGTGTTGGTACAATCATTATGGCACCTACGCGCGTGCTGTAATTTTGTACGAACGATCTTTTTAAACGAATGTATATGAATTTTGAACAAGTTTTTAAGGATGCGACGAGTAGATATCATAATGCTCAAAGATGGTCGTCTAATTGCTGTAATTTAAACTCCAACCTAAATAAACGCTATTTTTAAAACCTTAAGTCATGGACAAGGTTACACGAGTTCTTCGGAAGCTTATGCCAATTAATATATCTATAATAATATTATAAAGAGGTCTTTGTTTTCAAGTTTGTATGTAGGGCTAGTGTCTCCGGAATGAATGCTAACTAAAATATTTTTCACTGATAGAAAGCTATATTATTCGTGGGTGTTATAGGCTATAAATTATTTTTATATCATGCATATTGGGCTAGCTATCACACTTTTTGCGGACGAAGTGATTCCCATATGCTTTGTCGCTGATGGTATATAAATTTATCTAAGCCTATACCTTGAGTTATAAAGCACACAAAACAAACAGAAATACTAAATAATATGTAGGTAAAGGGTAAACAAGGGTTGTCATAGAAATTAGGTTAGGAAAGTAGATGAGCCTTAATGTATCAACAACAAGTAAATTGTGGTGTCTACACACACCGTGGGTCCGATAGAAACGAGGACGCTTCGGTGACAAGTTTGACATGGCGGCGATGCCTTCAAGACAGGGTGTGGTTCTTGTCACAAGCGGCGAGCGATGTTGATGATAATGATCTGATATATTCTAAACTATTGAGAGAAAGGAAGTTATATAACCTCTAAAGATTTCATGAAACCGGTTGCTCTCAAAACGATGGATGGACTGTGTGAAGGATGATATGGCTAGAACGGAGGTGACTGCTGAGATGATGAGTAATAGAGAAGTATGGAAGAAGACATGCTGCGCCGACCACAAATAAATTGGGATAAGGGCAGGAGAATAATGGTTGCTCTCGGAACTAAATATTTCTGAGTGCGGATTTTACCAATGAACCCGAACTCAATTAACACATCTAAACACATTCAAGACTTGTTGGTTGCAAATGACTCTGACAAACCACACATGAACACGGTTTAGATGTACTGATCGTGTTCCCATACATTGTTGGAATCCAATCTGAGATACATTTCGTAAATATGCTTGTGAATTGAGCACCTTAAACCGTTTAATCCTCTCGGTTATCATTCTTATCGGGCACCAAATGGAAGCTCAGCGGCCTCTACTCGCATCATTATATTATTGTATACTGACAATTTTTACTGCCATTACATTTATTCTGTACGGTTCCAGATCGCTGTTTGTCTTACCTTGGACCACAAAACCTACAATTCCACATGGTAGTAAAGACATCGACGTCCACCACCAAATATTAACTGTCATGGCCGTCTTCTACACATCCGACTACTAGATATGTACATTGCAATAGAAATGCTCCACCAGCACTTTCAAAGTATTTTCTATGCTTTCTAGATTGTTTATTGGATTTTATTTTAAGCCTATTTCGTCTCACTGTAGGTCTACCTTTTTCTTTATCCCTCTATTTTGGGCTAGTAAGCACCGATCCTGAGTGTAGGCATCAAGCTAGTCTCGCCTTTCGCCTGTTTAGATTGTTTAGTTACATGATTTTGCGAAGATTGTTTTATGGTAATAGTTGGCAATAAGTGTGTCAAGTGCCCGTAATTTATCTACTTTTTTTACTTAATTACATACATACATAGTACTTACATACATACGTAATATAATAAAGATAAAGGAGTAAAAATGGTAAGCACTCACAACCAATTGCAAGTCTTTACTTATGATATAAAGTATTTAAAAAAATATCCGTGGCTGCTACTGAGAAATTCCCGATGGAACAACACAATAACACTTTGCCCGGCCCGGGAATCGTACCCAGGACCTCATGCTCAGCAGTCGCGCTTGCGACCACTCGACCAACGACGCAGTCGAAAATAGAACAAGATAAAATCAGAGTACCAAATTACACAGCCACCCTTACACCCTTTGCTCGGAACATACGACTAAACGGTCGGTTCGTATTATTACTGGAATCTGAAACTTTTACACTCGTTAAACTTCATATAACCCAAGTTCAGCACGTGTCAGAGTAACCTTTTAACTGACATTTGACTCGGCACCCGTGTGGGATTGGGTAAGGCCCTTTGATAGCATTACCTTCTACTGTTTTCCTCGTTTCAGCGAGTTTATTATAGCATCGTTCCTGGCATTGGTCACGTGTAGTGTAGGCAAAGTCTTATTGGGGTTTTCCATGAGGAATGTCTCAGTAGCAGCCACGGAGTTTACACGAGTGTTCGGTTGATGGCTCACCCACCACCACTATTACATGGGACTTAAACATAACTGGCGAAATGTGCATAGGAGGTGACTGCTGAGATAACGAGTAGGCAGGAAGGTACACCTCTGCCTAACCCCTTCTGGGAATACAGACGTGATGTTATGTAGATTTATCCTAAAGGTAAAGGCCTATTTAATAATAGGTCTTTACCAGTTAAACAACTGGTAAAATGTGGGCGTATATTCTGCTAGCTGTCTTGGTCTTCTGGATTTCTGTAAATATAGTTTTTTTGTTTTCTAAGTAGGTACATTATCTTTCTGTATTAATAATAGTCTTCCGTCGATTTCTATCCATATCCTGTCTTTGCTATATATCCTGTCTATCTATATATATCCGGATCCTCACTATATGCCACGTGCCTATTATATCAAGAGACAAGAGGCATTCCACGCAGCGAGACACGACGCCGTCAACGACACGTGTTTAGTTATTAGTTAAATAAGGTTTTTTAAATGTATTAGTTTATTATTGGTTAAGATTATTTTGTATATTTTTATCTATGGGCCTCAGTTGCCTGGCAGTAAAATGATTGATTGGTTATTAGATCTAATAAATATAACTATTTTTGTGATGATACTAAAAGGAAGTTTGAAAGTGGTGCCATTATGGAACTTATCTAAGGCAAGTGTAACCCGAGCGCCGTAGGTATTTTTCGCTTACCCCAGCCACCGCAAGGAGAGGCGATGGGTACGCGCAGCCTGTGACAGAGCTAAGCGGGGACGTTTATCCGGGTAACCTCGCCTTAACATAACTGGCGAAATGTGGGTAAGCTAGTCTGGCCAAGAAATAAATCTATCCCTACGGGGAACACAAGCTTGATGTTATATGTTTATGAGTAATAGGGGAAATATCGTGCAGGTAAATAAATTGATCATAATTTTATGATAGCTATTCATAATTCTATATTCGTCGGACATGATCCGGACTAAGTAATTATAGTACGTGATTCGCAAATTGATATCGGAGGGAAAATAAAGATTTCCGCCAACGTTGAGTGTAGCCAGTTTTCAGTTTAATAAGCTATTCGAGTTTTTTTTTTAAGGTGTTTTCCATACAGTTACAATTCGACATACAAGTTCTTTGTGACAAAAGTCACGATGTTGATAATCTTTGAAAATTAGTATTTCTTTTAATTTAAACTTTGAAAAATGAAGTCTTGAATTCTTAGAACCTAAGTCTTTTTCGAAACCATCCACAACTACAAGGTACCTATCATCATCATCATCATCATTTCAGCCGAAAGACGTCCACTGCTGGACATAGGCCTCCCCCAAGTGTCGCCACATTGACCGGTCCCGTGCGTCTCGCATCCAGCAGATCCCTGCAACCTTTACGAGGTCATCGGTCCACCTAGTAGGAGGCCTTCCAACGCAGCGTCTTCCGGTTCGCGGTCGCCACTCCAGAACTTTTCGGCCCCAACGGCCATCCGTTCTGCGAGCAATTAAAAAAAGGCACCGCTACACAATATGCATTCACTGAACCACAACAAAATCCTCAATTTAAATAAAGCTGACATCATCCAATTTACTTCAACTGAGATCCTGCAATCTCATGAAAGAAAATAAAACATAAAAGTTCCTTTGAAATCATTTTAATCACAAACCCACACTGGAGCGCCTGCACAAAAGATATTCTCACAGCGCGTGTTCGTTGCTCGCAATAAAATGGCAGGCGCTCTCAATAAAGCGCGTGGAGTGAATTTTCAAATACGAAGGGTATTATTTAAGACCTAATATAGCACCTGGTGGGTCCAACACAATGGCCCTCAAGTCTTTTGAATATAGATGACTTTATGCTAGGGTTGTGACTGGTGGTATAAACGAAGTTGCGTGGGTTTGTTACCTACCAAGGAAAATTAAAATCACCACCAAATGTTAAGTTAACAGAAGAGAACAGACTAGAGTTAATAAAGTTGATTTTAGAATGACTAGTAGCTAAAATAAAAAAGTCATCAAAATTTTTGGAGTCACAGCGCAATCTGAGCTTTGTTTACAAGTCAAGAAACTAAATTGCGAACGTAGTATACATGGGTTACATGTGGCAGCTGGCGAGTCTCTTACATTGCAGACGTTACGATGATCATAAAATTAGTCATCAGCCACATCTTACCGAATGGCAACAGTAATGACTAATAAAAAAATAAAAAAACAACTTTTATGTTATGTAACTACAAATATTCCATTGACTTATGTGGTTGGTGGTTACCCAACGATGACTTCTCTAAATCTGAAATAGACTTCGTATGTTATATTAAGTACCGAAGGATGATTCTTCGGTACGCGAAGTCTTTAAATTGGCCGGCAGAATAACCAGTCCAATTTATTCAATGCCTATTTAAAAAAAAAAAAAAAAAAAAAAAATGCAGCAAAATGGCGCTAAATAAGCAAAATATGAGTGTATCTAGTGAACGGTGTAGGTAAGTACAGTACTTCAAGGAACTTCATGCAAGAGGAACTTAATGTAGGTCAAAGAAACTCAAGTTATATGCACTCAAAGAGTGTCAGCATAATGACGGGGCCCCCCTCTAGAGGGCCAAAGCCTGCCGGGGTCGCGGGACTCATAGAATTACCGTGACCCTGGAACATAAAGGGCTACTGAAGGACACCGTGGATTTTAGTCAGTACAAGTCTGACAGTCCCTCCCGCTCTGCCCTGGGTGGGAGGACTCATATGATGATTTTACCAGGTTAAAAAAAAAAAAAAAAAAGAAAAAAATGTTATATGCACAGGTTTTTCTCTACTAGCATATTTCGTAACCACAATTTTCACACCCCTAAACGCAGTTGAGATATTCACAAAAGGCAGGATGAAGCCTGTCTACGCATCCGGGATGAGAATTTATTGTTTTATATCAAGAAATTTTTATACAAAACCCGGGCGGGTGCGAAGATTGGGGGAAATTGAAATGGTATTGAAATTTCAGGCTCGGATATAGGTGGCCTAACCTTGTTCCCGATTCGAACGAAGACCTTCAGGCCACCAGCTTCGACTAACACATCAAATCATGTTTGTTTGTTTTAGTTTTCGTTTACATGCACCTATAACAACTGTACAGACTTCTTCGTTCTCGTTTCCTCATGACTGGAGTCGTGGCCACATGAGGTCGTTGCCTTCTCCACCAACGCTCTCCATGCTGGACGGTTTTCGGCCATACGGACAGATGTCTGGAAATTCCCTCTGCAGACTTCCTTCACCACGTCTGTCCATCGGGTTGGTTATCTTCCACGGCCCCTTTTTCCTTCCACGTTACCAGCCACAATAAGCTTCTCCTTCCATCAGGTTCCCTCCTTGCCACGTATTCGAAGTACTGTAGGAGTCGTTTCATGCAGATGGTCGATAGGCAAGATTTACCTTTCAGTTAATTCAGAATCAAGTCGTTTGTGCGGCGCGCCGTCCAGGGAATACCTAATTTTGCGCCAGCACCACATTTCGAACGCATTAATTTTTTTAAGAATGCGTGATTTCAGTGTCAAGGTTTCACAAGCATACAAAAAGATAGAGATGATCAGGGTCCTCATTAACTTTACTACTGTACTGTACTGTACAAACTACTTGTGCACAAAACCTGGAAATAACTTGTCGAAAAGGTAAATAAAATATTATAGTAAACAGTACTTGAAGGAAACAACGGCAATACATGTATAATAAGTAAATTTATAAGATAACAAGTATCACAATATTAAGTAAATAGGTGTAAACCCCAGGGTTATAATATTGAACATCTCTGTCCAATCCGTTTATATTGTAGTAAGCAGAAACTACCTGCAAGAGGACATATTTAGGAATACGCGGAATTGCAAATACTGTAACTGAATCTCCGCTCTACGTGGTACAGCTTCTATGAAACACTAACAAACTAATTGTGGAGCCCTTTGTGGACGTTCCGAGAAGTACCACCAACATGAGCTATTGCTACTGCATGTGGGTAGGTATCGATGCCGCCCCGTGTAATTACAGGCTCTGTTTGGTTTGTGATACCTCGCTGGAAATACAGATGAATAGAGACCGAAATATACATGCAAATGAATATTTGCTCTCATTTGCATGTTAGGGCTGTTTTATGGAGATAATGCGTTTGTATCGTGCATTTTTAGAGAATGTTTCCTTTAATTTTAACTATATCTAAAGGGAAAAAACGACTTTACAAAAAAACACTGTAAAACTGGAAAATAACTTTACTTTCGGAAGTCTGTGGCTTTTGTTAGTTTTATAGACTTCTTTGCCACCGACTTCCGAAAGTTAAGTTATTTTAAATTTTTTTGTGTTTTTTTTTGGAAGTCAGTTATTTTTTTTTCAAAAAGATTTTCATTTTACCCATTTTAGTTGTGGTCACATAAGTCCGTGTCAAGTATCAATTTTACATTGTAAATAGAAAATATTAGCACATCACCCTCACAGACGAAGAAGAAAAAATGCATAATATAGAAGATAACTCAGTAAGACAATATTTTGTAATGATTAATTTCATTTTATGTTGCATATTTCGAGCATTTATAATGTATATTAGCAAGCATATTCTAACGATTTTAAGTAGCAAATAATCTTGTCTCTACATATGACCATACGCGGCGGGCGGTGACCACATACCATTCGCTGGTGGTAAGCTTGTTTGGTATTCAATAACATTAAAAAAAGTTAGGACACACGATTAGAGTCTTATATAAACATAATTAAGGTCAATACACAGTGATAAACACTGCACGGGGTTTGCATCTACTATACTTGAGCCGTTCGGGATTTTTTTTTACGAAACTAACGTTGCAGTATCCATGTGCTAGCGTTGCAGTATCCATACTGCATCGCTAGCAAATAGCACACTTTATCAGTGCTGGTATGAAAAATATTTTTTTTGGAGCTGATATAAATTTTATAGCAGTTTTTAATATAGAATAGGATAGTATCATCCCCTAGATGGATGCAGGTGACTAAATTGCCACCCTGTATGAGCACCGTACCGGCATCACCTCAGATCGGGAACAACTAAAAATGAGGTGAGGTGATGACTATCCGATGCAGAGCTTATAAGTGTGTTATGACCTTGATATGTGCATGTGTAATACAATATCAAATCCCACAAATAAAAAGCTATTTCAACAAGTCCAATTAAAACCCCATAATTCTTGGACTAACAAGGAAAAAACTACACAATATTGTTTATTTGGACCCACTGTGTACACAGCGGGCCATGCATGTAGGTAGACTTGTAGACTTTTTGGTCATTATTATGTTACCGGACCTTCTCGAGTTGCCGGTTTTGAAATACGATTTTAAGAAGCGGCTGTGTTGAGTAACTTAGGTTTTTACGCTTAACTTTATGTTGCATGTTTATGAATATATTTTTCCTTCGGTTTGGCATTGAACTGTTGTTTGCGGTTGTTTTGGTTTTTAATTTATACATGACCTAAAACCTTACTATCTAATTTCCGGATCTTTGACCAGACGGACTAACGTAGTTCACTTTAAGTTAGCAGTGAAATAAGTTGACAAAAGGAAAAATACTAACAGAAAACTAAGTCCTCCTTTGTATGTACCTTACAAAAGCTACAAAGTTACACATCGATTTTATTTATTGTCTCTAAACTTGCGTAAACATAAATAAATACATCGATAGCTTTACTGTACCTACACATTTGTAATATAAAGGGTAAAAAAGAGGACATAGACAAGCAATTTTTTTTAATTTTTTTGTGCTTAGTAGCAGTCGCCAAATACTTCATATTTTCTGTCTCAGTCTTTTCTGTCTTCTTACACGTGTCGTCTTTTACATAATCAAAAAGGTTCTCCATAAATCTAAGAATAATCTTAACGTTTAGAACCAGGAACTGCATTAATACTCTCTCGTCATTCAGCCTTTTTTGTTCCCAGCAATTAGTGTCAAGACGCTCGTGCCGTCGTACTATTACGACTTTCCTACATCTGAGCTGAGGACAATGATCACCGAGACGGACCTGCGAACCGATACTCCCCACTGAACGCAGAAAGTAAAAGCAAAACGCACCACCGCGGCCAATTCACTGTCCATTACGAGAGTGAGCGCGCCTCACGCGTTATGTCAAAATCTCCCGCCAAAAAAAACGTCAACGTCAAACTCAACACGGAGTTCGTCCGAAAACCATAAAGTTTTTTGGGATAGTTTTTTTTAATTCGTTTTTTTGAAGTGCGTCGAACTCTGGAGTGCACCGTCCCCGGTTTCATAAGTGGTTGTAGAATGTTATTGTGTGGTCGCGCAGTGAAAGTGGCGTGACGTAATCGTTACATTAGAGCTGTTATTATGGCGGATATCGCTCGTTTCGGGAAGCGGTGTCTTACTGTTTTCGGACTTTTAGGTGAGTTCTTATTTTTTCTTGACCTATTTAATACCTTCTTTTCAGCCACTGGGCAAAAATCGCAATTAAAAATATTTTTTTATGTTTTTGTATGTTCCTGTAATTGTTTTTCACTATTGACTAACTAATTGTTTAGCTTGACTATTACATTTAAAAAAGACCTACAATATACCAAACGTGGGTGTCCTTCTTCCGATGTTTCCATATTATAATTACTAAATCAGTTAGGCAAAAGTAACATGTACTTATACGAATATCTTATTTGAATACCAAAATAATTGGACTAGAACTGGACCATATTATCTATCACTGCGGATTCTAAAGTTATTTATTATTCCGTTAATAGCCTACAAATGTCTTAATTGAAACCTTTAATATTACTCTTCTAGGTCAGGGTATCGTCTTAGGGGCGATAAAGACTACATTCTAACAACTATTTCCAACTCAATTGTACCGTCCCGACTCAACTCGATAAGGACTATCGTTCATATCAGAAAGGCTTTTAAAGTCACGCTCACTAATTGTGCTGGGATAAGCACAGACCACGTTACCCTTATCAGCGTCTTATCAACAAGCTTTTCTCTTTCCGTGAGCTTGTGTAGAGTGGTATACAGTATACACGAGTTAATTAGGACATTCAATTACCGAGCTACTGATACATATACGTACAAAATAACAGAACTAATTATTTTATTTGTTATTTAGTACGACCGGCATAGAGTAGATATAATTTTTTAAATGTACCTTTAGCTAGTATTTTACATATAATTTAAGTGTCTGTTACTTCGGAAATTATAACTCAATGCGAATTCGGGTATTTTTATTGCCGACTGTGCCTATAGAAAATAACTGTTTCAATCGGAAACCTTTTATGTACTTAAGAGTTTCTCATCTTCTATCTGCAAGGAACTATAAAGCATTTTGGAAGAATTTGGGGGTAGAATATTATAATGAATCGGCCAAAGTCTTCGCGAAGAAGACACATGGTTAAATGGGTATTAATATCGACGATAAGTAAAATCAATTGTAGGTAGATATTTGGTAAGCACTATTGGTATTTGTAAATATCAACGTTGAAGAAAACATCTTGAGGAAACCAGCATGTCCTAGAACCAAAAATTCGAAGACATGTGACTTCCCAAGCCCGCACTGGGCCAGCGTGGTGGTTTACCTATAGCCCACCTCCTCTCACAGGCCTCCTCTAGGCCCGTGTCCCAACATTGGGAACGTTTTAGGCTGATTATGCAGTTATTTTCTCTATGGTCATTGGATTTTTTGATAAACAAAACTGTTAACTACACTTACTTTGTTCATAACTAACTAACTTTGTTTGTTATTAACTGTTACAATGCAGTTATTACAAAAGACACACTATACACGCAAATAAAATACACGCTTCTAATAAGAGTCTTTTTAAAAATCTCTCCGTAACGACGTAGGTACTAAAATATTTCATTTAAAATTAGAAACTAAACAGAGAAAGCCATGCTTTTCTTTTGTAACAATTAACCGAGGAGGTTTCAATGAAAAAAGTATAAAATGGACGGAGCAAAAGAGTGGAGACGCTTTTGTTTCGGCACAGACTGCACCAGACTACGGCTTAGTTTTTATACGTCTGTTGCAAAAATAGAAAAGTTTATTTTACAAATTGTAAGTACCGATTCAATAGGTACTAAGCAAGTAGTAATTAAATGCCTACTTTTGAAGGATTCTCATGAATTACCCTCGTTAACAATGACAGAAATTAATGGAAACGAAATCAAACACAGATGGTTCAATTTCTAGTCTTCTTTTTTTAAAAGAATAGGTTCTAGACATTGCAGTCTCATATATTGTGGAAAGGTAGCAATCATCACCTGCCTAGCCTTTTCACAGCTATGTAGGGGCCATGTATTTAACAAGGAGCGACTACCTATCTGACCTCCACAACACAGTTAGTACTGGGTAATACGATACCCCGTGGTAAGACTGGTTGTCAGATTTTCGGTCCACTGACACCTGTAACGACTGTCAAAGATCTACAATTGACAGCCGGGACCAACGGCTTAACGTGCTTTCCGAGGCACGGAGGAAACTCGGACCAACCTAAGCAAGCGCGGCTTAAACTAAAGATCGACCCGAGCGGCTGTTATTATCTAACCCCGAGCTCATCGAGGTATTCATGCACTTTTAAGTCTTATCAGGTAGGTAGTTAGGTTAGTTAGTTTAGTTCTCTATCCGATGCTAAACGGTAACAGTAAACAGATTGCAGGATAGGTTACTTAGGTAGTAAATAAGTGGTGGATTTACCTATAGGATCAATAAGACGTTATAATTAGATAAGAATTAAGGTGGAAGCGCCAGGTTACCCCACGAAATTCAAACTTGCAAATTGCAGGCCAGTGACAGGCTGTATGTAGAACAAAACATGATTTGCGACCGTAAAACGTATTTATTAATATAATTATAATCATTAAAATCATCAACACAACCCTCTAAGTTCATATAATCCCATTGAAAACAAAAAAAAAGAAATAATTCATCATCATTTCAGCCGAAAGACGTCCACTCCTGGACATAGGCCTCCACCAAGTGTCGCCATACTGACCGGTCCCGTGCGTCTCGCATCCAGCGGATCCCTGCAACCATTACCAGGTCATCGGTCCACCTAGTGGAAAATAACTAGTAAAGCCATATTTGTTACGGCCGCTTATCATATTTAAATGCTTCCCTGATGCCTCCCCCTTAATGTCTAACCAACGTAGATACATAATAATATGCAAAAATACTTAGCATAAACATCACCCCTATGTCAGCTTATCAACACAAGAACCCATTTATGAATTGAAAAGTGACGTGTACGAAACGCATTACTATAAAATGTGGCACACAAAAAGTCGTGATATTGTTACGTTACTAGCGTATTGTGGTGTTGCATGATCGATTATCACATTCACGTAACAATTACGATCTAATCGATTAATTTGCTACGTGCCTGTTTTTGTGTCAGTGCCTAACTATCTACGCGCGTTTAAAAAATGAAGCTGTCAAGTTATTTTGTTTTTTTTTTTATCGGCGGTAGATGGCGTATGTTATTGTTTTTTTTTTTTGTTATTCAGAATACATAATAAATGATTACTGAAAAAGTAATTAAACTTTTTAACAGCCCGGAGTTTGAATAGGTGCCTGGTTGATGTCAAACAGGCTCGCTCACTGTTACTTAAGACTAGCGGAATGTGGGTTTAAGGTTATAGCAACATAGGTACAACTGCCTAAACCTCCGGAGTTTTTTGGCGAGACGTTGTTTTATTAAAAGTTATAAAAACGTTAAAACTTGACAAAAATGAATTTTGGCGCAGCCGTTGTGGATTCAAAAGGTTTTAGTTCATAATTTCCTAATTATTTCATAGAAAAATAAGTACCTACCAATCAAAACCAATCCGACGTCAAACTAGCTCAAGTGGTACACTTCAAAGAGCTTTGACGAACAAAATAGTTCGTTAATTAATAAAACTCCAATCAAAATTTTATTGTGGACTATCGGAAAATGTTGAGCGTTACACAACTTTCAATCATGGAGCAATTTCGATTTTATTATTTCATCTGTAAATAAATTCATTCAGCGATCCGTTTTCAATTTAAAACTCGTGCAGCAGTAAATATCATTCTATTAACAACTTATATTTTATTAGTAGAAGCGTACTGCGTAACTTCGGTTAATATTTTTCCCATTCGACCGAGGAACTATTTTCTCTCTAGTGACTGCGCGACTGTCAAAGTGTTATTGGGTTTTTCCAAAAGGAAATTCTCAGTAAAGGTTGGAGTCTTGGTTGGAGGCAATAGGCTCGCCCCCTATTTCATGGGACTGGTGAAAAGTGGTTGTACTAATAGATACAACTCCAGCTAACCATTCGGGGAATACAGGCGTGATGTTATGTTGAAGACCTATTTGGTTCACTGTATAATTTATTTTAACTAAGCATCTAAACGAGTGCTGTGTACTGTAACCACTTGTGTACTCACAGTTATATGTCAGAAAAATGTTAGATAGAATCTACAAGAAACCTCTCGGTTTTGACAGTTACTTTCAAAGTGTTTCGTATTCTATAACAACTGTCTCCATGAATGACATAATTAAGTTTCTCGATAGCTTATGTCATTAAAATATATTTTTGACTCTTCCGTCATTATTATCGCTATCTAGAGGCCCTCGACCCCTTTATGTATTGACGCTTTTTTGTTCATTGTCCAGCAGTGGTCATTTAAGACTGTAATGAACAGCTATTGTATATGTATGCTACAGTAACTCTAGTTTGAAGAGCTAGTACCGATAGTTTTGACGTACCGATTCCTTAACGATTCGAAAGTAGGTAACTTCATGTGTCCATCTATTGCTAGTAGCCTGAAATCAATGATGTTGTTGTTGTTGTTACCTTTTCACCCCTTAACTGGTGAGCCGTGGGATGAAGGGAATTTGGCATGACCTGGACTGGGATATAAGATATACTTGTGGGATATCTTCTGACCTCCACGCAGATGTAGCCGCGAGGAAAGTTAGTTAGTTTAAAATAAATGCTTTTTGAGTTTGAGTTTCAAAAGGCCAAGCTGAGTTAGAGTTATAAATGCCTCCATTTACATTTATGCATCTTCATTTATAACTCGTTTGAGTCACAAAAGCGTCTATTTTCACCCTACCCTTTAGATCATAAAATATTCATCTACTATCAAATACAATGCTATTACGACCCTTACAGCTGACTGCGTTACCCGCCCAGTCCTCAGCTAACCCACTTTGTGTCATACGACGCTAACCAACTTACCTACAGCCGCCATGTTGGAGTCTAGATCATACGAGAATATTACTTTAGACTTAACACGGATATTCGTTGCATGAAACTGGCTCACGTTCCACGTTTTTAAACTTCACCATAGACGTTTTTAATCGTGGAACGGCAAGTGTAGATCAAGAGGTGTATCGCGAACTATGTTTCATCTAATTCCTATCCTGCTCTCTCTGCCTTTGCCAAAATATGCAGTCTAAGCGACCGCCGCCTAGACCTAGCAATAACACCACATTTCACTATTTATGTTCACCAAACCTATTGCCAACATCCAGGCACTAATCCAATTCCGGGCCGCAGCTGAGAATTCCTCATGGAGAAACCCAATAACACTGAAATCTAAACCAAGACCTTATTTATTTATTAAAACTTTATGGACAAGTAAAAACTGTACAAAGGCGGCCTTGGGCATTTTCTACCAGTCTACCTTAGGGTGACGCGGAGACAATACACAGTAAGTACAATAACAGAAAATATTCATAACTAAACCATATAAGAATAAATACAACCGTATGCTCGGCCTGTGGACCAACGACGCATCACGCAAAGTTAGACCTAAAATAAGCACGACCTAATAAAAGACTTCAACGCATGTTATTTATATAGCGCTTGCACAGCTGCAAACAAAGTTGTTTGATTGAAATATAGGTTATTTTATTTGCAATATCAAAAACAATATAAATGACTTGTACCACGCACACAAAAACATAAACCCACCATCACACATTACTATAGTCACATATGCATAAACAATTACACACTACACAGAGCTGCTAATTACGTTTTTGTTACTCTTTATTCTTAAAAATGGTGTTCTTAAATTTAACTTTATAAAGTCTCAATATTGTCAACTATCAATTAAGGGAATGAGCGAAACAACCCCAACACAGGTATTATTAATTACTTACCGGGGTTGTTTCATTCACAATTGTAAATGTAACCATATGAAACACAATTTTTTGTACCTAGTAACTAAGGGTAGCATTTAAAACACACGTCATCATAACACAAAGTTTCACCGTAACACGCGGTAACCTTGACAGCTGCCGGAGTCCGCAGCTCGTGCCAAGTTTAAGTTATGTGCGCCGTGTCTTCGCATATTAAATCGACGATAGTTTTGTAACTGACCAGTTATTGGGTCGTAAGCGCTATTGCTATGATGTAGGGTTCGATTTCCAGGTTGGGCAAAGACTTTTTGGGTTTTTCCATTAGGAATTTCTTAGTTACAACCACGGCGCTTGAATTTGTGTGCGTTTTGAGGCCAGGACTTTTCCTTTTAACATGAGATTTAAACATAACCATCGGAATGTTGATGTGTTCGCCGCCCGCATTAGGATTGAAGCGCAGGCCACACCGCCAGCTGGCGGTGTGGCCTGCGCTTAAGTCCTTCGGGGAACGCCAGTAGTGTTCATAACGATTTTGACACAACTGTCAAAATCGTTATGAACTCTACTGGCGTTCCCCAAAAAAAAAACGAAACGATAGCTTCCGGCATCAACATCGGAAGCTATCGTATACATTTTAATTATCCTATTTATGACTGCCTCGTTGGTCTCGTAGTCGCAAGCGATTGCTGAGTATGAGGTCCTGGGATCGATTCCCAGGTCGGACAAAGTTTTATTGGGTTTTTCCATCAAGAATTTCTCAGTACTAGTCAGTCACGAATCTGGATTTGTGCCCGGTTGATGGCAATAAGCTCGCCCCCTATTACATAGGTTTTAGGTACGTTTCTGCACCAACCCTTCATTCGGGGATTACAGGCGTGATGTTATAAATAATGTTATTCTATTTATCTGTAATCTTAGAATGTATTTCTGAATAAATAAATTATATTAAATTTAAGTTTGTGATTCTCATTAACACACTAAAGCGTCTGTCTAATTTTGTGTTCTGTTGCTATTAACCCAGTTTGATAAGCTTGTAGAATATAGGTATGTTTGGTCCATTTCATCCTTTTCTGTTGATAAATATGATTAAAAAAGCATGTCAACTCAATGGTCAATGCAATGATTTTCACCAACAAATTCAATGAAGCTTGCTTACCTTGACCATTTTTACATAAATTATGTTAAACAAATCATTCAAAGCTTACATAAAAACCATTTCTTGAACCTTGACAGCCGTATATCTTGCGATGCCCCACAATCATCGCACGCATTTAAAAACAATGGCGACATTGAAAACAAAAGAAAATTGCGTGTGTTTAACAGAACGACATAAAACACTTTCGACTTTCTACAGCCTACACCGTGCTTTATATTTGGGTGGTGTTTCCGAACGCATTATTGCCCATATTGTATGCGGACCATAGATTTGTTGTTTAAGTTTTTGAGGGCTTTCTATCACTACCAAAAAAGGTGGTATGAGTGGCTCAACCTGGCTACTTTTCTTGTTTTCGGTGGCTACAATTATACATATAAAACTTTTCACGGCAGATTCTTAACTTAAAGCGTTATATAAAGCTTTATTACGTTTACATAACATATCGCCTGTAATCCCCGAAGGGTTAGGCAGAGGTGTGCCTAATAGTACACACACCCACATTTCGAAGTTGTGTTTAAGTCCCATGTAATAGGGGGCGAGTCTATTGCCATGAACTGGGCACAAATCGAGACTCCGTGGCTACTGAGAAATTCTTAATGGAAAAACCCAATAACAATTTGCCCGACTCGGGAATCGAACCCAGAACATCATGCTCAGCAGTCGCGATTGCGACCACTGGACAAACAACACGAAAAGCGACTTAAATTAATAAAATGTACAGTTAATTTGACAGTTTTGTCTACTTTTATTTAAATCAAACACATCCAGTAATAAAATCTATGACAACAACCCTCTCCGATAGATAAATAATCGAATCCGTTCCATGTAACAGAATGCTTTTACATATTATAGACGAGCAAGCGAAACTATCGAGATTATTAGCAACAAAATTGAGTTGTCTTGGTTTTAAACAAAGATCAATATTGGTAAGAAATTATATTTATTACGTAGAGTCAGAGTTATCAATAGGTCACAAAAATAAAGAAATCACTAATATTGACTCATCATTTTTTTTTTTTTAAATACGTTGCCCCACACTACAAATTTCTCCTGTATCGTGGGTGCGTTTACAAACATTTAAACTCACATACACAAACGGCCAGACCCGGAACAACTACCTGTAGATCATACAAATATTTGTTCCGTGCGTGGATCGAACCCGCGACACGCAGCGCAGCAGCCGATCGCTCAGCCACTTCGCCAACCGTGTCGTCATTATCCTGCCCATTTTACTTGGGGTCGCCACAACACGTTTGATCACTAATAAAACTTGACCATCCCTTAAAAATATATCTACTATCTCGATCAAGTTAAATATTGTATTTTAAGACATGCCACATAAAAAAAGAACTTTTACGTATTCATTTTCAACTCAAAATATTTTTAAGACAAAGTTGCAATATTAAAAAAAAAAATACGAGTCATCATCATCATTCTCCTGCGCTTATCCCAATCTAATAGGGGTCGGTACAGCATGTCTTCTTCGATACTTCACTATAAGTCGTAATCTCAATGATCGTCTCCCGTACCACACGGGTCAGCTGTTGCACGCCTTCTCGCACGGCTGCGCTTACACGTTTTTCTTAGCGTTGAATATTTTCTTATTTAGTTCCAACCGAACGTTGTACTTTAATTCCTTTCGTAATATACATGTATACAGTCCACTACACGTTTCATTTTGCCCCACCACGGCCTATCGTCGCGATCATCTCCTTTCTAATCATCTCATCCTTCACACATCCAATCAATCGTTTCTTTGGTCTCACTTCCTAAAAACTTTCCTCAGGACATTTAACCCATTCCTTCTCATCACATTTCAGTCCCCTTTGCCACTTTCAGTCTTTCTCTTCATTGTCTATCCATACGCGTTACAACACTTATAATGCAGCAAGCATCGGAACTAACGCCGCCATCTTATTTTGTCAATACACTTTCCACAGACAATTTCACATCTGTTTATCAATAGCACCCTTCTGTCAATGTCATTCATGCGCCAAAAGAGCCATGCCCCTCTTAGCATTGTCATCTCGGCTGCATGCAATTACCTTTCATTCATATCCACAAAAGAACCTTTCTTTTGCACAAAAACATCCGTGATTGAGTTATGCAAATCGGAGCCATCACAAAAGATTACTCAACAGCATACTATATGAATGAGTTTTTGGTCACGTTACCGACGTATTACAAGCTGTTACCAACTGTTTTGCAACTATCCAACGTAATATGACAGCTGCAAAGTCTAGATCCGTTTGCAAAACTCTTTGCTATTGCTAATGTCATGACATAACGTGTTTGTCAATATTTTTGAGAACAGGACATCCTGAAATGCATTTTTCTTCGAAAACATCTTGCGAAGTCTTAGTCATTTGGTCTTCAAGATTTTAGTACTACTTTACTGCCTTTAAAACACATTTGGCTTCTTCCAATTTTTATGCGGTTTGGAATATGGGTTTCCTCTTATTTAATTTCCATGCATTGTCAAAATCGTAATCGCTTCTGAAAATTCTCGGTGATAGTAATGTTTCTTTGTTTCTAATCATTCAAGATAATTACCATTTTGTCTGAAGTAAGTCACATATCACAGCAGTCATAGTAATAAATGGATTACATACTTTCACAGCTATACGGATATCAAGTCGATCAATCACTTACATGGCGCGATAACAACACTTTCAACATTTCAGTTATGTTCGCTATGTCTCTTTAATTACATTAATTATCTGCATTTGAATTATCCAGTGCACTAGTGAGCACATAATGTAGCTAAAATAAAATAATTTTATGAAACAACACCTAAATGCCTGAAAATAAAGGTTTGTTTCACCATTTTGGAAGTCCAGAACTAACGACTAGAACCTAAGAATCTCTACACCTCCCGGTCCCTCCTGACCTCCATTATATCTACCTCACCTTTTGTGGACTTGATGGTTTTTAATAGAGAGTTTGACCTTTGTTTTGGCGTTTCTTCTCAGAGCGGCTTTCAAACACGGACCTCTTCTAGCTTAAATTCAAAATTGAAGAGTAATTAACCATTTTCAAAAATAAATAGCGCTTTCAACACTTGTCACCGCCAGCAGAGGCAGTGTCTCTACGCACGTGAGAAAATATTCAACCCGCTAAAATATGCGTACAACTGGTTTCGTACCGATGCATAATATTCGCGTTAATGTCGGCTAAAATAACACCTACAAACTGCTGATTTAATATGTAAATGGGACACTCGCAGAAATGTAAGCTTATGGCTTTATAAACCGTGTGCCGATGGGATTTCCAATCAGCAAAAATGACGTACTGACGTACACAATTTAATCCCTTGTACAACTCATTCGAGTTTAGAGGATGAATTATCAAAATGACTTCCAAACTAAGTGCTCACCATCGTTTTAAATTTAAGAATCTCTTGTGCACATGCACTACGGTCGGTGCAACACGTTTTTTTCTTCCATTCTCCCTTGTCAATCGTCACGCTATCATAAATGATAAGGAGTTTACTCCTTTTTCCTTCATATCATTCATCAAACAATCCATCCATCTTTTCTTTGGTCTTCCTCTCCCTCTTCATCCACGAGCCTTTATATTCACATGCTTCTAGACCAAGAGGCAAAAAATCCAAAGCAATTAAAAAAAAAAAAAAAATGTTTATTATCATAACCAAAGAAACAAGACAAGTTGATGATTGGAGCCTCCTTTTAAGCAAAGAAAAAGCCTGTATTAGGAGACTCCGCTCTTTCATAGCTAGACAATTTTACAAAAGAACAGAAAAAGTACACATTTTTACATTATTCACGTGTAGTATAGTGTATGGGGATGGGGGTGGGGAAGTAGTGTGTGTGTAGTGCGTTTGTGTATGTGTGTGTAGCTGAGTGTGTGTGTAGAGAGGAATGGGTGAGTTAAACTATGTGTTGTAAGAGCGCCTCAGTATCATCATATGTAAATGGTTTTATCCAATTTGTTATAATTTTTTTACATTCATGTAGTTGTTTAGCAATTAGGATTCGTTGTTCTGCTGCTTCGTGATAAAAGCTCAAAGCAACCTACCGCCCTTTCGATTTATATAATATTCTGAAATGCTCTCGTTTTATACCTAAAAAAACAATCTCGAGAATGTTCTCTCTACGGAGTTCCTCAGGGCTCAATCTTTGGTCTCTCCCAGACCACGCGAATTTTTTTATTTTTCATGTTTACACGTTACGTATTTTATACCTTTTTCTCTACAATTTACATCCTCACCAACGACGCAGACAGTATTAACCCGCATTTTTGACTCATTGACCGCGATATCCGAACGAGAGTGAAAGCCGGTGATGTCAGAAGCGCGCGCGCATCTTATGTAACCCATTGTTGAACGCGAATTGCCACTTACGTTTGAATGCAAAACAAGAAGGTTAACAGACATTGGGAATATTTTAAAACCGGTTACGTTTTATTGTCGTTTATTATTTTGTTATTTTTTCTTTGTTGAAATATTTCTCTCTCGTCGTTGCCTGCCTCGTTGGCCCCAAATGCGATCGCTAAACGTGAAGTCCTTGGTTATATTCCTAGGACGGACCAAGTGTTATTAGGGTTTCCAGTCGGGAATTTCTCAGTTACATCCTGCAGTCTAGATTGTGATATACCCGGTTGTTAGTAATAGGCTTTCCTGCTATTACCTATTTAGTATTGTGTGTTTCTGCTTAGTCCTGAGCGGGCGTCTTATTTAATATTTTTAATTTGATAAGAATATTTCTCTCTCTGTGTTCTCGTTGGTAAGAGATATAGGTACGTTGGTGTAGTCCATTGCATGATTGAACTACAAATACAAGTAACTCCTTCTATCTCTTTGTCATTAGCGTCTATACCTTATTATCACTCTCCTGCCCTTATCCCAATTTATTTGCGGTCGGCGCAGCATGTCTTTTTCTTCCACACTTCTCTATTACTCGTCATCTCAGCATTTATATCATTAATTCATGCTTTTCGATCATTTCTCTTCATTGAGATGTCAATATTATTTTCATGCGACAGTCATAAGAGTAACTTCCGTAAACATGAAGTCATCATCTGCCCAGCCTTTTCCAATTATATTGGGCTTCCAGTCTAACCAGATGCAGCTGAATACCACTATTTTACATGGATCGACTGCCTATTTGACCTCCTCCAGTTAGTACTGGGTAATATGATACCCCTTGGTAAGGCTAGTTTATCACACATTAGAGCCATTGACTTCCTGTAACGACTGTCAAAGAAACTTATACTGTCACTTACGGGATATCTTCCGTGATTTCTTCCGTATAAGTTGAGTTGTGAACCGTGAAAGCTTAAAACAGTGTTTGACTGTCAAAGATCTACAAACGGCTTAACGTGTTTTCTTAGGGTGGAAGAAACTCGGTATGTCGAGGATGGTCACTCATTCACGGATCGATCTTGGGAACCGAACCCTGCTGTTATTATTTAGCCACGAGCGTCCACGAACAAGTTTTCAAGTATTGTATGTAATTAAACTTCTGCACCTTATTCTACTGTAGCTAAACTTGTACCAAACTGAATGTTAATTGGTTTATCTTGATGAAATTATAATTCTACAGCTTTTATCTAGATGAAAACTGTGTTACTGTCGTTATTGTGTTCTTTATACTGCTTGTTGTATTATGAGGGAGTTTAGGTCTTTTGTGTTCTTGAAATAACCCATACTAATATTAAAAAATATGCGTGGTGGTACATCTATCTTCTATCTATATATATAAAATGGTAAACTGACTGACTGACTGGGTGATATATCAACACACAGCCCAAACCGCTGGTCCTAGAGTCATGAAACTTGGAGGGTGTGTTCTTTGTGAAGAGTTAGTATCCACTAAGAAAGGATTTTTGGGAATTCCACCCCTAAAGTGGTGAAATAGGGAAAGTCGGTCAGTTTTGAGTTAGGATCTTCAAATTTTGTGTTTAGGCTGACGATTGTAAATTAATTTATACGTGACTCAACGTTTTTGACAATTCTTTCCCCGAAGGGTTAGAAAGGGGGATGAAGGTAAGTAATCGGATAGTATTCGACATCCACGCGGGAGAAGCCGCAGGCAAAAGCTAGTAAAAAATATATACAAGGTGGAAAGGACATCGATGCACAAACGATTACCACGTGTTCATTACATCATTCCGCACCCCCCAAAAAAAAATCCGTGTTGGCACTTTTTAGGAAACAGCTGTTTTTTTTTAAATTACCGAAGTAAAATTATTAACTATGAATATGTGGAAACCATTCGTGCGTCGTTGTCACTTCTACCCTGTATGTAAGCGTCGAACTAAGAAGCTCCTTATGTTTCCTCGTCAGTTAAAAAGGCGAAAGTAGCTCTGTCTGTATGTCTTACTATTTTAAACATTAACAGCTGAACGGATTCAATGTTTGTCAAACAGGTAGACCTTGATCCCGTGGCGTGATTTCCTAAAGAGGCGCGGATGAAGTCGCAGGCAAAGCCTAGTGAATTATATGTTACATATTGTCTGTTTGTGATTTTGATCGTGAGAATTAACTTTCGACGGTGAGTCATCAGATTATTTTAAGATCAAACTTTCGTTGCCTTTAAGGAGCTGCCCATATTAGTTGTGGTGAATCTATGAATATATTTTTGGTGTATTGGAAGGTTCTCGTAAAACCACCTTAGCGAAAAGTTAGTGATAGCGAGTTAGAAATTTAGAATCATACTAGCTGTGCCCGCGGCTCGCTCTCATGATTGCGTATATATTGGCGTTACAGCATATTTGTTCACATAAAAAATATGTTGGAATCTCGATTTTCTCTCTCTTCTCATCATTGAAATGTTTTATCAGACAATATGTTTTATGTGAATGTTACACCAGTTCGAACGCACAGCAGCACACTATGGTGATATTTTGTTTAATGTTTGCCATGCATGCAAACATTTTGAGTGCACATAAGAAACTCATAATACTTTGTAATAACCGGGGGATGTTATTGAGTTTTTCCATCAGGAATTTCTCAGTAGCAGCAACGGAGAATGGGTTTGTGCCCGGTTGATGGCAAAAGGCTTCCCCCTATTACATGGGACTTAAAACATAACTGGCGAAATGTGGGTGTACCATTAGGTACACCTATGCCTAACTCTTCGATTAATTATTTTAATTACCCTTCGATGGATTACGAATACGAGGCGTGATGTTATGTTATGTTAAATCACAAACACATAGCTAGTCTAGGTACATAGTTATTGAACAACGTAACGGTACTAACAAACTCGGGCACATTCAGTGCATACCAACTTCGAAAAACAATGCGATATTGCAATCAGAACAAGGCTAGTAAAAAATACTTACGAAACAGAAAACCGTAGTATCTATTCCGAGTGGAAATTCCAGACTGATGCAATAGTTTACAGTTCTATGTGTGGATAGTTAACTAATGTAGAAACCGGCTACATCGTTTGAATTTCAGAGATAATCGTTCTGAGAAAATGTAATGACTGGTAGGTAGTACGTGCATAACAGTGTTAGGACATGGTGAGTGAATGAGAGGAGGAAGCTTCTGGTCATAGAATAACAGTTCTCCTGACTGTTTTCAGTGCACAGGTGTGTGCGCAGACACAGGTGCGCTCTCTGTTCCTTTACTCTCAGAGTCCGACCAGAGAGAGATCAGGCGCAGGATCAACGGCTTAGCGTGCTTTTCGAGGCACGGGGGTATCACACCGCCCTCTTTCAAACTACTGTCGTACCTGCGACCACTAGACCTGCAACAATAAATCACACAGTGCTCAAGAAAAAACAAGGCGACACACCAAGACATCCACAATGTGTTTCTATTCTCATGGCTGAACATGATTATTTATAACAAGATTATTTCTTCACAAGACAGCTAGTTAGTACCGCTTCACATGCAACAATAAGATATTGTGAACATTATTGCTAAAACCATTAGTTTAATGTGTTGTAAACTTGCAACATATACGTATATTGCACGAATGCATGCTCACATGATCGGCCTATAATGATCTCATAGCTGGGACACAGGCCTCCTCTCTGGAAGAGGGAGTTGGTAGTAATCTACCACGCGGGCCCAGTGCGGGCTGGTAGATGTCACAAGTCTCGACTTTTCAGTTCCTCATAGTGTTGTCTTTATCCTTCTTCGTTTTGAGAGCCGTGGTGATGAAATTAATTACACGAGTAAATTGGCTGCCTGACTTCGATCCCACGATCTGCAATTCGACTGCACTTCTGAAGTTTTGCTCTGTTAGTGTCACTGATCGTCTTTCACGTTAGCCAATTAAACGCCAATTAAACGCCACCAACATTACTGTCCGTCTTAATACTTCCCGTCCCGCTTACAGGAGTACACAGAATAAGTAGATTCGTTGGTGACGTCGATCCATAAACATTTATAAATAAACACTTAACAAAACTGACATTAATGGCAAATACTGAATAACAGCTGTACGTCAGTGTGGGTATATTCCTGAAATTTCACCTTGGGTCTCTTTTTATTGGTCAGCGTTAAAAGGTATGCTCAATAAACTTGCATAGCCGACGATTCTGGAGGACCCTGGAATCTTCAGGGATCTTTTATGTGCATAATGCTCGCTCCTCGTTCACATATTATTATGCTCTTGACCTATATCTGAGAGCCTCTTGACTACAATAATACCGAGAGAATTGTTTATTCTGTTTTCAAACCATCATCATAACATGACGCCTGTTAACGCTTAAGAGTTAGCAGAGGTGTACATACAAACATCTACAATTCTTCAGATATTTTTAAATCCCTTGTAATAGGGGGCGAGCCTATTGCCATCACCCGGGCACAAATCTAGACTTCGGGCTGCTACTTTGAAATCCCTGAAAAACCTTGGGAATCGATCCCAAGACCTTATCAGCAGTAGCTTGTGATCAAACCAAAGACCAAAGACGTAGAGAGAGTCATAAGAAGCCGGTTAAAGATAAAGGTCCTCAATGAGTTAACATAAATAAATTCATCTTATTCTTCAACCTTTGGCCACCACATGCTGAGTGTAGGTCTCTTCCAAATCTCTATTTTTGGTGGTTTTGTGTCATGGTTATAAATAAATTACTAATTATCTAATAGCAGATTCAGAGCAGTCAGCTCAACTACCACCTGCTGGCTGAATAATATTACCAAGATAGGAAGAGGAAACGTAATTTGTGGCTAGAAAGCGGTTTGGTAAATCCTAAGATCCGGCTTATCAGGACAACCGATCGGGGCCATATGATCAGAAGCACGTATACCGGAGCCAATATTAAGGACGTGTGTTGCCCAACCCCGGCCTCGATGGCGCAACCTCGGGGAAATACGTCTCGTTATCGTAATGTTACTCATGCGTTTGCGCATCGATTGGTAAGGTGTTGAGGATGGGCGGACGGTGGACCAACTAGGTTCCAATAGTTACGTAGAATTATGTAACATAAGGAGTGCTGTACGGATAGGCACTGTAATTTGTTTTTGTTTGCCTTTTGCGTCTTTAAGGCACCGTTTAAGGCCTCGGACGATGCGATTGCGACGCGCTTTGCGTCAAGTGTCACACGCGTGTTTCGCTTGTTTCCTTCGCGTGAGTGCTGTCACGTCGCGGAGTCATGGTATTCTTTGTATTGTTTTATCGCTTGAGCGTGAAGTTCGTGGCCAAGCGGTAAGGTGTTGAGGATGATGGAGGAGAAGGCAGCATTACCTACGTGGACTTATGATGACAAATGAGTGTAGTACGAATAAGCACTGCACAAATTGTTCGACGTGGCGTCTTACTACCGGGTTAGTCCTCCCTTCCCTATTTTCACTTTTCTATACCAGCACGCGTTCCATTACCGCTTCTATCTACTCCAGGAAGACAAAGTGACGTGATTCTTCTTCATTTTTGTCACTTCTTTTCGGCAATCAAAGTTTTTAATTATTTCGGATAAAACCTCCACTTTGAGATAAAAAAACGAACGCCAATCGTTCTTTTTTTTCGGATATGGTGGTGGCTATGCTAGTAATGCGAGCTGGGGCCACTTCTTTAGACACAAAAGCTGGTTATCCAACCCATATTTATTTATTGAAACTTTATGCACAAGTTACAAAACTGCACAATGGCGGACTTAATGCCCTAGGCATTTTCTACCAGTCTACCTTAGGGTGATGCAGAAACAATATACAGTAGGTGCAATAACAGAAAAAAAGGATAGAAAATATTTGTAATTAAAACATATAAGAATAAATACGTATATACATACATATAATAAACTTAAAAGTTGAAAGAGATAAACAAGAAAAACTACAACAACTCAACCCAGTTCCTTGTCGAAAGATGACTGGTTAATTTTATTATCTGGTTAACATAACTCCTTTTGTTTAACAACCATGGCCGAGCCTTTTGCCAAGCGCGGCGTTCCTGAGAGCTTTGCTCAACAAACCATTACACATACATATACCTACGCTCTCCCGAGTAAATCTGCAGATAACGTTGGATACCTACCTACTGCTGAAGTCTAGATGGAATGGAAGAGAAAATTCTTTTTCATAAAAAAAATCAGCTTTCCCCACAAAAGTGCAATTTTATGTGACGTGAAAACGTTTTTAAAATTACTTCCATAGTGTTTTTATTACTGATGAAAAATTTCTATGTGGGGGGATAGAATGATGTACTGAATACGTGGTAACCGTTTGTGCGCCAGTGTACGTTCCACCCTGTATTGTATTGTAATGTCTTGTTTGTTTATATAAATAACTGCCTCGTTGGTCTAGTGGTCACAAGCGCTACTGCTGTTCATGGGGTTCTAGGGTTCGATTCTCGGGTTGGACAACGTGGTGTGTACTGAATTTGTGCCCGGTTGATTGCATTAGCTTGCCCCTGATGATACAACTGGCAAAATACACACACAGCAAATACAGGTACAGCTCTGCCTTACCCTTCGGCGATTACCTACAGGCTTGCTTTTATTTTATTTTCTGATGTACTGAAATCACGTCGTAGTACGGTCCTTACGTACGGTAGAAACCTTTGAACTAGCTGCCAATACATGTGCGTCTCTGCAGGTGCCAAAAGAGAATATGGCAGTGTACTCAATTGGCACTACAGAAGCACGTCTTACTGTTGACACAGTAGACAGTGCCGCACTTATTGCCTATGTCCTCTTTGCTGTATAACTCCTGCACTATAAAACTCCAGGGGACTTACCATCACCTCGTATAGCAGTGTACTCCTTTACTCTTATAGTCTTATATCAGTATTGGAAAGACTAATTCTACTAAGGGAATAAATTATAAGGGAGGTGGTACAGGCTTTGGACGAGGTCACTGTATTCACAGAATGCTATGGAAATGTACAATTAATATACGTTTCCAGATGACAGCGATGCGGAGGAGTACTTTGACGCCTAAGTGTCCTATTGTCGTCGTTTTTTTTATGTTTATATTTTCTTACTTTTAGTCTTATTTTTATCATTAGTTTAGTTCTATTAATAAACACTATTACACACACAACACACACACACACACACACACACACAAGACACACACACACACACACACACACACACACACACACACACACACTATTTATTTTTATTTTTGTTGAACTACTTCATCATAATAATAACTTCATCTACATCGTCATTAACAAAATGCCCCTACAGCATTCATTTGTTTCCAAGCTAATTTACCACTGAATTAAATGAGTTGAAACTGAAATCCTTGATAAACAATACTGAATCCTACGTTCACCTTCCACACAAATCGTTGGAAATAAAAAACAAACTTGCGGTCACTTTTTTCTCTTCTATACAACGTGTAACATAATAAACGCAAGACCTCCCGTGTTGTCTCGCACCATGAAACTAAACATCTTGTGTTCTACGAGTTCCTGAAATTCGCAAAAAAAAAAAAAACTTTCTATAGGAACGGACGCAATCAGCTGATCCACATGTATGGTAAAACTAAAAAAAAGTTATGAATTTCCAAAAGTCATAGAACAAAAGTTGTTCAGTTTCATGGTCTGAGACACCACACGAGGTCTTGCGTTTATTCTGTTACACGTTGTATAAGTTCAACATTATTTCCTTGAAAGTTTTCTTAGCAGTAAACCTTGACAGAAGCTATCTAGGACGAATTTTAGGTCAGCTTAAAATAGACCTGTTTCTAGAACTCGGATATCTGTTGCTAGTTGGCGGTTCAAATTGACGTGGAATATCTGATTACTGTCTTGATAATGTGAAATAGATCCAGTTGAAACTGAGCTCTTGCATCGAGCGAGTAAAGTGTTATTGGTGGCCTATTCTCTCTCATAGAGAGGAGCCAGTGGGAACATTGCAGATTTATGGGATCATTATATGTAGTTTACTAAAGCGTTATTTGATTTGTCCAATTGATAATCCTACGTAGCAGCCTGAAATATGGTAATTTTACGTAAAGATACGTTCCAATTACACAAGACATCAATTCACTGTACAAATAGAGGAACAATTGGTGTCAATAGAAGGCAATAACGACCAGTAAAGGGTATCCTAATATGGTATATTAACTGGTATTCAGAGATGCAATTAAGACACAAATAAGTTCCGAATCAGTGGTTCTCAAACTTAGAACCGTGGGAAAAAGCTGTCCGTTTGCAGCCCGACTTCGAACACGGTCATCCTTAACCTACAAACGAGATTTCAAGGTCGGCCTTCCTTCTGCACTTCTTATTGTTTTAGGACAGCTCTTATCTGTCCTTTGTCAATAAGCCTAAACTTTGCATATCCTGTAGATTTTTTTACTCCGAATTTTCCGTCAGAAATGAGTGGTTAGATTTTTTTTACCAAAACGTAATAGACACAATTGTCCTGTATAGACTGGCTCAATCTACACTAATATTATAAAGAGGTTAAGTTTGTTAGTTTGGATGTAGGAGTCAATCTCCGAAACTAATCATCTGACCTAGAAAATTCATTCACTGATTGAAAACTACCTGTTACCGCGTCCTATAGGTTATACCTTATTTTTCGACGCGGACGAAGTCGCGGGCAAAAGCTAGTTCCTTTTGACCGCCAGAGCATAAACGCACTCGCGTGCCCTCCACGCCTAGCCACAATTTCACCTACCATTTTGTCACACATGTGTGTCGTTTGGCGTACCTACAGGGCACGCGCTTGCTTGTCACGTATATGTGACTATGGCGGTCAAAAGATTAAGTATCATAAATTGTCACCCTTTCATAAAATAAACGGAGTGGCCATGATTCATACATCAAATCTGTTAAACAATCCAATGCCTCCTTTCAGAACCGCTGTTCTCCTGCTTTATTTACGCAAAGAACATGCATAAGACACTTAACCCAGTTGCCGTCACAAATGCCGTGAAGACTAGTGTTACATCGTTTGTTTACCCGTCTCTCTCCTTAATGAGGCAATGAATGGCTGGTAATGATACTGGCTACCCTGCTAACTCGAGAGGGACGAGGGTCAAGAGTTATTTTGTTTAACCATCGGTAATGAGGTCGCCTTTCATTGATAGGTAAATCCAATCGTTTGGACTGGAGTGGTTTCGAGTTGAAGTTATTTGGGATAGCGTGTTTAAGATCAAACTCTCTCTTCTTGTTTTCTTTGGTTTATTCTTCATTTTATAGAAAGAGGAACAGATCTAATTAGATACCTATATTCATTGGCAATAGATACCTTTATTATACAGGGTGTAAGCAGACCCTTCACATATCCGTCAACCAAGCATTCTGTACATCTAACTAAGTACCTAACTTTACGCAAAAATTATTGCTGGGAATCGACTTTTTTTTTTGGTTTAAAAAATCACGTTTTAAGTTAGGACTCGATGAAAAGCACTCAAAGCATTGTGCTGACGGATGGATTTAATAGTACGGGGGTCGTGGAGATGTGTAAAGTAAAAATCTTACTTAAAACCATGTATTTAAAAAAAAAACTTGTGGAAAAGTTGGAACTTTGACCCCTAATATCTCCGTAACTAGAAGGTTCCCAGGTATGGTCTAGAACAAAAAAATGATCGCAAAGACGGGGAGAACAAGTGCCTTTATTTTATGTTAAGGGTCTATTTACACCCTTTCTGTCATAATACTTATAGAGGTCCGTTCTATTCTGGAGATATCCACACTGGTCAAGTTTACGCTCTTTTACAATATTTTTCAATCTATGGGTAGAATAGCAGTTATAATCATGAGTTCATGACATAGTATGCTTTGGTAAACTGAAAGTCCGCATTCGAAACAAAATTAAAACAAGCAATCTTTTTCCCGTCCCTGACGGCTCGCTCACAGGGCCATGAGTCCCTGACCCTGATGTGTGAATAATTCTTTAGGAAACTACTGTACGACTCACAAAATCAACTTAGTAATTCATTCATTCACTGACAGACAGCCTTAATCGCTGGGTCTAAAAGAGGTAAACACTAAGGAGAGGATTATTAAAAAGCCCCGACGGGAGTAAATGAGGGACGAAAGTTTGTTTGGAAGGTCGTCATTATTGTCGAAGTGAAATTCTATCACACGGTTTGTTTTTCAATAAATGGAACCATTCCATTTTCTCTTCGTGTCTGATAAAAAAGTAGGTCATCATTGTTTGAAAATTAAACTAGGTCATCGCCTATTTTCCGGCTCCACCTATGGCACCCATCCTATCACGCCTAAATTCCTCCATTTCATCACTACGTGAAAACAAAAGCCGTCCTCATGGCACGTTACATAACTGCCTCAGTTTGCATAAACTTTCTACTGAGTCACAATGACCATAATGCGAGGTAATCGCACATCACTGTCGCCGCCATCTTGGATGCTAATTCCGCTGGATTTACGCGCCAAATTATGATAATCTGACTGAACCTAAAAAGATTAATGATTGGAATCTGAGGAGGAATGAGTATCGTTTGTAGATGATGTTAATTTAGGAAAATAAGTAGGATAACCACTTTTAGAACAAATAAAAATTATACCTCTCTGAGAAATGACACATCATCTTCCTGGCCTTGTCCCATGTTACTTGGGGTCAGCGCAACACTATTGTCATAAAAATCTTCGCACCACAGTATTGTTTTAGGGTAGGCACTTAAGGGTGCCAATGAAATTTATTAGACCCATATTAGTCATGCTTGGCAGCACAGAGCAAAGTAAGTTTCAATGATTAGAGGAAATGCTGCTCACGAATTAAATGAAGTTTAGAAAATATGAGCATTCAGCTGTCAGGCCATGCCGCGTAAAGTCTATTTTACTTAACATGAAAATATCTTGCTTTAAGGTTCAACCATGCTAAACACTTAGCCATAGGCTTGCCCTAGTCTAATTACGAAGCCATTTTGATATTCAATAGAGAAATTGTAAGTTCTCGCGAGAAACTAGGTCGCAAATACTTGACTACAATCGGGATAAGTTATAGCCATACCTCACGTCGTGGGAGAAAGTATAATATAGTTTGAGACATAAATCTAATACAATTAATTGGACCAGAAAATTACCAACACTTCCATCCGTGAAATGAAGTAACACCAACCTCGTAGAGTGGGGCTACCTCGACAGTACGGCAACAGGGTGTGGGTGTGGAGCTGTGCCGCAAACATATCATATTCTACGTTTCCCCATCCAGTCCAAACTTTATCAGATCATCCATCTAAGCAATCAAAGATTTCCTCCTCTTCCGCACCCAGATATTCTTCGTTATATGCTTACATAGGACCCCCATCTCAATGACCATCTCCTCTTATACAGAGATGTTATCTACGCCCATGACTACATACACAGGTATCTATTATTTTATGTTCAGAAGTCCGATGTCTGTCTCATTAATGGCACCAACCTAGATGATCTGTTATGTTAGAATTTATCAACAAAGACAATGTTGTCAATGCTGTCCCCCCATACTTAAGTCCAAATGCTGTATCCATAATAATATTGTAATACCAAATGATTTGAAAAGAGTAACCATGGAGTTTCTTGCCGGTTCTTCTCAATAGGAAACGACCAACCCGAACCGTGCACCTTTTTGTCGACGTTTTATAAGTGCCCATCGAGGCCTATGTGAAATAAAATATTTTGATTTTGATTGAATGTTTATCCACCATTAATCTCAACAGACATGTTTCATCAAAACAACACCTTATTACATCACCATGATCATCCTCCTGCCCTAGTCCCACGTTACTTGTGGTCGGCGCAACACGTCTTCTTCCATTTTCCCCTGTCAATCGTCACGCAATCATTTACTCTACTACCCTATTACTAAGCGTCCGCTGTCCGTCCGTCCGTCCGTCTGTCAGCGGGCTGTATCTCATGATGCGTAATAGGTAGACAGTTGAAATTTTCACAGAATGTGTATTTCTGTTGCCACTATAACAACAAATAATAAATTAAAAATTAAAGGGGACTCCCCTACGACGATCGTACGAAACCCTTCACGCGCGATTCCGCCGGTTTTTTCATATCATTCCTCACATAATCCATCCATCATTTCCTTGGTCATCGACATCCTCACCCTCTCCATCCATCAACACCTTGATACATCATTAAAAAAAAAAACGTGGCGGTATAACATTCATAAGATTGCACCAACCAACAACCAATCTTTTAAAACCAAACGTTGCGTGACTTCCGCCAAAAACAATAATCACGAGTGCAATCTCGCGACGGTTTCGTTAAAAACATTCTTTCACGAGAGTCTCATCACGACACCTCACTAGTAGCTTGGCAAATAAAAACAAAAACTTAGTTTACTGAGAAAGCATTCGTTTCACTCTTGTTTTTCGTAGCCGTTTAATCATCAAGGAAACGTTAAAAGTTTCTCCTAATCTATCTATGGATTACGATTGCTAACCGGTTTTTCGGAATGATCCAAAATGGTAGAACGATTTTTGAAATTTCGGGTCATTGTCGCACTCACGATTTCTCCTACTATTTCGTGTTTTCGATTTAGGTTTGAAGATATTAATGTCATAATAAAATAAAGGATAAATACATAAACACCTTTAGTGTTGCTAAACTGATATTTAATGGATGGTTTTTATCGAAAGATATCATGGGAATGGTAACCCGCACTTCACTCTTGATAATAACTTAACCAGTATTAATTGAAACTCCGTACTACACCGAGGCTAGCTCAGAGTCAAAGTATCCATGGTCAGTTGTACCAACTTATTTTTGGACTTATAAAACAGGAACACACTTACACAATATTTTTTGCACTATTCTAATCCCCATTTTCTTGTTGCAGGTACTTTAATACTAACCACACCAGCAGAAAGCCAGTTCGCAGACCAGCACACGGGTAGGTACGCATCAATGCACCTAACCACCCTCTCCCTTCCAACTAACGAACAAAACTTTAAACAAATCTTCATTTTCCAGTGAGCTACATGCGGACACCGGGTGACTGGAACCCACACGCGCAGCAAAGAAACCCGCCATGGCATCAGTTCTCTTCACCAAGGAAAAGATCCTCAGAAGTCATACAAAGTCCTTACTACGGAAACAATCAGTATGAACAACCCCAATTTGGCCATACCAATCAGTATGAGCAACCACAATTTGGACACAACAACCAGTTTGGGCAACCTCAATTTGGGCACAACAATCATTATGAGCAACCTCAATTTGCCTCCAGCAACCAGTATAGTCAAAACCAATACAACCAAGCCCAAAACTTCCAAGGACCTCAGTATTTCGACAGCAGATCTTCTGTTGGTTTTATCCAAGCAGATCCAAGAAATTCTAACGATCCAAGACTGCTATCAGACTCAGCTTTTAACAGAATATCTGAAACTCTAGGTGCCATAAACACTGTAGGTCACTACTTAGTAGATATGGTCAATGACTCACATGAAAGGAACGAGACAGACCCAACCATACAACAACTACCTCAAGCTCTTTACACCATTAGTAAAAACGTTTTGGGCAGAAACGTAACTGATAAAATAGCACCTATAGTGAAAAAGGCGTTACCAAATGTATTACCAGATGCACCTATAACTAAAATAGCAAATGCAGATCGTGTGGATGATGATGATGACGCCAAGTATTGTACGACTCCTGAAGGGGAAGAAGGCATTTGTGAGGATCTGAGTAACTGTCCTCAACTATTATTGAACTTGGTGAATCTCAGGGAGTCTTTGTGTTTCAAAGATCTCTTTGTGCCTGGAGTGTGTTGTCCTAAAGATGCGATTGTGCCACAATCAGAGAGACCGATTGTTGCAACGACAAGTAAACCGACATACTTGGTACCAGTGACGACTCAGAGACCTAAGCCCAAGCCAGGAACGACGAAGAAGCCTTCAGCTGTACTAGTGTTGACGACCAAAAAGCCCAAACCTGTGACGACCACAAAACGACCGCCAACCACGACCAGACGACCGGCGACCACGAGTAGGAGACCTGCGACCACCACCACGGTGACTACACCGAGAACTCTGCCCACCACTTCATACTACACAGTCACGCCACCTGTTATCAATAATTTCTCCAATATTGTTGATATCGAGGGTAAGAATATTATTTTAGAACTTATGTATAGCTGTAATAAAAACACGAGTTGTTACGAAAGCACTCTTAAAACTTGAAAAGTAAGTGTAACATTTTCCATTTTTCCACACACTATGACAATTATGTCCACATTGTAGACCTACATTAATCATGGCACATAACTCTGGAGAAAACTCAACAACAGCATGACAATCAATCCCGAAGAATTACGCCGAGGTGTACCTAACCTAGAGTACACCCACATTCGCCGGTTATGTCGTGGGGCGGGGGGGAGCATAATACCACCAACCGGGCACAAAACCAGACTCCGAGCTACTAGGGAGAAATTCACTTTGCTCGTCCTCCGGATTCTGACAGACAGTACTGAAGTATCTTTCAGTGCTCGGTGTCCGAAGGATGTCCGGAATCTATCGGAACTGGTTTAACCCGAACCATTATAAAGGACCATGAATAACATATCATTATAACCTGATTCCAGATTGTGGCCAACGAGAAGACGAGGGCGGTCGTATCGTGGGTGGAACGGAGGCCAAGCCGGGCGCATGGCCGTGGATGGCAGCAATCTACCTTCACGGTAGCAAACGCAGGGAGTTCTGGTGTGGTGGCACTCTGGTGGGGAAGAAGCATGTTCTCACTGCTGCTCATTGTACCAGAGATTCTAAGCAGAGACCGTTAGTATTAAGTTAATTACACTTATATTAAGAAATTTTGATAAAATACATTTCTTGGCTGAACCCTCGTTCAACTTCAGCACAAGACCACGTCTCTGATTAATGAACTAATCCTTTGCTAACTCCTCAGGTTCCCAGCCCGCCAGTTCAGCGTGCGTCTTGGAGACGTAGACTTGGCGCGTGACGATGAGCCGTCCCGACCTGTCACGCTGCGCGTCACGGCAGTCCGTGCACATGACCAGTTCTCGAGGGTCGGCTTCTATAACGATATAGCGATCCTTGTGCTGTCAGGTAAAGATGAGACTCCACATTTGAACTGAAATAGTCAGGATCGTCTTTTGAAGTGGAATCTTGGAAGTAATCAAAAACTGTTTTTTTTACACATAAGGGAAAAAACTGATATGCCATAAGAGCCCGAGATCTTAGCCAGTGTTTATAGCCCGCGTGTTACAAAGAACAAGCATCGTTAACAATAGGTAACTCCAGAGACGATTGGTAACATTTAGCATCGCTGAACCCTGCTCTTTTAATGCTATTCTTTCTCCCTGTTATCACAGTACGTGAAGGAGTGGGCTGGGTCGAGATATTCACTAGCAAACCCTTCCACCTGTTACAGAAAACGTCCAAAAATCGAAATACGTGATCCCAATCTGCCTGCCCCACGGCGAGCTGACGAGGCAGTCGTTCGACGGCTCCGTGGCCACCGTAGTGGGGTGGGGGACCACGCGGTACGGAGGGGGGGAGAGCTCCAAGCAGCTGGAGGCCAAGCTGCCGGTGTGGAGGAACGAGGACTGCGACCGCGCGTACTTCCAGCCTATCACTGACACGTTCCTGTGTGCTGGGTACGCGAGGGGCGGTGTGGACGCTTGTCAGGTAAGGAAATACAAAAACTTCTGTAAACTTTATATTAATGCAGTTTGGACTCTGAAATTCGGACGTCCTGTATGCCAGGGGTTGGTTTCTAGAGCTACATATGCAGCTGGGTGTTGTATCTGAGTTCGATCCTCGGTCTAAGCAATTTTATAGCCAATACATGGGTCAAGACTTAAATTCCAGTATGTGCAGGTTCTCTAGTAAAATATAGGGCCCACCACGTATGGTACAGCCATGAACCCTAAATAGAATTTCCACTTTAAATCCCTGTAAACTGTAAAGATCAAACTTTTTCTAACATTAAAATCTTACGTTCCAGGGTGACTCCGGAGGTCCTCTCATGCTGCAAGTGGGCGGTCGCTGGACACAGATCGGCGTAGTTTCGTTCGGAAACAAGTGCGGCGAGCCAGGTTACCCTGGCGTGTACACCAGGGTTACGCATTATTCCCACTGGCTCCTGCAGAATACGGTGTAAAGGATTAATTCTTTAACTTATGTGCCTACAGTCAAAGTGATTGTTTGTAAGTTTATCTAAATTATGTTCTAGTAAGAGATATAATAGGTATTATGTAAACTTTAAAGTTCGAAGCAATATTTTGTGCTGAACTATCGATAAAATGTACAGACGCTCTCACATCGAGCTACCCGAAACTGTCAAATTTTCCCATTCAACCTTGAACCTAATGCTTTAGCGATAAAGTTGAAAATCTATTATAGAAATTAGACAGATTGTAGTAGCTTGATGTGCTGGCGTCTGTACGTCACTGAATGCCTTCTGAAATTATTTTTAAATGAAAACGCAGTCCCTCTGTTGTACATAAACAAAGAAAACTGTGGCTAAGTTATTGTAAGGTACTTCTTTTTTTAACCAAATTCAAAAAGGAGGTGTTGGAATCCCATCAGCAAACTTACTAATTGTTACGCGGTAGCCATTTTTATTTGAATGTCTCGTTTACTTTCCTCACGGGTCGGGCCGCGGCAGGTCGACAATTACAACGTGCTCCTGCCTGATTGATTTGATTATTGGTGAGAAATATACCTTCATTATCAAGAACTAGCAGTTTTCCTAAAGTACACTACACATCCCTTCAGAGAAGATTCTCGATACGTTTGGTTTTTTTCTAGTATTATTATAGTACTTAGCTACCAATACTAATAGCAACATAATGAAAATATTTCAGATGCTTCTTTACCATCTCCCATAATGTTACCAAATGAACTCATAATAATTAAATATGTGTAAGATGAATGTAAGATAAAATAATATTTAATTTAAATTCAAACAATAATTTATTTACTCTTACTTGCTTTACTTTTATTTACTTATGACTGCCTCGTTGGTCGTTGGCAAGCGCAACCGCTGATCATGAGGGTCCCGGGTTCGAATCCCAGGTCGGGCAAAGTGGTATTGGGGCATTTCTCAGTAGCAGCCACGGAGCTTATAGTCTGGCAATAAGCTCGCCTCCTATAACATGGAACTTAAAAACATGAATGGTGAAATGTGGGTTTACAGGCGTGATTTTATGTTATTAAATGTAATAATTTATTTAAATCCACTTGAAATATATTGCACTTTACCTAATTTATGTAAAACTTATTCTTTAATAAAAATTACGAAGTAAATGTTGTTATTAAGAAAATGTAGGTATTGTGATAATGTTATAACTGACTGTTAGTTTTAAGATAAATAAAATAAAAATAAATATTTCATAGCTTTTCTTTTAATTTTTCCTTTCATTCAAATATGATTATATTATTATATACACACACACACATGGTACACATCCCTCAAAATTATTGATTTCCATAAAATCTGTGTGACCGTTTTTATGGCACAAAAATGTTCCAGATTCAGTTCGACTTAGCATATTATAGCGCAGTCTTTGTATCTTATTTCTGTGTGACCACAAACAAACGTTTTTCTCCTCAAGTTAGGGGAGACGGGGGCGTTGGATACGCCTGCCAGTTGAAGTCAAATAGTGAGGTAGGCCCCTGCACTTCACCATCATTTTGGGCAGCTTCCGCACTCTCCACAGAAGCAATGTTAAATGTTGTGAGGGATCAAAACCTGGGGTTCAATTTCGTCGTCGGAAACGGCCCGCTCCTCATTTTCACTTCTCATGGGGAGAAAAAGTTACAACAGTCAGGGACCAACTAGACACAAAAACATTTATCGAAAGTTTACTTATTTAATACCACTGCTGCCGCTGCTGGTCAACCAGAACACACACACACTTTTTAGAACCTGTTACCTATCAAGAGCGAGAGGACCGTTGCCATAATGGGCCAATTGTCCCACTCGTGTGCTCAAACGCTGGAATCCCAAGCCAGTTTCCTCAACTCAATCGTTAAAATAATGTCCTGACCGAGAAAATAGACAGCAATATGTTAACATTTAAAAAAAGCCAGATATTTTCAGTTTTGTAGAAACTGACCAGAGTTCTCGTTGAATTAAATTGTAAGTCATTTCCGAACGTGAAAATATATGACTAAAAGTCGAAAGTATAACGTCATCCTAGAAAAAAAAATCACATATTGAGCATATAAACTATACCTGTCTTCTTTTCTCAACATACGTCTGAAAGAGACAAACTCAAATATGACGTTGACATTAGTGACGTTTTGACGTTTCCATTTCGACATTTTCGACTAAATAAATTGACGTTACGCCGTGACTAATCTTACGTTTTTTTTGATTAAAATAAATAAACATGTTTTAATTTCTATTAAACAGCCTTAATAACATTTAAGGACAAATACTAAACTTGCTTTAAAGTCTTAATGACGTGATTTTGTTTGTTTTGGTATCAAAATCGGTTCAAAATGAAGTATCCTACATCGCCTACTCCTGGGACGAGTAACTATCCAAGAAGTACGTCTCCTTTGCCAGCGCCTGCTAATTATCAGCCGACGACAGCTAGTGCGGCTGTGAAGCGCTACAAATACATCAAAAGACTGTTCCAATTCAATCAGATGGACTTTGAATTCGCTGCATGGCAAATGGTATATCTGTTTGTGGCGCCACAGAGAGTGTTTAGGAATTTCAATTATAGAAAACGTAAGTACTAAGAGATTGTCTTCTGTACCTTAGGAAGTCACATCCCTTGTTTTGAAGCAAGTTCCTTTAACAGGACTTGGTTATTTGTTATTAGCAGCCTTACATGCATGATTACTATGATAAGAAAGTTCAAAGAACTACCTACTCTGTGCACAACCAAAGTCTAAACATTCCTAAAGTAAGAAAAGAATAAACAGGAATTCAAAAGCGACTTTATGGTTGTGAACTAGGTATGTGTGCAACTCAAAAAGACTAAAAGGTTGTACTCAAAAACCATAGGTTTAGCAAAACATGTGGGCTTGAAATAATGTGAACTTTTATCATCATAAACTTATTTCCAATTTCAGATACAAAATCACAGTTTGCCAGAGACGACCCAGCATTCTTAGTTCTTCTTAGTGTATGGTTATTCTGTAAGTATCTTATTTCACTGCTTAATTACTAATTAATTATTGTTCTTTACAGCTTAACCTTTGGTATATCAGACCATGAATCCGCACAATCTTGTTATACTGCCAGAAAGCTGATCCAAGACAAAACAACATCACACATTTTTTTTTTTGTTAACTTTAGTTTAGTTCATAGATCCACGTTATGGCTACCATAGATCAAATAGTTGTTGAAATCAGATAGGCAGTCATTATGCTATATACTGGTATTCAGCTGCATCTGCTTAGACTTGAAGCCAACTACAACATAGTTTTGAAAAACCTAGGCTTATGATGTCTTTACAGCTCATAGAAGTTAACTACAAAATATTATCTTGAAAGTTTATTGGCTACGCACAAAAAAAAAATGTTGAACAATAAAGAATTCTTATTTATACCTAACTGTCTGTAACTAATGTCAGATTATTGTAGTTTTCACTATAAAATAAGGTACAATAGTAGGCAGAAAAATATCTGGCCTTTATCTTATCAACCATCGACAGAATTTTATCAGCTTCTTTACTGTTAAATAGGTCAAACTAATTGAAGTGTAAACACTTTATTTATACAGCTTCTTAGTGTAACATTTATTTATTCTAACAATGATTAACATACTGTTTTCATCTACATAATGGGTGTCAAACTCAATGACTCAAACTAAATAACACTTCCCCCCGTCATTGCAATCCTTTGTTTTTTGTTCTGGAACATACCTGGGAACCTTATAGTTAAGGAGATATTGGAGGACCAAGTTCCAATTTTTCACAAGTTTAAAAAAAATACAAGATTTTATTGTTATAACTTTACTTTTGATATCTCAAAGACCCCTGTACTTTCAATGCATCCATCAGTACAATGTTTTGATCGCGTTATATTGAGTCCTACTGTAAAGCCTGATCTTTCACCCCAATACAAAATGGTTTCCCAGCAATAATTTTTGAGTAGAGTTACTTAGTTTGATGTACAGAATGCTTGGTTGACGGCTTTGTAAAGGGTCTGTTTACACCCTGTATGTAAACAATCAATATATGACTGGCGATGGCTAAAAGTAGAGGACTGGGGAAGATCCAAGAAAAAAGAAATTAATTGTGGAAAAATTAATTATATGGCTAGAAAGGAAAGGCTGAATACCAGTAAGAAGTGAAAATGGGATAAGTAGGATACTTTAATCATTAACACAGAATACACTACTATAAGATAAACAATAGACCTTCAAATAACCCATACAACTATTATTGGTCATTTCCTCTTTGCTCATGATAAATAGACGATGAGACAATGGCTTATTATGCGCTCACCAAAATGGTAAATCCTGTCTATTCCCAGACAGACCATATCTAGAAAATTGTGTAAATTATAAACTCTGTCTAATATTTCCAGTATCGTCAATATGTCTGGGTCTGGCGCTGAGCCTGTCCGCCGCGAAGGTGGCGTTATTTGTGCTGTTCGTCGTGTTCGTAGACTTCATCGGTATGGGTGTACTCGTGTCCACAATATTATGGTGAGTCTGTTCTCCAGATAATTACATAGAGGCACAGAAGCTCGTGGCTCAATAATAACAGCCGCACGGGCCGATCTTCAAAGTTAAGCAGCTCTTTTGGCAAGGTCGGTTCGTGGATGGGACTATCGTTTACATACCGAGTTTATTCCGTGCTTCGGAAAAGACGTAAAGTTGGTCCCGGCTGTCATTTGTAGATCTTTGACAGTTGTTGCTTGTAGACAATGGCCTGAAAGTCTGACAACCAATCTAACCAAGAAGTATCGTATTACTAAGATTGTGGAGGTCAGATAGGACTGCCTATCTCTGCTCCATGTAAAATACTCTGTTGTGTCTCTTGCTAATTATAACTATACTATAATTTCAGGTACGCCTGCAACAAGTACTTGCGGCGCGACCAGGACGGGCCGGACGTAGAGTGGGGCTACGCGTTCGACGTGCACATCAACGCGTTCTTCCCGCCGCTGTCCTTGCTGCACTTCTTCCAGATTGTGTTCTTTGAGAGTGAGTATGGTTTGTGGAGTTTAGAACCTAAACTAGATTCTAGAACTTCTTCCAGACACCATAAAGCCTAACAAGCCGTTAAATACTATGAAGATAACCACTTAGCCGCTTCGGAGTTCTCTCGTGAAGAGACGATCCTGGCTACAGGATCATGTCGCGTCTGTCATAAAAATGTATTGTCACCAGAACTAAAGGTGTGTGCGAAAGTTCAGCTCAATCGATTAAGGGGAACTAATTCGAAATTCAGTTGCAAGATTTGACCAATTCAAACTAACTACCTAACAAGGCAAATAAAAGCTTATAAAAATGGCGTAGCATAATATCCGTATCTGTGGTGCGTTTGACTGTAAAAACCTCCCAACTACGCGTCCAGAAGCACTTAGAACTCAGGATCTAATGTCACTAAAGTCACTGCGACTTAACTGTAGCGGCACTACAAGAAGTCCTACAGCAACACAGTACATAGTACTACAGCGCGTATCTACGACACAAATGAAAAAATTCAAAATCAGTCAAAATTCGAAATCGCGCTATTAAAGTTATCCGCGACTTAAGACTATATAGAAAAACCCGTCACCAACTGTCGGGCAGCAGCCCACCAGACACAACACCCGTCTGGTCTTGGGAAGAAGAACCTAAGGGTGTTACCAAACCAACAGACCGGTCATCGATCGATGGTAGAATGGATTAGTCGCGATCGATAGTTTCTCTCTTCCGGCAATCCATTCTAAAATCGACCGAGGGCTCGATCGACGATCTATCGATTGGTGTCGTGACACCCTAACACCCTGTTGTTCATACCCCTATAATACTAAGGCTATTTCTCTAAGGACATTTTTCTTCTTCCAGATATACTATTCCATGACGGTTTCTTCTCGTGCGTGATCGCCAACACGTTCTGGCTCGCCTCCATCATCTACTACCTATATATCACATTCTTGGGATACAGCAGTAAGTGGCACTTCTACTGAACAGTCAGGGGCAAAAATATGTATACACTTGCGATTTTTTCCATACAAATATATGAAATGTTATTCTCTTCGTAATATCATTTATTGACTGACACTATTCATACTATTACTATTTTCAGATACACCTACCACTGTTTGTCTCTGCATCACCCAAAGGTTGACTGGTAGAAAATGCCTATGGCATTAAGTCCGCTAATGTACTTTTGTGCTTGAAGTGTTAAATAAATAGATAAATAAATTCATTAAAATATAACACAATGTCAATAGATGGTTTCACAAAATTTCGCTAAATGAATATATTTTTGCTTTTGACAGAACAACGACTATGTATGCATTCTGTCATGAGCAAAAATATGTAAACGTAGCGAAATTTGAGTGATTTTTTTTTACAATACCGAATATTTTGTTACAGTGTTAGGAGCTATTTAAAAAACACTTCAATTTCGTGATGTGTATACATACTTTTGTCCGTGACTGTACAAAAACTCAATGGCAAATTGACTTTCAGATTATGGAAAAGTTGTTGATTCAGGTAAGTGTCTACTGTATACATTAATGGGGAACTATTCTCATACTCATATCGGCAAGAAATACATATATAGAATATGCTCATGCCGTGGTAGAATATTAGCTAGTCAGTAAGATGGCAATGGGGCGGCGTAAAGTTGATCTCGTAATTTCGTTATCACCCGAGTTTGTAGAAATTTCACTTGCTAATATAACTTCTACGACCTAGTGGCACTATCGCACTGGTAGTCTCATGGCAAATAATACTAAACGAGAAAGAATTTTGGATGTTCGAGTACGGAATTCTCAGTTCGCGAGTACAACTTGCTGTTGGCCGGTTTTCATTGGGTATCATTTAAGCTATCACCAATTTAATTAGTTTTGTGTTTCTTAAATAATAGGGTTTGTCCTCAAAATAGTAGATCTGTCACCAAAATGTAGTCACCAAACAATGCAAAATCAGTTCCACAATAAATCACCTAAAATCATGGAGATATAGGGTCCAGTACCAAATAAATGTTTTTGTATGTATTATAATAGATTTGTCCTAATAGATATTTAAGCAAACTAATAAATTTTCTAGGAAATTTATAAACTTTCGTAGGATTCTAAACAAGAGATAAACTGTATTATTTTACGGCCACATTTTCGCACGGGGCTCCGCACGGGGCTCCTATTTCTGTTTGCAGGGTTTAAAGTAACCTAACCTAACCTAAAGTCGGGGTGCCCCAAGTCCCGAGATTTGCGATAATCGATTTATTTGGTGACAGATCTACCATTCTGAGCACAGAGCTATTATTTAAGTAACAAAACTGTTATTATAAGAACGAAGTTTATATTCATGTAATGCAATATAATTTTATTGGTTATCGATCTCTTATTTTACACATATATTAACATTAATTTGATAATTCATACCTGGGAACAATTTTTGTTTATCTGAGAACGAAAATATTTCGTGGCGATAGATCTATTTATTAGGTGATACAACTTGATGACAAATATAAATTTTGGTGATAGAAAATATAGTTCCCGTTTTCATTTACGGATTAACCTTTATAAACAAAAAACTCTTTTGAAAAAAAAAATTCAAATAAAAAGACTTCCTATACTTCTGGGTGTCAGTGATTTTTGCTAGTTTCATTCACTTTTTTGCCGTCAACTTCCAGAAGTAAAGTTATTTTCCACTTTATAGTACTTTTTTTTTGGAAGTCGGTTATTTGTTTTGCAAAAAGGTTTTTCTTTCAGCGTTTTTAGTTGTGGTATGATGGTATCTCACACAAATTCTTGTCGAGTATTAATTTTCCATTATTACTAAAATTAATTAGCAGATCATCCACTTAGACATACAAGAAAAATATGTATATTAATACCCAAGCAATGTGAATAAAATTTATATGGGACCAACGCGCGAGCTTCCTCTACCCAATGAAAAGAATCACATAAATTGAACTAGGAATCACGGAGTTATGAGTTAACAAAAAAAATCAAGCTGAATTGAGAACCTCCTTTTTATTAGAAGTCGGTTAAAAAGGAACAAAGGCGAACTTATACCTTGACATAATCACTATATTGAAATCTTTTCTATTACCTTTTTCTCTTGTCCCGCAGATCTCCCGATGCTCCACAACGCGCGTGCGTTCCTCCTACCGCTACCCATCCTGGTGCTGACCTACTTCATCACCATCATCATGGGATGGAACCTCAGCGAAATGCTCGTGCACTTCTACAAGATGAGGGTACTGCACTGATCTAGGAAATACTTGCGTCACTTGTCAATGAGGGTAGACGAACATTTGTTGTCAGACTGAAGTGTTTTTGGTCTTCCAGCTCGTTTACGACGTCGAGAAATAATTGTTCTAATGCGAGAGAGAGAGAGAAACCTATACAGGACGCGTAGTGCCCTCTTTTTTTCGCAACAGTACATGCTTTAACACTTCCAGACAAGTTGAGTAAAAAATGTTCCTTCATTCTACATGAGTCATATTTTATTATCAAGTGATGCAGTTTTATTACGATATAAAACATAGAAAGTACTTTAATATCATAATTTTAAGGTGAGGAATGAGAGAAATATAGTGTCAAATATGAATGACAATGCAGTACTGGATACAGATGCGCCATTTTTTGTTAGAATCTTCATAATCCCAATTAATCAATGAAAAACATAACATTGCCCACCTTATCTATGACAATGGCCATACGGTATTACGGTATTTAAAATAATATAAATGCGAAATTCGGTACACTCGGACATTGTTTATCATCATCTACCTACCTAGCTTTTTTCCTAACTAATTTGGGGTCGACTTCCAGTCTAACCGGGTGCAGCTGAATACCAGTACTTTGAAGCGACTGACATTGGTCATCATCACAATAAAAGGCAGAAATGCTTAAGGTGTGGACACTTCAATATTAAAACTTCTAAAACGTCGTGTATTCTGTGATTGCTTGTCAAAGATGAATCAATTAGATTTTATGGACTGGTCAATAGTAAATTATAGCTTTTATACTGATTTTGCAAAGTCACCAATACAAGCCCCCAAATGGTTCCTTGCGATCACTGATATTACTCAATAAAGCATGTTATGTGAGCAATGTAACATAATGTAACGATTATTACAATTATTTTGGTATACTTACATTATTTTGTAAATAGTAAAATAATGAATATTTTATAAGAAATAAATTAAAATACGTTTATCTGATTGTATTTTATTTATTGAATCTAAAGTTATACCGTTAATAAGTCATGATATTATATGTATTTTAGAGTTCTTTCTACATTAATTGATAAATATTATAATCATAATTTAATCATCATCTAGTACTATAACTTCATCAGAAGTGATAGGTTTCGGTCTTTCTGTGAACGGTAGCTGTTTCTTAGCGTCTGGCTTCTTCATCCCTTGCTTGGGAACCGAGGTCTTGGTGATGGTTAGCGAGGATGGCAGCTTGCTGATGGACGCGTTTATCTCGTGGCTCTTGGATATCGGTAGGTGCTTCTGTCGCTCCGCCAGCTTCTCCTGCAGCGTCTTCCCCGGACTGACCTGCTGGTGCGGCATGGGAGGCTTCGTGTGGATGGCGGCGCTCACGGTCGACGCCGTGGACATGTGCGCCTGCGCCGGCATCGTGTGCGAGCCGTGCGACGAGTGCACCGCGCCGTACGACGACAGGTTGGCAGACATCGACGCAGGCAAGTTTTGGAGCACCGAACCCATACTAGGCGTCAACGGAGTCGAATTAGACTTCTGAAGCGAGCTTACAGTAGATGTGGGCGCAGCCTTGCTCACTGCAGGCATTGGCGCAGTGAAAGACTTGGACGCCTTCATCTGAGGGTTCACCGGAGGCCGCACGGAGCCAGGCTTCGGACCGCGCTTCTGCTTCTTTGCAGGCGGCATGAAGGACGACGCGAAGTTCTGTCCTAAGAACTGACGGTAGAACTCGGCCTGGAATGAATTCTGCAGAGAATTCTGGAGAGTACTCTGCAACGCGGTTTGTAAAGACGGGCCATACGCTAGGGCGTTAATGTTAGACAGGTAGGATAAGGACAGAGCCGCGGCAGCCTGCTGCATGGGGTCGTTCATTAACGGCATGAAGCTCTGGAACGCGGCGGCCATGTCATTAGCCGACATCTTCGGCAAACTTGACGTCGTCGCTGTCGATGTCGAGGGCTGCGGAGCCTTCTGCTCCGGCTTCGGCAGACTCGGCACAGTGGACGTGGTAGCCTTCACAGTTTCAGCGACAGCAGCTTTCGCAGCTTGTTTCTTTTGAGCATTCTGACTCTTATCCATACTAGCCATCGTCGCTTCATACTTCAGTTTTTGAATCAACCTCTGACAGTACTTCATGCTGATGTCAACTAGATTACTATTTTCTGCGATCGTTTCACTTGTAGCTAGCTTGTAACCCTCGATTAATAAGTTCGTGAATTGTTTCGAGTTTGGTTGTTTCTGAACTTTCTGGTACGCTCTGTAAATATCCAGCATTAAACTGTTAAGCGCTTGGCGCTCCACCTCGTTGCTCTTGAGATCTGCTTGCTGGCTGAACTTGGTCAGTTGTCCTTTAAGAGATTGAACGCAAAGCGAGAATGCTTGCTGAGCCAGCTCCTCTCTGTCAGAATCACGGACGTACTTCTTGTCGGGATCAGGTGTCCTCTGCAAGTGCAAGCTCAGTTCCAAAAGAGTCTTGTGATCGTCTATCTCTTTCAATATCTCCATAGTGAGAAGGACAGAGCGATTCATGTGGAAAATGAAGCTGCCCGGCCTGTCTACTTCTGTTAAAGGGATTTTCCATATATTATTAAAAAAGTTGGAGGGTTTCCTTTCACTGAATAGTCCTCCCAATTTTTGGCCCGATCTTGAAGTGAAGTTGGATAACATGAGATCTCTACATCTTTCGATATCTTTACCCTTTTTGTAGTAAAAGTGATAGTGAGCGATTCTGTATATAGCCTTGTAGTTTGGAGGGAAGCGACTCGCGCAGTCTTCCAGTGCGTCGAGGCAGGCGGATACGATCTTCATAATCTCGTCTTCTGTGAGAGGTTTGGAGTCGTTTGACGACTTGGAGGTGTCGCTGCCACTGCTGGAGTCAGATGACGACGAGGAAGACGTACTACTGGAACTGGAGTCGGATGACGACGAGGAAGACGTACTACTTGAACTGTCTTCTTTTTTCTCACCATCGGTCTCTGCCTTTTTCTCTTCCACAGGTTTTTCTATTTCGGGTGTTTTTTCTTTGACAGGTGGTGGCGGTTCTAGTTGTGGTGGGGGTGAGGTCAGTGTCGGTTGCGGTGACTTTTCGTCTATAACAACAACTTCTTGTTTATTTTCATCTGCCGCCGCAATAGGTTTTGCGTCAGCCACTTCTGTACTCTGTAAGATCGGTTCTTTAGGCGTTCTTTCCGTGTCGTAGGATGCGGACCTCCTGACCTTAGCCGCCGCAGCTTCCATCTTCAACCGCTTGGCCTCATGAGACTCCTCTTCACCAGCGTCACTGATGGATCGCTTGAGAATGTTGGCCGGGTGAACTGGCTCAGCGGGTTTTGGTTCTGTGTTCGTTTCTATTTCTGCTACACCGTCTTTTTTAGGCTTTCTAGTAAAAGGACCTTTCTTCCACTCTTCAATACAAGTTGAAAAGACCTTGCCCACTGATGCAGGTATAGGCTTGTTTTCATGTTGTTCTATGTATTTCAAAATAGATGCATGAATTCGATAGTGTACCTCTAACACTTGTATGCACAAATGGGTTGGTGTACTGTAATTAATCTTCAGAGGATACGTCGCATCATTATCCTTTAAACTTTTCACGGCTTTCATGTAATAGTCTAAGTAAACAGATGGTGACTTTTTGCGTTTCTCACCAACTTTGCCCAACATATAGAAGAACTGCCACGAATCATCATCCGTACCGCTATTTAAATCAACAAGTACAGTAATGAAACATTTTTGAGTGTCATCTAACATATCTTCTTTCTGTTTCTCCAGAGACTCGAAATCTTCCATACTCAACGACTCGCTCGCCTGTTTCAGCACTCGCGAGCAAAACGACTGGACTGTATACGCGAACATTCCATATTCCGTCCACATAGTACCAAGCGTGGGATCCAAGTCCACAGATCTTTTAAAACATCGCAACACAGATTTTGCAGGATTCAAATATTCTCTTTCGTGGTTAATGAGATTCTTACAAGAACTTAGCATTGCATCTAAATTTACAGCTTTTGCTAAAGATATCCTCGCCCACGATTCTACTCTGTCATTGTTCACAGCAACGTCTAACATGTTGAACTTTACACCTAGTTTTACTTCTTCTTTTTTATAATAGTAATCGCCGAGCAAAAAATAGATGTCCTTCATTTTGTACGGTAATAGTGATGGAGTATAGGGTAATTTGTCTTCCAAACCTTTAATGAATTTGTCAATTTCTGGAAGGTATTTCTGAGGGTCACATTCCGGAGGCAGTAGCGCAAGTATTTTATGGAACAACTGTTCGGTGTCAGCCGTGATGCCCGGCAGCTTGCCTTCCAAAGCCGGTAACATCGAAGGTCTAAAGATTTCATATAATTGCTGTGCGCGTTTCCAGTCTAAAGTTGATGGTGTTACGTTATGATCCACAAGATATTTTAATTTATTCTTTCTTCCAGGATGCCCAAATAAGCAGAAAACACACTGTTCCATGTACTGGACTACTTGGTCTATAGATTTGGCCAATGATGGCGATCGTAACCTCGGCACCACCGTGTCTAAAGTAAAATAGAGTAGTTTTGCTTCAGACTTACAACACCAGCCCCGCTTGCCCAGCTGTTCATGTGCAAGGAATAAAACCATTAAAGGATTAGGCACTTCATCGCACGCAACTTTTTCTTTGTCTATTCTAACCCTCCCTTGATCCTCCTCTCTCTGCAATATGTAATGTACTATGATCCACGGGATGACTGTCCCAAAAGGCATTTCAGATGCATTTGTCTCTACTTGGTGGCCAATTACTCTGATGAGATCTTCTAGACCCTGACTAAGTTCCTTTTGAGAGACAGTATCCAAACAAGTCAGGCCTTCTGTTGTTAGAATATGTTCCATACAACAAAGTATCTTAACAACTGTAAGGGTCCACTTATCGTATTCTTGAGATCCTGTTGTAAATCTAAAGTAATGCTTTAGAGCTTCATGTAAGCAGGTCAGAGACCATTTGAAGCATTCCTCAGGCTTGTCTAAAGCCCAGTAAGTGTCTAATATCACAGATAAGTGTACTGCAAAATCTAGGGACACCTCTTCTTCATTCCTAGCCATAGTCTTGCAGTGTTCAAAAGTATCAATTACTATTGATAACACATCTTCATAGTTTCCTCTCTCATATGACTCCATAACAGTAGAAAGCCTCTTATTTCTCTCAAGGAACTTTATACCAGCTAAAACTTCATTCTCATTGACTGTTGGTTTGAATGAAAAGTTGACAACATTTAGGTTGTATGTGTCATGGTGGTCTCCCATGGCTTCGAATTCATACTGAAGCTGGTACAAGCAGTCTAAAGCAAACTCATTGCATTTGTTTAACAATTGAATGTGGAGTTTCACCCAGAGATAGCGTAGAGTCAGTTCTAAGCATGTGGTGCTTTCGAAAATGTGAGGTTTTAAACTAAGTGTGATGCCTATAGTTTCAATCACACTTAAATCATGTTTTTGCTTGTCATCTGGGGGAGTTGTATTGAACTTCTCATTTACTGAAAACTCTTCTACTAAAAGGTTGACAGTCGTATAGTGCAGCAGCTCCTCATCATTGTCACTGGTGCATGTTGGAACATCAATATGATTGAGATAGCATTTGTTAGCTTCAACAAATACCTCCGGCAGGCCCTGTGGCCATTTCTCTCTCCACTTAACAGCTAAAATACTCAGGTAGTCTTTCAAAATATCAATTATATCTCTTTTGTTTTCTGTATACTGATTGATGAAGTTCTTAACATCTGTTTGTTCATCCTCAGATCCAAAATACTCTTTTGCTTCTTCAGGTTTATCCTTCTCTTCAAAGAGTTTATCAAGGTCTGATGTGTCGGGAGACGTCTCTCTTGCTTGATTTTCTTTCTTTTCAACCATTTCTGGCACCAAAGAAATAGGCACCATTTTGCGCAGTGTCTCATAGATATTGTCATCTTGTTCTTGTTTGCTAATAGGTTTCTTACGTCCGGATCTTCGCTTAGTACACCATTCCCACATTTCTAGAAAGCTGAGGGCACTACCTCTTCTTCTAACTGGACCTTTCTTGGCTGCTTTACTGTCAGGCAGTGTTTCAGCAGTTTCTGCAACCATTTCAACATCACTATCAATCTTTTCTGTGTCAGTTGCCCCTTTGTCCTTGTCTGATAAATCATTGTTTTCATTCTCTGATACATTTTCTGAATTCTTTTCAGTTTCTGGTATAGTTTCTTCAATTTTACTATCTTCAGGTTCTATTTCTTTGGGCTCCTCACTCACCTCCATAGTGTCTTCTTTATTTTCTTTCTCAAAAATAATATCAAGTTTACAGGCATGACTGAAGTAGTGCTCTGACATATGGTGATGCATATTAACTAGCGAGTCTCCAACTGATTTCCAACTTAAATTGCTTATAGGCTTAACTAACTTTAATTCAGGCAAAACATATTTAAATTGCTCGGCTCTCTGTTGTTCAAGATAAATTTCATTGATATCTTCTGCTTCTTTTATAAGTTTATCAGCTTTTTCCTCATCAATTGGCTCATCTTCTTTTTCATTCCATTTATAAATGGGGTTAAGATATTCCATAAATTCTCTTATGTAAGAATAAACTGTGAATATATGTTTTCTGTATGCAAGGCCCCGCAGGTATCCAGGGTCTAATTGCAGGGCATCATGTATGGTTGAAATACATTCCTCTTTATAGTCTAGACCGAGGAGCAATGTTACGATCTTGTCGAGGCAAGGCCAGTGACGAGGATTGCGTTCGGCGCCTCGTTGGAAGGCATGGAGCGCCATTTCGTAGCGTTTGGCCCGCATACAGAGTTGTCCCAGGCGGTGCCACAGCGTGACGTCGGTGTCGTCGAGCTCTGCAGCCGCGCAGTATGCCTCTATAGCCGCGTCTATTTCTTCCGATGCAGTTAACATCGTCGCTAGATTTTTATATGATAAATATTTTAAATTAAACAAAGGACCGGGTACTTTCTCGCCTTGCGCCGGTTTCTGAACATCGTATAGCAGTTCCGTGTCGAGGAGGTCCTTAAGTAATTGAGTGGCATCTTTTAGATTACCTTTTCTTTGAAGCTCAAGTGCATTCGCGTATTGTTGCAATGCTATCTGTTCGGATGCCTCTCTCGTCACTTCCTCTTCGGATCCGCTGTCTTCCTCCGATTCTTCATTCAAAGCAGATATTTTTATCATCTTGATACTCAGTTCAAATTAATGTGATCATTGATTTTTTGATAAATAAACAGCGAAACCCGGCTCACACACAGCCCGCTTCGACAATACCATTGACATTATTTTGACATTCGTGAAATGAAAAAGTTCAGAAACTAGGTTTAAATAAAAATAAACAAATAGTAAAATAAAGATTCTAGAAAAAGAAGCATTTGACAGTATAGACCAGCTGATGTTAAGAGTGAAAACTAACTCTTTAAAAATCAATGTGACACCTTAAAAAGAAAAAGTGGGGTGTCGTTATGATTACATACGACTTAAAAAAAGCGAATGGGTAAAAATATCCGTAGCTAACAAAAACTATTGTTTGCATTCAGAAGAAGTTTTATACGGTTTTATTTGTACAATATATAAGGTGTTTGGTGCATCGTTTGCCAAATTGAATTGGCCGAATAGAGAGGTTATTTGCTATCAAATGACCTCTCCATTCGGCCAATTCAATTTCGCAAACGATGCACCAAAGTCACCAAACACTGTATATTATCAGTTCTGTATCTTGTTTATGAAATAAAATTACTAAATTCATGCTGCCACTTTGTGTGTCATTCCGCTAACAAAAAAAACCTCTCGTTTCAATTAAATAGATAGATAGAAATACTCTTTATTATGCACACCAAACAAATTACATTTATTGCTGCCATAAACCGTAACTATCAATGAGAATAAGTTTGGACTATATACCATAATGGTGGCTGCGTTCGTAGCGAGAATTTCCGTGCTTCCGACATTGACATTTGTTTGACACTTATTTGTCAGATGTCAATATAAAATTCAGAAGATTGAGGTTAGGTTTAGGCCTTCCCAAAAAGAATTAATTTGTAAACAAATTAGCACAAAAACGGTAAAGTGAATAAAAAATTATGCTAGCTCACAATTCGTTACTAAAGCGTACCTGGCCAATGCTAGTTCAAAACGCGGAAGCACACAGAAAACCTCGATGGCTACCAGTCGCAAAAAGTAAAATCTATCGCATACCCAAACGTCCCGTAGTTTCCGAAGAAGAGCGTCTAGAGCTTATGCGTCTTCACAACAACTATAAGACTCAGATGCGGTCTATAAGGAGGTTCTACCACGAGGAGATGATCAAAGAGAAGTCAACGACAGAGAGTGCAAGTTCGGAGATGTCTCAACGCCTGGAGGCGGAGGAATGGGCTCGGTGCGTGGACGTGAACGAGAAGTGGAACGCGCAGATCGCGGGGGAGCGTGAGGAGAGGAGGAAGGTGGAGCTGGTCGCTCTTGAGGAGCATGCCCTGAAGCGGATGGAGAGACTGGATCAGAAGTTCAAGGAGAGGATCGCGAAAGCTGCAGAGGAAATCAAACGACAACAGGTAAATAAAAATCCAATTTTGCTCTGACCAATTTCAATGATATTTTAAAACCAGAGGGTCATCTTAAGGGTTACTCTTTATGCTGTGAGCGTAGTTTAAAATGAGTAAATTCACAAAATTCCCTAATTTAATTTTCTCAATTCGTTTTACCTGCATTATAACAAACAAACTTGTTTAAAATTATTGAAATATCTTATTTTTCCAGGAACTGAGTTCAACATTCATAACGCCAGAGACTCTGGAAGCTGCCATAGAGCATGCTCTAGCAAACCCCATAGACTACAACTTTGCCATAGACCTCAGAGGCAACAAGTATGAGGGCAGGGATGTACAGATCAAGAGAGAAGCTAAGGAAGACAAGGCCGCAAGCGCTACTGCTTAGAAATACCTGTTTAGTTTGTTTTGTGTAAATAATTTAGGTACAATAAATAATTATATAAGATTTTTTTTATGATTTCTCATGATCATTGTTTTATACAAGATAAAAGTATCCTTTTCAAGGCTTCTTGAACAATAGTCCTCTGCGTATAGGACACTGCAGGTTACACGGTGGCATATTTAACCTATTTCCGTGTAACCAGTACCAGTTGCGGAATCAATTGATACCTCATTATGTCAAATCCGCTTGCTCATTTATTTTCTACAATAAAATACATACCACTAAATTAAATAGAGGTAAGGACATTAACTTATCTTTAGACTACGCAGCTGTCCTCTAACCTAACAGACATATGTGTTACTGGGAAGTGTCTTCTCACAGCTAAAACACTGGGAACTGGCAAAAGGCGGACTTTTTTTTGGCATTGTCTCATGTACTTTTTTGTCGCCCAAAAAGTGCTGAATCTCAATCTTATTTAACCTTCTGTGTGGAGAAATATAAAATAGGATATTTGACAGTGCTATATTAAATAATAAAATGAAGCAAAGCCTTTAAATAAAGTAAATTATATTTTATAGGATAGTTAAAATGATGAGCTTCTAATGAAGTCGTGGCGCTGGTGGCACGAAAATCTGGAACTTCTATAGAAGTCCGTAGAGGTGAAAAGGTTAAATAAATGACGTTTGATATTATGTACAAAAAAAAACAAGTTAACAATTTTCCAATTTATTTTCGGTACACTACACAGACATATCCTGGAACATGGTCTCCCAGTTAGGCACTAGGTTGAGCTTGTGCTGCAGGGCTCCGAGCGCCACCAGGCTGGCGGAGCGCGACGCGTCGTCCGTGCCTACCGACATCACCTCCTGGTGGAAAGCTGCCTTCGTGCCCATGCAGACCTAGTAATGAAGAATGAGATCATTTCAAAACTGTTTTTCATCTCTACAGATAGAAAATATCAAGCGACATGTAAATTAGAAGCTAGTCGACGTAAACTCTCAGAACGAGATATAAATACATAACATAACATCACGCCTGTAATCCCCAAAGGGATAGGCGGTAAGGAAGGCGGAGGTGTACCTAATAGCACACCCACATTTCGCCAGTTACGTTTAAGTTTCATGTAATAGGGGGGACCCTATTGCCCTAAACCGGGCACAAATCCAGACTCAGTGGCTGCTACTGCTAAATTCCTGATGGAAAACCCAATAACTTTGCCCGACCTGGGAATCGAACCCAAGACCTCATGGTCCACTAGATCAACGAGGCAGAGAGATATAAATATTTATAGTTATTCAATATTTCATCAAACCTCTACCTCGTTGGACTAGTGGTTGCGGGCGCGACTACGAAACGTCTCGTCCCATCACCAAGAAGAGCAATGTTTTTGCATTACTGAGGAAATAGGATCGGCTCTTATTTAAAAATTCTAAGGTGGTTATATGCTTAGCACCTCTGCTAGGCTTTCAGGAAATACATGCGTTCCTTCTAACAAGTGCAGCGTTTCATTATTTGTAATCCATGAATATCAAATGAATCATCTTCTTTTCTAGGCTCGGGACAAAGGTAATGCAATACTCCCTGATACAAATAAGGGCACTTACTTCAAACATGGTATCTCCAAGAGATAAGCTGACACGTCCAGACCGATGCACCAACAGTTTCCCGACGCGGCCTTCTTCTAAATCTGACAAACGACATCTGTTGTCTACCTGCAAATCAACATAAATGTACAAACGTTAATAAAAATGCAGTTGTCATAATTATGTACCTTTAGTAAGGAAACTTGATTATTTATCTTGAAAGATTGACCATTCATTTACAATTGAATGATACACAACATAACATCACGCCTGTAAACCTGTTTCAGATTAACGTATACGCGCGTTTTTTGCCACATGTCCAACTCGTACGTCGACATTCACCCCAGTTAAATGTCCAATATCTTAGCCTGGAAATCGACCTTAGGGTCTCTGACCCAAGGGGACCACTCTATTGTTAAACAATACAAGAAGGTTCCATTCAAACAAATATACACTAGATACCCGTAGTTCCGGGATCTGTGTTAACCTGTTTTATATTTGGTTGAAGTTACAACTATTTGTAGGCAATTTGTCTTCGGTGTGGGAATCGCACCTACGACCGCATCGCAGTACCTGGGCAATTTCTTGCCTACTTACTACACGCTAGTAAGAATAAAGTTTTAAAATGTTCAAGCTATAAAAATGCTCAATGTCACCAACATTAAGTGACACCTAACTGAATAAACGCTCAGCTCAGTGCCGACAGTTGAAATTCCAATTAGGTGTCGCATAGTGTCAATTTTATCATACAAGTATGATAGTAAGTTGTTATTATAATTTCAGTCCGTCATGCATAAACGATTAGTTTCACAATTTCATGAAGTATGATTCACTACAGATATAGTAGCGCTATTTCGACGTCAGATGATATGTCAGGTTGGCCGAGTGGTCTAAGGCGCCAGATTTAAGCTCTGGTTCCCGAGAGGGAGCGTGGGTTCGAACCCCACACCTGACAAACGAGGTTAACTTTTTTGATTACTCTTTTAGGAAGTTTTCAATGATTTTGTCCCCATTTTTGTACATTCTTGAAAGTTATTTAGATCGAATTGTGTTTAGCGGTCGTGGACTTGTAATTGCTCTTCAAGCAATAGAGCATACAACTACGTCACTTGAAACTCTTAAACAGTGCTTAGGTCGATAATGTCCAGGATATAACCTTTGACCGCCGGACATTAGATGACTACGATATTTTAAAGCCCGGCCCCATGTAGAATGGAACCTTTTTAGAATTGAAAAAACAGCAACAATCGTCTAACTAAAATTTCTTTTACATTACTACACACGGTACCGTTGGCCTTCATGAACAGCTGTTTACATACATTATTTTTTTTAACTTTACCTCCTACTAGGAACTCCTCTTGTATCGTGGGTGCGTTTACAAGCATTTAAACACACATACACAAACAGCCAGAACCGGAACAAACTACCTGTAGGCCATACAAATATTTGTTCCGTGTGAGGATGATTTGAAAAGAGTAACCATGGAGTTTCTTGCCGGTTCTTCTCCATAGGAAACGACCAACCCGAACCGTGCACCTTTTTGTCGACGTTTTATAAGTGCCCATCTAGGCCTATGTGAAATAAAATATTTTGATTTTGATTATGATTTTGATCAAACCATCGAGGACTATAATTATGGCCACCTATACTTACGGGTTTCTCCGCCTTTTCTTCGTTGTTGGATGTGGAAGGCTCGTCGTTGATCTTGCGTCGAGGCGCATCATCTTCCATCTTGCCGCCGCGGCCTGGCAGCGAATCTGGTAACTGTGATCACAACAGTTTTGTTAATAAGCGTATTATTTGTACAATTGTGCACTTTATGAAAGCAACAACAAAGTGTACTTTTCAATGTCACCAGATAATCGTGGGCCGCTACTGTTGTCACTACCAAACACACATCGACCTTGCATCACTTGAAATAAAGTCGAGAATAAATAATATTCCTTTGCCCGAAGGCTCCTAAGCGGCCAGACGCTTCTCACTCAGTTTCAATTCATGTTTTTTTTATTTTCGACTTTATTTCAAGGGACACAATGTTGATATTTGGCAGTGACAACCACGTTGCCTTACCAGGTAGCATTGACCTTTACATACATACATAAGCTCACGCCTTTTCCCATGGGGGGTTGGCAGAAACACAGACGCCACCTGCTGCAATCCTTACACACTTTTCGTCTCGTCCACGTTCATACATCTGGTCATACACGCATACCCTTGGTGGACAATGAATTACTTGTAACAATATGAGGTCTGGAGCCTTAATTGCCTTTTACCATCTCACCTGTAATAAGATGAGGGTCGGCTGATCGCTCCGCAGTAGATTGACCACGTCGGTGTTTTCGAACACTTCTTTGACATCAGGGCGCACCTTTTCTTCAGCTTCAGTCAATACTGCAAGGAAACTCTAGTTTGTATTGCAGTCATATATGAGGTGGAAAGGTCACCGACGAGAAAACGGCTACCATGTATTCAGTACATCATTATATAGTTTATAATTTGCATTTGCATAATTTGCTATTTAACATAATAACAGGGGGATTGCAAATGTTTTATTTTTTAATTAATTTGTTTGATTAGTTATAATAATGATTTCTATTGTAATTCTTTTCATTTTATTTCCATACAATGTAAACATAGTGACATGAAATAAATGAAATGAAACATCATTCTGAAACCCACACAGAAATTTTCCGTCGGTTTTTTTAAAAATAACAGCTGTTTCCTACACTGCCGTGGTATAACTATAATGCCGTTATCTGCTAAAGTCATTGTTTTGAATAACACAAAAAAACCGCGGCAAAATTTTAAACCGATGTAATTTTTCGATGACAATGCCTATTTGAGAATCTCTCTCTATTTAGCAGATAACGGCATTATAGTTAACCACGGCAGTACAAAAGTGCAATACCTACACGGTCAAAATGTATGGAACAGTTGATTTTTTTTTTTAAACTACCGATGAAAAATTTCTATGTGAGGGGCTCCAGAATGATGTACTGAATACGTAGTTACCGTTTTAGCGTCAGTGTCCCTGCCACCTTGTATAGAGGTTATACAAATAAGGAAGTGGCCGCACTTATCGACATGGAATTTTCTTGAGCCGATCAGAGGGTTATGTCCTTGCGATAAAAGCGAATAGTCCGACTAGGTGTCGAGTCGCGTCATCCCAACTGAGACAAGGTGAATGACTACTTTTTCGCTTTTATTGCTTGGACATAACGGTTGTAAAAAGATTCTTAACGAAGCCAAAAGGTACTTGTTGTCCCCGTCGTTGCGATATTTTTTTTGTTCTTGACCATAGCAGGGAATCTTATTTATTTATTTTCTACTCAATGCATCCATCAGCACAATGTTTTCAGTGCTTGAAATTTAGTCCTACCGTAAAACGTGAATCCCAAAAAAAACCCAGCAATAACATAGTTTTCGCGTCGAGTTACTTAGTGTCATGTACAGAATGCTTGGTTGACGGCTTCGTGAAGGGTCTGTTTACACCTTTCTGATCGGATCAAGCTGATTCCACGTCTATAAGGGTGTGGTCTCTCCCTAAGCCACCACCTGTTACAATTATACCGTAGAGGGGGCGTATAGGGAAGTTTTAAAATCATGATAGTGCCGTTGTGGAAAAGGGATAGCGCTATCAGTGGCGAAGGTTCCATACAACCCGATTCCTACCGGCTTCCCTTTGAAAAATGGCACAGTCAGTGTTCTATAGCCAATAATATTCTATACAGTAAAGATATGTACTCCGGCTTACCTCTTACAAAAACTGACCCTTCGCCACTGAGCGCTATACATCCTATACAGCTCTTTCTCTCTCTCGCACTAGAATAATGACCATAAAACTATCCAATAACTAAGTATATGCAATTTATATGCGGAATTAATGACCCCAGGGGTTAGGCAAGCGAATTATTGGTAACTCATATACATATGAGTAGTAACGAGTGACGAATATGTATGAAATAAAGCCCCAAGCTATTTAGTCGAGTGCAATAAGGCAATAAGTGGACTTAGTGCCTTAAACAATAATACAAATACAATTCCGAATACACAAGGAATGCATCGAAATTACATTATTATGAACTAGTTCGCTAACTCCGCTCCTTCCGCCGATGGAAACTGTTCGCAGGGCGGTGTAGAGCTGTGAATATAAGCACAGTAAGGCCCTGAGTTACGCGGTGTATGACTTACATGGTGTAAGGCGAGGTACAGTCCCCCGCGCATCAAGTTACTAGAAACTGCCAAATTTTCTCATTCGATTTTGAACTTAAACTTCAACATTTTACGGTTTAAAATCATTTGGAGAAATTTGACAGTTTGTGGTAACTTGATGTGCTGGAGACTGTACACCGAACTTAGTGAACAGAAAATGTGACCTTTTTAAGAGGTGGTGGGGTGTATGAGAAGGAAGGGCAGGATTGGAAATTAAACTACGTTAAATGCAATCTTTAGTTTGTTTTAGAGTTATAAGAAATAATAAGGACTGGATTGAATCTCAGACCATATAAAGCTGCAAAAATTTTAAATTTAGATAAGCACACTTGGCTTTTCATGTTAAAACGGAGTGAGTCCAAAACAAAATATTATTATTACAATCGAAGAGAAAATCAATAATACTAAAAAATAAATTATAGTGCAATTATACTCAAAATGGGCTCACTAAAGTATTAAAAACTATTAAAAGCATTTTAAATTCGGAATAATGTAACTTCTTGAGTTAATTTGAGAAATAGGTCAAATAAGGAAGGAATCAAACTAAAGCTAAAGCCCGTGTATCTCCAGAACCGCATAGCGCGACACATTACAATAAACAAATGAGTACCGCAGTCGTTGTCCTCCGGCTCACGCTTCACGATCACCTCCTGTTTTACTTTCACGAGCGGTTTTACTTTGGATTTGGACCAGCCTATAAAAAATATTCAATGTTAGACTTCTACGATGACGACGACACGAGTACAGTCAGAATGGGCCCTGAAAATTTTACGACTTACGGCATTTCATATGTATGAAATGCCGTAAGTCGTAAGCGTCCTTAAGGGAACATCGGGCGCCGCATGAAGCCGCACGGGCGCTTGCGTCCGCGGCTTTTCGCGTTGCTCATACTTCTTCAATGCAAACACGCGAGCCTGCAACCTCACCAATGTGGGTTTTAACGGACGCCCTTTTCGCATTATTTACAAGTTTCAGATACAGAGTTTAAAAAAACACTTATTCTCTAATATAACATTCTAGAGATACATACCACCATCATCCATGGGCAATTTGATGGGTGCATCCGTCTCCTCCACACGCTTGCAGTCCTCGCTGGACTCTTCGTCTGCCATGTTGCTGCCATCGTTCAGCACCGACTTAATTTTTTGCTCTTCTAGTTCTCTGTCAATCTGGAATTGCATCGTCATAGTCATTTATTCATAAACAAGTTATTTGTATCAGAAAATAAATTACATTTGAATTTCATAAATTACATTTGAATTTCATAAATTACATTTGAATTTCATAAATTACATCAACAATTTAAAAGTGCCTGCCGTTATTTTACCGTCTCATAGTCTTGTATGTATTTGGCCATATTACTTAAAAGTACCAATACATGAATGATTAGCATGTGGATATAACTTCATGGTTGTTTGCCCGAGGGGGTGAACAGAGCTTCAGTTTGCAAGTTAGGTATGAAGTCTCATATAAAAAGCTCGGTGGCCTAGAGCCATCATCCGGCCTCTAATCCAGACCCAATAAGACACTAATCGAGAATGCAATCTCGATTCTCGAGATTCTGGATATCGCGAGATCTCAATGTATTTGTTGAAAATCAATTTCGTTGGAAGTAGTCTTTTTGAAATCTCTTTCGAGATCTGAGCAAATATTTCCGAGATCAAAAAAGAGAATTGATCAGTGAATCGGTATGCAGCCATAATCAATGAGCCGGAGCACGGCAGGCTGTCGATTCGGGTCTGGGGACTGGGAGGACTTATATACCGTACGACGTTACATTACTACTACTCCAGATACTCCGTCTTACCTTAATAACATCCTTTACTCTAATAGTGGGCTTCTGCATCGCCTGTACCGACGTAGTATCCGACTCTCTGCTGCCGTATGACGCCCGCGACGAATGTCGCTCAGCACTGCCCAGACCTGGAATATGTGGTTGGCAAATTAAACTTGCAGCAATCATTTCAATTAAATCATTTACTGGCACTTAAATTCTAAAAAAAGTAGTGAAAACTAGTGGTGGCATAGTTGGGAAAAGGCTAGCCAGATGATGATGAGTAGTGATGGAGACTTGCCTCTTACCAAGCTTATTATATAGGTACAAACTTGGGTTCACACTAACCGAACAAAACAGAAAATTGTGACACCCCAAAGAGCGATGGATAGAAGCATATAAGGCTTTAGAAAAATACAGAAAGTAAAAAGTGCAAACAGCAACAAAAGCGCTAGCATTAAAATAGCGTTGGGCAAGTCATGTTGCACGCCTCGTTGATGACAGATGGACTATCCAAACCAACGAGATGGACAGGACCACTGGGCAAAAGAAAGGTCGGGAGACCCCTTAAAAGATGGGCTGATGATATGGCGCAGACTGCTGGCTCAAACTGGCTAAATCTTGCCAAGGACCGTGAGAAGTGGAAAAAGATCTAGGAGGCCTTTACCCCGTAATGGGGCTACATCTATACATATAATAAAATCGTACACTTTCCGTGTCTGTACATTACATATTTTTACAAAAAAATCACTGGAAGGTGCTAGGAATAAGTAGTAGAAAGTAAAAAAACATTTTTTTAATTTTTTGTCTGTTTGTCGGTTTGTCGGTTTGTCGGTTTGTCGGTTTGTCTGTTCGTTTGTGCGCGCATCACGTAAAAACCCCTCATTGTATTCAAAATCGAAATATTACAAAATAATAAGCATTGTTCTGGGTATTATTTAGCGTTTATTTCATCACAATCGACCAACAGACGCAAAAGATATTAATATTTAAAATTTAGTTGGTAACCTCATGCGCGATTTCTATGATAAAAATAATTTAAGTAAATAGATGTTAGTTTCACCAATTGTGAACCGATTTTGATGATTCTTTTTTGTTTGGAAGAATATTATTCCGCGATGATGCCATTTTTTTTTTGTGAAGATCTGATGCTGATCTTCGGAGATATAGGTACAATGGAACTCAACAAAATTAGGCAGCAAATCTGCCGTGATTGCTGCAATCGCTTAGATGTTTATTGTTTACACAATATCCCAACATAACGCCTGTATGCTCCGAGGGTGTACACAGATGTGTGCAGTATAACCAGATTTGTTTATTTTTGTTGACAATATAAAATAAATGCATAGCAATTATTAATTGTATAGGATATTACAACTAAAAATGGAAAGCGAAAGGTCGAAAACCGCTTGACGTATAAAGATGAAATTTGGCAGGCAGGTAGTTTATAGTTAGTAGACGTCCGCTAAGAATGCATTTTGCGACAGCGCCGGGTTAAGGAGGACTAAGGGCTCTCGCAAGTTTGGATGAAAGTCCTTAACTTTTTGTGCTCCAAACTTGATATTTGGCAGTGAGGTAGTTTATAGTTAGTAGACGTTCGCTAAGAACGGATTTTGCGACAGGGCCGAATTAAAGAGGTCTAAGGGCTCGCAAAAAGTCCTTTAATGTTGTATACAGAACGGTATTAGAATAAAAAGCACTAAACAAGGTTCGCTTTGAAAAAAAGTTGTATAGTGCCAAAATACACCGATTTTTGAAGCCATATCGTCGCCTCACCGCCATTTAATTTTGTTTCGGACCTCTGCCGCCCAGAATTACAGCACCCAAAAGGACGCCTTTTGTAGTCATCAGTACATTATCACCTTTTGATCTGGCAGTCAGTTCTCACACATAACATAACGTCACGCCTTAAAGCCCCGAAGGTTTGGGCAGACGTGTACCTAATCGTACACACACATTTCGCCGTAGGGGGTGAGCCTATTGCCAGCAACCGGGCACAAATCCAGATTCGCGCCAAATATCACCCAATCTCATGTTGATAAATCTCACGTGAGATTAGGAGGGAGATGAGGGGGTCAAGCCAAATCTCACGACATCCCACCAGGTGAGGAGGGGGTCGAAAAATCGCCTCACGTAATTAATGGATGCCCCCTAAAACAAGCAACTCCTTGCTTAAAAGGTGATCTTCCAAATCATGTGTGTGATAACCTTATGTAATTGAAATAAACATTTTTTTTTAACACTGCCCGACCCAGGAATCGGTCCCCACGCTTAGTAATCGCGCTTGCGACCACTAGACCAACGTGGCAGTCTCACACATGCACACCAAAATTTCCACGCGAACGAAGTCGCGGGCAACAGCTAGTCTTCAATAAAAACTAACACTACTTACTAGGATTAGTTAAAGACTAACACAATTAACATTTAATTATCAATAAGTACCTACCTAGTGTTAAGTGTGTAAATTTAACTGAGATTAGAAATAAAAGGTTTTTATTTTTTATTATTTTTAATATAAGAACCCCCCCCCCCCCTTCCCCTTGGTACTGGTTGTCAGACTTTCGGACCATTGGCTGTCAAAGATCTACAAATGACAGCCGGGACCACCACCACCGGCTTAACGTGCTTTCCGAGGAACGCAGGAAACTCGGTGTGTAATGGACATCCACACATCCACAGATCAACCTAGGCAAGTGTGGTTTAACCTCAAGATCGAGCCAAGTGACTGTTATTCTTTAGCCATAGTATGCATTTATAATAATATCATAATTACCTTCTGAGAACACCCCACTAGATTTAATAATGTTAGGTCCATTTCTGAAGTTCTTGTTTCTGTCATTTCTTCTATCCTTTCTGTCTTTGTCATCTTTTCGCTGATTATGTAGGTTAGGTTTCAAGGGGCTGAAAATATTTTATGAAAAACCAAGATTAGATTATTTTATGAGTTAGTTAGTAAACAACACAGCAATTTCATCATTTAGGCAGCTGCAAAGCACACAACAGGAAACATTATAAAATTATTAAGTATTTCTTAACTGAAGAAAATGGAAGTTATATGCAGACATTACAAGCCTGTAAATATATTTCAGAAAAAATTATGGATTTGTGCTGTGAAATGACTTCTTCATGTCTGTACATCATCATCATCATTTCAGCTGAAAGACATCCACTGCTGGACATAGGCCTGCCCCAACAGTCGCCACATTGACCAGTCCTGTACGACTCGCATCCAGCGGCTCCCTGCAACCTTCACCAGGTCATCGATCCACCTAGTGGGATGCCTACCAACCCAACATCTTCTGGCTCACGGTGACCACTCCAGAACTTTCGGCCCCATCAGCCATCCGTTCTGCGAGCAATGTGCCCTGCTCACTGCCACCTGAGTTTGGCTATTATTTGGGCTATGTCGGTAACCTTGGATCTCTGGTGGATGTCCTCATTTCTGATTTGATCACGCAAGGAAACTCCGAGCATAGCCCTCTCACATCAACCAAGAGTATAATTCATCCACAACTGATAACAGCATATTGTAGCTCTGAATATTACTGATTTGTTATCAGAGCAGCAAATAAATTATTTTCTTATGCAATATAAAGGAACATTATAAGAAAGTACAACTTATTATACGTCAAGAGTCCCAAGACCAAAATGGTAGTAGAATCCTAGTTATGTAGGTATTGTTCACAAATTAGAAAATGTTTAATAAATCCAAATCGATGAGAACATAAGCAATAACTGGAATGCATAATTACCCTTTATTTTTATTCCTGGATACGTTCAAATTCGGTGTGAATACTTTTTTATTAGTTTTTATTCCACCCAAGGTGAGGTCACGGGGTGGTTTGAATGAAGCCAGACGTTGCATGGGATCAGGCCCGAGCCCATTACTCTTGGAAGACTTATCTTCAGACATTTTACAGGTTTGTAACTTAACCTACAGACTACAAAATCTGATTCACTGAAAGTAATGAAATAAACAACACGAGTGAGTTTGTTTTGAAATGAATAATGGTCTGTCAAAATAGGTCATTTTGACAACCAACGTGTTGACACAATCAATGTCGTTCAGAAATTGACGAAATTGTGCAAACGATAAAGGTATGGAACATAAATAATGGCTTTGTTTTTGTTTTCGCTTTGCGCGTTGTGTGCCAAAAGACTTCGTAACACGTTTGACAGATAAAGGGTCGGTAAAAAACAAAATAAATAATTCAAAAAACCGTTTGGCGTTCAACGATTGTATTTGTTTGTGCGATTCCAAATATTGAAAATAAACTGTCTCAGATTAAATTCGATTTCAGTTATTGACTCATATTTGTATTTGTGTCCCTGACGACATGGCCGAGTCACTGTTCGAAATTTTCGGCGACCACATCACCAGGCAGGCTGTGAAAAATGTTTCGCGCCAACCTCTGTCGAATATCGGTAAGAACTTTTATTTCCATCACTTTTTAGAACATTATATTCATGATATGTTTAAATCATAGTTGGTTGATGGGTCAGTGGGTCGTCTTAGGGCTGTCCCTTACTCTGATAAAGCCAGCGTTTTTATCATTTTTCATCAGCATGAGCTTACCCACGTTGTAAAAGAATGAAATTCTTGCACTTTTCAGAAAACATGGGCAAAATCGTGTCATCTGGCCCAGTTAAACCCAACGAGCCCATGAAGAAGTCTGAAGGGCCCAAGAAATCTTTTCTCTGCAACACGGGGAAGGCATTAAGAAATACCCCAGTGAGAAATGTGTTCACACCAAGAGCTGTCAATGTAGGGTCCATGATTTACACCGACGAGAACAATGATAAGGAACTCTGTGGTGAGGATGTGGAGTTCCACAAACCCTCATTCAAGTATGGTGAGTTTGGAAAATTATATTGTTTCTCTATAATAACAATGTGTTATGATGTTGTTTAGTTTATTTCTACTAGAACAAATACATAGATGTATGTGTATGTAATTGCTGTAGTTCTTACTGTTAGCAAACACGCTGAAGTAAATTGTCCTGTCTGATACCTTTTCACTCCCCAAAACAACTGTTAACCTAGAACCTGGAGAAGAACATAGGCTTCTTTTTAAGCAGATGAACTTGCAGGCAACATCTAGTAATCTCCATAATTTACATTTAATAAAAAAAACAACTACCATCAGACACACACACATTGTTCACATTGTTTACCAGATTGGCTGAGATTGGTAGTCGCCATTCAAAAAGGTTTTAACTCACATCCATTTCTTGCCACAGACAATCACCACAGAGACTTATTTGATTACCTGCCAGTACCAGAGCCGCCGATCCTAAAGCAGTTCTCCCCACCCAACACCCCTCCACCAACTACCAAGAGATACAGCATGGACTTCAACTGCTCATACCAGGATGAGTTCTTTAAAGGTAAAACTCTTTCAAGGCTATGAATTATTGCTGAGCAAAATATTATTGTAATATAAAAGTAACATCCATGGGCCTCTGACTTGGCTTTACATGCCGTCCAGAAATATGTCTCAGGCATGCTGGTTTCCTCACCATGTTTTCCGTCACCCAAGCAAGTGACAATTATACAATATGCACCAGTAGCGAAGGGTCAATTTTTGTAAGAGGTAAGCCAGAGTAAATATATTTAATGTGATTATATTATTTGTTTATGGAATACTGACAGCCATTTTTCAAAGGGAAGCCAGTAGGAATCGAGTTGTATGGAACCTTCGCCACTGATATGCACATGAATCTGAAAAAGCGGAGGTACACACCTCTGATTGTCCGATGATCACACCACTGCAGCTTGCATTATCTTTGATGACATTGATTGCTACACTTACATTAAATAGATATAAAATAAATAATATCATTATTAAAACTCTGGGAATGTTGATATTAGGTGTGGGATGCCTCAATGTCCCTTGGGAATTAAAATTTCTTTCCTTTTCACCTCTAAGTTAGGTAGGGAAGCAAGAATGCAATTATATTTCTTCTATATCTATACCATCTGTCTCTTTTTCAGATGATTTCTCAATTGGAAGTGTACCAGATGATGACTTGGACCTCCCAGATTTGTATTGAAGTCTAAGATAACACTTTAAGGCTATGAGTTAATAACTAATAATAAAATATTAAGACCTGGTGATTTTTCACCAACTATCTTGTTGATATATTGAAGTAAAGGGTGCAGCCAGATTTCACTTACAGATAATCCACAGTTTAAATCCCATGTTTAATTTCTGCTTAAACAGGCCAGTTTTATTGAACCACTCTCAAGTCTTGAGATGCTGCCTTAAGTTGACACTGTGTTTAGAGTTCCTTGACTCACTGAATAACATACATCATTTGATGGTCTATCATAGTACCTGCTCGATATTGTAGTGTCTCATTCCCAAAAGCCTAGAGTTTGAAGTAGTTTCACTAGAGAAGTGTTGCTCTAAAGAATATTATTAAGAATGGTTTACTAAAGTTGGCCAAGTTCGTAATCACATTGAGGCCAGTCAGAAAAACCGAATGAGGACCTAGTTATGGTTGCTCTATACTTCTAGCTTTTTTACCTGTTAATTCAATCAATGAAATTATCCAATATTATCAATTATAAGTTTTGTAAGTCTAAACTGACTGCACCTTACATAACATAGACATAAGTAATATGTATAAGGCCATTTATGTAATTTTTGTTGACTTGCAACACTGTCAGATAATTGAATTATGAGGCAGCTTGCTCATCATGCATGTTCTTGAATTATATTCTTAATGGAGGCATATGTATTTTATTGAATAGTCTACTAATAATATAATATTATTATGGTAAAGAAGTATGGCTAATGGATTCCACTCTGCCCCATCAAGTTGAAATTTTAAGTCCAATTATCACTAATTGATTTATGACATGGGGTTTGAAACAATACTTAGTAATTCAGTGAGATAAAAAATTGGAATATTGTCAGTATTTGACTGAAACCTACTTACTCACGCCTTCCCACAGGGGTTGGCAGAACCCATAAAAAGCCACCTGCTACAATCCCTACAAACTGATTTGCATTGTTCGTAAATTCTCTTATCCAACACTACCTAGCTTAGTGTACCTTTTTGTCCACCAATATCTTCTTGTTGGACAAAGTGGTAATCAAAACTTAAAACATCACAGTGGGGCAGAGTGGAATAATCCTGGCAAACATTTTTCTAAATTAAGGCATAGCCCTGTATTATCGCCAAAGTTAACATCCCAGTGACAATGTGATTTAGATACTAAATTAAATTTCAGTATTATAATTAAAGTAATAGAGACATTTTCAAACTAATTTGAAATGAAATGTGATTGATATTTTTTTGGTATAAAAGTAATTTATTATAAGAAATATTTACATCTTTTATTTTACAATGATACACTCTTTCATAAGCACATTTAACGACATAACGTAACCATCCTTCTCTCTTTGCTATAAACAGAAAACTAAGTCCTAACATCACAGGAGCTTTTCAGCAGTATGTGTGTTCATAAGTGCAGTCTGATGAGACACTTAATATTGTGTCCTGCCTGGCTTCTTGTTTGTACATTGCAGGACCTGATGGATGCAACTGAAAAGTGCCAAATTTATCGCTAAATTTTGGGCTGTATCAATTTAGATTGCCATTGACACACTAAGAAGTGCAGTCCTAGATCAGTAGAACTAATCAAGATTTTCAGCTCACAGCCAAGCCATAATGCCCTATAGGATTGCCTATTGGCAAAAAATGACAAGTTTCCATGCAACCTTGCATCCTCTATTTACCCTGATAGGGGGTAATTTATCAAAAATCCTACTTCAGTGGTTATAACAGCAAGTGCAAAATTTCGCACTTCTAGAACCAGCTGTTAAGTGCATGTCTGTCAGTTGATGATATTTTTTAAGTGTACAAAACATTTAGCGCATCAAACAGTTGGACTGCACTTATGAATACAAGGATACTGGTAATTTCCCCACCACATGGAAGCTTATGTATTGATAGGACTGTTTGTTTTGTTTTATTTATAACATCTTTAGCTTATCCTATCTTGAATAAATACATCCTATTCCCTACAACTAATACTAACTTATGTTAAATACTTCTTGCCTAGAAATTGTACTTTTTTCTCAAAGGCTGGCAATGTGATGAGTGTGTCTTCTTTGTAAAACGGATTCAGCATCAGCTTGATGTATGCCTCATACACATCTGTAAAGAAGTTCTTGATGCCATCCTCATTGCGGGAATCATGGACCATTATGAATCTCATCTGGAAAATAATAAAATGGTATTGTTGATATCATTACTATTGAAACAAGCTTGTAGTTACAGCATAAAAGATTAACAATTTGCCAGACTAAAAATAAATAATCCATTAATGATACAAGTAAGTATCAGATAAAATAGTATCAGCAGCTGTAACATTAAACTGTATGTAACTAGCACACTAGCAGGGCAGGAGAATAGATTTTCATCTACCACAAAATATAGTTCCAAATGCAAAAAGTTTTCCTAAATGACTTGTGCAGAGGGGCAAAAGGAACAAGCTCATTAAGCCTACCTGGCTAGCAGTCACAAAAGCAGAGACGAACCACTGGTTGAACTTGTCAACAGATTTCAGGTATGTGTTCGTAACCTTCCACATATGCTCATCTACCAGGTCCAGGGCTGCATGGGCTATGAACTGATTCAAATGTCTGTTGTCTTCTTTCTACAATCAAAATGTTAAGATTACGCAATAATAAGACATCGATTCCTCTTCTCTTGGATACAGAAACCTCACAAATTATGGTAGGAATACGAAATATTAGTGGGATGAAGATTACCTTTGGTTCTTTAGTGACTGGAATAAAATCCATTTCAAATATTGGGTTATCGGAGTGCCCGACGATGACGAAATAATATGTTCCTGCTGACATCCTGAACTTTTATCTTCATAAAACTGTAGAGAAAACAGTAAAATTCATGAAATCTGTGCTTTTGTAGGTGTCACCAACTGCCCAAAATAATGTCATACACAATCAAATAACAACATTGACCATTAGCAGCATTTGTTTGAGAAAAGACAAAGACAGACGTAGCTTGATATTGTGTTTAACAAAAGAGATGGAAGATAAATCGTAGATGCCCGCAAATGTCAAATGGGCATATTCGGAAAGCCAGTTGTCTTGTCTTGTCAAACTTATTGGTGCGTTCCGGATTAGTGAACATACTTTCAACTTGCTCCATAGACCACAAGAAGCCTGAGGAACAGTGAAAAAAAACAGGAAACAGGATTGGCGGGAAACTCGTTTTGAGTTGTAACATTCGACTTTGTGCCAACAAATAAATTAGTTAAATAATTCAAAATGAATAGTTACACAAGTAATAAGCCTCCCTTACAAGTAAGTTGCTTTTGTAAATAGTAATTATCTAAAAGCTTTAATTTTTAGATTCATGGGCGACCCCGATTGATAAGCTAATGTTATGGAGAGGAAGTTGGACTAAATACGATACCAAGATATCGAACTCATTCCTACGAGTTCATTACGATCAACTTATACTAACAGCAGACACAAAGATTTTGGAATCGTTTAACATCCATCATAAAATAAAAGGAATTTATAAAGACGATGTTCTTATCCTTATTGTAAACAACTGTTGCCAAGAAGTAAGTTTATTTAAACAAGTACATACCTACCTACATAACAATTTCTACTTGCACTGTTCGCATAAGACTTAGATCTTTAGTGGACTATGAAATCAAATAAAACAATATTGTCTATCATCCACAATAGAAATGATCGTTCTATTTCTTTCTTGTGTAACTTTTTGGCGGTCAAAAGAACCTTTTACCAATATGTTTGTTTTAGATCAGGAAAATAAAGTTTCTAATAAAATCTAATGTACCTCAATGCCTACAAATGCTTGGTCAACATTTCCCTGTAGTAAATCACAATAATATGCAAACCAGCCAAATCATCAACGCTAAATATAGAAAAGTGGATGATGTCCTAAGACATGCATTCGAAAATAAGGGTATGTAAAATTTATTGATTGACACTGAAAACTTAAGAACTCTTAATAATTTTAGAACTATCTTTGAATAAAATTCAATGAAAGTTTTTATTTTCCGAATCTTTTTCTAGACGTAACGGGTACTTCAAACATACCAAATGGTTTCAGCAACTTCATGAAATTGTGTTTACTAGACCCAACATTCCCTCAGTTGGTTTTTGAAGCCGAAAGAATTGTAAATAAGGAAATTATCAAGAAGTCTTAGGAACTTGGAAATAACATTAATGAATCATTTGTGTGTAACATACCTAATGTTTTTGTGAACGCATCGTTCTGGAAATTTTATGTATCTGTGGTCAGTTTGTTTTGATTTTTGACAGCTTCTTGAATTTCAAACTCTATCGAAAACTTGTTGAGTTTGTTTTTGTCACAGAGTAAAGTAATATAATTCTTGTGTTGTGAACTTGTGAATGTAGTGTTCTAAATTTCAATTCTTCAATTTTTTTCTTTTGTATTAACTTCTTCTTCCAAGAATGAATCCAAATAGATATATTTCCGCAAAATGGCACGGAAGTGACAAACTTCGAAGGAGTCGAGTGCGCTATCTTCGACGGAGACGTTGTTGGTGTTGATGTTTCACGAAAACAAGCCATGGTGCTAGTTTGCGTGAAACAGCGCTACTCTGTATTTCTAGCAAATCTTCGCACAACAGGTGTAGATCTAGATTTTCCAGCGTGCTGCAATAAAAAAAACAATATTTTTTTTAATAAATAAGTTCACTAAGTGGACTCTGACTGATATTTGCAGCTTAGATCATAACCACCAACACTGATCATAATTGTCCTACCAGACAGTGGAACATTTGTCCAGTTATGTTTTTTTCCAAAGTAATACTAGGATTATGTATAGTAAAGTAGATAAATGATGATAATTGTATGCAGAATACTAATGTAAGAAATTGGTAGAGATCCCGTAGCGAGAGAGGTTGGGTCAGTCCTCCATGACTCTACTGAGGTCCATCCACTATGCTGCCAGACCAACTACAACACCTGTTCTAAGTATATTTCTTATTGTTAACTAGTAAACCACTTTAGCCTACATTTAAATTATTTACCACAAAATTATGTTCTTTTGACCATATTATTAAATAGAGGACTGATGAACCCATAATGATGTCATTGCAGAGAACTCCATCAGAAGATCGTCAACGACCTGACTACCCACACGAACAGACGCGCTGCTCAACGGGCTGAAGGGCCGCGCGGTCTGCGCGCCTGCCTCTCTCAAACAACTCGCTGTAGTTGCTAAGAGTATACCCATGGTGGAACCAGCTGCCTGAAGGCGAAAAACTTCACTATTGGTCATGGCCCTTGTCTGTCTGCCGCACTATAAAATAGGTCAAGTAGGATACACATAGTTTGTAAGATAGTTTAAATATTATACAACCTACCATAAATAAAGTCAATTAATAAACTATTCCAAAGGCAAAAGATGTATTTAATTTTCCCTTATAACTTGTTATTGTTGTAAATCCTATACAAATAAAATTTAAGTGTCTGTTTGTGATATCAAAATAACAGCTTTTTACTGAATGCATATGAAAATCTATATATACGGCATTATAACAAAACCACATTTTTTTCAATTTTTGTTTGTTCTGGTTAATCTCCGAAACGGCTGCACAGATTCCGAAGAGACTTTTACTGTCAGATAGCTGATGTTGTAAGGTCTAACTTAGGCGAAATTTATTTTAGAAAATAATTAGGGTTCCTTGCAAAACAATTAAAACCCTTGAAATTGTTAACAAAATCCGATTCAGAAAGAGGAGTCATATTTTTTTTAATAATTTCACGCCAACTAAGGTCGCGGGCAACAGCTAGTCCTTATTAAATATCGTTTACTTGATGGCCAGCTATTGCCTGCGGCTTTGCTTACGTGGAAGTTTGCCCATGGGAACGAACTATCGGGATAATAAAATCCGTTCGCCCGTTCGGGCTTAAAAAACAAACTCACTTTCACATTTCTAGTTCATTATCATCTGCCTGCTTTTTCCCAATTATGTCGGGGTCGGTTTCCAGTCTAACCGGATGCAGCTGAAAACCAGTATTTTACATGGAGCGACTGCATATCTGACCTCCACAACCCTTTGTAACGTAACAGTATTACGATACCTCTTGGTAAGACTGGTTGCCACTTTAAATAATGATGGATGGGTGACCACCCATTATTCAAATTATTGACAACATGGGTGGTCACCCGTCCACGGATTAACCTAGGCAAGTGCGGCTGTCCCTAAAGATCGACCCGAGCGGCTGTTATTTTTTTTTTAATGTTATTATTTAGCGACGAGTTGTAAAATGAGTTAGATTTTGAAAAAAAAACGCCAAATTTTGACTAAAAATCATTTTATTCCCTCATCTCTCACTGATGACCATGTCCACACTCCTCTCGACTTCCTCGCATATCTGCTTGAAGTCAGTCTGCGCCCACAAGTGGTTGTGTGCGAGCTTCTTGTTCGAAGTGTCGGCTTTCTTCGGCGGAGGGACGGCCGGCTTGAACGCCATCTCAGAGCCGTCATAGACTTTAAATATGTGCGATGGTGTCCTGGAAAAGAGAAATCGGTCTTATAAACAGATACGTTATGGAATTTCCAGCCCGTTTTCCCGTCAGCAAAAAGGTGCGCTATTTATTCAAACCTTTACATACCCCTGAGTTCTTGCATAATATTTAAGGAAATTCATAATCCATTGCCTCATATGTTATGTTTGAGTAATAGGGATGTTTCCTGAAAAAAATTAATTAGTCCGTCAGACAGATTCCCAAAAAATATTGGACACGTATTTTTTCTTTTTTCACGAAAACTAAACACGAAGACAGTGCTTCGAAAACTCATGATCCCGCTCATGATCTTTGATGCGTTTTATCTTCGTCAATTTTTATTGATTTGATAAAACAAAAAATACGTATCCAATATTTGTCGATAATCTAACTGACGGACTAAATAGAATCATATTTTTTTTACACAGGAAACATCCCTATTCGTCTGTTAGACAAAAAAATCACGCAATCATATTGTTGAATTGTCAAAATAAATACATTGGGAATGCGAGTAGGCTACGCATTTACCCTGCTGGTATTCTGAGATGATACTACAAATTGAAAGCATTTGCTCCCGTCCATCCCCACACAACAACAATAAACAAAGATACTCACATCTTATTCAACTCCTGCGGCAAGTTTCCTCTCATAACTGCGTTAGTGGTACTCCTGACAGTGGGGTGGTAATGTCGCACGAGCGTGCACAGTTCGTGTAGCCCTGCGGCGTGCGCGTTGCAATGTTCCGGCGAGGGCAGCGTGGGGTCGAAACGACCCGACCCGCTAGCCTCGCTGTCTGCTTCGAGGAGGGTTGAGACGGCTTTGCTTTGCTATGGGAAGATATGGAAAATGGTTTATTGCCCAGGTAATACAGCACAGGTACATAGGTTAACAGAAATTGATGACATGAATACCTTAAAAAGCTAGATTACACTGAATGAAATTGGATTTTGTTGTGCCTGCTGGGGTGATTGTGTAGAATGCAATTCTTTCGTCTTCGTACCCCAGACAAAACTGACGAGGAGGAACACCGTGTAGTTTTGGTCAGTAGGAGTCTGAAAGACCCCTCCGCCGGCCCCACATCGGAGGACATCCACTGAGTATTTCCAAACGTTAGATCTTGGCGTTTTTTCTGCTCTAATGTCTGACCTACGTTCACGCGTTTTTCCATCAGGAATTTCTAAGTCAGCCACGGAGTCCGGATTTGTGCACGGTTGACGGCAATAGGTTTGCCCCCTATATTACATATCACTTAAACATAACTGGCGAAATGTGGGTGTACTATTAGGTACACCTCTGCCTAACGCTTCGGGGATTACAGGCGAGATGTTATGTGTGACAAACCTGAGCGAGCTGATGCAACAGCGCCAAGCTGGCCAGCGCTCCGTTGTGGCTGAGCTGCGGCGCGAGAGTCGCCACGCGTTTGGCGAAGGCCTGCAGAATCGCGGGTGACACGCGACGTGCGCGCGCGCAGATCTGCGTTACTGCCTCCAGGATTATCTTAGAGTCGGCGTGGGTCTTGCCTGAAACACGTTATTAAAGAAGAATGACTGATTATGTTTAAAAAAAACTGGAATGAGGTTTTTGGCACATACTGTCATCCACACATTTATGATACCAATTCGATTTTAAGCACATTAAATTGCAAGATACATTTTACGTATTAAGGCTTAGAATACTTTTCAATTTTGCAAAATACAATACCTACTCAAGTACTCATCTTATGGTAGTCTGGGTAGAATTCTGTTAGTGCATGTCACAAAGATAGGACAACAAACTTGTGATGTTGATGGACCTTTTCCCTTTTACTGTCTCCTGCACCACACACTTACGGCGATTATTTATTAAACTATTATATCTGCTGCGCAAGCAGTAAAAGAGTTAATCAGAACTCACCAGCATGAGCCCCCAACATGCAGGAATACAGATAGGCGTGGAACTTGGCGGGGTCCACATTGAGCGCGTCTCCCGCGCCGGCCAGCATGGCGAGCACGGTGCGCACGCACAGCAGACGCTCGCGCCCGCCGATGAGCTCGTCCGAGATCAGACGCGCCAGGATGGCCACCAGGTCCGAGTAGTATTCCAGGTTTATTACGTGGGTGAATCTGGGGAAAAGAAGATTTTAGATTTAACATCATTATACTGATTAATTTTGCGTTAAATGGCAGCTTCAATAACAAAAAACTTATGTCACAGACGACGGACAATTTGGCATAAATTTTGTCCAGTGAAATGGAAAATATAAAAGTAAATTGTAACTAATAAGTTTTACAAACTACACTAATGATACAAGCAAAGCCAAGGACAAAAGCTAGTAATGAGATAAAGTAAGTTAATCCCATGTATTACACCGGAAATCGGAACATAGCGACGCTACTTGACGGCAGAACGGTATGATGGTAGTTTGTAAGCACTTTACCGGACTAGTTCCTCCACAAATAGCTCCCTTACTGTTAGAAAAATGTTGGAGCAAGGAAGAAGCCAGCAATCCAAGAGTATTAAATAATAGTTTTTAGTGTGATGGGACTGTCATACGCGTTTCTCTTACAAAAGAAGATCGTTGACTTCATAAAAAAGAAATAGAATCTTACTTAGCCAATCCGTTTAGTGCAGCCGCCAGCAGTTTAGACCTGGGCGCAGTCTTGAGCAGTCGGAAGTAGATGTGGAACACTGTCTTGGTGACCTCGGTCAGCTGTTTTCGTCGCGCCATCTCGCTTTCTTGTGCTTGGGTCTCTAGGAGCTCGCGTTCTACTTCTTTTAGTTTTTTTGCTCGCTGAAAATATGAATCATCGTAAGGATCAGTGTCACAGTGTCTTGATATTTTCATTTATCTCTAGAATGTCGAATTTAAATCCATTCCCGTTTTAACGACACTAAGTGACGCCTATATAAAAGCACACTGTGGGATTTCCAGCGCATGACTTACCACTGACGAGATTTTTAAATCCTACCGTACGCTTTTATTTAGTCGTCACCGAGTATCCGTGAAGACGAGAGTTAGATTTCTATTGCCGAACGAATTAGAAGCTAATATTTTTTTGCAAATTACTAGATAATGGAAATGTTCAAGAAAATCAATCTGTTGAACAAAGTGTTTACGTAAATATCAGGAAATTATAACCCCTTTAAGCAATTTTTCTGCTTACCTTCGTTACAAAAGAAATCTTTGGGCAACATTTCGTGCTTGTAGACCCAGTGGTTTAGACTACATTATAAACCAGTGAATAAGATTTTTAACAAGTAGAGCCCTCACCTTCTTCTCCTTCTTAGACAAGTTAACGATCCTCTTCTTGTGCTTCTCGTCCTGTTTCTTCTTGTTCTTAATCTCGGCCTCGGCGTCCATGTCGATGTCTCGTATCTTGAGGGTGAGCAGACAGTCTAGTGCAGACGGGTCGAGGCGCTCGTTGCGGCGTTTCACTAACTGGTTGATTAGACGGACTACCTGGGGAAAGAAGGTGTTTTTAATACGTTTTTTGTACCTACTCTGATGTAGAGTATAAGCTCCTTTATGGTGAATTTAAATCAGTGTGTCTTTGCTTGTTCCCCGTATTATTATTGGCGTCTTTCTCGTAAAAATATTAGCTAAAACTGACAATCGCGCTCTTAAAAGGCACGTGGAATCGAAGCCGTTGAAAATGCAGCTTTACTTCAATTTTGATAAAATTACAGATACATGAGGTTTTTCAACTTTATCCGTCATTCCTTTGGTGGCATCCAAGGCATAAAATTACTCTCAAAATTCGGTACCATGGACTGTGCTATGTTAGTCGCGTAGTTTAAGTGTGCTCGCACCATCACATAACTCGTCTTTATAGTGTGCCTAACCTGGTGGAGTTTTTATGCCGCCCATCCATGGCCTCTGACTTGGCTTTGCATGCCATCGAGCAATATCTCTCAGGAATGCTGGTTCCTCACGATGTTTTCCTTCACCGAAGCAAGTGATAATTATACAGTACGCACATGAATGAAATATCAAAGGTCTTGGGTTCGAACTTGAGACCTATGACTTGGCAGTCCGACAGTCACACCACTAGGTTATAACTCGTGTCATTATCTTCTCTACATATTATAAAATCGTTAAAATCCGGTCCGATGTTCCGACTTGGCGCAAAAACTACTGCATAGATCCTGTTCAAATTTTGCACAAATATCTGTAATAGGCTCCTTCAAATGTTAGGCTATATATTATCACGCTACTTGCTTAAGGGGATGAGCAATATTGCATTATGTTAGTATTATTCAATTGTTTATCGTTTCAGCCATGATATGCGTAACAACGTCTATTTCAAAGTATAAGCAAGCGAAGCAACGTTTTTTTTTTAAAAAAAAAAAAAACTTACAGTGAGCGTAATATCTCCTCTATTATCCTCCGCGAACACATTAGTACAGCACTCAGTGACGGTGTTCCGCGCCTTCTCGTCCTTACTGTCAAGGTGTGGTACCACGGACTGCGCTATGTTGGTCGCGTAGTTGAAGTGTGGTCGTGCTACCAGCAGACCACACATGCAGCGGAGAGAGACTAGGGCGAGGGACATTGTGTGCTCGTCGAGTTTTCTGTGGAGGAAAAATGACCAACAGTTTTATAACTAGGTTGACATGAATTATAGGGGTTAAGGAACAACTAAAATTATTTATAGGCTTCTATTTTGTCTGGAAGGGAAAAGGAGGAATTTGCTAACAATGAGGTTCCATACATAAAGCCGTAATGAAATACTTCAATTTGATAAGTATAGGAGCGATTGTGATGAAATGAACATTTTATTGTGTTATGTGAAACCTAACGAAAAAAAAAACAATAAACTCTAAACAGATCTTTTTCAAAAAATAGTTATTGGTTTTCCTGTGGAGTACTTAACTCTCTTTGGTAATATTTGCCATCAGCAGGCTAAAAAGAAGATGGTGTAAAAATGAGTCAAATTCTGCAAGTTTAGAAAGTATAATTACCTTGTATCTCCCTTCTTTCGTCGCAGAACTCCGGCCGCTTTCTCTAGCCTCTGTAAATATCTCTTGTAGAACTCCAGTAACTCTTTCTCGTACTTGTACAGGGAAAGTGTGTCCTTTTTTACTGTGGATTAAAAGCAAATTAATTTAAATTGTAGATTAATATTTTATGTCTGCGATTCTTTACAGCAAATCAGGAATATAGTTCAGTTCAAACTTTATGACGGCGCGGAAGTTAGCTGCGAGTGACGGTTTGCGCATTACACAGTCAAGACGATGTGCCCTCTGCGCCCCGCTGATACCTAAAATTGTGTTCTGCGCAGTTTTACGTTAGGTGTTCCAAGCCGCTATAAAGTTTGATCGTTGTAACTGCGCAGACCGTCACTAACAGCTAACTTCCGAGCCGCCATAAAGTTTAAACAGAACTATACAGGAGATTAAAATTTTAAAACATAGCTGTATCTAAACTGCAATAGACTGAGTTGATACTTTTCTATTCATGCTATCCCTATTTTCTGTTGAGGAAAATATGATTGAAGAATTAAAAAAGACTACCCACATTTAATATTAGAGTAATCCTGATGCCGTAACATGTACTCCGGCAGTATATCCTTGAACACTTCATAGGCAGACACGGTGGCGAGCTTGCGGATAGAGTGCAGGTTCAATGACCCGTCTTTTAGACGGTCCTCCATTAGGTACAGAATGGGAAACAGGTTTTTTAGCTGAAAATAATTAATGAATAGTTAAGATCTTGGTTACCCTAGGCTTTACGGTTTGTAAGGGTAAGGTTTAGGCTTGTCCCCTAATACATGGAACTTCAGTTATAGCTGATACAATGTGGGTGCACTGTAGGGACGCTTTTTCATTTCATGTCCAACCTTTCAGGGAATAGGGGATTAATAGTGTTATGTCATGTACAATATAATAATAATAATATTTTCATCACAGACTGTGATAAGTTGGGTCATAATCGCCGTGTAAAAGATGCTATTGGCTGTATAAACATTTAGGATTTTTTTTCTTACAAAGTTCTAAGGCCTGCTTGCGGTACTCCCTTTCTTCTCCTAAAATTGTTTGTCCGAAAATCATTATCCATAACACGTTTGCTATAAACTTCAGTAACCATAATGTTCAAAACCCCGAAATTTTGTTTAACATAATTATCTTTAGTTCTAATAGTATTCTGTCATAATATCGAGTACTATAATAATTGAATCTCCTAATTTTACATGACCTAAAGTCATATGTCCTAAGTATTGTGTTAAATAATGAGTATTATTCCGAAAGTTCATTTATTTTTTTAGTCTTAAAACATTTGCTAAAAATTAGGTTTCAGGCTGAGCGCAGACTTGAGTCAAGATAGTCTTAAGACAGACTATTGCTTCACATAAAGTATGAAGCCGCGCAAACCTGAAACACTTAAAACTGTCGTGACTCAAGTCTGCGTACAGCCTTAGTGACAGAAACGAATTGCTGTAAATCCGACTCCACGCAGTCTTGTCTGCTCTACCCCTAGAGTGTAATTTAAAATCGCGTAGGCGCGGAGGGGTGAGGCGGCTCGCGAGTTGAGGAGCAGGTGGTTGTAACACTCGCCGCCGCGGCTGAGGCTGGCCGGCCAAGCCGGCCAGCAAGCCGAAGCTGCGGTGGTGAGCGTTAAACCCATCTGCGACGATAAACTCGCGTGGGACCGCCGGAGCCCCGCAGCGCCGGAACCGTGACAGAAACCATGCCTGCTGCATGTTGCATGCTTGCTTGCATGCTGCGTGCTTGCTTGCATGCTGAATGCTACGTGCTTGCTTGCATGCTGCATGCTTGCTTGCATGCTTGCTTACAAAAACCACACGTTTACAATCAACTGCTTTATTGAGTCCATGTATAATATATTTATCCGGAAGAATATTATTATTATAAATAAACATTACTTCTGTAATTTGAATTTAGGACTTTTAACTTTTATTGAAAACGGTTTTATGTCTTTTGTATATTATTGATTGTAATATTTATGACAAAGGGATTTAGAACATATTATATTTAGGGATTTCAATTTTATGGCATGTGACATTATGTGATATTAAGTTCGGGTAAGTTATCATTCGGACAAATGATGATTAAGACAAAAAAAGTTATGGCACTTTAAATTATGGATAAAAAAGTTAGGTGACACAATAGAGAACCCCTGCTTGCACCACGAATCGCTAAACGCGTTTAACGCTAAAAATATTTAAAACATCATTCTGTCTCTGTCATCTTTAAACGATTGATAGAAACAGAACAACGTTTTAAATGCGTTCTACATTAGCGTTTCGTGGTGCAAGCGGGCCTTAATGTTCTTAAAGCTTCTAAAGCCATAAGTGAGTGAGAAGTGTTTTCCACATCACTATAATACTGTACTGTACGAGTTAGGTTTGTTGGTCAAAAAACAACAATCATACAGTCAAAACAAACATGGCCAACTTACCTTTTTCTCTGGACTCTCAAGTAAAGAAGAGCACAGCGCGCCTATCCTCAATTTATCATGCTGCAGCTTGTCCCTCCTAGCTGCTAACAGCTGCACAGCCGTTACCACCTTCTCCTCATCCTCTGCAGGAGGAGCGTCACCCTCCTCCGTGACTTCCATGCCGGAGTCAGAGGCTGAATCTTCGGAATCTGGTTGTTTGTCTGTCTGTTTGCTTTTCTTAGGTGGATGGGGTTCTTCTTCTTCTGATTCTGAGTCTATGGAAAAGTAGTTGTTTATATTTAAAGTAAGTAGGTAAGTAAAATAAATAAATAAATATTCGGCTTTGAGTTGACTCACTTGTTTTGTTATTAACCAAAGACATTCAAATATTTATGAGCAATAGATGGGACAAGACGAAGAAAACCGTAATTCAATACTTGTTACTACTTCGTAACAAGTCGGCCTGTCTGTAGTTGTGGACGTCACAAGTTATCAAGTAGCATTCATGTGTCAAAAACAAAAATGTTCGGGATCAAAATTTCCAATGTCCGCTCTATAAGTCTTTTGAATCTCTTTGTTATTAACCCTTGTAACAAAATGGTCTGAAAATTTATGAACAAAACAACACAGACTCACAGTCTAAAATTTAATTAAGAGAATTGTCCAACAAAAGATATCTTTAGTGTGTTTCAGATTGACGGAACCACGAGATGATGTCTTAACAACCCAATAGTGTTTCAAATGATACTGATGAGGTACTAAATGAAGCCTACCAGCAAAGTTACTATTTTTGCATTAAAACCATAATGTATCCATAACGGCCCACTCCCTCTCATAGACCGGATCTCTCACAGGACTGTGTCCTATTTATGGGAATTCTTTAGGCTATTATAATGTTTAACATACTAAATATCCTATATGTTTTGTAAGCATCTTTCGCATCTTGCAAAAAATTATACAACAACATCTGAAGATTTTCCTTCTTACCTTTGCACTCCTCAGACCGCTCCATCAATCCTTCCTTCGTCTTTATAGGCAACAATGCCCTCATCTTCTTCACCGGTCGTTCTTCTTGTTCCTTCTCATATTTTTCCTCTAAGTCACTATCAGATAAGCCATCACTTTCAGCTCCACTGTCACTGCCCACGGTAGGCTTTGGCATCTTTTCTTGCTTCTCTCGCTTGCGTTTTTTTGACCTGGAGGTTGTAAAAGGCATGTTAATAGCAGGAACTGTGTCTTGTGTTGCTGGTGAAATTATTAAATTGGCCCAACAAAGTTTCCTTTGAAAATAGAAAAAAATAGTGTGAAACAAACACACATGCTTAAACAATCATTTTCATCATCTGCCTAGCCTTTTCCCAACTATTTTAGGGTCGGCTTCCAGTCTAACCGGATGCAGTTGAATACCAGTATTAAGATGGAGTGACTGCCTATCTGACCTCCACCCAGTTAGAGGAAACATGGTATGTAATGGGCGGTCACCCAACCACAGACCAACCTTGGCAAGCAAGGCTTAACGTAAAGATCAACCCAAGCTGCTGTTATTATTTAGCTAGGAGCTCCTCTCCTCACACGTGCTTGAACAATAAAGTTTGAAATAACTGATCATATAATAATATTAGTTCTAAGTGTAAACTAAACCCACAACTTATTAGGCATTCAATATAAGCTACAACCTGCTAGTAATCAGTCGCATTTGCAGAATAAATAGCCTCATACAATTGATACTAACTTTTTATTCTGCTTCTCATTTTCTGGTACATTAGACAATAAAGACGGCTGTTTGGCCAGCCGGCTCATAAGGTACTGCTGCTCTTCATCATCCAACATGTCTCCGAACTCATCCCCTGACGCTGGTTCGCTCTCACTGCTGTATTCAACCTGTTCCTGTTGAACTGGTTGCTTCTGCCTTTGCGTATGCCTTTGGTGCCTCTGCAGCTTCAGCTGACCCTTCTTCCTCATTTTATTTGTAGTCTGGTTGTTCCTCTTCACTTTACTGATCTTAGGTTTGCCTTTTTTCTGTAAAATTGAGTGAATATTGCGATTATATGCGGTTTAAAAAGTATGTTTTGGTTATGTGTTTTTTGTGAGGACTTAAGACTTTAATAGTTTGTATCAATACTTACAGCCATTTTTGATGTTTGTTATACACACTATTCAATTAATAGAATTAGTAAGAATTATTTATTTATCACTAAATAACAAACCAACGTGGGTCGTGGGTTACTTATTTTGACAGATTACCGTGGTTATTTTGACAATTGATTCTATGGGTTTCCAGTTTAGAAATTTTTCATTTCTGGTTGAGGGTTGCCAGACTAGGAATCACGAAAGTCTGTCGAGTTTGTTTTTGAATTTTATTACAAATCTTTAGTCTCTTGGGGCTTTGTTAATTAATTAAATTCAAAAATGTATACTAAATGATTTCATTTGTAATATTTATTTATTTACGAAAGCTTTTAAAAGTTTTCAAAACTTTTACGCAAACTTTTGAACGCATTCAAACTTTCTAAATGTCAGTTACAAAAGGCCTCGAAACTTTCTTATTTCTCGTTTTTCTAGTTTTCTAAAATAAAACTGTGCTTGTAACTAACGGAATTATCCATTTTCTTCAATACTAGTCTTGTATTTATCAATAGAAAACCAAAAATGGGATTGTTTTAGTGAAGAACAATAGTTTTGTGAAGTTATTGTGATGGTGCCTCAGCAGCAACGGCGAAGACGTCGCCGTGCGGCGCTGGCGCGGACAGCTGAGCGGCGTGTTGTTGTTGCGCGAGGAGCTGGGGGGTTCGGGTTTACGATAGCGGGGCAGCGACCTTGCGTGGTGTCTGCGGTGGCGGCGGGCGGGCCGGCGGAGCGTGCTGGTCTCCGTGCAGGGGATGCTCTGCTGGCTGTGGACGGCGCTAGCGTGGCTCGGGCGCCGCATGCCTCCGTGGCTCGCATGGTGGCGGCTGCGCCGGGAGCTATAGCGCTGTCGGTGTCACCTCGGGAGGCTCCGCCGACAGATACCGAAGATACAGAGCCAGATGAGCGAGCGAGGACGAGGAGACGTCATCCGCCGCCGAGACGTAGGCCGCAAGCTATGCTGCACCATCCAGGTATGTTTACAGAATGCTAGAATGTTCTTATTTCATTATTTTTATTGTGGGTCAGGTGCACACTAAGAAATAGATCTCCCTGACGGTGGTCAGTTAACAGTATAATAAATTAATAATATCATAAAATGCTTTGTAAAGAGGTGATAGATTGAGTTAGTACTTTTAATGCTTATTTACTCTAAAAATCCCTTATAATTTAGAAGTCTGGCCAAATAAGCTTTTGTACTCTACTCGGACTGGTGTTTTATTGGTGGTAGAGACAGCCATTAATGATCAGTGGATGCAGCAGCCTACTAAAAACTTGGCAAGACCAGGCTAATTATGAGTCATCCAGGGGCATCTTCCATTTAATACTTATTTTATAATTTAAAAAGTTGTTAATTTACTCTTTTTTGCAGATGGACTGACAACAGTTTCCAACTATGTGAGTGCATTACAACATCACACTATCAATGTTATGTGTTGTAGCCTGCACTGTGCACTAAAATAATATGTTACCATCATTTTATTTCCTTACTTAAAATATCTGGTTATCCAAGTGCCTGTTCAATTCTTATGAGCAAGAATTGGGCATACCAATAAGACGGTATGCCCAATTCTCACTCATGATTCGAAAATGATTGTGTGTTTTTCATATTTCAATAATAATTAATTCATTCTTGAAGGATGAAAAACCCACAATAACTTTCATTATTTGATTACCTAAATCTCAACTTTTGATAATCTCTTAGATATAAAAGCTTTACTTTTTTATGAGCCAGCAAGTTCAAAAGCTATTAAATAACATTAACTATAATAATTTTAAAAACCTTTTTAAAAAAGTCATTACTAATAACACCAATTTTAATCTATAAATACCTGCCTTGTTAATTAATATGACTTACACTGCATGTTACGCACCCAACAAATTTTTGTATTTAATACTTTAATTTATTTTGCATTACTAATACTAGATTTCAAGAACATCCAATTTTTAAAAGCTAATATACTTTATTTAATATTAAATAGTACAGGCTAAAAGTTTGACTACATCGTTAGTCTAGTGGTTGCTACTGTGACTGCTGAACATGGGGTCCTGGGTTCGACTCCCGTGTCGGCAAAAGTGTTATTGGGTTTATCCATCAGGAATTTCTCAGTAGCAAGTACTGAGTCTGGATTTGTGCCTGGTGGATGGCAATAGGCTCACCCCCTATTACAAGGGACTTAAACGTAACTGGCGAAATGTGGGTGAACTATTGTGTATACCTCTGCCTTATCCTTCGGGGATTACAGGCAGGATTAGATGTTAAACAATAAAAGTCAATTCATATTAAAAAAAAATTGCAGTAACCAAAGACAGTTTGGAAAGACATGTAAACAAACTAGAGAAATAATTATACTAATACCCTTACTTGCGTCATGTTAACACTTGCTATAAAATATTATTTAGCATGATATCTTGTGTTTAATTTTTTCGTGTTATTATTGGTGTTGTAAACTGTCTCTTACAAACAACTTATGCCCTCACCCTTCCTCTTCCAGCGTGTCACGCGGCGCCCAGCACATCAGGCGTCAACGAGATCCTCCAAAACCTAAGCAGAGCGCAACTGACGCCCAACCACGCAGCCAGGCTCGAGTGCCGGGCCGTAGTCGGTTACCTAGGCACCATAGAAACACCACAAGCTGCGTCAAATGCTGCTCCAGGAGACGTTAGAACTGCAGTCAGGAGGCTAAGACAGGAACGACGTCCAGCCGCCCCTGTGCTTCTGTCAGTTCTCCCAAACTCGCTGCTTCTCCGCCGCCCAAACGGCCAAGTCTTAGCTCAATACCAACGTGAAAGAATCGTATACGCAGGTTCTGGGTCCGACGCTGACAGAAGGTACTTCGGCCTTGTAACCTCAGCCGAAACTTCCGAAGCCGAAGCCTCACACAGTTGCCACGTTTTCGCCGTAGATCCAAGAATGGCGGAACACGAAGCTCATATAACAAGAGCGAGAGAGTTCGAAATCGCGTGTACTAGAGATCCAGTGGCTGAAAGATGTTTGGAGTTCCCACCTTCAGCTGAATATGTGATTGGTGTTATTAGAGGAATGTATTCTTTACCTGCAGAGGACTGCTCTAGCCCGAATTTGCAACAGATCTCCAAGCTAACGATAAAAGGAGATAGCCCTGCGCTGGGTAACTTTTCGAGATGTAACAGACCGGTTTTTCGAGTGCCACGAGACCGACGTCCGTGTAGACATGAGGAAAGGATAGAAGCTCAGGATTTCGTCGCGAATTCCCCGCAACCGAGCAACCACAGCGAGATAACAACTACCTCCAGTAACAGCGATTCAGGCATCGGTTTTCATAACGACTGCCGAAATATAGCTGACAGAATTCTGGTAGTAGACTTCGCTGGACAGCAACCAGCACCAAGCAGATTCCGTCAAGACATGCCTCGACGACCGATCGGGTTAGTTGGCTGCAGTAGCTTCGACGCTGATGGGTCCTTCCTATCGAACACCACCCCTGTTGTAGACGGCTTTGGGGGGCAAGGAAGGCCTCTAAATTTAGACGATGTTATCCTCAACGCGAATGACCTTCAAACAGTACGTCACGTGAGTCCTAGAAACGAAGACGATAATTATAACTACAACAATCTTTACGGGAACATTCCTTCAAGTTCCAGAGGTTACGTTAACGGTGCGGTCTACGATCAAGTGTATACTGAATCAGAAGGTCATCACTACGAATTTATTCCACCACAGTTAGACATGGATCTTGAGATTGACGCCGTAGCTGAGACTTTCAACTCGGTGGAAATATACGAGGAGAGGCCAAGACATCCTCCTGATTGGCAGTCAAATGAATCTGTGGAGAATGTGACAGTGATTTCTGGAGAGACCAGTAAAGCTAGTATGGATTCCGTGTCTATGTATTCTTCAAGGTCCCATGAGGAAGCCAGACCTTCTAGAAGGCGGCATATGCAAGCCTCCTTGGATGATATGCTGGTATTAGGGCTGAGAGATCCGCCCCCAGTGAGAGATAAGGATGATGATAATTTTGTACATCCTGCCAGCGTTAAATGCAAGGTAAGTCTTATTATTTTAAACAGGAAACTTTCTAATTACGTAACATAACTTCACGCCTGTAATCCCAACAGGGTTAGGCAGAGCTGTAACCTACACTACACCCACATTTCGCCAATTATTTGTTGTGTGTATGTTTAAGTCCCATGAAATAAGGAGCGAGCCTATTGCCAGCAACTGGGTTCAAATCCAACCTGTCTGCTGCTACTGAGTAATTCTCTCTCTGATAGCAGACCCAATAACGCATTGCCGAACTTGGAGATCGGACCCGAGACCTCATACTCAGCAACGACGCAGTCAAACATTCCACTAGAACAACAATACACTTTTTCCTTGTTTCGTACGTCTCATGAGTCCAGTAGGTGGCCAACGAATACTTACTGGTCCAGTAGCGTTGAGGTAGTCTTCTGAAGTACATGGTAGGGACGCTCAGGACACTCCCGTAGCCCAAAAACACCATGGTCCACTTACTGGCAGTTACCGTCGAAAGGTTCGGCCGAGGCAATTTCGTCTCTGTAGTAACTTATAATATTAAACATAATTGTTATTTTGCAGGTACGCAAATCAATTAAACCTCTAAACATTCTCTCGAAGACGAAGCACATGCTGTCGTCGGGCAAGGACCGCGAGCGCCAGAAGGAGGAGCGGCGACGGGCGATCAGCGCTAGTGCTGGTGACGTCACCGGCGTGAGCGCAGACATGCAGGGCGAGGTGCTGCCGGCTGCGGCCAGTGAGCCGGATCTGAGGGATACACAGGTTAGTGTTTTATATGATTGGGGAAATTTCTAAATCAGACAAGTAGACCAGTTTATTTTAGTCTACTACAACATTTTATGTCGGATTTATGTTAGTTTTAAAGAATATTCTCAATTTTTAAGAATATCGTTTGGTATCCCCGACCATATTCATATTTGGTCGTGGGACTATTTGAGTGAGAGTTAACATTTATTTTGGAGTTCTTTAGCTGACTACGTAGTGTTTATGTAGATGTATAGGTGTCGCTACTAACACAAGAAGAAAGTATTGTATCTCCGTACTGAAAAACAGCTCGATTCCAAACCAAAAGAAGTACGTCTAACACTATTACTAGGAATACAAACTTAACTGAGTCGAAAATCATTAAGTCTGTCCTGACAGACAGACACTCAAAAAATAACAGTTTCTGCATTTCACGAACTCGCGGCGATCATTGCAATTTCAACCTTACATCATAGAACGCAAAAATGTCTAGACGAGTATATTTCAATACAGAATGGTAAAATAAAATATTATGTAGTGCATCCCTGCACCCGCCAGATGTCAGTGCTTACGTCAAAAGTCTGGCACTAACTCAATGCTACGGATGAGATAATTCCTGTAAAGTAAGGTCTTCATAATGCTTCCATAATTTTGAATTCTGTTGGCTTTTTCCACCTTGTAAAATTTTATTTGATTTTTAGCAATTACTTCATCTTTATTGTTTGCCAATCATCGATTATCTGAAAGTGAGTGAATCCGTCAACAGTTCGGCCTTACGTGGTTGAATGGGGAGATTTAGTTATTTAACTAAAAGATTTTATAGACCATTTACAATATGTGATTGTGATTACTTACCTGAATAATTCTTCCCTGAATGAGGACAGCTCCTTTTCATCCATCCACTTCTTCCTCTTGTCACCCTCTAGGAGGTTCCAAAAAAAGTTTTCGTTTATCTAGCTACCTCTTTCGTGAAATCCTATGCTACATTTAAAACTATTAAAAACTATATAAAAAAGTTATTAAAATTCAACTTGGTGATTTAAAAAACGAAAGTGTATGACTTGATAACATGCTAGAATAACAATTCGATGCTTTTACGACGTCCTGTCAGTTTGTCACGTTGGCGCCATCAATATATTTACTGGCGCCGTCTTCACGCATCCGAATAGACGAAAATGTTAATAAAAATATATTATTTCCTTTTGTTAGTGTCCTAAAGAATCATTGGTGTAACTTCATACTGAAATTATTAGCAAGGTATTACTTAACGAGAACCGCAAGTAGTAGTCTTGTCTATTCAGCGTAAGTTAGTCCTAAGCCAGGAAGCAACTTATTCATTAGCAGTGGCTTCGAACAGGTCCCCGAAAGTGCAGCTGGAGTTGCACAAAGGGCAAGAATTACAGTGCACAATTGAGTTAGGCTATTGGCTATATTATCCCTCATGGAATACGCGAATGACGTTGTTAACACAAACATTAAGATAGTAATAGGAATTATGAACACTTCGGTCAGCGTTTAAAAAGATCCAATCACTAGTTTGTATTCAATAAATTCTAAATTCCTTCTCCAATTCTGAACACCAATACAAATAAACTCGATGTAACATTATCGATATTATCGAACCCTCGATTCCGAGTAGTTTGAATCAAAGCATTCTTTAGTAATGTCGTCTGTCGATTCTATGAATGGACGCCCATTCATACTCGGCCAACATTCTTGGCTTATCGCCGTTACGCGTTAGTGTGGACGCGTAGTTGCGTCTGCGACTTATTTGTCGCAGGTTGGTAGTCGTACATAATTGTTATGTTGTCTGTGATTTGCCTAGTAAAAAGGCTAGTAAATAATGCCTTGGCAGTTGGACCGACGAAACTGAAAAGCAGAGACTTGTTGATGGCCTAAAGAAATGAAGGAAAATTTTCTTTAGCTAATTAGTTTTATTACTTACTAGCCCGCGACCCAGTCCGCGTGAAATTTTATAGCCTATAACCTTCCTCGATAAATGGGCAATCCAACACTAAAATAATTTTTCAAATCGAATCAGTAGTTCCTGAGATTAGCGCATTCAGCCAAACAAACAAACTCTTCAGCTTTATGATATTAGTATAGATAAAACCCACTCTCTATCAATGATCATATTTTAATCTTTCAGTACGGATAGAATGTGTGATATTATGCTGCCTTTTTTGCCTTTGTCAAAATCACAAATCCTTAAGTGTGCGCCCTCACCAATAATCTTACGTTGATGATTGCTCACATACATGCTTATCTACCTAACTACACGCGGCGCTACGCTGTACTCTGTCGAGTACAATTATACACACAACACACACACACACACATATCTCGCAACATATACAGTATACACTATACTTTACCGTGGAAACAGTTAGTTACAGAAGGTCTGTTAAGTTTGGTAACGATGGTATTTTGTTTGATAATAGAATTATCGTTGATGCGTGTTCAATCTACTTAATTTTGATTGAATTCTCCGGCTCGAGACTATACTATTTCCCTTCATTTTTCGTGTCGGTTTAAGCTATTCTATAACAATACTTAGTGATGAGAAAGTAGCCCATTATTTTTGGTAGCCCTGGTGTTCTTGGATGTCCCACTGCTGATCAATGGGCGCTCCCAAATATTTCAGGTTTCGTATCGCTCAGGGTGCGCCGGACATGCTTAGGATCTTAGACGCCACCTAGGAGGCTGATATGTTAGAGCTATTCTATTATAATTTATTTATTACGTTCTTTACGATAGGACACACACCTCCTTTTGTAGTGAGCCTTCTTGTTTGTCGGCCATATGTGATGTGTCTGCGCCGGCGCCGGTGTTGCTCGGTCAGCGAGCCCGCGCGGCTAATTTAGACGTAATTGACCGATGTCAGTGTACTGAGTGCAGCGAATTGGCCACACGAGCGCTACTGGCTTTTAACTCTTATTAATTTGCCGGAGGTTTCAGCATTTTTCGCGTTGTCGAATGTTAGTCAAGAGTCGTTGTGGTGGCCTGTGAATTTTTTATTTACGATTTTTATTTGGTGGGTTATCACTACCAGTTTGTGTTGTGATTGATCAAAATATGATACCCGTTCATAAAAAATATTTATTTACATAATTATTTATAAATCGTTAAAATTATAAATACTAACTACTACATTACCCATTGAATGACTATTTCATGAACTCGTAACATTTGAGGGAAATGCAGAATCTAGTCTTCTAATACTATCTTTAATTTCAAGTGAAACTATACTATCTAGGTATCTAGGATATACATTCCTAACTGCACACCACCCAAGTGACGTCTCAATAAAATAAACAATTGAATATCATTTCTAGTTCGCTTACAATAAAGTGTCTGTGACGTATGTTCTGTTGAACTCGGTGATAAACATTACAACGTTTATTTGCTTTACAGTTATTTGAAAGAAACTCTCGTAACACACACACATACATCGTACTCACTACTACGTATGTTTGGCTGGCTATAATATAGAGAAGGAAAAAATATTTTTCTACTTGGACAAAAACGCTAGACAGAGGGTAATTACATTATCTTACCTTTTTAGCCAGTTTGTAAGGATTTATGAAAATATCTTAAGTTTGGCTATTCTTCGGGCTACGTCGGTAACCTTGGTTCTCTTGCGGATCTCCTCATTTCTGATTTGATCACGCAAGGAAACTCCGAGCATAGCCCTCTCCATTGCCCTTTGGGTGACTTTCAGCCTTCTGATGAGGCCCATTGTGAGCGACCACGTTTCGGTCCCGTATGTAATCACTGGCAACACACACTGGTCATAGACTTTCGTCTTGAGACACTGCGGTAAGTTGGACGAGAAGATACCACGCAACTTCCCGAACGCTGCCCAGCCGAGTCGGATTCGACGATTGACCTCTTTCTCGAAGTTAGACCTACCTAACTGGACCGTTTGTCCCAGGTAGACATAATCGTCTACAACTTCGAGTGTAGAGTCTCCGATCTTGATAGGAGTGGGTGTTACATGGGCATTCAACATGATTTTGGTTTTGTCCATGTTCATTTTAAGACCCACTCTTTCGGAAGCTCTACTGAGGTCATCGAGCATTGTACTGAGGTCCTCCATGGTCTCAGCCATGACCACTATATCGTCGGCAAACCGAAGGTGAGAGATATACTCGCCATTGACGTTGATGCCTAGCCCTCTCCAGTCCAGAACCTTGAAGACATCCTCCAGTGCAGCGGTGAACAGTTTCGGAGATATGACGTCTCCCTGTCTCACACCTCGCTGCAGAAGGATAGGTTCCGAGGTCTGGTCCTGAAGTCGGACTGACATGGTGGCGTTTTTGTACAAACTCTTCAGCACCTCGATGTACCGATAGTCGATTTGGCACCGTTGGAGAGACTGCAGTACAGCCCAAGTCTCGATCGAATCGAAGGCTTTCTCGTAGTCCACAAACGCCAAGCAGAGAGGCAGGTTATACTCTTCGGTCTTCTGTATAACCTGGCGCAGCGTATGTATGTGGTCTACGGTGCTAAAGCCTTTTCGGAATCCGGCTTGTTCGGGAGGCTGAAAATCGTCAAACCTGCGCGCGAGACGATTCGTGATGACTCTTGAAAACAGCTTGTAGACATGGCTTAGAAGTGAGATGGGCCTATAGTTCTTCAGCCGGGCATTGTCGCCCTTTTTGAAGAAGAGTACCACCACACCCCTGCACCATGCCTGCGGCGTTTTCCCCTCGAGTATGACGGAATCAAACAGCTTCTGAAGGGTCTTAAGTACCGGTTTTCCACCTGCCTTCAGGAGTTCGGCCGTAATTCCGTCATCACCCAGTGCCTTGTTGTTTTTAACTTAAGTGGCAGTGGGCAGGGCACATTGCTCGCAGAACGGATGGCCGATGGGGCCGAAAAGTTCTGGAGTGGCGACCGCGAACCGGAAGACGCTGCGTTGGAAGGCCTCCCACTAGGTGGACCGATGACCTTGTAAAGGTTGCAGGGATCCGCTTGATGCGAGACGCACGGGACCGGTCAATGTGGCGACACTTGGGGGAGGCCTATGTCCAGCAGTGGACGTCTTTCGGCTAAATAAAACTAAAAACACGGTTCAGAGTGAAGTCTTTGATTTCTCACATTCTCCTCAGCAAACCCTTTCATTTTATACCCATATCATGGGAATGCATAAAAGATAACTAATCTGCCATCTTTGGATGTCCGCCATATTGGATTTAGAATGACGCCACGTAGCGTACCATGCATTGTCATCCAAATGAAACATGTATGCAAAATTTCTGCTCAGTCGTAAACCGGGAAGTGGGTCAAATTTAACATCTAAGAGATTTTTACATAGTTACAGGTGAAGCTAATAAAAGCATGTTATAAAAGTCGTGCTGCATCCGACCACTAATAAATAAGGGTAAAAGCAAAAGCACGATGATGGAATGTCCACTGCTGAACTGCTGATCCCAATAGTGCAAAGTAAGCTCTTGAGTGATGCCGTGCCAAAAAACTTCACCTGCCATTAGCCATGCTTCCGAAACAGATTGGAGCCTCCTTTATTATAGATTTAACGTACAAAGCGTATGCACTTATGCTGTCAGTCCTATTGCAAAGACCTTGTAAGATAAACTAATTCTATTATGAAACGTCAGTTCACATGACTCAAAGGCTAAAAAATACGTATTTGTGAATGAAGGGATTAAAGTTATTTTAGTTGCGGCTTACGGGCTTGGAGATAAAATATGTGAAGCTGTGACGTGTTACATTTGCTGTAAGAAAGCCTATGTTGTTTATGCAAGAATTGTTGACTTACTTATCCTTCGTTCTAACTGCAGCTTTGAGGGTTTGCAGATTTCCTAGTGGTCCCTTAGGCAGTATGTTTTGCAGTAGCGAAATGTCAATTTTTGTAAGAGGTAAGCCGAAGTACATATCTTTAATGTGATTATATTATTTGTATACAGAATACTGACTGTGCCATTTTTCAAAGACAATCCGGTAGGAATCGAGTTGTATGGAACCTTCGCCACTGCTACTTTGAGCTGAGCGAGGCTCCTCTTCTTAGTGTCGCTGGCACGATAGTATTTCTTTTGTTGGCTACTTACACCGCAGTGGCGTGCCTAGGGGCCAACAATACGGCTAGCCCATACGGCAAGCAGACTGATCAGAAACCCTGACATGACATTATGAAGAGTAGCGTTATAAGGGCAAGCCAAGCTTTTAGGCTTGAATGACCGGTGACAGCGCAAAGTCAGTTTAGCTGTATGTTTTGCAGTGATTGACAGTTTGAGTAGCCTTTTGGTACGGGGAGTCTACTAAGTAAACCACATGGTACTAAACGATGCGTTTTCTGAATTCTTGAAAATATAGGGTGTAACATAATAAACGCTAGACCTCTCGTGTGGTGTCTCAGACCATGAAAATGAACAACTTTTGTGCTGTGACTTTTGGAAATTCATAATTTTTTATAGTTTTACCATACCATACCATGGGCCGGTTATATTAGCCGTAGAACCGATGACCGTTGGGGTAGACGTGTTCTTGAGTGGAGACCGCGAATCGGCAAACGTAACGTGGGATGCCCTCGGGCTCGGTGGAGTGACGATCTTCGCACGGTGGCTGGTAACAACAGGATAGAGTTGCTGAGAATCAAGTTGAGTGGCGGGCGATTGAGGAGGCCTATCTCCAGTGGACTGCTGGAGGCTGATGTTGATACATGTTGATCAGCTGATCTCGTCAGTTCCTATACAAAGTCCCTTTTTTTTGCGAATTCGTAGAAGAAGAGTTGTTCAGTTTCATGGTCCGAGAGACCACACGGTAGGTCTTGCGTTTATTATGTTACACCTTGTATAAAGGGTGTAAATAGACCCTTAACATAACCGAAAGGCACTTGTTCTCCCCGTCATTGCGATAATTTTTTTGTTCTAGACCATACCTGGAAACCTTCCAGTTACGGAGATATTGGGGGTCAAAGTTCCTACTTTTTCAGAAGTTTTTTTTTAAATACATGTTTTTTATGTAACATTTTTACTTAACACACCTCCACGACCCCCGTACTATTCAATCCATCCATCAGCACAATGCTTTGAGTGCTTTCCATCGAGTCCTACCGTAAAAAGTGATTTTTGACCCCAAAAAAAAAACCGATTTTTGCGTAAAGTTACTTAGTTTGATGTACAGAATGCTTGGTTGACGGCTATGTGAAGGCTCTGTTTACACCCTGTATCTTGGTTAAACGGTACGGCAAAAGAAGACTTTCCTCAAACGTGGCTACCTAAAGTACATTCTACGTCACACACGTGGGTTGTTTTTTGGTAAGACCTGGAGGGCTAGGATTAAGATAAGATAATTGATTTAATACGAACACAACACGTCATATAACGCCACGTATTACATGAATGGGAGGTGTAAAAATATGGCTGAATGAAGGGATTAACTGGTTATTTTTGGTGACAGTTTAAGCTAAACGATAGCGCGATCTGTGACGTAAGTATATTTATTTTTGTTGCGTATTTACGTGTCATTTTTAGTTTGAGGAATTTATGATGGCTTATAGAGACGTATGTATGAACACTAGCGATCCACCTTTTCTTTTTCAAGTCAAGCCGTTTTTACGACTTAAAATATTGAGATTTGTTTATTTTGTAAGACATAACCCCCTTCCAGAATAAATGATGGTGAAAATTGCATCAACAGTTGGCAGTTGTGTATGACCAGATGTATAATCGTGGACGAGGCGAAAGGAGTACCTATGTAAAGATCGTAGTAGGTGACGGTCTGTCGTTTCTGCCTACCCCCATGGGAAAAAGGCGTGAGTTTATTTATATATTTATGCAACAGTAAAAATTAATACTGCCTCGTTGGTCCAGTGGTTGCAAATGCGACTGCTGAACATGAAGTCCTTGGGTTCGATTCCCAGGTCGCGCAAAGTGTTATCCATCAGGAATTTCTCAGTAGCAGCCACGGAGTCTGGATTTGCGCCCGTTTTACGGCAATAGGCTCGCCCCCTATTACATGGTACTTAACATAACTGGCGAAATGTGAGTGTAGTATTAGGTACACCTCCGCCTAACCCTTCCGGGATTACAGGCGTAATGTTATGTTTATAAATTAATAATCCGACTATCATGCCCAAGTTACCTCAAGTCCTGATGACAAATAGCGATCCTATTAGTGTAGCATTCGTTTGAAGAGCTGTTAGCGGTGGTTATTAGCTTGTACTCGATGGGCACGAAGTGTTGTCACGTGTAGTTGTTGTTTATTATAATATTAGTTTCCACACTTTTCATCGAGTCACGTTGGGTGACACGGTAGGTCTGTGGTTGTGTTGTGGTCGAGCCCAATTGTTGCTCTGTTTGCGCGGAGAACTCAGTGTTATTTCCTACGTACTCACGGTGTAACATGCATGTTGATCAGCTGATCGCGTCAGTTCCTATGAAAGTCCTTTCTTAATTCTTTATTGCACACAAAAATGAGAGAAATACACCATTACAACATATAGCTTATGTACAAAGGCGAGCTTAACCCAGAATTGGGTCCTTTTTTTGAATTTCCAAACCTCATTGAACAAAAGTTGTTCAGTATCATGGTCTGAGACACCACACGAGAGGACCTTCTTCAAAATGTTCTACAGAGAACCATTTCAATGGTAGTAAATAATTTAATCACATATTATATGCTATTATATATTAACTAGCTTTTGCCCGCGGCTTCGCCCGCGTGGATGTCGAAAAATATCCCACCCGAACATACATAGTTACTTACCTTCACCCCCCTTTTTAACCCTTCGGGGGTAGAATTATCAAAAACGCTGAGACACGTATATATTAATTTTCAATCGTCAGCCTAAACACAAAATTTGAAGATCCTAACTTCAAAACTGACGGACTTTCATATAAACTTCCATCCCCTATTTTACCCCTTTAGGGGTGGAATTCCCAAAAATCCTTTCTTAGTGGATACTAACTCTTCACAAAGAACATACCCTCCAAGTTTCATGTCTCTAGGACCAGCGGTTTGGGCTGTGTTGATATATCACCCAGTCAGTCAGTCAGTCAGTTTACCATTTTATATATATAGATACTGGTATTCAGCTGCATCCGGTTCGACTGTAAGCTGACACCAACATAGTTGAGAAAAGGCTAAGCAGATAATGATGATACATGATGCCGATTATAGAAAAAATCTGTAGATTCTACTAAGACCGTTCGATTTGTGACCATAAAAGTTGTTTATGGTCACAAATCGATTTTGGATCAGAATCGGAGTTCAACTATGTCTATAAATTGAAAAAAAAAAAAGTGTTTGCTGACATGAAAACAAAAGAAACAATAATCGGATGTTGACCATAATTTGAATAGGTATCCTCAATTCAAGCTACCGCAGTCTACATATAGTCCAGTACTTAAGAATAGGCCTTTCCCAAGATACTAAACCTACCAGTCTTTTCCTTGAGGTAAACTAAAAAAAAATAAAAGAATGTTTTTGCCGTGGTGTTAGTTTCCAACTTTATTTTTAGCTCTCGTTTACTAAGAAAAATCAGTTTTTTTCTCGAGATTATCATTTCGATCTAGATAAAAAAATAGGATAAGATGTCATCAGAAATGTGTATCAAATAATCAACAATCTCTTGCCTGCATCCCAATTTTTTTTTTACATAATGCGTATCAAATAATATAGGTATAATATATACCTATAGCAAACAGCAGTGAAGATGTTTAAAAAAAGACAACGAGGTTCACAAAATAATGAATACAACCGGTTATTCTAAGTTGGAACGATCACTGAAACTAACCTAAACCGCCACAAATCATTACGAATTCAGTTAAAACGTAATTTTTTACAAAATAGCGAGTAAGTACAAAAAATAGGAAGTTATAAATCTTATAGCCCATTCCCAACAAGGTTGTCCCGCGTCCAGCGATAATTCTAAGTTGTCAATCCTTTTCATAGAAGTAACATGTGCTACCAGTACAAACTTATTTCTTCCCACATACATATAAAATAAGAGTAGTTAGTAATAAAAGTAGTTAGACGTCCTTGGTATAATTTTGAGAGATCTTCGGCACAATCAAACGTTACTATTTATATAATGATAAGGAATGCGGATCTTTTATCAACTGTGTCTCTGGTAGGGTAACCAAGATTACAGTTTTATGGTTATGACACTGTTTTCCTTTAAATTTTCAGTTTTACAGCACTTTCTTTTGAATTTTTAGGCACTGACAAATTGACAGCAGAATAAGAAATGTCAACATGGTAAACATACAGGATGTTTCAGTGTTAATGACAATGTTAGTGATCATGTCAGTTTAAAAACGGTGTTTGTGGTCGCACTCCTCCGAAACGTCGACCGATTTTTATGATTTTTTTTATTTATATTTGGTAGGTATGCGAATAGGTCATAAACTACTAGCCGCTAGGTGATTAGGGTGTCCCTATCCAGAAAGAAATATATGGCAGAACAACGTTTGCGGGGTCAGCTAGTAAATAAATAAAATGCCTTAATTATTTTATGCAAGTGGGTAATATGTACTAATATGAGTATGCTAAACAGTAACTGGGTTGTCGAGGTCAGATAGGCTAAATGTAAAATACTGGTATTCAGATGCATCTAGTTACAATGTTAGATACGTTATGTTATGTGACATCATACAACGGTGCTATGTGCTGGGTTCCGTACCCGAAGGGTAACCAACGGGACCCTATTACTAAGCCTCCGCTATCCGTCTGTCCGCCTGTCAGCGGGCTGTATCTCAGGATCCGTAATAGGTAGACAGTTGAATTCACAGAATGTGTATTTATGTTGCCGCTATAACAACAAATAAAAAATAAACAAAAATTAAAGAGGGTTCCCCTACTACGATGGTACGGAATTCTTCATACGCGAGTCAGACTCACACTTAGCCGGTTTTTTCCTCAAGTTTTTACAGCACGTGGTTTAAAGTGCATCCTTTCTAAGGTGTTTTTTTTTTGCGGAATACTTTCTGTTGTCAATGAGTGAATGACACTAAACACTCATCCCAAGTCGTCCCCAAAACATGTGCATCCTACACTTCGTAGTAAAATGTTCTATTTCAGTAGCAATCTGCGGTTATCAGATATTTGTTCAGCTCGCCAAGGGCCGTCTATATTTAGATGCTGTGAATCACGTAAGGACGCCTGTAATCAGTTGTGTTCCAGTTGCATTGTTTACACTCTGCCTGGTGGCGTGAATAAATAATCTTAGTGTATAAATAATAGTGGTTAAGAATAACTTGTTGGTTTGGTTTATTTTTGCTTAGGAGAGGAAAATATTATTGTTTTTTTCTCGTAGGCTCGAGACCTAATATTAGCTAGTCAGCTATTAAGGCGACATTTACAATGCCACATACGAACTGTGCCCGCAGAGGTATGGGTTAGCAGAGGTACTAAGTGTTACTTAGTTTGATTTATAGAATGCTAGGTTGACGGCTTCGTGAACGGCAACAACAGCCAAAAAACCGCCTTCTGGCATAAACAGGCACAATTCATCTGGTTGAAGGATCCTCCCCTTTTAGGTTCAGAAACTTAACGTGCACTAATCACGGTCGTTTCAATGCTACTCGCTCTAATAGATCTGCCCCTAAACACTAGAAATTCTACAACTAAAATATCATGCTAAAAATCGACTCCAATTTTGGACGATCTGAATAACCAGTTATCTTCTAATCATAGAATCTTGTCTAAAAATATACCATAGCGGAAACACCTTTCAAAGATGCAGATCATCATTTAGCTCAGCAAGCAATAAAACGTTGATGTATGATGTGAACCAATTCGCACAGCAGCGGATGTGCCGGGCCCCGCAACACAATGGCGTGAAATAGCTGCACACATATTGCGATTGTGTTATTTAACCTCTCCGGCCCAAGTCATCTAAATAAGCATGTGAAAAGCATAAGGTAAAAAAGTATCGATAGATTTTTTTGGCCGAATCTTCGTTACTTTATTTATTTAAACTTCACGTACAAGAATGGTACATAGGCGGACATTCCCACTGGCAAAACATTTGCATAAATACCTACGTGTTGTCTGATGAGATAAAAGATATGAACTGTATTTATTTCAACCATATCATAATCATGCAGGGTGTAAACAGACCCTTCACATAGCCGTCAACCAAGCATTCTGTACATCAAACTAAGTAACTTTACACGCAAAAATTATTGCTGGGAATAGAAATTTTTTTTTGGGTCGAAAAATCACGTTTTACGGTAGGACTCGATGGAAAGCACTCAAAACATTGTGCTGATGGATGGATTGAATAGTACGGGTGTCGTAGAGGTGTGTAAAGTAAAAATCTTACATTAAAAACATGCATTTAAAAAAAAAAAAAGTTGGAACTTTGACCCCTAATATCTCCGTTACTAGAAGGTTCCCAGGTATGGTCTAGAACAAAAACTTGATCGCAAAGACGGGGAGAACAAGTGCCTTTCGGTTATGTTAAGGGTCTATTTACACCCTTTATATCGCACAAGTTAGAGAAATTTGGAAGAAAAAAGCGGAGGCCTTTGCCCAGCAGTGGGACATTTGTGAGAAAAAAACAAAAAATGGTAGTAAACAGAATGGGAAAGATTTTGCTTATCATTCAGCCTTACTTATAAATCGATCGAGAAAGGGTAAACGTTCTCATAATAGGTGATTATTTGCAATTGTTACATCAGTACAAATAACAGTTCATTAATATCTCAATTAACGATGCAAAATAGCCCATAAGACTTACTGAAACAGCGCGAGATGACAACTTCTAGACATCTGCGACAAATACACGTTCATAAAAAGGCACTCAACGACCTTATATCAGTGAAGTTTATGATCCATTTAGAATGAGAAGACATCCAATTATAGACATGTACTGTTTATAACTGTTGGCTATGTATTCAAGTAATTGATTCCGTTATCGGAGGTTATTAAGTAACACGAGTATCTTGTTATGGTAATAAATGGTAAATGCTGTAGTTGTGTATTGCCATGTACAGTCGCGAGCGCATTAAATTACTACAAACTGTCAAATTTTACAATCGATTTTGAACTTAACCTTCAACTTTATGGTTTAAAAACATTTTGAAAAATTTGATAGTTTTTGGTAACTGAGTGCTGGCGATGTATAATCTGTCAAATTGATCTTTAATAGATTTTTAACGTTATGGCTAAAGCATTAGGTTCAAGGTTGATTGGGATAAATAGACAGTTTCGGGTAGCTCGATGTGTCTGTTCTATGATTATGAAAGGTTTTCATAAATAGTCCGACGCGATGTCGAGTGGTTCTATCCCGATCGAAACGTTGGGAATGACTCCTTTTACGATTTTATCGCATGGACATAGCCATGGATATACCTACCCTTTCTGACAAGCTTTCAGGCAAGCCCGCGTCAATAAGTCCGATTGCTCCTTTATCCAATGCTTTAGACACCTAGCCCGCAATTTAGCTATTAACTTGCTCTCTAAACTACATCATGCATGCCTCCGTTTAAGATTCTGCACGAATTCATCCACAATAAGTTGTTGCCAAATGTACCGTCGTTTTACCATTTATACATATTTAGCCTGGATGTTGTATTTAGCGGAAGCCTTCTTCGTTTGCTTATTTGTAATGTATCTAAAGCAAATCTAACAAAGACACTTTAGCTAATCGCCCTCCCAACAAGAACCAATAAATGTACCATGAGATAGCTGAGTCAGGCCCGCATGTCGTGCCACTACATCTATTGTCAACTGTCATGATCCCTTGGGAATGGCGAGTCAATTGGGTAGCCATTAATAAAACGGAACTTAGGATTACTTGACCCCCTTACTGTAATGAGATCCACACAGACGCTGCATGCAAGAGTAGTTTGATTTGAAATACGATAAAAAGATATTTATTTATTGGTCCACAAATTGTGCGCTCTATAAGATCTCTAGGGAGTGAATTAAACAAAATTTTTGCAGGAGTTCCTTTTAACCAAACTGAACACCTGTTTTGCCAAATTGAATGCGAGCATCTAGACGTTAGTGTGTGTTGTCTATCCAAATGAAGAAAATGAATTTAAGGTTCTTAAAAGTAAGTTGTTACAACGAATGCCTGAATAATACTTATTCAACGTCCTAAGACTGCAAAAGGCCTAATTAACATGTTTATTTGAACAGTGGACCCCAAACAAACAGACTTAAACATTTTGGTATTAATTTCCGGAAATCATATATCTTAGTAAACGGTGTATTAATTTCAACAGTAGAATCTTATCAGATCTCCTTTAGCCCAGTCCTACGCTTATTAACAATCTCGTTACCGGTTTCTCGTTTTAGCAATGTAACAGTTAGCATATTTTAACTCAAAATAGACATTTCATCGATATCGATGTTCAAAATCCCATCACTAGTGAATACAATAGCAAACAGGAAAGATTACTGAGTTAACATCTAAATACAACACATAATAATTGAACGAATTACATAGGTACTGTCCCCGGGAGTATAATGACTTATTATTCTCTTCACCACTTTATTTGGAGCAATGAAAATTTTACGAATAATGGGACTTTCAGTCTTGTCTATAATAGATACTCGCCATTACCCGCACCGCAAACGCAGTAAAACCAAAATCATTTCGTTTTAATTACTAACACAATAACATAAAGGTCTCGCTTTGTGGTCGCGAGTAGGAGCCGAGCTATTATTTCTATACCAGTTTTAATATTTTAGTTCTAAATTCGTGTCTATGCCGTAATTTGCCGCCTTTTATTATTGTCATAAGTGTGATTGGCAATTTTGTTTATGGTCACAATATTGTTTTGTCAATGGTTAGTATCGTACCGAACTTCTTATCATTTTTAATTCCGTCTGACATGTAAAGGAGATGGCTGATTGTCATTCTGCAGTATTGATTGACATTGCATCGCAAAATGTTGAATCGATAAAGCAGATTCTATCATGCAATGGGCGGACAAAAATAGTCTTTAAAGACGCGAACGTATTTTGTACTCAAAAACTATACTTAGCCGAACAGAGCTATTTGCCCGTATAGCCCAAGACTCAATAAAACTGTCAATTCAACACAACTAGCACACTGATTGATAGATTGATACAGTCTCGAGACGCGATCGAGGACATGGGCTGACCTGATTCTAGCCGGCCACTGAAATAGATACGTTCAGATAAACAAGCAGGTTTTATTGCTTACCATTCATATTTATGGATTGTCGCGTTTCAATGAATTTTGATGAGAAGATCCAGGAAATTGGTGATGTAGGTGAAGATAACATTGCAATGATGTAATGCCGTTGAGGTTCAGTGTTCCTTAATTGGTAATCGAAAAAGGATGAGGTTTAATGTTATTAAATTAATAAGATACGGGATAACTGATTGGTGATGGATGAATGGAAACTGGGCTGAATTTCACCATCCTACTTTTTTCCATTTTTTGTCGCACTATGTCTTTTTCTGGATACTGATACTGTTAGCCTGCATCATCCCACTGCTGGGCAGAGGCCTCATCCCGTGACTTCCAGTTGCTTCAAGTTGCTTCGATCAAGGACAATGTGGACCACTGGTCGCTGGTCTTGTCCAGCTCGTCCCACCATCTTTTTCTGGAACCAGGCTTAATAAATAGCTGTAATTTCGTCGGTTAGTTGGAAAACTATGAATATATGGGTCAGTTTGACTTGAATATCTTCTAAGTTCGTTGTTGAGCATGTCAATCCCAACAATTCAGCCCAAAATTCCGTCACACAAAATCATACGCTTCAAGTTGGCGCAAATTGATTTTAAAGACACAAAGTCTGATTTCCATTAACAAAAGTAAAAAGACTGTATCGAAAGAAAGACCTCTCTATTCTTTACTAAAGAAACTTGGAGCACAATAGGAAACGACTGAACGCTTTCCCCGAGTTTCATAACAGGCGCCATGACTAAACGCAAACGAAGGTGCGAAAATGTTTACATTCCCGCGGAAGAACATAAAACTATATATATAATAGTAAACATAATTTAGATCGTTATTTTTTTGTTGGGATTATTCCACTCTGCCCCACAAAATTGACCCACCTGTGGGGCAAAGTGGAGTATTTGTAATATGGGGGCCCACTGTGTCTTACTAATACATTTTTAGGATAAACTATGGCTGATAGTGTTCGATTTAAGAGATAGAATTATAGGCGAGATATTATGACCAAATAATTGTAAATCAGATTTGTCTGATTTACAATTATAACTAATTAAACTGACAATTTTTTTAGTAATTAGTCGTACAAAATAGACAAAATTTTGAATATTCGATTTTGTCCCACAGCTCTCAGGTGGGACGGAGTGGAAAAAATCCTTTTTTCATTTACTAGCATATTACGCTAATGTTACTTCAAAGCATTACTCGTGTTACAGTTTTGGCTACAGTACACAGTGTACATGACACATTAAAACAGACGAAAATAGTTCGGGTCATCGTTCATTTAAATTGAACTCGGGCTTATCACGGGAAGAGTCCAGTGAAACTATTCACTGGCCTCTTCCTTAATTTTCTCTGCATAGACTACGCTAATGTCTTGTATTTTTAACAAGTCATTATGTAATAAGATCAGCCTACCTCTCTACCTCTGTGAGAGCGAGTAGGCCATAATCCACAATACAGTATGATTGGTGGACAAAATAATTGTGTCATTACCAAAATTAATGTAACTACCACGCCGTCTCGAATCGTTCTGCACAGAACTAACAAGTATAACCCTCCAGAACAACAAGCAAAGATAATTGAATATAGTTCGTTCAATTAAGACGACTTCCGCATTCGGCAAGGTTAGGATCTCGGCATCTCGGCCTCTTTTCGGCAATATCTGGGGTCAGGATGTCAGGACTTATCTGGTGCTCAAATCAATGCTCTCGTTGTTTTACATTTTGAAGGCAGGATGTTTATTTTTAATGGAAGTTTGCGAGTTTTTTATCATGTAGTAAGCAGTGGTATGTAATTTTTACGATGGTCCGTGCTTATTTTAGCTTTGGAAGTATTTTATAACCGGCTAGCTTATGTCCGCCGCTTCGTCCGCCTGAAGTTCGATAATTGTCCCACGGTATCATACTATCGGGATAAAAAGTATAATATGTGTTAATTCAGGTAATAAACTATCTGCGTGCCAAATTTCATCCAAATCCGTTCAGTAGTTTTTGCGTGAAAAAATAACAAACATCCATCCATCCTCCCAAACTTTCGCAAAATCAAATCAAATCAAATCAAATCAAATTATTTATTTGCATAATACAGGTGGGTATAAAAAGATGTTACAATTAGATATAGAGTGCACTGTATCATACCTAATTAGGTGTGCAAATATTTGTATTCTACAGGCAGTCTAGTTTTTCAAATAAAATTACAATAGTTCTTTTAAAACATTACAAACTTATCATGTTCGAAAAGAAAAACGAATAATAATAAATTCAGAAATAAAGGAAATAATAAATTCAGAATAAGTACCACAAATGTCAAAAGGATTAAAATACAAAATGTCAGAGGAATTATAATTCATGTCGTAGTTTTAAAAATTAAATACATTATAATATTAGACAAAGTAAAAATTACACAGATACTTATCGAACAAAATTATTACTGCACGTCACATTATTTTATTGTTACATCAAAGTGATACTAGATTTCTCTTGCTGTAGGTATCTATACATCTATGTCTTTATCCAGTAAGTACTCCTTGACATTATAATAACATTTATTTACCAGTAGTTTGTGCAACTTCGACTTAAATTGGTGAACAGGTAACGTTTTGACATCATCAGGCAGCTTGTTATAAATCAATGATGCCATACAAAGAATACTTTTATTGATTAGTGCTGTTTTCCCATAAGGTATATCAAGTTCTAATCTTTTTTTGTCTCGTAATTGTCTATAGTAGCTTTTAAAAGCAGTCTTAAAATGATTAGGATTTAATTTCACAAACACATTAAGTTCATATATGTATAACGAAGGCAGTGTCAGAATTTTTAAGCTTTTAAAGTAGGGTTGACAGCTGGTAGTATTGTCTACATTACACATTGCTCGAATGCATTTCTTTTGAGCTTTAAATACATATTCCTTATCCACTGAGTTGCCCCAAGATATAATACCATATCGTAGGATAGGTGCAACTAGCCCGTGATAAGCTGCTAATACGGCTTCTTTATTGACAATTTTTGAGAGTTTGTACAGAGCAAATGAGGATTTATTAATTCTTTTGCATATATTTTCTAAATGGCTTTTCCATGAAAGTTTATTGTCGATTGTAATTCCCAGGAACTTTGTATCTGTCACAGGATGTACTATTATGCCTTGGTAACTAACGTTTATATCTATCGGTTGAGTTCTCTGGTGAAAGTGTATAATTTTAGTTTTTTCCATATTTATTTTTAGATTATTTTCGGCTAACCATTGTATAGTCGTATTTAATGTGTGATTTACTACGTGCTCATAATCATTTTCCTTGTTGCCTTTTATTAGGACTGTACTATCATCCGCAAACAGTACCATTGGTTGATTAATATAGTTAGGAAGATCATTGATATATATCAAGAACAACAGAGGCCCTAAGACACTTCCTTGTGGAACTCCAAATTTTATAGTTTTCGAGTTCGACTTATGTTTAATCTCGGTTCGTGTTTTCTGACATATTTGTGTTATTTCCACTATTTGTTTTCTATTATGCAGATATGAACAAATGAGATCTAGCGCTTTACCTCTTATGCCATACATGCTTAATTTTTGTATAAGTATTCTATGTTCGACTCGGTCAAAAGCTTTACTCATGTCCATAAAGATGGCACATGTTGGTATTTTTTTGTCCATGGCGACCAAAATGGGCTTCAGTAGGTCATAAATGGCCATATTTATTGATTTTCCCTTACGAAAGCCTTTTTGTTCGTCTACCAAAATATTATATTTTTCTAGATAACTATAAAGTCGGCTATATATAATTTTTTCAAATAATTTTGAAAAGATGGGGATCAGCGCTATGGGTCTATAGTTCCCCATTTTTCGTTTGTCTTCTTTTTTGTGTAGTGGAATGACAATGGATGTTTTAAGTTTTTCTGGATATATTCCGTTAGAAATGCATAAGTTAATTATGTAACATAGATGAGCTGAAATATCTGTGGATACATACTTAATGACTTTGGTACAGACACCATCGTTGCCGATGCTATGGGTATTTTTCAGTTGCATTATTTCTCTGTCTACTTCTATGGGCGTTGTGGGAGTAAGAAAAATTGAATTAATCTTAGTGTTGATTTTATGATTTGAGGGTCGCGTTTTGTTTTGACTATCATTCCTTAAACTATTTATTTGGTCTGATTCTGAAGCTTGGTCAATGAAGAAGTCGTTAAAATTATTCGCAATAGACTTAGGATCTGTAATTTTGATGTCATCTTTAAGTATTTCTGTAATAGGTTCTTTGGGGAAGTTGAATTTAGACTTGTTTATAATGGACCATGTCGCTTTTGCCTTGTTTTGTGATGTATTTATGTAATAATTGTTCTGTGACTTCTGAGTTAGTGATATTACTTTCTTAAATCTAGCTGCGTATTGCTTAAATCTATTTTTATTTATTTGTGTGGGATGCATCCTATACTGCCATAACATTTTCCTTTTAATTTTACTACAGTTTTTTAGCCCTTTGGATAGCCATTTTGATTTTTTGGTTACCGATTTTGTTATAATTTTGTACGGGAAACATAAATTATAAAAACATAAGAAAAGGTCTAGAAAATAATTATAAGCTTTGTTCGGATCATTTGTATTGTAAATTTCATTAAACGATAAGCTGCTTATGCATTTTTTGAAGTTACTCACATTTTCCGTGCTATAGTCCCGTCTTCTGATACGCCACGATTTTATCACACAGGTTTTTTTGACAGGGCATTGTAACAGTTGAGCAGTGTGGTCGGACATGCCAAACTCAATTCGCATCATATCACTCATCGCTTCATTCGCATTTATAATATTAAAGTGGGATTTTGTAGATGAAAAGGCTAAATACGAGTATGTACCTATGAAAGTTAGGAGCGTGTGTATAATGCTAAACAGTGGGTAAAGTCTGATAGAGGATGATGGTTGGTAATAAAGCAGGTCCAACATTGAGATCATTGGCGTGTAGGTACACCTATGTCCAGCTGTGGGACTGCTGGTATAATTATTCTGATAATGCTTCTAAAGAAACCCTGTATGTTCTTGAGTAACTCTTAATACATATAGAAGTTCCAGATATTACTTAGATAAGAAAGATCATATTGACCTCACAGGTCACTACAAATCGTTGTGACGATGGATACAGTGGCCTTTTATATTGCGACAGTAGATACTAAAGTCTCTGTAGCAGTAGCGAAGGGTCAGTTTTTATAAGAGGTAAGCCGGAGTACATATCTTTAATGTGATTATATTATTTGTCTATAGGATACTGACTGTAATACTGACTGTGCCATTTTTCAAAAGGAAGCCGGTAGGAATCGAGTTGTATGGAACCTTCGCCACTGCTCTGTAGCTTCTTCTTTTTCTGGTGCGTCTCCAATTACTGAAGGTTGGCCATCATCTAAGGATATATCTCCTTGTCATTAGTGAGGTGCAACAGCTCAGCAGCACTCATGATTCCGGTCCATTTGCGAATGTTTTTCCGTCTTTGTAGCACTAAGGATTTCTTTAATGGCACTTCAGTGTAGTTAATTCTACAAATTACAGGCAGATTGCCAATGACTTTAATTACAGCTTTAATTGAACACGTTTTCTTTGATGTTTCACTCCGTGTAGCGTTAAAATTTAATTGGTTGCTGTGAATGTACTCGAAGTTTTGAAAGCAAATGTTTTTCTTAATATTTTGACATCGTTTTTTCATCTGCATCGAGTGTTTTCATTATTGACTCGTGTTCATTGATGATGGAACTGCTTACCATTAAATCAACTAGACCTTCTATATTTTACACACGTTTTTGTACCAAATTAATTCAGATCTTGATAAATTCATGAATTAAAAGAGGTTTGTTACCAAAATGCGTTCTCAAAATCTGTTAGATTGAATTGCACTATTCATTCATTCTTGTAAACTTTTTGGCACACGACTCGCTGTTATGAAATCTTAATTTTTTCAGTTAACAAGACAGATTGTGTCCAGATGATACGGTCTGCGCACGCCACGATTATTGTTCGGTTTATTTACAAGCCATGTTCCCGCATGGCTCCCGCAGCACCCGCGGTAAAACAATCAGTCAGTCACTAGCCGTCCGCTCATCATGACACACGCTCACGTTTTAATGAAAAAATACCAATTGTTACTCTACATGACAAAATACAAATAACACTTTAAAAGTTTCGTAACTGTGTACTAGTGCTCCCGTAATCAACCTTACGTGAACACAATAAGGATCAAAATTGTTTGTGTTTGCGCAACAATTGACATAATTGATTGCTAATTGGATTTATAGTGCTTTCTCTTTTCCGCTTTGTGTGTAAGTGAATAAGAGAATCTTAAGTTCAAAACACGTGTTTCCTTGGTGATGTTCTGGTGATTAGTGAATGGTGATTATAATAAAACAAAATGGCGAATAGAGTGATGGGGTACGTGATTTGCGGATACAATTCCGTGGATAATCTGATGGTGAGTGGTTTTGTGTTACAATTGTCAGCCGGCACGCGATTTAACTAAATGACTTGACTTTCAGAGAATTGTTTCCTGTTGTTTATGTAACTTCGCAAGTTACTGTAAGATGCTGTTATTTTTCTTATGTATCAATAAATTAACTAACACTAGAGCACTCTGTCTGTCACTCTATAAAGTACTCGGTAAAGTACCTTATTAATTAGTCTTGTACTGGAAAGTATGTACTAAATTAGCACATGACTGTTTGTTGATGTTATTCACAACACACCACAATTACGATAATAGCGCCATGACATAAAGAGGACTGTTTATGTTATTTACAAAATCACAAAATTACTTCGTGCAGTGTTCCTGATAGTTTTACACATAATTTTTTTTTCTTTTTTTTTTTTTTATCGTGGTAAAATCATCAAATGAGTCCTCCCACCCAGGGCAGAGTGGGAGGAACTGTCAGACTTGTACTGACTAAAATCCACGGTGTCCTTCAATAGCCCTTTATGATCCAGGGTCACGGTAATTCTATAAGTCCCGCGACCCCGGCAGGCTTTCGCCCTCTAGAGGGGGGCCCCGTCATAATGCTGACACTCTTTGAGGCGCGCGTGGAACACAACGCGCCGTCGACCCGGGCATGGTCCATGGTCGAGACAGCGAGTCGCCCATTACTCGCCGCCCGCAAGCCCGCGCCTACGGTGGCCGGAGATCGTCTGCCGACGTCCGGCGCCGTGGGCGTCTACCACTGCGGCTGGGGTGGAGGGAGGACGCTGTCCTCTCCCTCACGCGGCCCGCCTCCTCCTTCGCGAGCATGACTGCTTCGCAGAAGGAGGCGACCGCTTCCCACTCCGTCTCGCCCCGCAGCATGGCCTCGACCAATGCCGGGCGCGAGAGGTCTCCGCCTATCGCCGCCGTGAGGACACGGCGGTGCCCTGCCCAAGCGGGGCAGTCCTGCACCGTATGCTCCACCGTGTCCTCCGGGCGGTCCTCGCAGTGGTGACACCCAGGCGTTTCCTCCTTCCCCATCAGACACAGGTACCTCCCGAAGCTTCCGTGTCCGGTGAGGACCTGCGTCATGCGGTAGGTCAGGACGCCGTGACGCCTATCCAGCCACTCCTCAAAGAGGGGTCTTACCGCCGCGATTGCGGCGTGCCCGTTTACACATAATTTCAGTCGGTTCATCATAAATTAATAATAATACCAAACACATTTTTCAATATAATAAATACATAATGATGATATGGCTAGAAAGGAGGTGACTGCTAAGATGACGAGTAATAGATAAGTATGGAAGAAGACATGCTGCGCCGAACCTATATCAATTGGGATAAGGCCAGGGGAATGATGGTGACGAATTATCTAATCGCCACTAAGCTAAAGTGGGATTATGGCCAAGTCCATGCCCAATGAGCTGTTGGCCAAAATAGCCACTATGTGGAGCCCTGTCACACCCAGTAAGCGTCGCTGGAGACTTCGCACAATATAGCGGTACGAGCTGGAGAAAACACACGAAGGTCCACATTAACCCTGGAGCAAAAGAACAAAGTCATGGGGAGAAGCTTTAGCCCAGCAGTGGGATAATACAGGCCACAGCTCAGGGATAACAGTAATAACAAAAGTCCATGCCCAATGAGCTGTTGGCCAAAATAGCCACTATGTGGAGCCCTGACACACCCAGTAAGCGTCGCTGGAGACTTCGCACAATATAGCGGTACGAGCTGGAGAAAACACACGAAGGTCCACATTAACCCTGGAGCAAAAGAACAAAGTCATGGGGAGAAGCTTTAGCCCAGCAGTGGGATAATACAGGCCACAGCTCAGGGATAACAGTAATAACAAAGAACAAAGTCATGGGGAGAAGCTTTAGCCCAGCAGTGGGATAATACAGGCCACAGCTCAGGGATAACAGTAATAACCTAACCTGTCAGTTGGTCTTTCATTCACATCTATATTTACATCCCTCCAACATTTTTCAATTAGCTAATTGAAACGTAGGAAGAACGTTAATTGACTGAACATTCCGAGATTCAATTCCCTCCATAGGAATTCAGGTAACATAGTCTAGCCGAGAATAGATAGCGTCTACATAATTTATGATAATCTAGTCATCTCTCTACTGACAGGCGAAGATTGAACTGATAGTGTAAGCGAGTTAGTTTGTAAACTTAGAAGGTAGATTTGTTATGCTCTTAGAGGGTTATGGTACCCTGGTACTTGATTTAGCCAATTTTATAAGGCTTAGTGATCAAGGATTTTGGGTATATAAGTTCAGCATGTCTTTTCTGAGTAAAACATACTAAATTGTTCAAAGTTTTGGACAAAAATAACCGTTCCTTTTCTACTGCCAGGCGAATGTTGCACTGATAGTATAAGCGAGTTAGTTTGTAAACTTAGGAGGTAGATTTTTTATGCTCTTAGAGGTTTATGGTACCCTGGTACTTAAGTAAGCCAATTTGATAATAAGTGATCAAGGATTTTGGGTTTATCATAAGTTCAGCATGTCTTTTCTGAGTAAAACATACTTTTGTTCATATTTTTGGATAAAAATAACCGTTTCCGCTATGCTCTTATAGGGCTGTGGTGCCCTGGTACTGGACTCATCATAGTCATTGGCAGCCTTGCTCCAGTCACTACTGAGTATCACTAAAAAACAACTGAGGTCATTTTAGTTAGTATACACCAGTAGCGAAGGGTCAATTTTTTTAAGAGGTAAGCCGGAGTACATTTCTTTACTGTCATTTTATTATTTGTCTATGGAATACTGATTGTGCCCGTTTTCAAAGGGAAGCCGGTAGGAATCGAGTTGTTTAGAACCTTCGCCACTGATACACACAACTTAGGAACCAGTTAAAACTTACATCTACCAGAAAAAAAAAACACTATTTATTAGACGCCACAGTGACATGTAGGCGTATCCGATGCCCCAGTATGGGACTGTTCCAACTGTCCGCCATAGTTTTCAGGATGCTGTTGGGGCTGACGCGTACCCTGCGCATGATGGGGGCGCATCCCTTGCGCGTGATTGTGTGAAAGGTATATCCTTCTCGCTTTTAGTCCCACTCTTCTTATGAAGTTATGAGTAACTTTAGATGACACCTAATACATATGTAATTTTAAATTTTTATTTATGCATTATTTTAGTGTCGCGTAGTCTTAATGAAGACCAAGCCAATTTGATAAGGCGAAGTGAAATAGGATTTTGAGTTTATCATAAGTTCACTTGTATATCGCAAAGCATGTCTTTTTTACCTAAAATATAACTGACTAAATTAGTTTTTAATTTATTTTGAACGCAGTCGAGATAAAAATGACCGTTAGATTTTAATGAACACTGCGAATTCCGTTACTACAGTTCCTTATATTATTAGTATAAACAACATGTTTATACCAATTCGAATATAATAAGTACTTAAGTAGGTAATACTACGGATTTTGTGGTTATGAGTTTCTGCTCCCAGAATTTTTTAGTCCACACCGTATCTTCATTCTCATAGTTACCTCAATCTACATAAAATGTACCGGAATGAAGAAGAGTCAAACTTGAAAAATGTTGAAACTTCACGCAGTAAATGTAGTTCTAGATTCAAAAACTACAGTCTTCTGTGTGAAGAATTTACCGCACTAAAGTTTTTTCCTTTGTGTCATAGATGGCGCCGATGTATTACTTTTTGTACTATGTTGATGTACTACTTTTTATACAGACGCCAGCACATCAAGCTATTACAATCTGTCAAATTTATTTAATAGATTTTCAACTGTATTGGATTGACATAAGCTAACGAAAAGCTGATTAAAAAAATCCTTTGTAGAAATACGAAAAGCTCCATTTCTCTGGGCCCTCTCGACTCAAATCATTATGATGTAGTAACCAACACAGTAGTAAATATAGTTGATGAGTTTAACGCAAATGACAATGTTATTTGTCACTAGTTAAATCCTTGACACTAATCGTCGGAGCACGCAACCTTGAAGCCCTAAACCTGACACAGGATCTGATGATGTCATTAGCACCCGATTGTCAGTTGTTAGGCAATGCTTAATAATACCAACCTATTGTTGTCTCATGTCTCACTGCAAGACAAACGCATCTCACACAGAAAAGGCATGAGCATTCGTAGAAAGATGTAATTTGTGGCCAATATCTTTAAAAATAGGTGAAAAAAAAGTCCGTGATTAGACCAGTCGTACTGTATGGATCAGAATGCTGGGCTGTGAAGAAGATGGATGAAAAACGTTTGCATACAGCGGATGAGAATGTTGAGATGGATGTGTGGAGTGACAAGAATGGATAAAGTAAGGAATGAGTATTTAGAGGGAGTTTGAAAGTGGCGCCTGTTACAGAAAAATTTAAAGGAAGTCGTTTGTCTTGGTATGGACATGTAATGAAGAGGGATGAAACGCATGTGACTAAAAGATAATGGACATGAAGGTTGATGGATGGAGAGGGAGAGGAAGGCCAAAGAAAAGATGGATGGATTGTGTGAAGACTGTTATGAAAGAGAAAGGAGTAAATGATGCCGTGACGTCTGACAGGGGAGAATGGAAGAAGAAAACGTGTTGCGCCGACCCCGAGTAGAATGGGACAAGGGCAGGAAGATGATGATGATCTTTAAAAATAGAAGACTTCTAACGTCTTTCTGTGGATTATGATGATGATAAGGCCATTAAACGACACTTAACTTTAAAACAAAGGAAATAGAATAGATTCTACATCTCTTCGCATGGAGATGAATGGGCAAGAAACTCCATCGTTACTCTTTCAAAATGTATGTTCTTCAAGGTTAAGCTTTGGATTCCTATGCAGTTTTATAAATGGTGTAAATACACCTCTAACGAAGCCGAAGACACTTGTTTTCCCCGTCTTTGCGATTTTTGTTTCTTCTGGACCTGGGCACCTTATAAATAAAGCATAATATACATTTGGTTTTAACATCTCCAAGAAAGGAAACAAAATAAATGTTACTAAATAGTGTTAATGGGATATCGGAGGTCAAAGTTCCAACTTTTTCACAAGTTTGTTTTTAAATACTACTTTTTAAGGTTATAACTTTACTTTAAATACCTCGCATGCCCCGGTTACTATTCAATGCATCCATCAGCGCGATGTTTTGAGTGCGTTACATTTATATTTATCTCAAAACGTGAAACTTCACTTTAAAAAAAAAGAATCATTTTTGCGTAGGCTTACTTAGTTTGATATACAGAATGTTGGTTGACGGCTTCGTGAAGGGTCTGTTTACACCTTGTATTTAAGTCCCCTTGACAATACAAAGCTAAAGATAAGCTCGTCTGTCCTCAAAACAGCACAAACATCATTATCTACACAGAATTCCTGAAACCTAGAATAACCTACCTTTATTTACCTCATCCAACTTAGCGATTATGCAAGTAATTAGTTCATAGTTACTCGCCATCTTTCCTGTTTACACGTTACGAGTAAGCGAACCAAACTTAGCTCATATTTTATAATAGTTGGGTAATGGATAGTATATGTGCTAAGGGGCTGGTGAAATATGGATTAGGTGTTGTAAGGTATTGTGTTAAAGTTGTTATTTGATAGTTATATAGAGTGAAAACACGGACACAAATAATTTGTCTATATTTATTTCTTAATTAGCTGTGCCCCGCGATCTTCGTCCGCGTGAACTTATTATTAAAATATTGCTTCCATATTTGAATCGGATTTTCTTAACAATTTAAAGGGTTTTAATTTTATTTCACGGAACTCTAAAATAAAAGTCCCGTCAGAATCGGTCCAGCCGTTTCGGAGATTAGCCGGAAAAAACAGAACGACACACAAAAATATGTTTTTTTTTTTTGTTATAAGTACCGTATATACTTTCATATGCATTCAGTAAGAAGCTGTTATTTTGAAATTACAAACAGACACTTTAATTTTATTTATTTGTATAGAATGTATGGATATTTAGAAATCGAATGTACCAGGGAAGCAGTTATAATGTTGGACCACAAGTATTTGGTATTCACGCAACGGAATTCCAGGCATTTTTCTCAACCTTTACACCTGAAATCCACGATCAAAGACCACATCATAAAATAGATTCAGTTCTAAGCCGAAGTATGCAATAAACTAGTGTGGCGCGCGGCCTCGCCCGTTTTATTTCCGACGAGCCGACAAACAAACGTTTAAAATAATATATCGCTCTGCTTTTATTGCCGGTTTAATTTGTTTTCTTGTTGTGGCCTTTCTGTGTGGTAGTTACAGTTAACCTTTGGGATGCAAAGTCCAGGATCTGAAAATTTGTTTGTTTAGTTAACTCTTCCTGTCTTTAATGCTACTGGCTGAGTTTCAGCCTTTTCTATTCGCCACTTCATAGGGTCTAGACAAAGTGACATTCCATCAGCGATAAAAAAGTATTTATTCCAAAATATTAGTATAGGATGACCACTTTAAGTCCGCAGTTCAAGGCAAAATTTGAATTGATATGACGAACTTGGTATTTTTTTGTAAATTTCTTAATTACCTCGTATGTTCCAAATGGCAGGATGGGTTAAGACGAGTAAGGTAACATTAGATTCGTCTCAAACACACAAGTGTCCATAGACAGGTGTTTAAAAAAAATGGCGGATTTTTGGCGCCATATATTGTTAGTCGTTGTTGTATTTGTTTCACCCAAACCTATCGAGTAGGGTATCAAAATGAAGGAAATTAAAAGGAGATTACAAATATATATAAATATAGGTACATAATACAATTTGAAAGCGTTTTTTGATACTTTAAATGTTACTTGTTTGGTTTTGTGTTTTCCCGCCTGCATAGATAACTTGGTTAAGGTGTATTGGATTGCTTTTGTCATTCCTGTCGCAGAAATACGAAAAGCTTTGAAAGCTCTATTTGTCTATGTATTCTGATTCTGGCTGGCTTACAGGACTTGCAATAGTATTGTAGAAACACTACGAAAAATCGTGATTGTTTTCTGCAATGTCTGTAGACTGCATGAATTCATGACGAGTTTCCTTTCACTAAGAAAACGTCAATAGATTCCTTTCATCGATTACAATTCTTCGATTCATTAGTAAATATGATTTCAAGATAAATTGATCACGCGGCTTCCAAGACAGCATTCCATTGATGAGACGTGAATTAATTACAGACACCAATTAATGCATAACAATGAATTTCTTTCACCAGATTATTATGGAAATTATAAACGACGGCTGCTGATTATAGTCATTGAATGAATAAATCGAACTGAGGATTCCGAAGTCGGTTGAATTACAATAATTTGCACATGTCTTATTATCGGCGGCTGCCGCTCGATTGAGCACTGTTTGGTAAATAATCGATTCGATAACGAGTTATTATGGTTGCAATACCTGATCCTGTTTAACGTGATGTTCAAAACGGTTTGACTCTGCAAAAAGACACTAGTTTCATTCAGGTTTCATCTGAGCTTTAAGGGTAGCGCCACATCTAGTAGCAGTGCTGCCGACCACATCGTCGGTGCTGCCGCATGCATTCCCGCTCTGTTTGTCGCCCTGGCAAATGACGGTTCTGAGCGACAGAAACGGATTGGAGCTTGGGATTCCGTGCTGCCAGATGAGGCGCAACCCTAATTGGAGCTCATTCCTTGAGCTGGATCTTGAATTACTTGCTCTATTTGGAATTTCAGTTTGGCCCCATCTTAAATTCCGTTTTTTTAAACTATAAAAGACTGTATTGATTACGTTTACAGATATAATTTATCTGCGTAGTTACAGACCGCGGAGTCTAAGTTAATTAAAGACCAAAAATTATGTATTATAAAGTTCCAAAAATCCAAACAGGAATGATACCTATCTATCGTATTTTCATAAAAACGTTGATGAACCCAAAAAACCAGAAAACGGTAAACAAACAGGTGACTATAATGTTTAGCAAGTACTTACGTAACTATCACGCGCTTTCGATCAGCATATTACAACTGTTTGTTTTGATAATTAACCGGTTTTATGCAAACCGTCCGTGGCGGCTTATCGAAGGTAATGAATGAAGGACCTGTGAATGAGTCGCTTATCATTCAATGTGTTGGAAGTCTGTGGTAATCACTGTGTTTTGCTGATTGTATCGTAACAAGATCGAATGAAAATTAGGTTCTGGGTAATAATTATACAGACTGTAACACAAGACAAGCAAGCTAATAAAATTTTGCATAATCATGCAATTTATTGAGATCTTTGAAGTGTAACATCTCTTATCTTCTTATAATATACCAAATATTATAAATGCGAAAGTGTGGATGGATGAATTGATGTTTGTTACTCTTTCACGCAAAAACTATGGAACGATTTATGATCAAATTTGGCACACGGATACTTTATAATCTGTAATTCTGGATTACCACATGGGATACCTTATATCCCGGTAATACGATCCAGTGGGACAATTACCGAACTCCAGGCGGGTGAAGCCACGGGCATAAGCCCCGCATAAGCTAGTTCTGAATAAATCCTTTCAACACCATTATTATGTCAGAACTAACAAGAACTATGCGTTGTCAAGATTACGTAAAAGCATCCCAGAAATATAATATTGTAAACAACGTTTGATTTCTGTGGTATATATATCCCTTTGTGTTCAGGCAGATTCCTTTGCAAATCATTGTAGGCGTGAGTTGTGTTTATTGGAGCAAGGTTTTTTTTATTTCTGATGTAACAAGGATCGTTTTATTAACTGTCCGACAGAAGTTTATAAGTTGTTACAGACACCAAAACATCAATACAATCTGTCAAATGTCTTTAATAGATTTTCAACTTTATCGCTAAACCATTTAGTTCAAGGTTGATTGGGGAAATTTGACAGTTCCGGGTAGCTTGATGTGGTCGGCTGTACGTGGCCTTGCTAAGAAAAACCCAGCACCCAAATTGCGTATCACATTTACATATCATCTAATTTTGAATTCATAATCCTTAGCTGCATGTTTGAAAAATTCGTCGTAACGTAAATAAGGCAAAATATTGTCGATTGGTCAAAATTACTGCGTCGTTGGTCTCGTGGTCGCAAGCGCGACTGCTGAGCATATGATCCTGGGTTCGATTCCCAGGTCGGGCAAAGTAGGCTCGCCCCCTATTACATGGGACTTAAACATGGCGAAATGTACTAATGCGTACACGTCTGCCTAACCCTTCGGGGATTACAGGTGTGATGTTAATTAGGCTGGCGTGAAATTCTTCACCAAATTACCTTTATCCTATATTTCATCAAATCTGTGTACTTCTTGCATGAAAACTTTTCCTCCATCATGCTACTTGATGATATCTAAAATAAACAAATTGATTTGCTTACATTTCAATAAAATTCTAACACATTTCGATCCAACTCGACAGATCAAAACATTCTATCGCCCCAGATGTTATTTGACAGCCCACTAAGTTGCCAAGATCAAAAACGAAAAGAAGTAATAACACTAATGACTGCAGTTAACCTATTTTAATTTGTGTCGAGTTTTCTCGAAAATATTGTTCTAATCTAGTTTTTAAATCAGGGCTGCCCCATAATACTCTAAATAGGGATTCAACGTAAGTGTCCAATTCTTTATAGGGACTAGCACTTACTGAAGTATTTTGGTAAATTGTATAGACTGTCAAAGACTTATAAATGACAGCCGGGACCGACGGGGGTCTGTAAGTGTAAGTCCCAAATAAGGGACATTTGGGACGTTCAGATACTGACTGCCGTCGGTCCCGGCTGTCATTTGTAGCTCTTTGACAATCGTTACAGGTAGTCAGTGGCCCAGAAGTCTGACAACCAATAGGGGTAGCGTATTATACAGTACTAACTGGGTTGTGGAGGTCAGATAGACAGCAGTAGCGAAGGGTCAATTTTTGTAAGAGGTAAGCCGGAGTACATATCTTTAATGTGATTATATTATTTGTCTATAAAATACTGACTGTGCCATTTTTCAAAGGGAAGCCGGTAGGAATCGGGTTCTATGGAACCTTCGCCACTGTCTATTCGCTGCATGTAAAATACTGGTATTCAGCTGCATCCGGTTAGACTGAAAGCCGACCCCAACATACTTGGGAAAAGGCTAGGCAGATGATGATGACTTACAGAAGAAATCAGGGACACTATCCCATACTTACAACCGTATCTACGAGTATAAACAAGTCAAAGCGATTATTGAGTAAAATTAATTATTTAACTTATGATTTTTATTCTGTAGCTAAGTAATTGCTTGAATTTAGAACTGTAAAAAGTTAGAATTCTTAGCTCTGCTTTCTTTGAAGGTTGTTACTTCGTTTAAATTCTTGTCTATTGCATAAAAATGTTTGCACAAGTACGACTAATTACTAAAACTCAACTTATTAGGTACTTTAACTTGACTATATGTAGATGCAGGTCGTTCACTTGCTATGTGACTAAAGTCATGTCATACGGGACTTGTGTGACCGCTTGACATATTTACAGAATTAATATTTATAGGATTTGATGACGTTTGTCTTTTGGCCTAAATGGACAGGAAAATAACCAATTTCTTTTCGCCGAACTGATGTAAGTTCAGTTCCCTCGTCTTATATGGGACACCGATTGAGTGTGTACTTCCGTTTACATTGCTGATTCAAATGCCCAATCGCAAAGGTTATTTCGTTTCAAGTCTCGTTCATCATCTAAGTTTAGTGGTGTGACCGACGGACTGCTAAGTCAATATCGTGCGGAAACCTGAGAGATATTTCTCGACGATATGTAAAGTCAAGTCAGAGGCCCATAGGCGGCATAAAAACTCGACACCAGGTTATTCACAATAGGTACCTACTAACCACACGATAAAGAAGAAAGATCTACCTTCTCCCACATTGGAGTCTGCTTCCAGTCTACCCATATGCAGCTGAATACTAGATTTTTATGTGGCGTGACTGCCTATCTGACCTCCACAACCCAGTTACTTTCAAGTCTGGTTATTTAAGTAAAAACACCCTTGAACTAATTAAGAATATGGGAGTGAGTGAATTTATGTATTAATCAAATAATATAATCAATCATTCAGCCAAATAGGTCAATGATATTGAACCGTTCAAAGATGCATTCACAGATTGCATCAAAGCGACCATCACTATAACTCACGGTATAAGTGGGCTCATACATCTGAGCAACGACATTAAGTAACCCTTCATTCAGTCCGAGTGGCAATTGACACAATTATCTAATCCCTGTCAGGAACCGTCTAGAAGCAAGTTAATTGACATTTTCACCTATATCTACAATATCTATGCATATTTTAATTGAAGTCACATTTCTTGTCTGTCTGTGGGTGACTTGTTATTCTTAAACTGCGCAACGGATTTTGATACGGTCTTCAACATCATTTACTAATTATTCAGGAAGGTTTTTTTGTGTCGTTCGAGTATATTAATCGTTAACTTAGATATAATATACAGGGTGGAAGGCACATCATTCCGAACACCCCGCATAGAAGTTTTTAGTCTGAAATTAAAAAAAAAGAATGTGCTGCTCCATACACTTTAACCGTGTCGGTATTGCACTTCTGTATGAAACAGCTTCTTGCTTTTTATTTCCGATGAAAAAAATTTCTTCATGTTTCTTCGTGTTTTGTCAAGTCATAAAAACCATGCGTAGCAGAGGCGGGGTGGAATGCTAGTTTAACTCTCAACCTTGCGTGATGATGTCAACGCAGATGAATCTAATTTTAAAAGAATGGATGACTGTTTTCCATTGTCTATGGTGTAAGGACTATAAAAACTTGTAATTGGTTCACAATGCATGTTTGATGCACTTAAATGTTACATAAACATTTGAAATTATGACATGAAAGTGTAGATGAAGATGCAAAAAGGCTTGCAGATAGGTTTATTGCAAATGGTGTTGGTGATGAAAAACTTGTAAGTACGCACGACGGCCAATCAAGCTATACAAAACCAGTTTATGCGGATCTCTCATTGTATAAGAAATCTATACAAAGTGAAGCCAAGTTATACTGGAAATGTACAGCTGCATGTGCCACTGTTTGAACACTAAGTGCGAAGCTTTCTCTTGTTAAAGAAAGAGAAAATTCGCGGAAAATCGATGTAGGTTTAAAATACAACAAATCGTTTAGAATAAATTAAATACTACCTGCCTCGTTGGTCTAGTGGTAGCAAGCGCGACTGCTGAGCATGTGGTCCAGGGTCTGATTCTCGGGTCGGGCAAAGTGTTATTGGGTTTTTCCATCAGGAATTTCTCAGCCTTAGTCACGGAGTCTGGATTTGTACCCGGGTGGTGACAATAGGCGCGCTCCCTATTACATAGGACTTATAAAACGTAAAATGGCGAAATGTGGGTGTACTATTAGGTACACCGTTGTCTAAACCTTCAGGGATTACATGCGTGATGTTATGTTATGTAAATTAAATACCACCTTTGGCATAAGTATATTCGGCCGACAATATTCCCACTGGTGAGACACACGCCTCTCTGAGAGATCGAGTGAGCCTTAATCCACCGCGAGGGCCTACTGCGGGTTGATGGATGTTACATGTCTTCGAACTTTTGATTCTCGGACATGTCTCCTCGCGCTCCTTTACCGAAGAATATTTGAAAACCATCGGACATCGTTTTTATTCGCCACTCCTGGACGTCCACCGCTGCTTAATTTCCGTAACTCCTTTCCGTATTGTTCCAACCAATAATTAACTCAGACACCCTCCATACAAAATCCTCGACAAAGTCTGTCTCTATACCATGCGCATACGCAACAACAATGGGGTCGCATTGTCATTCAGCGGTCTATAGACTTGACTGGTCGTTTCCGCGCCGGTTTTCCTCCAGACATAGCCTTGTGGCTAATTATAGCACAGCCTATATTTATACTTACTTTCTGTCTTGGGAAAATGGCGTGTGGAAATGTAGGTGTTCTGAGAAGTGGTCGAGAATAGGACATGCATTCTTTGTCTTTTGTAATCTTTACTTAGTTTATAAGCCTATAAAGTAAATTGTATTATAAATACTTCTACGGTACTTACATAGGTACTAACGAGTGCACGGTGATGGTCGATCACTTTGCAACCTTATTACTTAGGGCAGGCCTGTCCAACATACGGCCCTCGGGCCACCTTGCGGCTCGCACTGGTAACCGGCCCGGGAGCTATTTAAAACTTTATAAGACATCAATAATAAATATTACACGAACATTGTTTAAAAAATGTCTCCAAGTCAGTTACTCCCGCGCTATATTTCCCTACCCGCCCCACCTCACCTACCCGCGAATGCAGACCGCATCATCGCAGTCAAGTCCTGCGAAGCTTGTTTTACTTAAATTTAGAGGTCAGTTTGAATTTCTTTTGGGCCGCTACGGCTACAAAAATACTATACTTGGCCCTCTATCAAATTTATGTTACACTCCTGACTTAGAGCATAAGGGTAGTGGCAGACCGTCAATTAACTCTGTAGTACGTAAAAATATCCTAGACCTATAACTGTAAGATGTTAAAGTTCTTATGTTTCATCATTTCGTTCTCCTGCCCTTATTCCAATTTATTTGGGTTCGGCGCACCATGTCGTCTTCGTCCATACTTCTCTATTACTCGTCATCTCAGCAGACACCTCCTTTCTTGCCATATCATCCTTCACACAGTCCATCCATCGTTTCTTTGGTCTTCCTCTCATAGTTCTAATGTTTGTTGTGTGAAATGTACCTGCATTTGTATACATGCATAGACCTGAATGAGCCACGCACAGATCAAGCAGGCATGGCACAAAAGCCAGAAAGGAACTGGGTGTAACAAGGCTGTCAATGTTAATGATAATAGAAGCATTGTCGTTTCTTTAATGCCATGCTAACCGTATATACCGTTAACGATAGCAAAAAATCGGTTCAAGAATAAAAGCAGATCCATCCGGATGTACACAGTACACCTGAAAAAACAATAACTTCGTTGCAGCTTTGAATAAGTGATATAACATGGCGTACCTTAACTAAACATCATCAACCGAGGAACACTGTTTTCAATCAATACCAAGACAAAGGTCTACGTCATGGAATCTCATACAAGATATTCTATTTTGATTAAGTTTATCATATACTGTCATTCTAAAACGATCTTGCTCTATTGAAGTATTGGCTTTATACAAATATTTCAATGTAAATGTCATCACTCCCAAAGAGAATATTGATAGCTTTAATACACGAACGATATTAGCAGATCGTTCTATAACCGCTAGGCACGGAACTGTATCGCACGTGCCGAGGGCAAAGCCCCTGCAGCAACGGTGCATATGGAAGAAAGAGATGACGATATGACTACAAACGATAGTGGGAAAGAGAGGTCAGGTGTTGTTGAGAGGTTATCTGGAGTACACCTGTTCTGCAAACAGTTTCTTGGGATTGATGATGGTGTAAGATTCTTTGATGTTAGAGATTAGAAATGTGGTGTTAGGACAATACGTAATAGAGTATTTTGAAGGACACTACAAAGTCAATACTTTGTAGTGCTGCTTAAAACTGAAAGTCCGAATATGAAAGCAATGAAAGAGGTGATAAACTAGAGCATTGAGACATAAATAGTAATAGCTTTATTTAGAGAATACTTTAGTCGCCATCTTTAATAAATGCGCCGACCAAGTAGCAATCAAGAGCTTCCGCTAACATAATTCCGAAACACGTGGTCGGAAACAATTATAATATTGCAAGACCATTACCTTTAATATTGCAATTAAATACTAACTATCGACAAACCTTACCGTGTAGGATTCCCGACTCTAAAAGGGAAAACATCTGTCACACACACAAGATCAATGCCGCACAGTATTAATAAATAACCAATAGTAAGCTGCCAATCGTAACTTAGGTTTAGATGCGTACGCGCAATACAAACAGCGTAGTGAAGCTGCCATCGATGTCACCCTGAGTCATAGTAAACACCACTGTCCTTAATGCTTACTTCATTTCGATTCGAGTCATTAAAACGGTAGTATGTCTGTCATTTGTAGTAAAATCCGCGAATTAACGAAACAGTTTTGATGGTGTTTTGGTGAAAGTGCCAAATGTGCTTGAGTTTTTGTGAGTTTTGTGTTTATTGATCATCTTTATTAACTGTCTAATACAGTTTCTTATGTTATTAATCAATATGTTTGTGCATTCAGTGTCAATGAAAACATCGACAGTTCAATTTTATTCCTGTTTTGACGAAAGTGCAAAGTGCATTTGAATTTGTGTTCTGTTCTGTTCTTCAAGTGTTTCATAACAAATATGATTGTTTGTGAGTTCCTACTAAGTTGTCAGAAGTGTTTCTTCTGAAAACAATAATCGGTTTTAGCACACGGATGCAGGCGTGAGTCAATTTGATGTTTTAGTTTGTTACTAAAATAAATATTGGAACAGTTAGTCATACGGTACTAATACTCTTATCGCCGGTAGTTATAATGTGTGTAGTTTTGCTATAATTGTGTTAAGTATTTAATTAGAAAACATGTTCATGAAAGGATTTACGCTTGCATGCGAAATATTTTCGCAATATTCTGGGGAAACTTGCAGCTATGTTGCGAATACTTTGAATTGTTACCTTGAGATGACACTCACTCATCAATTCTTAAACAAGAACCTCACCCGCTTTGTGCATCATACAGTGTATCAATAGTGCAAAGCTTTAAAGACCATCAATTTCCCTGTTATGCACTTTGCACTGTTCGAATTCAACTGAGTGCTTTTCTACACCTGGCCATATTACAATCTAAACTCCTACTCATCTCTACTATATAGCATTCCACTTCTGATTACATTGTTACCTTGAGAATTTCCAATACGATTTGAAAAGCTACTTTTTGCCCGAAATAGTCCAAGATTACTTTGTAAATTCCGCACTACATTGAAGAACGCAATACGTTTCATCATTATTTATATGTAACACCTTTCCTCAATCGGTTCCCGCGTGGCACCGTTGTGTTTAGTGAATTCCTATGGCATTACTGTAGTGCCGAGTTTTCCTAATAGGTAACTGTGATTGTTTTTGTTTAAAACACTTAAATAAACTCATGCTTTTTCTTTTGGGGTTAGGCAGAAACTACACACGCTACGATCCTCACAGACTTTTGCTTCGTCCACGTTAATTATATCGTCATAGGTACACCATGACGGTTGCGACTTTGCGAGTACTAGCACTTGAGATTTTTTCTTTAAAATATTGAGGTACTTTTAGTTTTTGTTGTAGTTGAGATTTTCTGGTGACCCTGGACTTATTGATACTTTATCCTGTCCGCAGTGTTTCAGCATAGTTACTTGCGGCTGACGGTACGATTTTGCAAGATTTTACCCAATATGGAAAATACCGCAAGAAATTATAATTGTAGGTTAGTAGCCATATCCTCTTCCCCTATATAATGTGACGGCTCTGGTTTTCCTTGTTGCCTGAAAATATTATTATTGCCTTTTATAGGCATTCTTGGATTTAATGGGTCCTGCTGCCTTCTAAAATCATATTAAAACACATCAAAATATCATCAGGTGCCTACTTTTTTCTAACCTTGTTGGAATCGTCTTCTCGTCTAACTAGATGCAGCGGAGTACCAGTATTTTACAGGTGCGACTGCCTATCTTACCTCCACAACCCAGCTATTTGCTACACCCTACCCCAGACTGAGAGTCGGACTTTCAGCCTTCTACCCCTAACGACTGTCAAAGATACACAAACGATGGCCACATAATCAAAACAATGGTTCTCAATAGTTGATACATGATCCTCAGTACATTGAAGAGCATGTATCTTCTTATGTGAATTATACGCGTCCAGTCTAAACATATTATGATCTAACTAGTGTTTATGTCTGACCGTACGCACTCTCGCGCTCGCGCTTGGGAAAATTATAGCATCATAAGTGTGTATTTGTGTATGTGTATTCTATATATACGTGTGTGTGTGTATAATGTGTATTCTCTATTGTGTGGATACTTGAATGTAGGTCTTTAGGTAAACGTGAATCAGTTCGATTGCTATTTGTCACTAGTATTGTTATTCTTATGTGTGGATCATGTGATTAATCGGGCATTGGTCATACATAATAATTTGTATTATTAAAGTCATGTGATTATTGAATAATTTTACTTTTAGCATGTAACACAACAATGATGGCGTAGGTCTTGCTCTCTTTGTTTTCAAATTGCATGGATTTACGTCGATGTTCATTTAGAGGTGTAACAAACAGGATGGAAACTTCTTCTTTCTGCGTAGAGTCCGAAGGTAGTCGATACCTCTGATGTTACGATAAAGGATACGTCAGTGTATTTAACATGCCACGGGTGCAGATGTCTCTACGACCACAGGGTCAGAGAAGCTTGTATTCTTCCATACCTACAGCTCTATCGTCATTCATCTCAGTATTCACACCCATTCATCTTACGTCCTCTTTCACAAATTCTACCCAGTATATTCCAAAGAAACCGTACAAATCTAAAGCAACTAAATGTAATACAATAAAGAAAACATTACACCAGTAAATCCCAACTAATCCTATGTTCAACAGACAAACAAACGCTAAGAACTGTAATTATTACGCCACCATTTTAAATCTAGTTCATCCTCACAAACATATGTATAGTATCTATGTTGTAAATCAACCATGTGGTGCGAATAGTATCGAATGACTGGAGGGTTAAACGGTGATTGCCAGATAGACTCGTGGGAACTGTTACTGGAACCTCGATTGTGTGTTAGATTATTATGGGAAAATAATAGAACAGATTCGTACCTATAGTGTGTGGTGTGTTGAATATTCTATGATACAGTAAATGTAGATTTCTGCTGAATTGTAGCTAGCCAGGTGTAATCCACTATCCAGTAGCATTACAGATTTTACAGTAGGAAATCTAATGCTCTTTGTTAACTCACCATACGAGTTAGTGAGCTGGTGTTCTGCACTCAATGATAACCAGCTCGGTGGTAATATTGCAATACTGCAAAACGGGATCCCTCTCCACTTATTGCTACAACTTGAGCTGTGACGTAATTTATTCACGTTTTCATAAGTATCTCTATTTCAATAAAAATACACTACTCTTCTCTTATAGTCGTTTGAAAATCTTAACCATGATTCTTATCGAAGCCACTAAAAAAATGGTGTACTTAGCAGTGGCAAAGGTTCCATACAACTCGATTGCTACTGGCTTGCCTTTGAAAAATAGCACAGTCAGTATTCTATAGACAAATAATATAAACACATTAAACATATTATGTACTCCGGCTTACCTCTTACAAAAATTGACCCTTCGCTACTGGTACCTATTTAAGTCAGTACGGCATTATCACTACGTTAACAGCAGGTTTTGATTTCACAGTAACTTGACGCTTGAGAGCCAGTTAACGCCTGACCGTTGGATCATTGTCGCTCCAATAAAGTATTAATTAAACTCATTAGTAGCCGGAAACGTCCACTGTTACACGTACGGCTTCCTTTTATCTAACGAACTATAATTTTTTTTGTGTACAGGCTTATTTTGAAAAGTACATACCTACCTGCTACCTATTCGATACTTTTAAAGTGGTTAAATTTCTATCAAAATTGGATTGTGATGATATGTAAATGTGATACGCAATTTGGGTGACTAGGTTTTTCTTAGCAAGACCATGTACGGACGCCAGCACATCAAGCTACCCGAAACTGACAAATTTCCCCAATCAACCTTGAACTTAATGCTTTAGCGATAAAGTTGAAAATCTATTAAAGAAATTTGACAGATTGTAGTTGCTTCTTGTGCTGGCGTCTGTACTACCACACCACACCACATCTATATCTGTCTGTGTAGTTTGCAGGTGTTCTTAAGAGTGGTAGTCGCTGCTTATCATTTGTGTTAAGCATTGCTGGTAAAACGCGTAATTTCTCCTTCTTTTCGCTTATTTCTTTAGTAGTTTGTCAGTAGTCTATTCCTTTCCTCCCATATTAACCTTCACATAGTCCATTCATCATTTGTTTGGTTTAGTTATTGTATTGTATTGTATGACGAGCTGGTGTCCGCAATTCCACGTCAAAACGCATATTTTGCGTGCGGAAAATTATACCTATTAAATTATATTTTGTGGTTTAGTTATATGGACGGAAACTAAGTCAAAACCAGAATGTATTACGGGCGAAGGCACCGAGATGAAAGCTTTTGATTAACACCTAAATGCAAAGGCTCTATCAGCTTGTTAAGTATAACTGTATGATACGTCAGTCCATTACTAAGTGCATTCAATTAGCCAAGTGAGACGGCTGAAACTACGCAACCGTATGACGCAATGATTTGAAAAACGACTGATAAACTACTTGCACTGAAAACGTTATACTTTATATGATAATGGTCGATGAGCGTAATCCTTTGTTACGATTGGCGCTGTAAGTGTAACGAACCATGTAGAATTGATTGATTTACGGAGTTCAGCTGGTTGGACTTTTTAGTGTAACGTAGAGCATTTGAGATCCTCTGTCTGTCGATTCACGGATAGTGATACCAGCCCTTAATGTACACTCAATCTAAACATAAACGAGCACCTTTCACTGACCCGAAAGTCTGACAACCAGTCTTACCCAGGGTATCGTATTATCCAGTACTAACTAGGTTATGGAGGTCAGATAGGCAGTCGCTCCATGTAAAATACTGATATTCAGCTGCATCCGGTGCATGCAGACTGGAAGCCGATCCCAACGTAGTTGGGAAAAGGCAGGCAGATGGTGATGATGTGCTGATCGAGTTCATTGTGAAATTCACCCTTAGGGTGGCAGGGACATCGCCGCACAAACGATTACCACGTATTCAGCACATCATTTCGAACGCAGAAAGAAATTGCTCACTGAAAAATCAGATGTTTCCTACACAAGTGCAATACCTCACGGTCAAAATGTTTGGATGTATGGTCTTGTATCTCAAGAAAATATTGATATGTCGGTGCACCAGCTTAGATTAGAAGGCAATGCCACCAAAGAGAAGATCACTATTCTGATATATTAATAACATGACATAGTGACATAATAAGTTACGATTTTTGCACACTCGGATAGCCGTGCGGTCAGACGATGATATCTTTGATACGTCAAACACGTTATATACGAAATGAGATACAGTAATGACGTGTTCAGTTGGAGGCGTGTTACGTGTCTGAAAATCGTCATAACTGCTCATAAACTACGCAGGGAGAAGCCACCAAAGGGCAGCAATAGAGCATTGTGGTCGCAAGCGGGTCTGCTGAGCATGGGGCCGTGGGTTCGATCTCCAGGTCGAGTAATGTGTTATTGGGTTTTTATATCAAAAACTTCTTGATAGCAGCCACGGTATCTGAATTTTTCCCAGCAATGGCTCGCCCCCTATTACATGGGACTTAAGCATAACTGTCAAAATATGGGTGGACTAATGGGGAAACCTCTGCCTAAACCCTTCTGGGATGTCAGACGCGATGTTATATTAGTAAGGGATAATAAAGCATGTGTTTTTTATGGTTTGGCAACATTCACTCGAGATACATAGACAGGCCGCCTTGACGGATAAGCCCGGTTCAATTTCCAAAACCAGAGGAGGCTTCTAATAGCATTACGTTGATACAGAAGCCATAAAGATTAACGATTGAATATCCAAAAGCAATTATTCGAGATCGTCTTCAACCTGACCTGACACTTTTTTGATCAAGTTCATCTTCACAATACTCTTATTTAATATACAACCCATATTATTCTTCTACCACTCATTTACACATCATCTTCAAGATAAATATACTTTGCGAACTACAATCAACGACACGTCCATCTGTCCTCTTTAGCATAAGCTCTACTCCGTTGCAATAAAGGAGATTTTCGTAGCTCAGGTTTTATCCTACCTGTCGTCAATTTCTCATTAACAGTGGCTTTATTCCGTAGCAATTAGAGACTTTTTTGTACTTCAAGTGTCTGGTTGACCTTACCTGTTGGCTCCATGCTATGTTAATTTGAGCTGACATTTGCAGTCGAGCCTGTCTCTTATATGGCGATGGAATCCGGTACTAGTTGTGGGCCCAAAAGTTTTGTACTGGTGTTTATTGAACTTTGGTTTATCGGTGTGAGGCGCGACTAAGTTGGCGGTAGTGTTTGTTTGTACGTTTAGGGATATCTTGAGGGTTCCGTTGGAGTCACGACTTCAAGAATAATGGGGCTGAGAGCTGCGATAGCGAGCAATTTTGAATATCTGGCACATAATAACAATAGCGAGATCGTGCTTCTTTTCACTATTAGTAGGAGACAGCTAATTCAAAGCATTTCGCATTTCGCCTGTTCCTTTTTCCGACCTTCATTTTATTTATTTATTTACACTTCAAGCACAAAAGTACAATGGCGGACTTAATGCCATTCATTTGTTTCCAGTTTGCCTTTTAAACTGTTGCAGTTAAAGTCTTGATCTGGTAGTTTCTTGTAATAATTAAATACCTGTTAATCGAGTTTACATAATAATTTATTATTGATTGACAAGTTTTCGACTCACAGTTTACTTATCACAACGATTTTACTCTTCATCGTTACTAATGTTAGTTGAAAACAAAACAACAACGATCAAACATAAATCACCGCAGAATAATGTCCGTGTGAAACGGACCGTAAAATAATCTCAATTTGAATGCATAATATTCGCGTAAACATCAAAATCATTAGTGCGAAGTTTAACTTATCTGCCGACGAAGTTTACGACTCGAATTTTATGTATATGTAATGGGTTGTTCTCACCAAATGGAACGATTTTCTCAAATAAATTATCAAACTGAACAGTACTAAAATTTCTTCACCGCCAAACAATTGCTCGGTCCGCTCTAGTTATTGGTGAAAACTGGCTTTAGGGTTGCGCCACATCTATCGCATTTACCATGCTCCTATGCTTTTCTGTCCGTCAGAACCGTCAGTTGCTAGAGCGACAAACAGAGCGTGCTGCCGAGCGCATCGTCGATGCTGACGCATGATAGCACTGCCGCTCTGTGTCTCGCTGTGGCGCAACCCTTAGGCTAATCAAACTTATCGACTCGGAATCGAATAGTCAGACGCGTCGTCGGGTCCGGACCTAAACGAGGTGAATAAAGACATAGTTCGGATCGGTTTTAGCTTTTACTGCGTAGACACGAATCCACAGCTATGTTTGGTCTTTCAAGTGTTAAAAGTCTGTCTACAATACAAACTTACTTTGTACTTGACACCTCACTAACACAAAGACGTCTTTTAACTTGTCTTGCTAAAGAAGCCTTGTTTGAAGCTTCCATATTTATTCAAGTCTTTGTTAGGAGTGTGGATATTCCAAACGAATATGGATGCTTGTGGTTTGTGTTTAATTTTAAATTCTGCCTCTGCGTGTTTGGCTTCACTTGAGAGTTGAAAAGAACCATTAAGATCGGTGTTCTAGAATCCTCTTTACAGATTTCAAGGTCTGATTATATGGCTCATTGTTTGTGTCTCAAATCTTGATTTAAATCATGTCTGAATATCGTTCTAGAATTCAACCTAAGTCTGTTAACTGTTTCTATCTTAAGTTCAGGTCGTTGAAAATGGTGCCATGTTCCATTAGTAAAATCTTGATAGACGTACACAAATTGCTATCATCCGGTGTCTCGTTCAAACGCAGAAACCCACTAGCTTTAATCATATCTTGTCAAAACATCCTCTGGTGCTTCGTTTACACTTTGATTAATGCAAGTCGTTAGCAAGTACATTGTGTGTAAACAGGGCAAGTGCATTTTGGTGCTTTTATGACGATCAATGGACTTCTGCTTTGTATTCTTAGCTAATAGTTAAAAAAGCTTTCACTCGAATCATTGTTTATAACTAATCTCAGGGAGTCGGTTATTAGCAAGTTATTGGACCTTTTGTGGAGGATATCGGTATCCAGTTTGGACAGTGTAGTTGGGATCTTTGAATTTCTCGGCTTGGATGTTGAGGACTACGCATGGAGCCTTTGCTAACATTATTCTAATGTATAGTTCAGCATGATTCTATCAGGTGGCCGCCGTTGGTGAACATTTGTGAAATTGTCTATGTAAAAACAAGATGGCGTCTTTAATTCCGACTGCACTATAAAGTTGTTATGAGTGTTTCTGTCTACCAAAACAATTGAGATCTCGTTCTCTACCGTTTCATTGAGGCGATCCTCTTGACGCCGGGGTCGACAACCGACGTGGGAACGCCCTGTCGCCGTACATTATTAGGCTTCACACAGACATGGGCGATTACTACCTCGTCTAGACGCGGTGCGGCTGCAGTCGCGTCATCCTAGATTAGTTTTTATATTATTATGTCTGGCGCACCCTGTGTTTGTAACCGCGCTACAGATTTTTTTCTTTTTTGACGTGCTTCTTGCGCACGGAGGGGTCTCGTTATAGTAATGGGTGGTCACCTATTCACGGACCAAAGCATAGTTTTAACCTGCATCGACCCGTGTGGCTATTATGCCTCAAATACTAAGACACTGTCCCTGCTTTAAGGGTATTAGCACTCCTTGGAATAAGATTATTTCGACTTTCCCGTAGCTCGGAGTCTGTGTAGCTCGGAGTTCATCCACACTTATACGAGTGTTAATGAATGTAGTGTCGAAACAATTGCTGTCATTGACGCGATCCCCTTTAATCCCGGGTCGTTAACCCCTGTGGGAAAGATCAGACGCTACATATTAGGCTTCACGCAGATATGAGCTCGCGTGGGTGTATAATGGTAAATGGCTTGTCACTGCACATTAGCCCTTTTATCGCCCACTGGATTTTCAACTCTCTGTATTGAACCGAGGTTCGAGAATCCAACAGAGTGTATAACGTGTCAAAAAACTTGAATTTAAAGCAAAAAAAAAATCGTCACGTTTAAAAGTCGGCCGTGCGTACGAGGGCTTACCGCGCCATTCCACTGAAGTTTATTGATTGCCTTATTTGTCTTCATAACCCCTTTGCCGCTGATAGATAATTCTTCCAAATAAGCAAAAATATATGTTTTTGATTAGTTTCCTACAGTATTCAGTCAGAATTCGAAACGTATGAATATGATAAGAACCTTACTGATACTTATAAGGTCTAGCTAATAATACATTGCGTTGTGATATGTGTTCAGATTTGTGTTAATAAAAAGCGGGAAATGATAAACTATGTATAAGTAAAGTTTATGACCAAAAGAAACGCCCTAAATGGTAATATTGTTTTAAGATTGTATTTCCTCTTCAAAATATTTGTTAAGTGGATTTTGTTAAGATTTTACTTTTCAGTGTCAATTAGAATTACATCTTCCTTATTGCTCAGCTATTATATAACGACTTGTAAGTCGCTCCATGTAAAGGACTGGTATTCAGCTGCACCTGGTTGGACTAGACTCCAACTCCAAAACACATAGATGAAAAACAATAAGACAGGCCGTTCACAGAATCAAGGCTTGCCAAGTCGAAAGGAGCAAAGATAATCTCCACAGTTCGTGGACGGCTCAGATCTCAAATGCGTTTGCGCCGTCTCTCCACAGACAATGAAGCCATTGTTTGTTGAGAGATGCGCAAACGCACCTTCCATCTGGCGTCGTATGTCCTGACACCTGCGCACTCTATTACCTTATACTGCATTGGAGTTCACGTACCTGAATTTTGGGCCAATCGTATTTGAACGACACGCTAAGAATATGGCCCAGTCCAGTATCATTGCAGGAAACAAAAATTACGCAGTCCTGACCTCCAACACAACAATCTCTCTCGCCTCTTTGTTTCAAGGAACAATCAGGGGTGGTTCCTCCACAAATTATCCGGAATCCGAGACCAGTAGTCCACCGTTTAGCTCACGGTCATTACCAATTGTCCCAATCAATACAGTAATTTAAGGATTTCGTCACGGACCACTCAATCGTTGGCATCCGGTCTACGAGACGGTTTGAGAGTTTTTTTTTAATGTACCGTTTACACTGATTTGATTGAATTTTTTTTTAAGTTTTCGATGTCTGTGATTGCTTCCTGTTGACGTGCCATTGTTGTTTTTTGTAGTGTTAGGTAAGATTTGATTGAGATATTGTTTTACTTGAGGTGCTTTGACACGCCATGGTGTTTTAAATAATTCTGTACGAATATTTAGCGAATGATCTCTTCTTTTTAACACGATTTTATTAGCTTTACCTGTAACTATGTAAAAAAATCTTAGAAATTAAATTTGACCCATTTCACAGTTTCCGATTATGCTGAAATTTTGCGTAAGTACATGCATAGTTTGAATGACAATGCATGGTTAGCTAAGTGACGTCATTCTAAATCCAATATGGCGGACTAGTAATTTTTATACATTCCCATGAAATAGGTATCAAATGAAAGGGAAAACGAGAGATAAAATGACGTCACTCCAAAGCCTGTTTTAATTATTATTATATTTTATTCTACATGGTTAAAAAAACAGAGATTCCTTTCCTGAATTTTCCCTATAGTTGTCCGGAGAAGCTCTACATAACAAATGAAATACGACGACGATAATAATTTTGTCTAGCCTTTTCCCAACTATTTCTGTTTGGGTTGGCTTCCAGTCTAATTGGATGCAGCTAATTACCAGTATTTGGCAAATATAAGATATGAAACAGAATTTAGCGAAAAACATAACCGGAATTAAAATAACCAGATGATGAAGAGGCCCTTTTTATGATCATGTTAAATGATTGACAGAAGCATCTATAAATAAGACAGTGTGATTAACAATTAATTTGCTTGGCGTGGGAATTATGACTATTATTATATCAATTCTATTCAATGTTTCGGTATAGAAGAAGGCATGTTAAGCATTGGAAGGTTACAAGCAATCGTTATGTGACCATTCTTGAAGTATTATCCGATCACTCGGCAACCCTCAGATTTTACACTTGCTTCTGCTGTAGAAGATCGTAGACGTAAAGTAATTCAGGGCTGCTGGGCAGACTGGAGTAGGTACAGTCAGTGTACCTACTCCAGTCTGATTTATCAGGTCACTTTTTCGCTTTCTTCAAGCCTTGGCCACACCCTCAATCTTATTTGCACCAATTCTTGTTTGTTCAAGCGAACATACATGCGTGTAGACACCATGCAGTTTTTGCGCCAATTTTTGCACAAACTCTTAGCGCGTGCAAGATTGAGCGTGTAGCTGAACCTTCAAATTACAAAGACTCATTCCTACAATACATTGCATTAATGAAATAACAGAACTATCATTACGAAATTCTCCAAACATTTCATCTCAGCATTCATTCATCAAACAATTTTCTCGGTAATCCAATCGATCAACAATTCTTTCTTTCTCAGAAATATCGTTATAAAAACGTCTTTGTCAACGTAGTAGCAGATAAACAAAAACGTTTAATGACTGCTATCGATACGGTTATATGGTCTTCAAAGACGGGAGCCGTCCAGGATAGCATGGATGTTAACACGGGTGCTGGAGCCGGTTTCTGCTCCTACTATTGTTTTGGTTCTCGATGTGAGATGCAAGTGAGAACTGTTGCACATACTATTCATCCAATACAATAAACTTCCTACTGCTAGGACACAGGATCCCTCTCGGTGAGATGGAGTAAGCACGTAATCCACAACTCGTGGTCAGTGCCGGCTGGTAATCTACAAATCCGATGTGCAGCACCTGTTCAACAATTGTTAACCCTTGTGCTAAGTATGAATTGAGACTTAAAAGCAGAAGTTACAGATGAGTAGACCTAAAAGCTCATGATCATTCAATCTTTTCCACGCTTCAACCTTTGGTCACCGAATGCTGAGTGTAGGTATTTTCCAAATCTCTCCACTTTTGGCGGATCATTGACGGCAAATGATTCAATGAGTTACAATTCTTCTCTTATACAGACAATGGAAAAAGTAATACAATAGCAATTTTAAAGTTCTGTTTATTTAAACTAAGCCGCAATTTAGACTAAAGGAGGTGTTCTACTTAAATAGATTTCTGGACGCAATACGTGGTTAACGAACGAGAACCGGTAGTACCACCAACAATTTAGAGAGCGTTCATTAATTGTGAGCGATTAAAGTTTATTAACGTGGCCTAATTGGCTCGTTGTCGCAACTGAGGTAATTGTTGGCCCCACAAATGTGTACCTACAACATTACAGAGGAATTGTAGGGAAACTCTTCGGATGTAGCTGATACAGATCGGCTTTCTGCTTCCTTTGTACATTAAAGTTTTATTGCATCCTGTAGGACTGGTTGAACAGCATAATGACCAGTAATAAGAAGCCCTTTTACATAATTAAAAAAAATACATTTTATATCCCATTCGGTCCAAATAGAAGTAGGAATGGTCTTGACCTCCTTAGTCCTAGTTCCTCCTCATGGTTTCTGCTAGACCTTGCAGGCTATGCGACGTATGAAGCCCCGTCGAGTAGCGCAGTCTAGCATTTAATCATCCCTAAATCGGAAGACACCAGAATGAATGTAAATCTTATCTTACGATTAAATTTGTAGTTGGACTTTTCAATGATACGTAAAATTTAATCAAAAATAAAGAAAGAAAAAATGTTTATTTGATACAATATCATTTGAACAAAAGCTGACATACAAAAAAAAATGGGATTATGTGTGCCTCACAACCGCACCAAAAAGGTTAATTTCAGCAATGCCAAACAGATGCTGTCTAATGCTGATTCATCATAATTGTATGCTAAAGTACCATTGAGAAGTCAATGAAATTGATGACAAACATGATAAGTATCCGCATAATAAACACTGCAGCATTATTTATTATTGTCAGTGCGTTTAATGGAGATGGCATAATAAAATCTATTCCCTGCATCTTACGTCACTCAAGGAAAGACTTATTAGACTTCCGTTATCTTATCCGTGGACCACACAGCGAGGGGAGGTGATAATGCGAAAATAGAGATAGGACTGTATGAGGTCAGCTTTGGAATATTCATAGATTATGGAAGTGACCACACTTATCGACGAAGAATCGACTTGAATCGGTCACTAAACAGTTTTGTTCATGCAATAAAAGCTAAAATAACGAAGTTCGTCTCGTTTTCGGATAACACGGTCGGGCTACGCGTCGGACTATTACTGACTCAAGCCGAGTACACGTCGATAAGTGTGGTCAATCCCTAAGTTGACCGTTTTTAAGATAAACATGCAATTTACAGAAATATGATTCTTTCAGAAGAATATTTGCAGAAATTTAGTGTTTGAAATGTTTATTTCAATAACGGGTTTTTACGTTTTGAATAAACGTAAAAACCCGTTTTATTATTATAAAAACGATGATGGCGAATGATGAGTGGCTTTCTGAAGTTTAAAATCGTATTAATGTAAGCCAAACGAAGCTGGAGTAATCCAGCAGTGGAAACTTATGGGTTTCCCCAAGAATAATTTGATAAACAAAATACCCAGAATGTTTTTTTACACTTAGTATATTTATGTTCTCTAAAATAGGTAAGTAGACAGTCGCCAGCTCATCCAAGCTACCCAAAACTGTAAAATTTTCCTAATCAACCTTAAACCTAATGCTCTAGCGATAAAGTCGAAAATCTATCAAAGAAATTTGACAGATTGTAGTAGCTTGATGTACTGGCGTCTGTATATACTGTACATGACCATTGTTATTTTAGCTAGCGTTATAACGCTATCTAATAATATGCGTTAGTAATAAAGACAAGTATTGACCTCTCCAATTGATGAGCATTCCACTTCGTTACTATGAATCGATCGGTCATCAATGAACAACCCAGTGACCCGTGTCATTGGCTCGTCACGAGTCAGGACTTGCGCAAGAGTTTAGACAGCTGTGGCATTCCATTTCTTTCACACTTACTTATGCTATACGGACGGTCAATGGTCAGCGTTGTTTAATGAGTAGCATTAATGTTGATGCAAATTCAATTAACTTTTGGCTTGAACAATGTTTTTGTATTTGAACTTGTTACTCAATGGATCCAGTTCAAATGGAAATGCAATTTATATTGCCATTATGACAATATAATTACTTATAAAATATTCTTGGTGTCAAGCAGATCTTACGAAGATCTGCTTGCTTACGGATGCGATACTACCAAAAGAAAGACCCAGCTTTGGCTTACGTCCTATGTCGTAAGTACTTTTTCTATTCATTTCGCGAGTAAATAGGCTTCTTATGGGTTAGATCGTTCCATCGTCGACCTCATGTCTAACCTCAGGACAAGAGTAGGCCCATTTAATACAAAAAGTCCCTTATTCTTGTCAGTATTAAATACCAACGTATATCGTCTATCTCTAAGATTAAATGGAATTCAGGCCTCCTAATTCCTGCCAGGGCTGCGGGACTGTCCGAAAGAGATACCGTGGCCCTGGAACACAAAGGGCAAAGAGGGAACATGGATGGGTTTTAGTCAGTACAAGTCTGACACTCCCTTCCGCTCCGCCCAGAGTGGGGGGGGTCATTTGATGATTTCCCATCCGAAAAAAAAAGGCCTCCTAATTTTCAAATATCCTGGAATCGGTTTCCAGTCTAACTGAATGCAGCTGAATACCAGTATTTTACATGGAGCGACTGCCTCTCTGACCTGTACAATGTACAACCACTAACTAATTTTCAAATATAACAAAACAATTTAATTATTGAAGCATACACCTTACCATACTCACGTGAAAGTGGACGGCACACCATATACTCTTGCGCACGTACGTCGCGCGGACGTAAAATGCGCCTGCACACGTTTATGGGGAGGAGGGGTCGACATATGGCGTAATTGGAATTGCTTGAATATCATTCTGACGCTAGTCAGCTGCGACGCGAACGTGTTTGATAAAGTATGTTGGAAATTCACCGTGAGTTTGGAGGTGGATAATTTACTGGGATTGAATTTTTGTTTTCTTTTGCTCAGGTTATGTTCTACCTGTGTGTTCATTTAGGCGTCTTCTTCTCCTTCTCGAATCGATGACTCAGATTTTGTCCGACCAGTAAGTAGCAAGCTGGACAGCTCTGTCGTTTGCTGTTTTCAAGTCCTGGGGGGTGCATTAGTTGTGCACGACGGGAAGGAGAGAAGGTGTGGCGTATCCGTATTGGGGGTCCACATACGCATTGTGTCCGGAATGGGTCGATTATACCCCATCTAGCCAAATTGGATGGCTCAGTTTTATACTGATGTCATCATTATCATTTCAGTTTGGAATCACCCACTACAAAGTAAAGGCCTCCTTCCCTCTGCACTACTTCTCGGTTCTGTGCGTCTTCGTCCAGGAGTTCCCCGTGGGCTTGATGATATCGACATTATGGACCCATCGCGTATTAGATTTGTAAGATTTCTATTTCAGTGCTCAAACGTAGTACGTAGTGCTCAAAGTTTGTAGGTACCTAATACAAATGTGCAATACACGTTCGGTGTCTTTCGCCAGGATCATATTCCTGCAATTATCGTAATCATTTTCCTCCACTTTTCAACAAGCATGGTTCGTACCGTTCGTAGTATTGTATGTGCATACGCAGAACTTTATCCCCACGCCCACAATAAAATAAAGGAGGGGAACTGAATAGTCCGGATATGTCGTAAAGTACAATGTAAACAGTAAGTCAATTTATATTATAATCATTTTTAACACGTTTTGTAATACAATTTGAACTGTTTTTTAACGTTAAAAGTAACTAAGGACCAAAATCTATAATCTAAGGGGCGAGATTCAAAGTTTTCGATTGATTTAGGTGTGAGATAATTTTGGCCTTGCAACTCCTACAAAAAAACGTCATTATCTTGAACATGTATTTTCTCTGTAACCTGTGCTATTTTCCTTGACCGCAGTAGAACGTATCATTTCCTATCTTAAACATATTCTGCGAGTAATCTTACCCTAAGATCAAAACCATACTCTTAAAAAAAAATACTATAAGACCTGATGATGTAACCTAGACGCTAAAACCCATTAAAATAATGTTACCGAAACAAAAAATGTCGCGACGCACCTACATGCAAATGTGGAGGGGATTAACACATGCCATAACTGTTAGTAAAGATTTGCCGATCCGATATAGTGACACATTGTTGAACGAACAGTAAGTTAGTCAGTAAACCCGACCTGTGGACGAAGCGGTTAACTTTGAAAGTATATGGTAAGGGCAAAGGTTTTGACCTAGGCTTGATCACCCGAAGGCCTAGGCAAACTGACATTCTATCAGCGATAATACCCTCATTTACTCCTTTCCTTATATCAACTTATTTGGGGTGGGCGCAGCATGTCTTATTCTTGCATACTTTCCTATCTTTCCCTTCCTTTTTTTTCTTCTTTTTTTCTCTCTTCTTTTTCTCTTCTTCCCTATTACTCGTCATCTCATCAGACACCTCCTTTCTTGCCATATCATCCTTCAAACAGTCCATCTGTCGTTTCTTTGGTCTTCCTTTACTCTCATATCAATCCACATTCACACTCAAAACTTTTCTTCTCACGACATTTTCCTCATTCCTCCGCATCACATGCCCATGCCACGACTACCGATTACCCCACGTCTGTATTGAGGGTGCTAATTTTACTAACTAGCCCGGTTGAGTACGATAATGTTGTTGTGCTATCTCTTAGAATTTGGGCTAAAGTTAATTGATTATACCACCATCTGCCGTTCGAGAAAATAATGAAAATATGCACCTTTATAAGGTCAATTGTACAAAAACATGTAGAATTTGTTATCTTTTTACAATAACATGTCAGTTAACCATAGTTAAAGATCAGACACAAAACAGGCGTTAACCGACTTGTTTGTTGTTTGCGAGTTATTGTGTGATACTGACTATAGTTTACTGTTCTAATCGGTCACTGTCACTGTACTGCGTTCTTCTTAATATGTACGATGTACAGTCGCGAGCACTAATAAGAATACACTTCAAAATTCAATGGCGGTTTTCTCATAGAATATTAAGTGGAACTTTGAGATCAGACCTCTTTCATACTAGTATTGGTTTCAATATACTATGTCTGTTATTATGAACATAGCATTTTGAAACTCACTATCAATACAGTAGAAGAAAATCATTTTCCTAAGTAGCTAAATGTTTAATGCTAGTGACTACAGAAAAATACAATGAATAAATATTAAAAGGCTATATGTAGCTACATCCTTATTTTAATCGCTTTAGAATGTCTACTTTCATACTTCCGCGTTAAGTTGAACTACTGTTCAAAATGTCCTGTGTTGAAGGGGAAACCACAGGCCACAGGGCTCCGAAAATAGTAGCGGGGTAGTGCGGGGAGGGGCGAGTACCGGCGTGCGCGCAGTCCCCGTTGACACGCCGGTCTACACTCATGCGCAGCGTTTGTTTCAACCTCTAATTGGTGCAGTGAATACGTGTGTCCATTATTCATTAATAAATTATATATTAAAGTGATGTTGTGTGGGACGAATGGTGCTGTAGCAGCGATGGATCGCGCGTATATGTCATTGCGCGCGCGCAAGCCGCCTGCCAAAACCACGGTTTGTTTTTACTTGTATGATTCTTGTTGCTCTTGTATTTTGGTGATGATTGTTAAGATATTTGTAACTAAACATTACTGGCTATTTCTTAGGAAACTCTGAATAAATAAACGGTTTACTTACCTGATCTTGTGACTAGTATAAACTATGAGATGATGATCGTAATATCTAATAACAGACAGACAAACAATTATTAATTAATAACTAATTTAGCACAATCTACTGGAACCTATGCTATAACAGTTCGACGAAAGTTACTTTATCTGGGAGGGTAGATAAAGTACTTACAATACAACCTGGCCATTGTTGTATAACGCAGCTGACTATGCAAGCTGACTTGCTTTCGCATTATCTACCTTATTCAGAATGATTAGTCAGTCCAACTTGCAGTTGGTATCTTGGTTATGATATAATAGATAGTACTTTTATTGGTATTGAGTGGAATGTAAAACATAACAGGCGAAATATGAGCGCCTACAGGTACACCACTGTCTAACCACTTCGGGAGTACAGGCGTGGAGTTATTTGTGTGTGTGTGTGGTGGTAACAGGGAGAAGTTAATGTGAAAGAATGAATGAAAATCAAGAAAATCATTACCATTGATTTTATTCCTTTCATATATGAATCAAATTATTCTAACCAGGTGCTTAACCATTGACAGTTAAGCTCCCTATTATAATTTTCCTATCGTTAATATTTTCTCCTTCATCACGTGCATTCGTCGTTATTTCCCAAAGTATTATCATTTTCAGTCTCTTGTTCATTGGATTTACTGCTGCGTTGGTTCCTCGTTTTCTTCACGAGGTCATCTTGCCATCTGTAGGTTTTGGTGACCATGCCCTCTATTTGCATTTTCCATCTTCTCTGACATGCCTGTCCTAGCACCTCTACTTCCATTTTCTCTACAATCATCGTACTCATCCTGCAGCCCTTATCCCAATTCATTTGGGGCCGATGCAGTATGACTTCTCCTCTAAGTGCATATCTGTTAGCCATCAGGATGTATGCTCCGTTCACCACCATCGTCCTCCTGCTCATTTATTCAGTAGATGAAACGTGTCTCCTTCTTCCATACACCTCTATTCGTAGTAACCCTGAGCCTTCATGCTTCTTTCTTTGTATCAATAATTAACGGTACTAAGCATCGACACAGGTCACAGTCATATAGTATTTTTAGTCAAATGATTCTACTGTGAGTAGTATTCCTAGAATTGTATGTAAATTCAAAGAGTTCCATCTGTATTGTGTCTACTATGTATTTGAGTTAGTCATATCATTGTGTACCGAGGAGGGTAACCCCTTTGAAATTATGGTGTTCTGACGTCGTTTGGTTATAAACATTACATCCATATTAATATTATTAATGCGAAAGTAACTCGGTATTTTACAGCTTGACGGCTAAACGCATTTGGATGAAATTGGCCCACTGCTGGACTAAGACTCAGTTTCCGGTTACATCCTGGTAGTACAATCCTGTGGGTTAATTACAAGACATTATGATGATTATGACTCAGCCAACTTTCTTACTTATGGTCATTCACATTAACGTCTAAAGTCCGTTTAGTCCCACTGAATCCCTTGAAAGGGATTGAAGCTAAATATAGTACATTAACTCTATTTAGAAAGCAACGGCTTCCAACTGTGACGTATACTCTAACAATGCTTACGCATCGTATGCGCCCGCGCATGACTCAAGCTTTGCTGAAAGTACTTCATTTGTTTTGACTTCTCGGTAGAGCAAGGATTACCGAGCACTTTGGGATTACTCGGTAATCTTCGGCTGTAATAATAGACGATGATTTTACAATTATTAATTGTTGTCCTAATTATAAATGTTGGTTAACCGACCGTAGTTGGAATGGGAAGCTTTAGCTTTTAACTTGTCTTAGTAGAATTTTGAGGGATACAAAATAAATAATTATTTAATGATGATTTATATCAGAATCCCAAGTTAAGGCAGGGATAAAATTATTAATTAAATCCGATTTTATATTCAAAATGAATTATTTTTACCTGAAGTAAATGTTATTATTCTTGCGTCAAAACTGATTATCTTTTTATTGATTATAAAAAGACAGCACTTTTAACAAATATTCTCCACTTATGACCCTAACGGTGAAGTCCTCCTTCATGCATCAAATTAATTTCGCCTTGCGTGATGATGACAGCAGCCGGCTACCAGAGGATAATTAAAATCTAACTTCTTAGTTCTCCCTGACATTTCAATCCCACTCAATTATTAAAACCAGAAGCTTGTTAACATTCTTGTTGATATTCAACTGTCAACCAATGCTCACGCAGAAAGGCCCCGACCTGACATTGAGACAGATGACGAAGGCTGTTCATCATCTGCCTTGCCTTTTCCCAAACTATGTTTGGGTCGGCTTCCAGTCTAACCGGGTGCAGCTGACTATCATTAATTAACATGGAGCGACTCTGGGTAATACGGTACCCCTTCGTAAGACTGGTCGTCAGACTTTCGGGCTTCTGAATACTGGTAACGACTACAAATACGTACAAATGACAGCCGGGACCAACGGCTTTACGTGCTTAAAACTCGATATGTTATGATGGTCACCCATCCACGGACTGACCTAAGCAAGCACTGCATAACATTGGATATCGACCCGTGCCGCTGTTATTATTTAGCCACGAGCTCCTCAGATGACGAAGACTGTTGTACTGCTAAATTCAATGTCGGACACTAACCTCTAACACGCCACACCTACTCAATAATTGACTCAGAAACCCAAAATAATATTCAGTTTTATAATTAACAGGATGCCTTAAGGACTTCGCACATTACACATATTCGACGCTGACTAACAGTGCATTGAATTGAAATGTTATCTTCAGAATTTTCAATACGCATGGTCTACGCGTCGTACACTTCATACAAAGTAAAACTTGAAAATTCTACCCTAAGGAATATGATATAAAGCTCACATTTCAATGCTTTACTGTGAGTCTAGTCGGAGTGGATTCGGCGTCAAGTCCGTGTAATGAGCAAAGCTCTTTAACCTGGCTCCGCATGTCGCACCGACCTCGTTCAGGTACGATGAACGTTGTCAGTTGTCGCGCAGTCGCAGCACCGACACGACAAATATTACGAGTTCCTATTAATGCCATGGTCACGACTAAACGCCCCGTGAATGGCCCGCTTTATTGCAATTAGGGTTGCCAGGTGTTCTAGAACTAATTTGAATAATGTTGTTTAAAAAATAATTAAAAGAGTAAGCTTAGAAGGTTTGGTGGACAAAAAGTGACAACATGACAAATGTGAGTGGAAACGCTTAGTGCGATTGCCCTAGACGGACATACACTGACCTTATTGGTAATGTTCTGCAGAAAGGTCTGGTGCGTGATACTCCAAACCGGCGATCGTGTATTGCCAGATTTAGGGACCTGGCCGAAGCAACAGGAATATGTAAGGATCAGGCCCGAAAATACCTAAAACCCCGATTCCTGCCTTCGGGAACAACCACTCTAAGTAGTGTCTAATGTAGTCAAATAGTATAGTACGTTCATACATATGTGTGTGTGTAATGAGGCTCGTAGCAGGTGGGCTTCTGTAGTTTCTGCCTTCATGGGAAAAAGTCTTAGTATTTATGTTGTTTTAATATGGAATCGATTGTAAAAGTAACGAGCATAGTATGGAATAACAGTAACATTAACGCGTTTGGAATGGCAACATTAGATGCGAAAACAAACAAACAAAACGATTTCACTGCAGCATAATTGTGAAAACATTGTGATATTATAATTCTTTTTAACAACAAACATTGCTGAAATCTCACGGGTAGAGCAGACGTTAAGAGAGTTACGATAAAATATTGATGTTTTGTATGCGGCCCGCCAAAACAGAATGAGTCACCTGACCAAGGATACTCTTGTATGTGGGAATTCAGTTGTTTCGGTAACAAAGAGTTCACAGTCGTGGATGGGTGACCATCCACATACCGAGATCCCTTCGTACCTCCATGGCTGTCATTTGCAGATGTTTGACGGTTACGTGTAGTCAGAAGCCCGAAAGCCTTACATTCAAGTTTGATAAAGGATAACAGACTTTATAGTCGAACAAATTACCCTCTAATTGTCTTATTGGGACAAAAACAGCTTTTCTTAGGTATTTGTATGTCCTGATGGTAGGCTGTTAGTCTTCCTTCGTTGTTTTCATTTGAACATAATGTTTTGTTAGAAAATTACGACTAGAGGGGCCACCAATCTGCCAGGGCTGCGGGACTGTTTGAAAGAGATACCATGGCCCTGGAACACAAAGGGCTAAGAAAGAACATGGGTGTGTTTTAGTCAGTAGAAGTCTGACACTCCCTTTCGCTCCGCCCAGAGCGGAGGAGGGGGGGGGTCATTTGAAGATTGCCCATCCGATAAAAAAAAGGGGGCACCAATTTCCTTTAAATGACACCATTGCAATTATTTTAAAAATCGTTTTGATTTAAGGTCATACATAGAAACTAAAGTCGTCGGATTTCCGGCGAAGAAAACGAGAGAAAAGTTTCATATCAAACTTCCGTTTTAAGGAAACAGCACACATATCAATTCGGAAAGTGATCGTCACCGTATCGCCGCGGTTCGTGAGCTTGTCCCGAGGCGAGGCGATTGCTTTACGATTCCGAATGAAACGCACACTGCGTTGGAGTAGGGAGTTTCAAAACAAGGAATACTGAATGGTTCGAGTTGATGACCCCTTTCCGAGTTGATATGTGTGCTGTTTCCTTAAAACGGAAGTATGATTTGCAACTTTTCTCTCATTTTCTTCGCCGGAAATCCGACGATTTTGGTTTCTCTCGATGTGATTTACAACTTCCACTGTTTGTTTTAATTTCACGATTATGCGCAAGAGTTTTTTTAGATCCGGGATGAAAATAAAATATTGATTGTGTGGAATCCCGCGCATGTGTAAGCGGTTCAGGTTGGGATTATAATAACTTAAATATAATTGTTATAACACTTATTATTAATAACTTGTAAGTATTTAATTGTTATAACAGTTATTATTAACCCCCGGCAGTTTGTAATAATCTACAATCTATTAATTGCACATAAGATTTACTATAATTATTGAATGAAGTTGTAGACTGCTGAGATGACGAGTAATAGTGAAGTATGGAAGAAGAAGACATGCTACGCCGACCCCAAATGAATTGGGATAAGTCAATAATAATTCTGCCATAGCTAAAATTCTGAGCTCTGAGTTTGATCATCTTCTTAGAGAAATAAACTCGAAATGGAAATGATAGATGGGATATCTTTTCGAAAAATTGTCCGCGCATTTGGAAAATATAAAGCTATCTTTTGAAGCTAGTTTAGTGGTACTTTATGGAATATTTCTAATTGCAATCAGTCTCCGTTATCAGCCGTCTGCCATCGATCATGTAGCTATTAATATAATGTAATGTCTTATGTATTTAGCACGTGATTTCGTAGGTGTAGGCAGTGAGGCAGTGTTGTACAATTCAAAGGTATTTGAACCTGTTATAAGGATTTTGTAATGCTTGTATCATCATCATCATCTGCGTCAATAACTCAATACAGTATACAATTACACGAAAATATACTATTTTAGATTTGACGTCAAAGTTGTGCCTGTTCTGTTAATTTAACTGATATATTCATTAATACACAATATAATATTATTCAAGACACAGCACAACACATTTATTTAGAATACACAAATATATTTTGCCTATCACCACTTATGATAAAGCAATATTAAAAAAAGCAATATTAAGCAATATTTAATAAAGCTTCATTTTACAAACCGTGTATCCGATAAGATTTGCTAAAAGCACAAATGACGGACTTATTTAGAGAATAAATTTTCAAAATTCCTTTCAGCGCTTCGTTATAAAAAGGAACTCTTGAGCAAAACATGCTTCTAGTACCTACCAGATCCCATAGGTGGCGCATTGTCCCGTAAGTCAAATAATAATACTTACACACAAAAACAGAATCTCTTCCTTTTAAAAGGTTAACAATCCTAACATGTCAATCTATTATAATAATATAATTGATTGACGTTAGGGCTGTCAACCTTATGCCAAGAAAAAGCTTCTGATTGTCTTATATCTTTATGTCTCTCATTGTCTAATAGTGTTATTTAAAAATAAATAGTTGAAATAATGTGACACTACAACTGTATTGTTTGTAGTAAAATTATAAATAGAAACTATTTATTATTTGCTAGAATCGCACAAAAACTTGCTTAGTTACTAGCGTGACATAAACCATAGAATACACAACTAAAAAAACTACGTAGAATTGTATAATCAGCCTATAGGTTTCCACTGTTTGGGTGTACTAAAAGGTACCTACACCTCTGCCTTACCCTTCGGGAATTACAGGCGTGATGTTATGATGTTTATGTTCCCACTGCTGGGACACAGGTCTCACAGGCTTCCTATCGTTATAGCTTGAACATATTTAAAATGCTTCCAAAAAGTCGTTTGTAAATCGCAAACACAGGTGTCGTGGCACCTGCGCCTGCACACCCCGTCACGGCAGGTGACCACCCCTGCACTATCACTGCCTGGTTTAACTGTAAGGGCACTGTTACAATGCATAAGGTCCTATTTCAAACGACCCATATTTAAAAGAAAGAGATAGACCCACTATCTCTTTCTTTTGAAGACGAAGTGAAAGAGAAAATGTGAATGTAAGGGTACAATGAATAAAGTTATATGTGAGCAATTCTACACAGTCTCATATCCATAAAAAATAACGATTCAGTAGTCCTTGAGAAAATCGCAAACATACAAACAAACATACAGGTGGAAAACAACACCACTTTGGTTCAAAAATTGAATCGCTAAAGGTACTGTTTCACTTACACTCATGACCGCTGACAATGTAACTGAGATGTCCCATCTCTTTCTGTTCAATATACAATGACAGAGACAAGACACATTTTTTTTAAAGGTTATCCGTTAATTGTTTCTATAAAGTAACTTTGACCCGTAAAGTCACGGTAGTTGGGTATATAATAGCTACATAAATTAGATCATAAAGTCACGGTTACCGCACCATGGTCGTGAGAAACACTTGTGGAACTATTAATAACATGAGTACGTTACCACTGATAAACATAAGTACTTGCTATTAATAGAACTTAGCAAATATAATATCTAGATCTTCAAATTATCACGTTGTTGTATTTTTAGTATCAGGTATCTAATTACATATTAAACATGTTTTATTGTTGGTACTTCTTAAGTGAGCAAAGTGTCCCAGAAAATTGCTAACCGACTACTCTGAGTGTGTATTACAATAGTGTATGTTCATATTTAAATATGTAGTATAAACCATCAAATTGAACTTCTTTCTCCAAGGGACTGACAGCGTAATCGCGAAAAAACAACAGATATTCCACACATTTTAGTCGATTATGTATTAAAATGTTGTGTGGGATAGCAACATTTTTCGCGATGAACATTTACTACGGTCCCATGGAGAAAGTGGTTTAGTTTGATGGTTTGCATTGCTCCTTTTTGATACTGTATGCTATACAGACAGCTACAGACCTACCGTTTAACTGAGACGGTGCCTGAGGTATCTGTGCGGTGTGATGCCTTTCAGCGGGCGAATGACTAAGCTCTCGCGGCTTACCGGTTAAGCTCCATTCTCAAGCACTGTATCAGATAGGGGGCCCATAGCTAGAGAATTAGAGACATGGATGCCTCAAAAGGTGGCCAAATAAGATGCCAAGAAAATTGATACCATCGTCCTTTGTCCTTTGTCTCTCAAAAATGATAGCCATCTTCAGCCACCGATCCTCTGCCAAGCGTGTCAATGCCGTTTTTGCAATTTTTTTTTTTAACGTGTTAAAATCATCAAATGAGTCCTCCCACCCAGGGCAGAGCGGGAGGGACTGTCAGACTTGTACTGACTATAATCCACGGTGTCCTTAAATAGCCCTTTATGTTCCAGGGTCACGGTCTTTAAAGGACTTTGGTACTAAAGGCCTCACGTCTGTGGCACCACTTACACCTAGAGCTGGCCTAGCGTAGTAGGTACTGAGTTTCAGTAGCATAAAAAGCGAACTTATACTGACTTAATTGCCACTGATGTGCGGCCTTCGGTTCTGTACTTACACTTTTTAACTGTCAAGGAATCAGTTAGTCAGAAAGTTAAAGCCCGTTCCATAGTGCCCTATGAAGGAGAAAAGCCAAGAAAATCAATTGTTATCTCAACTATTGTTACATCATCATCAACAACATACATGACCTAGTCTACGACAACAATATTGGCGAAAGTGCAAGTGTACTCTACTGACGATTAAGATGACGTCATCATCCGGTCGTCGTCCTATTTACTGATTGTCTCACATCTCCCACGTCCTCAATATTGATTGCCAAAAATACACCGCGTGCGACTTCGTGGCCAGTGTAAATGGGCTATTACAGTGATGAATCGCTTCTAATAGCAATCTTTAGTATTTTCTTAAATGGCTTTTAGTTATATATTTATGTCGTCACTGATTTTGTTTTAGATAGGAAAGAATAGTGCGGCCGTTTTTTATTTTCGTTTTAGCGGCGTTTATGCATTCGTCGCTGAATAAATATTGTTTATTTCTTTCTTCTTTCGTTGCGCGTGCGTTGAATAAAATGTGGGCACAGCAAAGCCCCATGTCTATAGTCTATAGCGCATATGACATGGGGCATTCTATAGCGGCTATAGAATAGGCTGTAGGTCTTCTACAGACAGGATGCGATCCGAAATATACAGGTTGGACGAGATATCAACGCACAAACAGTTACCACGTATACAGTAGATCCTTCCGAAGCTCAAATAGATTTTTTTAAAACATCGACTGTTCCATATATTCTGACCGTGTGAGTATTAACCACTTTTAACTTGTAACCACTTTTGTAGGAAACAGCAATTTTTTTTAACACTACCGATGAAAAATCTTTCATGTCGCCGGGTTCCGAATTATGTACTGAACATGTGGTAACCGTTTGTGCTTCGATGCCCCTTCCATCCTGTGGAATTCGTCTCAAAAGCACATCGTACCATCGAGATCGGTTCTGATGCATTTGGGTGGTCAGAAACTCATGAAGTTCTCTTTGAGAAGCTCTTCATTCTTCTTTCTTTATCGTGTGGTTAGTGCCTAACCTGGTGTCAGAGTTTTATGCCGCCCATGGGCCTCTGACTTGACTTTACATTCCGTCGAGAAATATCTCTCAGGCATGCTGGTTTCCTCACAATGTTTTCCTTCACCGAAGCAAGTGATAATTATACAATACGCACATGTATCTGAAAATCAGAGGTGCGTGTCTTGGGTTCGAACTCGAGACCTATGACTTGTCAGTCCGATGGTCACACCACTAGACTATCACTGCTTAGCTCTTCATTGAACTAACTATACTTGTGAGTTACGAGAAGGTTGCAATATTTTAGATCACTGACTGTTTGCGATGGTTGAATACAAGTTATTCTAGTAAGATGAAGTAGGTGTGTCCATCTCCGCTACTAACACACCTTCACTACCGTTTACCTACATTTGGAAACTTAAACAAAGACTTACTCTCTTATTCATAAAAGTCTTAAATAAATAAGTATCACTTTACTCATTATGGTAGTTCATTGCTCTCGCATTTCATTGACATACAAATTACAAGGACAGGTAGAATTTGAAATTATTAAAAAGTAATCTTCTGTTTCCGTATCTTAAAAAATACGACGGTTTTTGTGAAAAGGGTTACAATAACTGAGGTTACTAAATTGTTAAATGAGCATATAAACCAAACCCCAAGTGAGCGAGTGAGAATATTATAAAGAGGTAAATGTAGGGGTTAATCTTCAGAACTCTTGATACGATCCCGAAAATTCATTCACTGACGAGAGTTACAATAACTGAGGTTTACTAAATTGTTAAAAGAGTATATAAACCAAACCCCAAGTGAGCGAGTGAGAATATTATAAAGAGGTAAATGTAGGGGTTAATCTTCAGAACTCTTGATACGATCCCGAAAATTCATTCACTGACGAGAGTTACAATAACTGAGGTTTACTAAATTGTTAAAAGAGTATATAAACCAAACCCCAAGTGAGCGAGTGAGAATATTATAAAGAGGTAAATGTAGGGGTTAATCTTCAGAACTCTTGATACGATCCCGAAAATTCATTCACTGACGGGTAGCTACATTATCCCTGAGTGTTACAGGCTATATTTAAAACGTTCCCGTGGGATTATATCTGACCATAATGGGAGCGAAGCCCCAGGCAAAAGCCAGTAAATACTAAACATAGATTGATGGAATATTAAATCCATAAAATGAATTCAGTCCTACGCAAGCATTGGTCATGTCTGTCCAATCGCTTAGCGGTAGGTGCAGTCTTGTCACCGCTGCGTAATCCAAACATTTGTCATGATGTCAAATCATGGATGCACGTTGAGGGTGTGGCATTGTAGTACCATTGTCGCATGTATCTTCTTGAATGACATTGTCAGGGCGTTGCTGTTTGATTGAAAAAACAAGATGGCGGCAGTCGTTCTGATTACGGCATCGCATCGAAACATCTTTGTACTTGGGCATTTGAATAAGTCTTAATTTTTTTAGTATAGTCAGTCATAGTCAATGCTCTCAACATATTATCAGAATCCTCCTCTTACCGTTTAACTATTTATTATTTTTTTCTGATTTCAATTGTGGGTCATTTTTCTTTTCTACTACTTTCGGAAGAGGAACCCTTTCCATAAAAGGATGGGTAAATTTTTAGATATAGTATAAACCAAATAATTATCATAATATTTATGACACTTATCTATAGACCAGAAGGAAAAATACCGGTACAATACAAGATCGCTAACTATATCTGCTCCGGTATGAGAAAGGCAAATATTTTCATGTTTTGACGGTAGAACCTTCAGTTAAACTAATGTTTGTTACATTTTACTTGTTTTCACATTATTTTTTAACTGAGAGGCTGCTTCAAAACATGTTTGTAGATAAATATAGGAAAGAAACAGATACAAATCATCTCAACCTCACAAAGACATCTTCCAAGTGACGTCACGATATTATTGGTTCCGTCTTCAGTGGCCATTTAAAAAATGTCAACCTTTTAAGTTATGGGGATGGGGTGTAAAGTTTCTCATCCTGCAGAGAAAATTGCGGATCCACCTACCAGACAGGTGTTGTGTCTGGTGGGCCACTGCCCGAACGGTTGTTGTTGAGTTTTTGTTTCTACTTAACATCACGCCTGTAATGCCCGAAGGGTTAATCAGAGGTGTACCTCATAGGATACCCACATTTCGCCAGTTATGTTAAAGTCCCATGTAATAGGGGAGCGCCTATTGCCATCAACTTGGCACAGATCCAGACTCCGTGCCTGCTATGGAGAATTTCCTGATGCAAATACCTTATAACACCTGCCCGAACCGGGAATGAAACCCCGGACCTTTTGCTGAGCAGTAGCGCTTGCGACCACTAGACCAACGAGGCAGTCTATTTAAGTTAATCGCGCGGATTACTATGATATCGTGATATAGGATACGTCACTATAGTTCGCATGTGGCGGTATAGATGTCGCCACTAACCACAATCAATCAACTCGGCCTTATTTAATCGTTTGTTTGCAATAAAGACCATGTTGCGTGCAACGATTTCCCTCATTCAAACAACAATAGGCTTATTGCAAGGATCCCGTACACTGTCTTCTTCATTCGACAACTTTGATTTAAAAACCTTACCGAGGACCTAGTGCTAGTTTTTATAACTATTCGATCGCGTTAAACGTCAACTGCAGTTTGTACCAAAAACTAAACTAGCGCCGTCTGGTGACAAAGATGGGCAACACAATTTCATGCGTACATAACTTCACGCCTCTTTCCATTGGGTAAAACAGAAACGACAGAACGTAATCTACTCCTTTTACTTCGTCCTCGTTATTATACGCACACCGGTTGCGCTGTACTACGTACCTGACTGACCAGGCCTGGCCAACTCCTGCGATCCTTACATACTCCTCTCGTATCGTCCACGTTCACACATCTAGTCATGCGTACACGCACACGTATTGCGAGTACTGCGCTTTTGATCTTTCTGAAGAACACCACCAATAAGCTCAATTAAATTATTCTCTACAAATCGCAGTTTGCTTTGACCCATTGACCAAAAATATGTACTGAGTGACAAGTACTTCTTTATATCAATAAAATGTGGTAAATATCCCCAGATCTCGTTTCCTTCAATTAACCATTGAATTGATAATGCGTTTTCCTGTTTGCACCCCCCCCCACCCCACTTCCTTTATCCATTCATCACTTCGTGGCATTCATTGATGGTTTTTTGTGAATAGGTTGATGAATAAAGAACTTTAAAAAGACATGATTCTGTTCTGAAAGATAAATGTTTTTAATGGAAAGTTGGTTTATAAAAAAAAAAGTATTTGTCTTTTGTATGGTTCACTTGTAAAGTGATATTGGTAAATGAATAACGAATAGAAACTTTATTTATTATGTATTGTATGTAAAATAGACATGATTGTAATCGTATACTTATCACGTAAGTATAATTTAAAAGGTAGTCTCCAGAACCTATTTATAGCAACGTGGATATCATAGATATGACTCATTATGTAAAACTTTAACAACATTATTATTATCTTCTTACTTGTCTACATTCAGTAAAAAAATGAAAGAAATTCTAAATTTGAAAAAAAAAATACTTTTTTTGTCCATTTTTTATTTATTAAGCATTAAACTAACTAAATACATAATTAATTAAAAACTATTAAATAACCTAAAATAAGAAAACTAACAACAAACTATAAAAGGGCATCAAAAAACTCCTCCTCGACGCTGTCAGCTGGTAATGTGCCCAAGAGACTGGCGGCGTTGCCACGTTGTGTGGCAACACTTAGCCTCTGGCCAAAGTAAAAGCCAGCCCTTGGGTCACGGGAAGCGTCATCTAGGCGTTTCGTTTCGTTTCTTTGATGTTCTCTTTTTTGAGGACAGTGCTGTGTTGTTCACACATTCCTTTTTCACTATTTTTATTATTGTAGACTTGTCATTCGCTGACAGTTACACTAACTATTTTCAAATCTTTTTTGTTTAACTTTAATTCCTCTAAATAACTAGAAAAATAAAACACTGTTCAAGTGAATGCAATTGGAAGTGCATCCCACATTCTACGCGCCATAATTTATGGTATTCACAAATAAGGATCGTCTATACTCAATTTAAAAGTCTAATCTAAGGTGTCAGAGATACCGATCACTTAATATTCAACGCTTGACCATTCGTAGTACGGTCGACTTCACATCGTTAGTATAACTTAGACCTTAAGCTTGTATAGCGAAGTACGGAGTTTCAATAAAATAAGAGGCCAGTTTATGCTGTCTTTGTTAACACTGAAGAGCGGTCCATTGTACCGATAGTAATGCTTCATATTTATGCATTGTTTTTTTTCTAACCGCAACCACTGTCATCCTATATTTGCTACTGTACAGTCACTCGTCTATAATCGTATCAATATCATTAACATTATCATTTTAATTATTTGTCTTCACGGTGTCAGATTGTAGTGAACACGAAAATGTGGGCCTTTTGCCGAAAACGATTGATTGGCAATCCGATTTGGATATCGCATGTTTTGATTCTGACTCCGTCATCTAAAAATAAAAAGGAATCTAGGTTTTCTTTCCCTTTTCTTCGAAGACAAGGAAAAGAAAGACCAAGACATGACAAGACATATTTCATAAGATGATGTATCAGCTATCAGCGATAATAACAATGATGGAAAAGTCTATTGGACTGACATTAGCTCCCGGAAAGCTTATGTCAATCCTGTTGAATGTCTTTATACGAACGCTTTAAAAGCGACTGCCGCTTGTCTAGGTCCTCAGGACATCGGCTTCGCCCTCTGACAAAGTCTCCAAAGAATACATTGTAACTTTTTTGCATGGGGACTTATGTGCACTACTCATAACTCCTCACACTCAAATTCTCTCTAAATTCTAGTATTCATGAAAATCATTAACTTCAGCCCCATCTAAATCAATCTACTTCAAAGAAAACGTAATTTCCACTCTGCCCTCTACGTCACCCTATGTAAGTGTACATTTTTTTTTCTACCTTGAATATCTTGCTATCTACCCTCATCAACTCCATGCGAACTACCCGCCAATATGCACACACCACTAAATACTTATCATTCAGCGCCCGTACCTCGGTCATGACGCACGTCTCTATGGTAAACAGCGGTGATGATCGCCGCACGACAATTACGCCGCACTACTACATGATTTATAGGTGCGAGTAAATGGCCTGTTTGTTTGAATTCTTGCTCCACTGTTTTGTGAATGAAGTTGTGAGCATTCTTGTGGATTAGTTTTGGGTGGATACGAAAAAAGCTCGTAACTGATTCTATTGACCAGACAACAAGGTCGTAAATTCCTTGATTGGTCAGGGTAAGCTTTTCGGTGTCACCCTACACATGGTCTTATTTGGTCACTGCTGTCAAAAGCGCAGAAGACTATCTGTTCCCATTATCAGGGCGGCTTCCAGCTGAACACCAGTATTTTACCTGGAGCGACTGCCTATCTTTCCTCCACAACCTAGTTACTAGGTGTTACTATACCCCTTGCTAAGACTGGTAGTCACACTTTCGGTCTTCTGACTCCTAGTATGCCTCCTACTATGCTATTAGATATATGAAAAACCCTGAAGGTCAGGTCCAGTAGAGGACATTACGGACATAGCAAATAGTCACGTAGTCCATGGCTGGATTTAACCAGCCCGATAAAACCAACCACCCGCTAAGTGCTCCAAGATTTGCGGTTCTTGTTTTTGGCATGAGGTGACGAGTACACATGGAATGTACGGATTAGTATATCGCTAAATTGATAACTAAATAGTCTATCTTTACCTTAAAATATAATAGCGTATTTCACATGTTGGAAAAAAGCGTCTAATATAACTGACAATGCTGTTACGTCTTTGATAATAAAGATGTTCATACAATCTGTAATCGAGGCAGCACGGATTTTGGATGCACGTTGAGGGTGTGGCATTGTAGTACCATTGTCGCATGTATCTTCTTGAATGACATTGTCAGGGCGTTGCTGTTTGATTGAAAAAACAAGATGGCGGCAGTCGTTCTGATTACGGCATCGCGTCGAAACATCCATGTACTTGGGCCTTTGAATAGGTCTTACTTTTGTTAATGTTAATGTTTTGGGGTAACACTACTTTCTGTATTATTCCTTGCATTTTAGTCAGTCGTCATCTCTGGTTTAGTTTCTTCCTGAAAGGAGACTCCTTTCGTCCAATCCCATCCATCTTTTCTCATAGTCATACACTTCAAATACTTATCACTTTTTTCTGATTTAAAGTCCAGGTCATTTTTCTTTTCTGCTACCTACTTTCGGAAGAGGAAAACCTTTCCATAACAGGACAGGTAAATTGATAGATATAATAAAAACCAAATAATTATCATAATATATAGAGCCTCGACCAATACCTGAGAAGGCTCTCGTTAGGCAGCTGGATCAAGGGCTTGATTCAGAAAGTGGTACTCCTGAACACGGCTCGTGTTGTTAAGAGGTTCCTCTCTCTGGAGCCCTGACCGCCGGTAGCTTGGACCCTGTTCCCGATACGGTGGGCTAAATTTTTTTTTATATTTTGAAATGTTTTTTATATTGTTTTTTGTAAGGAATATTTAAAAATATAATTGATTTGTATATAAATAAATAAAGGAAATCATAATATTTATGACACTTATCTATAGACCAGAAGGAAAAATACCGGTACAATACGAGATCGCTAACTATATCTGCTCCGGTATGAGAAAGGCAAATATTTTCATGTTTTGACGGTAGAACCTTCAGTTAAACTAATGTTTGTTACATTTTCCTTGTTTTCACATTATTTTTTAACTGAGAGGCTGCTTCAAAACATGTTTGTAGATCAATATAGGAAAGAAACAGATACAAATCATCTCAACCTCAAAAAGACATCTTCCAAGTGACATCACGATATTATTGTGTGTGTGTGTGTGACATTAAAATGTCAACCTTTTAAGGTATTATATAAGAACGGGGTGTAAAGTTCCTTATCCTGCAGACAAAACTGCGGCTCCACCTACCAGACAGGTGTATCTGGTGAGCTACTGCTCGAACGGTTGTTGTTGAGTTTTTGTTTCTACTTAACATCACGCCTGTAATCCCCGAAGGGTTAACCAGAGGTGTACCTCATAGGATACCCACATTTCGCCAGTTATGTTAAAGTCCCATGTAATAGGGGAGCGCCTATTGCCATCAACTTGGCACAGATCCAGACTCCGTGCCTGCTACGGAGAATTTCCTGATGCAAATACCTAGTAACACCTGCCCGAACCGGGAATCAAACCCCGAACCTCTTGCTGAGCAGTCGCGCTTGCGACCACTAGACCAACGAGGCAGTCTATTTAAGTTAATCGCGCGGATTACTATGATATCGTGATATAGGATACGTCACTATAGTTCGCATGTGGCGGTATAGATGTCGCCACTAACCACAATCAATCAACTCGGCCTTATTTAATCGTTTGTTTTCAATAAAGACCATGTTGCGTGCAACGATTTCCCTCATTTAGACAACAATAGGCTTATTGCAAGGAGCCCGTACACTGTCTTCTTCATTCGACAACTTTGATTAAAAAACCTTACAGAGGACCTAGTGCTAGTTTCTATACCTATTCGATCGCGTTAAACGTCAACTGCAGTTTGTACCAAAAACTAAACTAGCGCCGTCTGGTGACAAAGATGGGCAACACAATTTCATGCGTACATAACTTCACGCCTCTTTCCATTGGGTAAAACAGAAACGACAGAACGTAATCTACTCCTTTTACTTCGTCCTCGTTCATGCACGCACAGCGGTTGCGCTGTACTACGTACCTGACTGACCAGGCCTGGCGAACTCCTGCGATCCTTACATACTCCTCTCGTATCGTCCACGTTCACACATCTAGTCATGCGTACACGCACACCTATTGCGAGTACTGCGCTACTGAACTTTCTGAAGAACTCAACCAATCAGCTCAATTAAATTATTCTCTACAAATCGCAGTTTGCTTTGACCCATTGACCAAAAATATGTACTGAGTGACAAGTACTTCTTTATATCAATAAAATGTGGTAAATATCCCCAGATCTCGTTTCCTTCAATTAACCATTGAATTGATAATGCGTTTTCCTGTTTGCACCCCCCCCATCCCACTTCCTTTATCCATTCATCACTTCGTGGCATTCATTGATGGTTTTTTGTGAATAGGTTGATGAATAAAGAACTTTAAAAAGACATGATTCTGTTCTGAAAGATAAATGTTTTTAATGAAAAGTTGGTTTATGAAAAAAAAGTATTTGTCTTTTGTATGGTTCACTTGTAAAGTGATATGGGTAAATGAATGACGAATAGAAACTTTATTTATTATATATTGTATGTAAAACAGACATGATTGTAATCGTATACTTATCACGTAAGTATAATTTAAAAGGTAGTCTCCAGAACCTATTTATAGCAACGTGGATATCATAGATATGACTCATTATGTAAAACTTTAACAACATTATTATTATCTTCTTTCTTGTCTACATTCAGTAAAAAAATGAAAGAAATTCTAAATTTGAAAAAAAAAAACTTTTTTTGTCTATTTTTTATTTATTAAGCATTAAACTAACTAAATACATAATTAATTAAAAACTATTAAATAACCTAAAATAAGAAAACTAACAACATCAAACTCTAAAAGGGCATCAAAAAACTCCTCCTCAACGCTGTCAGCTGGTAATGTGCCCAAGAGACTGTCGGCGTTGCCACGTTGTGTGGCAACACTTAGCCTCTAGCCAAAGTAAAAGCCAGCCCTTGGGTCACGGGAAGCGTCCTCTAGGCGTTTCGTTTCGTTTCTTTGATGTTCTCTTTTTTGTGGACAGTGCTGTGTTGTTCACACATTCCTTTTTCACTATTTTTATTGTTGTAGACTTGTCATTCGCTTACAGTTACACACACTATTTTTAAATCTTTTTTGTTTAGCTGTAATTCCTCTAAATAACTAGAAAAATAAAACACTGTTCAAGTGAATGCAATTGGAAGTGCATCCCACATTCTACGCGCCATAATTTATGGTATTCACAAATAAGGATCGTCTGTACTCAATTTAAAAGTCTAATCTGTCAGAGATACCGATCACTTAATATTCAACGCTTGACCATTCGTAGTACGGTCGACTTCACATCGTTAGTACAACTTAGACCTTAAGCTTGTATAGCGAAGTACGGAGTTTCAATAAAATAATAGGCCAGTTTATGCTGTCTTAGATAACACTGAAGAGCGGTCCATTGTACCGATAGTAATGCTTCATATTTATGCATTGTTTTTTTCTAACCGCAACCACTGTCATCCTATATTTGCTACTGTACAGTCACTCGTCTATAATCGTATCAATATCATTAACATTGTCATTTTAATTATTTGTCTCCACGGTGTCAGATTGTAGTGAACAGGAAAATGTGGGCCTTTTGCCATTAAACGATTGATTGGCAATCCGATTTGGATTTCGCATGTTTTGATTCTGACTCCATCATCTAAAAATAAAAGGGAATCTTGGTTTTCTTTCCCTTGTCTTCGAAGACAAGGAAAAGAAAGACCAAGAAACGACAAGACATAATTCATAAAATGATGTATCAGCGATAATAACAACGATGGAAAAGTCTATTAGACATTAGCTCCCGGATAGCTTATGTCAATCCTGTTGAATGTCTTTGTAGGAATACGAACGCTTTAAAAACTACCGCCGCTTGTCTAGGTCCTCAGGACGTCGGCTTCGCCCTCTGAAAAAGTCTCCAAAGAATACATTGTAACTTTTTTGCATGGGGACTTATGTGCACTACTCATAAATCCTCAGACTCAAATTCTCTCAAAATTCTAGTATTCTTGAAAATCATTAATTTCAGCCCCTTCTAAATCAATCTACTTTAAAGAAAACGTAATTTCCACTCTGCCCTCTACGTCACCCTATGTAAGTGTACATTTATTTTTCTACCTTGAATATCTTGCTATCTACCCTCATCAACTCCATGCGAACTACCCGCCAATATGCACACACCACTAAATACTTATCATTCAGCGCCCGTACCTCGGTCATGACGCACGTCTCTATGGTAAACAGCGCTGATGATCGCCGCACGACAATTACGCCGCACTACTACATGATTTATAGGTGCGAGTAAATGGCCTGTTTGTTTGAATTCTTGCTCCACTGTTTTGTGAATGAAGTTGTGAGCATTCTTGTGGATTAGTTTTGGGTGGATACGAAAAAAGCTCGTAACTGATTCTATTGACCAGACAACAAGGTCGTAAATTCCTAGATTGGTCAGGGTAAGCTTTTCGGTGTCACTCTACACATGGTCTTATTTGGTCACTGCTTTCAAAAGCGCAGAAGACTATCTATTCCCATTATCGGGGTCGGCTTCCAGCTGTTCACCAGTATTTTACCTGGAGCGACTGCCTATCTTTCCTCCACGACCTAGTTACTAGGTGTTACTATACCCCTTGCTAAGACTGGTCGTCATACTTTCGGTCTTCTGACTCCAAGTATGCCTTCTACTATGATTTATGAAAAACCCTGAAGGTCAGGTCCAGTAGAGGACATTACGGACATAGCAAATAGTCACGTAGTCCATGGCTGGATTTAACCAGCCCGATAAAACCAACCACCCGCTAAGTGCTCCAAGATTTGCGGTTCTTGTTTTTGGCATGAGGTGACGAGTACACATGGAATGTACGGATTAGTATACCGCTAAATTGATAACTAAATAGTCTATCTTTACCTTAAAATATAATAGCGTTTTTCACATGTTGGAATAAAGCGTCTAATATAACTGACAATGCTGTTACGTCTTTGATAATAAAGATGTTCATACAAACTGTAATCGAGGCAGCACGGATTTTCTCAAATAAATCATTATCCCCGACTGAAGTGTTCAGATCAATTACATCCTGTAATTGATATAAAAACTGCTCTTTTTTACTCGCAAGTCGATTTCTTGAGACTTCTTCAGATAGTTAGTCTAATCGTGTGTTTGTTTCGATTAGTTTACCATGTATTCTCTCAACCTTATTTTCGTTCATTATAGTTGAGGATTTGGCGTTGTTCGTTCTTGGTCAGAAAGTCGTAATTAAAACATTTTAACAATCCGTGAAATCTCTTATTGAAATCCCCATTACTGCATTTTGACTTTCGGTATAGCGGAACAAGTGGGAAATAAAAAGTTCCAATCGTCACCACTGGGGAGGAACGATACTTTTTTTCCCATTCATCCCCAGTGGCGACGACGAGGTGGGGACGACTATGATCTAACCAGAAACTTTTAAATCAAAAGAGTTCCATCTTCATTTGCCAGTTCGGTTTTTGGCTCCATCGGGTAGGTACTGCTATATCTTGTTAACGCTGATCAGTGATCACAGCCTGGTGTATATAACTATGTATGATTAACTATTAGAAATTTACTAATCCCCGTCTTAGCCGTCTATTATACAAACCCGTCCTTCCAGTTAATACTTTCCCAAGATTACCGACGGCCATACAAGATTTCTCTCCCTCGTCAACGGATTACTACCAATCATAATATCCATTAGTATTAACATGCACAGTGTACCACCAACTTAGAAGCAAACACATGTCGGTGTGGTTGTTATCTAAGTACATGTTTTCCCTTTTTCTAGTGCACTGCGAAATTCTGATCCATAATAACAACTTCTACCATCATCATGTTAACTGCGAAAAATTCACTTGGGAAATCCGTAACACACTTGAATTCGCATCCTCTCAGTTTGACAATTCCACTACACTTATTGCTTTATTGACGTTCTCGAGCAATTTTTTAAACAAAGAAGGCAATGGATTAGGAATTTTGTTCAAATTCCTGCAAATCTTCCAATAACAACTACAGCAATATTTCTCGAAGAAAATTGTCATTATCACCACCTTACAACCACATCATTATCTACAGCATCTTTGTGTTCATTTGCATTGTTGTGAAACAAGCAAGCCCGCCACACTATTCCCAAGTCACTGTAACTCCTGAAAGTCAGAATCAATAGTGGCGACCACCAGAAAAGCGCCGAGACAATGAAGCTCGACGAAGTCCCAGAGAAACAATTTAACTACGAATCTTGGATCCCGCAACGAAATTAATCAGAAAAGTATAACGGAGGAGTAGGAAAACCATAAATTTCACTTCCCTCCACTTCCTTGCATAGCACCACGGATAAATATTTTCATTAATAGGTCCTAAGTTGTGAGCACACAATACTAGACACACCTTTACTGTGGGCAAAATTAGAAACAGTTTCCTATAAACATTAATTAATTATCATTGACTCTCGCCATTACATCTTGGCATTCCAATATACACGTGACTAAATCCTCCTTTCCAGTTACTCCATCAATTTCTCACGTCCCCGTGGGAATGTAAAAATTGCATCCTTTTATACATGGTGTCTATTTTTTGTCCATTTATAGTGAAGACGTCTTCATCGCGTGTCTTTGTAGCAATTTGTCTCTATTATCAACTAGTTTATTATTATGTCGTTATTTTTAATTTTTGCCGCCATTGTTGGGTGCTGGGATTTTATTTGCTCGTTTGTGTTTGATTTCATTGTTGTGGTCACAGGGCTTAGACATGTGACTGTATGATGCTATAATAATTTTTAACAGGATTGATATAACGTCTTTTTTAGCGTATGTCAGTTCCGTACGTTTTTGACTGTCTCTTCATCTTTTGCTAGTAAAATGTCGCTTTACTTGGATATCAGGCTCTTGGGTATTTGAAAATAAATAAGTAGCACTAGCTGCCTGCGTAAATCAATTTAGTTGCGTCGTGTCGCTGGCATGACAATTTTTACATGTTGTTAGCCCAGAACTTCGCCACTTCCACCGCGTCGTTGGTGGCAGCGCAAAGGTCACTACGGCTACATGTTTTTGGGCTAAGAGGGCAGAATATGAAGTGGAGCATTGCTTGCGCGTGCGCCACAGCTAAATGAAAAATTCTTTCAATAATGGGAAGCTACATTATTCTTCAATGTCACAGATTATTTTAAATAAACATTTCCATGTGATAATTTACGACCATAGTGCGAGGGCAGCCGTGGGCAAAAGCTAGTTTACATTTTACCCAGATTGGAATATCTTTTCACTAGGAGTAAGCGTTTTAAAATCAACACACATCTGCAATGATCTATTCGCGACATTTTACTACAAACACCAGTGCCAGTATTACTCGGAATTACGTCCAATTCTCTAAACACAAAACCATCCAAAACGTGCAAACAGTTAAATTTCACTTTCATTTAATTTCAACTTACACAGTCATAATATTATCATATAGAAAACAGCCGTAACTGAATCCCTGTTATTAAATATCATCTACATACATTACTCCAGGTGTTTTATATTGCTGGGTAGTGTTAAAACTATCATTAAACATTAGAGGTAGTTACGCTAACAGTTTTACTGGCGTATATCAAGTTTCACTCTTAGATGCGCAGGAGTTGCATTTGCATAGGTTTGACATTTAGATCTGCATCGTTAGACTTGGTCAGATTTCAAGCTTCTAAGGTTTCTGAGTATTGATGATATCTTGGGATATTATTGGTTAGGATATAGTTTGCATATTTTACGACCAATTTATATATTTTTATTTAGTATTTTAAGATTATTATTGACATGTCTATTGCATTACATTACTAACAAGGAGATCGGGCCGAAGCGGTCCAAGTAGCGTCGGTGAACTAGACCTATATTTTCTTGAAGCTGATGTCAAGAGCATCATTTTTTGTTATGGCGTCAAAAAAATTCCTCTATGGAGAAAAAAGTTATTGATCATTTAAAATGAACTATGTAATCAACGATGGCATTAATTACAAACACCGTCGGTGATTAAGACATACATAATTTTAAAGGTTGTTAGAAGACAGTTATTCTTTGTTAAGAACATAAGCAAATCGGCGCCGGGAGAAAAAAGTTAAACGCCATAATGCACAATCAGTGAAAACAAAATCTTCTAATTAAAGAGATACAAGGAGCGTCGGTGATTCAGACACATATCATTTTAAAGCTTATTAGAAGAAGGTTATTCTTTGTTAAGAACATAAGCAAATCGCCGCCGGGAGAAAAAAGTTATAGACCATTATGTATAATACAGATAACAAAATCTTCTAACTCAAGAGATACAAGGAGCGTCGGTGATTCAGACACACATCATTTTAAAGCTTGTTAGAAGAGGGTTATTCTTTGTTAAGAATATAAGCAAATCAGCGCCGGGAGAAAAAAGTTAAACGCCATAATGCACAATTAGTGAAAACAAAATCTTCTAATTCAAGAGATACAAGGAGCGTCGGTGATTCAGACTTACATCATTTTATAGCTTGTTAAAATAGGGTATTTCTTTGTTAAGAACATAAGCAAATCGGCGCCGGGAGAAAAAAGTTAAACGCCATAATGCACAATTAGTGAAAACAAAATCTTCTAATTCAAGAGATACAAGGAGCGTCAGTGATTCAGACACATATCATTTTAAAGCTTGTTAGAAGAGGGTAATTCTTTGTTAAGAACATAAGCAAATCACCGCCGGGAGAAAAAAGTTAAAGACCATTATGTATAATACAGATAACAAAATCTCCTAATTCAAGAGATACAAGGAGCGTCGGTGATTCAGACGCACATCATTTTAAAGCTTGTTAGAAGAGGGTTATTCTTTGTTAAGAATATAAGCAAATCAGCGCCGGGAGAAAAAAGTTAAACGCCATAATGCACAATTAGTGAAAACAAAATCTTCTAATTCAAGAGATATAAGGAGCGTCGGTGATTATTACTGTACGTGCGTTACCGGTAAATGTACCATTGCGCACATAATAATGTCTTTATTATGGACTTTGGTCTAGGCACGTCATCAAGAAGAAGTAGTGCCATCCTGTGCATTTCCTCGACTCTATTGCACATAGTTAATAGTCGAATCATTTGTTTAAGGCCCCTTAGGTTGTGCGGACAACTGTCCTGTAAGATTACTCTCAAGCAGCTCTAAGGTTTTTGTGTCAAGGATTTAGTAAAGGGTCGCTTTCATCACATGACAACTACTGCGACCAACTGTGAACTTCAGCATACGATGAAACATGTCTGCTTACTCCTTTAAGGATTAAAGTCGTGAAGATTTAGTCTCCAGGATTTAGCAAACAGATCGTTTTCAACTCATAATAACTAATGCGACCAACTTCGGTATACGATGAAACATGTCTGCTTACCCCTCTAAGGATTATAGTCGTGAAGATTGTCTCCAGGACTTAGCAAACAGATCGTTTTCAACTCATAATAACTAATGCAACCAACTGTGAACTTTGGCAAACGATGAAACTTGTCTGCTTGCCCCTCTAAGGATTATAGTCGTGAAGATTGTCTCCAGGACTTAGCAAACAGATCGTTTTCAACTCATAATAACTAATGCAACCAACTGTGAACTTTGGCAAACGATGAAACTTGTCTGCTTGCCCCTCTAAGGATTATGGTCGTGAAGGTTACGCTTATGTTTATCAGTGATGAAGTGTTGAGGGCTTCATACTACCTATACTACCTTGTATTGCTTTTTTAATAAAAATGAAGAATTCGATTTACTAAAAGTACTATTTATACCCTTTTTTTTTAAGCGATTTCCATGAGCTTTGGTAATTGAAAAGCATCAAACACAACAAGTGTTTTGTGTATCCTAGAATCAACAAAGCTTCTTGGACCAGAGTCTATAGAAGATTGCCCGATCTCCTTTATTAAGGCTACAGTAAAAAAATATTTAAAAATAAAATGCTTGCCTGGTTATAGTCTTCAGACCAACTGTATGCACCTAGGTATCTGTATGCAAGAATAGTGTCTCAAACACTTATCAAAACCTAGATCTCAAGCCTATTGTCCACTTCTTTGAACCACCGACATGCGTCAAAAACTAAACCTTTTACAGAACACAAAGTTCCAATCATACACCTAACCATAGTCTTACCATGGACAATAGTATGCCCTTAACCCAATTACTGATTCAGTTTGCTGCGCGGGCGCAGACGTCATTGGACGACAATGGATCGTTTGCCCGGTAAAGGCGGAGTCTTAGACACCTCAGTGCGGGCAGTCACGTAGACATAAAACAGGACAGAGTGACTCATAATCAGCGTAGAACGTCCCCACTGCTGGGGCAGGTTTCCTGCTCCAGGGCCGTGGGCCACGCAGACCCATTGTGGATTGATAGATATCACATGTCTTTCAATTCTTGGTTCTAGGAGTTGGCGATCTCCTCACGATGCTTTAGTCACTGTTTTGAGAGCATTGATGTTGAAATAAATTACTCAAAGTAACGCGCCTGTCTGTCGTCCCCACGAGCTACAAATCGTAGGACGGGGCCATCACCAATGCGCCCCCATTTCTCTCGACAAAGTGACACATCCTCCTTTATTTCGGGGATGAACGTCAGAAAAGCGGCCATCTTGAATTCAGGTGGGAGGCGTTGATAGGTTAAGATTGAAGGAATTTTACAAGGAAAATTTTGCTCACCCACATTATTTTATAATTAACCACAGAAATATGACGGTAACTCACTGTATTCTATTTCTGTACCATGTTGTTTTTGTGGTCCGTGATTACCTTAAAAGTACTAATTAAAGTATACCAACATGTTCGTTGTCCTGCTTTACTTAGGTCTTTATAAAAGGCTTTATTATAGACTTTTCTGAATGGGGAAGGTAACTTTGAAACTAATGGCGCCTGGGCATAGAGTCTATACATCGTCATTGGTTAAAAATCTATTAATGTCATTATAAATTTCAAAATAGTGTGACCTATGGACCCGCCCGCCGACTACGATCAGCTTTGACCGACCTTACCCATTAAGTAGTTTGCCATTTAGGGCAGCCAAATAAGAGCAAGTGTTATAAACCTCCTCACAAATCCCTAACAAAACTATGAATCACACGAACACACAATATTTGTTACCGGAATTCAGTCTAGTACATCAAATCTCCAGGGCCTTGCGGGCATAAACATAATAATATTGCACAAACAACCATTACAGTAAATAGATCATGCAAATATCAGAAGGTTAACCGCTAGGCCACGACCTACACGGTCAAGCGACACGCGTGTTTCAGAAAAAAACTAAATAAAAGAAATTACCTAGAGCCTGCCACGAGATTTCGCGACGCGACTTGTAAATGGCTCCAATAAATTTGCTCAATCGATTTGATATCTCAGGGAAAAAAATGGATCAATAATATTCTTGCAACTTACAACATCATAATCTGTGAGCTTTTCTGAGCCTAAAACAGTAAAATGCGGTCCTCACATTTTGGACACTAAGTTCCATCCAGCTCCCAGTCTATTGCGGGCATTGCGGTTGCGGCGAAACAGTACTCACGCAAAGGAAAGAAGTGACACGCGTGTATATTGCTTGATGCAAGTCGCGTCTCAAGTAGCATCGGTTGAGGTCGTGGTCAGGGTGTTAGTCCGTCCATCCGATAATAGACGGGCAATAAATGTCTGTAAACGTAAATATTGTCAAAGATATGATAGGAAACAGACGCGACACATGATTTGGATATTATATCGATGTTGCTGAAAATTTTCCGTTTTATGTAAGGATGTTAGATGAAGGTTATTATGGGTTATGTAAATCGTTGCGATTTATTTTTGGATTGTGTTAATAAATACTGAATTATGTTTTGTGGATATGGAATGTCAACGATTATATTTTTACAGAGTTCTCCACAATTAAAAGTATTTAATCTGAGCAGGGTTCTTCAAGGAAAGCTATAATATAAGCTTGTATTTATTTTTATTAAGTTCGCTTATGGCATGCAAAGACTATACAACAGTAACTGTAAACAAACCTGTGTAAACAGCTTACAGCCCTCTGATGTTAAAAATAACTGTCTAATGAGCATGAAATATGAATTCTTCGAAAAAAATAATGATGCAGCAGAAGTTACGTGAAATTGCCTCGTTATATTCATACTAGAAATTAATAGATCCTATTTCTTGTTATTTACTACACGAACTATGTAGAAAATTATTGAAATGGGCAGCTATTGCGTCACGATAAGATGATATAAAGCATAATTCAAATCTATTGTTCAGGACAGAGGTATTCTTCAAATAAATGATGCAATTCTTAAAAGTATTCATATTATAAAAAAAATGGATTCACTCATTAACCGTCAACGCCCAACCTAAACCGCCCACAGCCACACGAAATTCTACAAACATGCATTTTTGTATTAGAGTTTCCTATAGTCACGAAAGTGACTAAGAACGGATTTTTTTTTAAATCACCCTTACGGGTTCAATGGGGATGAAAGTTTGAATGATGGGAAATCCTATAAGTCACAAGGCTATAAAACATAAGCATTAACTGCCTATCCAATGAGTTACAATGATTTGTTAAACCAACAGAAATAAATTACAGAAAACCCCTTACTTTACCAATTAGAATGTATTACATAAAAGGAAAATTAACAATAACTGCTCCTAACTTACTATAGGTGCTCTAGTACTGAAGAGAGGCCAATATACTATAGACAGTTAAACAAAACAGACCATTTAACGTACTTAGCACTTCGCTTTGTAAGGACAAAGTAATATTTCAAAAGGATGTTATAGATAATGCTATGTTTAGAAACCTGTAAATTGTCACTATGGCATGAGTCGGTCGCGTGGGTACTCATGTACCTTCCCAGCTGCGGCTTGGACAGAGAAGTAAAACATGACCAATGTAACACCTTAAGACAATGAGACAATACAAAAACAAAGCCCTCTTCTCATTGTTTTGAAGCTTCGGGTTGTACGAGCAACAGTACACGTAGTTAGAATTAAAACAAAATTAAAGAACGTTGCTCCCGTTTAGATAATTGATTTCCAACGTGGCACCAACCTTGAGAATAAACAATCAGCCAATCAAACGACAACAGGTACATGCCATCAAGAAACAAAGTAAAACGCTATCAATCAACGCAACATTAAAAGCATTTTCCTTGAAACGGAAAATTCTGCTTTAGACGATACGCCGGACGAAATAAGCTACGAATTAGGACAGGCGTGTGAATCTGGTTAGTGAAACGGTCCGGTCACGAAACCGGACGGGCTGTTAGCACTTGCGGTGACGGGTAATGTTGCCACATGGATGAAGCTGGCACGTACACAGATTTGGAGAAGTATATTGAAGTTTGGACTAACATGATATGGCGTGAAATGTGCTAACGCCTAATGATTTGGGATAAGAGCAGGAAAATAATGATGATTTTCATTGAATTTTGACAAGCGTGCACTATCGTTGACAGCATACCGACCGCTTCATACTTAGCTTAGAAATTGCAAATCATGTTTTGTTTACAGCAATTCGTTGACATGATTTGCTACTTGGATTCGTGTTGTTTGAAGTTATTTAGAGTTCAATTTAGGCCGTGTCCTATGAATTTGTAGAGAACAGATGGAGGATGACTATATTGTTTTAGGTAGATCGTAAATCCGTATCAGATAATGAAACTATAAAGTTGCTCTCATTGAAAAACCGACGATACCCTCTGTAATAGAAAAAGAAGACCCAAAATCGCTTTCCAGAAAGCGTTATGTTAGTTCATGTGGAGAAAAACGTGCTGTCATTTTAGACAAATAATCTTCTACCAACTTAATCAATAACGAAACGTGTTTCCGAAAGTCCACGCAAACTGAATACGTAAAAAAGTGCATTCTTCACTAATCACGACTGGACAAAGTTCGACAACAGACCGCGATGTCTCACGACTTACCAATTCACGCGACTTACATGTCCTAGCGATTGCGAAACGAATTTACAAAAAAAAAAACTATCGAGGTGCCAATAACGGTGGCCTCAATCTGGACAATAGAATGCAAGAAAATATGCTGAGGGATACGTACTCTCAAAAAACGACGAAAACAAAAAGTTGTCTCAAGAAGAAACAGATTCTTGTTAGAAAAAATTCTAAATCAAAATCAAAATATTTTATTTCACATAGGCCTCGATGGGCACTTATAAAACCGTCGACAAAAAGGTGCACGGTTCGGGTTGGTCGTTTCCTATGGAGAAGAACCGGCAAGAAACTCCATGGTTACTCTTTTTTTTAATTAAGCCAATTACTGACATTGAAGACATATAGTTAACAAAAATAATCAAAGCGCACGAAACTTCTGCATAGAGAAGTTCTGAGTATTTTGTGTGTACATAAATAAATACATAAAGAAAACTATGAAAATATCAGAAAAGATCGTGGAAGGAAAGATGTGCCAATATTTAATCTACCAATTCTGAATATTTAAGAAATTGCGTTTTATTTTAAACCAATTCTATGACGTCACAGTCTAATGTAATACCTCTTGAACATAACTGGTATCATCCAATTCTCACCTGTTTTGCTACAAAGTATATCATGTTTGCATAGTATCTTCAGCACCAAAGTTTACATAACATGTAGTTGTTGTTAGAAATGGTTTAAGAAAATCATAAATCGCCGATCACGAATGTTTGCGCAAAAACCTCATGATACTTGTAGATCTATTTTGACTGATGACTAGTTTCTGCAATTAACTAGAGCTGAGCTATTAAACGGGGCATTTCCAGCGTAGAATATTGGCCATATGGCTGGTCATGGCTGTGTTCGGGAAATTCGCCCTCATCGCCTATTACTGTTGTCGTAGCTCTGCAGTCGTGTACGCTGGAGTACTTGTATCCTGTACCCAGGCGTTTTTACCCAGTAAATAATTGGGAGCCACAAAATCACCTGGAGTATAAATTATGATATTTTCATCGTCATCGTCATTAAATCAGTTAATTTTTGAAATATTCTTCCTCGATTGATATACATTCGATTTGGAACTGTTAAATGTGAGCTTGCAAACGTTTTATCGACTATTTTTAGGAGCGTTTCGGGCCATCAAACGAACATTGAACGCATGTAACGTGTAATTTTAGCAGAGTTTAGTGCCGACACGGTTGTTCCATTATTTTCCATATCGATGATTGTCTCGCCAAGCATTTCATTCGTTACGTTCTTAGCTTTAGTTTCGGTTTGGTATGCTTCAAATATTTTGGAAAGTGTTTCTTATTGTTCCATTTTCTGCAGATCAACATTTCTGTCATCAATATCTCTAAAATTCTCTCACTTAAATTCTTTAGTATCAACTGATCGAATACCATAAGTTATCGCAAATGTTATGGATTCCTTAATAAATTCCAGACACATCGACGTGTCATAAATGCATGTAGATAAAATGGCTTCTACCATACGAGTATTCACTACACTGCGAATGTCCATCAGCATACCAATGTGAAAATGAAGTGAAACCCTAACTATGTTGGTAACATTGTACGTATTGAAATAAAATCTATTTCTTTGAATTATAAAACCCGTTAGGAATTTAAGTCTCTGTCGTACTGTACTAAACATGTTACTTTAGTGCCAAGCGGCGAACTCTTAGACAAATTGAATCGAGCCATTCTAAGAAGCCACATTTAACATACCAACCTATGCAACTGCATCAGTAAACACTCAACTTAGTATTCAGGATTAAAGTGTCAAGAATGTAAAGCGCCCACGATTTGGCTTATCAGTTGTCAGTCAATTTGCATCCAGCGGGTGACGTACTGACGTGTGAACAGTAGCCTCACCTGCCTTGCCTTCGGCTGGTTCAGTCGATCGGACTGCTGCGAGCATACCGCACGCATATCGCTCCTCAAATAAATCTACATACGCACATCAGAATGTTTTATCGTATTTGTCCGCGAAAATAAACGCTCCAACATTATCAGTGTGAGTTTGTTAAAAAAGATTGAGGAAAAAAATAATATTCCCAAGTGTTAAAGATTGTTATAAAAACAATATGAGATAAACAGTGGTACGTCAAAGCGTGGGCTACGATTTAATCGGAGATTAGTGTTATCGAGCGCCTGGTTCTTGTGGGTGACGAGGGACTGACAGGAGTCTGGATATCATGGCTCGTCTTGCCAACAGTGCCGCACATCTGTGCCAGCGGCTGCAGGAGCTGTACCCTCATAAGCTGCAGCTGGCTAGCAAACAGGTTCATCAAAATCATAATGTAAATATATTTTGAATTTACATTTAGCTCTGAAATGGAGATGATTTTCAGGATGATTTATTTCAGGCCATGATGATGGTTAGTTTTTGTTTTTCTAGTTTTCAAGAGTAGTGATCGATTTTGTCAAAACCTATAAAAAAATATGGACAGCTTTGAAACTTTCTTTGTCCAAACCAGAAACTTTAGATGGTTCAAGTTACGACAGGTCACAGGATGTCTGCCATTTCTAAAACTGTATACGGACGTCTGATTTCACACCATATCCGTTTAAGTTTCCAATGCATCGAGCAATATGCAAACCCTTTCATTAACCGTATATTTTTATTATACGTCCAGCAGTGGACGTATTTTGGCTGAAATGATGATGATGATGATAAAACTAAGTATTACGTACATACAAATAAAACCACGCCTTTTATTATTAATTACTTTTTATTTATTCATATTTCAAACATGCAACAACTAATATTTATCTCTAATTAAATCAAGAACACCTATTCAACAACCAAGTATTACAAAACACTTCAAATTAAAAATGCAAATGCCAATAGCAGAACCAACAAGATCTTGTATCTCCTTTGTAAAATCGTTTACAATTAGCCGGTAGAGTCTGTCGCAAAGACAATAACTTCTTTTGTTTAATCATCCGCTGCATTGTTATCACAGTCAATAGTGTCGAAATTGGACTCAAGGCTCCGTTATCGAGATGTCCTTTGTTCATGTCGGCCACGGGTAAGGTTCTCTATGGTCTTAATTACGAAATTTGAATTGAATCTGCGTCTAATTACTGTAATGGTGCAGAAACTTTTTAAGTTTCTTCATTATTGGTATATCGTAAGCTATCATCGATAGCATCATCTTCATCTTTGAAAAACTTTGCACTTTGTATGCTACATAAAGAAACATTCACTGTTATCAGCACTGTACTAAGAGCACCTGAATCTTCATCTGCTTACAGTTTTTGTCATCTTTTTCTCAGTCGTGCGTTGGTTCATATGTGAGGCCATCGCCTTGTCACCTCGTCTTCGTTGATAGCATTGTCTTTGACCCTCGCAAAGGTCTTCAATTGTGTAAGTGTTTAGAACCGCTGCTTTTAATTTGGATTTCATAATTTCAAATATAATAGGAGTGCCCTCTTTTTTCTGCCCTTCGGCTCTGACAGAAGTTACCCAATCGTTATCATAATCAAATCCAATAATTGTGAAAGTATTAACTGCGCCGCATATCGTTTTATTATTATTTTATTAATGATATTCATCCATATCCACTTTAATTATCTCTATCGTACGTACATTCTGTAGTACTTAATCCGTATCATTAAGGAAATGGTAATGACAATTATGTGTGAATGTTTATTGGTCGTATCGTTGTGGTTGATTTGCATAACGTGGGACCTGACGATTTGAAGACATTTTAAAATCCAGACACTGGGTATACTTCAAGAAATAAACAAATCAACAATGTCTCGTTTTCCTTATTAGTGGCAAGATAACTAATCATATTAGACCTTCCTTCTCTGCTTTATAAGAAGCAATAAATGAAACCCTTCCTAGAATCGAGATAAGCTCGCAGCTGACCGTTCAACCGCCTGCGCCGACGCTCGACGGTTAGTAGACTATGTTCCAATTCCAATATTTGCTAATTCGTGTGAATCTCGTTCAACATTTAGCAAACCCTTCTATTTCGATCTGAGGTATTTTATATAACACTATAAACGATAACTCATCATCATCATTTCAGCCGAAAGACGTCCACTGCTGGACATAGGCCTCCCCCAAGTGTCGCCACATTGACCGGTCCCGTGCGTCTCGCATCCAGCGGATCCCTGCAACCTTTACGAGGTCATCGGTCCACCTAGTGGGAGGCCTTCCAACGCAGCGTCTTCCGGTTCGCGGTCGCCACTCCAGAACTTTTCGGCCCCATCGGCCATCCGTTCTGCGAGCAATGTGCCCTGCCCACTGCCACTTAAGTTTGGCTATTCTTCGGGCTACGTCGGTAACTCTGGTTCTCTTGCGGATCTCCTCATTTCTGATTTGATCACGCAAGGAAACTCCGAGCATAGCCCTCTCCATTGCCCTTTGGGTGACTTTCAGCCTTCTGATGAGGCCCATTGTGAGCGACCACGTTTCGGTCCCGTATGTAATCACTGGCAACACACACTGGTCATAGACTTTCGTCTTGAGACACTGCGGTAAGTTGGACGAGAAGATACCACGCAACTTCCCGAACGCTGCCCAGCCGAGTCGGATTCGACGATTGACCTCTTTCTCGAAGTTAGACCTACCTAACTGGACCGTTTGTCCCAGGTAGACATAATCGTCTACAACTTCGAGTGTAGAGTCTCCGATCTTGATAGGAGTGGGTGTTACATGGGCATTCAACATGACTTTGGTTTTGTCCATGTTCATTTTAAGACCCACTCTTTCGGAAGCTCTACTGAGGTCATCGAGCATTGTACTGAGGTCCTCCATGGTCTCAGCCATGACCACTATATCGTCGGCAAACCGAAGGTGAGAGATATACTCGCCATTGACGCTGATGCCTAGCCCTCTCCAGTCCAGAACCTTGAAGACATCCTCCAGCGCAGCGGTGAACAGTTTCGGAGATATGACGTCTCCCTGTCTCACACCTCGCTGCAGAAGGATAGGTTTCGAGGTCTGGTCCTGAATGGTGAGGTCGGACTGACATGGTGGCGTTTTTGTACAAACTCTCCAGCACCTCGATGTACCGATAGTCGATTTGGCACCGTTGGAGAGACTGCAGTACAGCCCAAGTCTCGATCGAATCGAAGGCTTTCTCGTAGTCCACAAACGCCAAGCAGAGGCAGGTTATACTCTTCGGTCTTCTGTATAACCTGGCGCAGCGTATGTATGTGGTCTACGGTGCTAAAGCCTTTTCGGAATCCGGCTTGTTCGGGAGGCTGAAAATCGTCAAACCTGCGCGCGAGACGATTCGTGATGACTCTTGAAAACAGCTTGTAGACATGGCTTAGAAGTGAGATGGGCCTATAGTTCTTCAGCCGGGCATTGTCGCCCTTTTTGAAGAAGAGTACCACCACACCCCTGCACCATGCCTGCGGCGTTTTCCCCTCGAGTATGACGGAATCAAACAGCTTCTGAAGGGTCTTAAGTACCGGTTTTCCACCTGCCTTCAGTAGTTCGGCCGTAATTCCGTCCTCACCCGGTGCCTTGTTGTTTTTAAGCTGTTTCAGAGCCATCCTAATCTCGTACAGGCTGACATCCGGAATGTCTTCGGTATAGTGTCGGGTCAGTCTAGCTCTTGGGTCGTTAGCTAGATTTGCAACGGGTTTACTGGTTGAAGTGTACAACTGCCCATAAAAACTCTCGATCTCCCTCAGCAGCTCCGGTTTGGCGGATACGATCCTGCCATCGTCGGTCTTCAGTTTCGTGAGCTGGCTCTGCCCAATAGCCAGATCTCTTGAAAAAACCTTGGAGCCTTTATTCCGCTCAATAGCGTCTTTAATACGCTCGGTATTAAAGCGGCGGAGGTCGCGTTTCAAGGATTTAGAGATCCGTCTATTGAGCTGCCGGTATTTCCACGCCTCGTCTGAAGACTGCAGGATCATCTCGCGCCGCTCCTTCATGAGCTCGAGAGTATGATCAGAGAGTTTTTTGTTCTTCTGTGCACGACGTGTCTTGAAGAACTTAGACCCAGTCGTATGGACAGTTTCCACGAACCCATCGTTGCATTCGTCCACTGAGCTTCCTAGGCACTCGAAACGATTCTGGAGTTCAAGCTGAAAGCTCTCGGGGTTTTGGATCTGGATTTGTGCTGGACGGAGCGTAGACTTCATCAGTCGAGACCTTTCAAGCTTTATATTGATGTTCAATGTGCCTCTTACCATGCGGTGATCGCTCCCGGTTTTCACCGAATTGATCACAGAGACATCATTGAACATTTGCTTCTTGGTTGACATGATGAAGTCAATCTCATTTTTAGTTGCACCATCGGGACTCTGCCAGGTCCACTTCCTGTGCTCACGCTTTCTGAAGAAGGAGTTCATCATATAGAGGCCCTCCTTCTCCATAAAACTAGCCAGTTGGTGACCCCGGTGGTTCCGACGTCCAACCCCAAATTGCCCCACCTGCAGCTCATCCCCGTCTCGTTTGCCCAGTTTCGCGTTGAAGTCCCCCATGACAACGGTGAAGTGAGTTTTGAAACCATGCAGGGCTTTAGAAATATCCTCATACATGGTCTCCACTTCGTCGTCGGGGTGTGCCGAGGTCGGGGCGTAGACCTGTATGACCTTCAGCGAATATCTTGAGGATATTCTGAGTATAAGGTACGCCACCCTGGTCGACACACTCTCGATCTTCACCACGTTATTCACGAGGGACTTGTGGACGATAAACCCAACACCACCCTGGGACTGCCGGTCACCCTCTCGGAAATAGAGCAGGTTGCCGGATTTCAGGATTATCGTATCCTCCCCCTCTCTTCGGACTTCAGATAATCCCACAATACTCCATCGCAGCCTGCTCAGTTCCTCTTCGAGTTCCGTTATCTTCTCGTCGTTCCGGAGTGTACGCGTGTTGTATGTTGCCAGGTCAAGTCGTCGGTATAGGCAGCCTGATCCCGTCCGGAGATTCTTCGCACCCCTTGCCACGCCGTAACCTCGACCGCTACCATAGTCGAGGGTAGACGGGCTGCCGGGTACTAGGGGCCATTTCTTGGTTGCGCTCATCATTGGGGGGGTTTTGCCATAATCGCCACGCTTGGCAGACGGGTTGGCGATCGCAGTACGGTTGTTATATACCGCAGAGAACGCTGCTGCCCATTCTCTGGTAAGTCCCTTAGTCGCCTCTTACGACACCCACGGGAAGATATGGGATGGTGCTATTCTTTTACGTCCGACACCATACGGAACGATAACTGTAATAAAATATTGTAAATCGATTACTTGTTTGATGTTTTTATTGATTCTTCTAAGATTTCTAAGCCTTCTCTAAGCTCAGTATTGGCGATATTGTATTTATTGGATTGTATGAACTTAGAATGATGGATTGTAAAATAATTACGAGATTATGCTTTAGCATTATTTTTGTAATAATCGTAAAATTGCAAAAAAAAAATATATAAAAAAAATTGGTCTGATTAGATGTTTCTTAGTGGGTAGTTCATTGTTTGAAGCTTATAACGGCATCTCAGTAATACAAAGGAGACATTCAACATGTCTCCTTTGTATTAATGAGATGCCGTTATAGACAAGAATGGAAGAAGAAGATGTGCTAGACGCCAAATAAATTGGGATAAGAGCAGTAGAATGATTATTGCTGAGCAGTAACACAAGTTCAATGTATTCTATTGCCGTACTACCCACATTGCACAGCACATGATAACATAACATCACGCCTGTTATCCCGGTAGGCAGAGGTATACCTAATAGTACATCCACATTTCGCCAGTTATGTTTAGTCAAATGTAATAGGGGGCGAGCCTATTGCCATCAACCGGGCACGAATCCAGACTCCGTGGCTGCTACTGTACAACATGTATAGAAAATAATACTTTAGTGATCCGTTCCAGTTCATTTGACAAAAGTTTGTAAAGCGTCCATATGTTAGTATGCCTACTGAGCCGTGAACAACAATAAAACGTTCACAGACTGAAACGATAAAAATAACCGATAGTGAATGGAAGTCGTTACTACAATTGAGCATAATTGGCATCCGCATGAAATTCACGTGAACCTACAATGGGCAATTTCCCGTAATTAACGGTTAAGTATTCACGTGCTGGATCAATTTATAAACAATTATGATTTTCCTTTGTGTCACTGAAGGGGAAAACTGAAGGTATGATAAGTACTACAGGGTAAGCAACATAATCGGCCCCGTAATCATCATCATCATTCTCCAGCTCTTGTACCAATTTATTTGAAGTCGGTCCAGCGAAATTATCTCTTCCAGACGTCAGTGTAGTAGTCATCCCCTTTCTAGATACATACAATATATAATCCCCGAAGGGTTAGGCAGAGGTGTACCTAATAGTAAACCCACATTTCGCCAGTTATGTTTAAGTCCCATGTAATAGAGGGCGAGACAGTTGCCAACATCCGGACAAGAAAACAAATTCCGTGGCTGCTATTGAGAATTTCCATTTGTCTTTTGATTGCTTTCACTCAGGCTTCACGTCTGGGAAAGATGAAGAGATCGACCTTATCCACGACGCGGGCCAAGTGCAACTTGATAGATGTCACATAGCTTTGAAGACTGAAGTTGTTCCACTTATATTAATCAAACTAAACGACTCCATATTAAAACACAACACAATAGACACTTGCGTTATGTCTATAGCCAATGTATTTAATTAATCCCGCCTCAATTTGGTCGATTCGCCGTATTGCTATTTTTATCGTACCGGGAATCGCTTAGCCCGTGCTGTGTTATGAACATTTTTCGCGATGTTTTTCCGTGAATTGTATCTATCGTAGTATGTTGTGTCTGTTTGTGGTTTCTGCGTGGTGGGCTAGTGATATGATACTGGAGGTGAAGGCTTGACCGTGTAGACTAGTGGCCTTCCTGCGGCTTTGTCTGTTATTGTATATTTATACAGTTATTGTAGGATCATTCAACTGTTTTTTACACTAAGTGGGCTTGCGTTGGCCGCAACTCGTTTGATGTGAAGTGATACTACAGCCTAAAGAGGAGCACGCTTGCCTAGAAGAAACTGATTCACTCGAACTTTGAAGAGATCCAGATTATAATGATCGAAGTTCGAGTGAAGCCAGCGGTGAATTCCACCTTCCACCATAAATGTGGAAGCATAGCGCTTTGTTCGGGTCTGTGGAACCATAACCATAAAAGTGACGCTCCGCCGTATCTCGGTTCGTCCTATAATGTTCCCACTGGTGGGACAAGCCTCTCTGCGAAAGATAGTGTGATTGGTAGATGTCACATGTCTTCGATTTCTTGGTTCTAACACATGCTGATCATTCTTTACCGTTTTGGAAGCCTGGGTTAGAACTTCAGGTCGACGTTTCCATTGGCTAAAAATTACTATTGTGTTCGTAGAATAGAATTAAGTAATTGTTTATTTGTATTTTGTGCGAATCACTGTAATTGTGTTTATCTCACTATTGTTTTCACGACAGCTTTAATTAATTTTCAGATAATTTTACATTCATTCATATACCGTATTGCGTACCTGTAGTACCGTCTTGACTTACCATTTGTTCTACTTTCTTTACTTTAGTTAAGACTTGTACCTTGACTTTAATTTGACATTAAACTGTTTCTCCTAATTATTATTCATTACCAACATGACAGTTGTTGACAGTTGACAGTGTACCGTTCTAAAGTGTGTTGTTAGCCCAGATAATTATAGTGCTGTATGGTCCTCTTAGCGCGTGACTGTGGCTTTAATCGGATCTAACGCCGCCATCTTTGTTTTTTTAATACTCACTTATTTACGTTTTTCAACAGCACCCTCCTTGCAATGTCATTTTAGCCCCAAAAGAACCATGCAGTACTGTACTTACTTGTTTAAAAGAAAAAAAATGCAAAAAGAAGTAAGTAGTTATCAAAATGTACATACCTCACTTTGCAGCAGTAATCAGTTTGTTATATGAAGCAGGGCCATTCACAGTAATCCACGATATAAAAGATTGAATAACAAAGATTACACTTGTAATAGAAGCCACCATACGCACTAAGGTAGGTATCTTGTACTACCTTCCTTGTCACATTATGAGAATTTCACTTGAAACCGTAGTCATTTGAACGTTGGTGTCAACTGTACATACTTTATTCCATGTGTTATCTTCGTATCAGCATATACAGCGGTAATTTCTTGGACTCCATATTGACCATTACTGACTGTAGTCTTGGAGACGAATAATACTCTTATCGTAGTTCGCTGATATTTGTTAAGTGCTATAGAATTCTGCTTGGGTTTTCTTAAAAACAGCAATGTTTATTTGCTTTACTAACTAATATTTATGTAGCCTGTCGTATTACCCAGTACTAACTGGGTTGTGGTGGTCAGACAGGTAGTCGCTCCATGTAAAATACTGGTATTCAGCTGCATCCGGTTAAACTGGAGGCACACTCCAACATAGTTGGGAAAAGGCTAGGCTGATAATGATGTATGTTTCCAGTCCGCTGCTGTCTGCTTTTTCGAAATATTTCTCAGTAACATTCTGGTTTAGGGCGTTGCTAAAGGTGATTGGGTCAAATATAGGTACTCCTCTGGCTTTGTCAATACCATTGACCATGCGTGATATTATGTCAATGTCCGTAAATCAAGTATACAACAAGTAACAAGACGCTGTTGCAAGCGCGATGATCGCGGGTTGCCTGGAGAATGCGGGTGGATGGAAAATAAATTGTTAAGAGCAGACAAATCTATCTGACCTCTTTCTTTGTCTTTTGCTACGCGCACTACTGGAACTGAAAACACACTGGAACACTCGATCATGGCGCTTGCAACAGCCTCGAAATATCGGGAACTCAAAATAATGAACAATCACAGAAGATATCCCGTAAGTGACAGTATAAGTTTAGTTGTAAACCGTGAAAGCTTAAAACAGTGTTTGATTATCAATCACATTGATGTAGCTGTGGTATTACAAAAAATATCTTACTATAATAATAGAATTTTTATCGACCGAAGATAAAAATCATTCAACATTCATGCATGTCTGACAAACAGTCGGACACCGTCCACTATGCCGGAACAAAACAATCTTATCACTTATTGAAAAAAAACTGAAACATTTAAACAAACTTGCCAACGTAGATTCAAGCTTATCCGTTTAGGATAAAGTTACTTTCTGCTTGCACAACATACTGAAGAACTCTGAAACATTTATTTATTAACTTATCATCGGAAAATGCATCTTATAAATTAAGGATAGAGAGGTATTTACCGTGTACATGTTCTGGTTAGTCAGCAGTTTGCATACCAACGGTCGGAAAGTTATTTGTTTATTTATTTAAATGAGTATTGATAGCAATGTGCTGGCTCTTAATGTAAACACAGTATAGTAATCAGTATTACATAATGAGTAATAGATATAATTTAATGGGTGTGGTCCAGTTATGTGGCAAGGCCATGTGGTTCAAGCGCCATGGTACAACTAGCATAGATAAATATATATCGGCACATGATGACCTAAAGAGGTCACCAGGATTGTGTCGGAATATAGCAGTTCCTTATGGGTCGTAGTAACGACAGCGGTTCACGTTCATGATCTGTCATCTAATGGCAGCAGCCACGGCAACCAACGTTACGACCCTCCACTACAGTGACAGTCATCAGCCAGTGTCACTCTTATCCGACCTTTTTCAGAAGTTCTTTCTTCTTTTTTCTTTATTCTTTTTTTAAAAACGTTGCCCCGCACACTAGGAATTTCTCCTGTATCGTGAGTGCGTTTACAAACATTTAAACTCACATACACAAAGAGCCAGACCCAGAACAACTATCAGTAGGCCATACAGTCAATCGCTCAGTCACTGCGCCAACCGTGCAGTCGAGTTCTTAGTAACTTCCGTAACAAACAGATGGCGCCACTTGGTGCGCCGTCAAATGCAAAATATGTAATTACAGTAGCACTACGATCATTAAGGGTTACTGATTGATTGCACACGGCATAAAGATGGTGGTTGACCACTTCACCCCAAAAGAGTGAAAAGTGGTCAAATGGCAATGTTGTCAACTGTATTGTCGGTGCCCAGTATTACCTGACTTCTCTTAAGGTGCGATCAAACTGTCTGGAATGGGCTTCGGACTAGCTGCAGACGCTGGACTTTACCGATATAACATAACATCACGCCTGTAATCCCCGAAGGGTTAGGCAGAGGTGAACCTAACAGTGCACCCACATTTCGCCAGTTATGCCATGTAGGGGGTGGGCCTGTTGTCATTAATCGGGCACAATTACAATACAGATTCCGTGGCTGCTACTGAGCAATTCCAAATGGGAAAGACCAATAACACTGCACCTAATAATAATCGAATCCTGGACTTCATGCTCAGCAGTTGCTGAGTTGCAGTTGCTAACGAGGCAGATATTTCAGTACAGTATCAGTCAACATCCAGGCGTCTGGAGTCAGGTCCGGTCTGACTGCACCTTTACAAAGTAGAAGAGAGGAAAAGTGGTCATGTCATGTAGTGGACTGTACATGGCACTTGTAGAGAGACTATTTATGTGTCAATGTATTCTAACCCAAACATCATCTGCCTAGCCTTTTCCCAACTATGTTGCGGTCGGCTTCCAGTCTAACCGGATGCAGCTGAGTACCAGTATTTTACATAGAGCGACTGCCTATCTGACCTGACCTCCACAACCCAGTTAGTACTGGGTAAAACGATACCCCTTGGTAAGACCGGTTGTCAGACATTTGGGTCACTGACTACCTAACGACTGTCAAAGATCTACAAATGTCAGCCGGGATAAACGCTTTACGTGCTTTCCGAGGCACGGAGGAAACTCGGTATGTAATGAGTGGTTACCCATCCACAGACCAACCTAGGCAAGCACGGCTTAACCTAAAAATCGACTCAAGCGGCTGTTATTATGTAGCCACGAGCTCCTCTAACCCAAAGATAGTTCACGCTTGCGGTCTTTCAGGAGACCAATATTTTTGCTCTGTGTCAATATAACACGTAATAAATTCTTGAATGACATGTCTATATTTACCTTACCTCTTCCAAGTGAACTTGAGCAAAACATATTTGTTAGGTCTTTATCTGATACTCTGAGAGTGACATATAAACTAACGTAAGTCATGAAAGTTCTTTCATCTTATTATTGAACTACAAAGCTGTTGCCCGCGACCTTCATCGGCGTCAAATTAATAAAAAAAATATACCTCTCTTTTTCAATCTCTCCTAATTCTTTTTCTAAAATAAAAGTAGCCTTAGTTAGTCCTGATAATATCGGCTATCCGCCAGTAAAAGTCCTGTCAAAATCGGTCTAGCCGTTTTGGCGATTAGCCGGAACAAACAAACAGACAGACATTTTTTTTTTATAAATACTGTATATACTTTCATATGCATTCAGTAAAAAGCGGTTTTTTTGAAATTACAAACACACTTCAATTATATTTATTTGTTTAGGTGTTCAGGTCCTTCTAGAATAAAAAGGAAAACGATGTTACGTAAGAAACTTATGTATATTTCGTATAGAAAATGCATAAGTACGTCATACGAAAGTACTTCAGATTATGTACCTTAATCACCCTCTTACAAACCTAATGGTCAATTAGTTTTAAAACAATATTCTAACAATCAATTTCTATAACATAAAAGAAAACTTAAATCAAAACTAATGCTTTTACAGTTGAACTGTGTATTTATTTACAAAACATCAGTTCATTTACTTTTATAATATCCATTATTTGTTAACAATTCTCATGCAATTGTCTTTCTTAAATTATTATTGATTAGAACACTCACAATATTATTAACGTAAAACAATAATCTATTCTGTATTAAGTCACGGTCAAGATGACGTAGCTATCTATAGGTACGGGGTGGAATGGACACCGACCCGAAAACGCTTGCCACGTATTCAGTACATCATTCTGAGCCAACCTACATAGAAATTGTTCATCGTTGACTAAAAAAAAATCAGCTGTTTCCTACAAAAGTGCAATGCCGGCACGGTCAAAATGTATGGAACAGCTGCTTTTTTTTAATAATAATCGATGAAAAATTTGTGGGGGGGGGCCAGAATGATGTACTGAATACGTGGTAACCGTTTTCGCGTCGGTGTCGGGATTCCACCCTGTATACTAGCCTATATTGTCCCACTGCTGGACAAAAGCCTCCCCCTCCTATGTTCACACACTTAACGTGGCCAGTCTCTTACATGAGAGTCAAGTCTTCCATCCATCTTTGTCTTGGTATGTCGTATGACGTACATTCCAATAAAAATCTTATTTTTAGGAAGGATATACATCCTAATAGATAATAACGTAATCGATCGTCTCCGACCCTGTGATAATAATCCCCTCGTATCTTTAGACTTAGAGAACTGCATCATTTTTGTGTGTAGGTAAAGTAAATAACAGTGTGATGACGATCAATCAGTAAGTGACAGGAAAGGGCTTTACTTGTCACCAACCTAAATCACGTGTTTGGGTAAAATTAGGCTTGCTATGATTGTACACAAATAAGTAGGATTTTCTTCATGTTATCATAATTGTGATGTCTGTGAGATGTGTTTGTTATTTCGTCATTTTCTATCCGTAACATCTACAAAAGGATAATTATATGAAATAAACAAATTATAAAATAAAATTGAACCTAAAACAATTCAAATAATAAAAATGACTGTGCACATAGCACTTTGTGTCATTGCTTGATCAGCCGTAAAATTAGGCAAATGCAAGAGCCGAGTAATTATGATTAGAAGCACAGGGAAAAAAACTTTGTATCGCTTTCCTACATTGATGGTATTTGGTATGTCATTACTAGAAGACACAAGCAGGCATCAGAGACTATTGAAGACGCGTTTTCTCAGTTCTATGTCCACCTAATAATGTTAGTTCTAGTGATATATTAAACAAGCTCACACAAATATCTAACAACAATATAGCAAACACCGGTTAACACAGGGTTATTCCCTGGTTAGCACAGACTGAACACTTGACATTACATGATTAGTTTGATAAGTAAAGCCAGCTAATATCTGTGGCCTACAGGCAAAGATAAACAGAATAAACTCCCGTCCTGAAAATGGCTTTGTTTTACTGGTTGTTCATCAAGTTGTTTACATATTTATATCTGTTGGATTCAGATTGCTGACTCAAGTAGTCTTAACCTCTTGATATTTGACAGTTTGAGTTGCTTATAAACATCGTTACAGTCATGTTGTAAAATTTTACTGTCCAAAAATTTGCTAATGGTTTAATATTATGTTATGTTGTATCCTAGAGCTGACTTCAGTCAAAAAACTTAGAAAAAATTCTCTCTAAAGCTTAAAATGTTGAGCTTATGGTGTTCTCTCCAGTTTCTACCTTTCCTCAGTCTGGTTACTGTAATGTCAAGCGGGAGTTTACTAAACCCATTTAAATGGCTCATGTGTCCATTACATACAATAGAAAGTACCCATGATGGCAACCGCAGTAAATGAACAACATCGATTACAACAAAATCCATCACATAAAGAGCCACCTGTCTCCTAGTTACCGCTGGGTAGACGACATTGCAAGAATGCAATCAATCCGTACCGTTTGCGATACCGTAACGTTCCACACTACTCTTTAGATACGCCTTGTGGCTCACAAGTGCTGCAATGACACTGTAAACCACGATTGTCAAGGAAAAAGATGGATGAGGTTCGTTCAATCGATCGTGGTTATTTTGCATACTGCAGACATGGCCAGACCAGTCCTACTTTAGCTTATATGGGCATAAAGATGATAAAAAATCAATTTATAATGCAACTTTGAAGAATAATTATTGAAAAGCACAACATTCCTCAGTTTTGTGATAAGATAATCATAACAATTACAGGTCGATGCTACTGCCCAAAACAACATTAAACAATGCTAGCTGATAGCCAATCTAACAGAAGCGACATTAAATTCTTCTTCGATAAAAAAAAACAACCGCATATTACCAGTGTTGCAGTAATCGGTAATGCCCAAAGATGCTATCACCATTTTTAATCACCTTAGTAACTAACTACTTGTGGTACACAGGTGTCTTCCGATAAACGTTGATTGATAATAACCAGTACACAATCGACGGGAATCAATCATGTAATATTGTGTATGATAATCAGCGGCCATTGTTATTGTTTACTAGTGAGTGGTCACTCGCAGGACGCGTGGTTGGCAGTTATTAAAGTGTTAATTTGTATCTACGTCGGTAGATAATGTGTTGATAAGTTCCGGCTGAAGGGTATTATCATGTACTGCTGAAAGTTGATGGAAAACAATATGGGGAATGTGGGATTTTTGGCAATACGGCTTAAGTCAAAGGTAAAATTTTACTTACTTACGTAAAGCTTACAATTCACGCAAGACTGCTTGGTTTCAAATCTGAAATTAAACCTGTAGATGCAGAATTAATATTCAACTACCCACTTTCGATTGAAAACTAAAAACCTGACATAAAACTCGATTCAAAAGTGATTTCAAGACTCCCATCTGTCGGCTCTAAACGATACACAAAACGTATTACAATATTGTGTATGAGATAAACCCACTGTTATTCTATTACAGAAAAAAAACTTGTGTTTAGTTAGCTATTCGACGGCTTTAGAAAAATTAGTTCCTCCCGTAAATTAATACCTTACATTAATTTAAAAAAGAAAGCCAAGTTTAAAGCTATCACTCAACCCAGTCGTGATCCCAAGGTGATGCCATGACGGCTGATGACCGAACATAGTCCACATTCGGGAGTCATTTATTACCACTGTTTATATACTTTATATACGCGTGACGTATTTGTTTAGCGTTTGTATATATGTAAATGTGTACACAGTTTATTGTTATACCTACGTAACGTTTTATTGACCGGAGAAATCGATTTCATGTCGTAGAAATGGGAGTTTGATTTTGATGTTACATTGGCTTTTTGAATCCGCTGTCTGAATCTGTGGAAATATAAAGCTCAAACGATGTGAAAGTCAAAACGTTTGTTTCAATTTAACCAGCTACAGGCACTTTTGAATAATTTCATGGTATTAGTCAGGAAATCGAAGCCATCATTTCTAAACGTAGTACGTACGTATCACACTGAGAAGAACATGCTCTTCCAAATATCCAAATTATAGCTGTACGTACAAGGATTTTTTGCAGTTTGTCCTAAATCGGAACTGACGTTATTATCTTGCTTTTCAATACTTTTAGCAAAACAATTGCGCAAAGGTGCATCAATAGCGCCTCTCATGTTTTGGCGTTTATATGACGCCCGTTACCGTCATTTAGACGCCGAAAGATTCTTATAAAGAAAAATCATATAGATCAGTTTTAAAACTAGCTAAAAACGACTGACTAAGCGTTTGCTTGTGGTCAGATCAGTTCAGTTTGGAATATTATGTCATCAATCTTAATATGGTAGCTCGCTAAATGACGAGGCACATGTCTAGCACTAGCTAAGAGCTAAGCAAAAAGTTGACATCTGTCAATATTACCTACGTAAGAAAGACGTAGATGTTACGTGCCCGTTACGTGATTATAAGATAAATGCGGGCAGATGTAATTGCCAACATAATATACGTACGTACGAAGATATAGCGTGTGTCAAATATTTACGTATTTGTAAGACAGTAATCCGTCACGAATGAACTTGTCTAGTGTCTACACAGTGATGTATTAGGCTATCTTTCTTATCAGCGTTTCTTTTGGAAATTTCGTTTAGGAATGACCTTTCACCACTAGCTTTAACAAACTTTGACACAGAAGTTACGACTTCCGACACTACCTGTCTCATTTAGACTTATATTTGGGATACAAGCAGTTCTGCTGCATTTGGTTAGATTTCAAGAGAACCCCAACATAGCTAGGAATAAGATAGGTGGATAATGATCTGGGATACAATCAGATGCTTGTGAATTTCTCCCTACGAGATACTAACGTAATTGATTCTTTCATAATAGGCAATTGTAGTCGCCCAGCTTTTTAAAAGACTAACTAGTAATAAACTAAAAACAAACAGTAATAAAAATTATTTTTTGATGATTATTCCGTTGATTGGTATGTAACTTTTACATTGACGACATCTTAACATTTCAATTTAAAAAATAATCGACAAATCTAATTCCTTAACAGACTTCGTTGAACAAAAGTTTTATTTACTGACGCACTAAGGTTGTTTGGGACTCAGTAATTGGTCCCGTGTTGACACAAGTGTCGATGGCCGCCATTGTGTAGGTGGCGCGTGCGCATTTATCGATACATGGTAACCAGACGATGGTAAGGATGTGTTCAGATGGTTAGTGTAGTTTGCGTGACAACTGGCGAGTTCGTCTGCCTAGTCTTTTTCCTAAGTTGGGGTTGCCTTCCAGTCTAATCAATGCTATTATTTTACATGGAGCGACTGCACGAAAACTGACAACTGGGGATGTTCTGAAAGATTTTCTCAGCTTGCTGTTTGGCTAGCTTTGCTTTGAAAAGTGCAACATCATCTTGTTTTAGTGATGTTCCTGTTATATTATTATGTGATTCAGCATTTCCAAACTATTCTAGACATGTAGCAGACGGACAGTGTTTGTCTGTATAATATTCCGCATGAAAAGGTGGGTTTAGATCAAACGCTTACTCATCTAATCAAATTCTGTGCGTAAGAGCGTTCTTTAGTTATTCTATGTATACTAAAATATCAAGAATATCGAGCTTACTCATGCACGTTTGGTCTAAATCAGCCTTAATGGATATCATTCAACGCTCAGGTGATAATATTTATTCTGCAGCCAAAAAAATACAACTACAAAACGTTATTATGTTAAAACCTATCATTTGGCACGTTGGTGTAAACACGCCTCAATTGAAACCGCGCACTTGTGTTAATAAAGACGATCGCTATTGTCTAAAGAAACACGATTCCACAGACTGCTATGTATTAAATGAAAAAACACAATTTATTGTCCATAGCAACTGCTTTCAATTATATTTGTATCTATGGAAAAGTTTCGATGCAAATACCGTATATGGAATAAATACCTAGGTCATGCTGTATAATTATCCATTGTTCTAAAATTATTCTTCCTATAATTAATAGTACTATTTCAAAGTAATGATTGCTGTGTAATTTTGTAGTTCTTTGACAATTAGTTTCAAATAACTAATAGGACTCTAAATTGTCTGGTTCTAATCATAGCTTAATTCGAAACGGACACGTGTATTTATTTATGTATGAAGGATAGTGTGACCAAAGGTTCTGAAACATTATTTATTTCAATCCCGAAATATTTAAGCTTAAAATTTTGTAATTACTATACAAATTGTTTTCAAAAAACACATTAAAATCATCAGATCTCGTTACAAAATTAAGTATCCACTATAAATAATGTTGTTAGTATTACATAATCTGCAAAAACGTCGTGACCTCTATATTTTACGGCGTAGACGGTAAACAACCGGTCATTGTTACTACGTAGCAAACTCGTAGCTTTTCGTAGCACTTACGTAGGCCCGCGTAGCAACTGCCAGACGCATTGCAGACATACAGTGAAAAATGTTGTACACAACATAGATCCACGCCTATAATCCCCGAAGGGGTAGCATAAGTCTATCAACATATTACACCCCACTTTCCAACAGTTATTTTCAAGTCCCATGTAAAAGGGCGCGAGCCTATTGCCATCAACCGGGCACAAATCCATACTCACATGGTTTCTACTGAGAAATTTCTGAGAAAATGTTCTACAATTGTACATTAAAAAAATCATTTGATACATTGACTTGAAAATTCTTGAACATGCTTTTCATTGTTGTCTTGTCAATTCTTTGAGTTATATACCTTCAATTTTCCCGTGTGATCAGAGCGAGGATCCCGTATCATTAAAGTTCTGAACACGCACGACCGATCCAGATTTTTTTCCATCAATTATTGTCTATTTGATGTTAATTGCTTTCTTTTGTGTCGTGTGGGAACCTCAGGCTTGAGTCAAGTACAATGGCTTAGTTGGTAGCAGAACGTTGGCAGCTTTGGTCGTACAGACCTCTTAAGTTATGTAATCATTCTCAGTTGTGTAGTGAAAGTGCTGTATGGAAATTCGAGTTTTTGTTACATACTTAATTTAGTTTTTACGTACTTAGATTTAACACTTTGGGTAGGAATTTTGAAAAGCGGTTTTAAGAAGAATCGTTGAGCCAGCGTTGATCCGGTATGTGAGATGTTTTTTTGTTTCTATTTCCAGAAAAAATACGTCAACTTATTTAATAAACTGTAAAAAAATCGTATTGTTGTATTTACGTCAAAATTTAAACAAACTAATAAGAATCTATTTAAATCATAATTATTCGAAGTAAAAATCCCGAATTTATTACAATAATTATGTTTAGTTCCAAACTCTCTTAACGTCTGACGTCAATCACGAAATATGTAAATAAGGACTCAGTTTGCGTGTTTACAAACGTATTTACGTACTTACATGCTTTTGTAAAAAAACGTATTACTTTATTTACTTAACTTAAGTACAAAATTAGTTATGTAAATACAAGAAAAACATGTTAAAGATTCAAAAGCTTTTTTCTTGAGGCATAGTAATATGTCGTGTTCTTCTTATGAGCTAACACACTAGATACTTAACACTTCATGTAGCATAACCAGCATATAATGCTGATCCCCAGGTGTCTTGTCTTTCTGAGTGAATACTTCACATCTTAATTCTATTATGAAAGACGAATTAAAAAGACAACAATTTATCTGCTTACTATCAGCCGATTCTTCGTAAAAGCCTATATTAAAATAAGGCTCTTCACATCTGAATTTCTGACTTTAAAACCAGCTCACACACCTTAGAGAAAAGTGTATACCGTCTCGTACCTTATATCCAATAGAAAGTCCGTACACCATGTATTTAAAGAGAGAACGAGTTGCGTACGCGCTTACTACGATGCCATTTCGTTTTCACTCCATATTCACTTCAACAGGTATCGGTTAATAACCAGTAATTGGGCTGTGGAGACAGTTGCTCCATGTAAAATGCTAGTATTCAGCTGTATCCGGTAAGACTGGGAGCCGACCCTCACTTAGGAAAATGACTCGGTAGATGAAGATTTACTACAACGAGTACCATTTGTTTGTACATTCGTTCTTCATACATTTTGTGACCGCGATTCGTAGTACCGAAGTTTCTCATTCATGAATACAAAAATAACTATGATTTTTGTTGACAGCACCTAGCTATTATTACACCTTTGTTGTTCCCTTTGTGGTTGACAGTTTCCAAATAATAGATGGTTTGGATGAATGACAACATGGCACTTTAATAGTAAATATATTGCGTAGTTTGTCTTATTCTGAAATTCGTCATTTGGGTTTTTTATTTCCAATAATTTATATTGTTTTATGCACTGGATTCTTACTCAGAATACCTATGTTTAATAATATTAAAACATTCAATTTATAATAAAACGGTACAGAAATAAATGTCTTGTTGGCATTGTATTATTATGTTTTATGATTACTTAGTTTTTATTGTGTTTGAACAAGACTCATAAATAAATCTGAATCTAATTTAGATAGACCTAATTCACGTTTGGAATAACCATGTGCTTGTTTATTAAATAAATAATAATATTTTAACAGTGACTCATTTACTTAGATAAGGAAAAAACTAGATATGAATTTGTGACATACTCATCATTAATCTTATCGGGTTGTAAGCCACTTCTGAACATAAGCTTCTTGAAAACCTAGTCCTATGAGCTGGCAAAAGGGAGAATTGACAATTTACCTAAAGAGGTAATCAAAATGTTTTATCATGACCCATAGCAGACCATGCCTGTCTTTTGGGATGATCATTTAATAGCCTTTTAAACGAAACCACGACACCACAAAAGCCTATGCTAACTTCTGCAATCTGGGAGCCTGAAATCTGCATTGATTTTCATACAACTTTGTACTCAAAATTACTAAAAATACAGTACTTTATTCAATGCCATCGGAAAACCCTCCTCACTTCGCCTTATTTGACCAAACCCATAAAACATCACGAAACTATCGTAAAAACCACTAGTTATTACTAGTTTTCATTATCTACCACAATTTGTAGTGAAGCTATCACAACACGACCGGCATCGCACCGCGCCACGTGAGAAAGCAAAACGTGATGGCATCACATCACAATGATCACAATGATGAACTTGTGAAATGATTCTAATGATGTCTTGCGCCATACCTCCGTAAGGCTTCGTCTAGAGTGAAAGCGCGGAGACTGGAGCGGTAGCGGGAGCGATTAGGTGGCTTTAGATCATCGCGAGCGGGTAGTAAACGGTTGTATTTTTTCTCCACAGGTTAAAACAAAAGACGATCGCTCGCTAGCTAGAACTGTCAGTACGGTCAATCAAAATCCAAAGTCATTTATTCTAATACGATTTTGTGTGGTATACGACAACTAAAAAATCCGACTACTGAATAAACATGTAGCCTATGTTACCCGGGCCATAATAACGAATCGATTGATACCTTATTCATCAAAATCGAATGAATAGTTTAGGCGCTACGGAGGATCATACGTAAATACATACATAGACTGCTAAAACGATAACCCTTCCTTTTGGCTTCGCCGTAGTCGAGTAATTAGGTTCATTATCGGCACTTTTTGAACTTTTTGCTGTTGCCTGAGCGGATAGAAACGATTCTACGCCCGCCATAGTCTCTAAACTAAAAATTCAAAGCGTTTATTTCAATAGACCAGTAACAGGCACTGGTTAATAAAAAAATATCATTGAAAACAAAAAGATGAAGCTTTAGTCCCTTCACACGACATAACAACTGTGAAAAGGCCGTGACTGCCCAAGTGACCATACCAAAACGTAGACCTTTCTCGCGGTTTCATATATATTTGATACTGAACACCCGCGCAATCTCCTACACCTTGAATGAAGCCTAAGGATCAAGATCTCGACAAACCGATTAGATCTTCAAATATAATAGTTCTTAAACAACGCCATTATTATTCGTTTCTTTTTTCCTGTTACTATTGTTGTAGTTTTTGATAAAGAGTCTGAAGTTCGAGGTCGTGCTGGCAGCCTGTGTGCCTAACACGTGAGTTCAGCAAATCTAGATTTTTTAATGGGAGATGTTCTTGGAAAAACCTGTATGCAGTCGGTATGGTAATTCTGAAAGCTAAGGTTGTCGTAAATTGACTTGTACTAGATTATTGTGTCATCTTTAATCAAATTTATCCTCAGTTCGACAAAGTATAATTAATATGTTCAAATACTAGCAGAAAAACTATGAGTATGGCGCATAGTTTTTGAACATGAAGCGAAAGCGTATTCCATCATTATCATATGCCTTGTTGCATTAAACCACCTATGTACCACTATTGTACATTAAGTTTAAATAAATATACAGGGCGGAAGGGAAGACGACGATCAAGATACATCGTTCTGAACGTCCTCACATAGGAATGTTTAATCGTTAATTTAAAAAAATAACTGCTGTTTCCTACAAAAGTGGCATCAATACCTACACGGTCAAAATGTATGAAACAGCAGATTCAGAATGATTTACTGAATACGTGGTAACCGTTTGTTCGTCGGTGTCCCTACCAGCCTGTGTAGCAGTATCGAAGGGTCAATTTTTGTAATGGTGCGTACAGACCGGCCCAACGAACGCCCAACGATGGTTATTTATCGTTCGCTAGCGTTGGCTTCCGCACGCTCGTTGGAGTTCGTTAATACATCCAAATACATTTAGTGCTCGAACGAACGTTCGTTGGCACTTGATTCCGGTTCTTTTCTCTTTCATTCGCAATTTAATCATGGACGACGACGACATCATTATAATTGCTAGTTTTATATACCAAAACGATCTATTAATAAAAACATATCGTCGTTACTCCATTCTTTGTTTTTCTCCATGATCTAAATGGCGGGAAATATCCAAGTAATTATCAAATTGGACGTCTACACGCTACGCTCTCTTGCTTCAACTGAGCGTTCGTTCGTTGGCCTTCGGCGACCGTCCAAACAGAGTTCGATCAAATAGCTCGATTTCTTTGATGTTACCGCCACGCTTCGGATCGCCGGCACACGCCAACGAGCGATCGTTGGCATTCGCTAAGCCGTCCAGATTGCAGCAACGAAGGTCAACGAAACCCGTTCGTTGGCGTTCGTTTGGCCGGTCTGTACGCAGCATAAGAGGTAAGCCGGACTACATATCTTTACTGTATAGTATATTATTGGCTGTAGAATACTGACTGTGCCATTTTTCAAAGGGAAGCCGGTAGGAATCGGGTTGTATGGAACCTTCGCCACTGCTGTGTAGTATTTCGTTAGCATTTATATGTACTAGTTTAGTTTAGATCTCTTAGTTCTGTTTCGTATTACAAATCGTTGATTCTATCATTCTTTCACTACAATAAAAAAGTTGTGCTGTCTCTTTAGAATAGCTACTCAATTTACCTCTCCAGTTTCTACTCCGTCAATTTCAAGATTAATATCGTTTTTGCGTGTTTTGTTTACTTATTGTTCGTAAACTCATATCTACACGCTTAAACTTTCTGAAGATATATCATTATTGTATTGTCTAATCAACATTCCGCTGGTATAATCAGTATCGGTGTCTGGCTTGCAGTTTTATTATCTTGTGGAATATTTATGTCAATTGTATTACCCTTATTAAATTCACGTGAACGATGCGTGACTCCTTCACTATAGTTAGGTATAATTTGAATATGTTTAGGTATTATCTGGTGATTCCCCGATTGCGTGAAAAATCTCTTTCTTCGCTTGAACGTCTTAGAGGGCGACTAAGATATGAACTTGAGATTTGGAAGCAGCAGCTTCCGTTGCATCATTATTCTCACTCCCCGCCTCCCGCTTCGTGATGACAATTCCTTTTGCATGCTTTTTGCTGTGAGTTTATTTTGAGCCTCACACACGGATGTTTTAAGAAAGATTAAATTATGATTATCGTTCAATCCAGTCTACGGAAGAAATTCTTAGTAATAGCCCGGAGTCTGATTTTACCCGGCCAGCGGCTATAGGCTGACGTCCTATTACATGAAATTTCTTCGAGGTATCTGGTGAAATTACAGGTACAGCACCTATTATACAGTAGATAAACACCGGGTGTATAAGCGTGATTAACATTTCACAGGTGTGATTATTCGACAGTAATTTGGGGGAAAAAACTCACGCAATGGGAAATCCTGCTCTGGAATTCAGATTAGTATACCCAAACCGTATCTGTATTTATTTTAACACCTCCATGTTTCAAGCATTCCGCAGTCTCACCTACAGAGGACAGCTTAAACAAATAGATGTGAAAGAAATCTCGGCTTTATCACTATCTTCACTTATCTTTATTATTACAAGTTTACGTGCGAGCTATTCATGTGGAGCTATTTTTAGCTCCAAGATGGCATCTTTGTTCATGAGATTACTGTGCATTTTATAACAGTATTGTCTGATATTGTACCTATTCCAGAAGGAATTAGATGGAATTTGTCGGGCATATTTTGTGGAGAAAACGAACCTTACGAGCATATAGATGCGAGCAAAAGCGTAAAGCATTAAAAGAAAACCTTGTTGAAAACAGTGCTTTCTTTCCAAAGAACGACACTAAGCACATCTGACAGGAAGCATGTGTCAGATACACGTGAATACGATCCCTATATCACTTGCTCCAGACTGACCTCTTCTGAAATCTGCATGGAAACAAAAGATAGTGATAAAAAACATAGCTGCGATATGTTCTGTAGCAGATAACTCGGATCTGAAACTTTAGGCTGGAAACATATTACAATCAACATATTATTTTTCGTACATCCTTGTGTTTCGCATTGATTCTGCTTCCTCCTTCCGCGTTTGATAGGATTGAGGGATGCGTAATCCCTTGTGAAGTGGAAAGTCACATATCTCTGAAATTCTGCGTAGTTCAGATTGTGTTCCGCCATATTTTCGGATGATTTTGCCAATTATTTAACTTCGCCATTTTCTTTTCTTTGTCCTTGCTTTTTGTTCCTTTCCTTTGGCAAATCATTCAGTTAAGACTAAGCTCCTTTCATAAAATCTTTATTTAAAGATCTTGATTTTGATGTTTTTGTTTTATTAAATACTTTGGTTCTTAAAAATAAAATGTCACCCTAAGTGTGTGTTTAGCTCTTCACGTACTTAGTCACCTAATACACCTATCGCATCATATATTTTGGTACCTCCATCTTCACTATCTTATATCGAGCCCTCTTCAGCAAATCCGCTGTCTAAATAATCACTTATCACCATGACAATGCTTATTTTCATAGATTATCTTGTAAATGTAAACAAATATAATGAGCCCATTTTGTATGTCATGAAAATTACTTGTACTGTTTTTGCAATCTTCGTAATTATTGTGACATTTTGATGTCATTTATGACATAATAGTGTGGTTATATTCATTTAGTAAACTGCATTATATTTCATAAACATTACCGGTCATGCTAGGACACAGGCCTCCTCCCGAGGAGAGGAAGTGGGTTGTAGCCCACCACGCGGGCCCAGTGCGGGTTGGTCACTGCCAATGACACAACTGTAATTACACAAAGATTTTATTTTTTCTTTTTAAGGCCACTGTGTGCCATAACTGATGAAATAGTACTGTCTTTTTCATACATTTCAAAACAAAAACGATAACAAGATACGGCTTGATGACATTCAAATATCAATAAAAAGTAAATCCTATAGATAGCTACATTAATATTACTAAAAGCAATATTTATTCGGGGATGTCCTGGTCAAAATGCTATAATAAGTAACATACATATTGGGATACCGTTTTGTTTGAATCATTCATCATCATTTTACCGGAAGACTTTCGAACATCGACCTCACAGATTCCCTAAGTAAGTTAGGTCACTCTGAAATTCTGAATCATAAAATTCTATCAAAAATACTACATACATTAGCTAACTACATAGACCTATAAAAAGTCAAACATATTCATGATAACATTTTATTACCCTCAAATATTTGATAGGTATTTTTTGATAATGTGTTTTGAATTCATAACGCACACTTATTTCAGTATAGGCTAATTTAGTTGTCACACTAACCCCGTACTGAAAGTTGAATGAACTTGAAATGCGCGCAAAATATTCCGCTTCACCTGTTGTATTAATGAACTATAGTATCAACTAATCAGCATTTCTTTTTGGAAAGAAAGACTAAATATTTGTAAACACAAGTAATAATGCCGTTCACCTAAATGAAGGAAAATTTGAACTGCTAATTGAAGTAGATGATCTTGTGAAAATCAAAGCATCTACGGATAAACTTTGGGTGGGAGAGAACAAAATATGTGAAACAGCTGATTCTTTTAATACGGAATACAAAATGTCGGCTATAAATGCCTCTTAATATAAAGACTCACAAAATTATGCAATCTCTGACAGCTGTATTATCATAACTTTTTATGCTCAATTTGTAAAACAAATACAGAAAATCGATTCACACTTCGTCTACAAAACAGCTCTTCTAGAATATTCGCAGAACAATTTACATTATCGCTAAGCTAAGCCATCTGCCCATTACTCCACGCATAAACGCCGCGATATTTCTGGCGTTCTCATAAAGAATAACCTTAACCAACGTCCTAACAATTATTTTGCAGAAAAGGTTATCAGTCAAAAATCTCAGAATGTTTGAAATGTGAATCACAGGCCCAACCGCACTGACGCTTAAAACTAAAAATATATTGAAAACATTGAATTTAGCGTGAATTTACAAATAAACATAAATAACCACTGAGTAATGATGGATTATAAAAAACTAATATCTGAGTTATTTTTGCACTTTTATCGTTATGATAAAATTCCAAAATCCGTATCGTTACTCTGTGAATGACGCGATTTCAATCTGCATCTAATCCTGATTTCCATGTAAAAGCCTCAATATATTGCCACCCCGCTGAACAGTGATATTTTGTTCCGCTACAGAATATCTTCAGTGACGCGGTATCTGTGATAACACCTGATATAGAATAATTAAACCAGCTACCTCCTACGAGTACATGTTCTCAGTAGTTCGGCGGTACGCCTCAGTCTTCGCGCAACGCCCGTGCTAAACACACGCGTCAGCATCCGCGAAACTAAACTTTACCTTTTATCTTCAAGTGCTAGTTTATTTTTATCCCGTATCTTTCAATCTTCAGTGATTGTGTTAACATGCCTACCGAAGTTTGCGAGAGATTCATGGCGAAACTATTAAGGATTGTGAGTTTTTTCTTTTTTCATTTTTATTTTTACAGCTTCCTTTGCATTTTGCATTTCAATGTTATCTGATTTTATGTGCGTGTCATTTAAATTGAGTGTCTTCAGGCTTCATGTGTATTAACTTATACTGCCTGTTAATCTGTCGATTTGGGTGAGAATTTCAAGGCTGAATAAATAAGTGAAAAATTCTTTATCGTCACTGGTACCTCCGAAAATGATTAACAAAACCTATTCTTTTATTGTTTTTGGTACTTGATGCTTATATTGTATTCCATCCACGTACACTTGACGTCAATGGTTTAATTACAATCAAGTAATAAAGATTCTAATTTGGAATCTGTGACCCCATGGATTTCTGGCTACTTGGTGAATTATTCTAAGATGTAAGTACTTCGTACGCATCCGGGGGTTTATGACCGGTTCCAATGACGTCCAGACTTGTACGTAAACTTAATGCTTCATCTAATATAACATTGTTTTTGGATACATTTTATGGGCCGTAAAAGTGCTGGTTAGTTGCCTGTAGACTTATACTAATTCTCTGGCTGAATTTCTCTGATGTAAGCTGTGTGAATGGGATGCTGTAAAACACAGTCTATGCGTATGTTTTACTGCTTCTCATTCATCCATCATCGTGATATATTATTCGTTTGCTGATAAGTTTATGGTGGTGATATAAATTCGGGACTTTTAATGCTGGATCGCAGATAATATTTTAACCATGTGTTGTATTTTACTGTCTTTTCCATATTCCTTGTTATTTTCAAGGAATTGCGTTTAGTATCTTCCAGGTTCAGAGCATATTTCACCTATTTTTTTTTTTGCTAAATACCAGAATTTTCTTGTCTCGAAACGTAGTGGATAATTGTTATCAAGTAGGTAGCAACTGTCTTAGTATTGTTCAGTATATATATGTTAATCTTTATTATGTAATGTATTGTTCTAAAGGTGTTGCGAATGCGAGGGGCGAAATTAGTATTCATAACTCGTATGGTTGGAGTTTCACATTTGTTATTTTAGCCGGTCAAATAAAGTCAAATTACTGGTTGAATTGTTTTTTTAATACTTTTGGCTACTGCGTCTAGTTTATAGCTCTTAAAGATGACTTTAAGTTCATGAGTTCAAGACAACTTTAAGTTAGAAAACACGTTTATATTGTAAATTAAATGTAACTTTTCCCTGTATAGTTATTAAGACTTCTTTGATGAATTCTCTAAGAATTTAGGTTTTAGCGCATTAATTTCAAGAACCCTTTGTAGGTATTTCACCGTACTGTTGTTGTCTTTGTTTGCGGTTAAAACTTAAGAGCCATTAACATTATTACGTCACTTTTCTTAATATGTTGTTGAAAAATATCCAATAATTTTGCAAACTTAAACACGAGTGACTCAAATCCAAAATCATCCTTAATACGCACAAAGTAATATAACCTCCTATTCGGATCTAGGACATCCTGCAGTTCTGTTTTATTCAGGCTAATCGTAAACCGTTTTGATGATGTATCCTGTGGCTTTGCTATCCAGGTTACTGTTTATAGGTGCCCTATTTGGATTTTATGATGTTATTGTTTTTCTGGTGCGAGGAAATATGTAATCTGGAATTTACATCATTGCACACGTGTGTTACTTCATTGAGATCAGTATTCACCTTTTTGGAATTTATTCCTAAACTTTTGTCTTTTACTTTACTGCTATATTGAAGGATCATCAAAACATTGCTATCATGACCACCACTATCATCAGAACTATGATCAGATTTTATCTCTGAGCATAAGGTGTAAGTTCTTCGGCTTAGTGTTGAACGAATAAAGATCGCAAGTCGTCCATCGTCACTTTCAAACATAAGACATCCTCAAATCTTTTACCTAATTCCATTACAGTTACTAGAATTTTTATTTTTTATTTAGCACTAATACGAGGAATTTAAATGAGCAATAACAATAACTAATACATTTGAATCAACACTGGATTCAGTATAAGTTTTTAATAATTTTCCTCCTTGTCTCTCTTTTACTGTTAACCGCATTTTGAATCAATTCCATGAATGAAATATCAATAATAACATGTTATGATTCAATGGCGTTACATGCTATGATCATAATAAACCATAGCTGGATTAGTCAGTCGAAAACTTTGATCTAGAAAGCGTTGAAAGAAACAATGAAAGTTTTGAACAAATAGAAGATGAAGAAGTTTCTACAGAACAAATTGAATCGAAATCGACAACAAGGAAACTGGAACTCCTGCTACAAACCTACAACAGATATGCAATGCAATTAATTGTAATTCTGACATATTAGTAATACAGCTAGCATTACACAACAGGCATAAATCAGTAGGGGAGACAAATAACAACTCATTCAGTACTTGATAGTGTATCGGGGTCGCATGTGAGTCAGGTTCATCAATTGGTACTTTGTAACTGACGAGTTCAACCGCAGGATGTTGGTAATAGTAGTTTAATTTCTATTAAATTGATTAATGTTTCTTGTACTTTAGATACTTGAATTGTTTTGTTTAAGTTTGAAGAATGCATCTGTGATTTGCTCCTTTTTATCATTCAGCGTTTTTTGTTTTGATGTTTTCAAACTGTATTATTATTTCTTCTTCAATTTCAATCTTTATTGTTGCTTGACTTGAAATTAAGAGTCGATTTCTATAAAGCTGATAATGATGAAGGAGCCTTGTCTAAAAACAATATTTTAAATTGAAAAAATCAAAGCGTCTATTGTAACCGTAGTAATAAAAATCACGAAACAATGAAAGAAATGAAATCACTTCTTTCGTTTCCAAAGAAAATATTAGCATTCATTTCTATTACAGTTATCTATCGCGAATGTGACATGCTAATAACAACGTGATCGAATGCACAAGTCGATGCAACCAGCGTCACCTGACTATTCACAAGACGTATTTGTAAAACGACTGCGTGTCTATGGTCCATCGTTAAAACCAATAACGGTGATACAAAAGCTGAATGTTGATTGTCTATCTAGTACTTGACTGACCTGTGCTTTACTCTTTATTGTTCGCTTCGACGTCAACCAAGCCTTTGTTTTCCGATACTATTTTAGCTGTTACCTCTTTTATATTTTCTTCAAGCTTATTATGTTTTCGCGTGATATTGTTTACTGAAGTGAACGTTTCACGCAGAATAACAACTGTCTGACCGTTCAATACAGTAACCAGGTTTATATCCTTTTTATCAGTCAGTATGCAGATAGATTCAGCTCTATCGGCTTCAGTTAATCCTTTAGTCAGCCGACACCCACGGAAAACAAATTGAGATAATGGTGTATCTGGCAACGTCGCGCGATTTCGCACTAGATCACATTTGACGCAAGTGGATATAGGTCTTATCCTCAAGTTTGGTTCACAATGCTTACTGTTTCGAGAACCTTGTGGCTGATAGCCAGGAATGATAACGCTATCCTGGTTTGGTTTAGCCAGACATAGTGCGTGGCGACTCGCGGTTTTCCTGTATCATTTAGTACATAAAACAAGCGCAAGCGATTTTTAGCACAATACACAAATTTTAGACGACAAGAAAAGAATCCAAGCAAATCTTATGTTTACTGAAGTGAATACCTTCAGGAAATGGAAAAAACATTACGTTTTTAAATTTAAAAAAAAACGTAATGTTTCTCAAACGGCTGGTAGTTAATTGTAATATTAACGTAACTGTTCAGATAGGTGTTTAGTCTAGAAATCTCAATTCTTGATCAAGAGATTTGCAGTCGGAATTAGGTTGCATTTTATTTGAAAGCAAGCATCTGAATTATAAACAAACGTATTTATGAATTTAGATCACGGCTTCAGATATCTCGCTGGTATTTCGCATTCCACTCGTTTATTATCAACAAGAATACGTTTTATATTGTATTTTTATTTTACAAGTCTTTTAAAATAAACTGTTCCGTCTATTATTATTGTTGAAGGTTCTTTTTTTTATTCAAAATCTATCTTCTTCAAGATTGTCTGCAACGCAAAAAATATCTACATTGTCTACTTTCTGTTCAAAAACTTTTGTATGGCCCATTGAAAAATCAAACCATACAACTGGTTCTTGGGTAGCCATTCTTTTTCTCAACTTTTTTCTCCTCCACTTGAAGGTGCTATACCTTCAAGTGGAGGAGAAAAAAGTGTGACCAATGACCAAATCAAGGACTTCATAAATCCATAATGTTTTAACGTTATGACTTACACCGCGACGGCCTCCGGAAACTGTTTTGTATAGTTCCAGTATTGTTATTGTAATGCCGCATTGTGTCACCAATCAGGCGACAGTCGGGACCGGGACACTCCACGTCCTAAAGCATTCAATACTGTTCAGACAGTCGTCAGTATCCATTCGGACGTTACCGAGGACGCTAGGATCCGTCGCGTTGAACCAGATTCGGACTATACTGTGGTTGAAAACATTTTCGAATACTATTTTAGTATCCATCAACTGTGCAATTTGCATCGAATTCGATTTTGGATAGTTAAACATTTAGTGTGTTACAAGACAGTTGTCTCAAGGACTCTTCTATGAAATTGATTTCGGATTTCGTAGCCAGAGTCTTGAAATTGTGATTTTTGTGGCGCGTGTCTAGTTTTTATGTGATTCTTGTTATTTGCTATTTATTACATGGTGAACGGCGGTTTTGAAGATGGTCGTATGGTATACTTCAGAGGGTAAAGAAGAGGTAATTTTTTTGTTGTATTTCAAGTATCTTGTGTACCAATATAATATCCTGTTCTTATTTCATTTATAATTGATCTTCAACCTAAATATTGTTCCGATTAAAGCGTATATTTTACAGTTTGTGTTACTAATACTCGCCTACGTGATTAAACACGAGGCAGTTTCCTCATTATAACAAATTCGCGGAAAATTTTGAATCTTAGTAATTACATACTAAATATTAGTGTACGGAGCGTTCGCGGATGACCGTGTTTCATAAGTTTACACAACTTCAAACAGATATAAAGTTTATGTAATTTGTTGCGAAGAAAATCATCATGTCTAGATTTTCTTGGAACTCTGATAATTAGTTTGTTGACAAATATGTACAGTTGGTAATGATCTGATTGTGATATTTATGTAATGTTGCATAAGGTCGAGACAGGATGACTTTGCATTAAGAATGAATAATCACACCTACAGCCATGACTTCTTTAAACATTTCAACGTCACTACTGACCAAAGGGTTTTTCCGAATTCCCACGTCTATTAAATAGAAAGCTTTATGACTGGATACTTTACCTATACTACATATGACTTGAACAATGTCTGGACTTTAAAAGAGACGGTGACCTCTGAGTTTGTTTCGGATGTTTCTTCTCAGAGTAGTCAGGTACGAAACACCGGCCCCATCTAGTTTTAAAAGAAAACATGGTGACTTGTAAAAGAGTTTTGTAAACCAATTTACAGAAATAAATATGATTTATGATTTATAGCTAATTATTACCATGTTTATTCCCCAATACACCTCTGACTAACCATTCTAAAGTCTGCTGGTCATCCACTAAATTCTTTTAATGCATTACATCGACAAGACCAGTGGTCACTGACTAGTTGCATTGTCTTAACTTAGCTTAGCTTGATTGCTCAGAAAATGTCTCTTATTCTTCATGGGACCAATTGTCTTGAACGACTAGCTCAGCCTCCTCAAGTTCCCAAGTTCATCGACTTATCACCTTAGTTCAGCCTCTTACGTCGCCAGCATAGAGACACATGGTGCCACATTATCAGCATGTCTCAACTGACAGCCGTCTGGATGTCATCCGCTCGGGTTTTCTTTAGCAAACAGCCTGTCTGTCAGTTTGATGTACAAACACACAAACGTGGCCACTACGTGTTCATTTAGGGTTGGTAAAACATCTTCTATTTAAGAAAATTAAATTTTCCAAAATGTATAGCCCGTGACAAAAAAAAAGATTGACAGTCAGTTGTAGCTAGAGTAATTGCCCAAAGTCCTTTATATTGAGGAGGCTGTTTGACTTTGAATCGACCTTGAGGCTCTTGTGCTAATATTAAGAGAATAATATGCCCATATTTAGTAATAAAAACTTAGCTTTACCTTATTTTGTTTGTTCGGTTTAAGGATAACTTGAATTGAACGCACTAATGAAGTAGGTACGGTTCGGTAGTTATTTTTGGTCAAGGTAGGTACATGTCATTCTGTAATGCGTTTATATAAAACTGAATTATATTAAGGCAAATAAATGTTAGAACAATTCAAAGCCAGTAGTTTTCCTAATATGTACAACTTTTATGTGGTCCTGTAGTCAGGGATAAAACCCCAAACAAATTTAATTATTGGCAATGTCCTTATATTGACTGGGATGTGTTTTGACGCAAGAAATGTATCAACCAACTACCTACTGCCACATATTAGACGTTTGCTCGTTACCAGACCAATTAATCTGTATCAGCAAGAGAATAAACTGCAATTAAATGTAGTACTAAAGTATGTCTAGATGGAACATGGAACAGACAAAACAAAAAGAATGGATAAAGTAAGAAATACCATGTAATATAAACCTGACACAGAAAATCTATAAGGATTAGGGGGTTTGTCTTGGCATGGGTATGTGATGAGGAGAGATGAAGCGCATGTGACTGAAAGAGTGATGAATATAATTGTCGATGGCTGGATGAAGACCAGAGACGGAACGTATAGGAAACAAAATGTTGCGCCGACTACAAGTAACATGGGACAAGGGCAGGAACATTATAACCGATGAGCAATCACATTCAATGCTGAGCGGGGGCGCGGCCGTCACCAATTACGATCAATTTAGCTCTTCCTCGGACCATGTCACATGTCGCCTACGCAAGCATTCGTTTCAATTGCATTCTCAATCTGGGACGGAACTTACGGACGGTCGGATGGGTGGACGATGGATCGTTTGTCTGAATGAAACGGTTGTCTAAATTCAAGGATAAGAAGCAATTTCGGCCAGTTAGGTTTTATAGTTGCATTTTTGACGGCTTTTGCGTCTCTTTCTTCTTTTGAATGTTAGTGAGAGCTATAGCCTAAGCTAGCATGCTGACCATTATCACAGGTGCTCTGCGCTTTCTTGCATATCTTTACACATCAATTGATGAAGAAGAAGCGACCACGCTAAAAACGTTTTCATGCAGTCTTCTTTTATCTGTGTCCTTCGGTCTTTGTAGCTCTTCGTCATACCAAGGGAGTGCAATGACTTACACCCAATTATTCAATTTATCAACCGATTCTACACCACTTCGTATTCTAACAACGGCTCATAAAGTGTGACCAGTAATGTTCATCCATTATACCTCGATGTCGTAGTTATCACGTGTATATTGCACATGCACCTAATGCAGACGACTTCCTTCCGTTGCTGCTTTATACTTGCGTAGAATAATAATGTCTGATCCTTTCATTTTAATGGCTTTAATACCCTATTTAGTATTAGTCAGTGTTATGTCTGATGCAGTCGTGTTAACGTGAGTTTTCTCCTCTCAACTTCAACAGTCTTTGCAAAAATCATCGCCCGCATCTCTCAGATTAAATCCTGCCAACATAGATTCTTCAGGTTGCATTAAAACAAATTGATATTTATGTTGAACAAACGCGCCCTATCTATTCACTTCTGCCCAATGTTCTTTACATTTACTATCCCTGAACAGCAAGCCCCGCTACCACCTTGCTAACTGCCTAGTATTTTTCTAGTGCATTGGCCACTCATGTCTTCGTGACATAAAAACTATTCAACAACAATTTTGGGCAGCCCTGCTACAATCATGTAAAAACGAACTGCGAAGCATGACTCTCAGCGTACAGTTTTCAACACCTCTTTTTATGAATGACATAGTTTTCCTTTGAATTCCCCAAGACACAGTTATGTTGTACTAGTTTTAAACTTGTGGTCAGTCCCGTGATCAATGAGTGTTATGTAATATACCTACAAGACTGAAAAAGGTTTACGTATTGTTTTAGTAATGCCTACCAAAAACAGTTCGTCAGAAAAAGGAATAAAAGGGAAAATACAGGTTTGAGAGTTAACTGCGTAGTTCGCTTGTCGCGTTGTGTTCGTGTGTTCCTATTGGTCTTAAAATATGTGATAAGACACCACATATTTTTAGACAAATATGAACAGAACTTGTGCCTGCGTTAGGTTTTACATGTTTCGCCTTCAGTAACACATGTAAAGTTAAATACAAATTCGAAGCTGAATGTTTATTTATTTATGCTAATCTTAGATTTGTTTTTTTTTTTTCAAATTTATTTATTATAATCGTAGACTCCCTATGCAATACGTCTTCTATTATTATGTATTTTTATACTATCTTAAAAAACCTCGACTTTATTGTAAAAGCTAGGTTTCAGAGCTTGCATAATAAAACTTTTTGCTTATTCACAAGAGTTTCTTCGGTCGTAACTTTTACACAATAAACTTAACTGCCCATTCTTCAGTGGTAACTCATAGCTTAATTCATAATCACGTTATGAAAGCAAAAGTACTTCCACGCAGATCGTTAAAAGGTAAAAGTGTAAACAGAGTCATTTCTCTTGTGAATGAAATTTTAGTAATGTGCGTGCGAATTTCGTGAATATAGTGTTTTTTCCTTACATTTTTATTTGTTTTACAAAAACGATACAAAATGCATGCATTTTCGTGTCAATTTACGTTAGGTAACTTTAAGTTTGAGATGAGCATTTGTATTCTATTCTTACAAGATTTATTAAACGCAACTCTGTTTGTTTGATACACTTTAAATACTGTGGCACTTTTGCCCATAGTCCTTTAATTTTTTTGTTGTCGGTCATGAAACTAAAAAATTATGTTGCAATGTAAATGATAGATAATGTACATGGACATATAAGTATTTTGATTGTGAAATGCAAGGCTGTAAACAAGGATTATTCAATTGCTGTTATCTAGTCGGAATGCAGATTATTGTGTCTTTGTCAGTTTTAGTTCTGTTGTTATGTTTTAACTTTTTAAACTGTCATCTAGATTAAGGACTATCAAAGTCCAATTGGAATTGTATTTACCTATTTATTCTAGCATGGAAGACACCCATCATTCTTTCCACAATAACGTGAATGTTTCGGATCCGAATTTATCAAATGACCACCCCCCCCACTTTGGGCGGAGCGGAAGGGAGTGTCAGACTTTTACTGACTAAAACCCATCCATATTCCTTCTTTGCGCTGTGTTCCAGGGCCACGGTATCTCTTTCGAACAGTCCCGCAGCCCAATGTTATGAGCTTGACCGATAGTATGTTTTAGAAAAAGCATTTTGTGTCAACTTGACAAATACTTTTAGTAAATTGAAACTTCACTCTGTGGCGTGCAAGTGAAATTCAACCATAATTTCCTTGTTCTCACTACCTGAGTACAGAAGATATTACTCCATTCCATAAAGGACCTTAAACACCATAACTAACTGTCTATTTTCCGTTGTCAACAGAGCGAGCAGTCATCGCCGTTCCGTCGCTGGACTACCGGCAGCGGTGCGGGGAGCTCCTATCGCCATCACGAGCATCGTAACATGTATAATAAGGTAAGCTTATGATGATGAGGAGGAGCTGGTGATAATAGGTCCCAAGAGCCGATGAAGAAGTAACCTCTTTGACTCCTGCACCCTAAATGCGTAACACTCCACACACTTTCTTTCACAATCCAATGACTCTACTGAAGGAAATAACTGATCCATTGAAAAATCCTGTGCTCGACGATGACAAGGTGATTTATCATAATAAAAGGCATTGTTTGTACCGAAACTTGCTGAAGTGCATCAAATCATAGCTCGCCGTATTGCTGTTACGAAAATTCAAAGAGGTCTTATACTATTCAAATATCTTCTTGTTTTGTCCTAAAATTATCCTTATTGTTTCGTAATAAAGAACAATAAGACTAACAACATTCTCTCTCAACAGCAAATGAGCGAAGGTTCAACCCAGGTGTCGGGCTCCAATGGCGGCGGTTCCAACGTGTCCCGCTGGTCTCTCGGCCTGGAACACCTCCTAGCTGATCCGGCAGGAGCCGAGGCCTTCGCCCACTTCCTGGCTAAGGAGTTCGCCGCTGAGAACATTCGGTGAGACTTGGCAACCTTCTTGAAGCTTTTGGTGCAGGTCTAAAGAAAATGATTGCCGTTGGAATAGAGAGTTCACCTCAGTTAATGATACATATTTAATTGTAAGTTTGTCTTAAGGCTGGCGAGGTTTTTGCCTAGCAGAGAGGAGTATACACCTGTTCTTTACCTTCGAACAGTCTTAAAAGCATTTATGGTCTGTTTTCTAAAATGTTTGTTAACTTCTTGATTTCCTGTCAGAAATTAAATATGCAGAGCAATTTATTTTCAGTCCTCAGTGTAAAAAAATCCATAACTATTCTAACTTCCTCTTCCCCTACAGGTTCTGGTGGTCATGCGAGCAGTACAGCGCGACCACATCCCCGGAGCGGCGCGGCGCGCTGGCGGCGCAGATCTGGCAGCGCCACCTGGCGGACAAGGCGCCCGAGCCCGTCAACGTGGACGCCGCCGCCCGCCGGGCTGCCGCGCTGCTGCTGGCCACGGAGCCGCCGCCGCCTGAGCTGTTCCAACAGGTAAGCCCACATCTGAAAGCTTATTTACACGACCCTGAACAACAACTTGGCCCTAAGAAACAACGATTCAAACGACAGTTTTATGAAAATGGAAAATGAGCTTTAAAATTATGCTTTCTAGCACTCAAAACAATTTTTTTGGATCTCAACGCCGTCTAATTTCTGGCAAATCGAAAATTCATCCCAAAAATGGTGGAATATGGAATCAAAGTTAGTAATATTTGCTGATTAAAAATCTCATCGAACAATCGATTTGTATTACCCACAAAAACTTGTACCTACCAGTCAGTAGTTAATATTATATTGATTACTCAATCAAGTCCATTGCAATACTTCCATGCATCGAAACATTTACGCAAGAAGCACGCTACGGTAAAACGCGTAAAATTCATAATTCAATCAAATTTATAGTTGCGCCTTTTAAACTTTTATGAGGCAATTGCAATTTTAGCCGGTATTGTAACATCTTCACACTCGATGTTCAAGTAATATGCGGCTTCAAGAATGTCGATTGATGCTCGAAAATTATAATATTCGAGGTCGGCAGATAAATTGATTAACTTGGCTGATTTATATTGCGTCAGGTTCTTTCCCTAACGAATGTAACCGTCAATTATCAGTAATTTATCCTCGGAAATGGTAGCCATTATTTCTAATAACCTTGAAGACGTAATCCAAATAAGTGAAACGAAAATAACACTTTCTGAAGCAAAAATGAAAACTCAAGATACTATTTTATATTAGCGAAAACCGCTTTATTGTATTCTTCATATTTTATATGTAGTAAAGATCAACCGGACACCATTTTAACACCTGTTTGATTACAAAAACTGCTCTCACTGTAAAAAAAAACTGGACATTGCCTGCATCCTGAGCAATATTTAAATTTTAAAGCATTGACTTCGATAACGATCTTAACCCACCATCTTCTTTGTACCGCTAGGCTCAGAAGCAGATCTTCAACGTGATGAAGTTCGACAGCTACCCGCGCTTCCTGCGCTCCGGCGTGCACGCAGAGTGCGCGCGCGCAGACCTGCGCGGCCTGCCGCTACCATACTCTTCGACCAGGGAGCCGGAAACTGACGCTACTAAGGTAACACTTTCATGATGGGTTACGTTATATTGACTACTTAAAGTCCCTCGGCAGAACAAAGTTATAATATATTCAATATCAAGGCGTCATTTATTATAGAAGGTTAAGGTTATATCCGGGGTCGCGGGACATTACCGTGACCCTGGAACATAAAGGGCTATTGAAGGACACCGTGGATTTTAGTCGGTACAAGTCCGACAGTCCCTCCCGCTCTGCTCTGGGTGGGAGGACTCATTTGATGATTTTACCACGACAATAAAAAAAAAAGTTAAGGTTATATCAATCAGAATAAAAAAAAAACATCTTCACTGCATCAAAAACAGTAAAATACCAAAAAATCGAAGGGGATCGATTGGTGGATCGCTCGCTCCATTTTATAGAGAATACTTGGGAGATTAAGGCTGATTAAATTACAAATTAACGTCCCATTGCCCAGCAGTGGTTGTTTGACAAAGTAACTAATCAAGTACTTTTCTTACAGTTAAAAAAATCAGCAAGCAACGCGTCGGAGCGTCGCCGCAGTGGAGGCGCCTCTCTATTACCGTGGAAGCTCAGGACAGGACGAGAGCGATCCAACAGCACCCAGCAGAACGAACCACCACCAATCACAGATGTAAGTTACATAACTTAATCTACAACAACACTTGAACTTCAAAATTAGACCTTACTGCTACAACATAGCGCTGTCAATAGCAACTTGTAACCGCAGACGTACGATTGTACCTGTACCTCCATACAAAACCTTTACGAGACTGATTGGCAATGACACACAGTTTACACCCCAGCCACTCATGGCGAAAATGTGCCCTAAGGAAGGATTAATCGAATATACTAATGAGAAATGCAAACGAAAGTCTGAAGATAGTATGCAAACAGTCGCGGGTAGTCTATCAATACAATAAGTAAAGACCTCAGCTAATTCTGCCTTCTTCTTTAGCAAAAAATCCCCAACGAAAAAAAGATCTTTCATACAACCAAAAATATGAATGTAAAAGAAAATCACGCAAAATAAATCGCAAGGACATTTCACTAACATTTACCATACAATTTTTGAACAAACAATACGCTATCAGACCGACATAATTATCACTATGTCCGTTAAAATATAAACATACAAATAACACGAATGATAATGTTAACATAAACGGTGATTCGGTTGGCGCCTAACTTCCAGGGCTCTAGATATAGTGGACCGAGGCTGTGTCTACATATCAACAAATGATAATAGGATCTGACAAACTAGAAAAACACAATTTAAATAATAGTGAACCTTACAATATTCTTTGCTTCGTATTCGATCTTAGCAGTTCGGCGGAAAAGGTGTGAGTTTATTTATGGAATAAACCGTATCCAAATCGGTTCACCCGTTTAAGAGCTACGGTGCCACAGACAGACACACACAAATACACACTCTTTTTGCGGTGGGCGGTTAAAAAATAACAACAAATACCAGCAACAATATGAACAGGTAAAAATAATGGTCTATAAAAAGATGCATATAAAAATAATGCCCAATAATTGGGTACCTTTAGTATAATTATTATACTAAAGGTATTTTTATACAAGGAAAAATATTGCAAACCCAAAAAAAAAGTACATTTTCCTACCATTCAAATATCAAAATAACTCGTCCAATCATCAAGCTAAACAATACCCAGATAATTCGAAGTTTTCCTCTCTTAAACACATTGCAATAATGATTTAGCACACTGGATGTGACAATCAGTAAATATGCATAGGAGCACAATCGCGGTACGTTGTGTACAGTGCGGAAAAACATCATGATATCTTGTGGCAAATATTGGTATACCGTGCAAACTGTTTCTACTACTATTAGTATTACTAATTGAGCAAATAATAACGTAATTTCTAAATTAAATTAGCAACTCATGGTTGTGTATAGGAAGAAGAAACTAGAATTAACTTCTACTTAGCGTGTCGATGGCAATCTTAATTATGTCAGCCCAGAACTGAGTTACTAGTTTGGCGCTTTTGGTAGCGTCCATCAGTTCCTGTAGTGAACAAACAATAGGACACCAGGACACGATATTAAGTGCGCCATCGTTTGTGGAACAGCACCACATTTACACTCCAGGACAGAGTCATTTTGAATCTTCACTAGAATTATTGAAGCAAAAGATTGTCTTATAGAAAACCTTTAGAATTTAAACTTAGACTGTGAAAAGATCAATTTAAAAGTCTAATTTACGTTTTCTTTTATACAAGTTTAGATTCAAAGAAATGAATATTTTAGCTTTCAAGCTCGTCTCTTTTCACATTCTTTAAGAAATTTTATATATATATATTTTTTATTACAAACTGGGCCCACTCTTGACCTCGACCACGCCTGATGGAAAGCTATGGATGAGGATAATACCCATCTAATGCTGTAAAATTTCAAAAATTCATCAGTAATCAAATATAATGGCTTTAATAGTCCTAATATTTATGTTAGAAGAGCCATAGTCACAATAAAGGTTTGCAAAACCACCTGACTTCTAAATATCTTCACCCTTACCTTAATTCTTAGAAACCTGCCATCGTCATTCTCTTGCCGTTATCCCAAGTTATTTGCGGTCGCGGCAGCATGTCTTCTTCGTCCATACTTCTCTATTACTCGTCATCTCAGCAGTCACCTCCTTTCTAGCCATATCATCCTTCACACAGTCCATCCATCGTTTCTTTGGTCTTTCTCTACTCTTATAGCCATCCTGCCAACTTTAAATAAAATCATAAATCAGACTGAACTCAGCAAGTAATCTCTCTCACGATGATTCTACACAAACTTTTCCTAATGAAACGCTCACGATCGTACAAACAAACTGTTTTACCTTTACAAATATTTAGTTTCTATATATACGATTATATACATAGACTTTGTGTATATATTTATAGAAGGCATTATGCTTATCTGTTTACTATTGGCGTTGCGTTTTAAATAATAATATGTATTAATTGCTTGTAAAAAAATTATTTGCGTTTGGACTTATGTATATTTATTCATTAAGTGATTTAAATTAGAGATTTTTTTGTGAAAAAATGTGTGCACAACTTTTTACTGCTTAACTAATTAGCAAATGATTACATTTGTTTTCTCTTCCGTCTTGCTCTTATTTTGAAGGAAGATTTTGCTTACAATTCAATAAGCGTTCTTAAAAATTTAATTAATCTAAACAATAGGATAATAGGAAAATGGAATTTGCTGTAGACTATAAATCACTAATTTCATTATTTAGTGAGTGCTCCAAAAGCTATGTCGAACGAGGAACCTTTGATTTTCTCATCCTTGAAGTGAAGAATTATGTCTCTTGTTCCACCTCAGAGTAAAGGCTTGTTTCCCTCTTGCCATTTGGGACCAGTCTCATAAGGAGTCCAGCTCATGTCACCATTTCTAACTTGAATTTTCTCTTTGTCAAACAGGTGGTGAAATCCAGCCAGATGGCCCCAGGTCAATGTTTACTGTGCCGCGTGGTGCTACCAGATGGCGCCACGTCTGTGGTGGGCGTGGAGGCCAGTGTGACAGTTGGCCGGCTTGTGGACAGGCTGTTGCAGAGGCGGAACCTGCTGTGTACTACTTACGATGTGTTGCTGAAGGATGGCAATCAGGTTAGCTGAGATAATCATTCGGTTTTACTTTAATTAGTAGCTGATGGTTTGCAACTTTTGCGAACATGCGATGAAAATTGCGAAAGATACATGCCTATTTTTTTTTTGATACAAGCTAATTTTATTGTGTAATTTGAAAAATACAAAATTTAGTTCTGAGGAAAACATTTTTTTACAAAACATATAAAGTTTCGTGTCAGGCGCGTAGTAAGTCGGTGCAACTTAAACAGAGAAGGGTTCCATTATCGTTTTATTTGTATTCACAGGACAGTACGACGGTGGACCCGTCGGCACCCAGCACGGTGCTGGGCGGGCGCGAGGCCGTGGTGGAGCGGCGCTGCGTGGTGCGCATTGAGCTGGCGGGCCGCACCCTCGCCGTGCGCGCCCGCGCCGCGCGCCGCCTGCGCCACGTGCTGCGGCCCGTGCTGGCCAAGTACGCGCCGCACCTGCACCGCGCCGTGCTGTGCGACGGCCGCCCGCTGCACCCCGACACCACCATGCACGAGCTGGACGGCGCGCGCCTGCAGCTCGTGCCCGACGCCGACCCCGACCAAGAGCGCGACACGGACGCCGACGAGCTCGGCGACCGCGCCGTGCGCCTGCAGGACGACCCGCTCCGCCCACAAGACGCACAGGTAAAGATGCACCCCTCATTGACTCGTTAGTGAAGTGGTCGCAAGCGCTACTGCTGAGCATGACATCCTGGGTTCAATTCTAAGGTCAGTTATCGCGGGGAAAGTCACAACCAGTATTCTACTTCTTAGTGTGTCGACGACAATCTAAATGAATTCAACAGTATATAGGACCTTCAGTAGTATAACCAGTATTAACTACAGAAAGAAATATATTTGGCATTACCTTACTCGATATTTGTAAATAAGAGATGATACTAACAATCGCATGTCCTTGTTACAGAGCGTAAGCACAGCTTCAGGCAGCAGCCGCGGCAGCACGGGGCAGGCGGGCTCACGCGTGAGGGCCGCGCTCAAGCCCGGCCCGCCGCTACATCATCATCCACCTGGTTAGTATTACAACTAGATCATCATATATTTAACAAAGTAAAAAAAAAACAAATTAAGGAGAACTTAATTTAAAGGAAGAATTCTTTTGATTTACGATAAACTTAATACTTAGAAACTTGTCATATTGTACGATGGAAATGGCAATAACAAACGTTTTCGTAAGGTGGTCGTCGAGTTTTAGAAGAAGTTTGACAACCATATAAATTACACCCGAATACTGAATGAATTAAACAGTCTTATTTTCGTCCAAATAAAAAAATCTCCAATTCAAACACAATGTCTAACATCAACTTCTTCCACAGATTTCCTCGAGAACCTCCGCGAGACCCAGCGCGCGCGGCTGCACAAGAGCGACTCCCCGCCGCCCGCGTCCCCCCCTCCGCCCTGCACGCCGCGCACCCCTCCCCCGCTGCCGCCCAAGCCCACGCACCGCCAGGCTCCCACCGTCGTCTGAACACATCGCACCAAGCTACGGTGCTTGGTAATTCACGAGACAGACGACAGACTCTCCGAGTCCATAAAGTCGCCCCCGGCTACAGGACCTTCGCAAAACATGATAGGATTGTCCACGAAGAATTCCCTTAGCTTGAATAACCGACTTCAAGGAAGAAGGCTATTTTCGGCGCGTTATTTTGTTATGTGCACAATGATTGATAATTATTGGCACTGCAGTAGCAAAATTGGTAAAAAATACATTCTTACATAAGTAACATTATTTCTGTAACAATAGCTTTAGTAGTGATGACAGAAAATGAAGGGTTATTGTAAATATAGCTGTTATTGAGCTGATTAAATAAATCTCATAATTTATATCATGTACAAAGTGTTTGCCATCAGGATTATGTCCTTAAGACGCATAGGCACTGGGTTGAATTTACATTGAGATCTAACTAACTCAGTAAAGGTGTGTTTTAAGAAATAATACAGAACTATTAGAAGAATACTAATATTCTTTGAAAAAGAAATACATTTTCAGCTAGTTGAAACAATAAAATATATAGATTTTGTTAACTAGCACAAAATAACCTCAAATACCTTACAAAGATAGTTATTTTCAATGTAAACGACGCCCAATATAAGCAACGCAAAGATCATAGTAATAGTGTACATTAATATAATTTGTAAATACAATATTTGTATTACTTTTGGTGCCTTCCATAATTGTATAAGACTGCACTAACATTTATCTATATACGAATGAATGAGATAATGTAAAATGGCTTCTTTACACATTGTTTTTACGTAAATCTTAAGTTAAAACTGGATATAATACAGGAGCATAAGTGTATTGTAATTTAATGTAAATGCATTGTAGAGAAGTCATTGACAAACTGTAAAAAAAAATAGTTGAAAATGTGTATAGTAGAATATTTAGACTGAATGAATTATGGAAACCACTTAATTGATTAAATAGAGACAAATGAATTTTGAACTTGACTTTTTATCTCGAATACCCGATTCTACTTACCCAAATTTATTTACGCTTACCTAAAGGTCTAGCTTTAGTCAATATGTCCCTTTGATTTGGTCTGTTGAAACCTCTTCATGATTTCAACACGGTGAAAAAGTAAGTCCAATGGTGTCACTGACTCTGGCAGAGCCACCATCAGGGATTTTCATTTTGAAAACACAAAAAAATTGTCACTAATTAGTCGAAATTTGTCGCCAAATATCAGAATTTGTCGGTCACTGGTTCAAAAGATATAAGGGTTTATAGGTGGCCGATCTGGAGAGAGTCTCCCCAGCAGGGCCACATTTATATCTCAAAAACTAGGGCACCTAGCAAATATCTCTTTTCTCCTATAATTTGTCGCCAATTAGTCGGAATCAGTCGCCAAATATCAGAGTTTGTCGGTCACTGGTTCAAAAGATACAAGGGTTTATAGGTGGCCGATCTGGAGAGAGTCTCCCCAGCAGGGCCACATTTATATCTCAAAAACTAGGACACCTAGCGAAGATGTGTTTTCTCCCATATTTTGTCGCCAATTAGTCGCAATTTGTCGCCAAGTCACAGATTTAATCGGATCTTAGTTTAGGAGATATAATGAGTTCAATTAGTAAGGTATAGTCCAAGAGCTAGGTCGAAGAGTTCACGAAAAATACCAAGAAAAAAATATTTCTATTAATATGTGTAATATACTTCTAGTTTTATCGGTCTAAAGTCTTTAGAAATGTCCGAGAGAGATAAATTCTCAATTTAATTCATGTTTTTATGTTTTAAATTACTAGGTTAGAGTGGCTTAAACTTCTTTGAAAACATTAAACCTTGCTCTTGGTCTATTTGGTGAAAGATGTACAGTCGCATGCAACTGTTTTACCACTTTACAATGTTAAGCTCTAATTAACTTTAGAATAATAAATAAATGTCGTACCTTTAGTAAAATGTTTAAAATACTTAAACGTTGAAAAAGTATTGTCAATTGTAATCAAATTTTATTATATAAAAATGAATTTCCATAAAGTTCGTTTGATGTGTGTTGTGTTGGTGTGTATTTTGAGGTGATTGCGAGTGTTGTGTTGTGGGTATGGACGGGTTGAGTTTTTATTTTATCTTAATTGAGGTTAGAATAATAAAACTTCTGTTGTCGAAATATAAAATGATTTATTACCTTAAAATTATTGTACTTTCAGAAAATGTTACAAATAGGTTTTTGTAACATTTGTAACATTTATAAGTAGGTACTTATTCAATATTATTAACAGATACAGTTTGTGACTTTGGATGTTAGGGGTAATCTCCGGTAAAACTGATCCGATTTTGAAATTTTTTTCACTTTTAGTCTAGGCTAATAACATTATGACCGATAATATTATGACGTTATGACCAATAGGAGCGGAGCCTCAATGAAAAATGTTGCAAAAACGGGGAAAATTATTTCTTTGGCTCTATATCTCTGTGACGCAGACGAAGTTGCGCGGGTCAGCTAGTTAGGTACCTATATATGGATTATATCTCTCAATAAAAATTTCAATGGGTGTTTCTTCATTGGACGACTCTGCTTGAAACCAATACCTTCCTATACCTAACCTTCTCGCTGTACTTCCGGTGGATGACTAAAGAAAAAATCCTTTAGAGCAAGTTTGTTTGTTTACCTATTTTTTTTTAAGTAGCTACTTTGAGCGGCGGGCGCGAACGCCGACGCGCCGCACCCGTGACGTACAGCAGGTGACACCCTCGTTATATCTCGCTCGTTTCTCCGTTTTTGTATTTTCGGAATACCTAGAGATAACAACACTCGAGTTCGTAACTATTCATAATAAGTTCCACTTTAATTAAACTGGCTGACTTCAACTTACGTGACGGGCAACTCGTTCGAAGCAGCTCATCTGTACACGCGCATCTATCTCTTTCTTACTTACCGTAAATGAAACGGAGCGCAGCGATCTATCTGCCAGCGACTAAGTGGTAAGTGCACATTGTGTTAGATAAATAATTACATAATTATATGTATTGTAGATTTGTTTATAGGTAATGAATACAGCTTTCCTATGGTGGGTTGAAATTATAGAATAAGTTTACATTTATTTAATTCGAAACAAACATTCCTCCATAAGACGTCATAGATACTGTCTAGAAACTACATAAAGTATTTTGTACTCGCTTGTACCACTGTATGGGGAAATTGAATTCTTTAATATCTTTTTAATTACACACCGACTAAATCTGTAACTTTGCGACAAATTGCGACTAATTGGCGACAAAATATGGGAGAAAACACATCTTCGCTAGGTGTCCTAGTTTTTGAGATATAAATGTGGCCCTGCTGGGGAGACTCTCTCCAGATCGGCCACCTATAAACTCTTGTATCTTTTGAACCAGTGACCGACAAACTCTGATATTTGGCGACTGATTCCGACTAATTGGCGACAAATTATGGGAGAAAAGAGATATTTGCTAGGTGCCCTAGTTTTTGAGATATAAATGTGGCCCTGCTGGGGAGACTCTCTCCAGATCGGCCACCTATAAACCCTTATATCTTTTGAACCAGTGACCGACAAATTCTGATATTTGGCGACAAATTTCGACTAATTAGCGACAATTTTTTTGTGTTTTCAAAATGAAAATCCCTGATGGTGGCTCTGCCAGAGTCAGTGACACAGTCCAATGTTATCTACTTGCATGATGCATGTAAAAATAACTGCATAAATGATACTTTACTAGTAAGTTCTACTGCGAGACGCATGTTAATCCTGGGCATTCCCATTCCCGGATTATCTGGAATTTTGTATGTTGCACAGACATTCTATAGTCGGCAAAACAAGGATGAACTGTTCTGAGAAACATCTCTGCCTACCACTCAACTCATACTGACATTCCAACAGCGCCATCTAGTGATTTGTTATGCAAACTTGCAGAAGACAACCTCTTGCAGCATTAGTTTACAAACCAATCCAATAGACGGCGCACCTAGGCGCTCATATCTCCATCGAATCGATAAAAGACTACCAATCACGGTTCGGAATTCTGGATCCTTTTGTTTATAGCTCCTGTATACCTAAACTCTGTTGCTCTTACCCAGCTAGTTAATAAAGATGAAAAAGTGGTGTTTAAAATCCACCTTTTACACCAATTCCAGAGAAAAACAACTCCAAACAATTTACACTACACTTTATTTACAAAACTAAAACTCATTTATCAGCAATGGCAGCCGCAGGCGTTGCTGCAGGCGCCGCTATAGGCGTGGCTGCCGGCGCTTCCAACTGCTTAGTCTCCTCACTTTCCACCTTCACGATCTCTGGTTCCGGTGCCGGCATTATCCTAGTTATCTTCGAAGGTGCTTTAGGCGGTGTCCAGTCAGGAATGATCTTCTCATGGATGCGCCAGGTTCCGTAAAGGTTGGACAGGTGTTTCTCGAAGACTATGTATTCTAAAACGTCTTTGGCTAGGATTTCGCTGCCGTGTAAGAGGCGGCCGAATCGGTCGTAGACTGCAAGCTGTTGCCGGGTGTGGAAGCGGACTGTCACCTGCGAAAGAAATTAGAAAACCATTTTTTTAATTTAATCAGATAGAAATAAGTGTTTTGGTTTTTGCAGTTACAAAAGTTGTAAATGTGGCCTTGAAAAGGTGACAGGTTTTTATACAACTCTATGAATATATTGATAGTGAGACTGCCGCTTATTCATTAGTATTAGTAGTCACATAGAAACCTACTGTGTCCTTGCCATGTCTCGGCAACTATAAATTGAATCTTCTTCTCGCTTTCTCATGACTGAGGGTAGTGACCACATGAGGTCGTTACTTTTTCCACCAACGCTCTCCATGCTTGATGGTTTTCGGGCATGCGGACAGATGCCTGGAAATTCCCTCTACAGACTTCCTTTACCACATCTGTCCATCGGGTTGGTGATCTTCCACGGCCCCTTTTTCCTTCCACATTACCAGCCACAATAAGCTTCTCCAAGCTATCAGGCTCCCTCCTTGCCACGTGTCCGAAATACTGTAGGAGTCATTTCATGCAGATGGTCGATAGGCGCGATCTAACTTTTAATTTGTCCAGAATCGAGGCGTTTGTGCGGCGCGCCGTCCAAGGAATGCCTAACATTTTGCGCCAGCACCACATTTCGAACGCATCAATTCTGTTATTATTGTATTCAGTCCTTTTAGGAAGAGCACCATAAACTGATATGAGAGTAAAAGTAGACAATTTACATTAGCTAGAGTTTCTCTCAACCTAATATGTGTAGTAGATGTTATGTTATTGAATCACAAGGTTCAAAAGAAAAATAGAATAACAAACAAACCTGTCCAAATATATTCTCCTTGCTAACAACATCAGTGCACCGCGCATGCACCACCCTAGGAGGCTCCAGCGACTCAAGGAACTTCCACCTGATAGTCTTCTGACGACTGTTATGTCTGAACTCTGGATACGCCTTCTCTGACACATACAACCTTAAAGCCCTTTTATCATCATTTGCTAGACTTTCATGAGCCTTGATGTAAGTGTTCTGGGCTTGCAAAACAAATTCCTTTTTGTCAAATTCTTCTTCAAAAGATTTGATCTTGCGTATTGCCATCATTGACTTGGATTTCTTTTCGAGGTGTTCTACTGCTTGCTTAGCTCGGGTTGTGGATACGAAGGAGGCTTTGCCGTCGCCTTCTGGTGGGATATAGGGCTCGAACACACCACCTGAAAATTAACTATAGTCATACTTTTGTTTCTGGTACAGCAGAGCATAGGATATGGATAAATGATGATGATAGATTGGGAAGGAGAAATGGCACAAACAGAACAAGTTAAATGAAACTCAGTTTAAGTGATATATTACTTGTATTCCTGTTAATAATTCTAACTGAGCCGAATGTGAGTGATGAACGGTCACATTTCTCATCAATATACCTAGCAAAGATTGGGTTAGATTTGAATTCACAACTGTGTGATACAGTACCTAATGGGCAACCATCACTTCAGATAAATAGGTTCAAGTGAACTCAGGTAAATAATACCCATAGGATAAAGGTATGAGCGTATGTACCTATGTTATACAGTTCGTGCAATCCATCTTAAGGCAAAAGACTACCACATCGCAATAAAAAACACACAAACCTGTCGCAGAAATATAGAAGGGACGCTCCATCCAAGGCCTCGGAGGCAAAATTCCTCTTTCCTTCATCTTCTGCCTGATTCGTTCCGGACTTAGCGCAGAAATATTTTCATTTGGATCGGGCAGTTCTACTTTGAGTACCTTTTGAGCTCGCAATTTCTTGAATTTCGGGATATAATGCTTACTCGTGGTTGTACGAGCTGGTTGAGTGAAAATTACTGGGGCCATGCGTAGTGCACCCATCTGGAAATAAAAATGCGGTTTGTGTATTAAATTTACAATCATATAGATTGTTGAACCATTGGAAAAACTTAAAAATAATTTTAAACAAACCTTTGAAATAAGCGAGTTTGCCATGGTAACTGTTTTACAGCTGCCGCTGTTCTGTAAATGCAATAAGTAGTTATTTTTCTTTGACTATTTGGAATATCTACACATCTCTCTTACAATATCCTTAATATGTTCCCAATAATTATTTCAGTATTCACTGTTCAGTAGTTTTTATAACCTAAAATCAAAATAATGACAGACGGTGCCAGTGTATTTGTTTCACTCATACCTTCTCAATCTTATCCTAAAATTGCTCAAATTGTCTAATGCTAAACATATGAAGTTTTTTGAAGTGGCGTGAACTAAATATCCAGAAGAATAGTAATAGAAAAAATAAATTAAGAAACAATGTATTAATTAAGAATTAATTAAAAATACCAATAAAGTGTAAAACTCTCGCATCAATTTAATCTAATTTTGTATTTTGCAACTAAAGTCAGTTCATAAATTCCTATGCCAGCACAGGTCATATGTTTATGAACAAAAAATGTCTATGGTGTTTTGTTTTTTCTGCCATTTTTAGTCAAATACTTTCCATTCAAATTGTGTTTTTTTAATAAAGTGATACAAAATTTATCAAATTTATTGTGTCGTCTTTTAAAATATTTTTATACTTATTAAACGTTACATTGTACTGATATGTCAATATTATAAATTTCTATTGGTTTGTCTTTTGAAGCATTTCTGTCTCCTAGGAGCGTTGTACGTGCTTTGTTCTGATAGTTTACCTAAATATAAGTCAATTTCTGAAAACACTCTTGTCAATTAGTTTCAAAGATAACAACAGAATAAACTAGAAAGGAAAAACCACGAGAAGATTTGAATCGATCGTCGCAATTCAACCGGACATCCGGCGACTCCATAGTCCATACACGTTGTCTCTAGCACAGGGGAATAGAGATCGCGCAGCGTTTCTTTCTTTTCTGAACAGGCGCAGTCCTAGAGAACTCGCAAAAGGAGTAAAAGGCTCCTACATAACCTGTCACTACGTAAGTATCAGTGCACATACTACTTTATATCGCGTCGTTGCTTTGTTCGCTATTGAGAATCGTGAATCTTTAACTCCTTGGAGTCCTTGCTGAGTCATAGCCAGGTGATCTCGTTATCACTCAGGTTGTGGAATATTCCTTTTGGACTTGTTCGGCGCTCCCGTCCATCTAGAAGTAAGTGGATCGCGTTTGGACGCCATAACAGTAGGACGAAGGGTCGAGCCTGGGGTTGCGTGGCTCACCGCGGCCGATGACCTTATAACGGAATGGACCTTTAATTGCCACGTGTTTTTCTTTTCAGCAATATATTGTATGAGTCAGAAGGTAGAAAAACCAGTATTATCGGGTCAACGGATCAAGACCAGAAAAAGAGGTAATTAATTTTTTATTACTTATTTTCACTTGGATGTTGGACACTTGCCCAGATTCCATGTTTTGCTAGGCGTCAACTTGGAACAAGTTGGCTAATCTTGTCTTAAGAAGAGTGCACATGTTTCTCGAAGACGCGAGGTGGTATAAACATCGGGTCGTTAATTCAATAATGTTTGCCTTGGCCGTGACACTGTCCTACACAATATTTTTAGCCATGTTTCTTTGTAGAATGTTGTTAGTTATCATCTATGAGATGTAGGCCACATGTATTTCAAATCTATCTACTTAATTGAACCAAGAATATCTTCAATAATTTTTATTTCATCACAAAACACTTGTATATTGTTGAATTTGTTTCCTTACTGTGATAAATTCTAAAATATTCCTATTAATAATTACAACATAATAAATAATAAATATGCAAAACATTGAGCAATGCAATCATTAGGAATAGTAACATAAACAAACATGCATTGTAAATATTTTCATCTTATTATAGCCATCTTGCGTTTCTTATAGGTATCTTTCTTTTAACTTTTAGTATCCACCATTAAACTATTGTTTAGTTCAAATTGAAATCATTTCTTAAATAAAATATTACTAGAAACTTTAACAATGCTTAATCCTATGCTTTGCCAATAACTAAATTGATATAAATTCTTATGTCGACATTCCAGCGATACCTCAATCCATGGTATACAAAGCTATATTTTTATTCTGTCATTGGCAATTGATTTATTCAGCCTACATCAAGCAGTTGAATCATCTGACCTCAATCCTGATTGAATTGACTTTCTCTTGGCCGTTTTAAACTGTAAAATTACAAGTGATGATATACTTTTTTTCTTGAAATGGTCTGTACTATTTATATACAAATTTTGGTACTGTTTTTATCAGATGGCTTCAAATTGATGTCTTCCTTGAGAAGAATTTAAAATAATACCAGCTTGTTACTGCCTAAACACAGAACAAAGGTCTCATCTCATACAAAGAAGACACGAGTATTGATCACCATCTTGCTCAAGGCAGCAGTGGCGAAGGTTCCATACAACTCGATTCCTACCGACTTCCCTTTGAAAAATGGCTCAGTCAGTATACTTTAGGCAAATAACATAATCACATTAAAGATTATGTACTCTGGCTTACCTCTTACAAAAATTGACTCTTTGCTACTGCAAGGCAGAATGGCAATTTTAGACACATCAATAATTATACATCTAGGTTTCCTTATAATATTTTCTATTGTTATTATAATTTTTCCCCTGTATCAACCTTGACTTATTTTCTCAACTTGCCAAGGTTCACTTGGCTTCATCTTGGTGGCATTACAAATTACAATAAATCTCCTTAGGTCTGACCTCATTTTCTACACTTTCCGGGATCATGCTATGTTGTTTTTTGTGTTGTAAATGGGCTTGCTTTCTTTAGGACTTTTTTAATAAAAGTTCAATAACCTTTTGACAATCTAACATACCTACTTATTGAAATGATTGGTAGTCCGCAATCATAATCAATAAATCTACAAGACAAGTGTGGATTTTTAATTAATCATTTGGTACCTCGATTGACATTAAGATTTACAAGTCACAAACAATTACTAATGCATGTTTAACCAACAAAAATTCTTCCTTTTATTACCAAGTCATTTTAATTGCAATAAAAATGTTGGAGATGTGACGCAAATAACTAAATTGCTGACCAGTAGTTATTTCAATTGTTGTTACTGTCCCTTGTCATTACAAATATAGCCTGGACTTTGTACTGGACAATAACCTCAATGGCTACCGGAGTATGATTGTGCTGATCTAACATACCTATAGCATGATAAAATACACGCTATTGGAATGTTATTAAATTAATTAGGTACTGTTGTTTATCCTTAAACATGACGTTGAATGTCTGAATGCGTTTTATCGTAATGTTCCTGCTCATGGTCGTGTTTTTAATTTCCCCAAACACAAGTTCCTTTTTATGTCTTTTCATTGGACATCAAACTTTACATGTCCAGAATTTCACGTCAAAATCGCGACAGTCTTGGCCGTACCGCCTTAAAAATATGTAAAAACTGAACTGGCCACTTTAATTAGTTATATTGGCGTTTTCTTCAGCTCCAAATTGAGTACCTATGTCTTCAAAAGCAAAATACCACGTGGTTCTTTATTATTCTGCATTCGCGAAGCCCTTGTTGTCGTTCCTGCAGCTTTCTCCCCGTCCAAATTGAATCGGCGAAAACAAGGCCATGTGCGCGTTTTATATTGATTTCTTATCTATTGTTTATTTATCTTCAAGTTCAAAAAAATATATTCAACAGTATTTTTCAACTTTATTCTCAACATATAGAAGTTAACTGTGAACTTGAAAAGAATCTAACACGAAAACTACTATCGTGTCAATTAAAGCAATAAAAATGTGATCAATTAACTAAACTATAAATAAGGTTTTATCTATCCTATTAGAGTCAAGGGACCGAGCCAGTCCAAATGAGGCCAACCTGCTATTAATTTATGCAAAGTATTGCAGGAATTAGCTGTTCAATACAAACTTGATATTTTGTTAGTGGAATCTTACTGTTTATACACCACCTTGTTAAAGTCATCACAGATGTTTTACCTTTTTCGTCCAGAACTTACTGTCATCCTTCGCGCATCGCTGAGTGCGACCTTTCTAGAAAGAACCTTCCTTTCTTTGCTTATAAAGGTCGGGAATGCTATAAACCTGCGCCAATTCCTTTTGTATAACTTCTCCGCGTTACAAGTTGCACGTTGTAACGATTAAACAAACAAACATACGATTTTTGATAAAATAGTTCAAGCAACTCGTACCTATATGGGTTGAGGAGGTCAGATAGGCAGTTCAGCAGCATCAGGTCATACTGAACGCCGACCCACACATTGGGAAAAGGCTAGATAGTCAATGATGAGGTATCAAGCAATGGATTTTATTATATTGTAAAGTCTTTCACAATTAAGTTACTGGATGTATTGAATAAAGTTATTTCAGATATTATTTAGGTGAATTTCAAATGCCCCGATAGATTTCTGCCTTCATTGATTACGTAACTCGTCCCCATCCTCCAAACTCGATCCCAAATAGGTAGAGGTCGGGAATATACAACCGGCCTCCATTCGAACCATACGCGGTTGGAATAGTGACGTCAATCGTTGCATTGGACATAAATACCTCTGTCCAAAGACTGCTACTGATTCCGAATCGATTAAAAATTCAAATGGACTCACTTAACTGGAATGGAATGATTTATTCGTTTTCCGATAGAGTTTCTATCTTTGTTGACCGTTCACCCGACTTGTCACACGTGGGAAATGCGCTTTTAAATGTCGTGGGATTGAAATAGCCGTCACAAATCGTATGCTTCTGAATAAATGTTGAATAGTACTATTTTATTTATAAAAGGGAACGCCCTAGAAGGACATACACTGACCTTATTCGTGATGTTCTTTAGAAAGGTCAGGTGCATATCACTCGCAACCGACCTGCGATTATGACCAGCCCCCGTAGCATGACCACGATAGACCACCGACCAGATAGTGCAAAGAAATCTGTCATTTTGTCGATTCTTCCGCCAAAGAAATCCTTGTCTACGGTGGTCATGCTACGGGGGCAGATGTATTACCGTGGACGAAGCAAAAGGAGTATTTAGGGATCGTAGTAACTGGCCTTCTGTCGTGAGTTATGTCATGTAGTTTTGAATCTAGTATAGATATAAACTTGGCATCGCAATTGTAGTATCCACTTGTAGCAGAGCTAATAGGTTGATAACACGATTTACTAACTAACACAGGCTCACCAACACCACCATGCCTCAGTCCAAGGTACGCTTGCCCTTCCAATCCAACTTCCCGCCATTCATGATGACTGACAGTTGACATTAGTGACAGCTACCTAACTACTTGTACATTACAGCAAGTATCGATCACTTCGTTTTCTTTTAAAGACAAGATCAGACTTCTTAACTCATACCCATAGGTCTAGGACGTGGCGACAAGGTTGCTTGGAATTTATAGGATGTAATATCTTGCGGTAGCTTATGTTAAGCCATTTAACATAACATAAGTACTCCCATAGCCCACACGGGTTACAGGCTGTTAATTTCTCATGATATATGCGTTGATTAGTTCTTATAACTTACAGGTAGTGAAGGGCGGGCGTTTTGGTGGACTATCTCGAGTAAATTTTGATGTTCGAAAAGTGCTGATTTTATATTTTAATAAATAACATTCATTTTGATTTGGTCGAAATACATCAGATCAAATTCAAAAGGCTTTCTGAAACATGTGTAGTGATTTTGCGCCCCCTACTAGATATTCATAAATATCAGAAACTCATTGCAAATACAGCCGCGACACAATTTTGAATAAATATTACTTGTAGCCACCGTGGAATAATAAGCTGTAGATTTATTAATCTAAAATTTTCCTGTTTACATTCGAATACCTTTTCCTAGTAATTTTTCGATTGATTTTGTCTGAACCGACTGCCGCTTAGCAGTGAGTTGTAGTTCCCTCATCCGTGGCATGAGGGAGCTTTATTACGTAAAGGTTTGAAAATAATAGGGATCTAGGTATTTCGTTGGTGGCTTGAGGCCTTCCAATCCGATTCTTTGGCTAATTAACCGTCTTTCACGGTCTAATCAAAGATTATTGAGAGCATTGTTTGCTCAATTTTAGCTTAGAATCGTCCTAATTCTCACGATTTTACGAAATTCAACATCAGCATTTGCTTCGTGGGACTTTATTATAAACGGTTGCCCCATATGGCCTTACACACCGTAATACATCGATATTTTTCCTTCAGTTTCCTTGACCTCTCCGACTTGTCTTCCGACCTTCGATGTGTCCCAGACATACTAAAGACATTTATAATATTAAATTGTAGCGATCAGCGATCCCTAATTCGAAACCCATCGCAATAGCATTCGATCTGACCTGTAATACGTACATCAATTTACTAAACAGAACACATAAAACAAGAACCCATCATCCTAAGTGATATTATATGCCACTGTAGTGCGGGTGCCATTAGCTGATCACTGATGCGCCCGCTATCCGCTCTGTAATATTCCACTGCCACTGGTGCTAACAACGTCTAACGGTATTTATACACTAGCGGTACTTGCAGTGTTGAGTCTGTTGCTCGCTTATAAGGAAGCTTTACAACTGTTTTGTAGAGATCTTTTTTTATATATATAACTGCGCTTGCACTGGTGAAATGTTCACGTTAAAACATGATAAGACATAAAGAAGATTCTATCTACTTAGATAAAAACATGTTGAAATTAAGATTTCGTCGTGTTTTCTTGTGAATATTTCGCCCATAGCAACTCACAGTTAGGAAGCTTTACAACTTACTGTTGTGTAACAAGCTTTCTTTGATGAACTTTTTATTTAACTTCACGAAGTTGTTCGCAAACGTGACTGCTAAAGAAGTTCCCAAGTTTTCGATCCCTAGAACCCCAGTGATATATCGGTCTTTTAGGAAATTCTCAGTAGCAGCAAGGTTTTATTCTGCTTTTGAACCTCATTGGTCATAAACGTGGTTACCAAGCAAGCCAGGTCCTGGTCTCAGAAAGAACAGGAAGTAACGGTCCATGTGGAAGTTCTCAGTAGGAATATGGATTTTTGTCCAATTAATGCCAATTGGCTTTCCCCTTATTGAAGAAAAGTGGTTGTATCTTTCAAAAACATCACGTGATGTTGTTTTTACCGGTTGAGCAATACTTGTTGACCTTGTTGCCAGCAAAAGTTTGTTCACACCAAATTCACAAACACGTGCCAAGAAATATCACCATCGATTACTTTTTGAAGTTATAAAGTTCGGCTATCACCAAAATTATTTATTTTACACATTTCCTATAGTTTCTTGGCCGTTCTTCTCCGTGGAGGTCTTCATTTTAAAACGAACTAGCTTCAAATTTCTTACTAACCAACAGACTCCTATGACAAGGCAAGTGTTTATAAATGGGTTTATTGATATAAATGCTGTGGGTTTCAGTAGGCCTATGCCGTCTATTTATACACCATACATATATACATTGTTGCTAAAATAATTTAAATAGCAAATTAATATTCTCCGCGCGTATTTAGTTAGCTCTGTGATTCACGATCCTTTGATGTGATTCATCCTTTAAATATTTCCCAAAGCTAATACAATTAAATTATAGTACCTATGTGTAGCCTGTAGCCGTTTTTTGGAGATTTAAACCTCCCAAAAATTACGAAGGCATTTTAGTATTTTTCATAAAGGTTTTACTATGGGTTAATTTTCCTGTTTTTTGCACGTAAAAAGATTAATTTCAGGCCAGCAAATGATACCAATTAGAGATTGTTTTAAATGTTTTATTCATGTGATACACTACAAACTAGTTTATTTATCAGTTCTTATCACAAGGCAAACAGACAGTAGGATTATAAAAAATTCAATGTCACCAAATATTTTTTTTAGACTTATGTAACATTTGCAGGCCTTTTTATTGCTTGCTCAAGCGATACGGGAATTCCGATGCAATCCGGATGAACATGTCAAGAAGCAACAAATAAATAGTTTCCGACAAGCAAACCCGGTTGCTTTGTCCACGTTTCTGAGATGAACGGAAATCAAACTTGTTTGCAAAAGGAAAACGGTGCCGCCATCTTGAATTTTGGTGAACGTCTACCTACTGCTTATAACATGACTTGCGACTTCGAAATTCTCTTCTCAAAATGGCGTCTTCTAAAATTCAATCAAATAACATTTTAGAATACAATGATTTACATAAAAAAACAGTGCTCATTAAATTAAATAACGATAGCTGACATTGGCATTGGTTGTCTTATGTAAGAAAAGATAGCTAATGAAAAAAATAACAACAAGGTCAAACATGTTTGTATCAAGACTGCTAAACAACTTTTGGCTCTCGAACATCTACTTTGTGTTGGTAAAGCAATAATGGGCAATTTCCAAAAATAATAATAACCACTACTTTTGCCAAAAAAATTAGCTGATAGACAAACACGATACTTCAAGGAACTCCTAAGACAATAATACACGTTTCTTCCATGAAGGTTTCTAACTAAAGACCGCCACATGCTATGATCATTAATTCATTACTTACTCCTTTTATTCCATTCAAGAAACTTTTCGTTACTTCAATTGTATTAAAAACCGGTTACCTACTGCCAAATGCTCAGACTAGATTATTTTTCTCGGAATTTTTTTTTTTTTTTTTGTTCTACAATGTATACAATGTGTGCATTGTCTTACCCACAAAACAAACGTCCTTCACAAGTGTATAATTGAGGATATCTCGACTAGACGTTAAATAGTACTATTTTCTGCCAAAAATCACGATTGTTCTAATTTTGGCACGTTACTTCGCCTTCCTAAAATATTTACGTAATAAAATTTCCTTTTTCTGTTACGTTTACGTGAGATGAAAGACATTGTTTTTAATAGTACGTCTAGCTTGTTCTGTCAGTCGATCAAAATAGGAAATCATTAACGAGTTACATCATCAACAAACAATTAAACTAAAGGCTTATGTAACCAATACATTGTTATTAGGTATATAAAAGGTTGGATTTAGTACAAAGAAGGTTATCATTGGGCTTTATTTCAAGATAATAGATAAATTAAAATATCGTAACTCCCACTGACCCTTCCGACTGTGACCATGTTAGCTGTTGTTATCAGATTTATATGTGAAGTGAAAGTTATGCATTCGACCTTTAATGATAACCTCACCTCGAGAACTGCTGATCCCACTTGTATAATAAATCTACCAACTTTAGAAAGTGTGCCTATCCCTTTGTCGTATCTATGAATATGATATACGGCCTTGAGTGGGCGTAGACCTTTTAACCTATGCTTGGTTTTGGAAAGCTTATCCTTTTGTGGTTAGGGAATTCAAGTGGGTGAGGATAATCCCCCCTAAAATGGTTTTTTTTTTTTAGTAAATGTACCAACAGTTTTGTAAAAGGAAAGATAAATCGCTGGTAAATTCCTAAAAATAAAAGAGTAAGGAAATGTTTTGGGAATCTGTATTCTGACACTGAATTACGCACGTAAGCGCACCTTAAGCCGTTGGTTCTGGGTGTCATTTGTAGATCTTTGACAGTCGTTAGGTAGTCAGTGGTTCGAAAAGTCTGCCAACCAGTCTCATCAAGGGGTCGTATTACCCAGTACTAACTAGGTTGTGGAGATCACGTAGGCAGTCGCTCCATGTAAAATACTGGTATTCAGCTGCATCCGGTTAGACTGGAAGCCGACCCCAACATAGTTGGGAAAAGGTCAAGTCAGATGATGATTCTGACACGGAATTTCGGGGAAAACATTTTAGCGTAATTTTTTACTACCTATCTTATTAGGCAATTTAACAGTTGGTGGTATCGTTACAATCAGCAAAAAAAAAAAAAAAAACAAGCTTACAGTTACTTCCTACAAACTAGTTACTGCTGATTAAATATTTTAAAAGAAAAAATAATCGGCAAGCTAGCCAACCAGGGCTTAGCAAGCATTGCTATTATCGTAGCTGCTACCCAGAAGTAGGTCGTCGAGATAAGTTGAAATCCAACAAGTCTTGGCAAATACTGGAACGAATTATGAGTATAAAGTTACGGTGCTATACGTGTTAAGTCGTGCTTGAGTGGCCTAAATTTCTTCTGAATCCAGGATAGGTAAGTTAGGTCTATTTACTATGTATACTAGTAATATTGTGGGCTTTTAATTACGCCTAATTTTATTACTTGTATTCATTTTGTAAACCTAGACTTGTAATTAATATACGTCTCAAATCGCCTTGAGCAAGTGTGGTGATCAATGCCCATGTTTTCTCTGTCTGAGAATAGGCATTTGCCCCCTACATTGGACAAGACTGGTATTTTTTTTAATTTTGAAGCACGTGGCTAAAATGTGTTAGTTTTCGGACAGTAGTAATTGTCTATAAGATAAATTACTCAATTCCATTCAGTTGAGAAGCATTGTTTAGGATAATGTTGTTTTAGTCGGCGTAGCATTCTAAAATGGACAAAGGCGACGTGACCTAGAACCAAAAATTTAAAGCATGTGACATGTACGGACCCACAATGGGCCCGCGTGATAGATAACAGCCCGCTCCCTGCACAGAGATGCCTGCATGCTTATAATACTGGGCTTATAAGCATGCTTTCCTCTCTATAGGCTTACACAGCCTGTGAGTCGGACGATTCCCAAGAAATCTTGCAATGTTCTTAAGCAAATAGATCCATTTAATTCAATAGTTATCAAGGCTAACTCATTACCACGTTGGCCTTTCCAGAATTGGGGTCGAGATCCAAGCTAACGTCATTTAAGTTTAGTTCCCTGCCATTTTACTTAAAGTATCACTTTACCTCTTGAAGCGTCTAGTTATTTTGTACCTTGGAACTATTTCATCGTTACAGCAGGTGTTCCGAAATGGTTATCAAAACAAATATGGCTAATTCTCTTGTTGCAATTTGGTTTTCGTTTTAATAAATAAATTCTTTCAGAGAGGGACTCTTTGTATTTAAAATGAAATAAGAAGCAGGCTTCTATTAAACATTTATTGTGTACTGACAGCTGTCTATTTGATTCTTAAGATGCAAGCTTATTGTCGCTATACACAACACTATTCACATGATGAAAAACATGGCTAGAGTCCTGAAAACAAATGTTGAGAAAACCTTTCTCGTTCAATTATTTCTGACACAATATACACAAATACCACCAAGTATATCATTGTCTCTCGCCCTCTAACTCTTTCTATTTCTCCGATTTCAGATGAGAAAGAGAAGTACGATCCGAACGGATTCCGCGACGCGCTCGTGCAAGGACTGGAGCGCGCCGGCGGCGACCTCGACGCGGCGTACAAGTTCTTAGACGCTGCTGGCTCGAAGCTCGACTACCGGCGGTATGGCGAGGTCATATTCGACGTGCTCATCGCCGGGGGGCTGCTGCGTGAGTACCAGACTTTATTTGTGATCTAGAAATGAGTATTTGCGTGTAAGATGGAGAATAATAGACCTTTATGTCTGGTTGAACAGCAGTTGGTAACTGAAGCAGCTGAGACCAGCAAGAATGCACATTTAACCAGACATTTTGCTAAAAAATAAGTTAGCTAAAAATTTTGCTTTATAATACGGTATCTGGCAGCTGTTCGAGCTATAGCAGATCATTAAGCAACTTCACTCTTATAAACAAGTTGCAGATTGGACGCAATAATATTGTGGTCTGCGAACCAATCACTTTGAATAGATTTGCACTGCCGGTTTGATCTGTCAGCCATTTCTATATACAAGTCTTTTCTGCCACCAACAAACCACCTAAAATGATGAAACACTTGGCTAGAGTCCTGAACATAACTGTTGACACAATCTGTTCGTTCATTTATTATCTGAGCACCTAACCTGCCTCTGCCACCCACCACCCAACACTACTATGTACTAACTCGCCTGTTTGTCTGCCAGTCCCCGGCGGGTCGGTGTCGATGGACGGCGAATCACCGAAAACGAACACCTGCATCTTCACCGCGAGCGAAGATATGGAGTCCATGCGGATCTTTGAACAGGTGTGGTCATTAGCATTGTTATATTCAGACAGAAGTAGGAATATTGGTTGAGACTACATACATAATGGGTGTAAAAATACCCTTAACGGAGCCGAACGACACTTGTTCTACCCTTCATTGCGATCATTTTTTGTTCTAGACCATACCTGGGAACCTTGTAGATATAGAGATATTTGGGGTCAAAGTTCCATCTTTTTCACAAGTTTATTTAAAAGCACAAGATTTTAATGTTATAACTTGACTCTAAATACATCTACGACCCCCGTACTACTCAATGCATCCATCAGCACAATGTTATGAGTGCGTTACATTGAGTCCTAGCATAAACCGCGATTTTACAACCCAAAAAAAAAAGTTTCCCAGCAATAATTTTTGCGTAGTTTCTTTTACTTTGACATCACAAGTACTACTAGATCTGGGGATCAAAACATGTTTATTTAGATACCATAACTATTTCTAAAAAAAACAACACAAGAATTCCCTGAAGTAGACTGTAAATCCATGTTGCAGAGTGGTTGTCAAATTTCTTGTTGTTATTATACTTAGGTTTTTAGTCAATTAACCTTTTTGAACCCTGGAGTGAATTGTAGTAAGCCATTTTCCAGATGTAGTTTATTTTAAACATTTATGGCGATTGGCGAAAAAATTACTCTATTTATCTTCTAGGAAACTTATTCACATGATGAAAAACATGGCTAGAGTCCTGAAAACACAGTGTTGAGAAACCCTTTCTCGTTCAATTATCTCTGACACAAGATTGGCCATCACATTAGCACATACTTGTAACATACACATACTAACACATTAAGTACTTGTTCGCAGGTATTTGTGAAGCTGATGAGACGGTACAAATACTTGGAAAAGATGTTTGAGGAAGAAATGAAAAAGGTAAGGTTACATTTTTATTTTCGTGTTACCAAAATAACTGTTTAGTTAGACAGGATGATAATTTTCAAGTCATGGATTGGATGACAAAGAAAACTCATAAACATAACATTACACCTGCAAATCCCAGAAGGGTTAGGCAGAGGTGTACCTAATAGTACACCCGCATTTCGCCAGTTATGTTTAAGTCCCATGTAGGGGCGAGCCTATTGCCATCAACCGGGCATTAATTCAGACTCCGTGGCTGCTACTGAGAAATTCCTGATGGAAAAACCCAATAACACTGCCCGACCTGGGAATTGAACCCAGGATCTCATGCTCCGCGGTCGCGCTTACGACTACTAGAACAACGAGGCAGTCGAAACTAATACACCAATCGAAATAATCGACATAATGTCAAGTACCAATGATATCTTAATGTATCCTAAGTTTTGACGACATTACAATTTCCTAAAATTGCCTAAAAGGTAGTGGCTATAATCTACATTGCGACATTTTGCAGCAAGACAGTTTTATATACTACTAAACAACACGAAATTGAACTTTTTGGTAACAGTCAATACCTTGCACGCGGCCAAATAAGTTTCAATACCTTACGATTAGGCTCTATCGATTTTGTAAAATACGACAATTTATCTGCTACCATAATGTTCTTATGTACAACGTCGAGTGAAACTGCGTACTCATTTCCTATAATTATTGCGCCTTTTTTTCATCACGTCGCGTTCATGTCGTCAGTCCTGCCTTTTCTTAATTAGATTGAGGCCTGATTAAATCATAAAACCTTATTTGTGCTGGGGCACAGTGGCGACGCCGGCACATGTGTCTAGTACACAAGACTAAACATGTGTGGCAGTACTGGTTATGCAGTGGCGTGTGCTAGCTCACGTGAATTTATGTTTCCTTGTTAGTAGCGTTAATTACTTCGCATGCTGTATAAAATCAAGTTCTAATGGATGTGTTGCTGAGGAGTTCGTTCCGCCGTTTCTTCTCCCCCGCCATAATCAATATGGGGCGTATTGGGCAACTGACCAGTAAATTTGGCGTTCAAAAAGTGCTACTTTTCAGCCGTATTGAAAAAGTCCTTTATTTTTCACAATCAATAAGATTAAAATTTGCATTTTGCATGGATACCCACTCATTGTATCTTCTAAATATAGTAAAAAGTATACAATATAATAATGTTGTTTGTTGTTTCAGGTGCTTGTGTACCTCAAGGGTTTCGAGCCACTACAGCGCATCAAGCTAGCTCGTATGACCGCACTGTGGATCGGTAAGTACTGCATCTTGCTTTGTATTCCATATTTTATTCATCAGTTACCTTTCCCCAGCCATAATAGAATCAACTTCTCGTCAAGCCTAGATACAGCTGAATATCATTAACTTACATGCAGTGAATATCTATCTGACTTCTATAAGCCAGCTCTGTGTAACTCGATACCTCTGAAAAAACTGCTTTTTTGGATATTTTTAATAAAAGAAAACTACAATTTTTTTAAAATACGAAATCTCAAAATATTATGAAGTTTTTTAATCCAAATGCAAGTAACCATATTGTACCATTATAATTTTATCAAACAAGACAGCAATTTCACCATACTGTTAGAAGCTCCCATGGCCTTGCTCCAAACCGCTCACATGCCACGCACGTGGCGCGAGTTCGATCCCGGGTCACACAGGCGTCTTTTAGAAATAACAATAAATTCTAAAAGGAATATGCACACGATTAGAGCCATGTAACGTGTACTGCGTTGCGCGGTGTCGAAGTAGTGCTAGATTAAAGTACGGCCATCATTGGAACATGTTCATTGCATGGACTATATGTGGCTGCACGACATTTTTTGCTAATTGAAGGAACTATACTTTTCTGTGCAGACCAGATTGGAGAAACTTATAATTCAGTTGAATTGTACTAGTATAAAAAAATACTTTTGCCTTATTTTGGTTTTTTTTTAAAGATTTGGCTCGAAGATGAAGAATATTTATTACTTAATATATTTTACTGCTTTCAAATTAGAATATTTCAATAAGATTATTTGTGTCCGATCCGACACTGGAGGAGGTATTCTAAAAGTGAAAAGAGATGACTGGAACAGTTATCACAATGTGTGAATTACTTAGGACTTTTAATAATGTTGAAATTGGTTAAAATATTAATTCTTGTGAAATAAAAAGGCAAGACACAATCATCATTATCCTATTACATTCAACTAGCTTTAACTTTTTAAATAACTGACCGATTCCTTGAACAATTCCTATAAATGCTTTGAGTATTTACGATCTCCCATATTTTGTACAGGCAACGGTTGCGTCCCGCCGTCAGTCCTGCTGGTGTTGGTGAACGAGCACCTGTTGAAGGACAACCTCGCTCTGGACTTTGTACTGGAAGTGTTCGCGACCGTGAAGGCGGAGCGCGGGGTCACGTCCCTCGTCACCGCACTCAAGAGGGGGCAACTTGAAGGCAGGTGGGTGACGAGACAATGACAGTTTCTTTATAATTGTACATGCTATATTAAGGTATAATGTACAGCCACGAGCACCATTGTGTATACACTTTTCTAAATTTAAAAGCAATTTTTGCGAGAAATAACGACTGTAACTTTGAGATAGGATCTTTTTCATAAAAATATGAGTTCCAGAATACAATGTTCGTAACAACATGAAATTTTAATCAGACCTGTAGGAGAAAACACTTTAAAAAGTTGTTAAGTGTTAACATATTGGTGATCGTGACTGTACATGTATTAAAAAATCTTTTCTTTATTAGCCCATTTTGTCCCACGGCTGGGCAAAGGCCTCCCCTTTCTCCTTCCAACCCATGCTTTTACAGTCCTTAATAATTTCCTATCATCGATTATAGTGATGTGTACTGCTTTGAACAGAATGCGGATCTCCGCGACAAACTTGACCGTCTTCTGAACAACTGCATTCGACTCGTTTTTAATCTGCGTAAATCTCTGGCCATCGCCCCGCAAACAAGATCAGATCGTCACGTCACCTTTACCAGGGTTGACTCTGTGCTCCCTAACACATCCTGGAGAATTTTCTGTAAAATTCGACATCACAAGTTAGGGTAGAGCAGTGCGTCGTTGTACTGGCTTGTCGTACTATTGCGATATAGTCATTAATGCCGCTACATTACCATAAAGGTGCTCCTCACTGGAGCATTCGCCTGTAATACAACAAGATTCAGGATTCGATTACAAATTGTATTGTTACAAGTTGTGCACTGTAATGCCCAGTTCTCCTCACTCACTGATGTATTGCTCGAATCGGTACTGCTACATTATAGGTGAATGCTCCCGGTGACCTGCACCTTAAGAAGCAACATCTCTTGTGTAATGTGCAATTAATTTAAAACTCATGTGTTCATCAGACTGCTGGAGTTCTTGCCCCTCAACCGTCGCAGTGAGGACGTGTTGGCGTCGTCATTTGCTTCCAGAGGGCTTGGCGAGCTGCTGCGACTGCATCGCGCGCAGGCCTCACAGGTAACATGTCGATACAATGCCTTCTTGACAATAGTTTACAGACGTAATGGGTATGGTAACCTACTATCAAACGAAATCATAAATTCCCATTCTTTTTCCATAAACTGAAGAATGTAAAGGCAGGTGATTTACTATAAAGAGCACACCTTATGGTATAGACATTGGCTACTGATTTCTCTCAATAGCTTGGTAAACTAGGCAGTGCACTTAGCATATCTGAGATTGGTATTCGGGTAAAAAAAAAAGTTTGCTTTCACTCCAATCATAGTAAAATATAATTGATACGTTTACAGCTGTATGTATACGAAATGATGTTGATTTAGTACAGCACCTCATACAAACTTTTAAGAAAGCTTGATGCTGTCTCTTGTTGTTTGTAATTATACATGCTCTATGTCCTTCTGCAGGAGGCACGTCGCGAGCTGACGCAGGCCCTGCTCGATGAGCTGGCGGAGGACAAACCCATACGTGATCTCATCCAGGAGCTGCGCGACATGGCCGTCAAGCATGCCATTCCAGAGCATGAAGTTGTCGCCATTGTGAGTAGCGAGTGCCGTTTTATAATGCTAGGGGAAAATATTACATACTTTTAAAACACCTATGAAAAAATTTTAGTTGTGAAAGAAAGCTTAAGGTGTGGTGTATCCACACTGAAGATTGTAAGTAGGTAACATACAATTGAAAACGACAATGTTATAGCGAACAAAGAAAAAGTTATTAGATTATTGATGGTGTGTTGTGAATATTTTCAAACTCTTTTGACTACTGTTATAAAGTAGCTACTTTCAATCAACCATACAAACAAACTAACTATGTCTTAGTATTCTAAATTATTCAGTAAGGACACATCATTTCCTTTTTTAGGGAAACTGGAATAAGAGCTATTTCTTCGTATCCAGTTAATACTTGCTGATTTCATCAATTAGCATAAAATGTTTTTGTTTCTTCTAATGATGATACTCAATGACGAGTCGGAGTACAACTAGAAATCGTTTCGAGCTAGTTCAGACTGAGTTATTCGGTCCGTCCTGTGCTTGTCACGCCATCTTTTTGTGCCTTGTCGATATGGCAGTCTGATCCAACACGAAACCTACCTTACCTCGACACAAATAAGGTTCAGTCGTACTAATGTTTGTCCAACGTTGGTGACAGATTTGGCAGTGTGTGATGTCGCGTGGTGAGTGGAACAAGAAAGAAGAGCTGTTAGCGGAGCAGGCAGCCAAACATTTGCGCCACTACACGCCGCTGTTAGCTGCGTTTGCGCAGTCCGCGAAGGCCGAGATCGCTTTACTTACTAAGGTATGTTGATACTGATTGTTTTTTGTATTAGTATTTTATAATATCATAACATCACGCCTTGTAATCCCCGATAGATTAGGTAGAGGTGTACCTAACAAGTACACCCACATTACGCCAGTTATGCTTAAGCCCCATATAATGGGGGTGAGCCTTTTGTCAGAGAAATTGCTGATGGAAAAACTAAATAACACTTTGCCCGACTTGGAAATTGAACCCAGGAACTCATGCTCAGCTGTCAACGTTGCGACCACTAGATGGATGTCAGTGATTATGATGATAGCCAAAAATGAATCATTGGATTGATATTAACTTTCGAAAAGCTGAAAGCTTCAATAAACCCCTAAATGTCGTTGAAGTAACACGAAACGCTTTCAAAGCGCCTCTTTCCTAGGCCTACTAAGCAGTCAAACCAGGCAATAGTCCACCAGCAAGCAGAATATTCTGTTCTTCTTTTATTGTTCTTCAATACTATATTTCGTTCCATCTCCAGGTGCAAGAGTACTGTTACGAGAACATGAACTTCATGCGCGCGTTCAGCAAGCTCGTAGTGATGCTGTACAAGACCAACGTGCTGTCCGAGGAGGTGATCCTCAAGTGGTACCGCGATCCCAACTCCAGCAAGGGCAAGATGATGTTCCTCGACCAAATGAAGAAGTTCGTCGAGTGGCTACAGAGCGCCGAAGAAGGTAGATAGATGGCTCGCTTTTTTTATTCAACTAGTTTTTGAGCACATAGTTCGCGTGGGTAGGATTGAAATGGTTAGGGAATATACTTGGATGGGTCATATTGTATGTGCCTGCTGGGGTTCAGCAGTAATGCCTGACTATTTTATAAATTCATTCACAGTCATGATGGCCTAATCATGTCCTCTGATGAGGAATGTCCTGCCAGAAAATTATTACACAAATGGTTGTCGTTATTTACTGGTCTACCAACAACAACAGCTGATGTAAGAACTGTAGACCCTTCTAAAATATTTGTTAGCCATAGCAATACTAACTTGTAGCTGTCTTGCAGGGCAGTCCTCTTTACAGAAATTTCGAAGCGTTTGGCCTATTTGTATGGGTTGATTGCTAATCATGATATAATCTCGTTTCAGAGTCCGAGAGCGGCGAAGAAGAAGATTAGGTTAAGAGCAGCGAGTGAGACTGACAACACAACGCGCCGTCCCACCAATGAAGCATAATCACAGCCCGCGCACCCACGTCCGACACCCGACAGCAGCCCGACCGACCGACCGACCGACCGACCGACACAACCGACGCACGGGGCGGCGCTATCCGACAGACGCGGCCGTCGTACCACAACTGTACCATAATAACACTAGGGCGACCACAGTACGGGACAATGTTTTCTACAACTGTATATTATTCATTTCTAAATAACATGTTGATGAAATACCATATTTTTTATTCAATTTTTTTAGTAAAATTCAAATAAATGGTGGAAACCAAGTTTGTGTTTTATTGTGTCAGCGAGCGAGCGAGTAACTTTTGTGATTTCATTTGATCCTAAACTGCGCGTGTTTGATACAGAAATGAATAATTATTTTGATTGATTCATTGACATGATCTTTCAATATATTTTATAGGAAACCTGTCATAGTTCCTATGTATCCTTAGTTTTTTTGAACCTGCGTGTTGTCAGGATCATTAGCTTAATTTAAACTGATTGTTTTTCCACTCACAATGAAAATATTTAGGTAGTTTGCCATTGAATGGAAGCGAAGTTTTGTAACGAAATCTTACAAAGCACTATTGTTTAACGTACAGAGTAGAAGCGAGCTAGAAGACAAGACTCGCGGCTTTTGGAAAACTCCTGCGCATTGTCGGGAATTCACAGTTATTAGCTCTTATTTGTACACAATTAATTTATGCTTTGTAAGATTCTTACAAAAATTCACTTCCATTCCATACCGCGGCAATGTTAGTTAAGCCTCAAACATCATAACCATGAAGTTTAAAAGGTGAAAGAATTAGACAGAAGCGCGCTAGCTCAGTCAAAATTAAAGTCTCTTAGTTCATCCACACTTAGATGTTAGAGAATCTCAAGTTAAGTTTAACTTTATTCAAAGTCGCAGGAAGTAGATAGAAACACGCTATATACATAGTTTAGTCAATCATTTTTACAATCGAGCAGAACTTCCTCGATTTATGGTAGGGCCAAACCAGAGAAGTAGGTACTAGATTAGGACAGGCTGGAAGGGGCGTCAACGCACAGACGGTTACCATGTTCAGTACATCGTACATCATTCTGAACCCACCCATATGAAATCCATCGGTAATTAAAAATAAAATCAGCTGTTTCCTACAAAAATGCAATACCTACACGGCCAAAATGTAGGAACACCAGATTTTTTTTTTAAACTACCGATTAAAAATTTCTATGTGGGGGCTCAGAATGATGTACTGAACACGAGGTAACCGTTTGCGCGACGATGTCCCTTTCACTCAGTACATAGTAATTAGCAAAGTAAACAAGGCAAGAAAAACATTAAGTTAGTAAAAAAACATCCACCAATACAGGTGTTCTTTGCAGCAGTAATTAAATACTTACAATTTGTTACTTATGATCAAATACACATCTCAAATCTTGAGTGCCAAAGAACACTCTTAGGTAATAATACTATCGTCTCTGCGATATCCTATAAAGTAAATAGCGTAATGGCATTTTAGCAACAGCTCTTTCAACAGACTACAAAAAACATACATAGCCGACCCAGTATTAAATAAAAATGTACACGTGTTTTACGAAATAAAACAGCTTCCTATTGAAATCTACCCTTTTCATTTAGCATATAACAGTAATTTTTTGCGCACAACTGTTGGTAGGTACCTAGTTCCTTTGTGCTAATTCCCCCACACTCACATTGCACAATTAGAGACCTTGGAAGACCCCAATTCCGTTACACTTATTCAAGATTTGAAAAAATCCAGCTGCGTAATTTTAAGAAACCAGTATTTTTACTCTTTGTGTGGAATATAAAAGGATGTATTGCTGAAATAACTGCCCCGTAGAAAATGTCGTAATGGGCTAGCTCGCCGTCCGACTGTCTTATGATGACTAGCCGTGTCGACGGCGCGTTCGTGTTTCACGCATGCCTCAAAAAGATGATGTCAACCAGGAAGGGGTCCACAAGAGCCGATGTCTGCCAGGGCTGCGGGACTGTTCGAAAGAGATACCGCGGCCCTGGAACACAAAGGGCAAAGAAGGAACATGGATGGGTTTTAGTCGAATAGTCGGTCCAAGTCTGACACTCCCTTCCGTTCCGCCCAGAGAGCGGGAGGGGTCTTGATGATTCACCATACAAAAAAAAAAAAAAATCAGGTATACCTACATTATATTACACAAATTATGCTCATTTCTATCTCATAGACGTAACATCAGGCCAACATATTCCTATGGGTTAGGCAGAGTTGCCCTAACAACCACATTTCGCCAGTTATGTTTCAGTCAGTCCCATGCAAAAGGGGAGCCAATTTCGAGTCCAGGGCCTCATGCTGCCGTACAGCTTGCAACCACTAGACCGACAAGGCAGCGAGCGTAAACCGGGAACATGACAGTCTGGGCTGCTGATGGGAATTTTTCCCATTGCACTAATGTAAGTAAAAGGGGAATTTAGGAATCTGTACCATTCTTTAATAGTACGATATATTTACAACTGTAGGTAGGTCTAGGTACCTAGTTCTTTTGTGCTCATTCCTCCACGTTCACATAGCACAATTAACGACCTTGGAAGACCCTAATTCCGTTACTCTTTACAAGGCTTGAATAATCCCAGCTGCGTGTATGATGATTTAAGAAACCAGCACAGTGCTTTTGTGTGGAATATAAAAGGATTAATTTCGTTATAACTGCCCAGGAGGAAATATCTCGAAATACATGTGTATACCTACCTATGACATCAACCCTGTGTTTACCGATGGGTTAGACGTTAGACCTAAATAATTATAAACGCATAAACGGTTACCACGAATTCAGTACATAATTCTGAACGGGGGTTCAGAATGATGTACTGAATACGAAGTGACCGGGGGGCTACATCGAAATTTTTCATCGCGATTTTAAATTTAAAAGAAAATCTGCTGTCTCATATGATGACTGTTCGTGTGTCGGTGTCACTTCCACCCTGTATAATATGCGAAGTCTTATCTATTAAAGAGTGAGCCTATTGCCATAAACCAGGCACAGGACCCCGGGCTGCCACTGAGAATTGTTCCAAAAAAACCCCACACACTATAACCAACCTGGAAATAGAACCCAGGAGCCCACGGCCAATAGTCGCGCTAGCCACTAGATCCGTTACCTAGCTGCTAGTGAAGGATGGAAACAGAACCCAGGCTGTAACTGAGATAAACTCAATAACTGCCCGACCAGGGAATCGAACTTAGGATTTCACGTTCAACGGGCGCGCTAGCGTCATGGTAGGAGGAAGGATAGACTGGGCACAGCCACAAGATATTTATTAGAAAAAAATGCCTGACCTGCCCCTGTAGCATGATCACCGTAGACAAGGATTTCTTTGACGGAAGAATCGATAAAATGACAGATTGTGTCGACACAATGACCGATTTCTTTGCACTATCTGTCATTTTGTCGATTCTTCCGTCAAAGAAATCCTTGTCTACGGTGGTCATGCTACGGGGGGGCTGGGCATCAAACCTAGTACCCGACCATAATATCAGTCGCACTGACTGACTGTAAATTCAAACACTGTTTCAAGATTTCACGGTTTACAACTAAACTTATACTGTCACTTACGGGATATCTTCCGAAAAAATCACGGAAGATATCCCGTAAGTGACAGTATAAGTTTTGACTGTAAATTGCAAAAAATGTAAGAAAATTTAAATTTCGCGGGCTACCCTGGCGCCTCCACCGTAATGCTATCATGTTGTTGTACAAAAGCAACTTCGGTGTAGATGCACTATAACTAAAAAATAAAAGCCTAAAAGTACACCAGCACTTAAAAGGCATGGAAATCATTTATTTGCACAGAAAAGCTCGTTTACCACCAATCAAATCAAATCGCAAACTATTAAACTGAGCAATGGAACCCCACTGCACAGTTTCCTGCGTGGTAGTTTCCTCCATATTCGTTCCTAGGATCCATCTAACATAACCATCATTCATTAATTCATCTGTAGTCCAGAACACGCCTCGATGCCTATCAATTTCCTTCGCGTACAGTACAACAACGCTTTCAGGATGCTGTTACGGTTGCCGCGACGTTGCAGTGTATCGTTAATGTTTGCTGCAGCTCGAAGATTGCTTTCACGCCATCATTGCGTAAGAAAGCGGCTTCCTTACTGCAACGCTTGCGTAGCACTCGGAACAGCATTCTGAAAATGATTGTTGGCAGAGTGGACTGTCCCATCCAAAGTCACTGGGTAAAAATAGGTATAGGTTTGTGTTAAATTGAATTAGCACTGATAACACTAACATAGCATATAAGCACAATCTGTTACTAACCACTAAAAACTTATGGATTAATATAGAATAGAATAGAAAATTTTTATTTCATACCGGAGTCCATAGGGTTAGAGTAACAATTTTACTTAACTTCTAGTATTAGTAGGTTACAGACACATACAATTAAAATTCAGCGTGGAGCTGCATCCACCTCCGCAGCATCAGGGAATCCCATCGGTCTGCAAATACACTGAGAACACTGTTGGTGCCGCCGCGAACACGAGTCATCAGGGATGCACATCTATGTCTAATAATGGCGGCAAAACCATTAATATTGTTATCTGCGAACATCCCCGATGCACTACAACGCCACAGTAGCCGTAGCAGTACTCTCAGTGCATTATTATATTGGACGCGTAGACGCTGTGTGTCCGCTGAGTGATATAAGTCTGAAATAAAGATATTTTATTTTATTTTTTTATTTATTTCTAACAGGGGAGAACATATAAACATGGAAAACTAACTTTTAGGCATTGCAGTGACGTGAGGGGGCGAGCCTTCTGCCATCAACCGGGCACAAATCCAGGCTCCATGTCGGCTACTGAAAAAATCCTGATGGAAAAACCCAATAACACTTTGCCCGACCCGGGAACCGAATCCAGGCCCAGGACGCCATGCTCAGCAGTCGCGTTGAGTATAAAATATTCTCTAGTCTTTGGAGACTCGAGCACAGCTTGGCTATTTATGTTATTATTTTTTTAGGTAAGCTTTTATCTCACGGGCTATTGAAAAGCTTATAAAATTGGTCCAACAGATAATAACGGCCAGCCTGCAAAAAAACGCGAAAAACATGTCATTAAGTTGTATTAAAAGGATGTCAATTGACTCCCCTTCGTAATTTTAAAAGGCTTGTAGGTACATGTTTATAATCATAAATTCAATGAAATTACACGCCAAAATGCCAAATCGTCCGGTCATTTTGCAAATTGTAAAGATTGCGTAATCTCATTTGGTCGTTTTTGATTTCCATAGACAAATAAAGCAAGGGGAGGCAACCTTCCGGAGCATTCATCGAGGACTTGTTTAACGGCCATAACATTGTCCCGGCGTTCGTTTTGTTTCGCCCCTCTTGGTCCAAGGACAGCGCGGTCCAAGGTCACGTCAGGTGATGCCAAAAGATCTACACGTGTAGCGCTAACGGTTTTATTATTAATAGTGTACATAAGAGTAGAGCATTGAGTTTAAATAGAGCGTAATAAGATGTTGGACCCTTTGTAATTTAAATCTTGTATTACAAGTATATGGTCGTTCTTATAGGATTACAGAATAAATTATCATGTACCTACTTGTACGTTACCTACTAAGCAGCTACGCAGGGAATGAACAAGTGCAAAAATATGTAAAACCTTCGTGTAAACTACATAAATAAAATAAAAAAATACCTACTAGATAGGAAGATAGATACCTTACCTTACTTACTGATTAATTTAGGTAGTGGGTAATAACTCATCTATATATTTATTAAATAATTATCTAAGTAGGTACCTGGTTGGCCTAGTGTTCGCAAAAGCGACCGCTGAGCATGAAGTCCTGGGTTCCATTCCCAGGTCGGGCAAGTGTTATTGATTTTTTCCATCAGGAATTTCTTAGTAGCAGTCACGGAGTATGGATTTGTGCCCGGTTGATGGCAATAGGCTCGCCCCCTATTACATGGTATGGTCCTTAAACATAACTTGCGAAATGTGGGTGTACCTACTATTAGGTAGACCTCTGCCTTCTGGGATGACAGGCGTGAATTGTACTGAGTGTGGTATGATTTAAGGTGTTTTTCATATTTTAGTGGAATATGTCCAGAACGAAGCTGAGAGGATCTCTTTTGGGCTTGCTCACAGCATTAGCTTACACGACAGCGATGTATATATATACCTAATAGTATTCTTGCTATCCCCTTATCAGAGGAAGCGAGATTTATTTATATAAAAGCTTCGCTCGGGTGCAATATACATAAAAAAACCTTTCTCTTGAATCACTCTATCTATTGCTGAAAACTGCATTAAAATCCGTTGCGGAGTTTAAAAGATCTAAGCGTACAAACAGCGGGAGCGACTTTGTTTTATACTATGTAAAGAAGATGGTTGATTTTGCTTTAAAACGTAGATCATAAGATAAATAAGTAACAAGTGAATATTTAAGTCAATAGGTCCGTAACTATGGGGATGGTATGATCATGTATGATCAAATCCTATTTTTCAATAAAGAAAACAAAAGACCCTCGACGCTTTTTTTTTTCTTATGGGAAGTCATCAAATGACCGCCCCCCACTCTGGGCGGAGCGGAAGGGAGTGTCAGACTCGTACTGACTAAAACACATCCATGTTCCTTCTTGCCCTTTGTGTTCCAGGGCCACGGTATCTCTTTCAGTCCCGCAGCCCTGGCAGGAAACCCTCTACGTTGAACCGAGTGATGAAAATCCTAAAGTGTACTTTTATTTACGCATTCATGCGAGTGTTTGTTAGTGAAAACTGGTATAAAGGAGATGGTCCATTCCTTGTGTGGGACACAACAAGGTAACCTAACTAAAACGACGTCTTGCATCTCGATATTTCTTTATACAGGCAGAGTCGTCTTACTAATGTTATTAGCTCACAGGAAATGGAACATCCATTCATGGGACACTAGGTACATGGCCACTAATCAAGCTATACAGAACCAGTTTATGCGGATCTTTCATTGTACGGGAAGTCTATACAAAGCGAAGCAATGTTATACTGGAAATGTATAGCTTGTTATGTCGCTGTCTGTACAAGGCTCGAGATGACGACAACTAGGCGAAAGCTTCTATTTACTGTAATCTCATCAAAGTTAACTAATATATTTCCTTATTTTACAATTACATAAATAAATGGTTTCCCACGCAAATAACAAGTTACAATTAGGTGCAATAGTCGATGACAGGAATCTGATTTCAATTCGTGATAGGTCAAATAAATTGCTGTTAATTGCTGATTTTAAATTTAACTAGCTTAGTGACCGTTTAGTTAACAATAGGCTTTAATAAAATAAGTTCAATGCAATTTGGGATCGAGATACTATCAAAGTGCAGCTGTGGTATGTCAAAAGCCCAATAATTTAAGCACCTATGTTGAAAGTCGCAAATACGATTATACAAGGTGTACCCATGGTGACCCTTCACGAAGCCGTCAACCAAACATTCGGTACACCAAATTAAGTCACTCTACGCAAAAAATATTAATGGGAAACAATTTTTTATTTGGGGTTAAAAATCACGTTTTACGGTAGGACTCAATGTAACGCACTCAAAACATTGTGCTGATGGATGGATTAAATAATACAGGGGTCGTGTAAGCATTTAAAGTAAAGTTATAACATTTAAAACTTGTTTTATTTTTAACCTGTGAAAATGTTGGAACTTTGACCTCCAAAGTCTCCGTAACTAGACCCCAGATCCCGTCAGATATGTTCCAGAACAAAAAAAAAATTGTAATGACTAGGAGAACAAGTGCCTTTCGGCTTCGTTAAGGGTCTTTTTACACCCATTATGCATCCAGCATAATTGAAAAATCCACAGATCCACTGACAATTCTGAAAATGCCTCTAGCATGACCTTTTAGCTTCGCGAATTAACATAAGAAGATACCTATTCATTGTAGGTTCATTTGTATTTTTTTGGACCAAAATGTTAAGAACGTTTTTCAATTTTACCCTTTAATTGACCACCTGGTCGTCCCTCAACTGGTCAGTCTAAAGGACCTATTATACGAAATTTTTAAAGGAAACGGTACCTATTATAAAATGTTAGACAACAAAAGGTAACTCGAACCAAACAATCAAAGAAACAGACATACAAGCAAAAGCTCACAAGAGTATCTCCCGAATAAAACGCAATTTAAATATTACCTAACGTTATAATATTAACCCTTAAAAGAGGACCTTTTAAATAATACGTTGTACATTATAAGTACAGCGAATACAAACTGGTCCAGAACTCAGCAGCTGTACTCGGCATAGGAAGCGACGTGGAAAAGCCGGCAGATCACATCAATGGGGCGCACACCTGCGCAAGAGTTTTTGGTCCCGCAGACGTACCTATGTAAGTACTTGATGTAAGGGCTGCCACGATTGGTTGTGATTTAATGTCGAATAAATCTTTGGGTTTTTGGATGAAGAAATAAGTGAAAATATATGTTTAAGGTGCAAGAGTTGGGTACACCATTCAATAACTATTTCATGAAGAAGTCATTAAATGGGGTGAAATGAACTTAGAGGGTTGTATTAATAGTTTTTATAATTATAATTCTGTACTACATACGTGTTACTACCGCGACTCATTTTTCATCAACATATAACCGGACACTGACCTGCAATTGCGTTTCAATTAACGTAAGAAAATTTGAATTTCGCGGGATACCCTGACGCTTACACCAATTGTTTAGGACATAGTGACTTTGACCAATGTGGTAGGACTTTTGAATAAAATGTTAAGGTCTTTGAAGATCTAGTCAGAGGGTCTTAGGTCTGTAAGGATGTGCCAGTTAGCTCAAATAAAAAAAAAGTGATCGAATTGGATTATCAAAATCACCCAAACAATTAACAAAGAAAGTTTTGATCTCCAAAAGGGGTGTCATTGCTGATATTTCTTGTAAATAAAGGACAATACAGAAAGCCACATAAGTCAGTTAATTTTGCAACCATAAATGTCAAACACTATAACTGTGCAAAATACAGCCATAAAGCATTTACGCTCTATACACACAAAAAAATATTCAAATAACTAAATTCAAGAAAAATCTCGAACAAAAACTTAAAAAGCCGGCTAAGCTCTCAACCCTCGCTCACACAAAGGTCTACTTATCCCAACCTGAATGCGACAATCACTGATATAGAATAAAAGCTCCCGCGATACCCATATACGCAAAAAATGCTTACAAGATCCCCTTTTTAAACCAACCGAGCTTACTCGGATTGCAGATGTCTTATTATATTCTCCTATAGCCGAGAATCTTCAAAGTTTCCTGTATTAATATCATTACATTATGTTTTAAAATCAAAATGACCCTTTTTGAATTACAATGGGCAGTATTGGATAACCGTTTCGGCCAGTTTCTTCTCCCAGGATTTTCAAGGTGAACTGGAGACCGGAACTGGGGGTCTTTAGAGAGCAGAAGGGGTTGTTGAAAGGGTAGCAGCTTCAAGGTAAAGGTCTACCGTCAAACATTCGAGCTCAAATCGTCAAGGCATCGTGCTCGCTTAGTAGCAGCCGGCACCCCAATTGTGAGTTTTGGAAACGGGGCGTTTTGTAAATTTTGACATTCAAAAACTGCTGATTATAATATCAGTCTAATTTGAATAAACGACATTTTGACTTCGTGTAGTACACTTTTAATGGCAACATGACAAGTTTTCAGAAAAGGCATAAAACCGTGTTTTTTTTTAGATATTATTTATTTGTACATAAGGAAAAAAACTTACATAACACACAGTCAATAAAGTTGTACAGTGAAGACATATTTAAATGCGAAATTCTGCCTCCTAAACTACGCCAGAAGCCATCGTTTTAGGAGCCAATTTGTTAACCTCAGCGAAGAATTTTGGAATAAGACAAGTATAAAAGAATATCGATTTCTGCTGTCCACCAATACATTCTTCACAGATCCAAGATACGTTTCTGTGAGCAACCACTGACATATAAAAAAAATCTACAATCGAACTTGTTCCGGAACTTGTTTTTCTTGTCATCATAGTGTGACGTCACAATGCGCCCACGCATCTCTTAATAACTGATCAATAACCAGGGTAACCGACCTGGCGGAAACATTTTTGTCAAAAAAAGGTATTATTGTGTGGCGTGACTGACCATTGATTTTATTGTTAATAAATTATGTCGGCACGAGTTTATGGGGTCCATAGAAGGTTTTTTCATTGTCAACTGTGACTTTAGTCAACTTTAGTTAGAAGATCAAGATGGGGCAGTTTTTTTTTTGTTTGGTCATGGCATCTCGCTAGACAACCTATGAGTCTAGCTTCTGCTTAACCGGACTATCCTGTGGATGCCTTGAGACTCTTGAGAGTAAGGAGAATGGGTAGTGATGAGTCTCTTTTATGCAAATGTAACGTTTGGTAAAATATTCGACCAGCTATAAGATTGACTGGCCATCGTGGAAAAATCATTTTCACTTCCAATAGACCCTATCCCCCCCTTCTCCTCCCTCCCTGGTTATATTATGATGCCCCGCCAGACCAATCTTCATCAGTACCATCGTACAGATTGATCCGTTGCGAGCTTTTGATCATGCTTTCTGGTCACAAATATAATCACCACGAGATCGCAATGCTAGAAAAGTAACTACAGCTATTCTCCGAAGATTGGAACTGGGCATCTTTCTCTGGAATATTAATCCACTATAATAATGGATCTTTTTAAAACAACCGTGGATGTAGCAGGGATGGCCAATTTTCGAATTCAATATTCAAATTGCGAAAAAAAAAAACTGCAAAGTACACTGAATGGTCAAATAAAATGTTCTCAAAATATCCATTCGGTATTCAAATATTTCAACAAACACAGACCGTGTTGTTCCAAACTCGAATTTCGAAACATTAAAAATATCGGTAAGAACTTTCTCCGCATCCATTGTCTGCCCGCGTTCCTATTGATGTAAACTTAACGTAGATCATAAAATTCTTTAGAAATAAGGACGTGAACAGACCCAAGATGGATTGTTAATAATTTTTACCTAAGCAAGTACAATAAGTACAACAAACTCGGTACCTGCCCTTTCGGAGAACTGGTTGTGAAAAAATTTCGCCTTTGTGTAATGTTTCCGGGGACCATCAGACAATTCGACAAAACAGTTCGAAATTCGAAAGATAGAATTTGTAATACGAGTTTGGAAACGAATGTTTTTGAACTTGGGAAAGTAAATGGGTTTCGATTCCTTTAAAATTGATGCACGCGTTGTTATTTCGTGTTCAGTGAAGAAGTTGCAGCTGAGAAACTGAGAAATTGTCAGAGATACGCACAATTTAGCATTTATTTTTACCCTGCTACGGCGAAGTAAAAGGAGGGTTATGATGTTTTCTTAGCAATAAGATACGTGTACATTACAGTCGGTGCTTTGATGAAAAAAACATGGAACACAAACATAAAGTCTTTATGGACACAAACAAAAAATTATGGTGGTGGTCCATCGCCAATTTTCAATTTCTAATTGTCCATAAATATTAGCGGAATTATCAAAAATGCAAAGTAACATGTGAATGAGGGTAGTCTTAGAAAATACATAGCACCACGATCGTCCATCGTTCTAAAACTGATTTCAGTCTGTCAATCGTCATCAACTCATCACCATTTACTTTGCTTTAATGGTGTTTTTTCCTGTAAGTTGGCACCACTTTGTGTATTTATAATAATTATAATTATTATAAATACACAAATATTTCGAAGTAACCCAATTCCAGTCGAGTGCACAACTAAGTCATCATCATCTGCCTAGCCTTTTCCCAACTATATTGGGGTCGGCTTCCAGTCTAACCGGCAGCTGAATACCAGAACAACACAACAGTGCACAACTAATTAATAAAAATAATTATTGATAGGAAGATTAGGAAGTCGTCTAAAATACTCGACACTTTCTTATTTACAACGTTTTAAGATTTTATACGATAGGAGAATCTAAAAATTATGCAAAACTATTCAATAAAACACGTGGAAGGCAGTATATAATAATTTTTTCATTCATTCAACCTGTTACATTCATACTGATTCTCCGTTTGAAATAGAAAAAAAAAGTATTATTTATTTGCCATAGATAAAATAAAACAAAGTTATTGTTTGTATCGAATGTTTTGACAGGTCTTTATTGCAAAAATAAAGTTAAAAATGTAAATTTTATTCTGTAGGCAATTTTTTGATAGTGCCATTGACTATTTTAACTTGGCAGGGGGAATTTTATTTGATGATCTTTTAACCCGTTGTTTGCCATTTTGTTAGAAACAAACATAGATAAAAAAACTGGTTAAAATTACGGCGAACTGTGACAATAGATATTATTGCCGCTAAAATGGTGACGCCGTTATACATATAAATTGCTTGACTATTAGAACATGAGCTAAAAAGAAAATGATTGAAAGACATCTGTGCCGTCAATTTTAAATGAGCATAAAAAAAAAGATGTAGGCACGTTTATAGTTAGCCAAAAATTTACCTGAAGTAGGAAACAAAAATTGTACCTACCGGAGGAAGCAGACCTAAACAATTAAACCATAATTAGTAAAAACCAAAGACTCAAATATTTACGAGTTAAAGACGGGACCAGACGAAGAAAATGGGAATCCAATACTTGTTTGTTACTACTTTGTAACAAGTCGGTCTGTCTAGTGTTACACGCCCGCTTGTCAGGTAGCATTTGTGTGTCAAAATCGAAAAAGTTCGGGACCAAATTTTTGTATGACTTTATTACCAATGTCCGCTTTATAATTATTTTAAATCTCTTTGGAAAAAACTAACTTTAATCAGCCTAGAGTGATTTGGGAACAGTCACAAATATCTGCTACTGGCCTACTATATCCCAAAAGCATCTTAGTGTTAGTACTTCTTGTAACCTAACCAATAAACAACTAAACTCATCGATAAATCTAGGAGATATGCAAAATACCTCGATAATGTATTCCACTAAAAATTTTACAACCTAATCCGACAGGTTTTTGAAATTGGAACTAATAAAAGTCACTGACCACCATGTTGAATTAAAGGTTGTTAAATTTCGAATTTGGATTTCGTGAACTGTTATGGAATTAATATAAAAAATAGTCTTGATGTTTTCACACATAAATCTTAATACTTCCACATAGCAGGATTTATTTTTGGATTTCCGTACAGAAGTTATTTAGAAAGAAAGCTCTAAATAAAAGATATAATTGTTACTTTCTAGTATTTTTTTTACATTTTACAGGTTTATAATATAAAACTGCAACTTTATACCTTCGTCTGCTAAGTAAGTATAGGTAATGATTTTGAGGGAACCATTTGACATTTCAGTAAGATGGGGTCAGTTTAAATGGCTGCTGTTATGACGAAAATAGCACTTCCATTCTATGTCTTCTCTTTTTTCTCTCGCTGCTTACGCCTCAGATTTGTGAAGGAAACTTTTAGCCGTTTTTTAAATTTTCAGTGCCTAACTGAGCTCAAAACATTCAGCAATATGCTTATAATAGACAATCCATTAATGGTGTCACTTCTTCTTCTTGTGTCTTGTCCATGGTCTGGTGCCGGATATGTCGATGGCGTATGCCATTCGAACTATGATGAGCCGCAATACAGTTTTGTCGCATAAGCGTTAATCACACATCCATTCGTCGAGCTCACGTAGTACACTCATTCTTGAGGCTTCCTGAAAATATAGACCTCAAAGATGTCGCGTATAATTTAGTGAAAATCGGCAATACTCCTTCTTTATTAAATTAGGTAGGTACCTATTGATACCTGTCGTCCAGTGTAAATATGTGTAGAGACAATGTCTATCATAAATATGGGCATATTTAGTGAGGTGATACAGATCATCAAACTGAAAAACTATTTTTGGAACAAACATCGTAATTCCGAAAAAAAAAAAGTTGTCATAGACAAAACTTCATTTCCCACTCGAAATAAAGGTATGGGTGTGAGTGGCCTACTATGACAGAACTAGTCTCATTAATACCTCTTAATTACGTAAAAATGTTTTACAATATCTTTTAAAAAACAATTAAAACGGTAATAAACGAATCAAAAATTAGTGTTTTATATACGAGAACAGGACTTCCATGTTTTTTTTTGGTTCAGATATTAGGCCTAAATTGATTATTCAAATTAGTAAACAACAGTTAGCTCTACCGGTTCTACGTCAGTCGGTTACAGTTTTGTCTATGGTAACTGAATTAAATGAGGAATTATATTAGATCGTTGACACTGATTATTTGGTAATAGTAAACTGGTCATCATCTGCCCAGCTTTTTCTCAACTATTTTGGGGTCGGTTTTCAGTCTAACTGCATGCAGCTTAATACCAGAATTTTACATGGAGCGACTGCCTATCTGACCTCCACAACCCAGTTAGTGCTGGGTAATACGATACCCTTGGTAAGACTGGTTGTCAGACTTCCGGGCCACTGACTACCTGTAACAACTGTCAAAGATCTACAAATGACAGCCGGGACCAAAGCCTTAACGTGCTTTCCGAGGCACAGAGGAAACTTAGGCAAGGACCTGAGCGGCTGTTATGTTATTATTTAGCCACGAGATCCTCGGTATAGTAAACTGGTAAACATCATAGAATAATCTAATTTATAAAGGCGAATAACACAATGGCCAGCATTGTCGGTCTACTGGTCGCAAGCGCTACTGCTGGCAACACTAAAAATACTGCCCTACAAAAAAACAAGAAACACAAACGTAGGTAAATATTTGTTTAGAAAAGTTTATTCAAACATAACATCACAGTTACGTGTCCATTCGTGTCATTTCATGATATCGGAGACTAAGCAGTGATAGTCTAGTGGTGTGACCGTCGGACTGACAAGTCATAGGTCTCGAGTTCGAACCCAAGACACGCACCTCTGATTTTCGGATACAAATGCGTATTGTATAATTATCACTTGCTTCGGTGAAGGAAAACATCGTGAGGAAACCAGCATGCCTGAGAGATATTTCTCGAGGGTATGTAAAGCAATTTCAGAGGCCCATGGGCTGCATAAAAACTCTGACACCAGGTTAGGCACTAACCACACGATAAAGAAAGAAGATCGGAGACTAATCTAGATTACTCAACAATCGGTCACAATACCATAGAGGACTGTGTAGAAAAGTCTAGGACAGTCTAGGTAGTCATGAGGCCCATAAACAAGACGCAGATCGCCTTTAAAAATCTTTGTGTTTCATCAGGATTGATATTTATAAGCTTTACGGCAGTTTTAAACACACCAATTCATTTTGAAGTTTTTCATATTCGTTATCGCCGCGCTGATATTCATAGACTGTTCCTTTATCTACGTAGGTCATTCAATGGTGAAACTTTACTCACACGGTCACACCTGCGACTGCTAGACCAACGCTAACTAATCATTCACAGAATAAATAAACAAAAGAAAGGGTGTCTGTTTAGGCCCCAAGGTGTACTTTCAATACTATAAGCAATATAGTACAATATTCAAGATAAGGCGAGCGGTGCCACGGCGCGGACTTGTTTACATTGGGTGTTTGTCTATGTTTACAGTTACGTCTGAATAACACTTTAATTGGAGTGGCCCACTGTACAAGGTTATCGCAGAAGGTGCAGTTATTAATTAAACTAGTTAAGTACCTAAGTAACACCAAACTTCTAAAAGGCAAGTCAAAGGAAGGTACTATTCCAAATTCCACTGCAACGGCAGACAGCAGCGGCCACGACAAGCCGCAGCGGCACGGCTGTTTCCATAAATCTTACTCCATGAAAACGACAATAGGCAATGTCGCCATGAAAGGCACAACAATGCAACGACCAGCGTCGACTCACAGACTACGCGATCTTAACCTACTGCAGTTCACCCGCCCGCTGCCACTGTCGGCTGTCATCAAACTTAGTGATATTTGACCTCACGGCTACACAGAAACCATTAAACCATTGAACACCGGAGTCTAACTGAAATGGAACAAAGTGGTTATTATTAATGAGATTCCATTGGTAATCAGAGGTTTGAGGGTCAAGAACTCTAAGCGTTAAGAGTTGTTAGGTGAGACTGGATGAGGGTCATTGGATCGATTTCTTTATGAAAGATCAAGTAATTGAAACTGCAGAGTTTTTTGTTTGACTCGGAACTATTCAGATTTTAAAATAGTACAAAAAAAAATCAAAATTATTTGTTTTTTTTTTAATATTTGGCTGTTTTGCGGCTTCATACCTTTGCTTCTCATTCAACCTGCGAAGGCTAAGCGCGAGGAAAATAGCAAATTAAATCATAGTTTAATAATGATGAACGACAAAAATACTTTTCGTTCTTTTAATTTAATTGAAAAACGTCGTTTGACTCACGTAACTGCTGTTCTCGGCCCTATAACACCGTCGCATATGGCTTGGGTATTCCGCTTCTGTTGCAATGACAAAGTTTCCCCACTTGTATCAAAATGTACTATTTGCATTTGATAGCCCAATTTAGAGGAATTAATTTACAGCCCTAAGGAGCACAGAAAAAAGAAAAAAAGTCAGTGAGAATCCTATGCGAAATCGAAGAAAACGGCGGGTGAAATCGCGGGCACAGCTAGTAAAGTTATAATCCAAGAACAGCACTGGTGTAACAGGCATGGCTTGAAATAATGTTTGAAATCGGTTAAGTAGTTGCAGAGATTATTACCCTGTATCCAAACCTGTAAACTCTGCGTCTTTTATAATATTATTAGTATGGACTCACATGGATGACTCAGCAGATTGAAGTAACCGTACTCGACTCGTAGAAATACGGCGAAAAGGTCAATCGGTACTTTTCATCTCATTGCTTACATAGTATCTTTCTTTTATGGAAGCGCCAGCCCGCGAAATTTAAATTTTCTTTTTTTTTATTCAATTTACAGGTCAGTGTCAGGTTGTATGTTAATTAAGATGTGATTCGCGACCATAACAATGGGATTAAATGAACTTAGAGGGTTGTATCGATGATTTCAATGATTATAACTCTGTAAAGCTATATTTAAAATGGAACGGGGCAGGCCACATCTGCCGCATGTCGCATCAAAATTGGGCCAAAGTGGCAACAGATTGGGTTCCGAACGGCAGGACCAGGCGACGTGGTAGGCCCAGAAGGAGATGGCGTGACGAACTGGACTCTTATCAAAAGGATTGGGCCCAAATAGCCAAAGACAGAGATAAATGGAAAGAGGCCTTTGCCATGCAGTGGGACACAGCAGGCTCATAATAATAAAGCCATACTTGTTACGGTCGCGAATCATATTTTATTTCACATAGAGCCTGAAATTGAAAAAAACCTAAGAAATTTTGAACTTCGCGGGCTACCTTGGCGCTTCCATCTTAACTACTTATTTTTCATCGGAAACAGGCAAGAAACAAATTATTATTAATAGGTACTAGAAACGGGATATTTACCATGTTTACTGTTTTCTATGAGTTCCCGATATTTTGGCGCTGTTGCAAGCACCATGATCACGAATAAACACAACAGCAGACAACAAACAACAGAAACAGTAAACAAAACACACATGTAAAACAACAACAGTAAACATGGTAAATATCCCGTTTCTAGTATTAAGAGGGCCCTTCCCAGTCCGTCTATCGTCATCGCGAGCATAGTCAAAAAGCTTGTTGTTTCATCCAGACCCACAGCGGCGATGTTTTTTCAACTCACCCGTCTCAGAGGGCCCCGATCCCGCACGAATCGTCTCTCGCGTACCTCATACCGCCTAATGCGACAACATTGAACGAAAAATAGTGTTCGAAAATTTCATAAACTTGTTCCAGGAGATACGTTTTTTTGAAAAAGGATTACAAGTTTGTGAAATTAATATTTGCCATTTAAAATCTCCATTACATTTGCAAGGTTTCTATCACAATGTTTTCTTTACTTTTACAATTTATGAGTACAATATGAACGGCCAAAGTTTAGGTTAATATGTGCAAAATAGCAGATTTTTAGAGGCTTATACTGAATTTGTTTCTCCAAATTTTTACTTTTTGCTTTGATAAAAACCTAGATATAGTGCACAAGATACCTATCAGTAAAAAAATATCAAAGATAGATGTGTTACCACGGCATAATCACGTAAGAGCGTTTGTATGAAAAGTATGACGGGCCGCTCTTAATAATTAATAATGTTAGTGACCATGATAGTTTAAGAAACAAATTGCTCAATTAACTAAAATCCAATCCCGGATATCGCAAGACTGGAGCGACAGGGTCGCGGGCCGGCAGACTGAGGAGAAGATGGCGAGACAACTTGGATGGCTTCCTCGCGAATTGGCGAGAAGAAGCACACCATCGTGAGAAGTGGAAGGAATGGGGGTGACCTGTGCCCAGGAGTGGGACAATATGGGCTAACTTTTTTTTTTGTTACTCCTGGGAACCATGGGATAAGTTAAAAAAAACCTTCAATGTTGCTTTTTTTTTAAATGACCCAAACACTACAGATGCTAGCACATTATCAAACCCGAAACTTAAATTTTCCCAATCAACCTTGAACCTAATGCTTTAGCGATAAAGTTGCAAATCTATTAAAGAAATTTGACAGATTGTAGTAGCTCGATGTGCTGTCGTCTGTACATTTGGAAACCAATCTTATCTTATTCCTATCCACATAAAGTTGCAAATTGAAACGCCAGTCCCATTAATTTTCACATGCCTAAGTAAAATTAGCTAAGTGGACTTTGATAGGACTTAATGACTTATTTACTTTAATATCTTCACGCCTTCGTAACTCTATCGGGGTGGACAGTTACATTCCTTGGAACTGCCGGATTTTCTCATAGAGATAACCTAAGTTATTTACTTTGCAAGTTTATTTTTATATCAAGAATTACAATGGCTTTATGATTTAATAGTGGGTGTAAAAATACCCCTAACGAAGCCGAAAGGTATTTGTTCTTCCCGTTATTGCGATAATTTTTTTGTACTGGACCATACCTGGGAACCTGTGGACCATACTTGGGAAAATAACGGAGAAATTGTCTATTTCCAACTTTTTCACAAGTTTTTTTTTTTAAACAAGTTTTTAATGAAATAACTTTACTTAAAATACCTCCACGACCCCTGCACTAGTCAATGCATCCATCAGCATAGAATGTTTTGATTACTTTACATTGAGTTCTACCGTAAAACGTGACCTTTCACCTCAAAAAAAAAGTCGTTTCCCTGCAATAATTTTTGCGCAGTTACTTGTATAGAATGCTTGGTTACCGGTTTCATGAAGGATTCGTTTACGCCTTGTATGGGACTGTGAGATTTTTAAAAACGGAACAATATTTTACTACTAAGCAAAAACTAATACTGTCGCTTACGGGATATCTTCCGTGATTGTTCATTATTTTGTGCTCCCGATATTTTGACGCTGTTGCAAGCGCCATGATCGAGGGTTGACTGGAGAATGCGGGTGGTGTGATATCCCGTAAGTGACAGTATAAGTTTAGTTGTAAACCGTGAAAGCTTAAAACAGTCTGAAATAGTACTATTCTACCACTTTTGGAGCCGAAAGCATGACCCAGGTGTGACAAAATTGACAATTATAGTTGTCAAGCGCGACTGTTGAGAACGAGGTCCTGAGTTCAGATATCATCACACCTATAATCCCCGAAGGGTAAAGCAGAGGTGTCCCTAATCGTACACCCACATTTCGCCAGTTATGTTTAAGTCCCATGTAATAGGGGGCGAGCCTATTGCCATCAACCAGGCACGAATCTGGATTCCGTGGCTGCTACTGAGAAATTCCTGATGGAAAACCAAATGATTATTTTCCCGACCCGGAAATCGAACCCAGGACTTCATGCGAGGCAGTCACTGAAGTGAATTCAGTATCCTGCACGCGAAGCATGATCACCGTTGAAACGGGTTTTGTCGACGGAAGAATAGACAAAATAACAGATTTCTTAAGTTGATCTTTCATTTTCTCGATTCTTCCGTAGACAAAACCCGTTTCTACTGCTGGTTACGCAAAGTGCATCAGGCATCAACTAGGACTAGGCCTATGAGGTTATACTTTTTTGACGTGACAACGTCTTATAATTCGATGGAGCCGGCTGCACGCACGAAAAAACGGGCGTTACCTCGCTCTGAGGCGTTCCATAAAACAATTGCTCAACGCACATTCATTTTTTGAAAAATGCAACCATTCCATCAGTATTTTCTTATGACGTTGTCACGTTCAACTATCGTCAGTAAACCGACTTTACAGACAACCGATTTTTTTTGTTTTTGATTTTATCTTATTGTATTTTGAATATTTTAATTTTTTTCCATCAGCCGTCACCTGCCATCCTTATTTCAGAACTGTAAAGCAATCATCTACTTATCATATAATTCCTACATTTACCTATTGTCTTAATATACTAATCGTTACGTTTACGAACGACGGACAGTAAAACTTTATGCTGCAATAATTAAAGTTTGAACAACAGCTTGAGAGCTTGTCCTACATTACAAGCTATTAAACAAGCCATTTCCTTCATAACTCTTGTCGGCCGATCGACAGCTGATATCCTTTTTAACCGACTTTGCATAAAAGGAAAGGTTCGGTTTGCCCTGTACATATTGACTATGTATTTTCGGTTTTTATTGCTATTTAAAAATGTCTCGTTGGTTTAGTCGCACAAGACTACCGAGCGGAGTATGAGGTCCTGGGTTCGATTCCTGGGTCGGGCAAAGTGTTTTTGAGTGTTTCCATCAGGAATTCCTAACAGCCACGGAGTCTAGATTTCTGCCTGATTGATGGCAATAGGCTCACCCTTATTACATGGGACTTCACCATAACAGAAATGTGAAATGTGTGTACTGTATACCCAGCAGTGGGTGAAGTCGGGCTGTGGATGATGATGACTGCATACAAGTCTATTTCCTCACTGTAAACATTGCTTTCATTTGATAAAAGAAAAATTTTATCGCTGTTACAGTGTATTAAAAGTAGTTTTTATGCCTAGGCTACATCGGGCACAAAATGTTAATGACGTAAACTCTGAAATGCTCTTAATAAGCCTTCAAAATCAATTTGACCGCCAATCAAAAACATCTCACTAATTCAAAATCGGAATACTTTGCCGATTCCCCAACTTCGTATCACGAAGTTATCCGAAGCTGCGTTCTCGTCTTCGCGTGTACTGTCACGAGCACTAACATGTGGACATTTTGCAACTTTTTAGAGTGATTTTTCCCTAATTAACAGATTGCTATATTTTGGAACCTATATTTGAACAGAAATACATATTTTAAAGCAATCGTTATTCCACGAGTTTTCCACGTAATTTAGGTAAATGTTTACATACCAACAAGGTAAAATTGAATTAGCTAGCGAAAATTCGGAGACGTGATGGGTATCGATATCAATATACGATAAAACAAAGAAAAATAGTTTTAAAAACCGCAGTAGAAACAATTTTAGTTACCAACTTGAACTATCAGTTTTATTTTATCGTGTTCATATTCAAATACTCATCACATATTATGTATGTAAACACAAAAAGTAACTTATATTTCAAGAAATAACACTTCATGCGGTTGTTGACGCCAAAAAAAGTCTCATCACGTCTGTGAAGTCTCGCTAGCTAATTCAACTTGACCATGTATTGATGCTCGCGACTGTACCTCGCTCGGCTGAGACCGGTCGCATTCGGGCCGACCGTTACCCGGCCAACCCACGTGCGGTTATATCACTGGCGCTCAACAACTAGTGGCTACTGCTGGGAATGATGGAAAAAATTCCATCGTATTTGGATGAAGTGGGAAAGTTTCGTGTATGATGAATTGATGATGATCAGGTGATTAAGGTGATATAATGAGGAAAATATCGTGAGGAAAGTTTTGAGTATGAATGTGGATGGGTACAAAAGTAGAGGAAGACCAAAGAAACGATGGATGGACTGTGTGAAGGATGATATGGTAAGAAATAAGGTGTCTGATGAGATGATGAGTAATAAAGGGTGTAAATAGACTCTTAACACAAACAAAAGGCACTTGTTCTCCCCGTCTTTGCGATCATTTTTTTGTTCTAGACCATACCTGGGGAACCTTCTAGTTACGGAGATATTGGGGGACAAAGTTCAAACTTTTTCATAAGTTTTTTTTTAAATACATGTTATTAATGTAAGATTTTTACTTTACACACCTCCACGACCGCCGTACTATTCAATCCATCCATCAGCACAATGCTTTGAGTGCTTTCCATCGAGTCCTACCTTAAAACGTGATTTATAACCCCAAAAAAAAAAGTCGATTCCCAGCAATAATTTTTGCGTAAAGTTACTTAGTGTGATGTACAGAATGCTTGGTTGACGGATATGTGAAGGGTCTGTTTACACCCTGTAGAGAAGCATGGAAGAAGAAGACATGTTGTGTCGCCCGCAAATGAATTGGGATAAGGGCTTGGGTGTTTGGGAATTGGAAGGGTTGTAAAACCCCCAACATCAAGCTTACATATCCCTGAAGAGTTAGGCAGAGGTGTAACAATCGTATAGTAGTAGGTGCACCCTCATTTCGCCAGATAAGTATGAAGTTGTATTTAATAGGGAAGGAGCCTATTGCCATCAACCGGGCACAAATCTGAACTCTGAGTTGCTAATAAGAAACTGTTGAAAAAACTCAAAAACACTACTTGAAAAACGTTCACAACTATATTTATGAGAAGGAAGAGCCCACGAACTTTTGAGAATGACCTCCGGGCATAGACTATGCAGTTAGCAGTTAGCGCTGTTATTTATAACTTTGTTAAAACTAAAAATCTTAGGGATCACTGAGCAGAGTGAAGTAGACTTACTGTCAGACTTGCTAGAAATTGACTTTGCTAAGTATTTGACAGTGGCCACTAAGAAGAAAGTGGAAAAAAACTAAATAGTAGATCTTCTTTCTTCTTTATCGTTTGGTTAGTGCCTAACCTGGTGTCAGAGTTTGTGTGCCCCCATGGGCCTCTGACTTGGCTAAAATCGCAACAGTGATTTTATTATTTTATAGCATAGCTGTTAAACCAATCAAACTGGTTTTCTTAAATGTTATAAAACCATTTTTAAAAACCAAAAATGTAAAAAAAAAAAATTGCACCGCTTTCTAAGTGATATATAGAAGTGAAGAGCCAGCCAATCAAAATAAGCTTTTGAAACTTTTGAAAGTATTATCAAGTCAATATGAAAAATATAAAAAAAAATCCAACTACTTTCTTAAAATGATTGATTTTTTAAAAACTGTTTAGGAAGTTATAAGGCAAAAACCCCATTAATAATAACTGCATTTTTGATCAAATAAATAATATTTTTTTAAAGTATTTAAGTGTAAACTTACCTATTTGGAATATCGACAGATTATCATAAATAATGATTGACTCCATTTTAAACTGCATCATTTATTTTCTCCGATGGCCTTGTTCTATCAAGCTTAGTAATAAACAGATAATTTGTGAGTCTGAATTCATGCTAAAATTAATAAATACAAAACCCGAAAGTAACTCTGTATTGTTTGATACCTCTCCGCGTCGAAACTGCTGAGCGGATGTCGAAGAAATTAGGCGCACCGGTAAATCATGAATCATGATCTTCATCGTCTGCCTAGCCTTTTCCCAACTTGATTGGGATTGGCGTCCAGTCCGACCAGATGCAGCTGAATACCAGTACTTTACATGGACAGTGGCGGATTTGCCCTAAGGCCCAATAGGCCCGGGCCTAGGGCAGCCAGATATTAGGGGCGGCAAATCGTGACAAAAAATTCACTGATGATAACAAGAAATAACTCAAATGCAAAGTACCTAAATATTTTAAATTCTCGCGCATATTATGGTCTTCTATCTACACTTACCTACATTAATCTCAACAACTATTCAAATGGGATTAATTTACGGCCACACATGCCTCCGCTCGTTTTCGTAGGATTCCCACTCGAGAATCTAACCTCTGCATACATCCTACGAGCCTCGTTCAGGTTATCACCCGCGGTGGCGTAAAGCCGTACCATTTCGGTCCACTGTTCATTTTTGTAAGACATAGCACTTATAGTTAACGAAATTTCTGAACCGATTTCGATAAAAGTAAATTCAGTATGTACCTAGTCTATGATAGGTGCTGAGAAAGGGGCGGCATATGGCCCGGGGCCTAGAGCGGTCAAGACTGCAAATCCGCCACTGTACATGGAGCGACTGCGTATCTGACTGGACAACCCAGTTAGTACTGGGTAATACGGTACTCCTTGGTAAGACTGGTTGTCAGACTTTCGGGCCACTGACTACCTGTAATGTAATGTCAAAGATCTACAAATGACAGCTGGGACCGACGGCTTAACTTGCTAATAACGTCGGGTACCTGTAAAAGAACCTACATGCGATACGATAACTTGAAGGTACTTATTTATGATACCTAAGCTGTAAATATGCTCAGGATGTGTGCAACATGTGGCCTGTAATGACAGATTGTAAGCGCACCGCACATTAAGTTTTAATTTGAATGTTTCTTTGAGCACTTTCAAGAACTTCTTCTTATATATAAAATTCTCGTGTCACAATGTTAGTTACCATACTCCTCTGAAACAGCTAGACCGATTTTTATGAAATTTTATATGCATATTCAGTAAGTCTGAGAATCGGCTACTATCTATTTTCCATACCGCTAGGGTAGGTAGGGTAGGTGGTAGGGTAGGGTAGTTAGGTAAGGTAGGTAGCTAGGGTAGGTAAGTAGGGTAGGTTAAAAAGGTGCATAGCAACGCGGGCACAGCTAGTTTTTATATAAAAGTTGATGTATGGACATAGGTATTACATGCTTCTTCTATTGTTGGCTACATAGACTGATTTATATTTTATATTGCGTTTGTGATTTAGTAAAAACGTGAACAGATGCCTGAAGTGACTGCCTCGTTGGTCTAGTGGTCGCAATCGAGACTACTGAGCGTGAGGTCTTGGGTTCGATTCCCGGGTCAGGCAAAATGTTATTGGGTTTAACATCAGGAATTTCTCAGTGGCTACCACTGAGTCGATTTGTGCACGGTTGATGGCAATATGCTCGCCCCCTATTAAATTGGTCTTAAACTTAACTGGCTAAATGTGGGTGTGTATGTAGGTACACCTCTACCTAACCCTTCGGGGATTACAGGCGTGTTGGTACATGTATGATTATGTGAACGAATGTGTTTTTGGAAAAGACAACATTAATGCTCATACATAAAGTTCAGTTTGTGCTACGACATCAAACATTTTATATCATTTTCGTACTAAGTAAGTAGTCGTTCAGAAATCAAGCTAATCTTACTGAACTAGGATCTATTAGAAATAAAGATATGTTTTTTTTTTAATTTTAATCGTTAATCGAATCAAATCAAATTCAGGTTAAAGATTATAGCCATTAACATAAACAACAGTCAACGGCATCATGGCTTTAGTGGCCGCCTGCTGAGCCGACCCTTGGGTTCGATTCGCGGGCCGCGCTAAACTGTCAGTGGGTTTCTCCGCTATGAAATTCTCTGGGCACGCACCCTATTGTATGAGGCTTTTACAATTCCTACCAAATGTGTCTATGTTTACTCAGCCCCTTTCAATCAAAATGCATAGCAAATACCTCTTTTTAACCGACTCAATAAAAGAAAGAGGTTCTCAATTCGGTTGTATTTTTTTTTCATACATAGACATAGAATAACTAAATGATATCGCTAGAACATTACTTTAGGCAGTCGCTCCATGCAAAATACTGGTATTCAGCTGCATCCGGTTAGACTGGAAGCCGACCCCAACATCAGGCTAGGCGGATGATGACCGCTAGAACATTACTTACTCCAACTCATTTACTTAACTTTCTATTTCAATTAATATACTGTTAGCCTTTTAAACCCGCCCTACTCATTAACTCATATCATAACTGTAAAAATCAGTCATAGATAATAAATCATTCAAAGATATTAACAGCAAAGTAACATCTCCAATATTCTGCCTGATTATGACGCCAACACACGTATTACAGTATAAAATCAGACTCAGCGTTGTCGGCGACAGGTTGCAGGACAGCTGGCCCCGGCAGCTGCGGCGCATGCGCGGGCAACAGACGCACGCGCATGTGTGCCGCGCACTCTGATACATTGATGGGTAGGTTGTAATGTTGGATGGTACTTTCGTACCTGGCTAATTTGCTGGATGAGAAATAGCCGAATTTGACATTGTAACTGGAAATATATACGCGTCGATTTGAGAACCTCATAATTCTACATCGGTTAAAAAGGAGACAAATTAAGCTCATCCAAATATTTCAATATAGGGAGTAATCATAATCTTTATTTATCTCAATATCAGAGAATTACAGACGCTGGTTCATATATGCACAATCTCATACAGGGTGTAACGCGTAATGCGAAAAAATGATCAGTTGTATACATTTGGGTCGAGTAGGTATTGAAATTTTGTATGAGACAGCTGATAATTTTTTCACATTTACGATATTGGACCCATGGAGGAAGTTGTTCAGTTTGATGGTCTGCAGCAGTGGCGAAGGGTGAAATATTCAGAGAGGTAAGCCGGAGCAAAAAAAAAATGCTTAGCTAGGCTGAAAAACAGTAAAATGTTTGAAAAAACCATCGCGTCTTTTATAATTTATTGTCATATCTGGGCGAGCACGACCTAACTGTATTACGTGTTTTTTATTTTCAAAACTTAACCTTGAAAAGCATGTTGACACCGTTATTTTGCTAGGTAAACAAGAACTAGCTTTTCGCGGCCGTGATGAAGGCCCTAATTCCGATAACCGCGGTAACTATATCGAAACTTTGCTATATCTGAGCAAGTACCTACGATACAGTAATGGATTCGCAATTAGAATTATGTTCTTCAGTTCAGAATCCCGTGTTTTCTGGTCTCTCTAGTGACATTCAAAATGATTTATACATAGTATTGCATCAGTTTTACGCGACCACATTAGACTTGAAATAAATAAAGCTCAATTTCTGTCTGTAATGATTGACGAAACTCCCGATGTCAGTCATAGGGAGCAATTAACTGTAATTAGGTATTTAACTGAAACTGGAATCAAAGAACGATTCCTTGGTTTTTACGATGTTAGCGGAAGTCGAACTGTTGAAGTTCTATCTAATCAGTTGTTAGAAATACTCGACCAGTATCATTGTATGCCTACAATGATACTGGTCAAGTACTTCATCGCCATCCTACTGATCTCCTACTTTGCAAATCTACTTACTCTAAAGTAGTAATTTCAACTTACCGCAAATACCTAATAACAACGTACGTCTACGTAACTGATTTCACTACACACAACAACAACACGAACACAAATAAAGAACTATAATACATATCACTATTATAATTATAAACCAAGAAATAAATTCTAATAGGTGAAATTAGCTAATAGATTCAAGTATAAATTCAATAACATTACGTCAAATGGTATGTCAACACAAAATGTCATCAAGCATTGAACGAATCCCGATTCGATACGAAATTCAACGAGCGACAACGATATTTCTCAATCTCGCTCACGCGCACGCATTTTCTATTACTGTCTCTATCAAGTAACTCGGTTTGTACCGGCTTACTTGTGCCCAAATATCGCGGGTTGGCTACTTTCCTTCAAGTGACGTCATAACGTTTATTTTGTATAGAAGTGTATAGAAGTGGGAATGGGCTTATATGGACGCTTCGTCACTGGCATATCCTTTCATATGACTATACCCTTTCTGTTACACCCTGTATAGAGAAAGGTGTCTGAGGAAGGAAGGTCTTGAGATACAGGTCACCTCTCCTCGTAATCTATATTCGTCTATATGGTCTCCCTACAGACCCTTTTAGTTTTGAATTGTCGAAGAGTCGGTACTTATTGTGCTTCATTGATGGGTAAGTTGGAGGTTGGAGGTACTTTACCTGAGTATTTTGCTGAATCTAATATAAAAAATTGGCTTGTTGGTCTAGTGGTCGCAAACGCGAGTGCTGAGGATGAGGTCCTGGGTTCGATTCCCACGTCGGGCAAACCTTTTTTCATCAGGAATTGGCAACCGGCTTGAATGTAAGACCAGAGTTATGAACGTGGCAGAAGCATGGAAGAAGGCAGAAGGAGTAACTATGTATGGATCGTAGCAGGCTAGCAGGTGGAGTCAGCTGTTTTTGGTGAAATGAGCTGAGTTTAATTGCATGTCCAACTGAACCCACCATTTTTTGGCCAAAAGTACCTTTCGCCATACAATTTGCTTATTGAAATATTTATAATATTAGTGTGGAGTGCCACAAGGTACTATAAGTGCACTTCAGTGTTACTCCACCTACTTGGCACCTCATTAAGTTGAGAAAGAAATGTTTATGTCACTTGACTCAAGAGTTTGTGAGCTGTTCTTAAGATTAATAAGTCACAGGGCCCTTCGCTTGTTAGCTAAAACGATTATGAAGAAAGAATTTAAGTTAATATCACGTAATCGGCTCCTTCGCTGTTACTTGCGACTTAAATATAAAGGTGCTGGCAAATTGTCGGTATGCTAGAATTACTGAATTAGGTACAATTCTGTAACTAAATACGGGGTGAATAGGAAAGGCAAGAGTGAATATAGACCAAACTTTGAAAGGGATTTTAATGTTGAATTGATTTATGTTATGTTGCCAACAAGATTCTCCAAATTCGATTAGATTCGAATTCGATTCGATTCTCCAAATAATTAAGTATAATTAAGTTAATAAAATAGAGTAGTTTTTGGTAACATTTCATATTAATTCAACTTTAAAATCAAACACTGTTTTAAGCTTTCAAGGTTTACAACTAAACTTATACTGTCACTTACGTCTTCCGTGATTGTTCATTATTTTGAGCTCCCGACGAAAACAGCGCCGAAATATCGGGAGCTCAAAATAATGAACAATCACGGAAGATATCCCGTAAGTGACAGTATAAGTTTAACGTTAAAATCATTTTCAAAGTTATTTCTCTATTCACCCTTGCCTTTCCTACTCATCCCGTTTTACCCGGTACTTATGTATTACGGCCGCGAATTATATTTTCTTCAAAATACAGCCCGACACTGAGCGGGAAATTGCAAAAAAAAACGTAAGCAAATTTGAATATACTCGCGTACTACCCTCGCGCTTGTAAATGTTCTAGCAATATGTGGGTATACTAGAAGTCGTGATGTATGTTTATCACGCCCGTATTTCTCTACGTGATAGCCAAATACATTAGGTGGCGGGCAGAGGTGAACCACTTATGGTGTAAACAAACCCTTCACATAGCCGTCAACCAAGCATTCTGTACATCAAACTAAGTAACTTTACGCAAAAATAATTGCTGGGAATCGACTTTTTTTTGGGGTGAAAAATCACGTGACATGGTAGGACTCGATGGAAAACACTTAAAGCATTGTGCTGATGGATGGATTGAATAGTACGGGGGTCGTGGAGTTGTTTAAAATCTTACATTAAAAACATGTATTTTAAAAAAAAACTTGTGAAAAAGATGGAACTTTGACCCCCAATATCTCCGTAACTAGAAGGTTCCCAGTTATGGTCTAGAACAAAAAAATGATCGCAAAGACGGAGAGAACAAGTGCCTTTCGGATATGTTAAGGGTCTATTTACACCCTTTACGGTGCGAATGTGCGATTGAAATTAATCATCACAAAGTCTCAAATCTGGTTTACTCCTAAGAATTTTCATTTTGATCGACTTGCGAGTGAAGAGCAACTTTTCTGAGTTCTCTCAATTTCAGACTGTCTGTCTGTCAGTTTCATGACAAATAAAATGAAGTGTTTTTGAAAAGCTGATCCGTTGAATGTTAAAGCAACGTGGTAAAATCATCAAATGAGTCCTCCCACCCAGGGCAGAGCGGGAGGGACTGTCAGAGTTGTACTGACTAAAATCCACGGTGTCCTTCAATAGCCCTTAGTTTTATTAGACTGTATGCTATATTAAATTAAATACTATGCTAGTTATCAACTGAATGATAATCAACTTCATAAAGTTGGATATTATTACAACTTTACAAGTCCGGTAGAGGTCACTAGCCCGTCGCAATAAATCCTTATCTACCTCCATCTGTACTTACTTTTATGACGTCCTGCAAGTACAAGTACATAATGTACGGCGGTCGAAACAAAACCTTAAAGTAATAGTCGAGTGCAGTTAGACAAGAAGGCAGAACGAAGTTTATAGTGGTCGGATTTTCATGGGATTTGACTTTCTAGAGGCGGCGAGAAGAAAGTAAAAAAAATTCGCCACTCGCGTCTTTTTTATTTCCTTTTGTATTTCTTTTTTAGCTAACGAATAACATGAAATTCGCAAATACCAGGAAATTCCGGAAAACCCGGGGATGTTACCTCGAGGGGTTACACCCCCGGTTCGGATCGCCAGAACGGTAAACAGTTATTTGGCTTTTCCTTTTGAGATTCTCAGTAACAGCGCCCACTTTATCCCCGACACAACGGCATTAGACTCGCTCTCTAGGCGTGATGGTTAACTTAATACTTTATTAAAACAAGCTACATAATACGCCGCTTAGGTACAGTTTAAACTGTAAATATAAAACACTAAATAACATTATAATCAATGGAAAATACCTGAAATCATAATTTCTTATGACGCAGCACCATCAGAAATGTGATTCAAGACAACAGGGAATCCCATATTCTCCTCTGAACCTCTCTTAACTTAGAAATTACTAAGAAAACCTCACACCCCTTTCCAGAAAGATCCTTGCCAAAGACAATCGTACACCTGTCTACCAGACATAAAAAAAAACAAATCTTTTAAAGCAAAAACAATTCTTTCCTCAAAACCACCCTCTTTACAAGGGTTCCAAGTTGCCATATGTCATGTGACAACTCCCTGACCTACATGATGGTCTGTCCGTCTGTCCGGTGAGGTCTAGCCAGGTGTGTGCGGGGGTGTGTGCCCGCCGAGGGGCGGGGGGCGGCAGATGCGAACGCAGCTGTTGTGCGCACGAGTCGCAGTCGCAGGCGCAGCTTTACGCACCTTTTGTGAAGCTATGCACTTTTTGTTCGTGTGTGATTGCTTTAGATTGGTTGGTATTAGGGTTTTGTTTTAATAAAGTTGAATAGAGTGTACGTTCATTTGTTTTACGCCTACAGAATAAACTGTAGGACAATTGTCGTAATTGAAAATTATCAAAATCTACCCTCAATCTCATCTCATCGACAGTCCATGTCAAAAAGTTGTCAAAAGTGGAGGTAAATTAGAGGTATTTTTGACAACTTGAGAGCCTTGAAGACTTGAAGGAATACTGATGTGAAGTAATGTAATGAAAATATTATATGAAATATAATATCAGGCGTGATGTTATTATCACGCCTTAGATCCCCAAAAGGTTAGGCAGAGATGTCTCTAAATTCACCCATATTTCCTCAGTTATGTCTAAGTTACATTTAATAGGGATTGAGCCTATTGCCATCAACCCGGCACAGATCCAGACTGCGGACCGCGTCTGAGAAATGCGCGACGAAAAATCAATTTACCTGACCTGGGATTCGAACCTCATGCATACCAGTTGCGCTTGCGACGACTACCACCAACGAAGCTATCAGAAGAAATATTATTATCAGGTTTACTGCCCATTTGAGTATTTATGGAATTTCTTCGTGATAGTAACCTTGCATTCGTTGCCCTGCCATGCGTAGGCGTCGCATAGTACCTACTACCTCGATACGGCGGGTGGCCGTTTGTCACATCAGCTCTACACGAGTCTAAACATCCTGTACCTTCACGCTATCGGCGATACTGAAGGAGCGTGTCAGCACATTGCTAGGTTAGATCGAGTCGTAGTGTTGTTGTAGATCAGTAGAGTGGATTTATGGATAAACTTGTAAGTTGGTAGGTATAGCAAATGATCATCTGACAAGGCTTTTTCTCAACTACGTCGAGGTCGGCTTCTAGTAATCCAAATGCAGAATACGATACCTATTTTACATCAAATCGAGGATATCTATCCGGCCAGTGACTGCCACAACCACATAGGTGAGTGAAATAATAGCCCTTAGCAAATGAGGGTTATATACTATGCAATAAAAAATTCTATATCGCACCTGTATTACGCGAACGCAAGGCAGGTTAGTAAGTAAATTGTTGATTGGTATCACATGTAGCTACTATTAGGCAAATACAGGCAAATTAAGCTCCTCTCTATAGAGGAGCTTAATTTGCCTGTACACCAGTGGCGAAGGTTCCATACAACCCGATTCCTACCGGCTTCCCTTTGAAAAATGGCAGAGTCAGTATTCTATAGCCCATAATATTCTATACAGTAAAGATATGTACTCCGGCTTACCTCTTACAAAAATTGTCCCTTCGCTACTGGTACACATTGCTTGGGAAAAAAAAGATTTGAAGCGGCTACTGCGAGCTAAGTAATATGAAAGTCTCATAGTATTCAGCTAAACACAGGGATGAATCTCAAAACTCGAGACTCGAAGCTCAGGTGTTGCGCTTGCGAAGACGACCACGAGACCAATGATGGTACAAACGCTAGCACGTAAGGCTACTACAATCTGTCAAATTTCATGAATAGATTTTCAACTTTATCGCTAAAGCATTAGGTTCAAGGTAGATTGGGAAAATTTTACAGTTTTCGGGTAGTTTGATGTGCTCGCGTCTGTACATTTAAGTGAGATTGTGAATCCATATTTTTGAAAGATAGTAATATGCCTCGTTGGTCTAGTGGTCGCTAGCACGACTGCTGAGCATGCGACTTGGGTTCGATTCCCGGGTCGAGAAAAGTGTTATTGGGTTTTTCCATCAAGAATTTCCCCGCAGCATGCCACCGAGTCTGGATTTTTGTTCGGTTGATGGCAATGGGCTCGCCCCCTATTACAAGGGATCTAAACTGGCAAAATGTGGGTGATCTATTAAGTACACCTCTGCCTAAGCCTTCGGGGATTACATTACAGGCGCGATGTTATGTTAGGTACGTAATTAATTACAACACATATCATAGGTTTGTGTGTCACGTGGTTTTTTTCATTTTTTACTCACTTGAGGGTAAGCGTCGAGTTTTATCAATTAACTTCGGTAGCCACATACCGCCTTTCTCAGTAAATTCAATAGGTAAGTCTTGTTCCAATCAATTCTTTAAATTAACTAATTAAATCGCCATTCTATATCGTTTTGAAACTGTTAGCTCATCCATTGAGCGCAACAATAGCCTCGGTAGGTTCTTCACAAAAATTTCGATCGGTCAAAACGTACATTTTTATGTTTTCTGAGAATCAGTTCGAGGCGAGGCCACAGCTTTTACCAAGTTTATTTACCGACAAACATATAACACGTCAACCTTATTTCTTAAAACATAAGGTTTATTATCCTGTTGGGGAATAGTATTTAATCTTTTGCGAAATATAAGCTACTTCCTTTTGTTTTAAAATGGAACAAAATTCGCATCGTAGCAAAAATTGTGTTCTTTTTTTCAAATTTTAAATTGTAGGAAAGGAATTACTTGTGTTGTAAAATGAATGGGGATTAAAAAACTAAGTACGGTTTTGAATAGTCTTTCACAATAGTTACCATAATTTAAGTAAATGCAGGTAGAATAGATATTCTAAAGGCAATCTTTCGGCAATAGACAATAGTTTTACATTGAACCATTACTGCCTGCTTTTATGATGCTATTGTTTACGGACGCGGCGATGAAGCGTGAACTATGGTTTAAGAAGATATACTGAAGAAGATATTTCTATGGTTTAAAATCTTTGTGGAAAATTGTTGCGAGGGTTTTAGTAGCAATAATAAGTTGTATTGATGTTTCATAGTTCGTAAAATCAACAGCCAAACTAATGAGAACTGCACTATGTTTTTGTGTTAGCTGCCGTTGGTGGTGGATTTTATATTTTGACAGCTTAAAATTAGGTACTGAAAACTTTGAACTAATAGGTACCTACGATGATTTAGCTGGGTGCTTTGAGTGAAAATCATGAATACAATAATTTTGTCCAGTCAAAGATACTGTATAATAAGATAAATAAAGAGACCAAACCCATAAAAAAATCAGTTTAAAAAAAATAATGGTAGAGAAAGTAACCACAAAACTTGTTTTTTTTTATAATAATATGGCGCGCAGCGCGCTATTAATAATATTGTCACGATTTAAAAGTAAATAAATACTTGTCTATTTGTTAACTGTTTCGTGTTCGAGATGACGTACCTATTCGAATCGAATATTAAAGCATAATGTAGGTAAACACTAAACAGGTTTTTTTATTCGTACTTAAATTTATCATTTTATACTTTTTATTGACTTAATATAGAATTCAATGTAAGACACTCTCTTAAATTACTTATTTTATAAAAGGAGCTTATTTTTTCAAGTTCCTATCATATTTCAAAGTTTTCTCCGTAAATAACACGAAAACAAACCATTTGCAATAATTCGCAAGAGGCTTTTGAGAAAAGGATACTTCCCGCGTTTTGTCAAACAATTGTGTCTTTTTTTTTTCATTCAAAAACGCGTTTGTTCGGGATTATTCTCGACTCTTAAAAAGACCATGCTTTCATTTAACAAAAGTGTTATCTGCATGTAGCTACGCAGAAAAAAACAATTGTCTATTGCTTTTGCAATTTTGGGTGCTATTTCAATTTTGATACAGGTATAATAATTATTATTACTTCCTTTTTTTTTGACAAGGTGTTTTTAAGTTTTTTTCAAATATTCATCTACATTGACATTGTTGGGGGTCTTGTTCTAGCCCCTCGCTAGATTTATTAATGTTCTGTGTTCTAGCCACTGGATAGCTGTATTTCTTGCATTTGCTGTGTAGGCTTCCTCCCTTTTTTAGCTATTCTTCCCTGCTCCACGCGAGTGTTAACACAATATATTTTTATTCTTTTACCCTTTTGATATTAACACACAAATAAATTAGGTAGTTGATCGAGAATAGAATACAAGATTGCTTAAAATAATGTACAGAGGGGTAAACGATTGTCGAGGAAAATAAGTCTAAATTGAGTCACAAAACATGTCATAATTACGAATTCATTTTCCTTGTTAAACTTTTCTTGCTATATTAATGTTTTACGTAATAAAAGTAATGTGTCTAGAATGATAAGACAGCGTACCCGGCATGTGTACTGTAATACATACAGCTATGCACACTTACCCAAATTAAAAAGCGATTTGCTCGTGCACTGCCTCTGTTGTCTAGTGGTTACAAGCGCTACTGCTGAGCATGAAAATCCTGGGTTCGATTCCCAGGTCGGGTAAAATGTTATTGGGTTTTTCAAATCCTGAGCCGCGGGCCCCCTATGCTACCTACCGCCTGGCTTCCAGCAAACCCCGCAATCCAGGCCCGTGGGGGCCCCGCGCATGCAGGCAAACGCCACCCTGACTATATGGCCAGTCCGACCCTGTTATACATGGGGCGACTGCATATCTGACCTCCACGACCCAGTCAGTACTGGGTAATACGAAACACCTTGGTAAGACTGGTTGTCAGACTTTCGGGCCACTGACTACCTGTAACGACTGTCAAAGATCTATGACAGCCGGGACCAATGGCTAGACGTGCTTTCCGATGCATGGAGGTAACTCGGTATGTAATGGGTGGTCACCCATCCACGGACCAACCTAGGCAAGGGTGGCTTATTATAAAGATCGACCTGAGCGGCTGTTGTTAATTAGCCACGAGCTGCTCAAAATACTATTGATCATAACAACATATAATTGCAATCAATACAGTAGGTCTTAATCGCTTATAAAATTTGTTAAGTGTATTTGTACTTGTAACTGTACATATTAAACATACCCATAGGTATTATGACGCAACGGTGGAATGTCCGCCTGCTTGACTGCAGGGTCGTTAGTTCGATTCTCACATTATTTATAAGGCTTTATAGGCCTAGCTTATATATTTTTATTTGTGTTTGTAGAGCATGCTCGAGTATTGGTTACAATGTTTTTGTTATTGAGCTTTTGACTGTTTCGTGCAAACTTATGAATTTTATGTATAAATCCTACTTTAAGATTATAAGTTCGCCCACTATTACAATAACTGGCAAAATGTGGGTATACTATGTAGGGTACTCCCAAGGGCTGATCCAGGGGGAGGGTCATGGGGGTCATGACCCCCCCTGGACTGGGAAAAATTATAATTTTAAAACGTTTTAGGAGAAGACATAAGAGAAAAGTTGATTTTGTTATTTAATTAAGTAAATATATTTTGACATTTAGCAATAAAACACTTTCTTCTTAATTTGAATTATTATTGTAATCGAATTCGAGCCTGTCATGACTAGCTCTCAACTATGTGACCCCCCTTGACATGATAGCTGGATCCGCCCTTGGCCATACTCCTCTGCCTAATCTTTCGGGGATTAAAGGCGTGCTGGATGTGCGCGTTAAAATATTTAATATATTTCAATTTTGATGATTGTATTGGTCAATTTTATGCATGGGTTGAACTTGAAAATGTCGTTTTGCTTCTTCATTGATTTTGCTATCATTACAAAAACAATTTTATTGTATACCAGTCAGCATCACCTTGGTACATAAAAAAAGATAATTCAGCCGTCATAGATGACCAGGTAAATTATTACTCTATTCATAAAAAATAGTCAAATAAACCGAATCATCGGCACACCACTGATCAATGACCGAAAATATTACGTCATTTTATTACATGGACCATATTTTTATCAATAACCACGTGGTTCCTGCGTGGTGGATCAACTGTGCCATTTTATGTTCCTCTCTGTTTGCTACGTAATCTATGGCGTTCGCAGGTAGCGCGGGATGGACGGTTTGAATGTCGAACTTCGGGGTTGCAAGACTTTAAAAATAACTTACTTATTATTTTCCCAGAAATGGGTAACACGAAATGTTGAATGCAAATCACTCGAAATAGATTTCACCGGTTCTCAAGCCATTGTGGTCTTAAATTAATATTGATTGTATCGTTTATGTTAATTAAGCTTCATTTACACATTCAAGGCTACGATTTCGGCTGGATTGAAATAAACGAGACTATTTTAAGAATGAAATCGGTTAATTAATTATTTCTATGCCGGAAGCGTCTAAAAAAAATATTCTTGACAATATTATCATAAGAAAAGGTATGATTATGACGTAGACAAAATCTATAAAAGTGTCAATTGTTTTTATTTTATGTATTACACAATTTGTTACAATGAGACATTAAGTCGACAATCTGACCACATGAACTTTGAATCGAACCACGCGAAAAGCTTGGTTATGCGTCATTGCGGCCGCCGACACGTTGCACGCGCGGAGCGTGTCAAGGATCACAACTTTCAAATCTCAAGAATTATACGAAACATTTTCCCCAAACGCCGTGTGAAATTTTCACGTTGACAACATTGTCGGGAAGTTCAGGAACCACTTCCCAGAACGATAAAGGGCCGGCGCAGGGTGCGGCGGGCGCGGGGGGGAAGACGGCGCGACAGCTGCGCGTGCGTCGCTCCCCGCACCACACCACTCACCATTCCGTCGCCGACCGCCGCGGCGAGTACACGGCCGCGAAACTGCTCTTGTGAAATACGCGCGTAACATTCCGTTTAACTCGAGTGCGTGACTTCAAACTTTCAAGTTACAAAATAATGAAGTATTCATTCACGTATTTGGAGGAGCGCGTCCGTCGGAGGCGACGAACCGTCGAAGGACGCGGAGCGGGCGCGGCGCAGGAGCGGCCGTGGCATCCTTTGTCCGGGAGGCCCGTGTGGCTGGGCGGTGACTGGTGCTATATTCGGTTAGTGTGCGATATTGCACCAGTCCCGGCCTTTCCAAGCGGGCCCGTCCGTCGAAGACCGCTATTCAGGCACTCAGCATCCGCGGCGCGCAGTCCCGTTAACCGGCCGGTCGGTCGTTCACTGCGGTGGCCACGCTTAGGCCGTGATTCGGTGTAAACGTTGTGACTTGTATCAAATTGCACCAATCCCGGCCTGCCTGTGGTCACCGCGCTGTGGACTGGGACTTGGACCCGCCGACACGTGGTGGATGGATCAGGTAAAGCAAGACATCGTGCAAGTACCCACACTTGGGAAAAATCATCTGTAACTTAATGACTTTGTAACTTTTGTGTGAACACTAGGTCAGCTCCCTCTAAGATCGAATTGTATTCGCGACGAAGCATTTCATAATGCATCGTCTTTTTTGTTCGCAAGAAAACTGATTAATTGTCTATCTATACTTCCGTATTCTAAGACCCCGACCCCAGAGGTACCCACATATTTCGGATGGTAGAAAGTTTCCGAGCTTGTGATTCATATTGTAAGAAAGTTATTCGTTCGAGGTGACTGAATTGATATAGTGTAGACACCGGTCGATGCAGGCAGACCGGTTTCGTCGTAAATCGTAATGTGCTATGTTAAGTATACCTACTTATGTATTTTGTAGCAGACCGCCAAATCGAAGGACATTCTACGGAGATTGGCACAAACTAGGCTACGACAGGCAATTTAGGAACAGCTGATTTCTTCATTCATGTTTTATTCATGATTATTTGCATAGTCATTCTGTCTGTCATTGATTAGCACCCAACTATTTTAATTGGTAGGCACATGCATAATTTGCCTAACTGTTTACTATTCGCCGGCTTTTTCAGTGTCAATGTTTCTTTGTTATTTAATTTTGATTGACGGAACGCATTGTGTTGACAGCACTTAATTTGACAATGAACTTGACCGCTAACTTTGATTTTGACCCCATCTCGTCTCAATTTTGCAATCGAAGACTTTTAAAAACATATTGCCATTTCTTTTGTACCTTCTTTTCATTTCTGTTGATACAACATAATATTCATAATTTGAATTCAGAACCTTTTCTCCGAAATATTCGCAAAAACGTTCCTTTATTCCTGCACTAGTGATGTGAAATACATTAGTAACAATATTTCCGGAACGATAAAAAAACAGTTTCAAAATCGGTCACAGGTCAAATAACCTTACGATATGTGGTTATCTGTCAAAATCGTGTAGAGCCTACGGTAAATTATGGCTTTGCGTCGACAGTTATGTCTGATGGCGGTAGGTGCCTACACGTTTTCGGCTCATGCATGTGTGTAAAAGTAGGTTCGTATAAAGTGGTACAAATCGCTTGTATCTTTAACCTTCTATTTTTAATATTATAAATCTTCATTGATCGGGAAACACCTACAACTTTTCAAGTTCATCGTTTATATGGTCTTTTTATTTCGTTTTTGATAATTTTGAGCATCTGTCAAATAACAAGTTAGCTTTTTTTTAATTGGAGCTCATTTCACCAAGCTAAACGTGTTAATAAGTCAACCAGATGTCACACCGGTCGGCATTTTTATGCAAACGAAGCGCCATTAAGCTTATCGCGCCATACGTAGATACTCTCTACTTGGTATAGTATTATCGTATGAACCCGACGCCGTGAATCAAGCGGAAAGATGATTCACTAAGCAAGTTGAGAAACCGTGCAACCGTTATGATTTAAATTGCAACAGCTGTCATGGGGCATTCACGAATTGCGGTACCTACATATCTTGGTCGGGTTTATTAACAAAAACTTTACTTTCGTGAGCTTAGGCCGGTCATTTTTCTACACGTAATTTTTAACTGTTTTGGCGGAATTTCACTTGGAAGATTTCAACAGGGACACATGACATGTAGTCGCAAACACTGTCGGAATAAATATAATTTGTTACAGTTGTTAAAATCTACGGTATTAGCATTCAAAAATATCTAAAACTGTCATAACTGTTGACATACCTGATATTACAGCATCCTTATAGCTTAAATTCCTCTACTTAATTTTCAGAAGTCCAATTATTTAGCAAAAGAAATTGTCCCCTTAAAACATTTCCGTTCCTCTTGATTACCTTCTTGTCAGTTTTAAAACGTAGCCTTATAAAATACGTCTAATACCGTAGTAGACAGGAGCCTTTAAAGCCTCCTCGATCGCTTTACAGTTACCTAAGTTAACTATAAACCTGTAAGCCAATTACTAAACGACTGCATAATATGTTAATGATTTGCCAATGCCACACTGACTCCTAACTCCATTACTAGTCGCTAGCTTTATCTGTATGCCGCATCTGTTAACGGTGCTTGTAAAATGACCGCGCCTAGGGAAACATTCTGTGTTCCTATTTCCGTGTTCTTTGATATCATAAAGTTGTTCTCGTGCTGTATTTAGCTTTAAAAATGTAGCACTGTTTGTCATGTAAAGTTCCTAATTTATTTGATGGGGTCTTCGTTTTACAATAGTGCTTTTGATGAATCAAAAATTTCGGAAGTTTCCACTCAATACAGTGTTTAGAACTTTAAGTTACATTAACAATCAATTAAGGTCAGCTAAAAGTCTATAACTTTATTTGAAGTATAGGTTCTAAAGATATTCATATTAGTATTTATTTATTTATTTATTTATGTACACACAAAATACTTAATCAGAGATTACATTAAGATAGAAGAGCACAAAGGTACTGCTTATTTCATGAGAAATTTCTTCCAGCAGACCTGCGAGAGGAAAGTAGAGTTAGAGATGTAGACACAGAATAAAACCAAATAGGTATATTGAAGAATAAGTCTTTAAAGTATTCAAACGTTAAGTTGTTAAAGTCATCGTCTGAAATTATTTATTTAAGCATCGATGGTTCGTGACAACTTTTACCTCAGAATTTCTTTCTATACTTTTTATGGCCTATGATAAACCTAGTATATTTCCTCAAAGTTAATTTGCTGCTAAGTGAAAATGTGTGTAATGTAAACAGTAATTCTTGCCATGATAATGACGGGGGTCGTGAGATAGACAAGTTTTCTGCAAATTAACAATAACTAATACAAAACATGAAAATGACTGCAGCGAGCTAGCAAGATGCATAATAACCATTTTTGTAGTAATGTTTGTGGTTATTTACAGTTATCGACAAATATGATTAATTTCCTGATAGCCATATATAAAGTAATAGTTGCAATAAATAGCATTTATTTAAGTGATGGAAATGTTTCTAAGAAGGTTTAATTTCCGGACGTGTAATTTTAATTTAATTTTTAACGGGTATTCCCGTGGTTCATAAAAATCTAACTGGCGCATAATTCCGCGAAATAAGAGCGATTATACGCTATTAGTAGAAAAAATACAGTGTTTGTACTTTATTATAGATTGTTCATAATTTCTCTTATCTACTACATTTTAAATATTTTGAATACCGAAAAGTAACAAAACATTTAAAAATATAAAAAATAGATGGCCGACGGCATCGGGAACTAGGTCCAGGCTGAAGGTGGTCAGGGCTCCAGAGAGAGAAACCGCCTCACTATGCGTGCCGTGTCCAGGAGTACTGCTTTCTGAATCAAGCCATTGACCACGCCGCGCAATGAGAGCTTCCTAAGGTGTTGGTCCAGGCTCTTTATACAGTTTATTATGATTCTGATGTTGAGATAAATAAAGATTTATTAAAAGCAAAGCGAATAAATAAAATATACGTTTCTAAAATACGTACCATTAAAAATAACAGGTTCAAAATATCGACTAAACATAGTTCCTGCTAAAGCACATCCCTATTCTTTTGTTTACTTTTTTTGTACAATCTGTATCAACTTAATCAACTACAAGATAATCCGTTATTCATCCAAGATGGCCACGCTTTATGATAATTCATTCGCGTTTGTTATTAAATTAAAGTGTAGCACACAACGGTCTGGTGGTTTTATGTCAAGGTTGCCGTCCCCTACCCTAACGAACTTACCTACTACATGTGTGTAACCACGTGTTTATTTATGTAATAATAATAGTTTGTTACTAATTTTTTTTGGTAGCTCAGTTTTTGTAAGTAGGTACCTACCTAGTAATTGGCTGATTAAAGTTGGAAGTTCAGTTAAAGTGTTAATTTTGCAATGTTTATTTATCTACATGTTTATTTTGATCAATATTACGTACCTAGGTGCATGTTTTTTTTTAATCCTTTTGAAAAGCTTGCGACGTAATGATAGTTTGACATAGTAAATTTTAATTATCTCTTTATTTCAGGGTTATATTTTGTTTTATACCGAACAATGGTTTTATAACTGTTATGTACCGATGGTGATGCTTGTTTATGGCCCTTTGACACCTAAATTAATCTCTGAATAAAAGCGTACTGTAATACTGTTGCATTATTAGGCCGAACATTAATAGCCGTTGTTAATAAACCAATGGCATCCATTTTATAAATCCAGGCAGGTTTGGCAGATGTTCCAAGTGTCCTGCTGCCGCTAAAGGTGTGATCATCTCATTTGTCAAAACTAGTAATTCAGCTCTTTGTATGTTAACCCTAAAAATACGCTAACACACCAGCTTTACAAATTGAAGCCCAGAATTTTAATCTACTCATTTTATTGAATGTAACCAGTTTTGTATGTCCTATTTTAGAGTTTTCGCACAATATGCCCGTGAATATTTGTAATTTGCAGTTTTTTTTTTCGCGGGAGACTGGCAGCTGTCACAAAATGGCCCTTTCTGTTTCACCGGCCAGGCGCAGGCGCAGATGGCAAGTACACAAAGGCTACTCAGCTGAGGGTGCCTTTTGTAAGATTCGGGGCCTCATCTTGCGTTGCTAAAGGATTCTGGTTTTGAATTGACGTTGACATCTTTAGAAAAACCTGATGTGACGGATGGACCAGAAAGCTTTTTAAATATGGGTTTCGACGGGTTTTCTTGTGTGTAGTCTTTTGTGTCAAAGTAGGTATTAATGTTTTGAGTATCGTAAATTTTAGCGACAAATTATTATTTGTTCGGGCGCTGTTTGAGCTGCTTGGTTCGGAAATGCGAGTGACTCGTTATCTCTGAAAAATTTTAATAGAAGTTTGCCAAATATTACTTTTTCACTACTTTTTAGGGTTCCGTACCTACCGAAAAAACGGAACCCTTATAGGATCACTCGCGTGGCTGTGTCAGTCTGTCACGGCTAATTTACTCCGAAACTACTGGACCGATTGAGTTGAAATTTGGTACACATATTTAAGTTTGTGACCCAAAGACGGACGTGTAAATTAGAAGATGAAGAAAAATGTTTTGCAAACAATATTAAATGAAAGGGTTCATTGTGAGCATCTCAAAGAAATATTTTTTTAATAATTTAAATGGTTTTGAAGTTATTTAAGAAAATAGGCGAATTGAACATTCCGCTCTCCTTAACTCTGAAACTACAGAGCCGAAAATTTTGAAAAAAATGCACAAGATAGTTCTTTGCCTATAGATTACAGGAAAACCTATAAGAAATCTATGAACGTACGGAACCCTCTCCACGCTACTCGAACTCGCACTTGTCTGGTTTTTTATGATCTTACGAGGTCAAATTAAAAACCATAAAAAATCTTATCATAATATCAAATCCTTAGGCATCATTCACAGTTCTCTTGTAAGCAAGGAGATGGCCATTTACAATCTCAACAAAAAACTGCCCTTTTGTGCAATTATTTTCAGCCAGAGGTGTAAGAGAATCACCAAAATTGTGGAAGCGCTCCATACGGTTATTTTAGCGCGAACCCTAAATCGGGACAAACGCCGCCATCTTGTTTTAAAACAATTTCCACAGACAATTTCACAATTTTTTTACAACAGCCTTCTGTCAATGTCATTCAACCGTCAAAAGAACCATGGCGCACTGTATTTTTTCAGCCAGAAGCTTTGAATAGAATGACCTTAGAAGCTTGGAACACTGATATGGGATGGATCACCCACCGCTCCTTGTCCTGTCTCGCATGGTGTCACAAAATTATGCTGAGTGATAGCCATTTTGCGTGGTATGTGTGTTTTCCAAAATTTGTTTTTATTTTGTATGCTACACGTTTGGTTTTCTTTCTTTTCTAAGTCCTAACACCCTGGTAAGAGTCGGACATTCAGCTTCACTGCCTCAACGTCACCGACTCGAGAGCAATGCTCTGCGGTCACCAACCCGCGTACCGTGGCGACTACGGACAATATCTTAATGTCGTAAACATATTTGTTAGGTAATATCTTAGCACTTTAATTGCATAACTAACTAAATTTAACGACCATAAAGATTTTGACCACAAGCAAGATCCATTGCTTGTTTGTGTTTTTTGAAAATTGCCATCTGTTCGCGGGAACTTAAATTTTAAAAGAGTCAGCACTCATACCGGTTTTCGTACCGAAGTTTTAACTGTCAAAATAACTTAAGCACTAGCCGAAAATTATGAACATTAAAACTTATAGTGAACTGATTAAAAAAAAAAGTAAACAAATTAGTATTTCGCGGGTTACCTAAGCACTTAAAGTTACGAGTATATACTTCAAAATTGACTTCGGATTGTGATATGCAATTTATTAGGGTGTATGTTCAGCTGTTGACATGTTCGGCCTTCATAATTATAATTTCTGTCACACAGACGAGCCCTTTATCCCGGCAGTGGACTGTTGAATGGCGCGGCCATTATGGCCGCTCTGCTATTCATAATTTCGGGCCCCTAATAACTCCCATATTATCAAGTCAACTAAAAACTTTTTGGATAAAAGTTTATTTTATTTTTCATTTTTAGTTGTAATAATATCCTATACAAATATTTGCGCACTGCTCCAATAAGACAGCGAGGTTTCGCATTTAAAAAAAAAAATCATCGCAGTACAATACAATTTTAGTTTTTTTATGATTTTTCAAAAACCGCTCGACCAATTTCGATAAAATTTAAATGGGATTGAAAAAATAATCATTTTCCAAATCAGTTTAGGCGTCTTCGAATAATCGGTGACCATACATTAAAAAAAACCAACGTATTGAGAACCTCCCTTTTTGAAGTCTGTTAAAAATAACCAGCTTTCCGAAGCACGTAAACAAAGATGCAGCATAACAATGATTTTATCTATTACAGGACAAAGCAATGGCGCTCAATTACATAAGTTAGCTCAAGAATGTTTTTGTGTTGTATCTTGAGCGTACGCCGTGAATCATCTAGCTAGGTAGCTAGCTATATGCTTATGTGAATGTAATGTGTAGCGGTTTTATAAATTGTCACAAGGATTACCAGATTGTTGTGTATTTTAAATAACTTATAGGGTGTAAATAGACCCTAAACGAAGCCGAAAGGCACTTGTTCTCCCCGTCATTGCGATCATTTTTTTGTTACGGACCATACCTGGGAAACTTCTAGTTACGAAGATATTGGAGGTCAAAGTTTCAACTTTTTCACGTTTTTTTTTCAGTACTAATTTTTAAGGTTATAACTTTACTTTAAATGCTTCCATGACCCGTTTACTATTCAATGCATTTACATCAGCACAATGTTTTGAGTGTGTTACATTGAGTTTTACCGTAAAACGTGAATTTTCATCCCAAAAAAAATTGTTTCCCAGCAATAATTTTTGCGTAGGGTTACTTAGTTTGATGTACAGAATGCTTGGTTGACGGCTATGTGAAGGGTTCGTTTACACCTTGTATAATTCCTGTTTTTCCCAATGTCGAAGTGTACCTGCATATTTCGCGAGTTATGTTTAGGTCTCATGTATCATGGTCACAAATCCAAATCTCGGGCTGCGACTGAGAAATTCTTGATGCAAAAAGCCTATAATACTTTGCCCGATCCTGGAATCGAACCCTAGACCTCGTGCTCAGCAATAGCGCTTACGATCACTCGCTAGAATAAAGAGGACGTACCTGGTGAAATTATAAAGTGGTTGGTCTATGGTTGGGTACCTACACATCTGCCTGACTCTTCGCAGATTACAGGTGTTATTTCATTTTTAGTTTTTTTACAATGTTTTTCTTCATCATCATCAGCCAACATCAGTCCACGGGTGGACGGAGGCCTCAGATTGGAGGCCTCCATCCGGCCGTGGACTGCACGCCACTCAGCAGCTCTGATCAAGCAGCTATCAGCCACCTTGCGGAGATCGTAGCTCCACCCAGCCTGAGGGCGTCCCACCTTACGTTTGCCGATTCGCGGTCTCCACTCAAGAACACGTCTACCCCAACGGTCATCGGTTCTACGGATAATATGGCGGCACATTGCCTCTTGAGTTTGCTTTATCCTTTGAGCTATGTCGTCAATTATTGCTCTCTGTCCAATAACCCGTTCCATATATTTTTCACAGTTTTATTTATGGCTAGCGATTAAGTTGACTAGCATGTGGTTTGAATGATTCGCCTGTAGAACAAGAACATATTTTTTACATACATATTGGGTGTACGCACGGGACCGGTCAATGTGGCGACACTTGGGGGAGGCCTATGTGCAGCAGTGGACGTCTTTCGGCTGATGATACTGGATGTAACAGTACCCTTAACGAAGACGGAAGACACTTTTGTCTCCGTCATTGCGATCATTTTTTTTGTTCTAGATCATAATCTGGGAACCTTCTAGTTACGGAGATATTGGGGGTCAAAGTTCCAACCTTTTCACAATTTTTTTTTTTTTTACTTCCTGCTTTTGCCCGCGGCTTCGCTCGCGTTAGTTTAGTATTTGACAACCTAGCGGTGTGAAATATACATTACGACCTGTTCTCATACCTACCAAATATACATAATAAAAATTGTAAAAATCGGTTGAGCCGTTTTGGACGAATGCGATCACAAACACCGTGACACAAGATTTTTATAAATGAGAAGAAGATATTATGTTTTTAAAGTTATAACTTTACTCAATACCTCCACGATCCCGTACTGCATGTAGTGTAATGCATTCAGCACAATGTTTTGAGTGCGTTACATTGAGTCCTACCGTAAAACGTGATTATTCACTCAAAAAAAAGCCGTTTCTCAGCAATAATTTTAGCGTAGTGTTACTTAGTTTGATGTACAAAATGCTTGGTTGACGGCTATGTGAAGGGTTCGTTTACATCGTTTATACTTCAGATTAGTTAACTTATAGTTAGCGTGAAATAAACTGTGAAAGGAAAGGCTCACAATGTATTTAAAAAGTAATTATTAACGCCGAAAAGCTTAGAGAATGTCATTGTATATTACTTGTTAACTATCACCACACCACGAAATTCATTGGAAGATCATGAACACTGCTATTGTTCTATATTTAGACTTCTACTAATGTTTATGATAATACTTTAGTATTGTGTAACGTAAGTATATGTATATTAATGCTTATATGTTATTATTTGTAAAATAAATCGTTGAATGAATTTTATTGTTATCAATTTTTGTTTTCATTTTTCCTTCCTTGTTTTAGTTAGTTACATTAGTTTAGTGGTTACAAGCTGCTTGTGGTTCTGGGATCGATTCCCGGGCTATATTGTTCAACTGGCTTCGTACAATACTTTTCCGTAATACAAATACCTAATCATCAATGAACGTCAAGATGACGGGAGCCCGTCAGGTTTTTCGAATATCATGTGAATAGGATTTAATACAATATTTCTTCTACTATTTCATACTTACATAGTAAAATTCTACACTCATAAAATTTCAAAATATTCTTCAAAAAGAAAGTGCTCCCGCTATTTTGATATCAAAATGACGTCGGAACCACTAACACACCAGATTTTAAAACGATATAGTTCTACGGTTGAATCATTGTTATAACTTTTAAAACTAATTTCAATAAAAAAGTGTTATATTCACATCAGAAAAGCGCCTGAACAAAAAAATATCATTTTATGGCTCTTACAATTTATTTAGGCGTTTAGTTTGTATTGTTTGTATAACTAAACGCCTAATTAACAGTTTTAAAAATATAATAACGATTCAAACAAACAACAAACGTAGTCGTACTATATCGTATTAAAATCGGCAAGCGGCTCTGAAAGTATATTTCAGGATTGCTATCCAATCCTACATTTTTTCAATAATTGCTACATAATATGATTATACATTCAGAAAAACATGAATATTTTTTTGACCAGCCATTCTGACTTCAGGAATTCAGGATGAATGGCGGCCTCCGTGTTCAGCATGAAGGACGCAGAACTTCTCAAAGTGTGTTGTATCAATAATTGCTTACTAATTGCTACTTTCACGAATTTAAGTTTGTCCTTCGTACACACATTAGGTAAAAAAATATAGCTTTTATTAGGAAGAAGTGCCTAATAATTTGGAACGGCAAGTTTTTTTGTACTACAGCGTCTTGTTGAAATCATGCAGGCGTTTACAATGCATCACTTCTTCTACTCTTACCTTCCGTCATCAGGATAAGTTTTCCTTACCACAATGCCTTGTTTATGTTGGTGTGGTGTGTAGTGTATTATAGGGTAACATAAAAATATATAGGAGTACGATAGACGCTCTCGACTGTGTGTACTCGCCCCTCGCACCGCTGTGTGAACTGTATTTAAGAACATCAAGAATGATCATGATCATTTCCGATCGCTATTTAGGAAATGTATAGATTTCCTATGAAAAGTGCATATTGTTTTAAGCTTTCACGGTTTACAACTAAACTTATACTGTCACTTACGGAAAGACAAAGAAAGAGGGTAGATAGATTTGTCTGCTCTTAACAATTTATTTTCCATCCACACGCATTCTCCAGTCAACCCGCGATCATGGCGCTTGCAACAGCGCCGAAATATCGGCGGGAGCTCAAAATAATTAACAATCACGGAAGATATCCCCTAAGTGACAGTAGAAGTTTAAAGTGCACATTACAAAATATATCATAGATTTCCTATCTATTTTAGGAATTGTACACATTTTCTAGGAATTGTGTACAATGACGGATTACATACATTTCCGTTAACATATGTATAGATTAGTCGATGAAATTTTCTGCAGAAACATAGGAAACACATAAATAAAAAACATAAACATACATTAACCATTGAGATCACGAACCAATCAAGAACAATAGTTAAGTGTAACGTTTGATTGATTTCAAAATTAAAAAACGTTAGTTTTTTAATGATTTTTACGAAATACAAAACTGTCGGTTACAAGCGTTAGGAAGAACATTTATTTCCGAAGAAAGCGTCAGTAGGGTTGTTAGTAGTACACAAAGAATAAAAAGGTTTAGTAAACAAAACAAGTTACACAATAAGGACAGGGCATATGATTCACTAATGAACAGAAATCTCCTAAACGCTCTCATTTATAAGCTTGATGAAGTCTCATCACTTGTCCACCGTTCAACGATCGTCACATCCACTGGAGTTCCTTGAGTATTTGTTTGAACACACTGTATCAGTATAGTTTGGCACTGGCTCACGGCTCAAGGCTTACTCCTGCAGAGTCCTGCGCCGTGGAGCTGCTCGCGGCCTCCTGTCGCGAGTCGGGCGGTGACGATGTGTTCGATCTGGAAGTAACGCAGTAGTTAGGGTAGCACTAGTGGCATAGTAGGGTGGCATGGTGGCGCGTAGAGCGAGGCATTGGATAGACCCTACAGTCTCCTAAGACGTGATGTAAACCAGCTTTATGATGCTTTTGCTTTGCAGCGGCGTCTTTACACCTTGAAAGAGGGTCCTCGTGCACTACGCCGTCACGATCGTGAACGGGCAGAAGCCCTGATCATAAATGCTTGTTATTTTTGTTTTGAATGTATTCATGATTATTTTAGCTGATTAGGACACAACTTACTGTTGACGCAAATTCTGTGGCCATGTCTGCGAACGCCTGTACTTATACAGGCTGTAACAGAAAGGGTATGGTAATTTGAAAGGATATGCTGCAGATCATCAACCGGAACCACTTCAAACTTCCACTTCAAATTATCAGCTGTCCCATACTAAATTTCAATACCTACTCGACCCAAATGTATGGGACAGCTGATATTTTTTTCTCAAATACAATATTGGTGTGGTCATGGTCAGTTTGATGGTCTGCAGCATATCCTTTCATATGACTATACCCTTTCTGTTACACCCTGTAGAACTGATCACTACGAAACTCTGCTGCCGTAGTTAGTTAATAGTAAGTTACCTGCTAACACGTCTGTGTGAATCGGAAGTGCTCGCCAGCGAAGGCACCAGCTCGTCCGACGACGCTTGACTGCTGCGCTCGCTGACAGCCTCTTCGTGCGAATTATCGCTCGGTAACTGTTGAAAAATGCCTAGGTTACAAAGATTTCAGACTTTGGCTGAATCACGAAGGCTGGTTCGAGGTGGCGCTGGAGAAGAGTTCTTGGAAGGATATGGGGGAGGCCTTTGCCCAGCAGTGGGAAATTCAAGGCTATTAAAAAAAACTAGACGCTGTCAGTGGCGCGGAGATTACTTTCTCCGAGGTTCCCAAACCCTAAATATGAATTTATTTAATGTCGTGCGAAAAGTGCTGGGCATTCACTATCAACAAAGACCAATACCGGATCACGCACACTACCTACTACGTACCTACCACTTACCTACTACCTACCTACTCTACTGTTTCCGGGATCAAAAGTAGCCTATGTGTTAATTCAGAATATATGCTATCTTGATACCAAATTTCATCCAAATCCGTTAAGCCGTTTGAGCGTGAAGGAGTAACAGACATACACACATACAAACTTTCGCCTTTATAATGTTAGTGTGATACAATAAAGTATGTATAACATTAACGATTGGGATCCGTGCGGGCGTTGGCTCGTGGCGGCGGGATTCCTGTATCTCCAGCTGCAGTAACTCATGCATCTCCTGGCTGTCCATGAACTGGAAGATAAAGTATACATTAATTACTTGGACCAGTACACACGTCTTGGTATTGAAAAGGTAAAATACAATAATAAAAACCACTCCATGCACACGTCCAGCGGTTGGTCCCGACTATCGTTTGTAGATCTTTGACAGTCGTTACAGGTAGTCAGTGGCCCGAAAGTCTGACTAACAGTCTTACCAAGAGATATCATGTTACCTATTAAAAGGGTCGTGGAGGTCAGATAGGCAGTCGCTCCATTTAATGTACAATTCAGGTGCATTTGGTTACATTGGATAATGACATCAACATAGTTGGCAAAAAAGGCGAGGTTGTTAATGTTTCCACGTAAAGGATTTTTACACTATCCAGGCTTGTTAAAACTTAGAGTAACCAGTTATGATAAGGTACATCTTTAATACATTATGTGAAATGTTGTCAACTGACCGACTGACCGTAGTACTTGACGATGTCCATTTTGCACATGGGACAGGTGTGGTGCTCCAACAACCACGGATCTATGCAGTTCTCGTGGAAGTCGTGGCTGCAAGAAAAAGTAAGTAATAAGGTCTTTTCTGGTTCCTAGGAAGACTGACTGACTCAAAACTGGCGATAGACAACAGACTCATATACAATACTATACTAAAGCCAATCTGGACAAATGACATCCAACTTCGGGCATCAGCCAGTGCCTCCAACATAATGAAAGTGTACACACACACAAAATAATATACTAAAACAAATATCCAAAGCACCATGGTTTATTAAGACAACAGAGATCCATGAAATCCTCAATATACCTTTGGTCAACGAGGAGATAAATTCACATGGCGACAACTACAAATCCCGGCTGCTAAAGCATCCAAATAAGCTTGTGGGGCAACTAATCATCCCAGAAAGCAGCCGTCGATTAAAAAGGCGACGGGACATTTTCGACCAGAACAGTCAGTGCGAGAAATTACTTCGGAAAGATAGGTCTGACTCTACTGGGAGTAGCGCCCAATACGCCATCTGAACCATCTCAGCTGCTCATAGTCTGAAAGACTGATCGCAAGATTAAACTTTAAATGGTGTAGTATTTATAGCAAATCAAATCATTTATTCGCAGAATGTAGGTATTTTAAAATATACAGGGTCTAACAGAAATGGTATATGAATGGTCATATGAAAGGATCATCAAACTGAAACATTTCCTCCATGGGTCCAATATCGTGAATGCGAAAAAAATATCAGCTGTCCCATACTAAATTTCAATACCTACTCGACCCAAATGTATGGGACAGCTGGTAATTTTTTCGCATTTACGATATCGGACCCATGGAGGAAGTTGTTCAGTTTGATGGTCTGCAGCATATCCTTTCATATGACTATACCCTTTCTGTTACACCCTGTGTAGCCGTTATAAATTTGCTAGAAATACTAGAATAAACTCATGGTGAAGACACTTTTGTAGGGACATTCATTCAAGTAATATCTGGTAAGAATGTCGTAACACTTAATTGAATGTTTAAGAGTGAGATAATGGTTAGGTACCACCCTGACTTTCAGATCCGTTAGGTCGAATTAGTCAAAGAGATGACCCTATTAAGTTCTTAAATCTATTGATTTGCGATCACCAATCCCGTTGACAAGGGTAATGATCCCTTACTAAATAATGGAATGAAAATTTCAATACTGACCCACAAGGAAGAGATCTTAGTGTTTCAGACACTTCGTAAGGTTCTATGCAAATGGCGCAGCATTCGCCTTCGCCCTGGACTTCCTGTAAACAATAAACAGCACAATTTAACATCAAGCCTGTAAGCCGACGGGCACGCCGCAATCACGGCGGTAAGACCCCTCTTTGAGGAGTGGCTGGATAGGCGTCACGGCGTCCTGACCTACCGCGTGACGCAGGTCCTCACCGGACACGGAAGTTTCGGGAGGTACCTGTGTCATATGGGGAAGGAGGAAACGCCTGGGTGTCACCACTGCGAGGACTGCCCGGAGGACACGGTGGAGCATACGGTGCAGGACTGCCCCGCTTGGGCAGAGCACCGCCGTGTCCTCACGGCGGCGATAGGCGGAGACATCTCGCGCCCGGCATTGCTCGAGGCCATGCTGCGGGGCGAGACGGAGTGGGAAGCGGTCGCCTCCTTCTGCGAAGCAGTCATGCTCGCGAAGGAGGAGGCGGGCCGCGTGAGGGAGAGGACAGTGTCCTCCCTCCACATCAGCCACAGTGGTAGACGCCCACGGCGCCGGACGTCGGCAGACGATCTCCGGCGACCGTAGGCGCGGGTATATGGCGAGTAATGGGCGACTCGCTGTCCGACCATGGACCATGCCCGGGTCGACGGCGCGCTGTGTTCCACGCGCGCCTCAAAGAGCGTCAGCATAATGACGGGGCTTAAACGGGAATTAAAAAAAAAAAAGCCTGTAAGCCGAGGAATAGGCAGAATTGTACCTATAGTACGACCACATTTCGCCAATTGTGTAAGTACCATGAAATAGGGGCAAGCCTATTGCAATCAACCGAACACAAGTCACTCAAGGCTGGTACAAAAATTCCTGATAGAAAAACCCAATAACACTTTGCCCGGCCTGGGAATCGAATCCACGACCTTATTCTCAGCAGCAGCGCTTGCGACCACTAGAACAACGAGGCAGTCACAAAAAAACAATACTATTACATAATGTTATTATACAGGGTGTAAACAGACCCTTCACATAGCCGTCAACCAAGCATTCTGTACATCAAACTAAGTAACTTGACGTAAAAATGATTGCTGGGAATCGACTTTTTTTTTTGGGGTGAAAAATCACGTTTTACGGTAGGACTCGATGGAGAGGCACGCAAATCATTGTGCTGATGGATGGATTGAATAGTACGGGGGTCGTGGAGGTGTGTAAAGTAAAAAACTTACATTAAAACATGTGTTTAAAAAAACTTGTGAAAAAGTTGGAACTTTCACCCCCAATATCTCCGTAATTAGAAGGTTCCGGTTCTAGCCGGTTTGTACACGGAACGGATGGTAAAACAAACCAACCGCACGCACGGTGTTCCGTGTACAAACCGGCTTGCGCAGGCAAAACTGTGGTGAAGCTTGCGCGTGTGGTGCAGGCATTAGAGTCTGAGCTAAGCTGCGGACAGACAGATGGACATGGCGAAACTATAAGGGTTCTTTTCCTTGTTGATTACGAAACCCTAAAAAGGTGTACTTGAAAGTGTAAATAGTCGTTACTTACCTTATCTTCAGTCTTTAAACACTTAACAGGTATTTTGGATAACGCCTTCTCGATTGCGGCTAATCGAAGTTTCTTCTGCAACTGTGAATTTGTGTGAGTAACATAATACAACATAAACATTTTGACCAATGAATTTCGACGGTAAACAGAGTGTATCAAAAGGTTATGGTCATCATTTACGGGTGTGCTGCAGACCATGAAACTGAACAACTATTTCCAAGGGACCGTTATCGCAAAATAATAATCAGCTGTTAATCAGCTGTCGAGTAAGTATTGAATTTTTGTACAACGCCGTTCTGATACATCATCATCTGCCTAGCCTTTTCCCAACTATGTTGGGGTCGGCTTCCACTCTAACTGGATGCAGCTGAATACCAGTATTTTACATGGAGCGACTGCCTATATGACCTCTGACCTGACGTGCTTTCCGAGGCACAGAGGAAACTTGGTATGTAATGAATGGTCACCTATCCATGGACCAACCTAGGCAGGCGCGGCTTAACCCGAGCTGCTGTAATTATTTAGCCACAAGCTCCTCAACACTTTTCTGACACATGACAAGCATTTTAGGCTTTTTTTGTGTATTCAAAAACCTAGTGTAAGGACCTGTATAATACTGTCACTTATGATGAGATATCCTCCGTGATTGTTCATTATTTAGAGCTCCCGATATTGACAGCGTCGAAATATCGGTATATCGGTATCGAAATATCGTAAGTGACAGTATAAGTCCAATTTTACATGTTAAACTTAAAACCTAACCTTGTAAGCTCAAATGCATTCTTGTGTGCAAAAGTCCACGAATGTAATTTGCATAGGTGCAAGATTATGGTCGTTATCTGGTCTATTACTCAACTACCCTACAATAAGTTTTGTGTTGCGTTGCGAAAGTGGTTGTTACAAGAGTGTTTTTATTCGATAGATGAGTTCTTTCAAAAGTGACGCTGTAGATTTTATACATTAAAGCATACACATGTTTAATTGTTAATCATCATCATTCTCTTGCCCTTATCCCAATTCATCTGGGGTCGGCGCAGCATGTCTTCTTCTTCCATATTTCTCTATTACTCGTCATCTCATCAGACACCTCGTACAGTTACATAAATCGACAAAATATAGTTATCTAGTTATTTTAAAAGTGTAAAAACTTGTACTATTGCATGCTATACATTGGCCAAATTTAATGTGTGTTACTAAATATATAATTTACATAAGAACTTCATGTACTATATTTGATGCAATAAATGAATTGAATTAAAAAAGTCAAATATTTGCAAATACTTTATTAATACTTACGTAACATACGTAGGTACCTAATGTACTCGAAAACTAAATATGCAATAATGAGATTAAATGTTTTTAATCTTATTATTGCATATTTAGTAAAAGTTGTGATTTTTGTTCGGAGTTTCGGCCACGTATTCACAACTTTTACCTTTGGGAAAAGATATCTAATATTCTTAAAACTCGCAACACTGGAACAATGGCGTCTAAAATTCGTGTTCTGAGAAATTACGGCAAATATTTTGCATTTTTTTTAAATTATACAGAAAATTGAATACTTACATTCAATACTGGTAATAGTGCTGCAAACATGATTAGATTTTGCAGCACTGACACATGGGTGGAAACACACTGCTGAGCCAACAAAACGCGATGCGTGTCGAGTTGAAAGAAAAAGTATTATTTTCTATGCCCAGAATCACTTTATACCCGACACGACGCAACGAAATGCGCGCAAACGCCACCCGATTCCGCTCTGTACCTGTCAGTACGACGTGCGGTGGGGGTTATACGCCCGTCCCGACGCCGACGCAGCGCAAGCAGTTGCAGCTCCCTTATTATTCCCATAATTATTAACTCTTTGGCCCGCAGTGTGCTTCAAGTTCAGTTTCTCAGAAAGCATACACTTTTTGTGCACGCATTTTTTCTTTTTGCATCTTTTAGAAATGAGAGACTAACAATTAATCGAATTCGTTAAACGATATCCTGTTCTGTACGAGGTGGAAGGGACAGCGACGCGACAACGGTTACAAGTGAACAACTTTTTTTTTCTTTTTCTTTATTGTTTTTGGGGTTTTTATGCACAAAGATACGTCAACCCGAACAACATAACTTTGTAAGAATACTTTTTAGGTATACTTACGCAGTGTCCTGCTTGAGCGACGAATACGACGCGGCGCGACACGACGCGACACGGTGCAACGCGACGCGATGCTACACGCGACAAATGTCCTACGTGCTTTTGGTCATCATTTCTCGAATCATGGAGAAGTACAGTACAATTTTGCTTGAAATTCATATTTAAAGTACAGACTTAAAAAATATTGTAAAAAACACAGAAAGGAAACAAATATAATATTTTTACAACCAACCATTTCGCAGTTCGTGGTGTCGCGTCTGGTCGCCCTCAAAACAAGTAAGCGTTACGTCTCGTCTCGCCGCAGATTGCCATATAGGCCGCAAGCAGGGTATGCCGTTGAGTTGATCGCGTTTGTCGCGTTTGCAGCGTCGCATCGCGTCTTATTCGTCGCTCACGCAGGACACCCCGTTAGTCCAAATCGGCGACCTGTTTTTCTCGCCATAGATCAAAGATGACCCCAGGGTAGACAGGCAAAATCAACAAAAATAGATTGCAGTGTTGACTACCGAGTGCCGAAACATTTTTGGGCATGACCCTTTCTTTTTTTTTCGGATGGAACATAGTGAAATGACCCCTTCCGCTCTGAGCGGAGTGAAAGGGAGTGTCAGACTTGTACTGATTAAAACCCATCCATGTTCCTTCTTTGCCCTTTGTGTTCCAGGGCCACGGTATCTCTTTCGAACAGTCCCGCAGCCCTGGGCATAACCCTTGAAAAGAAGTAGACAGCTGTTATATCATGGAAAATTAAAACAACGATATCATTAAGAAAACATGATTTATTATCAAACAAATGTAAAAACAACCAATATTAAATAGTTTTAGTACGACTATCAGACTTATGCTAATTGTTAGCTTTACAATATTTTTGCAGCGTTTCGAATGATATTCAAAACCAGACTAATTACTACTCTTATGGTATTCCTAACGAAATACAATGACAGTATCCGTAAGCATGGCGCATGCAACAATTCCTCCTTAACAGAATGTCAAAACAAATAAAGAAATATGTCAGTCAACCCAAATGACTGACATTATCACTATTATACGAAGGATTTTGAAAGAACTTTGCTCAATTTTTTTTAAAACCATCCTTTGAAGTACTTCATAATTAAATTGTAATTATTGTCAATCAATCTTTATAAGTATTGACATTGTTATTTATTATGTACTAAGCATCTCTAGTGTATTTTGTACTTATGCATGCCTTTTGGTTAAATATGACTGTTGCTAATTATATTTTTATGTCACCGTGGTTGTACCCATATTTGCAAAATAAATATCTTATCTGTCCGTCTGCGTATAACTGGGCGGCCGGGTGAGCTAAAGCATTGTAATTTTGTTTTGTAATTAGATACGTTAAAATCCCTTCTTCAAAGTTTTGTCTCGATGTATCCCTGCGTCTCTATTCAGCCGCGTTTTACCAGGTAGTTAGTCAGGTAGCTACCCGCCAGCGAGTGAATGTGCTCGCGCTTTAAGAGCGTTTGTAAAGACAGTGGGCAACGTCGCAAGGAGCTGTCAAATATTTCACTGTTTTCTTTAATTTGGCAACATTACTGTATGTAAATAAGAAATATGGCTAACTAGTGAACTAAAATATTGATTATGAAAAGCAATAATTAATATCGTAACACCGAATATTTAGTTTTAGATGTAAGAAAAGTATTTGGAAACTTTCCAAATGCCTTTTTACACGTAAAACGGTTACAACATCAAATTCAGTTTTTTTAATTGCAATTAATTATTAATATTCTAGTTCACTAGTTAGCCATATTTCTTATACCCATACAGTAATATTGCCAAATTAATAAAACAAGTAAATATTTGACAGCTATTTGCGACGTTGCCAGGTTTTTGTAAAATGCGCGATGCAGAAACTTGATTTTAGTTCTTCATTCGTGTCATAGATGGCGCTACACTAGTTTTTACATAAAACTATAGTCTCATATACTTAATCATCACCGAAGTGAGATGATCACCTATCACCAATTTCATCATCATCACCTAACACATAAAACATCGCTATCCTGACTAAACCTGTTCACACTAACGTACCGTCTAGTAGTCCTCATGCGAGCTGCGGCTACGCTATCGAACACCCATTTAGAGTTCACTTGTCCTGCAGCAGACCCTATTACTACATCGTATTCGTCATTATTTACTATGTCCCGATCATTAGGACCAATGTTCTGTGTTGGTTGACGATTAGGACCACTGATTTGTGTTGGTCGGATGAAAGGAGCATTATTTTGGCTATTTGGGCCATTATTTCGGTTATTGTTAACTGAAGCACCGCACAGGGTTAGTAGTTTAAATGCGGCGTCTCTTTGCTCGGCGTTTGGTTTCAGGAGTACGCGCATGCCGTAGAATACATCGTAAGAGTATTCTGAGTGTAGGCGACCGAGGGCCGTGCGTTCGACGCGGGCTTTCTGTAAACAAGAAATATGTTGGTAAGAAATATGTCATCATCATCTGTCTAGCCTTTTCCCAACTATGTTGGGGTCGGCTTCCAGTCTAACCGGACACAGCTAATACCAGTATTTACATGGAGCGACTGCCTATCTGACCTCCACAACCCAGTTAGTACTGGGTAATACGATACCCCTTGGTAAGACTGGTTGTCAGACTTTTTGGGTCACTGACTACCTAATAACTGTCAAAGATGTACAAATGACAGCCGGGACCAACGGCTTAACGTGCTTTCCGAGGCAAGGAGGAAACTCTGTATTTAATGATCGGTCACCCATCCTCAGAACAACCTAGGCAAGCACGGCTTAACCTAATCGATCGACCGAGCGGCTGTTATTATGTAACCACGAGCTTCTCTGTTGGTAAGAAATTTGTGATATTTCATATGTGATCATTAATTGGAGCCGTCGATTTATTTTCTCGAGTACTGATATCATGGGAGATCGAAACGGTGAACGATGGAAAAATGAATCCGGTTGTTGTGAATTTCGTACTACTAGCTCCATCTTATGATTTGTAATGTAAGTTGTAATAAAAGCATGAAGCATGTGTCTGCAACTGTTTAAGATTTTTTTTTGTCGGATGGGAAATCATCATTTGACCCCCCCCCACTGTGGGCGGAGCGGAAGGGAGTGTCAGACTTGTACTGACTAAAACCCATCCATGTTCCTTCTTTGCCCTTTGTGTTCCAGGGCCACGGCATCTCTTTCGAACAGTCCCGCAGCCCTGGCAGGCATCGGCCCTTGCAGACCCCTACATCGTTGCTGACATCTCTTTGAGGAGCTCGTGGAACACGAATGCGCCGTCAACATGGCAACTGTTTAAGCTTAGCTTTAATATTTGTGTCATTGATAAAAAGGCGCCAATACTTTGCATTTATTTAATCAAACTTTTTAAAGTAAAAAAAACACTGTACACCGGAGTTCCAATCTCATGGTACCCTCATAATCTATACTATGCCCTGTCTTACTGGATGCGCTTGAATACCACAATTTTACACGGAGCGACTGTTTATCTGATTTCCACAATCCACGATACCACGTGGTAAGAATGATTGCTTAAGAGTGGAATAGTAAAAACAATATCGTGACTAACCTGACAGATCTTCCTCAAATGCTCAACCTCATAACCATTATGATGCAGCCACTTCCCCTGCGCCGCAGACTCCACCGCCCAGCGCGCGTGCAACACCCTGCAACCTCGCGCCGCGCCCTGCAACGCGTTACACGTCCGCGCTCGCTTGTCCGTAGCATCGCTCCAACAACTAGTCTTGCTCAGGTCACAGTGGGTTGCTACGCCGGTGATGTTCGAGGGATGGTTGCTGCAACTTGCGTCGTTGCGACAGGAGCCTAAGAGGACGTGTGTTGTGCGCTTGTTGACTTCTTTTTGTATGAAACCGTTTAATTTTTGGATTGATTTTGTTATTGCTTGGCGTTCGAGGCGGGACATGCCTGTTAAGACCTGTAATATAAATGTTGTGTTGCTAGTGAGGGCATAATTCTATTTTTATTATTTCTAATGTTATTAAACAAATAATCCTACTAATATTATAAATGCGAAAGTTTGTGAGAATGGATGGATGGATGTTTGTTACTGTTTCACGCAAAAACTACTGATCGAATTTGGATGAAATTTGGCGCACAGATACTTTATAATCTGGATTAACAAATAGGATACTTTTTATCCCGGTAGTACGATTCCGTGGGACAATAATTACCGAACAACACGCGGGCGAAGCCGCGGGCAAAAGATCACACAAAGAGCAAAAGAACATCAATTAATTCTAATACTAAATTAATGTTATGTTGTGGTTTATAAAGCATTTCTTTCAATTAGAGTATTACAGGCACTTCTGAATGTCAGAAAAAGAAAGTTGTTATAGTACACCTCTGCCTAACCCTTCGGGGATTACAGGTGTGATGTGATGTTATGTTTTGTCTAATCTTATTGGGTGTTACACCTACAGACATCCCGTGTGACGGCAAGTGCTCACCATCACCCATGCCTGCACATATCTGTGATACCAGTACTCAAACCACAGGCACTTTTGTAGTCAAAAACAAAATATTTTATTTCACATAGGCCTACATGAGCACTTATAAATGGTCGAGAAAGAGGTGCACGGTTCTGGTTGGTCGTTTCCTATGGAGAAGAACCGGCAAGAAACTCCATGGTTACTCTTTTCAAATTATTTGGTTTCAGCCGGTCTCGAGTTCGAACCCAACACACCTCTGATTTTTCGAATTCATGTGCGTATTGTATAATTATCACTTTCTTCGGTGAAGGAAAACATCGTGAGTTCAGAATAGAAGATGCGCTTCGTCAGTCTTTCTTCGTGCATTCTAGATACATGCCCACACCACTTGTACATTGGTAATTGTATTATAACATGGTTCAAAACATCTTTTTATAAGACCAACTATAAAATAGGCATGTCGGATTCGGTAATTAGTACGGAGATAAAATGAATCGCAAGTGCGCTGGTGGTGAGGTCACGCGACCTACTTACAAGTCTACCCACACCACAGCGTGGCTTCTACAGAGCCCTGATGTTTACAGTTCGAGGCGAGGAAGACAGTCAATGTCGGATCGCAGCAGAGTTGAGACGTCCTGGAACTGTACCCGATTCATTGTGCCCCATGTTATTGTGTTGAGTTGTAATTTCAAGTAATTTCTTAGTTTAATAGAAACAGTGTATCGCACCCAGTGTATTTTCATGGCACGGAACCCATCGTCTGCCCACATGAGGTACGAGCCTAACGGAATAAATCCTGACATATCCGACAAGTAGATAAGTACTTACAATTTTCGGTTTCAAGTGCCCCTGTGTAGCGTGTATCGCAACGTTGTTGTTACACTGCGGGTTGCAAGCCGCTAGCAGTTTCTTGGCCATTCGCTCAGCGCGGGCCAAGTCTCTTCGTTCACGTTGAGTCAACTTGCTTTTGTTTTTAGTTGTGTCGGCATCTGGAACGAAATTTGTTAAAGTTTATGAAGATATTCAAGAAAGAACTATGGAATTTCAGCACCATAACATAGATTCAAATTATATTATTAATCATCTCAAATTATGATATTGTAATGAATTAACTAGCAAGAAAATCAGATGCATCTCATCCTCCATTACAATAATTAAATTACATTTTAATAACTTTCTATTACTTATTTACATTATATACAGACTACAAATAGAACTAAACTAATGATAAAAATAAGGCTAAAAGTAAGAAAATATATAAACAACATTTTAATACAGTCCACGCTTTTTAGTTTTTATAGTTATACCTATTATAATTGGACGATTTGATAATTGACTTGTACCTTCGGCCAAAGAGCTCTAATATTTGCTTAATATAGTTGTAATTGCACTCGACTATAACTTTTAAGGCTTTATTTCTTGCCATTACTATCATGTAGTGTTTGTCGCCGACCACCGTACATTATGTACTTGTACTTGCAGGACGTCATAAAAGTCAAAAACATCAAGTCCATTTTTTTTAACAATTCCATAACAGTTCGACGCGCCGTCTCACTTCCAGTCGTAAATTTGGTGCCTTATCTACCTGCTCAAACAAAGAACGGGGTATCTGCGACATTGTGGTGTCTATGTGCACGGGCAGGGCTATATTCAAATGACAATAACTCTTAAAATAATTGGTGTTGAGTCAATATTTTGATGTCATTTTGTAGGTTGACTCAAATCCTTCTGATATATATCATAAATACATACGCAACATTCAAGGGTTTATTTTGCCCTAGAGCAGAAAATGTAAAAAAAAAGTATTTTTTAGGTAAAATTTCGTAATTTCTTATTTTTTTAAGCTGTTTTTGTTTATTTTTCAGGAAAATTTATTTAATAATTTGATCCCCGGAAACATTACACCGGCTGAGGCCGAATTTTTTCACAACCAGTTCTCAGAAAGGGCAGGTACCGAGTTTGTTGTACTTATTGTACTTGGTTAGGTAAAAATGATTAAAAATCCATCTTTGGTCTCTTTACGTCCTTATTTCTTAAGAAATTTATGATCTACGTTAAGTTTACATCAATAGGAACGCGGGCAGACAATGGATGCGGAGAAAGTTCTTACCGATATTTTAAAATGTTTCGAAATTCGAGTTTGGAACATCGCGGTCTGTGTTTGAAATATTTGAATACCGAATGGATATTTTGGAAAATTATGTGTAATTGAGTGTTCAGTGTATTTTGCAGTATTTTTTTTGCAATTTGAATATTGGCCACTCCTTGATCTCTTGCTTTATTCATTCCATTTTTAAAAGGTATATTATCGAGGCTCGCGTCTACGCGTACGAGCAGGACGTATTTTTTGTTAAATCTATTAGTTATAATTCTCGGAATTTTATTGTTTACGCGCGACGCAGCTGTGGCCCTCGCTCGAACTGGCCGGGTAGCGGACGAGGGGCGAGGGGGGAATGCGTAAACTACCTGAGTTATGGCGAATATTGTTGATCATCATCATAAGTCTGACGATGAGACGCAATCTACAACATTATTTTTAGTATATGCGAAACCTGAATATAGTTTGTTCAGAATAAGTAACTGAATCGATTCCAATCATTTTTAAACCATGTTATATTTTGTCCCAAAAATATTTTTAAAAAGTTACAAGTTGGACACTGAGCGACATTTAGTACCTATCGCAATCATTTAGGTACCTACTGCCAAATTATTATTATCAATGAGCTCAAAACGACGCTTCGGCGCGGGCGCGCTGCGTGGTGACCACGTTTTTGTAGCTTGTAACGAAAACGAGAATAAAGTCAAAATGAAAATAGAATACGGGGGTTACAAAAAAGAATTACTATTCTCATTTTTTTCGTCGGCTTCCCCTTTCACAAATCTGACGCCTCGTCACTAATACATGTAACTTATGATTTGGCGATCTGGACGAGATCGCCAAATCATAGCCAAATCACATTTGTGGAGAGCCGCTAGTTAATTTAATTCGAACTTGTATAAATAAGAAGGTAACATACCAGACTCATCCGAGCTGCCAATATCCTCAGCCTCCTTGTGCGTGAACAGTTTCCGCCGCGACTTGGGCGGCTCCCGGCTGGCCGGCTCGGCCATAGCTCGCCGAGGGGCTGTGTTTACGCGGGATGGTATGTCTGGAGAAGAAAATAAACAAATAACTACGGTGACTGAAAATTGAGGCTGTTTGCTTATTATAGATCATTATCTAGTTAGTTTTTAATTTAATCTGGCTTATATGAACGAAAAAGCGGCATGTTTTAGTGCAAATGAACGTTATTTCTGTCTTTCAAAAAGGCACCCGACTATGAAAGCAGTATTTAAGGTATCCCGCATTTCAGTGCTTGTTGTATGCGTAGATAATTAGACAATTGCAAGATGATTTAGGCAATATTCTCTGAAGATAACTGCCGGCACGGTTGGCGAAGTGGCTGAGCGATTGACTGCTGCGCTTCGTGTCGCGGGTTCGATTCCCGCACGGAACAAATATTTGTATGGCTTACAGGTAGGTGTTCCGGGTCTTGCTGTTTGTGTATGTGAGTTTAAACGTTTGTAAACGCACCCACGATACAGGAGAACTTCCTAGTGTGGGGCAAAGTATAAAAAAAAACCCACTTGCAATGGTATAGTTCAGTGGCGAAGGTTCCATACAACTCGATTCCTACTGGCTTCCCTTTGAAAAATATCGCAGTCAGTATTCTATAGACAAATAATATGATCACATTAAAGATATGTACTCCGGCTTACCTCTTACAAAATTTGACCCTTCGCTACTGATAGTTAGTCCATTGCAAGGTTGTATAGTCATCGTTTACATTACTAGCAGGGTATCATACTAACCAATAGTATCCCGGGACGTGTCAGTAGTGTTATCAGTGTCAGAAGATATCCTCAGTCGGGGCTTGCCATCGTTGTCGTCTTCCTTACTGTCTGATAGTAAGTCTACTAGAGGGACATTCTCCATCTCGGCTCTTTTCTGTAATTGTAGAAATATTTAAGTTATTACTGTTTTGCATATCTACAGGGTGTAAACAGACCCTTCACATATGCGTCAACCAAGCATTCTGTACATCAAACTAATTAACTTTACGAAAAAATTATTGCTGGTAATCGACTTTTTTTTTTGGGGTGAAAAATCACGTTTTAAGGTAGGACTCGATGGAAAGCACTCAAAGCATTGTGCTGATGGATGGATTGAATAGTACGGGGGTCGTGGAGGTGTGTAAAGTAAAAATCTTACATTAAAAACATGTATTTAAAAAAAAACTTGTGAAAAAGATGGAACTTTGACCCCCAATATCTCTGTAACTAGAAGTTTCCCAGTTATTGTCTAGAACAAAAAAATTATCGCAAAGACTTGGAGAACAAGTGCCTTTCTTTTATGTTAAGGGTCTATTTACACCCTTTATACTAATATTATAGCTGAAGAGTTTGTTTGTTTGGTTGAACGCTCAGGAACTACTGGTTCGAATTGAAAAAATATTTTAGTGTTGGATAGTCCAATTATCTAGGAAGGCTATAGGCTATCACGCTACGACCAATAAGAGCCGAGCAAAAAGAAAACAAGCCAGAAGCGGCGGCAACCTCTATAGCTTTATCTCTTTCCCACAATGGAACTACTCCTGCTCTAAGATTTTGTTGCACCATCAACCTTAGAAATTGATAAGTCTACTTACCAGCAGTTGTCTCAATGTCCTCGGTGAGGGCAGGTCTGACTGCCTGGAAGCAGCAGGGAACGTGCGCTCGTTGAGTTTGGTGTTGGACGCGGCGCAGGCTTCCACCCATAACGGGGAGACCAGCTTGCAGGCTAGCGCGCGGGCTTTAGCGCGGGTGGCGCGGCAACCACCTGGAGAAGAAAAAATATTGTTTAAAAAAAAGGAGACAATTTATGGAGGAAGGTTATGCATGCTTCTTCCAAAACATTCACAAAGAAAGCGGTTGCTTTTGGGAGTTGTATTTTAACCCAGATATTAATTTACTACAATATTGCATGTAAGACTACAGGGTAGAATATTTTTAAATTATTTTTCTAAAATAAAATACTTTAACACGTGATTGTGCTCATTATAACAAACAACTTTCCCAAAGAAACTTTTTTTTAAATTCGTTAATTCGCGGCCGGCTTACGGAGCGGGCTTGCGAGCCGCGCGGGTGCTATGCCTTATTGTTGCACGGTACGATAGTAATGAGACAGAACGGCGTCACGCGGCTAACAGCTGATAGGTCACAGCCCAAAGGCGATAGGTACTTTCATATGTATTTAGTAAAAAGCTGTTATTTTGAAATTACAAACAGACACTTCAGTTTTATTTATTTAAATATTGATAAGTCAACTCACTATCAGTCCAAACTAAATGCGTGACAAGGGGGCTCCAGTCTATAACAACAGTAGCTCCTAAAGCTGCCAGTGTGCACCTCAGCGGCAGAGCCTTAGTCTCTGCCCCCACATCCACCATGGCAACCACACCGCGAAGAGAGTCGCATGCTGCTTGCATTGCTGTTGGATTTTCCTGCAATTATCAAATTATTTATTTCAGTTACTAAAACAAATGTTATTGTTTCGCACAACTCCGTGGCCTTATTCTGAACTACTGCAAATCCTGAAAACTAGGATCAATAATGGTGGCCGCCAGAACAGTACCTAGGCCAGCGGCTATAAAGCTCAATATGATTAAATAGATTCTACACTTCAATACAAAACTTACAAGCACTTTTGAATGATGTTAATTAGCTAAAAATTAGCTTGACGTTGTTGTCTGTTCCAAAATACTTATTCCTATGATGACAATTGGACATTGAAACCACAGATAGTAGTTATTTATAAAAATTGTTGATTAAGAATTTAAATATTTTCATTACACCACTGCTACACCACCTAGTATATTTGTTACGGGTCATCATCATCAGCCTATAGCAGTCCACTGCTGGACATAGGCCTCCTCAATCGCACGCCATTCATCTCGATTTTCAGCGACTCTCATCCAGTTGCTACCAGCCACCCTGCGAAGATCGTCACTCCACCGAGCCTGAGGGCGTCCCACCTTACGTTTGCCGATTCGCGGTCTCCACTCAAGAACACGTCTACCCCAACGGTCATCGGTTCTACGGCTAATATGACCGGCCCATTGCCACTTCAGCTTACACACACTGACTCTCAGCTCACTTTAGCTTTCTTGCTTGCTTGTTACGGGTGATAGTCCCATTTTAAGAGTAAGTATTTGATGCAAATTATATACTTACCATGTTCTGATAAGCAATCATGATTATTATTGCCGTAGGAATATTGCAGAAACAATGTTGTCATGTATAGTTTAAATACAAATAGTTGGAGGTACTCTAAAATAATTATGACAGAATAGCAAGGATTTAATTTTATGCTGAAGTAGGTAGCAGAAAATTTAAAGTCTTACAACTTTGGAGAACAAATTGTCAAATTAATGCTGATATTTTCAAGGTTTTTTGAACCCACAAAAATCTAATAAAATTTATTCATGTGAATTGCCAGAATCAACGCTAAAATAGAACTGTAAATGCTTTTCGTTTTCGTGAAATCTATAATCAGCCTATACTGTTCCCACTGCTGGGACACAGGCCTCCCAGAGAGGAAATGGGTCACGCAGGCCCAGTGCTGGGTCACTGTCTTCGAATTTTTGGTTCTAAGACATGCCGGTTTCCTCACGAGGTTTTCCTTCACCGTTTTGAGAGCAGTGGTGATGAAATAAATTACACAAAGTAATGCACCTGACTGGGATCAAACCAACGACATACAGCATGTAAGTTGGGGCTGCCACCAATGGGCCACCGCTGCTCTCCGACAAACTATACTTAATTATTTTAAATTATCAACAAAATCTAAAGCCAAGCATTTACCTTTTTCTGACTAGCAGTTTTAGTAGGTTGTTTCTTCTTACTAGACACACCAGGAGTATTCCTAGTGTTTGTGGGTTTCTTTTGGAGTACTCTGCCTGTATGTCTCGAAGTAGTGGCCGCGTCTACTTCCTTTAATGCAGACCATTCTTCTCTGAGCCGTATTCTTTCTGCAGCCACTGAGCGGCGCTGAAATTAAAGGATACAGTTTTTAAAATACTGGAGTGTTACAAACACATTGCATGACACACCACAAGACTTAATAATTGTTATCACAGCTGCTCCCTACTATTCAGGAGAATACAAGATTAAGAGGTCAGACCCTCAGCTGAGAGGAATGAGGAAAGATGCCCAATTTCACAGGGCGACACTTAAATTAATTGTCAGGAATAATGATTATTTTACAAACATTTTGTTCACATTTCTCACACTTCCAGTTTAGATAATGTGACATTTTTGACAATACCATGATTTTTTAATTTATTTTGGCGCCTTTTATTCAGACTCTTTGGAGGAAATAATCAAAAGTATAATACTCACCAGGCCTGCTGCGCCTCTGTTATTTTCTTTGTTCATTATTGATAATATTAGGTAATTAACTATCACAATAAGGAACGTAAAAAGTAAACAATCATAAAACGAAACACAAAAGTCGAATTGCAAAGAAAAACAATTCTTGTCAGTGTTAAAACATTACATTAACAAATTATTTCATAGAAAAAATAAATGCATAATTGTGTGTTATTTTGTAAATAAAACTAAAATGTTATGAAAATTGTGTATATATAGAGCGCAAGCCCACAATCAAGTCGCAACAAGTTTACAAGACACAAACGTCAAGTTCAAATGAATGACATTAACGAGATCTGTCAAATATGACTTTTTTGTTTCTTATACAAGTTTTAAATATGAGCTTTTTGAGCAATTATTATTAGCTTCATGATTTTTTTTGGATGTTGAACCAATATTTTCTTTGCTGAGCTCTGGATCTCAAGTTAATTACTAACAAATATTAACTTTGATATCCTCATAAAATAACATCATGCATGTAATCCCTGAAGGGTTAGATAGGGGTGCTTAATACACCCACATTCAATCAGTTATGTCTACCTAGACTCTGTAGCTGCTACTTATAAATACCTGTTTGAAAAATCTAATTACACTATTCGCGATCATACCACGAATAGGGAAAAAATTAAATGACAAAAGTAGGTGGTAAAGTTTTTAATCAATTAATTTTCTAATCAACAGGATTATTCCTCTAAACCATTGTCATTACGAAGCCACTACGAAGTAGTCTGTACTTCAAACAGACTTTTTAAAGTAAATCCTTCCTTCAATGGTTCTATGGCTAGTCCTAGATATGGGCTATAAACTGGTGGGCTTTCTGCTTCGCCTTTATTTTGGGCCAGTTGTGATGCTAAATACAAGTTTGGTCCCATTTCACCTCTTGGCTCACCAATTTCTTCCAGTTCTTCTATATCGTCTGATGCGGGTCTTGCATTCTGCAAAAAGACTTGTGTTATTTCTTCCCCTAGGTATTTTAATCATTAACTTTCGAAACAGTTTATTATTAAGCCACGGACCTTCTATTTTCATTAAGGTTGAGTCAGTGACGTGAATGAAAATTATAGGCTTTATTATTTTAAATAACATGACAAGTTTAGCATTGTAAGTAAACTTATTTCGTTTAGGTTTTTGTGAAAGTTTGAGCTTATTAATAAACCAAAATCAAATTTTTATCTAATGAAGAATTAGATACCTCGTTATTCCACGTAAGCTCAATGCCAAATATGGGTTTCTCAGTATAAGCTTGATGCAGCGCTTGCAGTTCTGCCAGTAAAGGCTGCAGTCTTTCACGGGGGTCAGCTCTGAACCCCAGCACGTACCCTCCAGATGTTCGTCGCACTACAAACACTAGGGCTTCGCCAAACTTGGAGTCTTTGATTATAATCTAGAATAATGTAATAATCATTAGTTAATATCCAACGTTAAAGAATAATTATGTCTTAATTCTTTGGGGTTTTCTTACAAATCAAACAAATAACCGGATGCTTAAAGTAACTGTATCACCTTTAAGAGATATAAACGAAATTGAACGGAGGATAGATTAAATAAGATTCTTTAATTGTATGAAATACGGTATATATTTCATTAATAAAGTCTTTTAAAAATGAAATGGTTTCATATTAAAATTGACTATTGGTCTTTTGGTCTACAAACAAGAATAATATTTGTGTAAAAAACCAGTTGGTCCGATACAAATAATATAGCAGGCCATGGATCGCCGCGTGGGCTTTCTACTACTATAACTATTTTTTGTAAATCTATTTTGTAGGAAGTATATTCCGTATTCACCCAGTATTCTCTCTGTTTCACATTCTTCTTTTACTCTTCTCCCTAAGGTTCGTTAGTTAGAACAAACTCACGCTTTCAATAGTGATATACGGCATGGACACGTTGAAGGCATCATTGATGTCTGCGAACCAGACGATTCTGACGTTTGTGACTATCAGGGTCCCCAGGTTTCCGGAGTCGCTTGACAGGTTCCAGATACTGTGCTCGCGTAAGCATATCTGAAAACAGCATTATGAAATAATTGTTTACTTCCTCGCTGGTCTAATCACTGGGTTTGTTTCTCAGATTGGGCAAAGTGTTATTGGGTTTTTCTGTAACATCAGGATTTCTCAGCAGCAGCCCGGAGTATAAATTCGTAGTATGGAAATAGGCTGGCTTTGAGGCCCGAGTGACTGAGGCACACCTCTGCTTTACTCTTTTTTGATTATAGGCGCAATGTTTTGTCATGTGTATAGTGCCTAAGTGAAGTGGACTTAAAAAACAACTGATTGACCTTCATTGAATGCTAGGCGACGTCACGGCAGTTCAGGACGAAGATGGATCAAGGGACTGTACCTTTAGTAGGAGTCGAATTCGCAAATAGCAGAGAAGGATCAATGTGTGTGGGAATAATACAGGGTATTGCCGAAATACCTTTTCAAGTGGCAACATCCGCAACTGCTTGTTGTGTATGATAGCACCTCGCAGTTTTAGGTCCCTGTACATTCTGGAGGCTGTATATGCTCTGAAAAATAAAGCCAAAGTTGCTGAATGATGTTTTGCTACTTTTTTGGAGGTACTAGGAATATGATGTATATATTTTTATCCGCCATTGAAGGAGGATTCTTAACCAAGCAGGTGTTGTGTCTGGTGGGCTGCTGCCCGACTATCCAATATCCTAATCACCTGGATAACTCTGTTTGCAAAATATAGGATTGACGTGACGTCAAATATGATGCGTAGGTACCTATATATTGTTGCATTGTAGATACCGCTTAACTGTCCTTCCGGATACCGAAGACCGGCTCTTTCTTATTCTTATTCATGTCTATGATTTATCGACTTTTTAGGAAATCTAGGAATCTGTTTCTAAGATTATTAAAAATTCTTTACTTACTTATGGACCCCAGCGACAGAAGTATAATGCCTGACACAGTTGGGCGACAGATTGGTGAAAATAAACTCATATTTGTTAGCTCTGTAGGCTGCTAGCACGTTGAGGGCTTGCGTGGTGCCTCGAAGGCCCGAGTTCACTACCTTGGTGTTTGTTGAGAGGATACAGTTGTGGCCAATTGCTGAAATAATAGATTTTGCAATATCATGCGAAAGTCACAGAGCACTTCAGCGTTTCACGTTCGCCGCTGCGTCGACGGCAGTACTAATCATATTCACAGAGGCCGAAAGGGCGTTGATTGCAGGAATTATAACGCAGAACGCCTTTAAAGGCGTCAGTTCCTGCACAGTGCGAGTACACGTTACACAGCTGGTTTATAGTCAATGCCGCCTCTAGCATCGACTGAAAAGGCGTCTTCATGCTCTGTGGCGAAAATATATAATAATATGTAGATATCCAAGTAACCCCTTCTGCTTGGTATTGGACAAGGTTCTGCTGGCTTTAGTTTATCATGTTAGGTGATTGTCACACGACACCGCTTGTCCGCGCGGTCGAGCGAAGGTGGCGGTGGGCGCCACTCATCTGCTCGTTCGGGCGGTATACGAGTATAAGGTATCAACGTATTTCATACAAGCCAATGCGACGTGAGACCCACTTCACTGCGCGAACGCGCGGATGAGCGGTGTCGTCTGAGAATTGCCTTACCAGTCAGCACTTTTTGAACCTCAAAAATTAAAACAGACCCCCATACCGCCGGCAGTTCACCGTTTCTAGTGTTTTAGCTGGAAAAAGAACTGGAAATACGAACTCCCCAGAAACACATTTGTCTCTTAAGTTATAAAACTTCATTCTATAGTCTTTGGGCGGATTTTTATTCAAGAGAACCTCCGTTCGCCATCTTTGGGAAACTTACACAAATTAATCCTAGGTGAAGCCAGCGAATGCCATATAATCCTCAAGTTTGTGACCACCATACGACCTTTAGTGCCGCTATTACCTTTAGTGTCTTCAATCGGTTCGATTCTATCGAAAATTTTCTCGCCAGGTCGTAGTTTTAAATATCTGGAAATGTCAAGAAGCATAGAGTTATTGAGTTTTTCTACCACGAATTTATCATTATTGGAAATTTGGAACATAAATATAAAGGTCGAAATGATCAAGTAATTTAAATTAGATACACCCTGCCTACCCCTTCGGTGATTACAGGCGTGATGTTATGTTAACAAGAAACACGTGTAACTAAATAATATGAAAACTGACAAGAAAAATGCCTCTAGTAATATAATTTCTTGTTTAGGTAATCCTAAAATCCTCCTATGACAGCCATTTTAATAGCAAGAAAATGAAATGGGCCTTTCCTGTAGTCGTATTATATCAGACTTAAAGTGTAATGGTTCTTAGGTCCTAACAAAATGGCTGAGACAGACTGAAAGTCGGAGGACAGGGAGTTGTGGTACAGCTTGGTAAAGAACCAGTAGTGGACTGCGAATCTGCGATAATCTGAGTTGTTTTAGATTATTGATACGTAATTATAGTATCTTAAAAAGTGTTTGGGCATGTGGTGCAGAGAAATGAGGAAAATGTCGTGAAGAAAGTTTTGAGTATGAATGTAGATGGGTATAAGAGTAGAGGAAGACCAAAGAAACGATGGATGGACTGTGTAAAGGATGATATGGCACGAAAGGAGGTGTGTGATGAGATGACGAGTAATAGAGAAGAATAGAAGAAGAAGACATGCTGCGTCGACCCCAAATGAATTGGGATAAGGCCAAGAGAATGATGATGGTTTTTACAATGACTAAGTAGATATTGACAACCCTAACAAAAATGGCTGAGAAAGACTAGATGAGAAAGTAGAAGGACAAACAGTTGTGGCGCCGCTTTTTAAAGGATCAGACTTCGAATTTGCGATGGTCTGTGTTGATTTAGATTACTGACATCTAATAGTATCTAAAAAAAACCAACATCCAACTTCCTAACTAATATTATAAATGCGAAAGTTAGTTTGTTTGTTACCTTTTCAAGCCTAAACCACTGAACAGATCATTCTGAAATTTCGCTTAAACGTTGTTAGGTGGACAGAAACGGACATAGGATACCTTTCATCCCGGAAAAAAGTACTGTTCCCGTGAAAAACAACAACAATATAGGATTTTATACCTTGAAGAACACCATTACATTATGAACTCAAAAGTTGAATCAAAGCAAACAAACACTGCTCCACTTTAGAACGTAAAGACTATTTTACAATGACGAAAGATTTGGTAACTGAAACAAAATATTAGGGGTGCAAGTATGAAATTGCCGATTTGTATGGACAATTTCGTGAAAAGTGTTATTTCCATACTAAAATTATTTTAAAATTTTTCTTGGAAACGTCTGAACCATGTATGATGCAATTGCAAACTATAGTTAGAGTGAAAAAAAGCTGCCCTGCACTACGTATCTTAAATTCTCAAAACACAGTCTATGACAAAAATATACCTACTTGAAGTAGTGAAACCGACTGCTAATTGAAATATGTTTTGACACACTACCCTTTGAGGTAATATGCAACTACTAGTAAGGCCTTCTTTTTAAACCCTAAAAGGTACGTAATTTAACAATTAATCCAATAAATGTTATAAAATGAAACAATAAAAAAAAAAAAAAAATTTAAATGTTTTTTATATTGTTTTTATTTTAACAAATATTTAAAAATGTAAATTAGGAAAAAATATAACTGCACGACAAAGTTACAAACAATAAAATGTGAGAATAAAACGACTTCATAGTTTAAGACCTATTATTATATTAAAGCTCTATGAAATAATACAAGTGGTTTTCAGCTGTAAAATACTGGTATTCAGCAAGATGCAGACACACTAGAAATGGCTAGGCAAATGTTGAGGTACTTACGCAAAAGGCAAGTCAAAGAGGACCTCTCTATCTTCCCACACGGCTCCAGTCTTAGTTTTAGACATTTTGTAACAAGAAAAACAAAATTAGTAAAGAAACAGTGTCGCCTATCAACTGTTTTGTTATGTATTCGGTTGCCATGGCAACCTAACAAGTTAGTTTATGGTGCTGGCCTAAAGATAAGCCTATCATTTTCATAAAACTTGTATAAAACTGTTAATTTATATGGTTTACGAGCCAAAAGAGTGTGGATCAAAATATAATGAGCAAAATATTTTTGAACGACTTAAAAATGGAGTAAACTTACATTATAGTACAGAAGCCCTAGCACAAGCGCTCGTTGCAAACGTTACGTAAATACATCGATTATAAAATTAACAAGAATTTGTGTGGTATACTACAACTAAAAAACCCGACTATTGAATAAAATGTAGCCTATATTACCCGGGCCATTTAACGAATCGATTGACACCTTATTCATCAAAATCGGATGAATAGTTTAGGCGCTACGGAGGAACAAACTTAAATACAAACATACATACATACATAAACTGCTAAAATCATAACCTTTCCTTTTGGCCTCGCCGTAGTCGGGTAAAAATACTCGTTTCACAGAAATAAAATTTTAACAATTTTAAGAATTTATTCATATCTATGGATGATACTGATTGTGCTCGTTGCGAACAATTTAACTAAAATGTTATACGATAATTGTATTTTCGATTAAAAAAATCGAAGTATTTACCTTACGTTTACACTGCGCGCTCGTGCTAGGGCCTCAGGTGGCCTAGTGGTAGCGATTGTGACTAACGAGAGGCCGTGGGTTCGAACCCAGGTTACACATTTTACTTTGTGTAAATTATTTCACAATCACGGCTACAAAAGTGAAGGAAAACATTGTATGTGTAATGTCACTGAATTTTAAAATACAGCAGTGCATTGTTATTCAGGCAGTCGCCAAGTATTAATAGTGAAAACGATTTAAGTCATTCGAATTAAAAAAAATACTTAGATGATTATTTGTGTACGTAGAGAGGTTGAAATATCATCAAACAAATCCAATCAGAATAATTAATTTTTCTAAAATAATGACACATACAACATTTCCAAAATAATGATTTCAGAATTACACTTAAGTGCTTACCCCTTGGCCACAAGCTACAGATTTGAGCGCTTCATGTGTTGCGACAACAACTGCGCGGAAAACACATGAAAGAAAATGTTTAGGACCATCGCCCACTGCGACTTTATGCAGCAATGCACTAGGGGTGCAAACTCAAAACGGTCACGATGCTCTTACTGGTTTCTTGGCCCACATAACCAAGTTTCGCGATGTTTTTGCGTTTCTGTCGCACGTTGAAAAGACCTTTTCTTTTTAACGCGCGATAGCGTTGAAAATACCATTACCGCACAGCAGCAACGTTTAAGAAACTTACGGCAGCTTCGCTACAAGAAGTATGGCTCTTCATGCCATTGACGAAGTCGCATCGCTAGAGGGTCGTAAACGGGGCGTAATCGATGACATTCTCACAAGTTCGACAGGTCATTACCCAAATGAGGATGCTACAATAGCAATGCGTGACACATTTGATACGATCTCTGATCACTGATTGTCATCAACATGTTCCGATACTGAACATTGTAATTATTTATGTATGTAATTAGTGTAAGTGTAACGAGTAACGATGAGGTTGTTGTCAGATTTCGATTCTATAAAAAGAAACCACCAATTTGAAGGTTTATTTTTGTACTTATTATTGGTTTTTTCATTAAAGAACACATGAATTTAGTGCTTTGGGGCCGTAATGTAGCTGCAAGCATCATCATCACCTGCCTTGCCTTTTCCCAACTATGTTGGGGTCGACCATCACGGTTGAGTACCATGTAAAATACTGGTTTTCAGCTGCATCCGGTTAGACTGGATGCCGAACCCAATATAGTTGGGAAAAAGCTAGGCAGCTGATTATGTTGCGGTGGGTTTCCAGTCTAACCGGATGCAGCTGAATACCAGTATTTTACATGGTGCGACTGCCTTTCTGACCTCCACAACCCAGTTAACTCTGGGTAGTATGATACCATAAGACTGGTTGTCAGACTTACTTTACTTTATCGTTTGTAAAGAATAAAATAATGAAGACTTTCGGGCCACTGACTACCTGTAACGACTGTCAAAGATCTATAAATGACAGCCAGGACCAACTGCTTAACGTGCTTTTCGATTTACGGAGTAAACTTGGTAGGTAACGGATGGACACCCATCCGCGGACCGACCAAGGCAAGATTTAACCTCCACATAATGTAACTGTTCTGCAAGCAGAATCATCTTACACCAGTAATTACACTTTGTGAAAGGGAGCGAGCTTTAATTCACCTCGCGGGTTTAATGTATATTGTTACATGACTCGTGTCTTCGAATTTTTGATTCTAGGACACGCCGGTTGCGTCACGATGTTAAATTACACGAAATTAAGTAACAGCGCGGGCACATTCACGGGCTGCTTTGGCCCTTAAAGTCGGAAGACCGCTGTTACCACTGGGTCACCAGTACCGCAGCTCTTTTTGAACTAAGGAGGTTAAACAATGTTATGTTCGTCGGTTTTCTTAGTACTTAGGCTTAACACTTTTGCACTCATCGTAAGCTAGTCTTTAATGTTGACAAACTAATTCGGCAGATGTCGCTACTAATTACTGAAAAGTGCGCCATTTTGACAGCTGACCTTAATCAAGATGGCGTCGTTAAGTTCGTTATTCGAAAACTGTCGTTGAGTTTAAAAGCTGTTAAGTGCTTAGGGCACTGTTAAAATTGACGGTAATCACCTTAAAAGGTTTTCAAATTTTATAGGATTATTCGTTTCGTGTCGTATTAGTGTACACGCATAAGAAACGGTGTTAAAATTGTAATTATTATGCTGCCGCTGTGCCTAGGTACCTATTACTATACTTATGTATACATAAGTATAGTAATGGGTTCACATGCTGAGTTAAATCGTGAGCTGTTGGCTAAATTATGATTAGTCATTTGCAATTCTTTGACAGTCGTTACAGATAGTAACAAGACCGTATAGTGGTCCGAAAGTCTGACAACCAGTCTTATCAAAGGTAATCGTATTACCCAGTACTAACTGGGTTGTGGAGGTCAGATAGGTAGTTGCTCCATGAAAAATACTGGTATTCAGCTAGATCCTACTAGACTGGAAGCCGACTCGAACATGTTGGAAAAAGGCTTTCCATCAGGCGTGATCGAGGTCAAGAGCAGGCCCATCATCATCTTCCTGCTCTTGTCCCATTCTACTTGGGGTCGGCGCAACACGTTTTCTTCTTCCATTCTCCCCTGTCAGGCGTCACGGCATCATTTACTCCTTTCTCTTTCATAACAGTCTTCACACAATCCATCCATCTTTTCTTAGCCTTTTAGCAGGCCCATTTTATAATAATAAAAAAAAAACCTAGGCAGATGATGCTACGACGTCAAATCGGGTACGATGCGACGTCGTGTAGTGGAAATCTTCGACGTACATCGTGAAAATTCACGACCCGATGTAGTAGAAATCAATTTTAAACATACAGTCGACATCGGCAGGCGCCCTCAATAAAAATGTCAAAGATAAATCAAATTAACGAAGAGCAAACAAATAGACAACCAATTAAAAATTCATAACGAATTTCCGTAGGTGTGATTTCAATCATTCATATTTAAAGGTCACCAATAAAAATATGCTGTGCGGAATATAAATTGCGAATTCCCGTCGATTTGGAAACTCGCTAAACACACAACATCAATCAAGAAATGTAAATAGACTTGCTTTTAAAAGTTTTGTTTACTTCATCGGCTTCTAAAACTAAGGATTCTTGGGTGTCGCTGTGGGCTTGGGATTGACGTCCTCGCTACCTGATTTCTAAAATTGACTTGAGTAGAGGAAACTAATTTTGATCGGAAATAGCTAAATCGAGGATCAGAGAATACGCAATTAGATGAATGAAGAGCTTGTTTCATCAGCAGTTCAGCACTTTTGTATAAGCCCGTTTTTACTAATATTTAGATGACACCTCATTTTATGTTTTAGTGTTCAGTATTTTTTTTTTGTTTGTCATGTTTTGTTTTTTTTTATTTCCTTTGTTTTCTTTTTCATATTTTATTGTTTGTCCTGTGCTGTGTTTGTATTGCTTGTCGAATAAATACTTTTTTTTTCTTTCTTGTCAGATTCTGAACTTTCGACGTTGAGCCGAGTGTTGAAAAGCCTATTGATGGTAAAAGCAGTCATATGTCATATACCGCTAGGTATAGATAGTCCCTATTTGTACTATGGTCCTCACAGTTCGATCTCTGCCCATTGTTTTAAGAAGAGAGTATGTATGAAATCTATGTTAACCTTAGCAAGGGTGTACTTATCAGGAACTAGACTAGGACTACGAATTTATAGTAATTTGTAACAACAAAAATGGGCATTCAAAATGAAAAAAATATGAGAAGTCTAAATATGATTTTCAAATACCTATTCAATACATAAATAGCCCACATAACATTTTGATGGCTGTCATATCTTTCGACACACTCCCAAGATTACGACCAATCCAATCAATGACGTAAGAATCATCCAAATCAGCCCACGCGTTTAGTCTCAAGAGCGCCACAAAGGAACATATGTGTCTGATAATAAACACATTCTCCTCCTCAGTCATTTTCTGCCTAGCCTATTCCCAACTATGTTAGGGTCGGCTTCTAGTTTAACCGGATGCAGCTGAATACCAGTATTTTACATGGAGCGACTGCCTATCTGACCTCCACAACCCAGTTAGTACTAGGTATAACCCTTAGTAAGACTGGTTGTCAGACTTGTCTGGCCAACGACGGTCAAAGATCTATAAATGGCAGCCGGGACCAACGGCTTAACGAGCAAATTCGGTATATAATGGGTGGTCACCCATCCACAGACCAACCTAGGCAAGCGCGGCTTAACCTAAAGATCGATCCGAGCGGCTGTTTTTATTTAGCCACGAGCTCCTCTCAGGTAATAAAAATACAACGCATGAAACCGTAACCAGAAAATCGCGAATACTTTCAAACCACCTTCAAAAAAACACCACATTACTTTCCCAAACGCTTATAACTCTGCAATCCTAAATTCCTAGCTGCCATGACCCGTAAGAAGCTGTCGAAAGTGGTGGCACATTGAAATTGTAAAAGTTGGTAATAAAGGTAACTTTACGACCCTTAGCGAGGGGGGTGGGCTATCTGATAACATTTAATTCTGAGCCACCTTCGGGGCTGCTGATATTACTGATATGCGCGAGTTAAATGTTAATGTTTATGGTGGGTGGGAGATGTTTTGATAGGTCGATTTAGGGCTTAGGTACTAAATGTAGCTTTATAGACTATCTAAATAAGTGCATACTGTTATATCTTGCTAATGATAGTAGAATGGCTGTCCGCTATCCAGACTGGTCAGTATTTAGTTACTAAGAGTCGATATTCATTGGGCTGCGGGACTGTCCGAAAGAGATACCGCGACCCTGGAACACAAAGGGCTAAGAAGGAACATGGATGGGTTTTAGTCAGTACAAGTCTGTAATTTTATGATTTCCCATCCGAAAAAGAAAACGACACACCTCCACGACCCCCGTACTATTCAATCCATCCATCAGCACAATGCATGGTTTGAGTGCTTTCCATTGAGTCCTACCGTAAAACGTGATTTTTCACCCTAAAAAAAAAGTCAATTCCCAGCAATAATTTTTGCGTAAAGTTACTTAGTTTGATGTACAGAATGCATGGTTGACGGATATGTGAAGGGTCTGTTTACACCCTGTATTTGCCATATTTTATCTTCAATCACTGTACAAAGAATTTCTCAAGAACTCAATCAATCAACGCAGCGCATTACAAGCTCAAAGCTGGACGAAAACCCCTCCCAAGTTACGTCCCCACGTTTCTAAGTAAAACACTTTAAAATTTAATAAATCGAGGAATTTCCCGAAGCTTTCATGCAGATTTAAGTTTATAAAGAGGTAAAAAGTGGTACAAATCGACGATTCCTTCCTTTGGCTGCCGTTTAAGGCGATTAAGGGATTATCTTAGGTGAATGGGTAACTCCAAACTGCAAGCGTTCCTTTTATGATGCTACTTTTATAGTACTAGGTTTTGCCTGCAACTGCGCTTAAACAGAGTTTCATAAAGATTTAAGGATGTGTTGCGTAAGTTGGACATTCGATCCCGCAGTTTTTTGATTCACAAAACCAATTTGAAGCAATTGCTAATTCGCTACAGATGTCCTCGTGGCTGCTTACGTCTTGCTTCATAGGCTAAACCGTCTGTCTTTTTCTCAAACGTATATCTACATGTCTATTCGATTCTCTTTTTAGATTCAATTTTCTTTGACGCCAAATCATGCCGTCCCAAACATCGGTGTCGCACCCCAGACCGGATAATCCAAGCCATCGACAAACTCACGACAATAGGGATGATTCCTGTGTAAAAAAATATGATTCTATTTAGTCCGTCAGTTAGATTATCGAAAAATATTGGATACGTATTTTTTGTTTTATCAAATCAATAAAAATTGACGAAAATAAAACGCATCAAAGATCATGAGTGGGGGCCTGTAACGTCACTTTTCGATAAAAAGTTTTACTTACAAGTATGACGTCACACGAGTTTTCGACGCACTGTATCGTCTTCATTTTTAGTTTTCGTGAAAAAAGAAAAAATACGTGTCCAGTATTTTTTGGAAATCTATCTGGTGGACTAATTAGATTTTTTCAGGAAACATCCCTATTATGCAAGAAGGTATAGGGATCATACTTTTTCGACCCCGACCGCGACAGTTTCTACAATAAGATTGTCTGTAATAAGTATCCCCATCTCCAATTATATTATTCGCAAAAACTGGGAAATCATTTCACAAAAGCGAAAGCTATTAAGGTCTAAATTATTTAATACGACGATTATGTTCTTTGCCAAAAGTTTCAGCAGTGCTCGTGGTCCTTATTACCTAGGTCCGAAGAACCAATTCTCCGAGTCTTTGGTCCTGAAATATTCTTGTAAACTTCTCTTAATTGTCTCTTATAATTAAGTAGGAGTCCCGAAGTAGGTGAACTTAAGGTCCCAGATGCGTAAAATTGGCTAATTATAAAAAGTATTAAAGACAATTTGGAGTTTATCCAATATTTGACTTCAGGGTCCTTCGGGTTCTCAAATGTTATTAAGAATCTGCCACGCTATTAAACGAGGGAACTGCATTTAAAAGAGGAAATGGTCCTATGGGTCATTGTCAGAATCTAGATACAGAAATCTTGGATTTTAATCTAATTGCTTTTGAATACAGTTTTTGTATTTAGGTGAATAGGTACATGAAGTGGTCCTTCCTTTGAATATATAAACTCATCATTTATCATTTAAAAAACGTCATACCAATTTCAATTTTTTAATTGGTCCACATGGAAGTCTCTGAACCACTTGCGGACTCAAGTGGGAAGATGTAACTCCAACCTCGTGAAGTGAGGATCAGCGGTGGAGTGACTGTGTGGTGCTGTGTCGGGTGTCGCAAACTATGCTCCACCTCCTATTCTGCCCACAGAGCCTCAAAACATGCAGCCGGAGCGACCTCTGCACTGCCACCGATGAAGCTGTAGAAGTGGTCAAGTTTTGTCCTAATAAAATATGATAACGTGCCAGCGACACGCAGAAGATGAAGAAGAATGTCTAAAAGAAACTGAGGGACTAGATAAATGACAATCGGTTTTAAAGCGGTTCGTTTTTCTAAAAAGACTTTCAACGGGATCAAAATTGGATTTACCGATGCTAGATTATCAATACAAATAAATGAAATTGAAGTGTCTCTTTGTAATACCAAAATAATAGCTTCTTACTAACGCATACGAAAAAATATACGGCACATAAAATAAAAATAGCTTTTTTAAATTTTTTGTCAGTCTGTTTGATCCGGCGAATCTCCAAAACGGCTGGACCGATTTTGACGGGGCTTTTGCTGGCAGATAGCTAATGTTGTAAGGTCTAACTTAGGCTACTTAGGGTTACGTGTAACATGACGGCACGGTTGGCGCAGTGGCTGAGCGACTGACTGCTGCGCTTCGTGTCGCGGGTTGGAATGGAGAAAAAAAAAAAAAAAAATTTTAGTCCTTGAAATTGGTAACAAAATCCGATTAAAAAAGGGGAGTAATTTTTTTTTTTAAATTTCACGTGGCCGAAGGTCGCGGGCAACAGATAGTGTCCAATACATTTTCGACAACCATCATCTGCATTTTCGCTCATATAATGTCACTTTGACTTGGCACTCTCATAAGATATTAGGTGTTTAACTCTAAGTTAACTCCCTCTAGACGTGACTAACTAAACAGTTTCCCCTATAACTACCCTGTGTGCTAAAACCACGTTCAGTAGGCGAAATTGCGTCACACCCCAACAAGGTTTCACTAACAAAGTTTGATTTTACTTAAAAAACTGAGGGTTTCCGAGCAAAATCGTGAGGGCGTCGATTGAGGGGTTGAAAGGGGGGTGAGGGATGGTGTACTCGTTATTTTCACTTTTCCCCGTTTATTGCCACAATAAATAACATTAGGTTTATGATGCGTGTATAAAATACCCCGGTTCGGGGCGTACGAACCTGAATTTTTAATTTTTCACCCTCCTTACGTTTTGTGGAACTAAAAATGGGTTGTTTAAGGGTTGTTTTGTATTAAAGGGCGTAGGTTTTCATTAAGTTTGGGTAGCCATTTATTGATGTGTGAAAGGGATTTTTGTGGCCACATAAAAAATACGTAAAACAATTTAAGGTTTGTGTGGGAGGGCTCAACAACGGACTTGGCTGATTTCATGTTACGAAAATAATAGTTACAAGAAATATATTATAAAAGGATAACTAAGTAATATTGGGTTTTTCCTCCATTAGGAATTTCTCAGTAGCAGCCACGGAGTCTGGATTTGTGCCCAATTGATGGCAATAGGCTCTATATAGACAAGGGATTTTAACATAACTGGCGCAATGTGGGTGTACTATTAAGTACACCTCTGCCTAACCCTTCGGGGATTACAGGCGGGATGTTTATATTATGTTATTATAAAAGGATCAACTGCCTATTTTCTACAGCTTGTCAATTAAGTGTACTGTGTGTGTTGATTTAAATAATATACATTTTCAAGGGCGAATTTATCTAAAACATCTGCGGCCGAGGCGATGGCCATATTTGGGCTGCGTGTTTTAAACCTGTCAGTGTCATTATTGCTATGTAGTATTGTACACTTAAACCAACTTATCTGTGCAGGCGGGATAACAGAACTAAAATAAATGTACCAAGTTTGACATATCGATGCAAATTTTCTTGACAAACAAAGCCACCTTCAACTGCACATTAAAGTGGTCATACTATCTATATTGTTCGTGTTTAGTTTCATTTGTGAAAGTCGCTCTAAGAATACTATTAATACTAACGGGATATTTACCATGTTTACTGTTTTCTATGAGTTCCCGATATTTCGGCGCTGGTAAATATGGTGAATATCCCGTTAGTATTAATAGTAATGTTAGTGACCATGATAGTTTAAAATCTTATATCGCTCTAAGAAACTCATCATCTGTCTAGCGTTTTCCCAACTATGTTGGGGTTGGCTTTCAGTCTAACCGGATGCGGCTGAATACCAGTATTTTACATGGAGCGACTGCCTATCTGACCTCCACACCCTAGTTTGTACTGTGTAATACGATACCCCTTGGTAAGACTGGTTGTCAGACTTTCGGGCCCTGTAACGACTGTCAAAGATCTACAAATAACAGCCGGAACCAACAGCTTTACGTGCTTTTTGAAGCACGGAGGAAACTCGGTATGTAGTGGATGGTCACCCATCTACGGACCAACGTAGGAAAACAAGGGTTAACCTAAAGATCGACACGACCGGCTGTTATTATACAGGGTGTAAACAGACCCTTCACATATCCGTCAACCAAGCATTCTGTACATCAAACTAAGTAACTTTACGCAAAAATTATTGCTGGAAATCGATTTTTTTGTGAGCTAATGGTTGGATTGAATAGTACGGGGTCGGTGGAGGTGTGTAAAGTAAAAGTGTCACATTAAAAACATGTATTTAAAAAAAAAACTTGAGAAAAAGTTAAAAATTTTACCTCCTAAACCTCCGTAACTAGAAGGTTCCCCCCAGGTATGGTCTAGAACAAAAAAATGATCGCAAAGACCGGGAGAACAAGTGCCTTTCGGCTATGTTAGGGGTCTATTTACACCCATAATAGCCACGAGCTCCTCTCTCACCCTTCGAAACTGAAGACTGATATTCCTACTCAAAGGAAGTTTTCCTACTCAAAATATGCATTTTGGGTATTTTGGGGTTTACATGCGTAAACCCCCGAAAAAGTAAAAAGAAGCCTCTAGTTCCTCGGACATTTCTAACAGAAAAAAAACCATTTAACATTTGAGACTGTCTGACGTTTCAACACCAATTTCGCTTAAGATTTATCCCACGTCTCTCCCGTATTAAAGCACCCCTCTACTAATTGTAGAACAACATCAGAGAACTAAGATTTTTTACACAGCAAAGTGAATTTAATTATTAACCGAGAAAGGCCGGCAAGGTGGGACGCACACGTAAATGCCTCTTACGTCCATAAGTGGTCGTTGTAGGGCCATACGACGTTACGGAGGGGCAATAAGTGAGGGGGCGACGTACACAGGGTTGAGGCTCTTGAGGAGGGTTAAACATTTATTCTTGGAAGTGTTTCGGAAATGTGGTTGAGACACTGCTCACAGAACAGATGACTGATGGGTCCACAGGTTCTGAAGTGTTAATCACGTACCAAAAGGCGCAAATCAAAGCATATATTTCAAGTAGGCCAGTTACAGACACTGAATTGTCGAAACAAAGACAACAATGAAAAGTAGCTACAGTCCCAGTCACAAGGCATAAAAACTGTGAAAGTACTGTAGTTGCCCATTCCCTAACGTAGATCTCTATGGAGAAGAACGGGTAAGAAACTCCATGGACACTCTTTTAAATCAGAATACTTTTACAAACCCTTGGTTACATCATTCATGTTGAGATAGTACATTATGTGAGAACGATGTAGCAAGATGAGCAGTGTTGGAAGGCGGCCCTCAAGGTACATTGATGACTTGCTGGAGGCCACGGAAATTCGTTGGATGCGAGAGCCACTGGACCAGTCCATGTGGGGATGCTTGGGAGAATTCTAAGTCCAGCTTCATGTCTTTCGGCTGAAATGATGACGAGGAAACTGACTGTTGTCAGTTCCTTCGTCATCATTTCTGTATTCAATACAGCCTAATAAATACATCTTCATATAACAAGACTGTGCTTTTAAAATGACACTGAGAACATGCCTTTCCATCATTCAGGTTTACTTTGTGCTTCCAAAACGGTGTAGCTACGTAGGTCCAAAAAAAACTAATGAAGAAAGCCGAAATTTGGTGTAGTCGTATATAGTCTACTATAAAGTAGTCTTCAGTTGGGCCGATTTCAGGATTTCGAAATAGGTGGTCAGACGACCTGAAGCCGCGAGCGCTAGTTCGAGATGGCGTGGAACGAAGGCTCTTAGGAGGACTTTGTTCATCAGTTTTTCTTACTTATAACGTTGCCCCACACTTGGAATGTCTCCTGTATCGTGGGTGCGTTTACAAACATTTAAATTCACATACATAAACAGCCAGACCCGGAACAACTACCTGTAGGCCATACAAATATTTGTTCCGTGCGGGAATCGAACCCGCGACACGAAGCGCAGCAGTTAATCGCTCAGCCACTGCACCAACCGTGCCGTCTAGTTGTACAGTAGCTGCCTAAAAAAAGTTAGTAATCGAGTCAAGTTGATACTTGAGAAATTAATCTTTTAATTCCTTTGTTTCAGTGTGCGTCCCCCCTACAACATAATAGGCTCCGTGGGCGGTACCATTTGGAGGGCCTCGCGGACTCCAGCTTAAACGTTTATAGCCAAACTGTCGCTGGAATTGTTAATTATTTTCGCGGACCCCGCTGTTAATCCCCGTTCGGATCGACCGTAATGATACCTACGTCACTTGATAACGAACCATCATGGATCGAAGGTTTTTGCAAACTTTGGTCCTTCGGTTCGAATTTGTAGTTTTAATATTTAAAGTGATTTGGATAATTGGAATCTGAATTTAGCAAGGTGGAAACAACTTTTTGTGATTTGATCTAATTTGATATGATGTTGAGTAGATTAGATATTTCTTGCTTCGGGAAACACGTTAATCCGTTGGTCCAGCTGTCATTTTTAGATCTTTGACAGACGTTACAAGCAGTCAGAGGCCCGAAAGTCTGACAACCAGTCTTATCAAGGGGTATCGTATCACCACAGGCTTGTGGAGGTCAGATAGGCAGTCGCTCCATATAAAATGCTAGTATTCAGCTGCATCCGGTTAGACTGGAAGCCGACCTGCCGACCCCAAAATAGTTGGGACAAGTAACCATGGAGTTTCTTGCCGGTTCTTCTCCATAGGAAACGACCAACCCGAACAGCTGCACCTTTTTGTCGACGTTTTATAAGTGCCCATCGAGGCCTGTGTGAAATAAAATATTTTGATTTTGATTTTGATTTTGACAAGGCTCGGTAGATGGTGATGTTTACTAGATATTTACCTGCTCCTGATTTTTATCCTACGATTGCTTCAGGAAAAGGTCAGAGGGAGACAGTCATAAATTCTTAATCACGTTGGCACTCGGTTTTTACTTATTTATTTAGTAGTTTTACAAACAGAAATCATTTTATCCTACTTTCCTATGTTTGTATCATAAATAATGTACTGTCTACAAGTAGACAGTCAATCCATGTGACATACTGGTGTTCAGCTGCATCCGGTTAGACTGGAAGCCAACCTCAACATCATCATCTGCCTAGCCTTTTCCCAACTATGTTAGGGTCGGCTTCCAGTCTAACCGGATGCAGCTGAATACCAGTATTTTACATGGAGCGACTGCCTATCTGACCTCCACAACCCAGTTAGTACTGTGTAATACGATACCCCTTGGTAGGACTGGTTGTCAGACTTTTTGGGCCACTGACTACCTATAACGACTGTCAAAGATCTACAAATGACAGCCGGGACCAAGGGCTTAACGTGCTTTCCGAGGCACGGAGGAAACTCGGTATGTAATGGGTGGTCACCCATCCACAGACCAACCTAGGCAAGCACGGCTTAACCTAAAGATCGACCCGAGCGGCTGTTATTATGTAGCCACGAGCTCCCCTCACTGGAAGCCAACCTCAACATAGTCCGGAAAAGGCTTTGCAGATGATGATGAATGTCTAAAAGTATGGATACGACACTCGTGGAAAAGTTATTATGGTTTTATTTGGTTGATATGACTGCCTGGTTGCTCGAGTGGTTTCAAGCGCGTCTATTGAGCATGAGGTCCTGGCTTCGATTCCTAGGTCAGGCAAATTGTTTTTGGGGTTACCATCAAGAATTTCTCAGTAGCCGCCACGGAGCCTGGATCTGTGTCCGGTGAATGGCAATAGGCTCGCCCCCTATTACATGGGACTCAAAACATAATTAGCGAAATGTGGGTGTACTATTGGGTACACCACTGCCTAACCCGTCCGGGATTACTGGTATGACGTTATGCTATGTTGATTGATTTGATTTAAAATAAACTGTCCTGTTAACTAAGACCTAAGAAAACTACATGAAAGATCCACACAGTTTCTTTGTAACATGTAAAAGAAATAAGCAACTAATTGGAAAAAGGGACAAAGATATATCTTTTCACCGTTTCCCCTAAAACAATGTATTGTTTTCCTGATTTGCGCTAAATTTCACTTAACGAGTAAATGTAGAGGGAAAGAACCTCACGTCCCAGCCCCCGCGGGAGACGCCCTGGGCGTCGGGGGTCACGTGGTGGCTCCCGGCCACCGTAGGCGCGGGCCTGTGGACGGCGAGCTATGGGCTAGCTCGCCGTCCGGCCGTCTTATGACGACAGGCCGTGTCAACGGCGCGTTCGTGTTCCACGCGCGCCTAAAAGAGATGTCAGCAACGATGTAGGGGTCTGCAAGGGCCGATGCCTGCCAGGGCTGCGGGACTGTTCGAAAGTGATACCATGGCCCTGGAACACAAAGGCCAAAGAAGGAACATGGATGGGTTTTAGTCAGTACAAGTCTGACACTCCCTTTCGCTCCGCCCAGAGTGGGGGGGGGGGGGGGGTCATTTGATAATTTCCAATTGGAAAAAAAAGGAGTAGATGTAATGGTAATTAAGTACTTGTTGACAGTTTATATTGTTAACTGTTGGGTGTGGCTGACTGTGAAATACACATTTTGGTTTTTGCATTCAAAGAAATCGTCGGTCTAGTCGTTATAGTTTCTCTGGGACTTCGTAGAGCTTCATTGTCTCGGCGCTTTTCTGGTGGTCGCCACCGTTGATTCTGACTTTCAGGAGTTGCAGTGGTTTGGGAATAGTTTGGCGGGCATGTCCCAAATAATAAAAAAATGGCTAAGCAGATAATGATACAAGAAATAAACCCTTTTTTTGTAGAACGCGGTTTTTCATCGTCTCTAAGGCTCTTTTGCACCACAAACCACAAATTTCTGGTACCATCATCATCTGATGATGGTAATGATGATGGTACCACAAATTTCTGGTACCGCTAGTCCTAAATAAAATGATGTTTAAATACGTTTAGTGTTAAAGTCGTTAAAAACATTTGGTGATTTTCGGTTCAAGCGGGCTTAAATCTTATAAATGGTCCATCGATTTAAATATGGCAGCTACGGTTTTCACAGCTACATTAAGTAATAACCACACCAGCTTATTTTCTTTCTCTTTCTTACTCTCGCCATCCCATTCCAATTCTCATTACAATATCACAACTTCACCTATAACATCATAATTTCTTGCGAAAAAAATCCCAAGTTTTAACCCTCCCCCTGCTGTGGGGGAGTTTAAACAAGTTGCCTTTGCCAGATGGCGTTCGGCTATTCAAATTTTCTTGTTTTATTAAAAAAAAGTTCGCACTTGACCCCGAAACCGTTTTAACTCAAGTTCTTCAAGCACCTTCTTAGTAATGTAGCGGGGTAATTGTATTTTAATGGCAGCGATTTTAGGAGAGAAATTGCTGTTTCAAGCTCTTTTAAAATTTGTGTCAATCTGAGCGTTGATGGCCGTTTTGTTTTATTTTTATAGGCTCCGAGAAGATAAATGCTAATTCGCTGTAAATCCTCGATACGGCTTTGGTCTCCATCTAAAATAATTTATTTTTGGGAAGTTTAAATCAGTTCGATATCCCTTAAGGCTTTGTCGATTTTGTAAACGTTTACACTTCCACTGCCATAAAAATTCTGAAAATCAAAATCAAAATCAAAGCATTTATTTCAAATAGGCCAGTTACAGGCACTTTTGAATTGTCGAAACAAAGACAACAATAGCTACAGTCCCAGTCACAAGGCATAAAAACTGTGAAAGTACTGTAGTTGCCCATTCCCTAACGTAGATCTCTATGGAGAAGAACGGGCAAGAAACTCCATGGACACTCTTTTAAATCAGTATACTTTTACAAACTCTTGGTTACATTATTCATGTTGAGATGGTACATTATGTGAGAACGATGTAGCAAGATGTGTACGTTAAAAGTGTCCATAGTAAACAATTCAAAAAAAAAAAAAAACAATTCAAATAAGCCGTGGCAACCAAGAGATGACCAGTCACAACTGACAGCGCCCGTTCACGAACATGACGCATGTATCAGCACCGTTCAACTCAACCATTTTGAAGGGAACTAAATGATCCGACACACGCGCCACCATCAGCGAGACATTTGAGTGAGCATGACACACTCCTAACCGCCAGGGCACATTCAAGTCAAGAAAAGACGTAGGTTTAAAAATATTCTAGACAACTGGTCCTAGGTCACAACAAAGTCTTTCTTTAATAAAGTCCTCACATTAACAAACCTCACAACATAATAAACAAAAAAAGCCCAAAAAATTTCCTCAAGTAAACGAACCTTATTAATAATACACACTTTAACGAAAATGACGAAGCCTCTCATTTTAAAACCCTGACGAATGCTCTCCGTAAGGCTCGCATTGTTTTGAATTTTTAAGAAAGAGGGACCAAATAAATTATCATTATGGGGTTCTAAGGAAACAATCGTCCGCTTCGTCGACGGTTCGCAGCGAGAGGGTTGGCCGTGTCAAACAAAAATATGGATTCCTTTTGTTTCGCGAAAATTAAAAAAATAACGTGATTTGTTTGTGAGTTATTTTTGCCGTGTTTGTAAGTACTTGCGGTAAAGTGAGGTAATTTATGGTTTTCGTTCTTTTTTTAGTGCATTTTGGTTAGAACATTAAGAATATCTATAGATGGATCTTTGTTGTTACTTTTGTGTTATTAGATAAGTATTTGCATGATACAGCTGCATGCAGGCACATTATTCGAATGACTTAATGAAATCATAATGCAATTGAAGAAATTGGATAGACTTTACACAAAACCGCCAAAAAGAAGAGAGACTAGGAAGCGACCTACACTCAGTAGGCAAGTAGTGGGTGTCCAAAGTATGAAGAAAAAGAATGTAATTGTGGATAATATTAAATTGAATTTAAGAGGAAGTCTGACAGTGGTGCCGGTAACTTAAAAGTTGTATCGTAATTGGTTGGCTGAGTATGGGCATATGATGCGGAGGAATGAGGAAAATGTCGTGAGGGGAGGTTTTGAGTATGAATGTGGATGGGTATAAGAGTAGAGGAAGACTAAAGAAGCGACGGAGGGACGACAGTGTGAGTGATGATATGGCAAGAATAGAGGTGACTGATGAGATGACGAGTAATAGAGAAGTATGGAAGAAGAAGACATGCTACGCCGACCCCAAATTAATTGGGATAGGAGATAATTATGATGATTAAATTGAATCTAATATTCAATGATATGGATTGATAACATTATACCTATTTACTTTGCGGTCAAGAGCCCCTTTCAGATTGTTATTACACTTACACTAGGGATTAATGAAGCAGTAAAAACTAATTCTAAGTAAAACTAACAATATTTACATAAGGACTCCCACAACACACATTGTTTTCTACTGCCCCCTGCGGTATTTTTATCATAAGCTGTATTTTCATATCTTGCAGGTGAAATAGTCGTTGCTAATTTATTAATTAAATTCACTGTATTAAATTAAAGGTAACGCCACACTACATGCAGATTTTTTTCCGAGAGATCTCGATCTGAATCTATTCTATTTTTCTATACGGCAATTACTTCTGACGTCGACAATTAAAATATGATCGTATTACATCGGGTATGTTGAATGCTGTGTTAATAATTAACGACACGACATGTTTTGAGAGAAATTAAGAGATTTACACTTGTTAAATACAAGTGCAAATCTCTTGACAGTGTCTTGTCAAATACAAATTGACAGTGGAGCTCAGATTTTTTTAAATATGTCCAAGTCATCTTCCGAAGTATAATTCAAACCATATCCCAAATGACAGACACTGGGCCAAATAAACTAAGAAACATATAATTATGTGTTTTGTTATCAGCACTATGTATCAGTAAGTAGAATTATTGACGTAAAACAAAAGACGCACGCATCACTCGTTTCCTTTGCAAGTTACGTCGCTTTGTCGCGGTTACTCCTGGCATGCAATAAATAAATGCTTTCATTTGCTTTTCCGCAGCTGCTGTCACAAGTCCCAATCTGTGATCAAAAGGGTAAGGGTATTACAAGAGCTAAAAGCATGTTTTACAATACCTTACAGTATATGGTGTACTGCAGTAAAAAAATAGAAAAATATATGATATTCTTCTGGATATATGCTAGTTCGATAGTGTGTTGAAAATATAATACTACAAATTTGATACGATAGAAAAAAATCACAAAGATGCCTCTAAACATTTTTTTTAACGATTAAAAACCATGCTAATATACATGCAATCATTGTGATTTTTTGTCCAATCAATAGACTTTTTTGTAAATCGCATATTCATATCTCTGAGTATAATACATACGCATATGTGTGTGCAAGCCTGTTCTACGAGTAGCTCCATCCTTTTTAGTAGCTCATGCTCGCTTATCTCTTACTGGACTGCAGCCCCCCACAAAACCGCGTCCGTCTCCATTTCTGGAGTCGTTTCCAAAAGAAATATGGCGTCATTTAAATTTTTTATTTGTTCATTCATTTCGGCGAGTGAATGAGTAATAAAGAACATTATGTTTGTTTGAGTTATATACCAAATGTCGCAGTGGCCTGCAACAATACGAGTAACTAAAGTGTAATAATGTAGGTAAATTTTCCAGCTTTATACTTCATACATTGTGAAAAACATGTAAGAAATAATCATGGAAACGCACAGAGCCCGCACAGCTTTTTATTTTCCTGACCTGACCTAACACTGACCTGCTAAATGCTTAAAAATTAAGAATATTTGATTTCCGTGGGCTAACCTGAAGACTTTGGGACCATAGACTACCTGTACCGACTGTCACAGATCTACAAATGACAGCCGGGACCAACGGTTCAACGAGCTTTCCTGTCTCTTAAGGTACATGTCTCCTAGTTTAAGAGACAGAGTTCATTATTATTTTTGTATGCATAGACTTTTTGTAGACTTAAATCTTCGGTGCACAAAAACTATATTATTACGCTTATTGTATTTCTGCCTCCTTGTTTTGAACTGTGTCTGTGCGTATTACTCGGATTAATAAACAATTTTATTATTTCCGAGGCACACAGGCAACTTGGAAAGTAAAGGGTAGTCACTCATCCATGGACCAACCTTGGCAAGTGAAGATCGACCGGAGCGGCTGTTCTTATTTAGCCTCCAGCTCCTCCTCCTCCTTCGAGCACATACAACATTAGTTTTAGTATATGCGAAACCTGAAACACGTGTCTAGTATTTTTATGTAAAGAATCTATGTACAAAAGTTCAAAACTGTATCATGAAAAATCAGAAACTTATAAGCTTGTTCTGTTACCCGGTTGTCCACACAACGACGACTTGAGCTTATTGATAATAATAATTTGGCAGTAGGTACCTAAATTATTGCGATAGGTACTTAATGTCGCTCGGTGTCCAACTTGTTACTTTTTTTAAATATTTTTGTGACAAAATATAACATGGTTTAAAAATTACTGGAATCGATTCAGTTACTTATTCTGAACAAACTATATTCAGGTTTCGCATATACTAAAAATAACATTGTATAATAAGACTGTACCCTATTAAAATAGCTGCACGCTTAGTTAGGTAACTCGAGCTAAAACTTTCGTCTTTTCCATACAAAAGGCATCACGAAGCCCCTATGAGAAGCACTGAAGTCCTGAATAGTCAATGTACAGGAAAGTTACCTGAATTTCACAGCAAGAATAATCAATTAGATGAATACATCTGCCGACAAAAGTTCCTCATGAGTTACTAGGTAAACTGTTTGAGTTGTGCCGTATTTATAGTGAGGGCTTGGGGACTTCGGTATGGGATATTGAAGTGGGTACCAAGAGCTAGTTTTCAATTCGACAACAATTTTTTTAAGGCCTTTTATAGTTTGTTGTGATTTACTTAATAGTTTTAATTGTAGTAATGCATATAGTTAGTTGATTAAACAAAGGCGATTAATAAAATTTACAACTAACAATATGTTATAGGGTGTCTGTCAGCGCATGTAAAGGGAGCAACATGCATGTGACGGTTGTCACGAAAGCGGGGAAGAACAAAAGTGGGGCGCCGATCTCAAGTAACATGAGACAAGAGCAGCAAGACGACGGGACTAAAAGGACTACATAAATAAAAATAAAAAAACTTAAAAAACAACCTTTTATTAAATAAAAAGAAAGAAATTAGGTTTATCAATCAACATTGAACGCTTATACAAAGTTTCGTGTCCGTGCCATTAACCGTTGAGGAGTTCTCTCGTGAGGAGGCGATCCTGGCTGCAGGATCAAGTCATGTCTGTCATAAAAATTATTGTCACCTAAACCAAAGGTGTGTACAAAATTTTAGCTCAATCGATTGGGTGGAACTGGTTTGAAATTCAGTTGCAAGATTTGACCAATACATACTAACTGACAAGGTAAGTTAAATAAAAGTTTTTAATATCTATTAACTGGCGCAGTAGACAGAGTTTGAAAAACGTCACCTGCTGCGGTCCTTACATAATCCTTCATCTTGCTTTTGCGTCATACATGCACGTCGATTGCGAGTACTACTTACCTGATGTTTTGATGAACATCGCGAGTAACGTCAAAGTATGTTGCATGTATGTTTATTTTAAGTGATAATACAGTCCACTTTAACAATAACCCAACTCAATTTATAACTCCCTCACCAGACTATGAATACCGTCGCTCCAGCTTCCGCTGGCCGACAGATGGCGCGCGGGTGATTGATGACTTAGAACTTAATTATAATACTTAGCCAGGTTTATTCTTCAAATTTCTTTCTAACCGACTCCAACTTGAGGAACTTAGACAATCAACTTGATGCTTGATTCCTTATTCTTTGTTGGTGGATCTTTGAGTGTATTTTAGGATTTGTTTTCGTGGGTTCGTTTTTGAGCTATTTATTGTTGGTTTTTTTTCGAGAGTAGCGGTGGCCCAGTGGTGGCGGCCCTGACTTACGAACAGTAGTAAGTCGTGGGTTCGAGCCCAGGCAGGCGCATTACTTTGTGTATTTAATTTCATCACCACTGCTCTCAAAACGGTGAAGGAAAACATCGTGAGGAAACCGGCATGTCCTAGAACCAAAAAATCGAAGACATGACATGATGTGACATCTATATACCCGCAATGGGCCCGCGTGGTGAATTATAGCCCTTTCCCTCTGATATAGAGGTAGGCCATGTGTCCCAGCAGTGGGAACATTATAGGCATTAGCCTGATGATGCTATGTATGCTTATGCTGTGAAGATTCTATAGTGGTCACGAACCAAAAGATATCTATGTATTTTCGAAACCCATATGATTCAAAATACCATTTTTTTTAAGAAATTTCACTCGCTTTTATAACATACACGTAAATGGGTATTAATTCCTTAAATGTTTTTTGTAGATACGTGACTACTAGTAACTTTATTGACCTTGGAATCCCCACTTTTTCTGTTCCAAAAAAACTTGGAAACGGACGCCTACAGATATTTGGAAAAACCTTTCAGCTAATTTGCGTCGGATAAGCTTTTCCCATGCAAATCGGCTTACGTTGAGCCAACGAAACAATCGTTTCAATATAAAACAATTCACTAAATAAACAAATAAAGTTCAGTCGGAATTGTAATCGCTCATATTGAGAACAACAGATCAAATGGATTGGCTTTAGCTGGGCTACGGTTTAGTGATGTGATAAGGGAAGCAATGTGTTAGTATCGATAGACTGTATCGATGTATTTATGATACAACAGTCTTCTGAACAAAGGTTAAGTCGTGCTTGCCTAGTTTGGTCTGGTCTGTGGATGGGTGACAGCCCATTACATACCGAGTTTCCTCCGTGCCTCGGAAAGCACGTTAAGCCGTTGGTCCCGGCTGTCATTTGTAGATCTTTGACAGTCGTTAGGTAGTCAGTGGCCCAAAAAAACAAGTCTGACAACCAGTCTTACTAAGGGGTATCGTATTACCCAGTACTAACTGGGTTGTGGAGGTCTGGATAGGCAGTCGCTCCATGTAAAATAATGGTATTCAGCTGCATTCGGTTAGACTGGAAGCCGGTCGGCTTCCAGTCTAACCGATTGCAGCTAGCCAATATAGTTGGGAAAAGGCTAGGCAGATGATGAGTCTTCTGAACAAAGTGCTGGAGTGGACACAACGGACGGGACGGAGAATGTGGGTAGACAACCGACTAGGTGGACAGACGATCTCATTAAAGTGGCCGGAAGAAACTGGACAGCCATGACACAAAACCGACAAAAGTGGAGAGATTTGGAAGAGAACTACACTCGGCATTGAATGGACAAAGGTTGAAGAAGAAGAAGTCTTCTGAGCATTGTTTAGGACATCTAATGGGCACCTGTGCGAAGAAGAAGATTGATTTTTACACGGGTTTTTTTGTTACTCTTACAGATACTAATGAGATCAGAAAATGCCTCTAGTTAATAGAATATTCCGCCGTGCAGTCATGTAAAAATAAACATAGTTTTTTTAAAAGCGGTTCCCGTACAATTTACAAGAAACGATGGATGGATTGTGTAAAGAATGATATAGCACGAAAGGAGGTGTCTGATGAAATGACGAGTTATAAAGAACCATGGAAGAAGAAGACATGCTGCGCTGACCCCAAATGAATTGGGATAAGGGCAAGAGAATGATGATGTTCCCGTACAATTTTCAAGAAACTATAACTCGGAAACTACCGAGAATTACGGATCATACATCAAGTATTTTCGAATACCCCTGCGCATGAGGCATCAATTTTTGTTATGACGCCCTCTTTGGCCACCGAGTATATGTACATCATTCATCATCATTTCAGGCGAAAGACGTCCCCGCCCCCAAGTGTCGCGACATTGACCGGTCCCGTGCGTCTCGCATCCAGCGGATCCCTGCAACCTTTACGAGTTCATCGGTCCACCTAGTGGGAGGCCTTCCAACGCAGCGTCTTCCGGTTCGCGGTCGCCACTCCAGAACTTTTCGGCCCCATCGGCCATCCGTTCTGCGAGCAATGTGTCCTGCCCACTGCCACTTAAGTTTGGCTATTCTTCGGGCTACGTCGGTAACCTTGGTTCTCTTGTGGGTCTCCTCATTTCTGATTTGATCACGCAAGGAAACTCCGAGCATAGCCCTCTCCATTGCCCTTTGTGTGACTTTTAGCCTTCTGATGAGGTCCATTGTGAGCGACCACGTTTCGGTTCCGTATGTAATCACTGGCAACACACACTGGTCATAGACTTTCGTCTTGAGACACTGAGTATATGTACACGTAAACCTAATTAAATATTTTGTATCGATACCTCTCCCACCACTAGCGTCATGTGATCGTTCTACGGCCCGACTACAATTTGTCTTCGTTGACAAATATTTAAATGTTCACCGATAGCTATCGATCACCGGCCCCAGAGATATCGAGATATCGGCAGAGCTGGAAAAAAAATAAACGGGCTAAGTATAGTGCGAGTCGGATTCGCGTAAGGGTTCTGTAGTTTTTACCTACCACCAAAATGTATACAGTTGTTTTGTTTTAATTATTTTTTGTTAGGTATGCAATTACTTCACAAACAGTGTTTGATGAAAAATAAAGTGGTTTTCAAGCAAGCATACACAGGAAACGTTGTTTTTGTTTGTGGTTTCTTGTTTGCTTGAGTTTTAAATTTCAAACATTTTGTTTTCTTATTCGTCATGCTAAAGTAGTGTATCATCATCATTTTAGCCGAAAAACGTCCACTGCTGGACATAGGCCTTCCCCAAGTGTCGCCACATTGACCGGTCCCGTGCGTCTCGCATCCAGCGGATCCCCGCAACCTTCACCGGTCCATCGGTTCACCTAGTGGGAGGCCTTCCAACTCAACGTCTTCCGGTTCCCGGTCGCCACTCCAGAACAGAAGTAAGGTATACTGTGAACCATTGTCTCTAATTATAAAATTATTGAACCCTGTTATAGACCAACAGACGGCCAAGACCAAAATGTTTATTGTTACCAGTGTCACTCTCTAACGTACTAAAATACTTATTACTCACATTTATACGAGCCGTGTCCAGAAGTACCGCTTTCTGAATCAAGCCCTTGATCCAGCTGCCTAACGAGAGCCTCCTCAGGTATTGGTCGAGGCTCTTGGCAATTAAGCAATTATTAATTTCTTTATTATCAAAACTCGTAAATACACATTTCATTATTTACTCGTTATCTATTTATTTGTATTATATATTTATTTAGGTATAAATATGTTTGAAACTGTTGTTCCATCACTCACCCCCCAAAGGTTCATTGGAAGACCAGCGTCACACAGCATCACCTGTCTGGCATGAATGCTTAAATGGACCTTTTTGGCGCAGCCGTGAGGCACACAGCACATGTACCTATTTTCTCATTTTGTTCTTTTTATTTTTTTTTTTAAATTGTTGTTTTATTTCTTATTTTGTATCTTTTTTTTTATTATGTGTGCTTTATGAACTGACGTCAAATAAACTTTATTCTTTCTTTCAAATCTTACGCCCTCGTATTATGGGTAAAGATTTACGGAATCCTAAAAAATGAAATATTCTCTCTACTGCCAAGGGAGAGACGACTTAAAAAATGTAAAAACTTTCGGATTTTTTAGGGTTAGAATAATTTATTACAAAGTATTGAATTGTGATATTTCGGGAACGTTCTATAAATATATCAAAAGTGAAGGTATTGGAATCTAAAAATATTTGCATTATTAATGGTCATCGATTATTTATAGTTGAAGATCTAGTGGCATAATAGATTTTTCAAGAAGATATGTGAAACCGCGCTTGGCAATGTTGGTCTGTGGATGGGTGACCACATATTTTTAGACTAACACTTTTTTTTTATTTACGGATTGGAAATCATCAAATGACCCCCCCCACTCTGGGCGGAGCGGAAGGGAGAGTGTCAGACTTGTACTGACTAAAACCCATCCATGTTCCTTCTTTGCCCTTTGTGTTCCAGGGCCACGGTATATCTTTCGAACAGTCCCGCAGCCCCGGCAGGCATCGGCCCTTGCAGACCCCTACATCGTTGCTGACATCTCTTTGAGGCGCGCGTGGAACACGAACGCCTCGTCGACACGGGCTGTCGTCATAAGACGGCCGGACGGCGAGCTAGCCCATAGCTCGCCTTCCACAGCCCCGCGCTGACTAACACCTCATTTTGAGTCTGGTCAAAACCAACATACATATATAAACTCACGCCTTTTTTTCATGGGGATAGGCAGAAACCACAGAACGCCACCTGCTACGATCCTTACATACTTCTTTTGCCTCGTCCACGTTCATACATCTGGTCATACTCACACGCCGGTAACGAGTACTACACACATGACCTTTCAGAACAGCCTCACCAATAAGATCAGTGTATGTCCTTCTAGGGCGACCCCTCCCGGCGTTCCCCCCACTCATATCTGCCTCTCATAAATACATTTTGTTAGTCGTCCTTCACTCAAAAACAAATCTTAAGTAATATGCAGTAATGTTGCCTTTGTCTTTTTATCACCTCTTTTGCTTCGAATCTTTAAAAAAAAACCCTCCCGATCAAAAACAAGCTCAACAGCCTATCGCCAACACCCATCTTATTAGATCTCAGTTAAAAACTCGACACGAACATGAATTCCTACCGCAGGGCGACATCTTTTCATAAGGACCACAATTCGGCTCTGAGGGTCCAAATAACGTACGTATAAAACGTAAGGGCCCGTCTATACGGGGTCCCGGGGGTCCCTGACAACATTAATGTTTGGGGTGGCCATGGTGTTTTGTCGTTCGAGACTACGCAGGAAAATATGGCAGAAAGAGAATCTTTGCCTAAAGTGCAGGCCACACCGCAGCTAGCGAGCGAGCGAGCGAGCCGGGCGAGCCTCTTTTCATATTTCGTTTCGGCTCTTTCGGTAGTTCGCGGTGTGAACTAAAGTTTGAAAAGAGGACGATGCTTCGACCGGCTCGCTCGCTAGCTGGCCATGTAGCAAGGTGGTTGAGTGGCTAACTAGGGCAGAACGTACCTTTACTGGGTAGGTATAATTATTGAGCTAAATAAAGGATTTCAATAGACCCCGAAAGGCACTTGTTCTCCCCGTCTTTGCGATATTTATTTTGTTTTAGACCATACCTTCTAGTTACGGAGATATTGGGGGTCAAAGTTCCAACTTTTTCACAAGGTTTTTTTTAATACATGTTTCCACGACTCCCGTACTATTCAATCCATCCATCAGCAAAATGCTTTGAATGCGTTCCATCGAGTTCTACCGTAACGCCTGATTTTTGACCCCAAAAAAAAATCGTTTCACAGCAATAATTTTAGCGTAGGGTTACTTAGTTTGATGTACAGAATGCTTGGTTGACGGCTATGTGAAGGGTCAGGTTACACCCTGTATGTAATTTAAATAGCTCTTAATTCTTTTTGAAATGTCGAAGTTCAATGGGTCGTTTAAGTTTGTGTCAACTTAGACGGTGTGTAAAAGTTGCCGTGTTTATTGAGTTTTAATTTTGTGAAAATCTAATGCACATTATAAATAAATTGCTTAATTCTTTGCAATAGTGGATCTCGCCAGCACCTAGCAATTTTCAGCAATATAAATTTTATAGAAATTGCCGAGATTTTGATGATTGTTTAGAAGTTGCACACCACCAGCATCTGCAACTGTTTTTTAAGCATTTCATAATCAAAATAAACAGTGTAACAATGCTGTAAGAATTTATCTTTACTCAGCTCAAGTTTTAACTTCAGTTGCATCCATTAGTGCAACAGGAAACAGCTCTTGTGACCACTCAATAAGTCAGAAACTTTTGAGTTCAAACTACTTCATTGAGTTTTGAATACTGTCCTAGAGTTTGGTTTCTGAGCCAAGGTCAGTGATTTACTTTAACACTGCTGTGAACACGACCAGAAATGGCGGCGAATTTTGTATCTACTTTGCCAGTTGCAACGCGTCTTGAAAAAGTTTTCTAAACACTCTCGTTCATATTTTGATTATTTTGATTGTTTGTTTTTTGATTTAAGTTCTCTTTTGATGCCAATCTGAAATCACTGACAAAGCACAGCTTAAACCGTTTCATGCCAATGGGAAATGCCTAAATAAAAACGTTTAACTTGATTGACTTCTTCTTGATTGACTACCTCGTTGGTCTACATGAGCATGATTCGATTCCCGGCTCGGGCATAGTGTTATTGGGTTTTTCCATTAGGAATGTCTCAGTAGCAGCCATGGAGTCTGGATTTGTAACCGTTTGATGGCAATAGGCCCGCCACCATTACATGGGACTTAAACATAACTGGTGAAATATGGGTGTATAATGAGTACACCTCTGTCTAACCCTTCAGGGATTACAGGCGTGATGTTATGTAACACGTTTAAGTTCGAGTCTTCCGCGTTGCGGACAGAAAGGTACAATATGTTTTTCAAGCTTCTTTAAAACACAAGACTGTCCTTCAATATCCCAAATGCATGGCCACAATAGTTATGGGCCACAAATCCTAAGATATATCCCGTATCTTATACACCCATCGGTGGATTATAAGACGGGCTTACTTTGCTATATTTCTAACCGATGATCTTCGGAAAACCCTTAATGTTGCGAACGGGATGCAGTTGTTGGAATTATAGATCATTTTACTTTGTTTTCTTCATCATACTTCAAAAGGCCGTTTTATAAATACTTACAAGAACATAATATAACATCACGCCTGTAAATCCCGAAGGGGTAGGCAGAGGTGTTCCTACGAAACCAGGGCCTCATGCTCAGCAGTCGCGATTACGACCGCGATTCTCAGGGCGTTCAAAGTATCTTTGGGTTTATTCATCTGGAATTTCTCAGTAACAGCTACAGTCTGGATTTGTGCCCGTTTGACGGCAATAGGCTCGCCCCCTATTACGTGGGACTTAAACATAACTCTATTATTAATAGGTACTCGAAACGGGATATTTACCATGTTTACTGTTTCTAATGAGTTCCCGATATTTCGGCGCTGTTGCAAGCACCATGATCACGGATAAACTGAAGTTATTGCGGGTGGGTGTTTATGAGCAGACAAATCGGTCTACCCTCTTTCTTGTTCTCTTACTCATAAGAAACAGTAAACATGGTAAATATCCCGTTTCGAGTATTAATAATAAAGTTAGTGACCATGATAGTTTAAAATCTTAAACATAACTGGCGAAATGTGGGTGTAGTATTAGGTAGGGTCTCTGCCTAACGCTTCGGGGATTACAGGCGTGTTGTATTGTTATGTAACATACAAAGGCTTCTATTATGGTAGATAAACTCAAATCTACCATAAAAGAAACCTTTGTCTGCTACGCTAACTCTAAATTCTTCAGAGTTTGATCCTTCTTAAGGATGATTTCCACCAAACGGCTCGCACCGCATTAGATCGGAAAGAATGCGAACGGATGCGGCGACAGCTGTTCGCGTCCGGCATACGATCGGCTCCGTACTGTCGCTTGAGAACGTATCCGTTTCTGCGCCTAGTCAAATAGTTTCATTCCCACCGTGTCGGTTAAATCGCGCGTCGCAGCGTACTTTCGGCTACGATCGCGTGTAGTGAAAGACGCCCGCGGTCAGCGCGGTTTGGTAATATAGACTTTAAATATTGTGTACACCAGTAGCGAAGGGTCAATTTTTGTAAGAGGTAACCTGGAGTACATATCTTTAATGTGATTATATTATTTCTCTATAGAATACTGACTGTGCCATTTTTCAAGGGCAAGCCAATAGGCATCGGTTTGTGTGGTACCTTCGCCACTGGTGTAGACGATTTAATATCGTTTAAAGATTGAAATATCCATTCTGATTCGATGCGATGCGAGCCGTTTGGTGGACATCAGCCTTTATCCTGTCTAAGAATTTTACCTACAAACAATCTTTGTTTCTATAAAGAAGATGATGTGTAATTTTCTACTAAAATTGTTATATTTGCAAAAAGAAATACTGCCTTTGACCTTTCAAGGGCCTTTCTTCACGACTTTATCCTTAACGAAAGTAAATTAAGTGTATACAAAAAAATATTACGTATAACATAGTAACAAGGGCAGGGATCAATCAATCTGGGAGGTTAAGTTGTGTTTGCCTCGGTCAGAATGTAGATGGATAACTGTATAGTAACTAAATAGCCATATACATAGATATATACGAGTACAATAGGTCTTAGTTGTTAACAGAGGCTTTATTTGTGGTGCTACTTACAAAGTGAGTGCTTTGATTTGATTATTTGAAAAATTAAACCCGGAATTCTAAATTAAAAAAATAAATATGTAAAAGTTGGAACTTTGACCCGCAATATCTCCTTAACTAGAAGGTTCCCAGGTATGGACTAGAACAAAAAAATAATCGCCATGACGGGGAAAACAAGGGCCTTTCGGCTTCGTTAAGGGTCCTGTTACACACTGTATTTGATATGGTGATTGATGAAATCATCTGGAAGCTCTAGCCAATCTAATAACAATAACTAATGTTTAAAGCAGTGATAGCCGAGTGGTCTGACGTCGGACTGCCAAGTCATAGGTCTCAAGCTCGAACCCAAGACACGCACGCCCTGATTTTTCAGATTCATGTGCGTATTGTATAATGATCACTAGCTTCGATGAAGGAAAACATCGTAACGAAACCAGTATACCTGAGAGATATTTCTTGACGGCATGTAAACCCAAGTCAGAGGCCCATGGAGGGCATAAAAACTCTGACACCAAGTTACGCACTAACCACATGATAAAGAAGAAGAAGAAGCTAATCTTTCATACCTTGAAAGCCCTTCATCCTTTACATAAATACGATAGGGTTAAGCATCGTTTCAACGGGCCAATAATTAAGAAGCATTCAGAAGATAGTAATTAGTGCACAAACCTACTTAGGAAATTAGGATTTCAGAGCATGAGCTCCTGAATTTGGCCCAAGAGCTACTACAAATTCTTAATACCAGTTAGAGGTCTGAATTTGTCAATCAATCAATCAATCAATCAAAATATTTATTGTGGATCATTGGTAGGTACATAATACAGGTCTTAAATAATTAAATTATGGTCTGCTATGTCCCGCCCATTGGGCATACAATAATTACTTGCACGGAAGTTAAATACATTATATTGTAGCCGGCAATGACCTCAACCTCGGCAATAGTGCACGGGATCTAAACAAAACACACACGATATATTGTATACTATAAACCCCAGCAGACTCTTCTGGGAATACACACAAGAACTTATGATACACCCCCATCACAGCTCGTCAATCCCCCAGATCCACCGACGTATAATAATAACAGTTCTCAACGGAACATGTTACGTGCTAACTGCTAATTGGAACAGGCGGTGGAACTGTTATGGGGAGCTGTTACGGTTGCCCCTCTCTATAGTGAGGCTTTGAGGGCCGTTCAGACCCGTTCCGGCCCGTTCTGGGTTGTTTGTGGCTGAGTTTTAGGAGTGAGAAGAAAAATTTACTGCAGGTTCTAGACAAGTAAGTCGCAATCGCTTTCGAAGTGTATTTCTAAAACGACCTTTGAAATGATTGACATAAGCTTTTCGGTCGCATAATGTGCTTTCGCGCAAGAATTCGCCGCTAGAGGCGCTCGTGTAGAGTAAGGTCTTCAGAAATGTCAGATGTCATAGTGTTCGCGCGTTGTGTACTTTTTTATCACGTACTTTTACTAATATTAAAGATTGCGGTCAAGATTGAGCCATTCCTGATTAATTATGACTTGAAGATTTTAAGCAAGTTAGGGTCTAATTTGTTAGTACTTGGAGGAAGAATGATTTTTAATTGTTTCATGCTTGCTAATATTTGGGACAATATTGTAAATGTGTATCTGAAGTTTAGACTATGTTGTTATCTATCTATACATATAAAATTCAAAGTCCTGACTGACTGACTGACTTATATATCAACGCACAGCCCAAACCGCTGGTCCTAGAGACATGAAATTTGGACAGTGTACTCTTTGTGACGAGTAAGTATCCACTAAGAAAGGGTTTTTTGAAATTCTACCCCTAAGAGGGTGAAATGGGGTGTTCAATTTTATGTGGAACTTTTTATTCTCGGAGTTGATTGACTTGAAAATATGTATACATACTCTTTAGTTAAAATTATGAGATACGTGTATCACAGTTTTTCCAAAATCATCCCCAAATTTAAAATTTTATGTCCTGTCTGGCTGACTGATATATCAACGCACAGCCCAAACCGCTGGTCCGAGAGACATGAAATTTGGACGGTGTATTCTTTGTGAGGAGTAAATATCCACTAAGAAAGGGTTTTTTGAAATTCCACCCCTAAGAGGGTGAAATGGGGTGTTGAATTTTATGTGGAACTTTTTATTCTCGGAGTCGATTGACTTGAAAATATGTATACATACTCTTTAGTTAAAATTATGAGATACGTGTATCACAGTTTTTCCAAAATCATCCCCAAATTTAAAATTTAATGTCCTGTCTGGCTGACTGATATATTAATGCACAGCCCAAACCGCTGGTCCGAGAGAAATGAAATTTAGACGGTGTATTCTTTGTGAAGAGTAGATATCCACTAAGAAAGGGTTTTTTGAAATTCTACCCCTAAGAGGGTAAAATGGGGTGTTGAATTTTCTGTGAAACTTAATATTCGCTGGGTCGATTGATTCGAAAATTGATGTTCACACTCTTCAATTAAAATTATAAGACATGTGTATCAGTTCTTCCAAAATCATCCCAAATCCAAACCAATCATCATAAATAGGGCTTCGAAGCTCACGTAGAAGGGCGCATGCCGCGCAGCGTTGCGTGGGGCGTGCGGGGCGCGGGAGTATTTACCTATAACTAAGTAGGTAGGATTTTTCTGAGGTAGACGTGTCTGTGAATATGGTTTATTCCACCGATTTTCACGTTGGCTCGCGATACGGGACATTGATATTAAATATTATGTCAAAGTATTATGTCTATAAATAGATTCCTAATAAATCATTTGATTGGTGTCCCGGTGTATAATTGATATTACTATGAACAAATATTTGCAATAGCAAGTACACGTAAATCTATGTATGTACTGTACATACATAGATTACTTATTATCCCAGAAGTAAGATTCCGTGGGCAATTCCCGAACTTCACGCGGGCGAAGCCGCGGGCAGAAGCTAGTACGTAATAAAATAAACGTTTTATGAATTTATTGGTACTTTAAAGTATAAAATAGAATCAATGACAGGACCTCACTCGCCAGTGGCGCCATCTGGTGAGCTCAAAAACGATAAGTCTCAGGTACATTTCCATTGTCGTTCTGGCGGATAGACTAGCATTGTGTCTATCTTGTAGTAAGTAGTCTGTTGTCTTGACCTGTGTTTTAAGACATACAAATTGTCAAAAGAAAGTAATGTGACAGTGGAAGATCAGGCTTTCAGAAAACCAGGGCGTTTCTTTGTATTTTCAGTATATCTGTATCAGTAGCTCTGCTGAAGACACAATTTTTATATGGAAATGGAAACGGAAAATCCCTAGCATTCAGAAAAAATTGTAGTTCTTACTAATGGAAGTGTTTTATGATCAATTTCGTTGCGGGATCTAAAACAGTTGAATGTTTTCTCCAGGATTCGTCCAGCTTCATTGCCGCGCCACTTTTGATATGGTCTTTCAAGAGTTGCTGTGTTTGGCAAAAGAGTGGCGGGGTAGCCCAATAAAAAATGTTGAAGCGACGAAGCACGAGTCCTGCAAAAAAACCCGCCCAGTCAAGTGCGAGTCAAATTCGTGCACGAAGGGTTCCGTACCATCCGTACATCCGAGGCAACAGAAATACAAATTCTGTGTAAATTTCAACTGTCTGCCTATTACAGATCATGAGATACAGCCCGCTGACAGACAGACGGACGGACAATAGAGGCTTAGTAATAGGGGTCCCGTTGGTTACCCTTCGGATACGGAACCTTAGAAATGAACACTCAAAAATATTAACAACAAAACAATCTCTTAGCAATTAACAGATATAAGCTGTCAGCTCGTTTGTTAGCCGCCATCTCATAAATCATGGCTGGAACCAACATGGCGGAGATTAAGCGGCCGACCAAGTTTTAATCTCCGCAAACGAGATTACGTGACTATGAAACAACTTACAAATACTGATGGAGGCTTATTAAGATGTATTCGCTTTTCTTCAAATTTCCCTTAAGGACCCGCCGCCATTTTTTGCGGATAAAATTTAATGATACCGCGGTAAACAAGTTATGCGGCTTTTATGTGGTGGTGAGTGTTTCTGAATTTAGAATAGAATTAACTCTGACTTTCAAAATATGTACAAGTACAAGCATTTTTTCTCATTTAATTTAAAACAGAATATTTACATTATTTACAGACAACAAATCTATTATAGTAATAAAAATATGTACAAGTATCAAGAGTTAAAGTATCTATCAAGTATCAAAAGTAGCAATTTTTTGTTTTTTTACACCCTGTAACCAAGGCGTTAAAAAAAGAAGGAAATGCATTATTTAACCTATAATTTTCCCACTGCTGCACTGATGCGGCACAGGCACCGAGTGGGCCGTCAAATGTCTTCGATTTTTTGGTTCTAGGACTTGCCAGTTTCTTCAAAACGTTTTCTTTCAGCGATAATTTAGAAAACATCGTGAGAAAACCAGCATGCCTTAAAGATATTTCTCGACATGGCATGTAAAGCCAAGCCAGAGGCCCATGGACGGCATAAAAACTCTGACACCAGGTTAGGCACTAACCACATGATAAAGAAAGAAAGCGATAAATTACCCCAAGTAATGTGCTGGTACGCACAAAATGATTTCCAGTGTGTGTTGGTGTTCCCAAGACAACATCTATCGACTTAACGCAGGTAAAGTTTAAGTTTCAGATAAATAACCAATTTGCCACACTTTACAATCTTTTAATGAAAGTAAACAAACACAGTCGGGCACGCCGCAATCGCGGCGGTAAGACCCCTCTTTGAGGAGTGGCTGGATAGGCGTCACGGCGTTCTGACCTACCGCATGACGCAGGTCCTCACCGGACACGGAAGCTTCGGGAGGTACCTGTGTCTGATGGGGAAGGAGGAAACGCCTGGGTGTCACCACTGCGAGGACCGCCCGGAGGACACGGTGGAGCATACGGTGCAGGACTGCCCCGCTTGGGCAGAGCACCGCCGTGTCCTCACGGCGGCGATAGGCGGAGACCTCTCGCGCCCGGCATTGGTCGAGGCCATGCTGCGGGGCGAGACGGAGTGGGAAGCGGTCGCCTCCTTCTGCGAAGTAGTCATGCTCGCGAAGGAGGAGGCGGGCAGCGTGAGGGAGAGGACAGCGTCCTCCTTCCACCCCAGCCGCAGTGGTAGACGCCCACGGCGCCGGACGTCGGCAGACGATCTCCGGCCACCGTAGGCGCGGGCTTGCGGGCGGCGAGTAATGGGCGACTCGCTGTCCGACCATGGACCATGTCCGGGTCGCGGGACTTTTTTTTTTTTTTTTTATTTTTTTTTTTATTTTTTTTTTTTTAGAACGTTGCCCCACACTAGGAATTTCTAGGAAAACATCAAGTTGAAAACCCGTTGTGTTGTTTGGAAAAACAACGTGATTACACAGACACACACGAAAAAGCCTTTATTTCATAACATTTAAAAGATTAACCAATTCTTTATTGAGCTAGATTCGATCTCCAGGTCATGCAGTGCTACCTTAAAACTAGGCCACCTGCAGCTATACCCCACAATTTCTTCAATGGTGTTCTGACATGTCCGCTTTGAGCTAGGAGTTTTTCGGCCTAAGTTGGGTATGCTAGCCACTTGAGAGCACATGACAGAGTAGCACACCAAAGCTCTCGACACCCTCCCTAGAAAGCCATCGAATGCAGTCGCTGTGGCCGAAATCGGCTAGATGGCACCACCATCATCATCATCATCATGCAGTGTTATTGGGTTTTTCCATAACATTGGAATTTCTTAATAGCAGTGAATAAACATAACTGGCGAAATGAGGGTAAAGCTACTTATACCTCTACTTAACCCTTCAGAATCACAAGCGTGATGTTATCCTACAAGTTATGAAAACGGACTCTAAGCAACCATTTACCAACGTCAACATTCTCTTGCCCTTATCCCAATGTATTTGGGATCGGCGCAGCATGTCTTCTTCTTCCATACTTCTCTATTACTCGTCATCTCGGCAGTCACCTCATTTCTAGCCAAATGGAAAAGAAACAGAAACAAACCAAGTATACCTTTTAATTTCTCAGCTAACACGTATGACAGTGTCACAAAAGGCGGGTTACACAATGGATTTCATAAATCGCGGCTGGCTGCTGACGTAAGCAGCGCGTGGGTCGCAGGTGTGGGTCCCGACTAATACTTTACCTGTGCATTTGATACAATTTTATGGGAAATCTCGGTAGCCGTATTATTTTATGGGATGTTCGATGGTATGGTTGGCGAGTCGTGTAGATTATTTTTGTGAGCAAGAGTCCTTTAAATCTTCGTCAATGATGCATAGACATTATACTGCGGAAGCACTTGGTGGCAGGCATATAACAAAGCTAGTGATTTAAAGTCAGTTAAAAATGAGTTCTGCTTATCTTCAATTTTTAACCAAATAAAATAAACTTAACACATCTTTTTTTTTCCTGCTCTATTTCCGAGAGGGTGACCGGCAGTCCCAGGGTGGTGTTGGGTTTATCGTCCACAAGTCCCTCGTGAATAACGTGGTGAAGATCGAGAGTGTGTCGACCAGGGTGGCGTACCTTATACTCAGAATATCCTCAAGATATTCGCTGAAGGTCATACAGGTGTACGCCCCGACCTCGGCACACCCCGACGACGAAGTGGAGACCATGTATGAGGATATTTCTAAAGCCCTGCATGGTTTCAAAACTCACTTCACCGTTGTCATGGGGGACTTCAACGCAAAACTGGGCAAACGAGACGGGGATGAGCTGCAGGTGGGGCAATTTGGGGTTGGACGTCGGAACCACCGGGGTCACCAACTGGCTAGTTTTATGGAGAAGGAGGGCCTCTATATGATGAACTCCTTCTTCAGAAAGCGTGAGCACAGAAAGTGGACCTGGCAGAGTCCCGATGGTGCAACTAAAAATGAGATTGACTTCATCATGTCAACCAAGAAGCAAATGTTCAATGATGTCTCTATGATCAATTCGGTGAAAACCGGGAGCGATCACCGCATGGTAAGAGGCACATTGAACATCAATATAAAGCTTGAAAGGTCTCGACTGATGAAGTCTACGCTCCGTCCAGCACAAATCCAGATCCAAAACCCCGAGAGCTTTCAGCTTGAACTCCAGAATCGTTTCGAGTACCTAGGAAGCTCAGTGGACGAATGCAACGATGGGTTCGTGGAAACTGTCCATACGACTGGGTCTAAGTTCTTCAAGACACGTCGTGCACAGAAGAACAAAAAACTCTCTGATCATACTCTCGAGCTCATGAAGGAGCGGCGCGAGATGGTCCTGCAGTCTTCAGACGAGGCGTGGAAATACCGGCAGCTCAATAGACGGATCTCTAAATCCTTGAAACGCGACCTCCGCCGCTTTAATACCGAGCGTATTAAAGACGCTATTGAGCGGAACAAAGGCTCCAAGGTATTTTCAAGAGATCTGGCTATTGGGCAGAGCCAGCTCATGAAACTGAAGACCGACGATGGCAGGATCGTATCCGCCAAACCGGAGCTGCTGAGGGAGATCGAGAGTTTTTATGGGCAGTTGTACACTTCAACTAGCAAACCCGTTGCAAATCTAGCTAACGACCCAAGAGCTAGACTGACCCGACACTATACCGAAGACATTCCTGATGTCAGCCTGTACGAGATTAGGATGGCTCTGAAACAGCTTAAAAACAACAAGGCACCGGGTGATGACGGAATTACGGCCGAACTCCTGAAGGCAGGTGGAAAACCGGTACTTAAGGCCCTTCAGAAGCTGTTTAATTCCGTCATACTCGAGGGGAAAACGCCGCAGGCATGGTGCAGGGGTGTGGTGGTACTCTTCTTCAAAAAGGGCGACAATGCCCGGCTGAAGAACTATAGGCCCATCTCACTTCTAAGCCATGTCTACAAGCTGTTTTCAAGAGTCATCACGAATCGTCTTGCGCGCAGGTTTGACGATTTTCAGCCTCCCGAACAAGCCGGATTCCGAAAAGGCTTTAGCACCGTAGACCACATACATACGCTGCGCCAGGTTATACAGAAGACCGAAGAGTATAACCTGCCTCTCTGCTTGGCGTTTGTGAACTACGAGAAAGCCTTCGATTCGATCGAGACTTGGGCTGTACTGCAGTCTCTCCAACGGTGCCAAATCGACTATCGGTACATCGAGGTGCTGAAGAGTTTGTACAAAAACGCCACCATGTCAGTCCGACTTCAGGACCAGACCTCGGAACCTATCCTTCTGCAGCGAGGTGTGAGACAGGGAGACGTCATATCTCCGAAACTGTTCACCGCTGCACTGGAGGATGTCTTCAAGGTTCTGGACTGGAGAGGGCTAGGCATCAACGTCAATGGCGAGTACATCTCTCACCTTCGGTTTGCCGACGATATAGTGGTCATGGCTGAGACCATGGAGGACCTCATTACAATGCTCGATGACCTCAGTAGAGCTTCCGAAAGAGTAGGTCTTAAAATGAACATGGATAAAACCAAAGTCATGTTGAATGCCCATGTAACACCCACTCCTATCAAGATCGGAGACTCTACACTCGAAGTTGTAGATGATTATGTCTACCTGGGACAAACGGTCCAGTTAGGTAGGTCCAACTTCGAGAAAGAGGTCAATCGTCGAATCCGACTCGGCTGGGCAGCGTTCGGGAAGTTGCGTGGTATCTTCTCGTCCAACTTACCGCAGTGTCTCAAGACGAAAGTCTATGACCAGTGTGTATTGCCAGTGATTACATACGGGACCGAAACGTGGTCGCTCACAATGGGCCTCATCAGAAGGCTTAAAGTCACCCAAAGGGCAATGGAGAGGGCTATGCTCGGGGTTTCCTTGCGTGATCAAATCAGAAATGAGGAGATCCGCAAGAGAACCAAGGTTACCGACGTAGCCCGAAGAATAGCCAAACTTAAGTGGCAGTGGGCAGGGCACATTGCTCGCGGAACGGATGGCCGATGGGGCCGAAAAGTTCTGGAGTGGCGACCGCGAACCGGAAGACGCTGCGTTGGAAGGCCTCCCACTAGGTGGGCCGATGACCTTGTAAAGGTTGCAGGGATCCGCTGGATGCGAGACGCACGGGACCGGTCAATGTGGCGACGCTTGGGGGAGGCCTATGTCCAGCAGTGGACGTCTTTCGGCTGAAATGATGATGATGATGATGATCTTTTTTTTTAATAGACCTCATATAATTATGATTAAGAAACGATGGATGGATTGTGTGAGGAATGATATGAAAGAAAAAGGAGTAAATATGATAGCAATGGTTGACAGAGGCGAATGGAAGAAGAAAACGTATGAATAATCCCTATTTATTCATAATCCCTATTCTTATTTTTAGTATATGCGAAACCTGAATATAGTTTGTTCAGAATAAGTAACTGAATCGATTCCAATAATTTTTAAACCTTGTTATATTTTGTCCCAAAAATATTTAAAAAAAATAACAAGTTGGACACCGAGCGACACTAAGTACCTATCGCAATCATTTAGGTACCTACTGCCAAATTATTATTATCAATAAGCTCAAGACGACGCTGGAGACGCGCACGCGTACGCGCCGCGTGGTAGCCACGTTTTTGTGCGGACAACCAGGTAACAGAACAAGCTTGTAACTCTGTGATTTTTCGTGATACAGTTTTGAAATTTTGGACATAGATTCTTTACCTAAAAATACTAGACACGTATTTCAGGTTTCGTATATAAGAAACTAATGTTGTATACCTACGTTAAATCATTTCGAAGTAACATCTATTGACACTTTAATGCTATTCAGTCCTCTTCAATATTTCAAGTATGCATAAAAATAATATATTTTTATTTGTTCTGGCAATGAATGACCCCTTGTTACAAAGGTTGGCAACCCTACACATTCGGCCTGTCCATAGGTGTAATATTTTTTTATTAATTTCCATATTGAGGGTCGGATGATGTATGTTGCAATTTGGGGATAGAAACAGTATTGAATAAAATACATAATAGGTTGGATCCATACGTTTTTCATTTACAATCATTCTTATTGGCTGGTTGAATAGAAAAATCTTCATAACATAAGGCCTGGAATCCCCGATGGTTTAGACAGAGGTGTACCTAATAGTACACCCACATTTCGCCAGTTATGTTAAAGCTCCATGTAATAAGGGGCGAGCCTATTGCCATCAGCCGGACACCAATCCAGACTCCGTGGCTACTGAGATATTCCTGCGGGAAAAACCCAATAACACTTTGCCCGACCCGGGAATTGAACCCAGCACCTCATGCTTAACAGTCGCGAGTGCAACCGCTAGATCAACGAGGCAGTCTAAAATATTCATCTTTTTGTCAAAAGTGCTGTGTTGGATTCTCAAGGCACGGCGCGCGGCGTAGCGCTAAGAGCTAAAATTCCAATAGTGCTACAATTTTTAGTTATCCATTTAGATTTCGTTTAATGTTAATGGCGGACATAAGTCTCACTAGCTCATTTCATGCTATAGGTACGAAATAAAAAGGACGTTAAAATGACCCAAAGAAATAACTGAATGGCTGAAAATGAGCTATTGTGAATATGAGTCATTAAAGTAAGTTGAAACGAATTCAAAAGTAATAGCAGTTCGATGCGAACTGACCACGGAGAAGTTGCTAAATGGAATGCTTGGGGATGGAGGATACAAAATCATTTTTTTTTCAATGTATGCAGGTTTAGTATTTGGGAGTCCATATAGCTTATATCGACCTTTACCTTACGATAGTGCTTTGTAAACCGCTTGATTCCAAAATAATAAATGGATATGAATGTTAAAGGATGGCGAGGGAGAGGAAGGCCAAAGGCAAAATGTCGGGATTGTGTTAGGGAATGATGTGAAAGAGAAAGGAATATTGATGCCGTGACGTCTGATAGGAGAGAATGGAATGAGAAAACGTGTTGCGTCGACAGCAAATAAAATGGGACAAGGGCAGGAAGACGATGATTTTTCGCGATTGCCATGTCGGTCCCATGGAGAAAGTCATTCACTTTGGTGGTCTGTTCCACTTCCACACCCTAATATGACTAAACTTTTCTGATACACGCTCAGACCAAATAAATAACCAAGACACAACGCTGTCAACAGTGTCGTGAAGCCATGTGTGCATTTGAGCGTAGTTTAGTTGTAGTTTGATGTAAATGTGTGCATGTGAGCGTGTATGCACAGAGCGAGGTATAGTTTTGCGCATGCTTCACTGTATTGTTTGCAGCGGTCTTGTAATGTACATTTGTGTATGTCTTGATTTTTTATTTGGTCGGGAATACACGCTGTATATCGGTCCGTATTAACACTCCATGTTCAATACTCCGTGTTTCCTACGTCAAAGTAACAATACAAAGGGTGACGAAATTTTTCCCCTACATATTAAAATACCCGCTAAATGAATACACAGGTGTTACTCAGTGATTTCAATCAATTTCTAATTAATAAACGAATGTTTTGTGTCTTTTGTTGTCATATTTCTATACAGTGTCTGATTATTATGAAAAGAAAATACAAGGAATTTTTCGCGTAATTATTTTTTCAGTTTCCTGCTTTGTGTTCGAAGAAAGGAGTTAGGAATCAATATTATGTCTAAATATGTGTTGTCATTTATCGATGGTTGATTAAAATATTGAGGTAGGTATTATGAGGTGGTACGGGCACATTTACCGGACTATGTTAAAGCCAAAAAATGGTCATGATTGTTTTGTTTTATTTTTTGCATGGCATCTCACAGGTCAACCTATGAGGCTGGTTTCTATCGGACTATCCTGTGGATGCCTTCAGCCTGGGGCAAAAAAATTATCAACTAAGCAATGGTCATGATTTTAACAGACTGTGTCTTCTTGTGTCATCTTTCTGTCATGTAATGTTCATTTGTTGATGATATGTATGATGATAGTTGAGAAATGAGACTTTGACTCAAGTTATACGAAAATCGATGTTATTTTAATTGAATTTAAAACTATCATAGAAATCTTTAACGTCAATATCTTTGAGACAAATTAAAATAGGAAATTCAAAATTGTTCTTAAATGTCTAGTAACATACAACTCAGCCTGATCGATGATTGATAGTTTTGTTTTTTTTAAGTTTTTGTTTTTTTTTTTAAATCTTGCTTATACCTTTTTAGCTGACGTTTTTGTTATAGTTTGCACAGTAGCAGCGCCAGTGGAGTTCATTTTGATGATTTAATTCAAGAACATTAATTGCGTTATTTACGATGTCGCGCAGACGAATCCATACCAAGACAGATGAATAACAAAAAAATCCTCAACATTATAAAACATCCCACATCAAATAAATATAAGTCACAACCCATCGCATTAAAGCTCGTATTTCCTCCCAACGTAGGAAACGTCTGAAGTCAAAGATAAGACGTTGATAACAAGTCGGTTCGGGATTATGCTCTCAACCGATATCGAGTCGATAACCCTTCACTACAAAGCTTACGGGTCCCTAAAACGAGCGAGAGAGTCTTCCTTTCGATTCCGTTCTTATTTGAGGACTTGCTCATCATATTTTGTATGTTTTTGTGGTGGGATTGAGTTTGATTGTAAGTGTGGAGATTGTTTATGGTTTAAAAGAGTCTTTGCCTGATTGGTTTAGTGGTCGCAAAGCGGCACTGCTAAACATGAGGTTTAGATTCGATTCTTTAAGATTTTAATTGTATTTTTTCTCTTTAAACGTTTAGCTCACATAATAAAAGCAACAATATTGTACCCAGGACTATGTAATATCTGACTTGATTTGTACTGACTACCTGTCACGACTGTCAAAGATCTACATATGACAGCCGCGACCAACGGCGAGGCACAGAATAATCTCGGTATGTAATCTGTGGTCACCTAGGCAAGCGCGGCTATGCAGTGCAAATAAAATGAATTTAAAGTACTTAATCTGTTTTTAAAGTTTATATTATTATCTAAATGCCTCCATTATTTATTTCTAGCGGCGTATAATCGTTACCAACTAAGTGCAACTGTGGTTGTGTGTATAGACGAATGTCGGTGATTACCTGATGTGCCCGTAATCAGCCGATCGATTGGTGTACACCTCCACGGCATGTTGATATTAGTTTACACATTAGAAGGCCAATTCCCGTAATTGAAAATGTTCAAAACCTAGTCGCAATGTCATCTCAGTGACAAATAATGTCAAAAACTAGATAAAAGTTTTAAGTAGATTAGAAGTCGTTTTGGCCGATTGAGATTATGATTAAACTACAGACGTTTTTAAAAATATGGGAATCGCTCCTTAGGCTTACTGAACGTGGATGGGTAATTTGAAACTGCAAAGAGCGTCATTTTTGTGGAAGTAATCTTTTGTGTGTGTTATGATTTTATGAAGCAGTGAATACAAAGTTTCTGGGAATTCATATAAATTAAACACTTTTAGCGTTAGTTTGATAATTGGGTCATGTAAGAAAATGAATGAAATGATAAAAACTAAGATCTTAATCGATCCTGTATACTTAATTTATTAAAAAAAACACAACAACACTGTCAACAAAACAAGCTATATAGCGTGCAACATGTTTATAAATTAATGTTTCACTCTTGCATAACCCAAAAAGGAAAAAACAAAACACTTGGAAACACAACCAAAACCCCTAAAAACCCTCAAAAACCGACTTTAAAACACTCAATACCCCGAGCTATCAATTTCAAACGGCACTAAAAACATTAAAACCCGTGATCCAATTTGTCGTGGCGGTGTACTCTGGCAGGTGTACGGTTGTTCATGGTTTATTTATGCCTTGTCGAGCAGCTATCGATAGTCGGGCTGACCTATCGATGTACATCACTAGCTACGTCGGTCGGTGAAGGTTTTGTATTGTTTGTCTGAATGGGTAGTGATGGGATATGTTTTATTAACGATGTTTTGTTTGTTTTGTGTTTATTTAAGTTAGTCGAACTTTAATAAACACAAAATAAACGTTTCTTTCAGATGATTTGAAGTTTCATTATAAAAAAAACGCTTTTAATACTTTTAAATATTTGCTTTATAATATCTTTTTTTTGCGTAGTGTGGGACTCCCCGCAGCAAGCAGAAGCCATGGATCTTGAAAATCTGACTGGGATAGACTGAATGCAAAAAGTGGATGCGAACAGGGTGTGGGGTGGCGCAGCTTGGCAGTGGCCTAGTCCAGCAATGGAGTGCACGATAGCCTGAAAAGATTGATTGTATTTGCTAATTATTATGTTGAGAAAATCATCGTCTGTAATTAGTAAGAACATTTTTTTAATAAAATCCAATATCACGGAACCTTCGCCCAGGAGTGTGACTGAACAGGCTAGGAGAAAAACCCAACATCAGACCTGATAACTCCGAAGGGTTAGGCAGAAGTGTAACTAATAGTACATCCACATTTCGCCAGTTACGTTTAAGTCCCATGTAATAGGGGCCGAACCTAATGCCATAAACCGGGCACAAATCCAGACACCGTGGCGTGAGAAACATTTTTTTTTTCAATATGAGTATTGTTTTAAGAGGAACAAAATCGCGGGCCTATGGATGGTGAGTTATGGGTTAGCTCGCCGTCCGGCCATCATATGACGACAGGCCGTGTCGACGGCGCGTTCGTGTTCCACGCGCGCCTCAAAGAGATGTCAGCAACCAGGAAGGGGTCTGCAAGGGCCGATGCCTGCCGGGGCTGCGGGACTGTTCGAAAGAGACACCGCGGCCCTGGAACACAAAGAGCAAAGAAGGAACATGGATGGGTTTTAGTCGGTACAAGTCTGACACTCCCTTCCACTCCGCCCAGAGCGGGAGGGGTCATTTGGTGATTTATTTTATCCCATCCTAAAAAAAAGAAGAACACAATAATTATTTCGATTTTGCCCCGAGTGATTTCTTGATTATAATAACATCGCTTTAAGCTTATGGATTATTTCACAGAAAACAAGAAATCTCCTATTTGTTGCTAAGAAACTATTGAAATGTTCACTGAAATATAAATTGAAGATTTTGCCAAAATACTCAAGTAGTAACAAGGAAAATCATTACGTATTTGTTTATTTTCTGTTACTGAAAATGTACTACTGGATAAATAATAAGGTAACACTGACTGATAAGGGAATCGAATCCAGGAATGTACTACCAAGAGTTACGATTACGGGCTCAAGGTTAACTAGATTCTAAATTCAGAATATCTAATTTCACATTATCCTACTTGCATCATGCAAGGTGAGCTTGAGCACTTATGAAACGTCAAAAGTTGGTGCATTGATTCGTATTGACCATGAAGCCTACTCGTTGTCTAGTGGCCACAAGCGCTGCTGCTGAGCATGCGGCCCTGGATTCGATTCCTCGGTCGGACAAAGAGTTATTTAATTTTTCTATGAGGAATTTCTCAACTGCAATAGGCTCGCCTCTATTACGTACAAAACTGGTTAAATGTTGGTGTGCTATGCAAGGTGTATACAGACCCTTCACGAAACCGTCAACCACGCATTTTGTAAATCAAACTAAGTAACTCTACGCAAAATGATTGCTGGGAAACGACTTTTTTTTTGGGTGAAAAGTCACGGCTTACGGTAGGACTCAATGTAACGCACTCATAACATTGTGCTGATGGATGATAAGAATAGTATGGGGGTGCCTCCACCACCCCCATACTATTATTTTATTTAAAGTAAAGTTATAACATTAAAAATTTGTACCCACATGTGACGGTTCCTAAGTTACCCTAGACTGATAAAATTTACATTATTCCGAAATCATGTTACTATTCGTATTAAGGTCTGTTTCTCCCGAACAAAAAAAAAAACGAGTGAAAAAGTTAGAACTTTGACTCTTTAATATCTCCATTAGATTTACCTCTGCCGAATCCTTCGGGAATTACAGGAATGATGATGATGATGATGACCTGCTGATAAGAAATTCCCATGTACATAGCAGTTTCCACCTCAGATTACCAGCAACGCTTACAATTCTAACTACCCCCTAATCACATAACAATAGCATTGATAGGCAATACACACTCCAACATACATAGCCGGTATTAAGCGCAGCTCACCCATACAATTCCTTTGCACATGAGCTGTTCGCGCGAATTCGTGCGCCTAGATCCGATTAGGTGTGTAAACGCCCTAAGCGTTCAGCTGCGTACCTGTGTGTATCTGTCTGCTTGTAAATGGTATTTCAGGTAGTTTCAAGTATGTTGGTTGATTGTCTTTGAGTTGTGGGTTTGTATGGGTTGCAGTGGAATATCACTAAAATATAAGGTTCAATAGGAAGAGGCCATATTAACAATTTTCTTAGAAAGTTTTTTTCTAAATTGAAAAATTTCTTTAAATGAATCTCTATGGTTTATCTTTGTTTTTTTTTTACCCTAATAGCATCCTGAAAACTATAGCGGACAGGTGGGACAGTCCCATAGTGGGGCAATGGATACCTACCTACATGCCACTGTGGCGTATAAGTTATTAATAATTGTTTTGTTTTTATAAGATTTTCAACTATCATGGTCGCTAACATTAACATAACTAGAAACGGGATATTTATCATGTTTACCGACTGATTTGAAAAAAAAAATCATGAAAAAAAAACAACAACACATACACACACAACAACATACAACACACAAACAACATGGTAAATATCCCGTTTCTAGTGTTAATCATAATGTTTTGTTTTTGTTTTTCTGGTAGATGTAACTTGTACTAACACTAGTTTCTAAGTTGTGTGTTGTACTAACCAAATGGACTGTCTGAAATAAAAGAATTGATTTATTTACAGGCAAAAAATCCGTAAAACCCGATAACTTCTAATTTCTACTTACTTTGAGGACTTTTCATACAAAACGTATGCCCAAATAAATCTTATTTGTATATTGTCTAAAGCGAATGTAATGATAAATGCTAAGGTTGTCAAAATTAAGTTAAGATTCATTGCCTTCCCCAATATTTTACATAACACAAGTAGTGGCAGCAACTCAACTGTAAATATCACTGTGCTTTTGACACTAATTTAACGTCACAGGCAAAATAACTGAGAATCTCATATTATTTTCAAGTTTTAAAATAACTAACTTTAATGTCATAAATGAAAATGTGTGATTCTTTCTTCAAAAGGCCATCTCAGACACTAATCTGCATAGTCCTCAAGTGAGTTGACCAAGATTATGTCTGGACCTTAAAAGAGACTATGATCTCCGAGTTTGTTTGTGATGTTTCTTCTCTTCTTTGTTATGCCCGACAGGGCCCACAATGATCCAAAACTAATGTATATATCCTTATGTACCTACCACGTAAGTTCACATTGTGGAATGCAATAAACGTATTGAGTAGTCAGGTACGAAACCACGGTGCCATCTAGTTTAAAAAAAAAATACGTGTAATAGTAAAACACTATTTGCAAAATAAACATCATTTATTATTTATAAAACTTTCCAATTCCATTGCAACTTTTTATCTTTTTAAGAACATAATTATAATGGATATTCATCATCTGCTCAGCCTTTTCCCAACTATGTTAGGGTCGGCTTGCAGCCTAACCGAATGCAGCTGAGTATCAGTATTTTACATGGAGCGACTGCCTATCTGACCTCCACAACCCAGTTAGTACTTGGTAATACGATACCCCTTGGTAAGACTGGTTGTCAGACTTTTGAGCCACTGACTACCTGCAACGACTGTCAAAGACCTACAAATGACAGCCGGGTCCAACGGCTTAACGTGCTTTCCGAGGCACGGCGGAAACTCGGTATGTCATATGTGGTCACCGATCCACGGACCATCCTAGGCAAGCACGGCTTAACCTAAAGATCGATCCGAGTGGATGTTTTTATTTAACCAGTCTTTTTAAGAATATATTTAATTATAATAGATATTCACAAATAAAAAAAATTAAATACCTTACCTTTGATAAAATAAATCGAAGAAAGGTAAGGTAAGCCTAATACTTATTAACAGACTTCAGTAAATTTCCCCAAGCCTTTTTCCAAACACGGTGATTACAAACAACCAGCATTAAATTTCCTATTGAGCCAGACGATAAGATAAATCAGCTGACTGTAATCCTACTCAAGTTGCATGCGGGTTCCGTATGTTAGAACGTTTTCCTGTTTTATGCGGGACTCTGAAAAGTGGAGCACTTCGATTTACATAGCGAGTGGTAAGAACTTGTCCTTATGGAGCGTTTTTACAAAGAAAACGATTCGTGTGAGTAAAACTTTAGGGAGAATTAAAAAAAGGAAAAAATTCATGTCAAACACGACACATTGAAAGTAATAATAAGTCCGCCATATTGGATTTAGAATGACGTCACTTAACTAACCATGCATTGTGGTCCATAGTAAACGTGTATAACTGTTTAAAAATTCAGTTGCAAGATTTGACCAAAAAGCAAACAAATATAAAGAAAAACACAAATTCAAGTGACATTTACCCCACCTAGAAATAACGATAATGCATGGATGTCGTAAGTTCATAATCGTTATTTCAAGAATTGAAAGTGTTGTCTAGGTAAAAATATATTCTATGTCTCAATTGAAATTACATTTAAGAATTAAAAAAAACAGTTACAATAATAATTTATATTCTGTCAGTGTTGCCACAGTGAATATGACTATTCTATAGTAAAATCAAACATTTTTGTAATCAAATTAAGGAAATTACAACACAAAAATACCACCATTAAAGTTAAAAAAAAGCTTGTAAAAAGACTACTGGTACATTTCGAATACGTTTGGAAGTTCGTAAAACTCATTGGTATTATAGATATTCACAATCAGCCACAATCATGACATCATCAGACGGTCTTTTTTTTTACAGACAAACAAAAAAACTCAATCGAATACAAGTCATTGACATTCACAATCGAACTCACAACAATATCTCAGCTTTCCTACACAAACGAAACGACAGCACAAAACGCTCTGTATTCTACACAAAGCTTTTTCCTAAGCTACGTTACCCGCTCCGCTTCGCTCGCTCGGCTCTCTTGGCTCCCGCGGCCCAGGTGCGAACCTCTAACATATTTATTGCTTTTCGTAATCAATGGGCGCTATACATAGAAGTAATTTTTATTTGTTTACTTACAAAGTTCCACTGTATTTCGAAGGGTAAATGTCAGAGTATTTTTGTGAATAGGGTAAGCGTGGGTGGGAGGGCGTTATTTTAAAAGTGGTTGTCATGGAATGGAATCCTTTCAGTGGGATGTGAGTTATTCAAATAGTCGTAGGTTGTAGTAGGCGGCGTTTTAATGTGTCATAGATTCATATTAATTGCAAATCCACAATTTAGTGGTTAAGAGCAGTGATAGCCTAGTAGTGTGACCGACGGCCTGCCAAGTCATAGGTATTATGTTCGGACCCAAGACGCGCTTTCCAATTCTATTTATAATTTGCCCTCTCCGACCACCAGATCGTCAGGAATAACTTAGGCTACTTTTATTTTTGAACTAGGATTAGAGTTCCGTGCACAAAAATTTAAACCCTTGGCTTTGTTAACAAAATCCGATTCAAATAAGGAAGTAATATTTTTATAATAATTTCACTCGAACGAAGGTCGCGGGCAACAGCTAGTTTAAAATAATGTTGATAAAAGGAAACTAGATACACGTGGATTGAATCCTTTTTTACCTGTTATTTTCTGTAACAATACGTTATTTCTCTCTCAACAACAGAATCTCTTCGTAATCCAAATCCAAAATGGCGCTCAAACGGAAAAACGTCAAAATTGTAAATCAACGTTATAAAAGGAAAATTGGAAACCATAATACCTCCACTGAAATAATTCAGACAAGGAATACATGCAATTAAATTAACCAAAAGCCTCAAAGTAAATAAATTAATCTTTTCATCTTATTATGTAGCTTTTTGTATCTATAATGGGTGTAAAAAGACCCTTAACGAAGCCGAAAGGCACTTGTTTTCCCCGTCATAGCGATATTTTTTTTTGTTATGGACCATACCTTGTAACTCTCTAGTTACGGAGATATTGGGGGTCAAACTTCCAACTCCTTTACAAGCTGTTAAGTTTCTAACTTTAGTATCATTAACATTGAAAGCGGGCTATTTACCATCGGGGACTGAAATATGTAGTAGTATATGTAGTGTGTGTAGTAGTGTGTGTGTGTGTGCGGCGTATGTCTGTATGTGATCTGTGTATGTGTGTGTGTGTTTACTTTACTAATACTGTTAATGACCCTTGATCATGTCAGTTTAAAAAAAGTTATAACTTTACTTTAAATACCTCCATGACCGTACTATTCAATGCATCCATCAGCACAATGCATTGAGTCCTAACGTAAACTTGTTGATTTTTCACCCGAAAAAATAAGCAATTTCCCAGGTACATGGAGATTGGCACGTACCCAGTCATGGCTGAATCCAAGCTATAGATGATGATGATGATGATGAAACCCGTACAAAGCAGGGACAGATTACTAGTAAGAAAAGCTGAAACCATTCTCCCCAATTTCATCTAAAGTTTCGCAAAACAACCAGCTAATTTCAGAAGGCGATTAAGCAAGCACTCCAATAAAACACCCTGGAGGCAAGTATCAACGTAAAATGCCCACATTTACAGCACAACAACTCTTGTGTGTGGGGTCCAGCTATTATACAAATTTGCCGGGCAATAAAGAATATTTATGAAGGCACCTTCGCACTGTAATTACCTAAGGTTGTAGACGAACAATTTATATGTAAAGCAGGTAATGTAATACTGCCCTGTTGTATACCTTGTAAATATGGGGTACGATGTATTGATAAGGATAAGATTATTGGTTCGAGTTGGCTAAGTAGAGAGTTAGGTGTTTTGTAAAATATGGTTCTGAGTGTTACGTGATTTATTTGATGGAGTTTCATAGCATCGTGCCTGTAATCCCGGTAGGATTAGGCAGAGGTGTACCTTATAGTACACCTACATTTCGCCAGTTATGTTGAAGTCCCATGTAATATGGGGGCGAGCCTATTGCCATCAACCAGGCACAAATTCAGACTCCGTGGCTGCTACTGAGAAATTCCTAAAGGAAAAACTCAATAACATTTTGCCCGACCTGGGAATCGAACCCAGGACCACTAGACCAACGAGGCAGTGAATGGATGGAAAATTGATGGAGTTTGATGTTGCAAATTGTTTTGTTATGAAAGTAAACTATGGCCTTTGTCAAGAAGTGATCATCTTGCAGCTGATAATAATTTGAATGACTTTAACACACATCGGCTTACGTGGATTGCATCAGTAACTACAATTAAATAATATTAATAATTACTTTTCTTGAGACATAGTGAGCTCCAGAATATTCCGAAGATAAGAGTCTTGTTGAGAAATAATTACGAAGAGAAGTTTAACGTTAGTGGTTCAATATTCCACATGTAACCCAATGATTATTATTTTTAAAACAATACGGTAAGGTTCTACATAGTTTCCACTATTTTTCGGATAACTCCCAAAGGATAGAATTTGCAACACAAAAATGCAGTGTGGCAGCATTTTTTGTGTCCCAAATTGTTACTACACCTTTGGGATCCAGAAACGAATTTATTTTAAACATCGAATGCTGAATTTTTGACCTTGGACCTCGGAATTTTTTAATCACTACTGTTGGCCAATTTCTAGTTTTCATAATCTGCCTAGTCTTTTTCACAACTTAGTTAGGTCAGATAGGCAGTTGCTCCATGTAAAATACTGGCATTCAGCTGCATCGGGTTAGACTGGAAGCCGACCCCAATATAGTTGGGAAAAGGCTAGGCAGATGATGAGTTAGGTTCGGCTTTCAGTCTTATCAGATGCAGCTGAATACTAGTATTTTACATGAAGGGACTACTTATCTGACCTCCGCCATTTACTGGGTGAAAGGACAGTATTTTTTTTTGTGTCCCAAAACTTCTTCACTTCTTCAGCGTCGTCGGTAGTATAAGTTTACAATGCACATCCATGATATGCTGCCGCCCCGATAGGTTCGTAACAAAGAGATTTAAAATATTATACAGAGTTATCAGGAGAAATGTCATAAAAACATGTCTCGGTGACACTTTATAATAAAATGACATTTTGTACATCGAATCAAGTAACTCGACGCAAAAATTATGACTGGGGACTTTTGTTTTTGGTGTGAAAAATCACGTTTTACGTCAGGACTCGAATGCATCAAGCTCAATGCATCGCACTCAAAAAATTGTGGTGATGGGTGCATTGAATAGTATAGGGTCGTGGAGGTATTTAAAGTAAAATTATTAACAAATTGTGTTTAAAAAAAATCTTGTGATAAAGTTGGAACTAAACTCTACTATTAATACTAACAAGATATTAACAGTAAACATGGTAAATATCCCGTTAGTATTAATAGTAATGTTAGTGACCATGATAGTTTAAAATCTTAACTTAACTCTCCAAAACAAAAAAAGGATTGCAATGATGGGGAGAACAAGTGCGTTTCGGCTTCGTTAGGGTATTTTTACACCCATTATTTACCAAGTCTGACTCGTACCGACAGTCGGTTGGTTCTTGCTAGTAAATTACCCTTTTGTAATGCGTTGTCCCTTCTTGTGTGGGTGTATTTAAATGTCCCTACTTAAAGGTTCGGCCAAACCGACCAGACTGGCCTGCGGACACCGGGACTTTCACAGATAATGTACTGAAGTATCTGTCAAAGCCCTCAGTCCGGTCCGATCGGTTACAGAGTCCGGAGCGCAATTAGTCCGTACCGCAACGAACCGCACCCTAACCAAGCTCAATAATATCATGATATTGAGTACGTATACGGAGTACAGGTGGACGCAATACTCCTAAAATAATCTCATAATCGCTCTTTATAGCACCCACGGGACGGTATCGGGCAAATTCGACGTATTTCGCAATCGAAATAAAGCTTAGGTGCACCAATACCGTTAATTTCATATTATTTATGTTTGTTACTTTAACTATCGGTGCTATAGAAACATTAATGAGTTGCCCAAATGGCCCAGACAGCTGGTAATAGCTTTTTAAGCGTTATTTTTTCCCTCTCTTTTTGCACCTTTGGCCACTCAATGCTTATTGTAGGTATCTTGCAAATGTCTCCATTTTTGGCGGTTTTGTGTCATGGGTATCTTTTTTCTTTCGGCCACTTTAATGAGATCGTCTGTCCACCTTCGGTTCCATCGATTGTCTTCCCACATTCCTCCGTGCTGTCCGTGGTCTCCACTCCAGTACTTTCTACCCCCATCTTCCATCCAGTCTACAGCATATTATGGCCCTCCCGCTTCCTCTTTCTAAGCGTTGCGTATTTCTAAAAACAACTGCAACAGTAGAATTTTATTGACATAAACTTTTCGATAGCTTATGTCAGTTCTGATACTGATACTGTTGGTCTGTGTCATCCCACTGCTGGGCAAAGGCGTCATCTCATGACTTCTAGTTTATTCGATGTTAGTCGTTAACATTTTATCATCTTTTCTATCATTTTTATCGCCGATAGAAAGTAATGTTGTCAGATAATAAAACCTAAACTAATTGTAAAGTTTGTAAATGGTAATTTCTAGAAGTACTGATTCGATTACAAATCATTTCTATTTTAAAGCTACTTTCTAAAAGGAAAAAATAAAGAACAAGCTGCACTCTAGAAAGCTACTCTCTTCGACTAATGCAAGTTAATTTTAGCGCGAAAATTAAGTATGTTAAGACAAAAAAACACACACAGACAGCCCGTCATGTTGTCATCAGACAACATGTCCATTATACAGTGACATCAAAATGTATGTGCCCAGACACTTTGACAGAGCATCTTAGTTCACATTTTTAACCGACTTCAAAAAGGAGGAGGTTATCAATTCGGATGTTTATATATTTTTATGTTTGTTCGGGCATAATTCCGTCATATACACGATTACTTTTACATCGTTCTGGAGCCGAAACACAGTAACTCCAGTCGAGTAATAGTTACTATTGGCATTGTTATTGTTTTTTTAAGACATCAGATAAAGAAGTTAGAAATTTATCACTTTTATTCTGTCATTCGAGTTAAATCTTAGTAGCGCTTTCACTATTTCATTCATAAACGCAAGATAGTACGCGATGCGCTCGTCGATGACGTAGAGCGACACAGCTGTGTAGTGCGCTCGCGGTGGGTCAATGGACGTCGGACGAATAACCAGATGAAAAAGTACCTGCAAGTAGGTATTTCATTTCAGGTACGATTAAGGTTGGTGTAAGTTCATTTACCTCCATCATCTCTCGTCTCCTCGTAAACGAGAGAAATTAATTGACAATTAATTCATCAGTCTCGCATCACGAAATCTCTAATATTCGTACTTATTCAACTACACAACGACGAGTACGTTTGGGAGTTGTTTTTAAGGCATTGAATCGAGTGTTGATCAATCGAGCTAATAGGTACTTAACAAACATACCCAATTACCTACCTACCATGAAATAAAAAATATTAATACAGCTAAAAACAATTTTCTTGCGGCACAATGCTTGTGGCGGCTTTTACAAAGGCAGGCAATTCGAACAGAAAAAGACCTTATTTTTAAGACGTTCGGCAATTCGGTTGTGCATCCTTGTAAAGTCCAGTCGAACACGAGACGAGGTTTCTCAGAATAATTTTTAGTAAACTGCGATTTACCTAGTTTGATAAAATTTCTAAATTTCACCGTTTACGTTTAAGAAATAAAGTCTAAATTCGCTTTTCGTGTTATTATTTGTATACCTATTTATCTATCGCGTTTGTATTTTTATTTATGTTGATGTACCTATCATAAAGAACGCGGCGCCGAACTATTGCTTGATTTAAATTTCGTTTATCTACATAACAGTTCAATAAACGGAAGACGTTGCGTTGGAAGGCCTCCCACTAGGTGGACCGATGACCTGGTGAAGGTTGCAAGGATCCGCTGGATGCGAGTCGCACGGGACCGGTCAATGTGGCGACACTTGGCCTATGTCCAGCAGTGGACGTCTTTTGGCTGAAATGATGATGATGAGTTCAATAACTCAAATTTATCCGTCATACTTTCTACGGGCTTAGGACCGTCGCGTCAGTTATACATTTTACGTATTTAAATACCTACCTACTTACTTACTTGTACACTTTTAATCTCAAGAAAAATAAATGCAGGCGCAGGCGTACCTACTTAAAAATTTGAGCTATTTACAAACATAATCAACGTAGGTATAACTAACTAAGGATATTAGATTTTTCACAATTTATACCTACGAAACCTCAAAATGGAGTCCATTTCGCTCGAAAGGGGTTTATTCCGAAATGGTCCCATTTAAATTTCATATAGATCTGATGATGAGTTTCGGAGATAGAAAACGGAACTCTTCAAATAAATTTTTTGCAAAAAATAAAACCGACTTCAAAAACACAAAAAAGTGTAAAATAACTTTTTCTTCAGAAGTCGCCGGTGACTTTTGTTTGTTTGATTTAATTTTTTTGTCACCGACTTCTTAGTCGGTTTTATCTGTAGGAATCTTCAGTATACTCTTGGTCATAATTTTGTTTCCTAAATCAACTTGGTCATTATCACCTACTAACCTAATTCCCACAAATATGTAGAATCTACGTTTACCGAAGCAAGATAATTAACGGTACCTATTTATGCGTCGCTACGCAGTTTGGCCGGCCGCTCCATGTACTTACCAGTTAATGCGCATAATTGTTTCATTCGCTTGGATCATTCGGATTGGTTTTCAATTACGCTGACAGCTGTATTGAAAGTTTGTGGAGTGTTGTTTTAGTTGATCAGTTTTATGGACTGCCTCGGTCGAGTGGTTGCAAGCGCGACTGCTGAGCAGGTCCTGGATTCGACTCTCGTGTCAGGCAACATGTTATTGGGTTTTTTCATCAGGAATTTCTCAGTCTGTATTTGTGCCCAGTTGATGGCAATAAGCTCGCCCCTTACTACATGGGACTTAAACATAACTGGCGAAATGAGGGTTTACTATTAGGTACACCTCTGCCTAACCCTTCGGGGATTACAGGCGTGATGTTATGTAATGTTCTATTTACTAATAACTACTAATTGCACGGAAAAGTGTTCTGACACGTTATTCGAATGGAAGTGTGTTTGTTTATCTGATCCTCAAATAATTTCGATTTAAGTTTTACACAAACAACGGGAAACCGAATATCGGGAATTCAAAGCAAACAGTAACATGGTAAATATCCTGTTTCTAGTGTTAATGATAATTTGGATTTAGTAAAAAACTCTCTAATCAAAGAAAGAAAGAAAGAAAGAAAGAAAGAAAGAAAGAAAGAAAGAAAGAAAGAAAGAAAGAAAGAAAGAAAGAAAGAAAGAAAGAAAGAAAGAAAGAAAGAAAGAAAGAAAGAAAGAAAGAAAGAAAGAAAGAAAGAAAGAAAGAAAGAAAGAAAGAAAGAAAGAAAGAAAGAAAGAAAGAAAGAAAGAAAGAAAGAAAGAAAGAAAGAAAGAATAAAGTTAATCACTACCGGTCCCGTGCGACGCGCATCCTGCGGATCCCCGCAACCTTCACCAGGTCATCGGACTACCTAGTGGGAGGCCTAACTCGTACGGCGATTTTTTTTTAAAAATCTCTTTTGGTATCTTAATAATACTAAAACGAAACAGATAGCACGTCCTTAATCACAGTTCTAAGTTCTGACCTACCTAACTCTTTTTCTTCGGGTGCCCTAAGTTAGTTACTGAGACCAACTTTGATAACAGGCTGGAAGTTAAAAGAGGTTCATTTATTCAGGAATGGCATGAAGTTTTTTGAGGGCCAATTAAAGATTGTCCATTCGAATTCGAGGTACCGTAGGTCCACTAACACTCATCATTTCTACCTAGCCTTTTCCCAAGTATATTGGGGTCGGCTTTCTGTCTAAACGAATGCAGCTGAATACCAGTATTTTACATGGAGCGACTGCTTATCTGACCTCCACAGCCAGTTAGTAGTGGCTAATACGATACCCCTTGGTAAGACTGGTTGTCAGACTTCTAGGGCCACTGACTACCTGTAACGACCGTCACAGATCGACAAATGAAAGCCAGGACCAACGGCGTAAGTGCTTTGCGGGGCATGGAGGAAACTCGTTATGTAATGGGTGGTCTATCCGCAGACCAGTAAGCGCGGTTGAACCTGAAGATTGATCCGAGCGGCTGTTATTATTTAGCCGCAAGCTCCTAGATCCACTACCATCATCATCATTTCAGCTGAAATACGTCCACTGCTGGACATAGGCCTCCCCCAAGTGTGGCCACATTGACCGGTCCCGTGCGACTCGCATCCAGCGGATCCCTGCAACCTTCACCAGTGGACCTAGTGGGAGGCCTTCCAACGCAACGTCTTCCGGTTCGCGGTCGCCACTCCAGAACTTTTCGGCCCCATCGGCCATCCGTTCTGCGAACAATGTGCCCTGCCCACTACCATTATGGATGATAATTTTGTTATAATTTTTTCTCTCCAGAAAACGTAATATTTCTTGGTATCCTTCCTCCTAACACCCTTACAGTGAGCCTGTCAAAAACAAACGTCAAAATTATTGATTGACATTCCGTCCTTGACGTTTACCGACTTCCGTTTCCCCAGTTAATTCCTTTGCATACGGACCCCGTTTTATAGCGGAACTGAATTCTTCGGAATTGATTTAAATTGACGAAGACTGTAAAACTTTATGTTAGGGCCCTTGAATACAAATGTGGTTTTAATTTTTGTGCGTGGCCATTAAGTGCGATGGTGGTGGAGAATTTGTAGTGTTTTTTTTATTTGATGGTGTTAGCTATATGGTAATAAAGGAGGTGTCGGATGAGATGACAAGTAATAAAGAAGTATGGAAGAAGAAGCCATGTTGGATATGAAAGAAGTTGGTACTTATTTGCATAATTAAGAACACTTTAGGGGCTCTTTATTGGCCTATTTCTCTATGACTTCTACTCGACTCGACATAAACAATGATAGACCGTCATGCTTTAAATATACGTATGTTTTTTGGTTTATTCAGGTCATTTTAACAGCCGCTCGGGTCGGTCTTAAGGTTAGGCCGCGCTTGCATAGGTTGGTCTGTGGATGAGTGACCACCTATTACATACCGAATTTCCTCCGTGCCTCGGAAAGCACGTTATGCCGTTGGTTGCTTTCAGGCCACTGACCTCATGTAACGACTTTCAAAGATCTACAATTGACAGCCGAGGCCAACGGCTTAACGTGCTTTCCGAGGCACGGAGGAGTAGTCTCAGTAAGTTATGGATAAGCCATCCATCCACAAACTGATCTAGACAAACGTTGCTTGACCGTAAAGATCGTTTCTAGAGGCTTTTGTTATTTAGCCATGAGCCTCATCTATAAAGACCATCTTGCATTCAAGTTCTAACACCCGTGTCTATAGACAAGTAAAAGTGATTATTTGAGTAAAAGTAATAACTTAAGATATGATTTTTATTCTGTAGGTAGTTTAGTAATTGCTTAAAGTTAGAACTGTCGAAAGTTAAAAATTTTTGGGTTTGTTTTCTTTGACGGTTCTTACTTCGTTCAAATTCTTGTCTAATGTCTATTGCATAAAAATGGTTGCATAAGTAGTTACTTAAACTCAACTTATTACTTTAACTTGACTATAAAAGGTGTAACAAGACCCTTAACGAAAAGCCGAAAGGCACTTGTTTTTCCCGTTATTGCGATCATTTTTTTGTTCTAGACCATATCTGGGAACCTTCTAGTTACGGAGATATTGGGGGTCAAAGTACCAACTTTTTTTTTTAAATACATGCTTTTAATGTAAGATTTTTACTTTAAACACCTCCACGACCCCCGTACTATTCAATCCATCCATCAGCGCAATTTTTTGAGTGCGTTACATTGAGTCCTACACTTAAACGTGATTTTTCACCCCAAAAAAAAGTCGTTTCCCAGCAATAATTTTTGCATAAAGTTACTTAGTTTGATGTACATAATGCTTGGTTGACGGCTTCGTGAAGGGACTTTTTATAACCTGTAGATATCAGGGTGAGCACTTGTCTTTGACACAAAAGCTTCTAACCCTATATTTATTCAGGTAATCATCCAATTTAGCGGCCGCACCTCAGACTATTTCCGTGGCATTGTATAAAGTAGTAGCTGAAGTTAGTCCTGCCGTGACGAACGACCGCACTTCTGATGCAATTCCAACATCGCCCCCCTATACCTCCCCCCCCTTTCTTACTATTACCCAGTTTGTCCGTGTCCCACCTCAGGTGGGATAGGCGAAGGCTACGCTATGTTTTGTATTTTTTTTGCCATATATTTTGGTGTGACATATTTTCTGTCAAATAAATACCCAGCGTAGAGTGGAATGTTTCATAGCTAAATGGATCTACAGACCACAGTAAAATGTTAAGCAATAATAAGTGTCGTTTTGCTCGCGGCTTCGCCCATTTAAATGGTGGAAATGAAACCAAGGGAACGTGGTACTACCAGGATATTATCGAGTAAAATATAAGCAATCTGTGTACTACGTCATGGTCTATCTATGTGCCTTTAATCCAAAATTATAAGGTACGAAAAGTAACACATAGACAGACGGACTAGATTTTTGTCTCATTTATAATATTAGTATGGATTTCGTCACAATTTCTGCAAGTTTCAAGGAGATTTACCTCGGTGCGCTCGGTGCAATTTGTACTTTGGTGAGTGTGCCCAAGAGCTCCACGAGCTCATTCCACCATCTCCCTTCTTCCATCGGGAGTCCAGACGTACTGGTTATCACCCATACCTTGTCGATGTTCCACACATTCGCACGAAGCGCTTTGCTACATCATTTATTATGTGCACAACACACACACACTATTTAAGTCGCGAGTTAATAGGCTTCTTTTGGGTTAGCTCGTTCCATCGTCGAACTCATCTCTGTTCACCTTTTAGTATAAAAAAACCTCTACCAGTAGCTGAACTAATTCAATATCTTGGTAATTCAAAAGCAAAATCAATGCGGAAAATCACACAAAGGGTGTATACCATGAAATTCTATTTCAGAATCTGCGTCATCGTCCTGGAGACATGAATATGTTCGAGATAGGTGTTATCAAAGAGATGGCTTGTTCTCGGTTGGAAGCTGCAGTTACTGTTGCGAATATTGGTTTGAAATACATTCTCATACCTGTGGTAAATAGTTTCTGTACTGTACCTAGACTTACTTGCGAAATTGGAAGATTATATTGCATTTCTCTTAGAATGCCATTTTTTATCGAAATTCTGGCACAAACTTTACAGGGCAAACTACGGCGTTCCCCCTCGGCGTTAATGTTTTTACATCATTTATAATCAAAATCAGCTGCTCTAAACAAAAGTGCAATACCTACACAAGGTGTTCCACACTTTAAATAACTGATTCTCATTTAATAACCGTCGAAAAATTAAAAACTTAGAATTTATCTTTACTAAACTCTAAACTTTGAGTCAACTAACTTTTAAAAAGATCCTTAATGAAGCTGAAGGCACTTGTTCTCCTTGTCATTTCAATAAATTTTTTTCTGAACCATATCTGTGGGACCTTCTAGTTACGGAGATATTGAATTTCAAAGTTCCAACTTTTTCACTATTTTTTTTTTTAAATACTGGGTTTTTAGTGTTATAACTTTACTTTAAGTAGGTACCTTCATTACCCGTTTACTATTCAATGCCTCGATACGCACAATTTTTTAAGTGAGTCACATTGAATTTTACCGTAAAAAGTGATTTTTCACGTAAAAAAAAAGTGTTTCCCAGCAATAACTTTTGCGTATGGTTACTTAGTTTGATGTACATAATGCTTGATTGACGACATTTACACCTAGTATTAATGAAAGTAACAAAAATTCTATTTGTCCACCTGTCTAAATTAATACCATTAACTTAAATAAACTCCATTATTATTCACCAGACCTAGGTCAGTAAAACGTCGCCTGGTGTTAGCCTAGCTCTTCAGCGAGGGCATCGAGGCTTTCAGGCGCAAATTATACAAATTGAGTTGTACAAAGTCGTCTTCGCGACGCAATAAAATTGTCCCCGTAACGTTTTACACTCTTTTTGCAATGTCGGTTAAATTGAGGACACAACAAAAGGCGGTAGGATGGTGTAATTGGTCTGCGAGTTGAAATAGTTTCTTTGTAGGTGCAAAATAGACACTTTCCTTGTTTGTAAAAGGTATACAAATTGCAATATTTTTATCGACTTTTTGTGTAGTGTGACAACATTGGACCAGGTAGACTAGATGTCAGTTCTTTTTGTTGTTTTTGAATTCCTAGTTACCATGAGCATCTAAATTTTGGAAAACAAATGATCGAAAACAATTAAAGTCGTTTTCTGAAATTCCAAAAATTTGAATTAGGGCTTCTAATAGGTACCTACCCCTGTAGCATGACAAAATGACAGACAGTGCAATGAAATCTGTCATTGTCTCGACACAATCTGTCATTTTGTCGATTCTTCCGTCAAAGAAATCCTTGTTTACGGTGGTCATGCTACGGGGGCTGGTCTACAGTTTGCCGGTAAGGCCTATGTATCGTCCATGATTGATGACGCGACCCAAGCAGCAGTAGCAGTAGCTCGAATGTCTAAGCTCTGATACTTCAATGGAGGTCCGTACATGTTGCGATTTAATAACGCGTCATTGACTATTTTCTGATTGGTTGAGTCGTGTACAGACCATCATTACAATACTGAAACAGTGACATTTTGACTAGGTGTTCATTGGTGATTTCAATTTGTATGACGTTGCCTGCCGCCCCAGGCCATGGCCGTCTTGGCCTAAGAGTAAATACGCACTAATACTTTGGTTGACCATTTGGGTACTACATACTATTTAGTAACGTCATGCACAATACGCCAAAAAGAAAAGATTAAGATGAATATCTAGACATTTATTTTTCATTATTTTTAGCACAAAATCTACTATATCTTTTTAGTAAATAACCCTTAGGCTACACAACATTATTTTTAGTATATGCGAAACCTGAATATAGTTTGTTCAGATTAAGTAACTGAATCGATTCCAATAATTTTTAAACATTGTATTTTGTCCCAAAAATATTTAAAAAAAGGTACAAGTTGGCAACAAGTGACATTAACATATGTACTTAATGTCGCAATAATTTAGGTACCTACTGCCAAATTATTATTATCAATGAGCTCAAGACGAAGCTGGAGGCACGCGCGCGGCGCACTGCGTGGTGACCACGTTTTTATGCGGACAACCAGGTAACAGAAGAACCTTATAACTTTGTGATTTTTTATTATACAGTTTTTGAAATTTTGTACATAGATTCTTTTCATGAAAATACTAGACACGTGTTTCAGGTTTCGCATATACTAAATCTAATGTTGTATACCTACAGCATATTGGATTTACAGCAATATTCTAGCCTTTATTCGATAAGCAAGGGATTTTGGAAAATCAATGACTGTGAAATCTCACATTAAGGTTTATATTAATGTGACATATGTTTTTTTATTATTAGATATTGTTTTTTCGCGTGTGAAATTGGTTATTGTGGTTTCCATTATAAAAATGATCGTTGTAGGGCTTACATTAATATTAAAAGTTTTTAGAGTAAAAGGTTCGTAGAAAAAGGCTATTGTCTAGGCTCTTTCAATCATTTCATTATTTTCTTTTGCAAACTTTTATAATAGTTTGTCAAATTATTATTTACTCAGTATTGTATTGTGTCTATCAGCGAAGATTTAAACACTTAGATTTCACTCAACGAACCAACTAATGTTGCGCAAAAAGTGTCAATACTGAGACGAGTGAACTCAGACATAATGTACATTTTCAGGGTCACATGCGAAACAAAACATAAACGCGACGCAAAAACCCGCTTATCAACCCATTTCAATATTTGCTGTTCAGAAAATTTAAAAGACGACAACCTCCTAGGATGACCTTCACAAAAAAAAAGCTAATCAGAAACTGCGTATCAGCTTCAAATAAACAGACAATTATTAACATAATTTCTTTCATTGCAACATATGTATGACAATAATTTAGTATGAATACAACATAACTACAAGCAAGACAATTTCACACATGACATAAGTGTTCCATTATATCCGACGGTTGAAGCAAACCAATTCAATATCATAGACTGGAAAAAGGAAATTGAAGGTCCTCGGGAGAAGGTGGGGTGGTAGTGACAGCTGGACATCGAAGGAGCATAATCAGCCTGTAATCCTACTATCCTACTTATATTATAGATGCGAGAGTTTGAGAGGATGGATGGATGGATGGATGGATGTTTGTTACTCTTTAACGCAAAAACTACTGAACGAATTTGGATTAAATTTAGCATACAGATATTATAAGCCTGGATTAACACATAGGATAATTTTTAAACACTGTTTTAAGCTTTCACGGTTTACAACTAAACTTATACTGTCACTTACGGGCGCTCAAAATAATGAACAATCACGGAAGATATCCCGTAAGTGACAGTATAAGTTTAGGACAATTATCGAACTCCACGCGGGCGAAGCCACGGGCATAAGCTAGTATTCCCATAAGCATAAGAAGTGATAGTCTAGGGGTGTGACCGTCGGACTGCCAAGTCATAGTTTTCGAGTTCAAATCCAAAATACCTTTGATTTTTCGGATTCATGTGCCTATTGTACAATTATCACTTGCTTCGGTGAAGGAAAATATCGTGAGGAAACCAGCATGCCTGAGAGATATTTCTCGCCGGCATTTTAAGCCAAGTCAGAGGCCCTCGGGCGGCATACAAACTCTGATGCCAGGTTAGGCACTAACCACACGATAAAGAAGCAGATTCCCATCATTAGGACCCAGATCTTCTGTCTGTAAGAGAAAGTGGTAATCCACCACACGAGTCTAATGTCAAAGGAGCCTGTATGTTATTCGGTGAGAAGAAGTGAGCGGCCATCTTGATGGTGAGTGAACCATCTGCAAAATGACAAATCTACGAAAGACTTATGAGACTGTAATTAAACCGACATCCTTCAAACTGAATTATCTTGTAATTATTAACGCCGTGGTAATTTCTTAATTCGTCACAGTTTGTACAAGGAGCAAAAACGTCAAAGAAATCTTTAAAAAACCTACGGGTACAGGATAAAAGAAACCCAGGTCAACCTGTGTGACACATCAAAATTCGTTCAGCCATTAACACTTGAAATGTAACAGATATATACAGGGTTTTTTGGCATTTATAATATTTAAATATGAAAAGGTTAAATGTACTTATGTTGGGTATCATACAAACGCACGTACATACCTACAGGAACACTAAATACCTTATGTGTGTAAAAAAAGAAATGAAAAACAGTCCATCGTTTCGTTTTTGTTTTTCCCCGCTAGCACTGGCACCCCACAAGCAGGCATTTGTTTGTATGAGTACAGAGGAAATGAAACAGCCAAGCTGACCGCCCAATAGCCCGGCCATAGCCTGGCAATAGCCCGGCTTGTACGGCATTTAGCGAATCTACATGAGATTGGAATACTTTCGCCGATTTCATGGACCACGCCGATTCAGTGGGGAAAATATGTTGATAGATTTTTGTTTAGCTCTTATATAAAAGTTGAATTTTATCAAAAAATTCAATACATAACATAACATCACGCCTGTAATCCCCGAAGGGTTAGGCAGAGGTGTACCTTAGAGTACACTCACATTTCGCCAGTTATTTTTTAAGTCCCATGTAATAAGGAGTGAGCGAAAGCCAGACTCTGTGGCTGTTATAGAGAAATTACTAAAGAAAAAATCCCAATAACACTTTGCCCGACCCAAGAATCGAACCCAGGACCTCATGCTCAGCAGTCGCGCTTGCATGTAGATGGCTTGAATGTAGATGCAGACTAAATAAACGATGGATGGACGGTGTGAAGGATGATAATATGGCTAGAAGGGAGGTGCCAGCTGATATGACGAGTAACAGAGAAGTATGGAAGAAGATGACATGCTGCGCCGACCCCAAATAAATTGGGATAAGGGCAGGAGAATGATGGTGAATCTGGTGATGCAAATCCCAGTTATAAGTTCCCTTACCAAAGACCAGCGTCAGACAGCATCACCTGTCTGGCATGAATGCTGAATTGGACCTTTTTGGCGCAGCCGTGTGGCACATAGAATTTCTCATTTTTTTTAATAAAAAAAAAAAATGTTATTTAATTTTTTATTTTGTGTCTTTTTTATTATGTGTGCTTGATGAACTGACGTCAAATAAACTTTATTCTTTCTTTCTTTCCTTACCAACGCGAGCAAAACCACATAACAAAGCTAGTCTTCGTAATTATAGTAGTAAAAAATTGTACTTTCCTCGCTCTACTTAGAGTATATCTTACATTTTATTAAACATTTAATATTATTAAGGAAAACGAAGCCCTGCCAAGGACCCCTCAAGATCTGTCAAGAAGCAATTAGTGAATTATTCTAAAAAATAAACGTACTTTTTTAATAGCATATCTAGGGCTTATTATTCGTGCTACCGAGGAATTACTACTACTTACCAAAATTTATATTACTAGGCTGAAAATTAAATATGAAGTAAGGAGCATTATATAATTTTCTATAGGATTCTTGAAGGCCGGGAGGTAAGGAGGCCCGAGGTTTGAAGGTTTCAATCCTGACAAGTAATACCAATTACTTTTTCAAATTCATAATGTAATTTCTAAGTTTATTAAAGACACCACTTACTGACGGTGAAGAGGAGCTCGTGGCTAAATAATTACAGCCGCTGGGGTCAATCTTAAGGTTAAGCCACGCTTGCCTAGGTTGGCCCGTGGATGGGTGACTACCAATTACATACTGAGTTTCCTCCATGCCTCTGAAAGCACATTGCTGCTGTATGTTTTTTTTTTTGTCGTGGTAAAATCATCAAATGAGTCCTCCCACCCAGGGCAGAGCGGGAGGGACTGTCAGACTTGTACTGACTAAAATCCACGGTGTCCTTTAATAGCCCTTTATGTTCCAGGGTCACAGTAATTCTATGAGTCCCTCGACCATTGCTGCTGTCATTTGTAGATCTTTGATAGTCGTGACAGGTAGTCAGTGGCCCGAAAGTTTGACAACCAGTCTTTCTAAGGGGTATCGTATTACCCAATGCTAACTGGGTTGTGGTGGTCAGATATGCAGTCGCTCCATGTAAAATACTGGTATTTGGAACAAAAAGAAACTACTGAATCGATTTTTATGAAATTTCTATGGGATCAAGCGCATTACTTTCCGATTGGTCGCATAAAAAAGAGTTTTTTAAATCGGTTTATAAATGACGGCGTTAAAATAAAATCTTTATTAACAAGTGTTTGTTTAAACATCAGTGTAGCCCTGGCTCTTGTACTAGGATTTCCTGTATCACAAGAACCTCTCAATTTACAGAAGAATATAAAAAAACGATAGACAAAAAAGTTATGAGGCAACAAACATAAAATTGACAACCTCTTCCTTTTTTGAAGTCGGTTAAAAAAAGGCGATGACGTTATACAGGGTGTTTTTTTAAACGTGGGCAATACGTTAGGGGCGTGTAGTACTCATGAAAATAAACAACTTTTACTACGGGACCGACCATGAAATCGCGAAAAAAATATCAGCTGCTCCTCACATTATTGGTCGCGTAACTCGTAAAAATGTACTGCAACAACAGATTTTTTAAATCATATTTCATAGTTAGCCTAGTTAGCTTAGTTTGAGTACTTCACTCCCTTAAAGTATTGCCCACTTTTAACCAAACACCCTGTATTCTTCATTTCACAGAGTGACATTTGGAGTAACAAACTCACACCAGTAATTCCCCGCAAGCACACTCCACCGTCGACCCCTGAGGTAAACCCTTTAAATAATAAATTTCCCCCACAATTAATGTACCAATAACAACCGCAGGACAGAGTATGTTGCAGCTGTAAACCAACCGAATGACTTTAATTAAGTCATGAAAAAAACCCGGTGACAAGGACGGCAATATACTGCACTACGTATGTGACAAGGACAGCGATATACTGCACGGTATATGGTGCTTTTTTAATTTTAATAAAGTTCAGTGTTCAGTGTTGAAGCGAGGTGATATATTTTTTCGTTGACCGTTTAGTAATTTGACAGTACGGTTGGCGCAGTGGCTGAGCGATTGGTTGCTGCGCTGCGTGTCGCGGGTTCGTATGATCTACATGTAGTTGTTCCGGGTCTGGCTGTTGTTGTATGTGAGTTTAAATGTTTGTGAACGCACCCACGATACAGGAGAAATTCCAAGTGTGGGGCAACGGCTTAAAAAAAAAAGCTGTGATCGTTCTGGTATTTTCTAGAAGGTTAGGTAAGCTTGATGTGAGTCGCAGACAGATGGATCCTGCTTTCTATTCCTTTCGGTGACTTCTATTTACCACAACATCACGCCTGTAATCCCCGAAGGGTGAGGCAGCAGTGTGCATAGTACAACCAAATTTCGCCAGTTTAAGTTTCATGTAATAGGGGACGAGCCTATTGCCTTCAACCGTGCAAAGTTCATGCCACACAGGTCGATCTTCAAAGTTCAGCGGCGCTTGCCAGGGTTGTTCTGTGGATGGGTGATCATCCATTACATCCCAAGTTTCTTCCCTAACTCGGAAAGCATGTCAAGCCGTTGATTTCGGCTGTCATGAGTAGATCTTTGACAGTCGTTACACCAGTCACTGACTACCTAGTCAGTGGCCCGAAAAGTCTGACAACCAGTCTTACCAAGGTGTACCTACAGCATTACCCAGTACTAGCTGGGTTGTGGAGGTTAGACAGGCAGTCGCTCCTTTTAAAGTACTGATATTCAGCTGAATCCGGTTAGACTGGAAGCAGACCCCAGCATGGTTGGGAAAAGGCTACACAGATGATGATCACAGTAGTATACTATTCATGTGTCTAATATGTGTGATAACTCCTAAAATTTCATCACATGACCCCCCCATTCAAGTCCTCCAGCTAAACACAATTACTGCAACTCGTGCGAAGCCGGGCGGGTAGCTATAGTAATTAAATAAACTAGAATCTAAACAAACTACAGTTTTCTTTAACTTAAACTTCAACCAGCAAACCATAGACAAAGAAGGCGAGTTCAACGAGTAAATTACTTATTTTTTACTTCACTTTTTTATTTGTTCAACAAAAGAACACTCGGAAATTTACATAGCGGTAAAGTTCGTTTTTAAAACAACGGAAAAACAAAGAAGTTTTACCACTTTTGTCAATTGATGTACCTACTTTAATTTTACTACAATAGTGTCCCGTGTCATTACTGTTTTACTGCTAATTATGTCATTAACGTAGTGGATATGTGAGTGTAACAGTGGCGAAGGTTCCATACAACTCGATTCCCACCTGATTCCCTTTGAATAATGGCACAGTCAGTTTTCTATAGACAAATAATATGTACTCCGGCTTACCTCTTACAAAAACTGACCCTTCGCTACTGGAATGTACAGATGTTAAGTAAAAATCGGTTGTCTGTAAAGTCGTATTACTGACGATACTTGAACGTGACAACGTCATAAGAAAATACTGATGGAATGGTTGCATTTTTCAAAAAATGAATGTGCGTTGAGCAATTGTTTTATGGAACGCCTCAGAGCGAGGTAACGCCTCATACGTCATAGTTTTTCGTGCGTGCAGCCGGCTCCATCGAATTATAAGACGTTGTCACGTCAAAAATGTAGTCATATTGATGATGAGAGAAACAAAATACTGTTGATGTAAGTAACGACATCGCTAATGATATTAGTAAATATTTGCATGAGACATCGCTTGTGATAGAAGTAAATATTATTGAGACATCGGTAATGATGTTAGTAAATATGTATGAGACATCGCTAATGATGAAAGTAAAAATGAATGAGACATCGCTAATGATGTGTAAGTAAAATTTGTGATATGATGTTAGTAAATATGTATGTGTCATCGCTAATGATGTAAGTAAAAATGTATGAGACATCACTAATGACCTAAGAAAAAATGTATGAGATTGACCTGGTACAGAAAAGCTTATATTAAACCTGTTATAAAAACAAGAAACGCTTTGAAAGCGACTGGACCATTACTGATTTGTTTTTAATTATGTAATACTATCGTAAATTGGACAAGTAATTTGTCCGCCATTTAAATACATTTGCTGTAACCTATTTCCAGCAGACTTGTATTGAACCGCACCATCTATAAAGTATATCAAGTATACGTGGATATGAATTGCTATTGTTTATATACAGCGTGTCCCAACTGCATCGTTTGACTAGCGCAACCGAAGCTCTGGCGTTTGCCTCAATATTCGAACTTAAATTCATAAAGTAATAGGTCTTTTTAACTATGAAATCGTTTTTGTCTCACATTTTGTTCTGTTTGTAACTTTGAAGTAGGTATAGTTATATTTTTTCCTAATCCCATTTTTATTGGATTAATTGTTAAATGACGTACCTTTTAGAGATTAAAAACCGAACTAGTACATGTAGTTGCTGTTTCAAAAAAACCTGTTTCAACGTGCCGTTCGTTCCCTATACTTTTAACGCATCATTTATTATTATTTTCAGTCCAATTAGTGAGCCAATCATATGCCTAATGGGTAGAAATTAAAGTTATCCATTCATACTAAAATTGTTAGTGGGAAAGTATCTCGTGTAGTGGAATTTGGCTCTCAGGTAAAACCTGATCTGGGAAAAGTATATGCTATCTATGTAGATAGCATATACTTTTTAATACATCAAATTGATACAGAGCTATTTTAAAATATTGCTATTTCCATGGATACACGGTCTTATCGCTGATAACGATGGACGTAGATGTTCTTTTTATCGAGGTGGTGTGCTCCCGTGGGATAATTCGCCGTGGTTCAAAGTTAGTAGTTAGTCCGAATATTTTTTAATTTTTTTTTTTATAAAAAACGTTGCCCCACATTAGGAATTTCTCCTGTATCGTGGGTGCGTTTACAAACATTTAAATTCACATACACAAACAGCCAGACCCGGAACAACTACCTGTAGGCCATACAAATATTTGTTCAGTGCGGGAATCGAACCCGCGACACGAAGCGCAGCAGTCAATCGCTCAGCTACTGCGCCAACCGTGCCGCCAATATTGAGTCAACCACATAAAACGTAGAAATTGAAGTTAATTATTTATTTAATTTGGTACTTCAACAATGAGTACACTATTACATATACAGGGTGGAATTTTTCAACACCATCTGGAGGGAAAGTAGTATTTATTCAGGAGATGAAAAATTTACTCAAATGAAACATTCCTTTATTTTTTAAAAGAAATACTACTGCATTCAAAGATTTTCGAAATTTCGCTTGGCACACTAAAATAAATAAAAAAAAAAAAAAAACCGTCAAAGATTATTTTAATTAGGTACTAACGACAACGTAAGTAATCGGATGAACCTTTGAGTAAAAGTGCTTTATCTTATCCCATTGAATTTATAAGTTAAGATTTCATGGTTTTCCTTTCATTTAATTTATCATGTTTGTCAGAGAGATTTGATCCTTATGATCGACCCTATCGATTGATGCCGTAAAAGTACAGGATGTTATTATTTTGGAATTTAGCCGGTTTGATTTCCGAGTGTGGCAAGCGAATTTTCGAAAATCTTTGAATGCAGATTTATTTCTTTTTAAAAATAAAGGAAAGTTTACTTTGAGTAAAATTTTCTATCTCCAGCATTTAGAGTAATTTCCCTCCAGGTGGCGTTGAAAAATTCCACCTAGTATAGGAAAACAATGAACAACAAGACAACAACAACAAGGTCAAGAAGTTGTTGTGTTGTTGAATGATACTGCAGTGTCTCATTTGGCCCAGACTAAATAAAAAACAAAAGAATGTTCTACATTATTTAAGCCTGCTGTCTGTTAAAATAAAGCCACATAAAAGTGGTCCAAGAGTATTTTTATTAATTTATCAAATTCTCAATCACTTTTATTGCAACGCATGACTTACGGTAAAACTCAGCAAAATATTTTCTCGGGCTAATAAATGCTGAAGTCTAAAACAAAGCCATGCTAGTGAAAACTATACGATTGCGTCCCAACATGAAACACGCCGGCCACATCGCTTGCTGACTCAAACAAACATATCTGGCGAAATGTGGGTAGCAGGTGGTATAGTTACACTTCAGCCAAAACCATCGGGGTGCACCGAGGCGTAATGTTATGTTAACCTTTTTTTATTGGGTAAATTTAAGTTTTTTTTTTTTTTTGTCTGTTTTGTGCACTTGTGGCATGTGCCAAATAAATATGTTTTCTTTCTTTCTTTCTTTATAGTCCATCTCGAAAAATCTCCATGTCTTAAAAATTAAATCATCATCATCATCATATCACCCTGGAATCACCCACTGCTCCCCTTTTTCTGCCACACTTCTCGGTTCTGTGCGTCCCTATTGGTGTTCCCCACGACTTGGACGATGTCGTCGACCCAACGAGCTTTAGGACGAACCTGGTTTCTTTGGTCTTACCTTGGCCACCACTCGGTCATAGCCTTGCTTCATGGGCCATCTCTGCGTCTAGCCAGATATCCTGCCCAGGTCCACTTGAGGTGCACCGTTTGGTCCCCGACGTCGTAGACTTTGGCGGATTTTGGTGTTAAGCGGTCGATCTAAGAGAGTTATGTCGAGCATGGCTAAAAATTAAATAATGTGATCAATACACTTATACGCCCCGCTTCAGCTTACACCTCGTTCCACACGCCATCAACTGTACCGTTATTCCCCTCATCGATCATTTACCATCCCCCTGTGAATGCGCGCCGATGTACTGGAAATCATCGCCTAATTGTTTTAATACACATACACATACGTATACGTTACAATCAAAATTGGTAAGCGGTCAAAACCAGTTTTGACTGGTTACAGTCGAAAGCGTTTTGAAAGGTGAAAAACGGTTTTTAACGGTTACAGGGTGTAAGAATAAATGTAAGACCTCCCGTGTGGTGACTCAGACATAGAAACTGAAACACCATTGTTCTACGTGTTTTTGTAATTCATAACTTTTTTTGTAGCTTTCCCATACATGTTGTTCAGCTGATCGCGTCATCATTAGCCTAGCCTTTTCTCAACTATGTTGGGGTTGGCTTCCAGTCTAACCGGATGCAGCTGAATACCAGTATTCTATATGGAGCAACTGCCTATCTGACCCCCACAACCCAGTTAGTGCTGGGTAATACGATACCCCTTGGTAAGACTGGTTGTCAGACATTTTGGGCCACTGACTACCTAACGACTGTCAAAGATCTACAAATGACACCCGGGACCAACGGCCTAACGTGCTTTTCGAGGCACGGAGGAAACTCGGTATGTTATGGGCGGTCACCCATCCACAGACCAACCTAGGCAAGCATGGCTTAACCTAAAGATCGACCCTAGCGGCTGTTATTTAGTCAATTCCATTAAAAAAAGTCCATTTTTTTTGCGAATTGCGAGAACACGTAGAAAAATAGTTGTTCAGTTTCATGGTCTGAGACACATTTTTAAAAGGATAAATAATAATACCATTTTTCTTTGTTTTATTTCTATTTGAGTTTCTCCGCCTAAAAAAACACCCTTTGTTTTAGTAATTATTACAATGATTCTAGCCGGTGAAACGTAGTTTTGACTGATTTTCATTTCAGACTACGACATACAATAACTTAGCGGCCATTTTACATAATTTTGCGTTGTTGATCGTGTTATTATTCGGTGCAACATTAATTTAATTATTGATGTTAACGGATTGGGTGATTTAATGGTTTTAATGTATTGTAATGGTTGGGAAACGTTGATTTTATAGTATTTTGCGTGTTAAGTACTGGCTCGTTGGTGTAGCGCAACTGCTGAGTTCGACGGGTACTGGGTTCGACCCTCATATCGGACTGAGTGTTATTGGGTTTTACCGTCCGGAAATTGCTCTGTAGCATCCACGGAGTCTGTATTTGTGCCCGGATGACGGCAATAGGCTCGGCTCTTACTACATGAGACTTAAACATAACTGGCGAAAAGACGGTGGTTAGAAAGAAAATAAAGAATGTAGTTTATTTTACGTCAGTTAATCAAGCACACAGAATATACAATATAATAATTACAAAATTAAAAAAAAAAAGAGAAAATACATAGTAGGTATGTTCTGTGTGGGTCATGGCTGCGCCAAAAAGGTCCATTTCAGCATTCAAATCAATCTAAAAAAAAAAACATTTAAATTTTTTTTAAGGTGACGTGCACCTCTGCCCAACTCTTTGGAGATTACAGGCGTGATGTTATGTTATGTTAAATACGGTTGGCTTATAACATCCCACGACTGGACAAAGGGAGTTTTAGATTACAAAGCTCAACAGTTCCGAGCTATACATTAGCTCAAACGTCCAGCTCGTTTTGACGTTGATTTTGGTTCTATACGAGTATGTCGGACTCGAAGCCGCTTTGTGTATCAAATATGTGCTATTTGTGAATTCTAGACCGCGGAAATAGCTGGTATTTTGGTGTTTTTAATAATGACGATAGTAATAGTAACTGGCGCTGACTAAAAAGTGGTGTGGTAATCGGTTGTCATGGTATGGGTGAGCATGTGATGCAGAGGAATGAGGAAAATGTCGCGAGGAAAGTTTTGGCTATGAATGTGGATTCTATAAGAGTAGGGGAAGACCAAAGAAAAGATGGATGGTCTGTGTAAAGGAGGATATGGCTAGAAAGAGGTGGCTTATGAAAAGACCAGTAATAGAGAAGTATGGAATAAGAAGACATGCTGCGCCGACCCTAAATGAATTGGGATAAGGGTAGGAGAATGATGATGAGTGGTAACTAGCCAACAGCACAAACAACGAATTGGCAACGTGATGCTGAGGCCATGATTAATATGACTTTAGCTATATAGACAAACTTAATGTACCTTTTTAAGCAGTGTCTACAACATTGGTTTTAGTATATGCGAAACCTGAAACACGTGTCTAGTATTTTTATGTAAAGAATCTATGTACAAAAAGCTTGTTCTGTTACTTGGTTGTCCGCACAAAAACGTGGTCAACACGCGGCGCCACCGCGCCCGCGCCTCCAGCGTCGATCGGTATCGTCAGTAGGTACCTAAATGATTACGATAGGTACTTAGTGTCGCTCTGTGTCCAACTTGTAACCATTTTAAATATTTTTGGGACAAAATATAACATGGTTCAAAAACTATTGCAATCGATTCAGTTACTTATTTTGAACAAACTATATTCAGGTTTTGGCATATAATACTAAAAATAATGTTGTATACAAAAGGTTTAGATGCGTACCTAGTACGCATCATATCATAATCATGATCTTTCACCTGCCTTTATCCCAATTTATTTGGGGTCGGCGCAGCATGTCTTCTTCTTCCATACTTCTCTATTACTTGTATCTCAGAAGTCACCTACTTTCTGGCCATATCATCCTTCACAAATTCCATCCATTGTTTCTTAGATTTCGTCTTCCTTTTTTAAATCTTATATTATCTATTTACATTAACACCATTATTTATTTTTTGTAGCCATCCTATATTCTTAGGTACCTATTTAAATAGATTTCTTACCCCATGTCCACGAGCTACACGTGTAAGCGATACGCGTGTTCAAACAGCGACTGCGCTGGAAACAAATGAAAGAAATTGCTTTTAGAGTACGCCACGTGTCACCGCGGAGTGCCTTGAGACGCCACGGTACTCACACGAGGGACACAAGTGACACAGCGCGTGGCACTTGATGCATGTCATGTTGCGTTGAAATCGGACCACGTGAGGTCGTGAACGGGACGTTAGGAAAAGAAGGTCAATATGACAAAGTAGCACAACATAACATCACGCCTATAATCCCCGAAGGGTTAGACAGAGGCGTGCTTAATAGTTTATAACTATATTTTGCCAGACAAAGCAGTCATCGACATGAATTGAAAAAGAATTAAAAATTCATCTCAATATAATCTGATGCTCAATTTTGACCAATAAAACTCCACTTCCGATAGCTTACAATTTACCCAGCTGCATCGCCATCGCGAGGGTTTATAAAACACATAACATCAAGCCTGTAAACCGCGAAGGGTTAGGCAGAGGAGTACATAAAACATTAAAACTTATGTTATAAGGGGCAAGTCTATCTGCTATTTTATTCCCGGTTGAATAAAATTAGACTCTGCACAGGCTTTGAGAAATTCCTGATGAAGAAAAGTAACTCATTGCTCAACCAGAGAATCAAATCCAAGACGACATGCTCAGTACCGGTAGTAGCGCTTACGACCACTAGATCACCGAGGTAGTCTGAAAAGAAAACTCTTGACGGCACGGTTGGCGCAGTGGCTGAGCGATTGACTGCTGCGCTGCGTGTCGCGGATTCGATTCCTACAGTTAGTTGTTCCGGGTCTGGCTGTTTGTGTATGTGAGTTTAAATGTTTGTAAACGCACCTACGATACAGGAGAAATTCATAGCGGGGGCATCGATTAAAAAAAAAAAACATAAACTTTCTAACTATCTTGTAGCCATCTTATAGCCCAATATTTATATTTTATATAGCCTGATGTCCTGATGGCTATAAGATAGATAAGACTTGTAAATTATCATACTTTTCATTGTTTTGTTTATTTATTCTTTGCCCGAATTAGCAAGGTATTATAACGCTTTAGATATAAATCTGTTACGTTGTGCATGAATTTTAAATAAATAGCAGTATATCCCGATGCCCAATATTCACCAACAAACACTCCAAATAGCTAACAATTTGCCCAGCGGCATCACTATCGCGAGGCTTTATAAAAGTACGTACAAAACAGAACTGCGCAAGAACTTTTGCTTTCTCCGTTATCTCAATGGTTCTTTCCAACTTATACCGGCAACAATAAATTTTTGGACGTGACTCGAATCTTACAGCGGCTTAGTTATTTATATTCGGGAACTGGTAATAGCGAACGAATTTTGAGAAGAAATTTGTGTGTTTTCGGGTGTTTTTAAATACATATAATGAAAAAACGTTTGTTTCCTTGCGTGATCAAATCAGAAATGAGGAAATCCGCAAGAGAACCAAGGTACCGACGTAGCCCGAAGAATAGCCAAACTTAACTGGCAGTGGGCAGCAGGGCACATTGCTCGCAGAACGGATGGCCGACGGGGCCGAAAAGTCCTGGAGTAGCGACCGCGAACCGGAAGACGTTGCGTTGGAAGGCCTCCCACTAGGTGGACCGATGACCTGGTGAAGGTAGCAGGTATCCGCTGGATGCGAGTCGCACGGGACCGGTCAATGTGGCGACACTTGGGGGAGGTCTATGTCCAGCAGTGGACGTCTTTCGGCTGAAATGATGATGATGATGATGATGATGAATAAAAAAACGCGTTCGTTTGTAGGTGATTGAACTTATCACTGACAAATGCTTACACCTTCTGGACAGGTCTAATCAAATCTGTGTGCTCTTTTTTCAAAAGACCATCTCAGACAAATCCAAGAACAATGTCTGGACTTTAAAAGAGACAGTGAGAATGTTTCGGCTGGTTCTTCATGATGTGACGAGTAAAAGTGTTTTGTAAAACCAATTTACAGAAATTAATATGATTTATGACTGCTTCGTACTGAAAAAAACCACATATAAGCTCCCACGTGAAAAGCAACAAATTTTAAGATCTAAAACATTTGAATTTATTGATTCAAGCAAATACCAATATGGCTTGACAACCAAATCTCCATTTTAAAACAACACATGGACCCTATCTCTGCTAATCCTTCCGTTAATAAGAAGCGTTATAAACAGGTACAATTAAAAGAAACATCACGGTGCCGCGGACCTAAAGAAACAATATGGCGGTAGTTGTATATTAAAATAGAACGTAAATATTTACGTTTCACCCACTAACAATTTCACCCAACTGTTGTACGGTCTGCAGCGAAGACAGTTACGTTGTACAGTATATTTTTTTTTCATCCGTCATCATGGTGTATTTTATTGATTAAATAACTTGCACTTATTATGTTATTGTTATTATATTTTGTAGTGTTCCTTACGTTGAGGAGCTCGTGGCTAAATAATAACAGCCGCTCGGGCTGATCTTTAGGTTAAGCAGCGCTTGCCTAGGTTGGTCCTTGGATGGGTGACCACCCATTACATACAAAAAAAAATCAAAAAAATCAAACAATTTATTTCAAATAGGCCAGTTACAGGCACTTTTGAATTGTCGAAACAAAGACAACAATAGCTACAGTCCCAGTCACAAGGCATAAAAACTGTGAAAGTACTGTAGTTGCCCATTCCCTAACGTAGATCTCTATGGAGAAGAACGGGCAAGAAACTCCATGGACACTCTTTTAAATCAGTATACTTTTACCTACCCAATTTCCTCCGTGCCTCGGAAAGCATGTTAAGCCGTTGGTCCCGGCTGTCATTTGTAGATCTTTGACGTCGTTACAGGTAGTCAGAGGCCAGAAAGCTGATCATCTAGTGTTCCCAAGGGTCGTAATATCCTGTAAATAGGTTGTGGAAGTCAGACTGACAGTCGCTCCATGTAAAGAAGTGGTATTCAGCTGCATCCAGTTAGTCTGGAAGCCGATCTTGGGATAAGGCTAGCCAGATGATGATGATTAGACCGCAGATTAGATACCTTTCTTGTTGAATTATACAGGGTGTAAACGAACCCTCAACCAAGCATTTTGTACATCAAACTAAGTAACTTTACGCAAAAATTATTGCTGGGAAACGACTTTCTTTATTGGGGTGAAAAATCACGTTTTATGGTAGGACTCAATGTTACGCACTCAAAACATTGTACTGATGGATGGTTTGACTAGTACCGAGGTCGTGAAGGCGTTTAAAGGAAATTACTTAAATTAAAAACACCTATTAAAAAAAAAACTTCTTAAGAGTTGAAACTTTGAGCCCCAATATCTCCGTAACTAGAAGGTTCCCCGAAGGTTCCCAGGTATGGTCTAGAACAAAAAAATGGTCGCAATGACGGGGAGAACAAGTGCCTTTCGGCTTCGTTAAGGGTCTTGTTACACCCTTTATTGTGATTATTGTGCTTTGAAATCAAAGAAAAACGTATGTTAATATTGTCGCACCAATTTAAATATAAGCGAATTGGTCCAAAAATAAAAGAAAAATCTTTCACACACAAAAACTGACAGTTCGTATAAATTAAAAGGTCATAATCCGGGACTTTTTATTTTTTTAATAGTCTTTTAAAAAAAATAAAATAAATATCGAAGTGAGTCCAGTCGCCATTTTATATTCCCACAACGAATCTCAATCTACATATAAAAAATAACATCAATTCGTATTTTAAATTCAGCGATAAGATTTATTCGATTAATAACATTTAAATGTTGCCATAAACGAATTATGAATACAATAAATATTTTATTTGACACCGCAGAATATTTTACTGCGGAAAATCAACAAATTTATACATATTTTATGCTTAAAACCTTATCGACATTTGTTATAAAATGTTGATCTTTTATAGCCATACTTACATTTACAGCTTTTATTTGAGAGTGAAATGTCAATCATTTATGGTGAAAGAGGAGAAGGAGACGGGCACGCCGCAATCGCGGCGGTAAGACCCCTCTTTGAGGAGTGGCTGGATAGGCGTCACGGCTGCGTCCTGACCTATCGCATGACGCAGGTCCTCACCGGACACGAAAGTTTCGGGAGGTACCTGTGTCAGATGGGGAAGGAGGAAACGCCTGGGTGTCACCACTGCGAGGACCGCCCGGAGGACACGGTGGAGCATATGATGCGGGACTGCCCCGCTTGGGCAGAGCACCGCCGTGTCCTCACGGCGGCGATAGGCGGAGACCTCTCGCGCCCGGCATTGGTCGAGGCCATGCTGCAGGGCGAGACGGAGAGGACAGCGTCCTCCCTCCACCCCAGCCGCAGTGGTAGACGCCCACGGCGCCGGACGTTGGCAGACGATCTCCGTCCACCGCAGGCGCGGGCATGCGGGCGGCGAGTAATGGGCCACTCGTTGTCCGACTATGGACCATGCCCGGGTCGATGGCGCGTTGTGTTCCACGCGCGCCTCAAAGAGTGTCAGCATAATGACGGGGCCCCCCTCTAGAGGGCCAAAGCCTGCCGGGGTCGCGGGACTTATAGAATTACCGTGACCCTGGAACATAAAGGGCTATTGAAGGACACCGTGGATTTTAGTCAGTACAAGTCTGGCAGTCCCTTCCGCTCTGCCCTGGGTGGGAGGACTCATTTGATGATTTTACCACGCTAAAAAAAAAAAAAGAGGAGAAGGAGAGGAGGAACCCGTGGCTAAATAATAACAGCCACACGCGTGGATCTTCAAGGTAAAGCGCTTGATTAGATCGGTACGAGGATGGGTGACCATCCATCACATAAAAAGTTTCCTTCGTGCCTCGGAAAGCAAGTTAAGGCGTTGGTCTCGGCTGTCAATTATAGATCTTTGACAGTCGTTACAGCTAGTGGGCCGAAAGTCTGACAACCAGCCTTGCCAAGGTTACCCAGTAGGTACTAACTGGGTTGTGGAGGTAAGATAGGCAGTCACACCTTGTTAAATACTGGTATTCAGCTGCATCCGGTTAGACTGGAAGCTGACCCCAACATAGTTGAGAAACGGTTTGGTACATGATGATGTTGATCATAACAATGCGTACTCAGAAAAATAATAAAGTGCAAGCAAAAATCAACTGTAAGGTGCTCAACATCCAGGGCTGCGGGACTGCAGGGCTGCGGGACTCCAGGGGTGCGGGACAGTTCGAAAGAGATACCGTGACCCTGGAACACGAAGGGCAAAGAAGGAACATTGATGGGTTTTAGTCAGTACAAGTCTGACACTCCCTTCCGCTCCGCCCAGAGCGGGGGGGGTCATTTGATGATTTACCAAACGAAAAAAAAAAGAAAAAAAAATGTGCTTAACATTTGCGTTCCTTGACTGTGCAATGTTTTAATAATTGCGATAATATCGGTACATACAATAAAACCAATCAGGTACCTTTAAACAAGCTTAACTCTATCGAAGACTTAATTAAACATTTAAAATTAATAGCCAAAACGAGAACAACATTTCTAAGATAATAATGATCTGTACGAAAATAATAACCGTTCGGGAGTTTATGGAGCTAATTACGTAAACATTCGGCCTACGTTTGACCTTCATAAATAAGGATTTCCAATTCCCGAATTTAGTTTCTATTTCGAGTTTACTCCTAATTTGAATTTTACGTAAATGGGTATCGGGAATGTTCGCATAGTTCGATCTTATATTGTTTTGGTGAAGAAGTCATTACTTTCCATAATTCTATCCTTATTAGCGACACTATCGAATGGTGTAATAATACAGTATGTGTTTTTTTTCCAAAATCAACGGGTACGATTGAATTTTTTTTTTTTCTAAAATACCGGTGATGCAGTTTTAGTTTTCATCAAAAATCGAATTCGAATTTGGCCATCAGCGGCCACATGAAAAGTTCAACCTGTATACGGTACTTATAAATTAAATTTTTGTCTGTCCGTCTGTTTGTTCCGTCTAATCTCCGAAACGGCTGGACCGATTTTGATGGGTCATTTACTGGCAGATAGCTGATATTATAAGGAGTAACTTACTTTTAGACGAAGGTCGCGGGAAACAGGTAGTTTTTACTGATACAATATAATTATTTGGTTTGTATCAACTGCGTCAATTTTCCGGGCTATAGTTATTTTACACAACTACTAAAGTAAAGTAAGTTAAGTTACACAAAAGTTAAGTTGGTAGTCAATTTGTTGAATAATTAATTCCCCTGACAATGTCAAGGGAATTAAAAAGTTTTTTTTGTGTTTCTTGTAAGTGGGTAATGTCATTACCCACTTACAAGAAACACAAAAAAAAGACATAATAGTTTTGTTTATTTAAAACATATTAAATTCTCTCTGTTAATGCGATCATCAATAAGCATAAGATGGTTAAGGATATAGCTGAATCAGCCTATTATGTTCCCACTGCTGGGACACAGCCCTCCACTCTATGAGGGAGTGTTCTGTAATCCACCACGCGGGCCCACTGCAGGTCAGTGGTTGTCAGTTGCATTCAAATTTAGGCAATATTTCCTCTTCACTATAATTTAAAATGGCTTGGCATCACGTTTTGCTGCAGAAATACAGGCTCTATTTTAAAGGGAAACTTTTAAAATAAAATTTCCATCAGTTTCAATATTTTTGATATTCGTCGAAGAATAAAAATATAAGCTAACGCAGGTGTAGAAAGCTTCATAAGCGGAAAATTCTATTCTCGATAGCAAGACTAATTCCATTCAGACCGACTCATCGACCGTCACAAAAAAAGAAAAAAGCCGTCTGTTTTCATAACCATCTCTATTCCTGACACCTGAAATATTGAACGGCACGGTTGGCGCAGTGGCTGAGCGATTGGCTGCTGCGCTGCCTGTCGTGGGTTCGATCCTCGCACGCAACAAATATTTGTATGATCTACAGGTAGTTGTTCCGGGTCTGGCTGTTTATGTATGTGAGAGTTTAAATGTATGTAAACGCACCCACGATACAGGAGACATTCCTAGTGAGAGGCAACGTTTTTTAAAAAAATAATGTAATGTAATGTTATTATTTAGAATGCAAAAACGATGCAGAACAGCTACGTTTGCTCTTAATTACAGGTAGTTGCAAAACATATTTTATTAAACATCAAATTCTCTCACTTCCTTGTACAAGGTCTAACTATTCATACACGAAATATTTTCAGGGAATCATCTAACGGCTATAGCGAAGCCATTTCAAGGGATTATTTTTTATCTGAGTGTATTTAAAAAAAAAAAAAAAATTACTTGACCCACAAAATAAACACTAGCTCCTTATTTTTTTCCATTTTTTCGCTTGTTTACTACGTCGTATTCTTTCTTTATCGTGTGGTTAGTGCCTAACCTGGTGTCAGAGTTTTATGCCGCCCATGGGCCTCTGGCCTCTGACTTGGCTTTACATGCTGTCGAGAAATATCTCTCAGGCATGCTGGTTTCCTCACGACGTTTTCCTTCACCGAAGCAAGTGTCGTAGTCGTATTTACTTACTATCATTGTTAGAATATGGGAGTAAAGGTTTTATGCAAAAAGTCTCAAAATTTTTTAGAATTATAATAATTTCGTAAAAAAAAACACTCGATCATTTTTTTTTACGTTGCTATGGCGACTTTACGACTTATAGAAGTTACCCTTAAAATATTTCGTGTATGAAAAGATTATATAATAAAATTAGAAACGATATTATTTGTTAAAAAGAATCCTCAACTGTTTCCGAAGTCTTCAGATGGTTCCGAAAGAAGTCAACGTGATAATCGGAGACCTCGTTCACATAGTGCTAAAACAGCTCTCATGAGTTCCTACTCATGAGACTTCGGAAACAGTTGGGGATTATTTTTAACAAATAATATCGTTTCTACAACAAGGTACCAAAGGCATTCAAAGATTTAAATATGAATAGTTTTAATCAAAGCAAACTTTTAATAAATAAATGCTACTGTAAAGTTGCCCACTATTTAAATGATGTACGTTAGACATTTTTGATTTTTTTTTTAATTTGTTAATTTAATTTTGATTATTTTCTTTTTAATATTGTTTTTGATTGACTTTATGATAAACTAAATTATGTTAATTAAATTGAATTGAATTAGTAATGTTGTGTTTTGTATGTAATGTAACTGTGTGTGTAATTATTTATTTTATGAGTCAGTGATGAATTAAAATGTTTTTTTTTTTTTTAATTTGTAATTTTTTTTAATCTAATTAATGTAACTTTATGATTTTTGTACTTTGAATTATATTATTATTGTATTTTTACTCTTTACTAGGCAAAACATGTTGAAACTTTATTTTTTTTGTAGTCGTTCCAACTGATTGTAAACTTACACGTGTTTTTAGTGTAAGTAGAGCTTCCGAAAGAGTGGGTCTTAAAATGAACATGGACAAAACCAAAGTCATGTTGAATGCCCATGTAACACCCACTCCTATCAAGATCGGAGACTCTACACTCGAAGTTGTAGACGATTATGTCTACCTGGGACAAACGGTCCAGTTAGGTAGGTCTAACTTCGAGAAAGAGGTCAATCGTCGAATCCGACTCGGCTGGGCAGCGTTCGGGAAGTTGCGTGGTATCTTCTCGTCCAACTTACCGCAGTGTCTCAAGACGAAAGTCTATGACCAGTGTGTGTTGCCAGTGATTACATACGGGACCGAAACGTGGTCGCTCACAATGGGCCTCATCAGAAGGCTGAAAGTCACCCAAAGGGCAATGGAGAGGGCTATGCTCGGAGTTTCCTTGCGTGATCAAATCAGAAATGAGGAGATCCGCAAGAGAACCAGAGTTACCGACGTAGCCCGAAGAATAGCCAAACTTAAGTGGCAGTGGGCAGGGCACATTGCTCGCAGAACGGATGGCCGATGGGGCCGAAAAGTTCTGGAGTGGCGACCGCGAACCGGAAGACGCTGCGTTGGAAGGCCTCCCACTAGGTGGACCGATGACCTCGTAAAGGTTGCAGGGATCCGCTGGATGCGAGACGCACGGGACCGGTCAATGTGGCGACACTTGGGGGAGGCCTATGTCCAGCAGTGGACGTCTTTCGGCTGAAATGAATGAATGAATGGATGACGTGTTTTTAGTTAGTAAGCTAAGATTATCTTACTAGCTTATCTATTTTAAGTTGCAACACAACAAATTCTACGAAAGCAACTAATATTAAATTTCTGACGCGGAAATCCTTTTAATGCGGACGCTACCTCTATTTACGGTAGCGTCAACAATAAAACTGACTATCGGAAAATAAACAAAAATTTTGTTGTCTCTATACAGGGAAAGCTCGGTGTTGCCAGTTTAGATAAATAAGCTATCGTCGATTATAACGTGTGGCGGGGATCTGTCAGTGCTCCGTGTTATAGGAACTTCTTGGTCAAAGAATTTACCTTTTGTTTAAAAAGTTGGTTAACTTTAATGGTTTCCTTGTAGATTAGATCAATCGATTTTTGGAGTAACGCAACACAGCCGTGTTGGAATCGTGTATAGATAATTAAAAAGAAACGTTTGGACGCAATATAAATGCACGTTTAGATATAACAAACATTGTGAAAATAATAATCAAAATAATTACATTGTTTGGTAACCGACGAAAACTTTCTACAGCGGGGGTCCAGAATTCATGGCAACACAGTTACACCGTGTATAATTTTTCAAGATACATTAGGCGACGTTGGAAATACTGTTAGGCTAAAATGAGTTTGGGCGGGTCACGTCAGCCGCATGCACGATCACCGCTGGGCAAAAGTCTCCACACGATGCCGCGCCGAGTCCGGCCCAGAAAGAGGTGGCGAGACGATCTGGACGCACAGGAAAAGAGCACATGGAAGGAATTGGGGAAGGCCTTTCCCCAGCAGTGGGACGGTACAGGCCAATTATTTATTATTATAGCTAGCCCACATTGTCACACCGTTGGCAAAGGTCTCCCTCCACGCCTTCCAAAAGGTCACGCTTCTGTGCTACTTCTTTCCAATTCTGAAGGACGACATTCAGGCCAATAAAATAAAAAAAAAATGATGACATTTTGCGAAACAGCGACTCACCTCTTACCGAAATACGCGATACTGAGAAACAGACTCGTGACAGACGTATAAACACAATAAGCGAGCACAGAACCCATACAAGGGTACCCAATCCTAAAAACACCTTCCCCTCAGGGTATTTATACGTGACACACAAGTATACGACAAGAATTGGTCACAAGAATAGATAGTACAAAAATAGAATTGTGTCCAAAACAATTGGGCAGGGAATACGCTATAAATGTATGTTGTATCCTGTTTGTCAGATGTTAGTTTTCTTACGAAGCGATAAACTTCGGAAAGAAGGAGTTACAATATCCGGTTGTAAATGTAACACATCGCGTTTTAGAATAAGTTCCTTGTGGGACGTTGTCTCTTTCACGCATACTTAGTACGAAACGAATCCGAACGGTTTTTGTTCTCCCCATCACTACGATTTTTTTTTTGTTCTAGACCATACCTTCTAGTTACGGAGATATTGGGGGTCAAAGTTCCAACTATTTCACGAGTTTTTTTTTAAATACAACTTTTTAATATTAGAATTTTACTTTAAATACTTCCACGATCCCCGTACTATTCAATGCATCCATCAGAACAAACTTGACTTTTCACTCCAAAAAAAAGTCATTTTACAGCAATTATTTTTGCGTAGAATTACTTTGTTGTTGGCTTCGTGAAGGGTCATTAGTAGGGGAAGTGGCGCAAAAGTCCGACGACCAGTCTTACCAAGGGGTATAGTATTACCCAGTATTAACTGGGTTGTGGAGGTCAGATAGGCAGTCGCTCCATGTAAAATACTGGTATTCACTGAGGTGCATCCGGTCAGACTGGAAGCCGACACCAATAAAGTGTTTCACCTACTAGACAAAGTATCGGAATACATCTAAAAAACAAATAGGAACAGGTCGATCCGGTGATAAAAAGATTACCCTGTCAGCAAGGTCATTTTCAGCTCCCAGGTAATACTGCCGGACAGCTAACCTTTTTACTCCGAAGCGTGTTAGAGTAAGGTCATGTCATGATTGATCCTGTACCTACTCGTAACGTGCTTGGGATGAATTAGGTTACCCTAGAAAAATCTACTCCGACCTGGAATCGGTTTAATCTCATCCCATCGTCTTCTTAATCACTTTCAAAACGTAAAGTAAGGCAAGAAAATAGATAGCTAGTCGCTCCATGTAAAATTCTGGTATTCAGCTGCATCTGGTTAGACTGGCAGCCGACCCCGACATAGTTGGGAAAAGGCTATGCGGGTGATGAAAACAAAACCCGATTCAAAATAATTTCTTCGTTTTTAAGGTTCCGTAGCCGAATGGCAAACGACGGAACCCATAGAGATTCGTCACGTCTGTCTGTCTGTCCGTCCGTATGTCACAGCTACTTTATTCCGATACTATTAGGACTACACAGTTGAAACTTGGAATTTTTTGAAATTGAAAATTTTATACAAAAATAAAAAAAATAAAAGTTTGGAATTTTGACCTTCAATATCTCCGTAACTAGAAGGTTCCCAGCTATGGTCCAGTACAAAAAAATGATCGCAATGACGGGGAGAACCAGTGCCTTTCGGCTCTGTATTTTTACACTCTTTACAAACTCCGTCTCAGGCGAGCGGAGGATTATGTGTTCCTAGTACTACCACGTGCCGGGGGCCCGGGAGATACAAGTACATTCACGGGCACCCCCGAATCTGTGCTTAGCCTAAGCACCCGTTCATGCGGGCCGGTGTCTTATGCCGACGGGCCGTGTCGATGGCGCGTTTGTGTTCCACGTGCGCCTCGAAGAGATTTCAGCATACAGGAAGGGGTCCGCAAGGGCCGATGTCTGCCAGGGCTGCGGGACTGATCGAAAGAGATACCACGGCCCTGCAACACAAAAGGTAAAGAAGGAACATGGATGGGTTTTAGTCAGTACAAGTCTGACACTCTCTTCCACTCCGCCCAGAGCGGGACCCCTCCCGCCCCTCATTTGATGAATTCCAATCACCCGTACATCCTAAGCAAGGAATCACAAACTAGGAAGTAACGCGTTAGTAAGTCACGTCGTTTACGAACCTCCTTTGAAAATCTAGTACACATGTGACATTCTGCCTGCTAGAGTTACACGTGTTTGGGTAACATCGTGTTCGGTAGGCCTAGCACAGGTATCTACGTAATATTATTCCTCAGATAAAATTAAACTTGTACCCAGTACCCATTCAAGCCTACTATTTCTCTGAACACATACCTGTAGCCTTTAACCTTCAATCATGGACATGTTTTATTGAAAATTCCATGACGGCCATCCGTGAGGTCCTCTAAACACAAAGTAGGGACAGAAGGTCAATTACATACAACGAGCAAACATGAGCTAAAACAGGCACACGCACTAATGGACATGATTACAAAAATTTGACGAAAATATTTAGTGTGATTGTCTCTATAATCTTCAGCTAAAAGCGACGGTTTAATAACCCTAAGAAAATCAGTTCAAGATTGGCTAAAATTAAATAACATAATGGTTTTTTTAAACTTTTTTTTTACTGTAAATAAACAACATCATCTGCTTAGCCTTTTCCCAACTATATTGGGGTCGGCTTCCAGTCTAACCGGATACAGCTGAATACCAGTATTTTACATGGAGCGACTGCCTATCTGACCTCCACAACCCAGTTAGTACTGGGTAATACGATACCCCTTGGTAAGACTGGTTGTCAGACTTATGGGCCACTGACTACCTAACGACTGTCAAAGATCTACAAATGACAGCCGGGACCAACGGCTTAACGTGCTTTCCGAGGCACGGAGGAGACTCGGTATGTAATGGATGGTATAGACCTTTAGAGGCCCCCGGATACCAATTTGTGGTGCCGGTTCCAAATTTAGTGCTTCATTTTGATTACTTGAATACTTAATTAAACCTGTTTGGAGGTTTGAAGAACACGGTGTAAAGTTCTTCATCCTCCACATAGCAAAGGGAGGATCCTGTGACCAGACGGGTGTTGTCTGGTGGGCTACTGCCCGACAGTTTCTTCTATATAGTCTTAAGTCGCGGATAACTTTGCTTGCGCGATGTAGGAGTTAGATGTATTTCGATGTTTTAGTTTATCATCTGAGTCATAGATGGTGCTGTAGTAGACACCTCCATACAAACTTTTACTGAAGTATCCGTCAGTGTCCGGTATCGACAGCTGATTAACAACCACAATTTACACGAATATAAACTTCGGGCTGCTACTAAGATGTTCCTGATGAAGAAACTATACCTCATTGTATAATTGTCACTTTCTTCGGTGAAGGAAAACATCAAGAGGAAACCAGCATGCCTGAGAGATATGTCTCGACGGCATGTAAAGCCAAGTCAGAGGCCCGTGGGCGGCATAAAAGCTCTGACACCAGGTTAGGCACTGACCACATATGGAAGGAAGCGGGGTACAGAGGACGCATCGTCTTGACTGTATAATGCGCAGACCGTCACTCGCAGCTAACTTCCGAGCCGCCATAAAGTTTGAACCGAACTATACGCTTGCACTCGCTGTACGTGAAGCGTGTCTATGTGTGCGTGCGTTGTCGCTCATTGTATTAAGCTGAACTTCTGTACTTACCTATCTATTATTTGATTTAAGCTTGACTAGTTTCACGGCATGTAGTATCATGGGGTTGACATGGTCCGCATGAGCCGTGGGCCGTAACCTTGTTGACAAAAATGGAGCCAATATGTTTCTGTTTGATGTGGTCGTTTTATCTTTTGCCGGTTCCATACTAATATTTTAATGTGAAAGTAACTCGGTCTGTTACATTTTGATGACTTAACAGCTGAACGGACCACGTGACAGTCGCTTTTATAACATAACATCTCCGACGGTAATCTTCGAAGGGTTAGTCAGAGGTGTGACCTAATGGTACACCCACATAGCGCCAGTTATGTTTAAGTCCCACGTAAGGCTGTATACAGAAAGAAAGCTGGAAACTTATAAGCGCTTACCGGCGCTTGACAGCGCTGGTAACCCGCGCAGGAAAATATATGAATGCGCGCCGATAAGCACTAAACGGTGCCGACAAGTTCCTACAAGCTTCAACACGCGCTGGTCAGCGCTGGTCGCTGCCATTTAAAATTAATAAACAACTGACATTTTGCTTGGTCTGCTTCAACCTGCTTCCTTTGTGTAAAACGGACCAGCGCTGTCAAGCGCCGGTAAGCGCTTATAAGTTTCCAGCTTTCTTTCTGTGTACAGCTTAATAGGGGGCGAGCCTATTGCCATCAACCGGGCACATATTCAATTCGATGAGTGTGTTCTGCTATTACCAATTTTTTGCTTAGCATGGTGATAATATCATCCTGCACAGACCTTCCCGGATTTAAACGAAGCCAACGAAAGAGCTATACGGGGTAGAAGGGACACCGACGCGAAAATGGTTACCACGTATTCAGTACATCGTACATAGAAATTTTTCATTGATTATTATTTTTTTTAAAAATCTGCTGTTTTCTACAAAAGTGCAATACACGGTCAGAATGTATGGAACAGCTGTTTTTTTTTTAATAACCGATGAAAAATTTCTATATGGGGGGTTCAGAATGATGTACTGAGTAGGTGGTAACCATTTTCGCGTCGGTGTACCTTCCGCCCCGTATACTGGTCGGGTATTATTTGAGTCCATCGACACACAAATAAGAATACCACCTTAATGCAGCAACTATTTCTAATCTTGCAAACTGACGCTCAGCAGTTTACTGATATTTTAGTCTTCCATCAAAACCCGAAACGTTATATTTTTAAAACAAAGTGGATTCGTGATGGATATATGAAATTTTCAGCACTCATTTTCTGAATAAACGCCGTAGTGTATAACTGAAACCAATTAATGGCTGGATGGAAACAAAGTGCATTATAATTATATGAGATTACTATACGTATTTTCATAACAATTTGAATTTAGGAAAACTATATTTTAAGCTGGATAATCCTAAAAAATATCCGAACCTGGTTGTTAGTTGGTATTATTATTCCGTGCTCCGTTATTGCACATTTGTTTTGTTTTACTGTGTTATGTTACCTTTTTCAAGCTTTGATTTTACTAGCAATGTATATGTAGATATATTTGTTTGTTTGTTGAGGTCAAATCTTGCAACTGAATTTTAAAATAGTTATCCGTAACCGATTGAGCTGAAATTTTGCATACACGTTTATTTTGGATGACAATGAATGGTTAGCGAAGTGACGGCATTCTAAATCCAATATGGCGGACTCCCAAATATGGCGGACTAGTTATTTTAAATGCACTCTTATGATATGGGTATCAAATGAAAGGGTATGCTGAGAAGAATAAGTGTTTTATAAGAATATGTTTTTTTAGTTTTTTTAACTATAATATTTTATTACGTTTTTACCTCTTGGCCACAAACTACACGAACAAGCGACACGCGTCTTGCGCAAGCGAATGCAGTCAAAACAAATGAATGTAGTGGCATGCCAAGAGTCATCGCCAGACTTGCAGAGCGTTGGCAATCACTAGAGATGTACCGACTGGTCGGCTCTTTAATTAACATAACATAACATCACGCCTGTAATCCCAGAAGGGTTAGGCAGCGATTTACTTAATAGTACACCCACATTTCGCACATTATGTTTAAGTCCCATGTAATGGGGGGCGAGCCTATTGCCATCAACCGAGCACAAATTCATAGTCCGTGGCTACTGCTGAGAAATTCCTGATGGAAAAACCCGACCTGGGAATCAAACCCAGGACCTCATGCTCAGCAGTCGCGCTTGCGACCACTAGACTAACGAGGCAATGTTTAGATATGGTGACTGAAAAGAAATTAACCTTTCCGGTTAATAACATTTCTATAAAGCAGCCTTACCATTTGTTCTAGATTATAATCCACGAATTGGAACTGGAGGAGTTCCAATTAGTTGATTAGTTGGCGTTTCAGCACAAAAACTAGTCGGCTAGTTGAACAAAGTCATAGTCGGCCCTTCTCTAGTAATCATGCTAAGAAAACAAGACACGCAATCGCATCGTTCGAGGTCGTAAACGGGGCCTTATATGGGGCTTAAATGCAACTATGTACGATATCCTTTCAAATCCAAGAAGTGGATCAAATACAATCTGTTTGGCTACGATATGATTTCTAAAGCTTCCCATCTCGAAACGGGCTCCAATAATATTTACATTCTATGTAATATTATTTTAAAATGCTTGGAAAAGAAGTTCCTTGGACAATAAAATTCTAAGCGTATTCTTGAGGATTTCAGATTACTTTGAAATGTTAAACGGGTTAACCGGCCGATATCTTAACTATATAAATGTATTTTCTTTCTCTCTTTCATATCGTGGATTTAAATATTGGAACTGTCTTGGTTGCAAGCGCTACTGCTCAACATGAGGTTCTGGATTCGATTTTCGGGTAGGGTAAAATGTTATTATGTTTTTCTATCAGAAATTTCTTAGTAGCAGCCTGTGTTTAAATAATTATTTAATATTAAAATAAAAAGAGTATGATTAATGTAAATGTTTAAATAATGTTAATTAATATAATATAATGTTAATTAGAATATTAAGTATGTAAATTTGTTAAAACCATATAAATTGCAATGCCTTAACAGGCAACTAAGTTCTAAGAACCTACCTATTGTTACCATCGTCAAAATACTGTACACTTAGTTCGCAATAAAGAATTTGAATTTGAATTTGTTTCATGGGAATAGGTTCACGTCCACGTTAAGCACAACTGTGCCTAACCCTTCGAAGATTACAGGCGTGATGCTTATGACGCAGAATTGAAAACTTTCAAAGTGTCTTTAAATGTCAAAACATACGATCAAATCCCACGTAAACCATTCACCAAACCATTAAACCATTTTGGTTTCATCCAACTTACCCACCATTAAATATTTAAAACCCTCTGTATGTTAATTGAAACCTTTATACCATCAGACGACCAAGTCCTTCAGCTATAAGGTTGCTTTTAGAGGTAATTAATGTAAAAGGATTGCAATTGCAACACAAATACCCTTCACAAATAAATTGAAAACTTTATACCATTCACCCACAAACACCAGCACGACTGTCCAAATAAACAACTGAATATCAATGTCAAAAGTTATATGCATTTCAAATTTCGAAACAAAAACAATATGGCGGCGGTGCGATACCGCGGCAAAATTTTCCCGCCACGTTTTTCACGGAAAGCGGAATTAAAAGAAAATATAGTCTGTCAAACGCTTGTCATTCGATACGCTGGTTTAGTCAACGTATGGAAATTGAGCTCGAATTTTAGATATACTGCGGGGTTTTTGAGCTAGTAGATAAAACAGCCATTTAGTTCATACTGAAAGTGTAACAGCTAGTCGATCGTTTGATCTACTCGTATATAATACATAACATAACATCACGCCTGAACTGCTCTAAGGCAGAGGTGTACCTGACAGTACACCCACATTTCGCCAGTTATGTTTAAGTCCCATGTGTGGTGGCTTCGCATATCATAAATAATGAATTTGAAGTTCAGATTCAGACGCATTCTACATTCTGGTAAGATTTAGAAGTCCTATCAAATCTAGGCGGAGCCTTTCTCCGCCTATCCAAGGATAAGTTGATGGTAATAAATTATCATTAGGAAATTGTATGATTGAGTACAAGAAACGAGTCTCCTTAAATTGACCAGATCTGCAACCAATTAACTATTCTAACACACTTATGAGTAAGTAGGTACCCTTTAGATAGCTCGGCTAATATGCATGATATTAATATAGTTTATAGCCTATAGCACTCGAGGAGGAGGTCGTGGCTAAATAATAACAGCCGCATGGATCGATCTTTAGGTTAAGCCGTGCTTGCCTAGGTTGGTCTGTGGATGGGTGACCACCCATTACATACCGAGTTTCCTCCGTGCCTCGGAAAGCACGTTAAGCCGTTGTCATTTGTAGATCTTTGACATTCGTTAGGTAGTCAGTGGCCCAAAAGTCTGACAACCAGTCTTACCAAGGGGTATCGTAGTACCCAGTACTAACTCGGTTGTGGAGGTCAGATAGGTAGTCGCTCCATGTAAAATACTGGTATTCAGCTGTATTCGGTTAGACTGGAAGCCGACCCCAATATAGTTGGGAAAAGGCTAGGCAGATTATGAGCTTATAGCACTCGCGAATAATGTATCTTTCCATCAGTGAACATTTTTTTAGAATTGGATTCGTTCCAGAGATTACATAGTAGGGGTACATACAAACTTACAAACAAATACGTCTTAATAATATTAGTATAAATTAGGTTGCCCTGACATCTTTCGGAATAGAACACCATTCCTTGGAAAGCTTCGCGAGTGGTACGAATATTATGGGAACGTGTTCGTCCGTTAGTTGAAAAGTAGCAGACTATTCTCTGGCGTGTCATAAATATTTCAGTTTGTTACATTATGTAACCCTGCAGGTCCAACTTTTAATTTACCAACACCCACTTTGCATGTCGTAAAAGCAGAACATGAATAAATTGAACCGCCCAATCTGGCGATACCTTACAAAAAGTTAAAGAAAAAGAAAGTGAGAATAAATATTTCGTTGTAACCACAGATATAGATAGACCTAGATAACGCAAGAGCTCCTACTTCGCGTGCCCGACTTAAGCTAAAAAAACTTAGCGTGGCCACTGTCACTGCTCAGTCTGCATTGGTGCGCCACGCTAGCCGGATCTCCCTCAAAAAATTAAAGCTGCAAATTCGTAACGCATTGCGGCTTTTACTTGGAAAGGTTGATGCGAAGTTCTGTTTTAACAAGTGATGAATATCGAAACAAGTGATACTATCGTATAACACTTCGGTTTCGTAGTACAGGTGTTTTTGTAATTTTTCTGTCAATTTTATCGATTAGTGATGTTCATCGTACGCAACACAAAGAAATTCTCGAGAATCGATTTCGGACACCGATCTAGGAGACAATTTTAATAAGTAATCGTAACGTTTCGAGATTTTTTATTTTTTCTCATGATGGTAATTTAAAAGAAAAATGAATTGATGCGACGGGAAATAAAGATTGGTTCCCAACGAAGTATAGAACTAGTTGTTCGGTACATTTTGAGGAAGCAAGCTATATTGAAGGAAAAAAGCAAAAGCAAACAAATAAATATTCTGAGGGAACGGAACCGTCGCGAAGTCCAAAAAATACACAGCATGATGTCGTTAATAGAGCTAAGGCTAATAATGTGCTTAAAACAACCAACGTTACAACTCGAGAACTTTATTTTCCTGTCTCATTACTATGTCACAAAAACAATTACTAAATCATATCTTTACTGTACACAATTACTTAAAAGTAGTATTCGTACAGTTGAGAAATGGTATATGTACAAAGGCGAACTTTAGTGCTAGAGAGAGATAAAAATAGGGTAGGATTCCGTTTCTTTTTGTAAATACTGGAACTTAAATTGGTTGTATAAAGTGTTTCAATCGAATATTTACGTGTAGAGACGGGTGCCGCACTCGACTGCGTCTTTGAATCGATTTGGTGTTCCCATCACTAAATAGTGCTAGTGACAGTTGTAACGTCATCGTCATGTAGGCAGTCAAAAAATGGCACACTTGGTTTTCATACAGATCGTGATAAATGCGTTATCTAAGTCTATCTATATCTGTGGTTGTAACAGTGAAATGTGCATGTAAGGGCCTTCAAACGTCGTCACTTGTTTCTTACAAGTGAGTACCATCGCTCTGCGAGTCCTGTCGTGGTTACTCGTATGCCCCTAAAGGCGGACGCGCTCCTAGACATGCCGCAGGAAAAGATTATGCAATAAACATGCACCTCACTGACTACCGAACTTGAACTTACGTCTACTCATACACTCGTGGGTGCTATTAATAACTTTACTTCAATAAACTTTAACCACCCTGTACAGCTACTAATGTTACCCCTCGGCCACGAGTTACATGCACAAGCGACACGAGTCTTGCGACTGCGACTGCTAAGAACACAAACGGAAGGAGTTGTTGATGTCTTTTGTACAGTAATTAAAAACATCATCATCATCTGCCTAGCCTTTTCCCAACTATGCTAGGGTCAGCTTCCAGTCTAACCGGTCCCGGTCTAACCAGTCTATTATCGTCTGCCTAGCCGACCCAACTGTGTTAGGGTCGACTTCCAGTCTAACCGGATGCAGTTGAATACCAGTATTTTACATGGAGCGACTGCCTATCTGACCTCCACAACCCAGTACTAACTAGTACTAGGTAATACGATACCCCTTGGTAAGACTGGTAATAAAAAACAAGTTTTGGAAAAAAATATCGTAGTTTGATCACCAAATTGCATGTTATCTACAAAACATGCTGATGATTGTCGCACTATATCAGGTATCATTGAAACTAAACGAGGGTATATCGATATCTACCGATCCCATAACATCAAAAAGCTTGTATCTCCATCTCATTGCATCTGATTTGCGGCGATAACTGCGGTCGTGATGGTAAATGACATGCCTCTAATGACACCCAACATTACGGAAACCATCATAGAATCTAATTTCCATTCCTATATGTGTACTAAGCTAGAAAAATTTTTCAAAGCGTGTTTACTCTGCTACCTAACGAGTCTCGGAAAAGTTCCATTTTCAAACACACCTATATGTGTATAATCCGACTAATTCAAAAAGTTCGTCACTTAAGTTGGCTGGGAACGTTAAGGGTGGGTTTTGAACTCGGTCGGGTAATACTACGGTACAGCATGAAGGTGCAAGCGTTCGGTATATTTTATATCAGTGCGCAACGAGTCGTCGGTAGGGGTGGGCGCTTCGCTCCCGAAATTTCCCGATTTTCCGATCGTGTGTGAACTTTGGTGATTGCGAATTTGTCTGTGAAAGTGTTAAGTTTTTTTAGTTCTGGCAAAGGGATGTTGTTTGCAGCCTAATATAGTATCAGTGTAAGTAGTTTCAAGATGTTTTAAATGTTAAAACTTAGTTTTTAATTTCAAATTACAGAATTGAATTTCGAATTCGACTTATTTTTATGAAACAAAATAAGTCTATAATTTATGGTTCTCAACAATATATGAACATGTGAAAGTTTGAAAAGAGAAACAGAAGCCGTATTCCAGAAATTTCTTGTAACCAATTCAATAAAAGTACTTACGAAAAATCTGAAATAGCTACTTAATAAAACTTTTTGATATCAATACGATTCACGGTAATGTCGGCACGGTAACTAATTGAGTTTCAGAGAAACCTTCTAGTTCTCTTTTACGGCAATATTTCTTTAAGTCTACTTACTTATAAGCAATTATGTAATTTTTCTGAGTGCTGAGACTATTTCTGAAGTAAAACCAAGTTATTTGAAGATTTATTTGCTTTCAAATTTCGGATACTTACGTGCCTAATCATTTTTACTATTCGCTTGAATAGATAAATTATTTGATTAGGAATATTGAAGAAGCCTAAGATGTACCTATGATTTTGAGTTGTAGTTGTTAATAAATAGGTAAGCTTCTTTAATCCGTCATTAATAAATAAGATTTATAAAATATTAAATGTAACGAAACCAAAAATATTTCTATTAAACTAGCAGTGCTTTTTCTATAAGAATGTTTTTAATTTTCTTTTGGGAATGTGGGTAATTTTCTAGTTAGAAAAAATAGCTTCTTTCTGCAACTTCATCCGCGTTGAAGAAAAATATCTCTGGTTAATAGTTTAGCTTTCCGTTAGCGGAAGAATTTAAAAAATCGAATGAGTAGTTTCAGAGATTACCATTTACATGCAAACTTAGAAACTTTACCTCTTTTTTTTTTCTTTTTCTTTAGTCATGGTAGTTTAAAATTGGAGATTTTGGAAAAGGATTGCCTATCAGCTCTTTAGTGAACTGTTTCTTCTTTCTGTGTCGACGGTACATAACATAACGCCACGCTTGTAATTCCCGAAGGGTTATGCAGAGGTGTACTTAGTAGTATACCGACATTTCGCCACTTATATTTAAGTCTCATGTAATAGGGGGCGAGCCTATTTCCATCATCGACGGTACATCCACATATATGTTATACTGTGTAGGCCATCTTTAGTGTTAATTTTAGCACCACGTTCAGCAGACTGTTGTAAGTTAATGATGATTATATCTGTCTTTGACCAAATTCGGCGCAATAGTTTAGAAACCAACAGATACAGAAATTCATTTGTATTTTTTTTGGTAAATGAAACTTACGGCAAATAGCTCTGAAACCATTTTCATATTATAGGTTAAATTATGTTTAAAAGTATCAATAGATTAATCATTTCAATTTGATATAAATTAGCTATATCCCACCCTAGGTTCTGGCCTCGACTTATGTCATACTAATATGCCATGGCATACGTATTCGCGTGTTTTTTCTATCAGTGCAAGAATATTTGAAGTCGGGGGAGTAGTTTCAGAGCTTACCTCCTACATCCAAACCTACAATCATAATCTCTTTATAAATAACTTTAGACTAGATGGTAAAAATAACTAAAATTTCTTAACTGAGAGATTTCAGGAAAATGGCTAACACACAATATTATTAAAATACTTGTGATTTTAAATTTTATTCGTCATCTATTTAGCCTTTTCCCAACTCGGTTGGAGTCTTCCGGTCTAACCGGATGCAGCTGAATACCTGTAATTTACATGGAGTGGCTGCTTCTCTGACTTCCACAAGCAAGATTCGTCGTCAAGGTTTACACGATATCCCGTGATAGTGAGTCGTACGACTGGTTGTCAGATTTTGTCTCTATTATTATCGACCCATAAACGAAGCAAATAATGATTATGATAATAAATCAAATGATTATTCATTATTAATGCAAAAGTAAAACGGGTTGATATTTTATTTCCATTTAACCATCTAAATTTGGTAATATTATAACAAGTGTGAGGCTCTCATTAGGCAGCAGCAGATTGATTCAGAAAGCGGTCCTCCTAGACACGGCTCGTATTGTTACGAGGTTCCTCTCTCTGGAGCCCTGACCGCCGGTAGCTTGGACCCTGTTCCCGTTACCGGTGGGCTACAAGTTCTACTAAGTTACTTTCCTGCATATTGCTATATTATATTATGCGTTTCACAATTATATATACAGGTTGGAGACGACAATGCGACAATAATTTTTTTCTCTGTAACGTGCATTAATCATTTTATTGGTAAACTATCTAAATACATAATTAATTAAAAACTAATAAATAACCTAAAATAAGAACACTAACAACAAACTATAAAAGGGCATCAAAAAATTCCTCCTCAACGCTGTCAGCTGGTAATGTGCCCAAAAGACTGGCGGCGTTGCCACGTTGTATGGCAACACTTAGCCTCTGGCCAAAGTAAAAGCCAGCCCTTGGGTCACGGGAAGCGTCAACTAGGCGTTTCGAAATTTCCATAAACAGGCTATGAGCACTCGGACCCCACGACCCCAGAGTTTCAACCCCAAACGGCTCGAAAATATAGTTACCACAAAGGTTTCTATATTTACGCCGCTTGAGGTTCTCTGCAGCCGCAGCGGCAGCGCCAGCACAGCACGACGAGCTTGGAAGATGTGATGGCGCAAGAGAATCGACGCATGTCGCGTCCCACACTAAAGGCCTACCCATCTTCCAAGGAAACAACGACATGCCGTCCGGTCTCTTGCCATCGTCGCGTGCCAAACCATGGGGTTCTAAAACAGCTGGAACGCCGACGGTGACAAGAGCTCGTCGGATGATGTCGTTTATGTTCGCGTGCCGTGCAAAACGGCCCGCACTTCGGCTGCATGACAGGCCGTGGTGACCGAGGTTGTTGACAGCTTCACCACAGTGACAGCGATGAGGAGAACAGCAGGCAGCACCAAGGCGTAAAGCAGCAGCGAGGCGGAACGTCGTGTCGTCGAATAAAGTGCCTATGCTCGACGAAGGCAGTGCGTGAAGCCAAAGACCCGATTCCCACTCACCCACAGCCAGTAGGCGCGCACGCTCAGCAGTAGTAGCAGACGTGTTCAGTAAATTGTTCTGAACTACACTGCAGAGCGGCTCATCCCACCGTCTCTGGGAAAAAGGATGATCGGGTTCTTCAGTATTCGGGCAAGCGAGTTTCCAAGCATCGATAGCCTCGGAGAAGCACGGCACTTCAAAATCAACCAGTGCGGAAGCCAGGATATTCCTAATTAATTTCTTAGTTCCGTGGACCGAGGATAAATTAAATAAATTAAAAAAATAAATAAATTAAACAATAAATTAAACTGTATGTAACTCATGACGTTCCCAGTCTGCATACAAAAATTCAATCGAAAATTACTGGATATTTTCGATTGAATTTTGTATGCAGTTTATTCACAAGACGTTATTTTTCACTTTTAGCATTTTCTACATAGTGTAGATAATAGGCTACCACCAACAGGTTAACGAATCCCGCATCGGTATAAACGTTAAACACATGTTGCCAACTCGCTACTTCAAAAACCTTGGCCAAAATTGTCGTATTGTCGTCTCCACCTCGTATATTCTCGACAACATTACATTACATCACGAATGTAATCCCTGAAGAGTTCGGCAGAGGTGTACCTAATACACTGGACAGCAAATAAACCGAGCCACCCGCTACCTAGGCACTCTAATTCGATTTTCTCAAAAACTAAAAAACCTACAATTATCAAAGTTGTACCTACAGAAAGTGCGTTTCATGGTGATTAAAATGAAACTCATTGGGTTTAATCAATATTTCAGTGTTTATTAAGGATTTTACAAAGAGGAGTCGTTTTCCAGTCGTGACAATCGTTAGTAATGATAAAGTGAAAAAAAAAATTAAAGCCAAAAACAAAGATAAAATTAAAAAAAAGTTTTTGATCAATATTCCGTATTCCCTCCCCTTGCTCGGATAACTGCCAGCATCCTTGTATTCATCGACCTTACGAGCCTGACGATAAAATCTTGAGGAATTGTATTCCACTCCTCTTCAATTGCGATTCGCAGCTCTGGAAGCCTTGTTGGAGCAGGTACCCGGGCTCGAACCCGACGTTTCAGCTCATCCCATAAGTGTTCTATCGGATTCAAGTCCGGGCTTCGAGCTGGCCAGTCCATCGTACGAATGCTGACGTCGCGTAGATACTGGGTCACCACATGAGCAACATGAGGCCGTGCATTATCATGCATCAATTGAATATCCTGTCCGATATATCCTGCGTAAGGTACCACATGGTCTGCGAGGATTTCAGTAATGTAGCGATGAGAAGTCAGTCCACGTGTACGGCCCGTCGGTTCGATGAAAACTAACGCTGTATGTGCTGTTAACGAGATGCCGCCCCAGACCATTACAGATCCTCCTCCATAAGCAACAGTTTCCTCGATGCAACACTGAGAATAACGTTCTCCAGGGCGACGATATACTCTCTGACGTCGATCACTTCCATGTAGACTCATCCTGGTCTCATCAGTGAAGAGTACATTACTCCACTGCTCTAATGTCCAATCCCTATGCTCTCGAGCAAATTCAAGTCGTGCTCGACGGAGTGCTACCGTTAATGCTGGGCCTGTTGCAGCTCTTTTTGGGGTCAGGTTCCGTTCAGCAAGTCTCCTTCTGACGGTATCTGAACTTATGACCACTTGGCGTTCGTCACGCAGACTTTGTTGGACTTGAACTGCGTTGAGGTGGCGATTTCGCAGAACAGTAAGGTGGATATAACGATCATCTCCTGCTGATGTAGCCCTAGGTCTGCCCGTACCTGGACGGCGATCGAATGCTCCAGTCTCTAGGTATCGTCTGTAAACTCGTTGCACCGAAGATCTGCTGATTCGAAGCCTTCGAGCGACTTCACGTTGCGCAATGCCTGCTTGAAGTAATGCTACAGCTGGAGCTGCTTCCTGAGGTGTTGTATCCATTATTAATCGAAAAAAGTAGCAAAAACACACGCGTCTGAGCAAACGATGGACAAACACTAAAGAAGTGATAAGAAATATCCGACTACCCTCATTGTAGAGAAAAAGAACGCTAATTTCAAACTCTGGTGAAAACAGAGCAAATCGTTAGCACTGTGTTTGTTGCTTGATTACAATGTGAGTTGACGGTACTTTCGAATTAATTTGTGGTCATTTTAATCACCATGAAACGCACTTTTTGTAGGTATAACTTTGATAGTTGTAAGTTTTTTACTTTTTGAGAAAATCGAATCAGAGTTCCTAGGTAGCGGGCGGCTCGGTTTATTTGCTGACCAGTGTAGTACACTCACATTTAGCCAGTCCCATGTAACAGAGGACGAGCGTATTGCCCTCAATCGGGCACAAAACCAGACTCCCAGCTGCCATTGAGAAGTTCCCGATGAATTCTAAACAATAAAAGTTGAAATGTCATGAAGAATGCTACAGCGAGTGTATTCCGCAATTAAGATTGGCGAACACTTGATCCCTTTTGTTTTCAAGTGAGCTAGCTACCCGCATCCGATTGGCTCTCGACTCAGAACAATCGTCTAATACACTTTGTATTTTTTTTCATCGTACACAAGATGGGTGGAATCAATTGTGTGTTGAAACGAATAAAACATCGATCTGAGGATGTTTTTTATTGAGACTGAAGTAATTCGCTTTTTTTAGTAGAGTAGAGAGTAAGATTGTATTATCTGAAAATCAGCTGTGACCTAGACTTTGCATAGATTTTTTCTCAGTAAAAAGTTTTCAACACAATTTATTAGCTTCACCTATAACTATGTCAAACAATCTTAGAAATTAAATTTGACCCACTTCCCGGTTTCCGATTGAGCTGAAATTTTGCATACATGTTTAGTTTGGACGACAATGCATGGTTAGCTAAGTGACGCTTCTGACATTCAAAAGTGCCAGTAATGGTTTAATTTAAATAAATGCTTTGAGTTTGTGTTTGACGTCATTTTAAATCCAATATGGCGGATTCCAAAGATGGCGGACTAGTTACTTTTTATGCATTCCCATGATATGGGTATCAAATGAAAGAGGTTGGTTTCGTTGGTCTCTAGACATGACCCTATTGTATATCATGTTTAAAATACTTAAAACCAAATAGAGTGAGGCAGTGATGGTGGCGTGGAAGGTGGCATCAATTCATTGTTCGAAGTCGATCGAAGCGGTAATAGGGATGTTTCCTGTGTAAAAAAATCGGTTGTCTGTAAAGTCGGATTTCTGACGATAGTTGAACGTGACGTCATAAGAAAATACTGATGGAATGGTTGCATTTTTCAAAAGAAAATTTTAATTTTATTTGTTTGATAGATATTTTGTATGGATATAGAGAAGGAGGTAAATGGAAATCACAATTGAATTGATCAAGTTACATTTATTTGTACGCATAAATACAATTATGTCAATTTTTTTTTTAACAATGTACATAGTTTTTACAAGTATGAATGTGCGTTGAGCAATTGTTTTATGGAACGCCTCAGAGCGAGGTAACGCCCGTTTTTTCGAGCGTGCAGCCGGCTCCATCGAATTATAAGACGTTGTCACGTCAAAAAATATAATTCTATTTAGTCCGTCAGTTAGATTATCGAAAAATATTGGATACGTATTTTTTGTTTTATCATCAAATCAATAAAAATTGACGAAGATAAAACGCATCAAAGATGCGGCCTGTGACGTCACTTTTCGGTAAAAAGTCAGTACACTTTACTTACAAGTATGACGTCACACGAGTTTTCGACACACTGTATCGTCTTAATTTTTAATTTTCGTGAAAAAAGAAAAAATACGTGCCCATTTATTTTTGGAAATCTATCTGACGGACTAATTAGATTTTTTTCAGGAAACATCCCTATTGTAGATTGTTTATCGCTGGTATCCATAGCAGCATCATCAAACCTGTAGTTTGTTAAGGGATATACAGAGGTGTATCTACGATAGTACACTAACATTTCGCCATTTACGTTTAAGTCGATAGCTAACAATTTACCCAGCGGCATTACTATCGCGAGTTTATAAAACTCATAACATGAAGCCTGTAAACCCCGATGGGTTAGGCAGAGGAGTATATAAAACATTAAAACGTATTTATTTATTTATTTAAACTTCATGTACAATAGTGGTACATAGGCGGACTTAATGCCACAAGGCATTCTCTACCAGTCAACCTTTGGGTTAAATAAGAAAACATTGTGATAGTTACGATACTTCTGTAATAAGAGGCAAGCCTATTGCCATCAACAGGGCATAAGTTCAGACTCCGAGCTGCTACTGAGAAATTCCGCATGGGAAGACTCAATATCATTTTGTAAGACCTGGCAATCGAAGCCAAGACCTCATGCTCCCAATATCGCTCGCGACCATCAGACCAAATAACATACGTAACGCTACTATTGCATACTTATAAACCTATTCGAAATAGAGTTGCATGTAAAGGACCTATCAATCCATTATGCAACGTCTATCAAATGGATTGTGGTCTATTTTCGAGTGCACCCATCGGTTAAAATATCGATAATGACCACATTTAGAACCATCCATGTCGTTTGACATTGTTGGCCGAAATACTTCGTCGAATCTATTTCCTATTGATGCTATTTTCACGGCATTTTCCCAATTATGTTGGGGTCGGCTTCCAGTCTAACCGGATGTAGCTGAATACCAGTATGTTACATGGAGCGACTGCCTAGCTGACCTCCACAACCCAGCAACCCAGTTAGTAGTGGGTAATACGATACCCCTTGGTAAGACTGGTTGTCAGACTTTCTGGCCACAGACTACCTATAACGACTGTAAAAAATCTACAAATGACAGCAGGAAGCAAAGGCTTAACGTGCTTTCCGAGGCTAGGAAAAAACTCTTATGTAATAATGGTCACCCATCCACAGGACGACCTTGCCAAGCGCAGCTTAACCTTGAAGATCGACCCGTGAGGCTGTTATTATTTAGCATGAGCTCCTATAAAAGGAAGGTTACATTAATGTTGAAGCTTAAATCATAAGACCACCATAAGCAGCAATTCAGTAATTTAATACTCGAAACGGGATATTTACCATGTTTACTGTTTTTTATGAGATCCCGATATTTAAAAAAAAAAAAGGACACGAAAGACTATTAATAATAAAGTTGGTGACCATGATAGTTTAAAATCTTAATTCTGTAATTATACAGAAAGGGACACATCCCTAGTAGTACTCACAGAAACACTACACATATCACACATGTATGTATGTATGTATATTCGCCGGAACAAGCAATTTGCATGTATTTCTCGTTAACGTAGGTATTACGTAGTGTGCTGTAGTTTAGCGGCAACACACTCTTATTGCGAATTCTTGACAAGTGCTTAGTAGTACAAATGTACCCTTCTGTGTGCTGCTTAGTGTGTGTACAGTCAGAGGAATTCAGTGTTGATCCAATTTACACACTTAAAAAATAAACTGTTTTAAGCTTTCACGGTTTACAACTAAATTTATACTGTCACTTACGGGATATCTTCCGTGATTGTTCATTATTTTGAGCTCCCGATATTTCGGCGCTGTTGCAAGCGCCATGATCGCGAGATATCCCGTAAGTGACAGTATAACAGTGGGACGTGAGAAGGAAAGAACCTCACGTCCCAGCCGCCGCGGGAGACGCCCTGGGCGTCGGGGGTCACGTGGTGGTTCCCGGCCACCGTAGGCGCGGGCCTGTGGACGGCGAGCTATGGGCTAGCTCGCCGTCCGGCCGTCTTCTGACGACAGGCCGTGTCGATGGCGCGTTCGTGTTCCACGCGCGCCTCAAAGAGATGTCAGCAACGATGTAGGGGTCTGCAAGGACCGATGCCTGCCAGGACTGCGGGACTGTTCGAAAGAGATACCGTGGCCCTGGAACACAAAGGGCAAAGAAGGAACATGGATGGGTTTTAGTCAGTACAAGTCTGACACTCCCTTCCGCTCCGCCCAGAGTGGGAGGGGTCATTTGATGATTCACCATCCGAAAAAAAAAAAAAAAAAAAAAAAAAAAGGCTAGCTTTCTTCCTACGTCGCAATGTTGATTCTTTGGCCAAAAAATAGGCCAGCCGTCTGGTTTATAAAAAAGGCTAAATTAAGATTAAAAGTCATCATCAGTTGGGGTCGGCCTCCAGTAACCGGATGCAGTTGAATACCAGTATTTTACATGGAACGACTGCCTATCTGACCTCCACAACCCAGTTCGTACTGGGTAGTACGATACCCCTTGATGAGACTGGTTGTTAGACTTTGGGTCACTGACTACCTTTGACGACTGTCAAAGATCTACAAATGACAGTCGGGATCAACGGCTTAACGTGGTTTCCGAGGCAAGGAGGAAACACGGTATGTAATGGGCGGTCACCCATCCACGGACCAACCTAGGCAAGCGCGGTACTAGCTATTAAGTGTCCTATTGTCGTTATTGTATACATGTATTTAGTGTTAGTCTTAATTTAGAAAAGCTCGTTGCTAAATAATTACAGCCGCTTGGGTCGATCTTAAGGTTAAGCGTAGTACTGGGTAATACAATACCCCTTGGTAAGATTGGTTGTCAGACTTTTTGGACCACTGACTGCCTAACGACTGTCAAAGATCTACAAATGACACCCGGGACCAACGGCTTAACGTCGACGTCGTATTTTATTAATTTGTATAAATAATAATTATATCGAAATGAATAAATACCTTTGTGCTCTTCTATCTTAATTTAATGTCCTGTTAAGTATTTCATGTGTACATAAATATATAATTTATTTAAACACTGTTTTAAGTTTTCACGGTTTACAACTAAACTTATACTGTCACTTATCGGGAGCTCAAAATAATGAACAATCACAGTAGATAAGTAAGTCTTACTACTATTATAAATGCGAAAGTTTGGATGGATGGATGTTTGTTACTCAATCACGCCAAAACTAATGAACGGATTTGGATAAAATTTGGAACACAAATAGGTTGTAACCTGGATTAACACATAGGATACTTTTTATCCCGGTAGTGTGATCCCGTGGGACAATTATCGAACTTCACGAGGGAGACGCCGCGCGCATAAGCTAGTGACAGTATAAGTTTATAATTTATTTGTTTACAGTAGAAACAGCATACAGAGCAATCAAGCATGGTTTTCCCTGAAGTTCCTATTCGTTGTATATCATACCCTTGGAGAGATATGCATATAATTATGTTGCCAATTCAATTGACGTGTTTCTAGAATTACATAAACCGTCTGCCATTTCGTAGGATGTCTCTCTGATTCGCCTGGGATTGGTTTTCGGAGAATTTTGGTATAACACGATATGCTGGTGGTTAGTCGAATTATGTAGTACCAGGTATCAATGATAGTCTTGTGTGCTTCTTGCCTTTAGTGCATTAATTGAGTCTCTATTGGTCTTAGGCGCGATTTATACAGAAATGGCGTAAGGTGAAAGCGCGGCGCAGGCATGACGCCGCTTCAAAACCTTGTCATACAAAATGTACGTAGGCGACGTGTCGTGAATTACACTCAAGCAGTGCGGCGCAGGCACGCCGTTCTTTCGTTTCCTTATAAATTTCACGCCTGCGGTGCACCTGCGCCGCGCCTTTACCTTACTCTGTTTCTGTATAATTCGCACCTTTGATACATATCAAGTATCTTAACAGACGGATATGTTACTGGGAAGTTTGCAGTAGGCCGAGCGCTGCGCATACGATGAATACAAAATACTGCGTCAGCGCTCCTACAATAATTATCGGATACCTAATAGAAAAAAATGCTCCGGAAAACTTATTTATGTATCTGGCAACCCTGCTAAGTACTAACAATATTTTAGTTTTTAAACCGAAATGGTCACTAACACTATCATTAAAACTGAAAACAGGATATTCAAAACAAATAGTAAACATGGTTAATATCCTATTTTCAGTGGTAATGATATTATTAACAATATTTACCAACCAATAACTCACAAATACTCGTAGTATCTTGTAGTGTAAGTAGCCAAAAGATCGGTACAATTCCATTTGGCTAGCATATGCATTATTAGCGTCGCACCCGCCTGCTGCCAAATAACAGCCGCTTCCAAACTGCTTCTTGAAAAGCAATTTAGATAACATTTGTATTTCCATATGCAGAACTGGGAACGAAAACAAAAATTGTGAAGTTTTTGTACAAATGAGCTGGCTGGAATTTTCACACTGTGGGGTAGAGGCAGAATTAATTTAATTAATATTAAATCAAACCAACCAATCAAACAAAAACCAAACAATCAATCAAACAAAATCAAACAATCAATCATCATCATCATCATCATCATTTCAGCCGAAAGACGTCCACTGCTGGACATAGGCCTCCCCCAAGTGTCGCCACATTGACCGGTCCCGTGCGTCTCGCATCCAGCGGATCCCTGCAACCTTTACAAGGTCATCGGTCCACCTAGTGGGAGGCCTTCCAACGCAGCGTCTTCCGGTTCGCGGTCGCCACTCCAGAACTTTTCGGCCCCATCGGCCATCCGTTCTGCGAGCAACAATCAATCAATTATCAACAAAAAGAGAAATCAAAAATCAAAAAAACAATCAATATCAATCTTTTCTTCTTTCTTTTCTTTTCTTGATATCAATCTTTTTTAATTCATTGAAAATTAGAAAGTACAACACACACAATTAATACTGGTGTCGGTTTTGCAGTCTAACCGGTTGCAGCTGAATACCAGTGTTTTACATGGAGCGACTGCCTATCTGACCTCCACAACCCAGTTAGTACTGGGTAATACAATACCCCCTTGGTGAGACTGGTTGTCAGACTATCAGGCCGTTGAGTTCCTGTAACGACTGTCAAAGATCTACACATGACAGCCGACCAACAGCTTAACGTGCTATCCGTGGCACGAACGAAATTCGGTATAAATAATGGATGGTCACCCATCCACAGACCAACGCAGTCAAGCGCGGCTTAACCTGGAGATCGATCCGAGTGGCTGTTATTATTTAGTTACGAGCTCCTCTATCAAATTTAATTGTTTTATCTTTTTCTTATGTTTACTTTTTATATAATTTTTGTTTTTTGTTCCAACAAAATAAAATTATATAAAAAGTGAATTCAACCATGTTTTTTAATGTGTGAGTCTAATAAATACTTTTCTTTCTTTATTTCTTTCTAATATTTCTACCTACACATGTTAAAAAACTCATAACAACCTCTACAAAAGTCCGTAAATCCTATTCGAAATCAAACATTCACTTATTCACACCCGAACACATCCTTTTTACACACAAAAAGCCAATTGTACCGAAACTTTGACCTGAAAACTAAAAAAAGGCAATAACGTACACAAAGCGAGACGAATGCTATCACAAACTTGTGATGACCATAAATATGAAAGAAAAACCGCATATATGCAAAAGTGGAACTAACCCGGACGAATGGACTCATAAAGGATTGCCTGATAAGACTGGGGTGTGACTGTGAGCGGGCAGCGGCGGATGAATTTATTTGTCACGAGAATCTGTGAAAATCCTTTATTTTAATTTGATGCTGTGAGCTTTACGTCAACATTTAGAAAGAACAGAGAATATGGTAACTCCATTGCTTCCGTCATTATTTCTACGTTTCCATATTGCAAATAATTGCGTTTAGATTTTGTAAAATATTTGTTTCTTTTTTTTACTTCGTGCGAATTGATAAAAAAAAAAATCTACGACATGGAAAGAACAATCCTGGTATTACTTCATTTACTTTCATTGATGATCGCTTCTGAAATAAAGAGGGCTCCTAACATTCCGTAATTTTTTTTATAAAAACTTGTTCAGTATCGTCTTACTTTAAGGTGCGTCCAGATCAAGTAACATTTTACAAATCTTTTGCTATATAACACGTTTAATTTAAACAACATTGCTAGTCTCTCTATTGAATCATGTTAAATAACCATGTTTTATAACATATTATGTTATTAATGTGTACACACCCTTAAAGTATTCTGTATATCAATTATGAACTAATGTACCCATATCATATACATCGACATTATAACAACGTCCCTAGTTAATGCCAATATCCTATCCCTTTTTACGTTTCGTAGCTTATATTAAGGAGAACCTCTCAGGTTTCTTAATATTTTTTTTTTAATAGGTTTCTATATAAGCCAGAAAACCCCCGCTTTATGTATTTTTACTCTAAAATATCACGATACTCTCATAAAAATATTAAAAGAACGTATCGACATGTTTCCATATTGCAGTTAAAGTCAGTTTATGAGTTTACGAGCTCCAATCAAATATTTTATGGCTGGCTTATAAGCTGTAACTGTTTCTGCTGACACACAATCTATATTTTACGATAGATCATAAACTGTTGGGAAATACGGAAGTGCATAGTTGTTGTAAGTTTTGTAATAGTAATTGCCTATTTCTGAATTGAGTATTTGAAGTTACTTTAGCATGGTAACGGCACTACAAAAAGTACTACAGCAACATAGTACAAAATTTACTACAGCTCCATCTATGCCACAAATGAAGTACTAACATTAAATTCCTAAATGGCGATATTAAAGTTCTCCACGACTCAACGAAAAACTCGACAACAGCTGTCGGGCAGTAGCTCACCATACACAACACCCGTGTGGTCATAGGATCCTCCTTTTTCTATGTGAAACAACTTTACACTCGTTTCAATCGAATCACATAGTGCATGAACTGTTAAAGTATTATTTTAAACTTAAATTCTCGAATCTGAAACCAGTTTACAATTCATCATTATCTGCACAGCTTTTTCCCATAATTATTACGAATTTAAATAGAAAAATCTACTTCTGGTGTGTAGCAACATCCGGTCCACTTAGTCTGGAAGCCGACCGCAACATAATTAGGAAAAGGCTAGGGTAAGGTATAAAAATAGAAAATCTAGGTTGGTCTAACACAGTTACATAATATATTATAACATAACATCACGCCTGTAATTCCAGAAGGGTCAGGCAGAGGTGCACCTAATAGCAGACCCACATTTCGCCAGTTATGTTTAAGTCCCATGTTATAGGGGGCAAGCCTATTGCCATGAACCGGGCTCAAATATAGACTCCGTGGCAGCTACTGAGAAATCCTTGATGGAAAACCCAATAACACTTTGCCCGACCTTGGAATCGAACTTAGGACCTCAACCAAAGAGGAACTGGTCCTGCAGCCAGGTTCGCCTTCTTCACAAGAGAACTCTTCAACTGTTAATAGCATGGGCATGAAACTTTGTATGTGACGGGTTCAATTTTGATAGATAAACATGATTTTAATTTTTTAAAGCATTTTTTATAAAAAAATATGTTTATTTTTTTTTCCCAGAACTTTCTTCGAACTCAATTTTATTTGCAGAAACACACCCAACACTAAAACGCTCCCAATAACCCGCTATCACTGGCACCACACCTTTACACCCCAGATTCCCCCAGCGTATTCGATACAATGCAAATAACGCTTCGCTGTCGGACAGTGATAGGGGGCATTAACATACATTGCGGGGTGTGTTATACCCCGGTTAATCTGACCATGAATGGGCCGTCGCAAAAATCTATGAAAACGGGTCAACTGTTTTTACAGCTCACTTCGGTTGTTTGTGGTACGGTTTTTATGCACGACAGTGTATAATGGATTCGTTTGTTAGCCTTTTCGGTTATTAAAGGAGTTGGTAGTGCATGTCGTGGTAAAAAAAGTTGGTGCTTTCGTGTGTTTAGTTTTTTTTTGTGACATGATAGTCGTGTAATTCCGTCTAGACTTGGACGATATCGTTGTTTACATTCACACTAAGTTAAATGTCTGCAAGATATTTATTTGTCAATTATTTACATTATACAGGGCGGAGACGACAATGCGACAATAAATTAAACTGTATGTAACTCATGACGTTCCCAGTCTGCATACAAAAATTCAATCGAAAATTACTGGATATTTTTGATTGAATTTTGTATGCAGTTTATTCACAGGACGTTATTTTTCATTTTTAGCATTTTCTTCATAGTGTAGATACTAGGCTTCCACCAACAGGTTAACGAATCCCGCATCGGTATAAACGTTAAACACATGTTGCCAACTCGCTACTTCAAAAACCTTGGCCAAAATTGTCGTATTGTCGTCTCCACCTTGTATACAGACTACAAATATAACTAAACTAATGATAAAAATAAGACTAAAAGTAAGAAAATATAAACATCTAAAAAACGACGACAATAGGACACTTAGGCGTCAAAGTACACCTCCGCATCGCTGTCATCTGGAAACGTGCCAAGAAGACTGGCAGCATTGCCACGCTGAATGGCAATGCTAATTCTTTGGCCAAAGAAAGAGCCAGCCCTCTGGTCACGCGAAGTGTCGACCAGTCGGCGAGAGATTTCCTTAAAAAGGAGACGTGCACTCGGGCCCCATGACCCGAGCGTTTCGACCCCAAACGGCTCAAAACTGTAATTACCAAACAGGTTACAATATTTGCGCCGCTTGAGGATCTCAGCAGCCGCAGCAGCAGCGCCTGCACAGCCCGCCGTGCTAAGTTAAATTAAGTGTGTTGCTATCTTTAATAAACAGACCTACAGAGAAGTGGTAGGAGTATATTTAGATATCTGCACTGCAGTGGGACACTACATCATCATCATTTGCCCAGCCTTTTCTCAACTATGTTTGGGTCAGCTTCCAGTCTAATCAAATGCAGCGGAATACCAGTATTTTACATGGAGCGACTGCCTATCTGACGTCCACAACCCAGTTAGTACTGGGTAATACGATAACCCTTGGTAAGACTGATTGTCAAACTTTCGGGCCATCTGTAACGATTGTCAAAGAACTACAAATGACAGCCGAGACCAACGGGTTAACGTGTTATCCGAAGCACGGAGGAAACTAGGTATGTCATGGAGGGTCACCCATCTACAGTCCACGAGCTCTTCTATATAAGTCGAGTCGAGTCGAGTTATTATCCCACCATACGTCTAACCTCATCAGTTTGGAGCAAGTACAGGTTGACACTTTACGACCTTTATGCATATTTCTAACTTTGTTTGCATCTGCTTACAGTATAACCCGATTCAGCTGAATATATGTAGTATTTTCCATGGAGCGACTGCCTATCTGACATCCAAAACTCAGTAACCGCGTAATACGATACTTGTCGGTAAGACTGGTCGCCAGGATTTCGCGCCACTGAGTATCCATAACGACTGTCAAAGATCTACAAAAATGACGGTCCGGACCAACGGTTTTACGTACTTTTCGAGGTACGGTGTGATCTTGGTATGAAATGTGTGGTCAACCATCTACAAACTGACCTCGGCCACCGTTGCTTATCCTCAAAGACTTACCTTGACGTGAGTGCGTATAAGAGTAAAGGAAGACCAAACAAACGATGTATGGACTGTGTGAATGATGATATGGCTAGAAAGGAGGTGCCTGATGAGATGACGAGTAATAGATAAGTATGGAAGAAGAAGACATGCTGCGCCGATCCCAAATAAATAAATAAGGACAAGAGAATATTGATGACCTTGACCTGAGTTTTTAGTAAAACTCAGGGTAGTCTGAAAAATAGAGAGGGGTATGATAGATTCATTAATTCTTTTTCAATCATGGTTGCGCTTTGAGGAATAAACATACAATATTTTTAATTTGATTTTGTGAGCGCAACTAAAGGTTGCGCTTCGAGAAATAATTTATTTGCGCTTAGTTGGCTTCGCTTAAAAATAATTGCGTTTCGAGGAAAACCCCAAAGCAAGTACAAGTTGACGTTTTACGACCCCTGTAAAATACTAAAATTATCTGTTTACAAGTAGGTACCTAACTCAGAAGTTATTTCAACTTGTGTACCATTAATTAAACTTCTGGTACCTGACTCCTGACGTCACAAACTTAGTTTTTGATTACTTCAATGTTTGTTCGTTTGTAATTTTCTGAGAAAATGACTTGGATTTAATTCGGATGGGGGATCTTTCGTGATTTGGCAGGCGTATGTAAGGTGGATGTCAAGTTTTGTAATTTTGGGGGTCGCGGGTATTATGTGGTAGTCTCATTATCGGGGAATGCTTGCTTGCTTGTTTGCTTGTTTATTGACATAATAGTTGTTAATGAAATACTTGCCTATATCGTGCTTATCTATGTACGTAATATACAAGGTGTAAACACACCCTTCACGAAGCCGTCAACCAAGCATTCTGTACATCAAACTAAGTAACTCTACGCAAAAAATATTGCTCTTTTTTTTGGGGTAAAAAGTCACGCATTACGGTAGGACTCAATGTAACTCTCACAAAATATTGTCCTGATGGATGCATTAAATGATACGGGGGTTATGGAGGTATTTAAAGTAAAGTTATAACATTAAAAAGTGAAAAAGTTGGAACTTTGACCCCCAATATCTTCGTAACTGAAAGATTCCCCAGGCATGGTCTAGAACAAAAAAAAATGATCGCGATGACGGGAAAAACAATTGCCTTTCGGCTTCGTTAAAGTTAATTTACACCCATTATAAGGAAGTTGTTTTCGCGTCTGTCCTTATGTGACGATAAAAAAACTTATTAAAACACCGCGACTGCTTAGTTCATCTCAATTACGCAACGGATTTTGACGCGGTTTTCACTATAAGTTACATAATTTGTTTAAAAAGTTTTATGATTAATATGATTAGTAAATAAACTCATATATATATAGGTACTTTTTTTTTACTTTTCCCCACACTAAACATTTCTCCTGTATCGTGGGTGCGTTTACAAACATTTAAACTCACATACACAAACAGCCAGATCCGGAACAACTACCTGATCATAGAAATATTTGTTCCGTGCGGGGATCGAACCCGCGACAGGCAGCGCAGCAGCCAATAGCTGAGCCACTGCGCCAGCCGTGCCGATTAATATACATATCATATTTTTCTTTCCAATTTCCAGTCTATCATTCTATTATTATGATGAGACATTGATATCAATTGTGTCTATAAAGTTTACTAACAAATTCATATAGACGGTAGAATAGTTAGTAATTTGACCTACTTACAAAGCTCTCGTTGATCTACACGCAAGCGCTACTGCTGTACTTGAGGTCATGAGTTCGACTCACAGGTTGGGCAAAGTAATTATCGGGTTTTTCCATCAGGAATTTCTATGTAGCCTGATAAGTGCCTCATCATAATCCACACCTCGACTTCACCCACTGCAAGGCTTCTCTTTGCTTGTGAAATACTCCAGGTTTCAGAATAGTGCCTCGTTAATGGCAATATGCTCGTTCCTATACATGGGCCTTAATTAAAACTGTCGAAATTTCGGGATGCCTATTACAATTAGGAACCTACACCTCTGCCTAACCCTTCGGGGATTACAGGCGTGATATTATGTTATGTTGATTCATCAACATTCTATTATGATCAGACATCGATATCCATCATGTCTATAAAGTTCCTGAACTAATTCAACAACGTTGTAGAGTAGTTAGCAGTTCAGTTTACCTACATCATTGTCGATCAAGTTTGACCTTGACTTATTCAAGTAACATAATTAGGAACAAAGTTATGTACTTAAATTATGTTACTTACTAAAGTAAAGTCGCCTGGTTGATTGAGTTTGTAATAAAAAAATATTTTATATTACGGTGTAAGGGTAGCTTTCCATTGGAGCAGAGAGGAGGATCCAGGTGAAGCGAAGCTAAGTGAGCGAAGCGGAAAAAATTCTGTGTCAGCTCACATTCTTTGGTTTGAAATCCTTCAGTCTAGGAAATCTAGGTTTTCGCCAAAGACCAGGGAAGCAGAGAGGCGAAGTGTTTTGTTTATAACCAATCTAATATCTTTGTTTCGTCATCGCGTAGCTTAGATTGAATGGTGTCTGAAAAGAGATGTATAATTTTTTATTACTTCCCAGAATTTGAATAGCTACACTATCGTATGGTGTAATAATACAGTATGAGGTTTTTTTTTTCAAAATCAACGAGTTCGATTCCTGGCTAGGAAAAATTCAGCCTGTATGCATTTTAAAGGGTGTAACAAGACCCTTAACGAAGCCGAAGGCAATTGTTCTCCTCGTCATTGCGACGATATTTTTTTTGTTCTAGACCATACCTAACCTTCTTGTTACGGAGATATTGGGAGTCATAGTTCCGACTTTTTCACAAGTTTTTTTTTATAAACAATGTTTTTGATGTAAGATTTTTACTTTAAACTCTTCCATGACCCCCGTACTATTCAATGCATGCATCATCCCAGTGTTTTTTACACCTACCGTAAAACGTGATTTTTACCCAAAAAAAAAGTCGTTTCCCAGCAATATTTTTTGCGTAAAGTTACTTAGTTTGATGTACATATACCTTGGTTGACGGCTTCGTTAAGGGTCTTGCTACACCATGTATATGACACTTGACGATAGGCTTCCCATTCGTAAAAGAAGTTTCCGAAGATTACCCCTACATCCAAACTGTACCTCGTTCTGCTTCTCTTAGCTTCTCATCGCTCCTTTCCGCAATATTCTAGCAGTTCTATGCGTCAATAGACTGGAAGCCTAAGCCCTTAGTTTAAGTTTTATTAGAGCCAGGCTTAAAAGATCTTATCTTGATTTCATGTTAGAAGGCTGATTTAGTTCTGACAACGATGTTATTACAACATTATATTGTCGAGTAAATTACGATGAAAACATTGTTAAGTTATAAAATAGGGTTTAATTTGATTTTGGAGGAATTATTTTATGTTATAGCCGTGGCGCTAAAATCTGTGGAAGTTTATTATTTTTTGGGTCCGGTATGGGTACGAAAGGGTTGGCTATGTCTTTTTTAAGATCTATGTATTTATAGCCAGCCTGTTAGGCAGCCTTAACATTTATAGATGACAAACTATTTTAATGATTTTCGTAAAATTAATAATCGAGTTGGATCGGAAGAGCTGGAAGTCATGGGTCAGAGAGGCCTTTGTTCAACAGTGTCATGATGTCAAAGGCTAACAGTAACATAAGATAACATCACGCCTGTAATCCCCGAAGGGTTGGGCAGAAGTACACTCACATTTCGCCAGTTATGGTTAAGTCCAATGTACTAGGGATGACGGAATGCTTTTTTTTCGGCCATAAGTGCCCAAAAAGTTTAAACGCTTTTAAATTTTATACTTTTATTTAAAATAGCCAAACTTAAGTGGCAGTGGGCAGGGCACATTGCTCGCAGAACGGATGGCCGATGGGGCCGAAAAGTTCTGGAGTGGCGACCGCGAACCGGAAGACGCTGCATTGGAAGGCCTCCCACTAGGTGGACCGATGACCTTGTAAAGGTTGCAGGGATCCGCTGGATGCGAGACGCACGGGACCGATCAATGTGGCGACACTTGGGGGAGGCCTATGTCCAGCAGTGGACGTCTTTCGGCTGAAATGATGATGATGATGATGATTTAAAATAGTAATTATGTTTACCTCAGAATGTGTGGTGTAACGCGAATGGATAAAATAAGGAATGGGTACATAAGAGGAAGTCTGAGTGTGGCGCCGGTGACTGAAAAGTGGTGTGGTAATCGATTATCGTGGTATGACAAGTGATGCGGAGGAATGAGGAAAATGTAGTGAGGAAAATGTTGAGTATGAATGTAGATGGCTATAAGAGCAGAGGAAGACCATAGAAACGATGCATGGACTGTGTGAAGGATGATATGGCTAGAAAGGAGGTGTCTGCTGAGATGATGAGTAATAGAGAAGTATGGAAGAAGACATGCTGCGCCGACCACAAATCAATTGGGATAAGGCCTGGCGAATGATGATGATGAATTAAGTTTACTTCAGTACTTGGTCTTCAATAGTTAATTATTAGTGTTAGCAAGGCACGTTTGCGACACATTTATGTGATATTACTCATACTAGAAACGGGATATTTACCATGTTTACTGTTTTCTATGAGTTCCCGATATTGCGGCGCTGTAATTAGTGACCATGATAGTTTAAAATCTTACATTTATGTGACATAGACACTTTTTATTACAGCATTTTATTGCCAGCTCAGTATCTAACATAACAAAATCTTTGTCAACACTGCACAATAACATTACAAAATGTTTCATTTTTCTACCAAAAAAAAACCAAAACTAAACCATACTTATAACCAACTAACTCCAGAAATCACGGCAAAATATTTTAATTAAGGTACCTTTGTTTCTCGCCAACAAATTATTATTACACAGCCGGGCCAAGGGCGCGTTATTTTTAAGTTTATGACCATATTAACCTTTGCCTAAGGTTATGGGGCTGCATGTTAACCAACGTTTAGGATTTCAAGTTCAATGGTTGCTTTGACCTGGAGTTGAAGCTTGATTAAGTCACATAATCATGAATGAGGAATTATGAGAAATTATCGGGGTTCTTTCAGTAGTTAAGTAGTCAGTTGCCTGAAAGTCTGACAACCAGTCTTACCAAGTAGTATCGTATTACCCAGTACTAACTGGGTTGTGGAGGTCAGATAGGATAGTTCCAGAGATAGTTTCCATGTAAAATACTGGTATTCAGCTGCATCCGATTAGACTGGAAGCTGACCCCAATAAAAAGGGAAAAAGCCTAGGCAGATTTAAAGGTAGGCGGCTTTGCTCGCGTTATAGTCGGAAATATCCTAGGGAAACGTCCTGTTTTTAAAAACAAAAGCCTTTGTCACTCCTTGATAATATAGCTTCCCATTATTGAAACAATTTTCCGCTATCGGATCAATAGTTGTGAAGATTACCCTTACATCGAAACTTTGCCTCATTAAAATCTTAATATAGATTCAATTATTTAGTTGTCGATTGTTACTGAAAGTACCACGCATTTCCCAGGTAAAGTTAGAATTATCGTCATTAATATTTCTATCTAAGATAAAGCGTGTAAATAGACCCTTAACATATCCGAAAGGCACTTGTTCTCCCCGTCTTTGTGATCATTTTTTAGTTCTGGACCATACCTGGGAACCTTCTAGTTACGGAGATATTGGAGGTCAAATTTCCTACTTTTTCACAAGTTTTTTCTTAAATACATGTTTTTAATGTAAGATTTTTAGTTTACACACCTCCACGATCCCCGTAGTATTCAATCCATCCATCAGCACAATGCTTTGAGTGCTTTCCATCGAGTCCTACCGTAAAACGTGATTTTTCACCCCAATAAAAAAAGTCGATTCCCAGCAATAATTTTTGCGTAAAGATACTTAGTTTGATGTACAGAATGCTTGGTTGACGGCTATGTGAAGGGTCTGTTTACACCCTGGATATTTTTTTTAAAATAACTGATGAAAAAATTCTATGTGGGCTCAGAATGATGTACTGAATAGGTGGTAATCGTTTTCTCGTCTGTGTTCCTTCTACCCCGTATATAACGTAAATAACTACAAGAGTATTAAAAGGAGGAGGAGCAACGAGGAGGAGCTCGTGGCTAAATAATAACAGCCGCTCGGGTCGATCTTTAGGTTAAACCGCGCTTGCCTAGGTTGATCTGTGGATGGGTGACCGCCCATTACATACCGAGTTTCCACCGTGCCTCGAAAAACATGTTAAGCCGTTGGTCCCGGCTGTCATTTGTAGATTTTTGACAGTCGTTAGGTAGTCAGTGGCCCAAAAGTCTGACAACCAGTCTTACCAAGGGGTATCGTATTACCCAGTACTAACTGGGTTGTGGAGGTCAGATAGGCAGTCGCTCCATATAAAATACTAGTATTCAGCTGTATCCGGTTAGACTGGAACCCGACCCCAATATAGTTGGGAAAAGGCTAGGCAGATGATGACCTACAAGAGTATTAAAATATAACAGTTCAAAATTTCGCTAGGTCAACTATTTTCGGGAATCGTAACTTAAATATTCTATAAGTTAGGTCATTAATATAGTTTACATCAAAATATAAGTGTTCTAAGTGCACTATAACTTAGGTTTAGTCTGAGGGTTTAAATTTTAACCTAATTGTTCTAGGTATTAGAAGCTTGAAGTTAGTTCTTGTTTGTTTGTTGAAACCTAACTTTTGTTTAGTGTTTACTTAACCCCCTTTTTAACAATTTCATTCGGTACTTAAAAAAGTATTATTTTTAGCGGTCCGTACCTCAGTCTGAATACACGACACCCTAATAGGATCACTTTGTTGTCCGTCTGTGTGTTTGTCCATCTGTCAAAACCCTTTTACTCGGGAACGCGTGGAGGTATCAAGCTGAAATGAATGTCAAATACTCATCATCTGCTACCCCTTAAGCAATGAAAAAATCAAACTTGTAAGTCAACGCGATCAAAACATATGACCGTTTATGTCTTCACAAGGCAATCAAAACCAGGATACTTCACGTTGACCTGGAATCATGAAATTTGGCAAGAAGCACTTACAGCACATATGTAAACACATACATGGATATGAAAACCGTAAATAGGTAGTTTAATAACAAAATACCTACAAGTTTATACGAAACCCTCGGTGCGCGATCCAACTCACACTTGGCCGGTTTTTTTTCGTAGCAATTGTGTTTAAAATTAAGTTTTAGAAAATCTGCTGTAATATTAACCCCCAGTAAATTAGTTTTATAAGCTACTTTTCATTTTGTGTTAGTTAATTATTTGTAATATCAGTGTCCAAGGGATATCGTGTTATAAAGTGATTTGGTTATGGAGACGGGACAGGCACGCTCCATGTAGAATAGTTTCAATCTAGCTGCATCCGGTTTGACTGGAACTCGACTCCAACATGATTAGGTAAAGGCTAGGCAGATATAATATCAAATAATAATACCAGTCTATTACTGTCCCACTGCTGGGCAAATGTCTCATACAGTGAAGGCAGTTGGTGATCAAATTAGTGGTTCACACAATTTTATGCTGTTTGGTACAATTACGTAGATGAAGTAGATACCTACAGAAACAGTTTGGATAGTTCAAAAAATGTTCATATATCTTCCTTTCATCCCGGAATCATCACGATAGTCAGACTGATCTATCTTTAGAATTCATGGAAAAATCATCATCATCATCATCATCATCATTTTCCTCCTCTTTTCCCATTTTACTTGGGTCAGCGCAACACGTTTTATTCTCCCATTCTCCCCTGTTAGTCGTCACGGCATCATTTACTACTTTCTCTTTCATATCAATCCTCACACAATCCATCTATCTTTTCTTTGGTCTTCCTCTCCCTCTCCATCTATCAACATAATTATATTCATGTGTTTCATCCCTCATCATCACATGTCATTACGACGATTCCCTTTGTTATTGGCGCTACTTTCAAAGTTCTTCTTATAAACTCAATCTTTACTTTATCCGTTTTTGTCACTCTACACACCCATCTCAACATTCTTCATCATGAATAAAAAATAACTTATAAATAAATTATTTCTTCCTTTCAGGTACACAAACCTTCATAGAGTGACAAAAGACAATGTAGAACGGTACGTCAAAATGACAGTTCACCATTGAACGCAAGATGGCGGGTGGAATTGGCGCGAAAGTGGCGTGGCGCGCGCTTCTCTTTGCAGTGTTTTTGGACAACGTGATCTGTCAAGTTGGCTGGACTGAGACAACAAATGAGGATTTGGGTGAGTTCGCTTTCTTTTAGAGCTACATTTTAAGTTAACCTTCGTTTACTCACGCCAAATTTTATAACACCTATCCCCGCGTAGGGTCTGACAGACCGAAGCTTTGAAAATCAATTTCGATTTTTGTTTCTAAAGTAACTTATTCGTGAATATTATATTCTCGGAGAATATACTACGAAGTATCGTAAAAATGGTAATTTACCAACAATTTACCGATCCGACTGAGTATATTCTGTCATTGTAGTTTCTCAAAAATAATTAGATTATTGTAATAGGTCGTAAAATGTTAAAAATTTCTTCTAACATACTTACAAACCTAAAATATACATTATTAGCAAAACAATTAGCAATTATAAACAAAAATAAACTGAGACATACATAAGTATCATAGTTTAAGTTCCAGTCCAAAATCACGGAAGACAAATTTTGTAACACCTATACCCGCGTCGGTCTCACAGACCGATATTCACCAAATACGACTATATGCGCTATTCGCACCAATACATTTCTAGTCCTGAAATTATCGTAGCAACTAATCGGAAGCAGCTAACAGGAAGTACAAAATGCCATCATTGATTATAGTAGAAAAAATCACAAAAAAACTGTTTTATCGGTCTCACAGACCAACGCGCTAGGAAGGTAGTGTCGTGCACAGTCTTAACCCATTGCAACGGTGAGCACAATATCAACCCACACGTTTATGAAGCAACGCCTACCATACCATCAGTGATAAATAGTAGGCGTTGTATTTTCTGCAATGAGCCTACGTTCGTGTCTGATGCTCATATTACAGCCATGCGTTGGTATAGTCTAGTAGGCAGTGACCTTTTCTATAGATTAATGACTGAGTGTCGTTGAATATGTGAGGAGGAAACATACACACAAATACTGTGACCATTTACTTGTATACCAAAAGACGTGGGGTCTATGTCGACTATTCCCTTTTTCAGCAGTAAATGTACGGAACAGCTGATTTTGGTCAATAACCGACGAATAATTTATATGTGGTGGTGTTCAGAATGATGTACTGAATACGAAGTAATCGTTATAGCGTTGGAGTGAGGTCTTCTTGGATTTAGTTAATTTTAATGGTTTCCTGAAAGAATAGCCTTTTTCAGGTATTCATGAATATATCCATTGACTTTTGGAAACATGAACGAGACTGTATCTATGAGGTAGGGTCCTAAAATACGCATCGTTGCGGTCAACATTTTATAAATATAATCTTCCAACTTTATCCCAAAATTTGTTCATTGAAACCTTCATTAATACCTATTTTATAATTAAAATGTGTTCAGTAACGAAGCGAGTAATTACAGACATGGCAACATGAGTGTATTTTGGAGTACCTTCACTGAAAGGTCACGCGAAAATTATTCAATTTTATCCCAAAAGTGACTGACCTTTATATTTTCACTTTTATTTAATATAGTTGTTGCTAAGCCGCATTTGAAGGTGGTTACAGATATTTGTGACCTATTTTAAGTGCTAAATCATCATTCTCTTGCCCTTGTCCCAAATCATTTGTGGTCGGCGCAGCATGTCTTCTTCTTCCATACTTCTCTACTACTCGGAATCTCATCAGACACCTCCTTTCGTACCATATGATTCTTCACACAATCCATCCATCGTTTCTTTGGTCTTCCTCTACTCGTATACCCATCCACAGTCATACTCAAAACTTCCCTCACGACATTTTCCTCATTCCTCCGCATCACGTGCTCATACCACGACAACCGATTACCACATAACTTTTCAGTCACCGGCGCCACTTTCAGACTTCCTCTTATGTACGCATTTCTTATTTTATCCATTCGCGTACTATCACACATCCTCATAGCATTCTCATTTCATCCACAGGCAAATGCCTTTCATTCATCCCTTTTGTGGCCCAAAATTCTGATCCGTACAAGACAGCAGGTCTTACCATTGTTTTATAAATCTTCCCCTTAAGCTTAAGGGGAATGCAGGAGTCGTAGATTATTCCAGATTTTTTTAGTGCTAAATATACATCCAATTAATTGTAGTTGATAGGCATTGGTAGCCATGAAAATTAAGAGAAATTACAGTACCTTTTTGATCTTCTCTAAATGCTGGCCAGTTTTTTTTTTAATTGGTTGGGTGACATGGATCATTCATAGAAATCGTTGGTGCATGCGATACCTGAACAAAATTTGTTATAAAAGTCTTTCTTTCTTCATCTTCATCGGTTAGCGCCTGATCTGGTGTCAGAGTTGGCCCATGGGCCTCTAAATTGGCTTTACATGCCGGAAATATCTCTTAGACATGCTGGTCTCCTCACGATGTTTTCCTTCACCGAAACAAGTGAATAAAATCAGAAGTGCGCGGTTTGAACTTGAGACCTATGACTTGACAGTCCGACGGTCACACCACTAGGCTATCGCTGTTATAAGGGTAAAACACCATGGTATATGGTTTTCGTTGGTAAAACTTCGACATAAGCTTCCGTTGCCAAAAATAGCAAACCTCGGTTTAAATGATTCAATCAAAATTGCCAAACACGATTCTTAATATTACAATTTAGGTCATCGTTTTCTTTCAATACAGAATATCTTCTAGCGGAATATAACTCCTGCACAATGAACTCATGCTGAATAGGTACAGTACCTAATGTAAAAGTACATGTGAATAAAAAGGTACAGAAAGCAATATATATTTTACATACGCCTACACTCCGTACCATTTATCAGGCTCCATCAATTTACAAAGCTGACTGGCTGAAAAAGTTCAATAAGTCAAGTGCTTGGAATAATTCTGTTACTAAAAAGGTAGGCAAATACTCAAGTAGATTTACTTTTTTGCTGATTTTTATTGATAGAATAGACAATGTTTTCATAGTCAATTATATTAATGTATGTTTCGAAAAGGTCTATGTTTTTAGCAAAGGTTGAATATTAGGAGGTACTTATGTAATTTAACCCTGAATAGTTGGCATTTTATAAACGCAAATAATTTTTTTTTTCTTTGCACCTATGAAAAGAGCGGTCAATGGACTATTATAAATTTTTTGTAACAAGATGTTTGTAATATTTACGTGGAAGCGCCAGGCTAGCCCGCGATCTTCAATTTTTCTTACGTTTTTTGTAATTTACCGGTCTCAGAGTCAGGCTGTATGTTGAACAAAATATGATTCGCGGCCGTAATACATGGACGCCTTTTCCCCAACTATGTTGGGGTCGGCTTCCAGTCTTACCAGATGCAGCTGAATATCAGTATTTTACATGGAGCGACTGACACGCCCTGAAATCAAGCTACAGTAGCTTGCGTCTGTACATTCACACGTACCCCGCCTTGCCTAACGGGCTCCATCACCAACCGGGTCCTCTCGTAAACCCACAGTAAACACCTCCTACTAAATATTCACTGAACTTCGAAATACATTACTAAATCAATAGTATTAAATATACTTTATGAACACAATCCGCCGCAAATATTAATTTATTGACGCTTTAGTTTCGTAATTATTAACAATTTCATTAGGGATGCTCACAAATTGTCCTGTTTTCAACGCTTTTGTCAATTTGTACATATTTGAAAGGATTATTAATATGTTATTCGGTGTGTTAGCTCTTTTCAATGTATGTGATGGCTTTTGAATTATTTATTAACTCGGGATGAAAAACCGCGGGAAAAGTTTTAATTTTTTGGGTTAAAAGTATGTCATGTCAGTGAACGTGTTATAAATTGTTCAATTAAATAAATTAATAAGAGTTACAGGCATGTTTTACAGATGTGGAGTTAATTAATACCTTAGGCATGTTCTACCTGTCAACCATTGTTAATCCAGACAAACTTTTCATAACATAACATCACGCCTATAATCTTCGAAGGGTTAGGCAGAGGCGTACCTAATAGTAAACCCACATTTCGCCATTTATGTTTAAGTTCCATATAATGCCTATTGCCATCAACCGGGCACAAATCCAGACACCGTGGCTGCATCTGAGAAGTTCCTGATCAAAAAACCGAATAACAATTTGCCCGACCCGGGAATCGAACCCGGGACCTCATGCTCAGCAGTCGCGATTGCGGCCACTCGACCAACGACGCAGTCCACTAGACAAACTCTTCAACTAGTGGAAATTTTTGCCAAAATCTTCACTTAACCTACGGACTATTGTCCTCTGCCCTGTAAACCACCATGTTGTTTTTTTTAGACAATAATGACAAACAAAAAAGGATTATACACAGCATCACAAAGGGTGCCACCCAAACACCAACACAGGTAAAACACCTGCATATATTACACCTCCGAAAAAACTGCGAGTATCACCAAAAAGTCTTACTCAAACTTGTTCACTCTCCCCGGCCCTAATTCAAAAAAGGATCTTGAGAAGCAAAACAAATCATAGTAAAACAGCAAGTGTTTACTCTATAAAGTAGAATAAGGTCCGAACATTGTGTTTATTCACACATCACGGAAGATTGAACGTGTTCCCTTATAAGCCGGGAAGGGTCCTGATCAATGATTGCATAATGTCGACGCGTAGTTTTTTTTTTTGTTGTTTAAAATCGAGGTGGCAAAGGAGTACCGTAGGAAAAAATACGATGAGATAAGATGTCTCTCTGGTTGAGTGGTTATGTAACCACTGACCGTGAGGTCTTGGAACCGATCTTAGTATCTGGAAGTATTATTGGGTGGTCTATTAGACGGGGTATTCCTCAAAGCGCAACTATTTTTAAGGGCAACCAACTAAGCGCAACTTAATTTTATATGTTTATTACTTTGAGGAATATACATATAATATTTTTAATTTTAATTTGTGAGCGCAACCAATGGTTGCGCTTCGAGAAATAATTTAGTTGCGCTTAGTTGGTTGCGCTTAAAAATAGTTGCGCTTTGAGGAATATCCCTATTAGACTATCAGAGGCGCTTGCCTAGGTTGGGTGTGGATGGGTGACTACCCATAACATACCAAGTTTCCTCTGTGCCTCGGAAAGCAGGTTAAGCCGCTGATCCGGCTGTCATTTGAAGATCTTTGGCAGTCGTTACGGTAGTCAGGGGCCCGAAAATCTGACCACCAGTCTCACCAAGGGGTATCGTATTACCCAGTACTAACTGGGTTGTGGAGGTCAGATAGGCAGTCGCTCCACGTACAGTACTTGTATTTAGCTACATTTGGTTAGACTGGAAGCCTCCAACTTGGTTGGGAAAAGACTAGGCAGACGAGATTAGACTACTGCTAGACGTAGACAAAAATAAACAATTCTTAATAGCAGCTCGAAGTACCCAATTATAGTTCTCTATCACTGAATGAGACATTTACGAACTTGTTTAAATGTGGGGGTAGCTATCTTGACCTATCTTTCGATACAAATTATGAGCGTTTACGACTTACGGAATTTCATACAAACTTTTCAAATCCTTTTTTTTTCGAAATGACTGAACCGATTGAAATGAAATTTCATACGCATAAGCAGGAGACATATTTCTAAAAAGTTATCAGAAAAATAGTGTTACACCTAAATTAGACCGATTTTAGATTTTCCATAGAAACAGAAATTTCCAATTATCTTTTTTTAAAAGACGTAAATGATCTCTGATAACTTTTTAGACTTATGTATCTTGCTTATACGAATGAAGTTTCATTAAAATCGGTTCAGAGTTTGAAAGTTTGTACAAAATGCCGTAAGTCGTAAACGCTCATAACACACACAACGCCACAACGTATAGTTCAAAACACTAACAGACGTTAACTAGATTGACTTACGCTAATTACCATGTCGTTTTAGCACAGTCAGTTACAAAAAGAGTTGTATACTAAAATTTGAGTGTAACTTCACTCTAATTTTAGTCTAACCGCTAAACAAACGCTTACTCCACTTATGTTTTTATTTAACCGAAATTGCAAAGCCCCATTGAGTGGAAACAATCGGAAATCAATTTCCATCCCCTTTTCTAACACCGGGTAGGTCAAGGGCTACGAGGTAATTCTCAGTCAAAACCACAGCCCCAAAACTTAGCCAATCTTCTGGGGCATTGAATTATTTGAAGCCTCGTGACGTGGCTTTGAAGGCCTAGGCCTCCATTGAGTTATAATCGATGGCTTTGTTAGTTTGGCGGTGGTAACCTGTGGGGTGATTCTCATTACATTTGCTTAGTGATTGGTTTTATGTTTGAGAGAGTAAGTGTAGAGTAACCATGGAGTTTCTTGCCGGTTCTTCTCCATAGGAAACGACCAACCTGAACCGTGCACCTTTTTGTCGACGTTTTATAAGTGCCCATCGATGCCTATGTGAAATAAAATATTTTGATTTTGATTTTGAAGTCACATAATTGGGTCGTGGTTAAATAACATCAGACGCACGGGTCGATCTTCAAGGTCAAGCAACGCATCCTGAGGTCCGTTCTTAGATGATATCTGATACCTGACCATCTCTATGTTACTGAAACCCTACTGTGCCTCGGAAAGCACGATACGTAGTGGTCCTGGCTTTCCTTGGCATATCTTTGACAGCCGTAACGAGTAGTTAGAAGCCCAACATTCTGACAATCAGTTTATCTAAGGGCTGTCGTATTACCCAGTTTTTGAGTTATAGAGGTCAGATAGGCAGTTGCTTCATGTAAAATACTGGTATTCAGCTGTATCCGGATAGACTGGAAGCCTTTACTGTGTTGAACGATAGACACTGCCTCGCCTGCCTCGTTGGTCGCAATTGCGACTGTTGAGCATTTGGTCCTAGGTTTGATTCCCGGGTCGGGAAAAGTGTTATAGGGTTTTTCCATCAGGTGTTTCTCAGTAGCAGCCATAAAGTCTGGATTTAGGCCCAGTTGATGGCAATAGGCTCGCCCCTGTTACATGGGACTTAAACATAACTGGCGGAATGTGGGTGCACTGTTAGGTACGCCTCTGCCTGACCCTTTGGGGATTACAGGCGTGATGTTATATTATGTTATGTAAAATAAAAATGTATTTCGATTAAATTTCCCTTTATGATGGTTTCTGTGTTGATGAAATATGGGTAAACTACTTTACATTTATTATTTTGATGGCTCGATGTTTGTGTTTCTTGGACTTCCGGTTCCGGGGTAATTAAGGATTATTAATGATACTCGTACGATAGCTTTCAATAATATAGATTATACAGACAGGCTTGATTTAATTACATGTTTACGGTCGAGAATGTTGACGTTCGAATACTGAAAATATTTTTTGTTAGGCATTACTTTACTGCTAGTAAAACAGGCAAATGAAAATGGGGAAAAAAATTACCTTAAGTTATAGATTTTTTTTTTAAGTGTCAAAGGCTTATTTTATACACATTTTCCACAGATTGTTAAGTTGGATAGGTATTTAGGTGTAAGTTACGGGTTTTATAGATCAAACAAAAAATATAATAGAAAAAAAAAAAAAAAAAAAAAAAATTTAATGACGTAGCTCGCTATTTCATTTCTCGTATTCTTCTCAGCAAACCCTTTCATTTCATACCCATATTAATATATTTTTTTGTTTCCCTACCTGCTCTGTCACACTCCTGGGCGAAGGCCTCCCTCCACTCCTTCCACTTATCCAGAACCCGCGCGTCCTCCTTCCAGTTCGGATGTAACTTGTCCAGTTCGTCCCGCCATCTCCTTCGCGACCCTGCCTCACTGTGTCAGTGCACCAGTTTCCAGCTATTTTGGCCCACAGTTTGTCCGGCATGCGGCAGAACATGACCTGCCCAGTCCCATTTGAGTTAGGCAGCCTTTCGAGCCACGTCAGCTATGTTTGTTTTTGAGCGCAGTATTGTGCTTCGAACACGATCCGTTAATTACCAGCTAGTATACTGCGCTCCATTGCTTGTTGGCAAACCAAACTATATTCATTGGCATGGAAAAAAAATAACTAGTCAACCATCTTTGGGAGTACGCCATATTGGATATAGAATGACGTCACTTAGCTAACCATGCATGATAACCAAACTAAACGTGATCGGAAATCGGTAAGTGGGTCTTCGGGAAGTTAAATTCAAAGATTTTTTTTACATAGTTATTTACAGGTGTACATATTAAAGCGTGTTAAAAAAAAGCAAGCTGAAGTGGCAGCGGACTGGTTACATTAGCCGTAGAACCGATGACTGTTGAGGTAGACGTGTTCTTGAGTGGAGACCGTGAATCGGCAAGTGTATGGGACGTCCTCAGGCTCGGTGGAGCGACGATCTTCGCAGGGTGGCTGGTAGCAGCTGGATGAGAGTTGCCGAAAATCGAATAGAATGGCGTGCAATTATCTTTTCATACACATAATTATTAACACAGAGATTACGAAACTGTTATAAGACCGTCACATCACTACCTCAGGTCCAGTTGAAAACCAGACAGTTAGCTGAACTGGGCCTATTTGGCGCAGCCGTGAGACACACAATATTATCCTTTTTTTTTTTTAATAGCCTGCTTCGTCCTACTGCTGCGTAAAGGCCTCCCCCATGGCTTTCCAATCCTGTTTACAATTTACCCTTTCCGACCAATCCGTTAAGAATGAGTCCAGATCGTCACGCCAGTCTTCGGCCTGCCGCGGTTACGACGGCCGTCTTCAAACACCCACTGTGTGACTTTCTGATTAGATTTAAGTATTTTAAATTGTGTTGTGTGCACTTGTGGCGTTTGCCAGATAAATATGATTTTTTTCTTTCAATTAGAAAGGCCTCTGTGCAGTGGATAGCTGTGGGCATGATGATGATCATGTAAGACTTTTGACAAGAAATCTACGCTGTCAACGTACCCATGATACAGGCAATCTCAAGTGTCTCGTGTTAAAAAACAAATTACAAGCGCCACACAATGTTCAAAGGACGTAAGTTTATAGCAGAGAAGATGTCCTTTTTATATAAAAACGTTGCAACGACAGGAAAAACCTTTGTAGTGACACACTTTAGAATTTTCTTTATTTTATGCCTTTGAGGAGAGTTAATTCGTTTTGTGGTAAAGAAATGACCTATCTTTTTGCTTGTGTGCCAGGAGCCTTGATAAATATGTTAAAAGGCTCTCGGTCTAAGAATTATACAAGGTGTAAATGGAACCTTCCCGAAGCCGTCAACCAAGCATTATGAACATCAAACTAAGTAACTCTATGCAAAAATAATTACGGGTAAACAATTTTTTTTTGGGTTAAAAATCTCGTTTTACAGTAGGACACAATGTAACGCACTCAAAACATTGTGCTGATGGATGCATTGAGTAGTACGGGTGTCGTGGAAGTAGTTAAAGTAAAGTTATAATATTAAAAACTTGTATTAAAAAAAAAAACTTGTGAAATGTTGGAACTTTGACCCCCAATATCTCCGTAACTAGAAGGTTCCCAGGTATGGTTTAGAACAAAAAAATGATCGCAATGACGGGGAGAACAAGTGCCTTTCGGCTTCGTTAAACTTTTACACCCATTAGGCTCCTATTAGACACAAAAGCGGAAATTTTCAATATTCGGCCTAGAGAGATTACAACCGTGAAGTTTTCGGTTTGATCACCAGGTCAGGCTATGTGCTGCTGTATTGTTCCATGGGGGAATTCTCGTTAGCACCCGTCAGGTATTGAGTCCATTACATGATAACCTAGAACATAACTGCCGAAATGTGGGTATCCTGGACACCTCTGCCGAAGACTTGATTTTATATTAAGGGTGTAAATAAACCTTAACGAAGCCGAAAGATACTTGTTCTCCCCGTCATTGCGATCATTTTTTAGTTCTGGACTATACCTGGGAACCTTCTAGTTACGGAGATATTGGAGGTCAAATTTCCAACTTTTAGGTTTAAGTTTTTTTTTAAATACTAGTTTTTAATGTTATAAATTTACTTTAAATACCTCCATGATCCTCGTACTGTTCAATGCATCCATCAGCACAATGTTTTGAGTGAGTTACATTGAGTTTCACCGTAAAACGTGATTTTTCACCCCAAAAAAAAGACGTTTCCCAGCAATAATTTTTACGTAGGGTTACTTAGTTTGATGTACATTATTGCTTGGTTGGCTTCGTTTTGCACCTTGTATGTAGGTTTTTTCGGAGTTTGGATTTGTGCCATGGCAATAGGCTCGCCACTATGACATGTGACTTAAATATAACTGGTGCTGGGGCTGTACTAATGGGTACACTACTGCCTAACTCTTCAGGGATTACAGGCGTGATGTTGTATAAGTAGGTTTTTTTAAATCGAAATAATACCACGTTCTATCACAAGGATATAGGAGAACGTGTTTAAAATAACATTTATCAGGAGTGAAACGTGTTCAGGATGGTTGAGCATGGAGCTCCCACGGGATCTGTTACACCTAATCACTACTGAACCCCTTTTCATCCCCTGCTCGAATGGGATGAATTTGGGAATGAGCTTCCTATGTTTTTGTTTGTAGGCTCTATGGTGTTATATTTTTGAACTTACATATTATTCTACAATTAAGAATGTAGGCTGTTAATCTGGTGCCTAAAACACATATCTTAATAAATTAATTAAATTCCTCGTCCAATATGTAAAAGTAAATGAAATTTTAAGAAAACAAAGCCATTAGCTTATCATGTTCGAATTTATCAACCATAATTTATATTTCGACGATATGATTTCTGTTTTTGTACATATGTTTTAGTGAGTAGGTCGTTGAAGTGCCATATAAATAAATAAAGCATATATTACTTCCAGGTTATTTGAGTAGGCCATCCATAGGTCCAGCTCAAATAATCAGCTGACATGAGATTTGAGCATCATAAATCACGATTACACAACAACTAAGTTACAAACAGGATAGTCTTGTATACATCGAGGCTTAGTAATCTTCCAAGCAATCATAATCATAATCATAATCATAAAATCTTTATTTATCTCAACATCAGAAATAACAGGTACTGGTAAATGCACAATCTTAAATAGAGAAAGGTGTCTGAAGTAGGTATGTCCTGAGGTACAGATCACCTCTCCGGCTCAGATATACTATTTTATTTACAGCAAAAATTTAAATCAAGATTCTAGAGTTAAAATTGGAAGTAGGTAAACAAGTGCTTAAAATTAATTATTTGAAATTTAAAAGCAATATTGCTATTCACCATTTAACTCCTCAAAAATAACACTAGCAATTCAAATCGCTAGCTCCATTAACCCGACGAGCCGATAAAATGAATAAAAACATTAGAAACAAAGAACAAACGAGAAAAACCGTTAATCCCTCCAATTCCGTCTGCAATAAATATCGCGAAAAGCTAAAAAAAACGTCACTTGCATATTAATTAGTATAAAAAGCTTTTCTTTGATTTAAATTTTATGTTCTTTGTGAGGTAGTAAACAAGGTGAGGCGAGGTGTGAGGAGCTCGTGGCTAAATAATAACAGCCGCTCGGGTCGATCTTCAGGTTAAACCGCGCTTGCGTTGGTCCGTGGATGGGTGACCACCCATTACATCCCGAGTTTCCTCCGTGCTTCGGAAAGCCCGTTAAGCCGTTGGTCCCGGCTGCCATTTGTAAATCTTTGACAGTCGTTACAGGTTGTCAGTGTCCCAAAAAGTCTGACAACCAGTCTTACCAAGGGGTATCGTATTACCCAGTACTAACTGGATTATGGAGGTCAGATAGGTAGTCGCTCCATTTATAATACGGATATTCAGCAGCATTTAGTAAGACTGGAAGCCGACCCCAAAAATTTGAGAAAAGGCTAGGCAGATGATGATGTAACGTGGTTAACAATTTTAACGTAAAAACCGCAACAAGCTTTCATAACATGGTTTGTGTAAAACATAGTCAAAAACATTGCCCTCCTTCTGACGCAGTCGGGTATAAATACTTTGATTCGCATCGCCAGTACACCGAGCAGGAATCAAACTAGCCACACACATTCCTAAATTACTAGTCAGAAGAACGTTACTACCTATCCTCCAGCAGCAACCAATAGGACCATACATATTGAATGGCACAAACAGCCGAAGCATGAATGCATGGCGGTAACACAAAGGCGTCGCAACAATGGCATACCCGGCTATTAGGAGTAGCTAACGATCTGAAGACGTTTGCAACTCAATATTGAAATTATCTAGCTTCTTCTATCTATTCCGGTTATAGGAAATTGAGATTTTATCTAAAAACTTCTAAGTTAAGTTTTAAATAACACTAGCTGTTGCCCGCAACGTTCGTCCGCGCGTTGCACGGAACCCTAATCCTTTTTTTTTAAATAAAAGTAGCCTACGTTAGTCCTTGTAACATCAGCTATCTGCCAGTGTAAGTCCCGCGACAATCGATCCAGCCGTTTCGGCGAATAGGCGGAACAAACAAACAGACAGACAAAAATTTTATTGATTGAATAGATGAATTTTAAAACACCTAATCAAAGATAACTAATGCGTTGGACCGACCAAGTCAAAACTGCACTCAATAGTCTACTCCATGAATGTACAAGAAAAGCTACAGTATAGGAGGAATGGGGACGACCACTCTGCCAAGAGTGTGACGACGAAGAAGAAGAAGAATCAAAGATAGAGTTTCTTCTAAAAATTTATCATCAGCCTATAAGAGTATGCTGGATATAGGCCTCTCCAAACGCAAGCATATCCCCGATTAACTCGATTACTGGCCAGTGAAAAAAATTACTTGAAGAAAGAAAGAAAAAGTATTTATTAGACCGATACCGACGTACCGATTTTTTTTTTTAAATTTTATTTTAAAAAACGTATTCAGTACATCATTCTGAACCCCCCACATAGATATTTTTCGTCAGTTATTAAAAAAAATTGCTGTTTCCAACAAAACTGCAATTACGAACAGCTGGAAAATTGTTTTTTTTTTAATTCATCATCTGCCTAGCCTTTTCCCAACTATGTTGGGGTCGGCTTCCAGTCTAACCGGATTCAGCTGAATTCTACATCGAGCGACTGCCTATCTGACCTCCACAACCCAGTTAGCACTGGGTTATACGATACCCCTTGGTAAGACTGGTTGTCAGACTTTTTGGGCCACTGACTACCTAACGACTGTCAAAGATCTACAAATGACAGCTGGGAGCAACGGCTTAACGTGCGTTCCGAGACACGGAGTAAACTCAGTATGTAATGGGCGGTCACCCATCCACAGAGCGACCTAGGCAAGCACGGCTTAACCTAAAGATTGGCCCAAACGGCTGTTATTATTTGGCCACGAGCTCCTCCACGAGCTCCTTTTATTAATATAGATCGAAATTGCTTTGGGTTCAGAATGATGTGTTTTACCGTCGGTGTCCCTTACACTGTGTATAAGTATATGCTATCTATGTACTTAGATTATGTACAAATTACCTATTTAGGTCACACAATATAAACTTCGTATATAGGATTCGACGTAACTTAAACATTGGATGAGTCTTCTCTCAGACACTCATTTACGTAACCCAATATATTTCTTTTGCTTATTTGTGTAAATCACATATTATTATGTGCTTATTCCATACTTTTCAAACACACTTTATCTAATTTTCCTAACAAATCAGCGCCAAAAGAAATGAAACTTTACGTGTTTGTAATGGAACAAATCTCAGCAATACGATGAATTCATTACTACAACTTTATTACGTTCAAATGTTTTGTTGACTGTCTCTTGAATACTTGTTATTTGTACTTTTGTTTTTTATTTGTACTTTCATAGCATTTTAATTGTACATTAATTAGTATTTGATGAGGACTTTAACCTCATCTAAGTAACAACTTTTTTATTTGTTCATCATCATCATCATCATCGTCCTGCTCTTGTCCCATGATACTTGGGGTCGCGGAAGACTGTTTTTTCATCAATTTACCTCTGGCTCTGTTATTATATATCACCTTTATATTTACTATAATAAAAGCTACTTCTGAAAGTGCCAAAGTTATACGTTATTAGTGAAATAATCGGTGTAAAAGGACCCTAAGGAAGCCGAAAGGCACTTGTTCTACCCATCATCAGTGCGATATTTTTTTCTGGCTCATACCTGGGAACCTTTCAGTTACGTCAAAGTTTAAAAAAAATCGTTTTAAATGTTACTACTTTACTTTAAGTAACTCCATGACCCCTTTACTATCCAATGCATCCATCAGCACAATGTTTTAAGTGCGTTCCTTCGAGTCCTAGCGTAAAATTTGATTTTTCACCCCAAAAAAAAAGTCGTTTCCCAGCAATAATTTTTGCGCAGTGTTTCTTAGTTTGATGTACAGAATGCTTGGTTGACGGCTTCGTGAAGGGTCCACTTAGACCCCATATATCACGCAGACTTGCCAGTAATGTAGAAAGACCGACAGTTTTTTTGAGAATTACTATGGAATAGAAACTTATTTAGCGGTCGATAATACCAATACTGTGCAGTCGTAAATATTTAACCTGACGGAACCGTTTATTGTGTGGTGGCGACACGCACTTGGCCGGTACTTTTTCTTTTCGTCGCTAGTCTTTTTGACAGATCATTCGTTTTTCCCAAAGAATGAGAAGCTGTTGTCGAGAAAAGTGTAGAGTAAGATGGTGGATGGGTAGATTAAACAAGAGAGAATATTAAGAAGTTGAGCAAGGGAAAGATTGATGGATTTGAAAGATGATCGTCATCATCTTCGTTGGTCTAGTTTTCGCAAGCGCGACTGCTGAGTATGGGGTCCTAGGTTCGATTCCCGGGTAGGGCAAAGTGTTATTGGGTTTTTCCATCCGGAAGTTCTCAGTAGCAGCCACGGAGTCTGTATTTGTGCCCAGTTGACGACAATAGGCTCGTCTCGTTACAAGGGACTTAAACTGAACTGGCGCAATGTGGGCGTACTATTAGGAACACCTCTGCCTAACCCATCGGGAATTACAGGCGTGATGTTATGTTTAAAAGATGACATAGCTTGTAAGAAGGTGAATTTATAGATGACAGCTTTACGCGAAGCATGGAAGAAAAAGTTGTAGTGCGCCAACGCCAAACAAATTACGACAAGGTCAGGAGAACGACCACTCATTACAAAATAAAGCAGAGCTATAAAACAATAACCCACAATAATTCATCGGATTACTTCGCCAAAATTAAATTAGATTCGAAACAAATCCTCATATCTGCATTCGGGATCATAACTACCAATTTAACTGCCTCGCTGGCCGTTCTAGCCGGCCGTGTGTAGCGGGTGTAAAACCGTAAACAGTTTACAATATGGCCGCAGCAATTATATCGAAATATTGTTCCCACTAGGTTAATTTCATAAAGTATGTCGGATTATTTCAACTTCGCCGGCTTAATAATTAGTATGAATTGTGTTTCTACATGTTTATTTTATTATGTACCGTAGTGTTTTTCGTTTAATTCGCCAGTCAGTTGTGGAAATTAATATGAGGGAATTATTTCGACTAATAACTTTTATTTTCGACTTTCAACTGAGAGGGCCACTGAGCAGTGACAGCCTAGTGGTGTTACCATCGCACTGCCAAGTCATAGGTCTCGAGTTCGAACCCAAGACACGCACCTCTGATTTTTCGGATTCATGTGCGTATTGTAGTATAATTATCACTTGCTTCGGTGAGGGAAAACATCGTGAGGAAACTACGCCTGAGTGATATTTCTTGACGGAATGTTAAGCCAAGTCAGAGGCCCATGGGCGGCATAGAAACTCTGACACCAGGTTAGGAACTAACCACACGATAAAGAAAGATCTGAGAGGGCCTTCACAATGTGACAATGTGACAATTAGCGACAGAGGCCGCGGAATAGTCAAACATGTGTAGGAGTAATAAAGCTGTCGCCAAGCTTAAGTCAATCCTGTTTAAATTAGTTGTAGAAATACGGAACGCTTTGGAAGTAATTACCTCTTTGCTAGGCCAGCAATATACATATTTGACTTTTATCGGTAATAGAAAGATAATTTTTCCAGGCCTGGTGTTCACTTGGAATTATTGAAATGGGGGTATTCCTCAGAGCGCAACTATTTTTAAGCGCAACCAACTAAGCGCAACTAAATTATTCAGTAGTGATATCTCTCTATTTTCCATCATGGTTGCGCCACGAGGAATTATTTGGTGGCGCTTAGTTGGTTGCGCTCTTAGGAATACCCCTTGAAATGTACCTGTACAGTTAAAGTGTAAGTGTAAACAAGTTCAATAATAAGTGTGGGTGTAAATTCGCAATGATTGTCAATTTAAAAACAAGAGTGAGTTCGTTTTCGATTATTATAGTGCAGTTGAATGACATTTCAAGTGGACAAATGAATTTTACAGAATAGGGTTGTAACACAGGGGTGTATCATAATCTCCAATAAATAACAAATCGTCACGCCTGTATGTAATGAAGGGTTAGGCAGAGAAGATTAATAGGTACAACTTGACGGCACGCTTGGAGCAGTGGCTGAGCGATTGGCTGCTGCGCTGCGTGTCGCGGGTTCGTTCCCCGCATTTGTGTGATCTACAGGTAGTTGTTCTGGGTCTGGCTCTTTGTGTATGTGAGTTTCAAATGTTTGTAAACGCACCCACGACAAAGGAGAAATTCCAAGTGAGGGGCAACGTTTTAAAAAAAAAAGAACTACGTTTCACTGGACAAATACTTAAGACAAAAGAGGTGATCATACATACATATCTGGTATGATTTCCTGGTACCTAAACTATTCCTAACTTATCAAAATAATGGTTGAACTACTAACTGCAAAATACGTCCAATCCCTAAGTTGGGTAGTGCAATTGTGTGTTTATCTTCTCGGTCGAATTGCCCCACATAAGTACACAGCTATAGAGTTAAACCCTTTTACGTGGAACGGTTAACGCCATGGGCGAAATGTGTGTGTACGACATGACGCCCCGTAAACATACACCTTTGGAAAATCACGCAATAAGGTACTACGTTACAGGCTACGTTGTAACCAAAGCGATCGTTTCGCGTTTATTTTGTTCGGCCAACCCGATCCGCTTGGCTACCGCCTGAAGCGACACACATCTTACGACAGCGAATGTGGCGACCACAAATAAAAGAAGTTGCTTATACAACGCACGTCCGCGCGGTCCGGCGGCGGCGGTGGATCGGATCTCACATCGCATTGGCTTGTATGGAATTTGTTGATGCCAAACAAAAGTATGCCCGTACGGTGTACCAGCGGTGCTCACCGCCTCTCCGCGTGTCGCACAGCCCATACAGGACTTCGCCGGGTTCGCCCCACCACCGCGCGGACAAGCGGTGTCTTGCGAGAACCGGTATAAAGCATACCACGAGACACCGCGACGGAACTGATCTCAGGCGAAGAAAAAAGTGGCGAACACGCGTTTCGCTTGACGCAAGTCTGATGATATGGTAGCGTGTTCGCGCGGCCGATCGCTTTGGTTGTCACACGACACTTTGGTATAGATTATTGTATCTTTCTCACTGCGGTTCCAAAGCCAAACGTAGAGAAGGTTTCTCGAGCACACGTTCAAATCCCAAGCTATGAATAAATTGTAAAAGAAATGAACATAACTTGTGATCTTATCTTGAGGCTACAGCACCTTGAAGGGTACATATGTGGACTCGTATCTTAAACTCCAAGATTTGTTGTTACATCCCCAAAATGAATGTGCAACTTTGTACTTAAAATCTAAGTACGAAGCAGTGGTAGCCAAGTGGTGTGACTCTTGGACTGTCAGTCATAGGTCTGAAGCTCGAACCCCAGACACGCACCTCTGATTTTTCGGATTCATGTGCGTATTGTATAATTATCACTAGCTTCGGTGAAGGAAAAGATCGTGAGGAAACATGTAAAGCCAAGTCAGAGGCCCATGGGCGGCATAGAAACTCTGACACCAGGCTAGGTTATTGCTGTATTGTGTGGTTAGTGAACCACACAACAAAGAAAGAAGGGACACTTTGAACATTGCTAGGTATCCCAAAAAAGCTTTTACACAATCAACACCTTCTCGAACAAATAAAGAAAAACTTCGTAAAAAGATACTCAATAACTAACACAAATATTGTTTTAGTCCACATGATAATTGCAGCTGAGCCGGTAGGCACGTTCCCAAACTTTTCTCCAATTGATTTCTCAATACAAAAACAGGCCAAGTGCGAGTTGGATCGCGCACCGAGGGTTCCGTATAAACTTGTAGGTATTTTGTTATTAAACTACATATTTACGGTTTTCCTTCGTGTGCTGTAAGACATTGCTTCTTGCCAAATAATGCTTCTAGGTCCAGGAGAAGTAAGGAGTGGAATAGGTTTTGATTACTACTGCCTAGCCATTAACCACTTATGTTGAGGTCAGCTTCCAGTCTAACCAGATGCAGCTGAATACCAGTATTTTATATGGAGCAACTGCCTGTCTAACCTCCACAGTTTTTTCACTGGGTAAAACGATACCCATTGGTAGGACTGGCTGCAGATACATTGGTACACCCCCCAATTGAAACTGAAACTTTCTTCTTGAAATCAGCCTAAGTGCGTGGGTACAATTTTGGCTATCTAACAAAAAGAAGACTTCCAGCATAATCAACACACCAAATAAATATTCCAGTAACTTCGCAAAATAACACTCAATAAATAACACAAATATTGTTACAGTTCACACGATAATTGCAGCTGAGCCTATAGGCACGTCCCCAAACTTTTCTCCAGCTGATATCTCGATACAAAACGTGCAGACACCGGTTTAATCTGTATCGGTATTCTTTTGAAAGCCGCTGTTAGTATTCATTGCGGGGTGTCAGAACATACTGCGAATTTCTAACACCCCTTGGGATTTGGGTAGGCGGGCAACTTGAAGGAGACAGGAGGCGATGGAAAAGTTGCTGGTTATTTTGTGTAATGAAGTTGAGAGAAATGTGTTTCAAGTGTTCAAAAGAAGTCTTTTTCTTAAAGAAAAGCAACTTTGGATTGAGCGAGCTCAATCTAAATGTGAACTACCTTCTAACCATGAGTTCACTTGTCAAAAAGACAGTCTGTAGCAGTCGACAATAATTTTGCTTTCCATCAGTTAAAGAAATCATATGAGTAGTTTCACAGATTACCTCCTAAATCCAAACTTAAAAACTTCACCTCTTAACACACAACATAACATCACGCCTGTAATCCCCGAAAGTTTAGGCAGAGGTGTACTTAATAGCACACCCACATTTCGCCAGTTATGTTTTTATAAGTCCCATGTAAAAGGGGGCGAGCCAATTGCCATCACTCGGGCACAAATCCAAACTGACTGGGTTGTTACTGAGAAATTCCTGATAGAAAAACCCAATAACCGGACCGGTTGCCGGACCCGAGAATCGAACCCTGGACTCCATGCTGAGTAGTCACGCTTATGACCACTAGACCAACAATGCAGTCACCTATTAGTATATCGAGTTTTCCCTGCCAGTCAACTTTCAACCAATATCTCTCGCCTTTGCTGAAATTGGAACTGACAAGCAGTATAACTTATGGAAAGTTTCAAAGTAATTACAACACCTAAGTCTAAATACTAGTCGGGAGTCGAGGAGACTTCTCTACGTAATCCTTAATCTAGAAACTTCACCTCCATAATTGGGATTCTCATAAAGTCGCCGTTAGCAACAGCTGTTGGAATTGGAAACACATTTTTTCTTTTGACACCTTTAGGCAAACGAACAACTTTTAAAACACAAGAGGGCGATGAAAAGTTGCTGAAATAATTGCTTAGTTAGGTAATGAAAATGTTGATTGTCTCGTGGTTTTTGTTTTAACTTAATATATTACACTGTCACTGTACTGTGTGTTACTTGTCACTGTATTTACTGTAATACAGTGTGTAAAATTACCTATCACAAAGCCAAGATGTCAACCAAAAATTCTGTGCATCAAACTAAGAATAATGCGCAAAAATTATTGTTGGGAAACGACTTTTATTTTGGTGTGAAAAATCACGGTTTACGGCAAGGCTCAATGTAAAGCAGTCAAAACATTGTGCTGCTGAATGCGTTAATAGTACAGGGGTCGTGGAGGTATTGAAAGTAAAGTTATAGCATTTAAAACTTTGAACAAAAGAAAAACAGAAGAAAGCATTCAAAACATTTTTTTTGGCTCTGTTAACAGCGGCGAGATATCGGGGGCTCACAAAAGTTGAAAATCACGGAAGATATCCCGTAAGTGACAATGTAAGTTTATTTTGAAAATTTGTATTTAAAAAAATACGTGTGAAAATTTGGAATTTGAAGTTTCCCAGGGGGAACCAGTCCAGAACAAAAAAATATCGCAATAACGCGAAGAGTACGTGCGTTTCGACTTGGTTAAGGGTGTTTAGGCATCCTTTTTTAAACAATCTTGAGTCTTGGTCTTGGTAACATACATAAAATTATTTGTTTCATAATATTTCGCCATTGATTTGTGCAAATAAATAAGCAAAACCCCCGTTATTAATGCCTCGATAGTTAAGTTTTCCCATATTAATGCATAATTCAATTTGTACATGATTATTTAAACACCGTCAATCAACCACGTTTCCACTGTTCATTTAAAATAAATATAATACACCCCGTACCGTATTCAATAATCATTTTCACTGAAAAATATTTCCAACTAAAGTTTTAAATGTGCAGTATTTTATTCAGAAACTGTCCCTAGTTTAATTAAATATTCAGAGTTGCCAAAGTTAGTATATTGTAGTGTTGTATCGAAACTGCAGCACAAACAAAGTTTCCTCATATATCGTAATTTTAATAACTAGTCGGTGTACCTGCCATTAATCGCCACGGAAACTTTTGAAAATGAGACGAAAGTATAGAATAATAGTGGTATTGTCAGGTTTATTTAATGTTTTAAATGATGAGTAATCGGGAAACGTTTTATTTATTTTTTTGTTTAATGCACAATGCTCAAAACCTTAGTTAAGTGCTAGGCTTAGGGGCTGGGCCTGGGGGCTTAGGCTAGTAACTTTATTTTGATTTTTTTTGTTGTTTTTTTTGTTGTTAATAAGATAATTAAACTATCATGGTCACTAACATTACTATTAATACTAACGGGATATTTACCATGTTTACTGTTTTCTATGAGTTCCCGATATTTAAGAAAACGGTACGGAAACGGTTTTACAGAAAACAGTAAACATGGTAAATATCCCGTTAGTATTAATAGTAAGATAATTAAGTACCTAAAGCTAGTCATTACAATAATTTTTTAATTTTTTATCATAATAAACGTCCAAAAAGTAGCTCGTCTACACAAACCCTAACTTAGAAGCCAACGAATAATACGGTACACAAGATCCCGTCGAATTATTCTATTGGTATTCAATGTCCGCTGTATGCGGCTGGGGAACCAAAGAATTTGTCTGACGATTCCCCAAATGTCCAGCCTCCACTACATCTCGTTCCGTGACGAAGGTAGAGACATTTCTTTTTTGATTACAGTTTTTTTCGTGTTACTGAAAGGCCGTTTTTCGTAATCTCTAGGTGTTTTATCACTAGGATTTGTATTGCCAGCGCTGGAGACAGCCAGTATTTGTGATAATATAGAAATGTATTATAGGATATTTCTTTGGTATTCTTTTTCTTAAGTGCGGTAGTATTTTATGTCTTATTTTTTGGCAGTAGATTCTGGTAATGTGTCGTGGTGTGTTGGTGATTTATTTTATTCGTTGATTTATTTTTGTGGAGATTTCTTCGTTGGTTTTGTAGTCATAAGGTTTGCTATGATTGGGGTCCTGAGTTCAATCACTGCGCTGGGCAAATATTTTTTTATTAGTTTTTTTTCAAACAGACTACCTCGTTGTTGTAGTGGTCGCAAGCACAACTGTTGAGCACGAGGTCCTGGGTTTGATTGCCGGTTCGGGAAAAGTGGCTTTAGGTTTTTCCAACACGAACTTCTCAGTAGCCACGGAGTCTGGATTTGCGCCCAGTTGATGGCAATAGGCTCGCCCCCTACATGGGACTTAAACATAACTGGCGAAATATGGGTGTACTATTAGGTGCACCTCCGTCTAACCCTTCGGGAATTACAGGCGCGATGTTATAACATAACATTTAGTCGCAACATGCTCATAACCGGCGGAATTTGGGTACATTTTGTAAAGGCCAGCGCACGCCTTAGGGAATAAAGTCCAGATTTCACGCTAAAATAATCTAAACTTATACTGTCACTTACGGGATATCTTCCGTGATTGTTCATTATTTTGAGCTAACGATATTTCGGCGCTGTTGTAAGCGCCATGATCGCGGGTTGACTCAAAATAAAGAACAATTACGGAAGATATCCCGTAAGTGACAGTATAGTTTAGTTGTAAACCGTGAAAGCTTAAAACAGTGTTTAAAATTATCTAGTCTCCCTATTCAACTCTGTAAATATCACTCTCGCCGCCGACATTTACTACAAACCCCTTAATACACTCAGAATTAAGCTTGACCACTTGAAATCCTCTAATGAGCTGCCAACCGCCTATCCTAGGTATCTTTTACCAACGTTTGGAAAGGCGGTATTATGTTAATGAGGCTTTGTCCGTCCATCCGTCCGGGCGGACACACGAATATTATCTTCGCGCCGTTGTATGGCGAGTTTGCATAAATTACACCCGGATCTTTGCGGATTTGTTGTTTTGCTTGATAGCGGGATGCTGATGGGGAGTGTTTTGTTGGGATCACCTTGGTTTTAAGTAGCTTTACTTGGGTAGTTTCCTTGGTTCCTATTTCGTCGATGGTAAGTGTCACCGATCGTCGAAAAGAAAACCGGTCAAGTTCGAGACGGATTCAAACGCGAAGGGTTAGTTACGTCGTAAAAATAATCGTCGTCGTAATAGGCTTCTTTTGGGTTAGCTTGTTCCATCGTCGTCCTCATCTCTGTCCTCTGGACTAGATTGAGGTCAAGAGTAAGCCCATTTAGTATTAAAAAAAGCCAACAATGAATGAATGTATATACATTTACACCTACCTACCTCCTACCTATATTGTTGCAATTTGCATGTATATTTTTTTTTGTGTGCAATAAAGAATAAAGAAAGAAGAATAAAGAATGAAACTTGAACATTCAAGTCCTGGAGGGTGCGATTAGTTGATGTTATGTTGTTTATAGTAATACACATTCTGTAAAAATTTCAAGTATCTACCTATTACGAAAAGATACTGTTTTGTGACAGGCCGACAGAAAGCGTAATCTTAGTAATCGTGTCCTGTTGGCACCCTTTGGGAATAGATCCCTAAAAACGAACCCTTAATTTTAATGATTTCTTTATAAAGGGTGTAAATAGACCCTTAACATATCCGAAAGGTACTTGTTCTCCCCCGTCTTTGCGATATTTTTTTTTTAGACCATATGTGGGAACCATCTAGTTACTGAGATATTGGGGGTCAAAGTTCCAACTATTTCACAAGTTTTTTTTTTTAAATACATGTTTTTAATGTAAGATTTTACTTAACAAACCTCCACGACCCCCAAACTGTTCAATCCATCCATCAGCACAATGTTTTGAGTGCTTTCCATCGAGCCCTACCGTGAAACGTGATATTTCACCCCAAAAAAAAAGTATTTCCCAATAATTTTTGCGTAAACTTACTTAATTTGATGTACAGAATGCTTGGTTGTCGGCTATGTGAAGTCTGTTTACACCCTGGATGTTGTTTGATTGTGACGAATATGACATACATTTTCTATCCATGTTAAGGGCTGCTAAACTATTAACAAGATTATTATTGAAGTTTGTTACTGTTAAAACGTAGCTGTATGTAGAAACTGTATTACTTTAGTAAGGAACGCTTCTGTCCATCCTTCGGGGAATGCAAGCGCGATGTTTCAGATATATTCACTACTATACCTACAGGCCATCAATGTTCACTTGAATCACTGGTATATTTTCTGCAAAGAAAACATGGAGCAGTTCTAGAATAAACAAGAAATCTGTGTATGAACCATAAAAGCACTCATATTTACCCAACTTCCTACGGCACATGGACATACCAGCATAACATAACATCACGCCTGTAATCTCCGAAGGGTTAAGCAGAGGAGTAGCAGAATAGTACACCCACATTTAGCCAGTTAAGTTTAAGTTCCCTGTAATAGTGGGCGAGCCTATTGTCATCAACAGGGCACAGACCCTGACTCCGTGGTTGCTACTGATAAATTCCTGATGGAAAAACCCAATAATTCTTTGCCCGACCCGGGAATCGAACCCGGACCTCTTGCACAGCTGTCGCGCTTGCGACCACTCGACTAATGAGGCAGCCCACATGCACATGAAGCAAAGGGAGTATTAATATTTTCCACTTACGCAGCTATGTATCTTCCACACTGTTATAAAATCGAAACTCAAATCATCCAATCATAAAAAAAGGTTACAAACAAATACAAACCTAGTTTTAGTACACAAAGGAGTTTTTTCGTTTAAAACCAATTTCGATTTTTCGCAATCGATTCGGTGGGTACAGGAAACTCCGTATTTACATACGACCACTGAAACCGTTTCTGTTCAAAGGATTTTTGCGCTTTTAATACAGGGATAACGCTGTGTGATCATAATGTTTGATGGTATTGATTCTTGGTATCGGCCGATACCAGGAATTTTTTGTTTCGGCCAAACTCAATAAAACTTGGCATGGTATTTTTTTGCAAATACATTCAGTCAAAAAAGTATCGGGAATGGATGATTTGTTTATGGTTTCAAATTCAATTTTTTGTTGTTAGATTGGCACAACTGTTTTCCATTTTGGCGACAAGTTTGAGTTGTAGTTAGATCATATCTAGTGTGTATTGCGAATTTCATAATGGACAAAACCATCGAACAAAGAGTTTGTCTTAAATTTTTCATCGCCAATGGAATTTCGTGTTCAGAGTCCTTGAAAAAGTTACAGAAGGCTTACGGTGAATCGACTTTATCAAAAACACGTGCTTATGAGTGGTACATAGCGTTAAAAAGCGGTCGAGATGTGACGGAAGATTTGCCCCACTCTGGTAGGCCATCAATGTCTTCAACTGAAGTTAACATCTCAAAAGTGAAGGAAATAGTGATTGAAAATCCTCATTTAAGTTTAAAAGAGATAGCCGCTGAACTTTCTGTGTGTCACGAGTCGATCCGTACCATTTTAAATAATCACTTCGGTATTAAACATGTTGCCGCTCGGCTAGTCCAAATAGACTTGAATTTTCTCCAAAAACTCAATCACAGAAGAGTCGCTGATAACATGCTAGAACGAGTCAATTCCTACCCAACATTCATTAAACGCATTGTTACTGGTGACGAGACGTGGGTTTACGAGTTTGACATGCAAACAAGCTAGTTAACAAGCTTCGGAGTGGCGCCTTCCAACTGAACCGAAACCGAAAAAACCACTCCAAAGTGGATCAAAAGTCATACTATATTGTATTGTGCTCTTTGAATTCTTGTACCTTCGTACAGAAATAATATTATTTGAGCGTTATGCGGCGTTTAAGAGAGCAAATTCGACGAAAAACCCCAGATTTGTGAAAAGAAAATTCTTGGATTTCGCGCCAAGATAATGCGCCTTCGCACAAGGCCAACATAGTGAACCAATTTTTAACCAATATCTCAACAAATAACATCGAGTAACCACCTTATTCACCAGGTATGGCTCCAGCCGACTTCTTTCTTTTTCCTAAACTCGAATTACCACTTAGTGCCGCTTTCTTTCGGTAGAAGACATAAAGGAGAATTCGCGGCGAAAACTGAACTCAATTCCGGAAAAGCGTTTAAAAATGTTTTGATGATTGGATTATTCGTTGGCGTGAGTGTATCGTTTCTGAAGGAGCATACTTTGAAGGCGATAAAATAACTTTGGATGAATAACTAACATTTTGTGTATTATTATCGTTTCCCGGTACTTTCTTGACAAAGTAGTACAGTATAACCTGTTCGGTAAAGGACCATGGGCAATTTTCTATGAAACCTGGGCGTAACCACAACAGAATTGTAATATATCCCAAATAGTAGTTTAAAATTAGGACATCACTTGATGGGACACTTGATATCGTGCCCTGCCTATCCTGTTGTTTGCACATCACTGGAGGTGATGGACGCTACTGAAATTGCTAAACTCGTTGCCCAATTTTGGTCTGACTCAATTTTTATTGTCATCGTCACGCTAAGAAGAAGAAGGACTTCACTTCATAGTAAAACAACGAAGTACTTAAGTCGCCGGAGAACAGAACTAGAGGTACCTATTTGAAATATGTTGCTTTTATACTATTTTTCCAAAGATTTAAAATAATATTCTAATCATACATTTGGTTTATCAAGGGGGTTCCGTTACAAAGTCTTAACAGTCCTTAGCAGACTCTTGGACTTCGCTAGCCTAGTTTAGATTAATTATTGTGTGCTTAGCTTTAGCAATGTTTTCAACATCTGTTTTAAAAACAAATGATAGTTGTAATCACCTTAGACAAAATAGAGGAAATTCCAACATTTTTATTTGACCCTTCTTGTGTTCTGTGGCGACTTAGGAGTAGTTATTATGAACTATGATTTAAGATATTTTTTTAAATTCTGTTGGACTTACACCTATTTTGATCAAGAGCCTTTCGTACATGAAACATAAAACTCAGTATGTATCCGCTTACCTACTCTTTTCTGGAGTCTGTCAAATCTACAATTTTTTTGACACACACCACACCTTATAAAGAAAAGTACGAGTATATGAATTAGTTATAAATATAAGAATAGTTCACTGTTCTGTATTGAATAAAAACTAACTTTCGAACAAGAAAACAACACAATAAATATCAATTTCAACATTTACATTACTTACTTAGGTACTTGGACTTAAAACTATTGTGTAAACTTAAACCCAGCTCGTTTCACATAAAACTGCTTCAATGGCTGCAATCTCCACATTTTGTTGTTTCATTTTCTTTCTACATTGCAACCATTGCAAGTACGATTCTGTTACAGACTTTATTCGCTTTGTGAGTGAATACGTACTATTTGGTCTGATTTAGACCATTTGTAAGCGAGACAAGAAAAAATCGACCGTATCGATTTCTTATAGCAACTTAGACGTACTGTATACAATGTGTCCGGTCATGGACTAGCGATATTTTAGGTACTTATTATAAAAACAAATTTGTTGATTTGCAAAGAATTTGTTGTCAAAAATTTGTTTGTTTGTTCACAAAAAAATTGTCGATTTGCATAATTTTTTGATATTTTTTTTTGAGATTCATCTTTTTTTCTGAAAGTTACTAAACGTTTAACGATAAATAATATTGTTGCCCTCCGACTAAGGCTATTTTTATCTCAGTAAGAGCTTAAATTCGAGAGATATGATTTTTTTTGTTCACACGTAGCGTTTATCACAAAAAAAAAACAAAATGACTGCCAAATAGTGGGGAAGTGAATTAGACCCAAGTTTGTAGTGTATTAGTGTATTAAAATAGTTATTATATAAAATACCTAGAATATCGCTAGTCCATGACCGGACACATTGTAAAAATAGCATAATAGTATAGACAGCAGATGAAAAAACAATATTTCAATGGAACGCAATGGTTTTTGGAATAACTGTGTACGTATTTTTGTAAAAAGATTCTACTACAATCGTCTTTAAAGTTATTTAGCCTCTAGCAGTAACTTTATTGAAAGGAGAATAAATATTCCTTTGCCAGTGATGCACCCAAGCTGTGAATGTCTAGTGGTGTGAACGTCAAACTGCCAAGTCATAGGTCTCAAGTTCGAACCCAAGACACGCACCTCGGATTTTTCGGATTCATGTGCGTATTGTATGGTTATCACTTGCTTTAAGGAAAACGTGAGGAAACCAGCATGCCTGAGAAATATTTCTGGACGGCACGTAAACTCTGACACTAGGTTAAGCACTAACCACACGATAAAGAAGAAAGAAGTGATGCAACCCATTGAATTATGATTACTAACATTACAGCAACGACAGTAAAGTTCCAAATCAAGATCAGTGTGATGCAAAATCCGAAAACAAAGAATGGCTTCACGTCAACATAACCGCAGGAATTCATGATCTTTCTGTAATCGGTGCTTGGGTAACAATCGTTTACTCCGCAATAAACAAACTGGTATCAAAAACCGAAACCAATTTCTAAAAACGCTAATAGCCGAAACCAATATCGTGCATCGTCCATCACTAGCCCGTACTACTGATCCCAAGAATCCAAGGAAATTACTTCGAATAAAATTTCCTGTGGCGCCCATTCCGTATCCAATTCCATACTTCAAAAGGCTTGTTGCTTTTGATAGTCCATCTTTTAAGATTAGTTCTCTAAAACACATTATGTACTGGCTGTATTGGTTTCTGATTTGCTATGGAAAAGTTATGTCTGATTATAAACGGTGTGTAGCTTTTACCTTTTAAATTTTAATCGACCCCGCGGGTCCAAAGCGGTTTGGTGGATGTCGCCTTTAAATTTTGGTTCTAGGACATGTCCGGTTTCCTCACGATGTTTTCCTTCACCGTTTTGAAAGCAGTGGTGATGAAATATCCCAGCACCACAGTGCTGGTGGACTGGCTCGTTGGTCTAGTGGTCGCGAGCGCGACTGCTAAGCATGAGGTCCTGGGTTCTATTCCCAGGTTGGGCAAAGTGTTATTGGGTTTTTTTATCAGGAATTTCTCAGTAGCCGCCATAGAGTCTGGATTTGTGCCTGTTTGATGGCAATAGGCTCCCCCCCTTTTCTTGAGACTTGAAATATAATGGCGAAATGTGGCTATATCTACTAAGGTACACGCCTCTGCCTAACCCTTCGGAGATTACAGGCGTGATGTTATGTTATATGGTAATGAAATGAATTAAAAAAAGTAATGCGTCTACCAGGGTTAGAACTCACGATCAACAACTCATAGATTATACATATATTTAGATGCCAATGTATACGCTTTTATAATAAACTACCAGGCCACATTCAAGAACTAAGCCTTAATAAATTCAATTTTTTTATAAAACATAGTCTTTGCCAGAAAGCCTTCTATTCTGTTAAGGATTATATTGAGGACAAAAAAGCTTGGGATTGAACTGCTCCAATTGTATTCGATATTTAATTGAATTTGTACCCATTTTATTTTATTTTTAGTACAGTTTGACATTTTTATTTTTTTTTATTACAGTTTGACATTTTATTTTTTTTATTAACTATTGTTCGTTTTAGTTGACATTATTTACTTTTTCAAGTACCTGTGGTATTATTATTATTTTTATTTATTTTTTCTTTACTTTATTTACTTTTTCAAGTGTTGTTTTGTAATGTTTATTACTGTAAATATGAGGACTACGTGGGTCATACTATTATTTTTATTTTATTTTTTAGTTTCATTAGTTTCACGATTGTCTGGCAGTTTGAGTACTTTATGCGGCCTATCCAAATGTCCTTTCTTTGGTATTGTTCGTCGTGTCGTTGAGCTCCTTGGATCATGAGTTGAGCTACACGATCACTGACAAATGCTTGCACTGTCTGGACAGGTCCACTCAAATCTGTGTGGTTATTTCTTTAAAAGACCATCTCAGACATTAATCTACATGGTCCTCATATGATTTGAGCAATGTCTGGACTTTAAAAGAGACGGTGACCTCTGAGTTTGTTTCGGATGTTTCTTCTCAGAGTAGTCAGGTACGAAACACCGGCCCCATCTAGCTTTAAAACAAAACATGACATGTAAAAGAGTTTGGTAAACCTAATTGCAGAAATAAATATGATTTATGATTTATGATTTATGATCATAACTCAGAGCCGGCCTCTGACTCACAACAGCTCCTGCTAGCGCCTGCTGCGGTTAGATGTAGAGATATTTTATATTTACTTTGTCAGTATTCGTAGCCAAAATAACACGGAAAACAAGTTTTAAAAAAGGTATACGAGTCGTTTTGTAAAAAAGAATTGATTTATTCGATAACCTATCCGATAAATAAAAACTACTTTACCGATATCAACAGTTACATACAATAAAGTCTAACTATCTTCTGTTTAGTCTGAAACAAGTTTCCGAAGCAATTTCTGGACTATTTGTAAATGATTTCTGAACTAGTGAACTGCGAAATTTCGACTGATAAAGACAGATATTTTTACCGAAAGTATTTTTTGTTTGGGGGAAAAAATATGGTTGTTTATATTTTCATCGTCGTAGTTATAAATTGGATTTTCTGGCAAAAGTTAAGGGTAAGCTTTTTTGCTAGTTTTGGAAATGGCGGGAAAATGTTGAGTTAGATAAGACTGTTTTTGTACTTTAACTTTCTTATCTAAGCTGTGTTTTTCTTTTTATCAGCGATAGATATAATAATAGCTCTGAAAGTAGGTAGCGGGACTTACTGGCTGAAGATCTCCCAATTTTTTGTTTTATTTATACATCTTTGTATATCATAAGCTTATCAGCGAGAGATATAAGAGAATAATAGCTTATGACGTGGTAAAAGTAGGTAGCGGGGCTTACTGGCTGAAGACCTCCAAATTTTTGGTTTTGTTTATACATCTTTCCATATCATAATCTGAAGGGTTTTGAAGGAAATTCTTAATTCATGGGTTCTTTATGTTTAATAAAACTTTTTTTTTTTTAAAAACGTTGCCTCGCACTCGGAATTTCTTCTGTATCGTGGGTGCGTTTATAATCATTTAAATTCACATACACAAACAGCCAGACCCGGAACAACTACCTTTAGGCCATACAAATATTTGTTCCGTGCGGGAATCGAACTCGCGACACAAAGCGCAGCAGTCAATCGCTCAGCCACTGCGCCAACCGTGTCGTCCAACATTCATGTGCATTCGACATTCAACTGTTTTTTTTGTTTTGTTTCGTTTCTAAATAACAATAAAACTTTTTGATATCAATCACGTAAATGTGAAAAAAAAACGAGTTTTAAACCGATATTTCTACTAATTACAATACACGCGATTATTGACCACAACAAAGAAAACTTCATCAAACAAAATGTTTTTTTTTTCTATGGCGTTCAAATGTCTTCCTCACGTCTTCGAAGTGTCGCTAGCTAATTAAATTTGACCTTGTACAAAAAACAAGATTTTCAACACAGCATTACAATTAATATCACAAACACAACTTCAAAAGAAAATAACTAAGTCCCTCTCTCAGATAAAAAATGAAAACACCGTACACTTTCAACCCTATAATAAAAAGGTTGGGAATGAACCCGTTAAATTAATTTGACCGCGCATTAGGAGGGTTAAGAGTCTTGTTTGAGACTTTATGATGTAATGGGTTCCATACGACACTGCTTACTTTGGAGATCCTTATTATTAATTTGTGTGCATATTAAGGTAGTCTGTGACATGGCTTTTATGATAAAAGGCATGAAATATTGGCCTTTTGTCGCATGTCGGAGTCAGGTAAGAGATAATTATAACTAGGTAATTGTTTTCGTCAAATACATAAATTTAAGTTGAACTGCCTCGTTGCTCTAGTGGTCGCAAACGCAACTGCTGAGCATGAGTTCCTGGGTTCGATTCCCAGTTCGGGCAAAGTGTTATTGGGTTTTTCTATCAGGAATTTCTCAGTAGCAGCCACGGAGTCTAGATTTGTGCCTGCTTGGTGGCAATGGGCTCGCCCCCTATTACATGGGACTTAAAACATAACTGGCGAAATGTGTGTGTATTATTAAGGTACACCTCTAACCCTTTGGGGATTACAGGCGTGATGTTATGTTATGTTACTAGCTTCTGCCCGCGGCTTCGCCCGCGTGGAGTTCGGGAATTGCCCACGGGATCTTACTTCTGGGATAATAAGTAATCTATGTATGTATACTACGTACTATGTATGTGTACATGTAAATCTATGTATGTGTACATAGATTTACATGTACTTGCTTATAACTTGCAATTATTAGTTTAAAGTTATATCAATTAAATTAGATACGTGAAATATTGATACCTTGGTTTGAGATTGGACATCGGATTTACTGGATTTTATCTAAAGAGTAAGTACACAAATTTTCAAGTCAATCGACCCCGAGAGTAAAAAGTTTCACAGAAAATTCAACACCCCATTTCACCCTCTAAGGGATAGGAATTTCGAAAAACTGATACTTACTCTTCACAATGAATACACCCTCCAATTTTTATATCTCTGGGACCCGCGGTTTGGGCTGTGCGTTGGTATATCAGTCAGCCAGTCAGGACACGGAATTTTAAATTGGGGGATGATTTTGGAAAAACTGTGATACACGTATCTCATCATTTTAACTGAAGTATATGTAGACACATTTTCAAGTCAATCGACTCAGAGAATAAAAAGTTTTATAGAAAATATTCAACCCCCCATTTCACCCTATTAGGGGTGGAATTTCAAAAAAACCCTTTCTTAGTGGATATTTAATCTCCACAAAAAATACATTCTCCAAATTTCATGTCTCTAGGACCAGCGGTTTGGGCTGTGCGTTGGTATATCAGTCAGCCAGTCAGGACATGGAATTTTAAATTGGGGGATGATTTTGGAAAAACTGTGATACACGTATCTCATCATTTTAACTGAAGTATATGTAGACACATTTCCAAGTCAATCGACTCAGAGAATAAAAAGTTTCATAGAAAATTCAACACCCCATTTCACCCTCTTAGGGGTCGTTTTTCGAAAAACCCTTTCTTAGTGGATACCTCGATACTCGTCACAAAGAGTACGCTGTCCAAATTTCATGTCTCTAGGACCAGTGGTTTGGACTGTGCGTTGATATATAAGTCAGTCAGTCAGTCAGTCACTCAGTCAGTCAGGACTTTGAATTTTATATGTATAGATTGCTAGTTACCACCCTGGCTTATTGTTAAAACTACTAAACATCATCGATAACGACACGATAACGCACACTACACTAAATTGTTAGATGTACGTGCTTAATTCCCCAGCATTTCATTGCCCTGCATACACTTAAAATTTCGTGAATTTCCTCCAGCGTTTGGATATGGTAATAAAAAGCAAATAAAATATGAAATTCCATTCAATATATTCAGATTAAAACATCAACCACATGTAAGTATGGGAAAATATGGAGAAATTATGAGGAAATACTACCTGCCTGTTACTGTCCCACTGTCTGGTATGGTACATTTTGATATTAAGTGTAGAATTTTGTTATTGCATTCGAGGCGGAATTCACACCCGAGCCGCAGGCGAGCTTGTTGTGGAGCCGAGAACTGCAGTAACAAATGTCCACATGTATCAAACGACGTGTTTCAATACGTCACGTAAGTGTGTATTTTTGTCATGAATTATTAGGAAACTATGATTTAATTTCCTTTTTTTCTGCGCTTTGCTTTCGCCAGGTTGAAGAAGAAGCAAAGGTATGAAGCCACTAAATAGCCTAATAAGAAAAATAAAAAATAGTTTTGAATTTAGAATAATAATATATTCAAAAAATGTTTACGCCGTAAAGACGCATATCTCTTACTCTGTCAACGCATTGAAAAAAATTGGACTTAGACACTGTTTACACTGTGTCTGACTGGACAGTATAGTTATCTGTGGAAATTTTTATTTTCGCACACATTGTGATAAATGAAAAAAATTCACACGTGTGAAATACTTTGCATTTTGAACCTGATTGTAGTGCGACAAGAATCAGTTTTCGAGGAAGTTATTGAAAAATACATTTTCTCATACAAAAGTTCAGTCACTGGCCTGCATTATCGGACCATTATCGGAGCAAGAGGGGTCAAGTAATGTACGTACGAGCAATTGATCATTCATGCTCACTCTTGCTTCTCGAGATCTTTGAGGATCACATTTTCTGTGAAAGAGCTCGTCCGGAGTAGAAGCATATAAACCGTCTTTCAGTCGATTTTGTAGGGCACCGGCTTTACAGGTGGAGGCTTTCTGGGTAACGTCCATTACTTTGATACTGTCGCGCAGTGTTGTGTTTTTGTACCCAAACTAGAAAAACAAGACACTTGTAGAAGAGTGGTCTTTGTGTTATCCAGGAGCCAAAAAAACATTTTTTTTCTGTGAACACTAATTACTTACTCTATTCCAAAAACAGTGAAGTTCTGTATTAAATTGAGTCTAACGTTTATATCTATGTAAAATCTACTTTTAAGCTAAAACGGCGATAATTAGAGTTTCATTCGGTCTAGACGCTTCAAATTACCGGCTTGAAGCAATTAAAACCAGATTTGGCTGGAAAGTACTGGATACTTTTGGAGATTTTTTTTCGTAAATTATAAGTTTTTTCTTTCTTTGTTTGACGGACTAAGTTTTCTATTATCACGTTGGATTGAGATGGTCTTTTTTTTGTTATTTTTGAAGTAGTAAAAGTTTTTTTATTAAAGAAAATTAGATGGAATAAGTGTTGAAATGAGTTTTAATTCTAAAGTTTGCTTACTAAGACAGTAGGATCACACACTTGGTTTTTCAACAAGTTAGATTTTGATTACATTTTAAAGACTCGACTGCCTTGTTGGTCTAGTGGTCTCAAGAACGACTGCTGAGCATGAGGTCCTGGGTTCGGTGCCCAGTTTGGGCAAAGTGGTATTGTGTGGGCGGTTTTTTCATCAGGAATTTTTCAGTAGCAGCCACGAAGCCTAGATTCGTTACCGGTTGATGGCAATAGACTCACCCCCCATTACATGGGACTTAGACATAACTGGTGAAATGTGGGTGTAGTCTGACAACCAGTCTTACCAAGAGGTATCGTATTACCCAGTACTAACTGGGTTGTGGAGGTCAGATAGGCAGTCGCTCCATGTAAAATACTGGTATTCAGCTGTATCCGGTTAGACTGGAAGCCCACCCCAATATAGTTGGGAAAAGGCTAGGCAGATGATGATGATGACTATGAAACTGTTCGGTAGCATTATAATTAGTGCAGTTTTGTATGTTTACGGGTGGGAAGGCTGTGCCATACTTTTTGGCGGCTAACTTGAAGAACTTGAATAATTGTCATGGATTTAGGTACACAAAGTAACGTCCAAATCCATCGCTTAACAAATTGGCGACTAAAGACTCTGCATAATAAAGGGTGTAAATAGACCCTTAACACAAACGAAAGGCACTTGTTCTCCCCGTCTTTGCGATCATTTTTTTGTTCTAGACCATACCTGGGAACCTTCTAGTTACGGAGATATTGGGGGTCAAAGTTCCAAAATTTTCACATTATTTTTTTAAAATACATGTTTTTAATGTAAGATTTTTACTTTACACACCTCCACGACCCCGTACTATTCAATCCATCCATCAGCACAATGCTTTGAGTGCTTTCCATCGAGTCATACCTTAAAACGTGATTTATAACCCCAAAAAAAAAGTCGATTCCCAGCAATAAAATTTTTGCGTAAAGTTACTTAGTGTGATGTACAGAATGCTTGGTTGACGGGTATGTGAAGGGTCTGTTTACACCCTGTATACCTATCATAAACAGCCTTGCCTCAGTTAGTGCACGTAACAGCGTAGTTATAAAGACTATGCTTTTAATGGCCCCTTGTACGTATGCATGACGGTAGTAAATGTGTTATCATCGTCAAGCAGAGTATCCCATAAAGTTATAATTACCTATTCATTAACAGAGTACACAGCAAGCGAAAAGACGTTAGAGGTTACCTTATGAGGCATGTAAACTAGTAGAGAAATTCACAAGAGATAAATTTGTGAATGGAAGCGACCATGTTTTTGTGTCACGAAGTTTTTTCTCCCAGCCACATTGACTATTATAGTAATACTAGTAGTGTGCGTGTATATATATTGTCTATAAGTGTGTGTGTGTGTGTACGGAGAGAAATGAAATGACGGAGATATTGAGGGTCAAAGTTTTTCACAAGTTTTTTTTAAATACATGTTTATAATGTAAGAATTTTACTTTAAACAGCTCCACGACCCCCGTACTATTCAATCCATCCATCAGCACAATGTATTGAGTGCGTTACATGGGTCCTACCGTATAACGTGAATTTTCGCTCCAAAAAAAAACGTCGTTTCCGAGCCGTCATTTTTGCGTAAAGTTACTTAGTTTGATGTACATAATGCTTGGTTGACGGCTTTGTGAAGGGTCCGTTTAAACCCTGTATGTATTAGGAGCCTAATATCTAATTAATGACGTATTATAAATCCAATTATCTAACACCCTACGCCTAACTATTTTGCCTACAGATATTTTGTTTATTTCTGTGTTTCCACTCAAACATAATATCACACCTGTTTTTCACGAAGGGTAAGGCAGTTGTATACTTATAGTACTCACATGCCACCACTCATGTTTAAGTTACATGTAATACGGGGCGAGCCAATACAATCGGCCGCAAATCCAGATTTCTGAAAATTACTGATGTGCAAAACCTGTTTACACTGCCCGATCTGGTAATCGAACCCAGAGCCACATGCACAACAGTAGCATTTACAACCACTAACCCAACGAGGTACACCCAAAACATCTCTCCATTTAGCCCAAAACATAAAACTGTGGGTACCAACAAAATATCTATGTACAAAATAAAATTAGTCTTGGCCAAACTCGGGACTTGGCGAAATTCGTTTTCGTATCCCAATACGGAACGCTAATAAAATAAATAAGCCAATTCGTTCTCACATGGTCGTTACTTTAGCTGTCTGTTCGCACTGAATACTGATATGCTGTGGCTTGTATATTTATATGTAAGTTGTTGTGCTGGATATATTTAGGCTGTGGTCGTGGATGGATTATGAATTTTGATGTGTGATGAAAATTGTGTATATATTATCTTGTTTGTGTTAGTGTTCATTTGTTACAAGCTCTTACTAGCGACCGTCATTTGCGTGAAATTATTATAAAAAATATTACTTCCCATCCTGAATCGGATTTTTTTTACCAATTTCAAAGGTTTCATTTTTTTCCACGATACCCTAATTATTTTTCAAAAATGAAAGTAGCCTAATTATTCCTTATAACATCAGATATCTGCCAGTAAAAGTCCCGTCAAAATCAGTCCAGCCGTTTCGGAGATTAGCCGGAACAGACAAACAGACAGACAAAAACTGAAAAAAACGTTTTTTTGTTATAAGTGACGTATATTTTTCATATGTATTCAGTAAAAAGCTGTTATTTTGATATTACAAACAGACATTTCAATTTTATTTATTTTTATAGACTTGTATTAAGCATCACGTAGTCTATATCAGACGATTTTTACGTTTTGTATTATGTGCTTGATGAACTAACACCAAATAAACTTTATTCTTTCTTTCTTTTACTTTTATACCCATGTATGTGAGCGAGGAGATGCAAGCAACACTCTGAATTATTGCAATTCTCTAATCACATTACAGAATGACCGACATTCCACCGAGTATGTGACGCGCACACACTTTCATCGATACACAGAACAGCAAGGCGAGACACAATGATCATAAAACCACAATCACTTTAAATCAATGCCGATTCTACGACCGATTGATCTGGCTTGAATCAATTCTATTTCTCGATTTTTCCGAGCTGCTTTCGCATTGCCAGGGTTACGTTAAGTTGACAGCTGTCACGTCGTTTTAAAGTCAACTTCGTAATACGGTCTCAAACCAAAAATCTATGGAATGGCCGATAGATCTAATACTTTGTTAACAGTCAAGTGGTTAGTTCCGTCGTCATCTGCTGCTGCCTAGCCTTTTCCCAACTATGTTGGAGTCGGCCTATGGTTAGATACGGCTGAATATCAGAATGTTACATGGAGCTACTGCCTATCTGACCTGGAGCTACTGCCTATCTGACCTCCACAACCAAGTTAGCACTGGTTAATACGACCCCTAGATAAGACTGGTTATCACGCTTTCGGGACACTGACTACCTGTACCAACTGTCAACGATCTACAATTGACAGCCGGGACCAGAGGCTTAAAGTGTCTTCCGAGGCACGGAGGAAAGTCGTTGTGTAATTGGTGGTCACCCATCCACGGACCAAGTGGAGCTTAACCTGAAGATTGACCCGAGCGGTTGTTATTATTTAGCCACGAGATTAAAAAAAAATAACCCTGTATTGTTACAGAAATTGTCCAGTGTAGAAGTTTCAGTGTCCATTATTTTTGAAAATGTTGTGGAGATAAAGAAACCCGTGACATTTAATATATCAGATGGTTATTCTAGCGGGAATTGCAACTGTTTACCCACTTTTAGAAATGCACAAGTATTATTGTGCTCCTTTGTAAAAATATCCGTTTTGCTGAAGTTTTTATTACAAAAAGACTATGCTTATTCTTATTCTTTATTGCACACAAAAAACAAATATACATACAAATTGCAACAATGTAGCTTATGTATAATGGCGAGCTGATCCCAGAATTGGGTTTTCTTACAGCAAACCAAATTTTGACTGCGAGTTTTGCAGAAAAGGATATACTTAAGTGCATTAACATTACATTGTGTGCTTATCTTAACAGAACATGGACAAAGAAAAAGGAATATGTAGGAATGTTATCACTTTGCATAAGAGCGTGAGTGTGTGGGATATGCAAATGTATTTTTAATCAAATCAAATCAAATAATTATTTAATTCAACCAACAAGGTCCATATGCACTGTATGCATCGGAGTGCTGGGCTGTGAAGATGATGGATGAAAAAAGATTGCATGTAGCGGAGATGAGAATATGGAGGTGGATGTGTGGTGTGACAAGAATGGATAAAGTAAGGAATGAGTATATTAGAGGAAGTTTGAAAGTGGCGCCTGTTACAGAAAAGTTGAAAGGGAATAGACTGTCATGGTATGAGATGTACATGTGATGAGGAGGGTATAAATACACTACACCCGTCTTGACCTGTAGTCTAAATATTAAAAAAACAAACTAGCTGTTGCCCGCGACTTCGTTCTCGTGAAAATTTTGAAAAGGACGTGTGAGAAAAAAAAAAATAACATGTGTGCTACTCCAAACTATAATCTATCTCTGGATGTTTTGGCATTGAAAGACTATTTAGATTAGGATCTGAGTAGTGAAAGCATAGAAATAGATGTAAGACGAAGATAGTGGGGTCTGTTCAATCAATGTTTTGGTAAAGTATGTAGCTTTTTGACTACATCGCTGGTCAAGTGATCACAGGCGCTAATAGTGGGTATGATTTCCAGGTTCGGTAAAGTGTTTTGGTTTATGTTGACTGGTGTGTTTTTCCACACTCACGGCTGCTACTGAGAAACGCATCTCAGTAGCAGCCATGAGTGTACATTAGTGCCCAATTCATTGCAATAGGCCTGTATTATGTGTGGCATTTAAACAACTGGCACAATGTAGGTGTGCTGAACGTACAGTCACAAGATCTAATATCTATTCACTAAGCAGAATTCAAAAGTGATAACATTGATGAGCGGTTAAGGCTAGTATTACAGGACGTAATTTCATACTCAAAACTTGAGATTTTTGATTCGTTGAAGCTAGTTTTCAGTAATGATTGAGTATTCAGTTACTTTCTGTAATACGGCCCTAAGTGTACTATTCACACAAAAAAATACCCAATATTATTCTCCAAAAATATAATCAGAGAGTCCATGGCTCTGTTCAAAGCGGAAGCACTTGCATATGAAGCGTGTAACGTGTAACATGTAACGTGTATCATACGCCAGAAGATAAAACAACTGCCGCGCTGTGTGCCGCGAGCAATTATTTATTTGGCGGGTGTGGTACAAGTGATAATTGATGGCGTGGTGGTTGAACTGGGCCTATTTGGCGTAGCCAAATTTCGAATAAGTTGTATGTCTTAGACTAAACTAAATCAATGTATTTTCTTTGTTTCTTCTATTTTTTTGTAGGATAGGGCGCTTGTAAAAATACAATATTCTAGTCACACTGGCGGACAACATTTATGGGTTATTTATCAGACACTGAGCAGGGAGACATGTGCGTAAACACGTCCATGTCGCCAATTAAAATTTATTGTTTATTTATTGTAATTTTGTTTCTAATCTATAATTAAGATTGTACTAACACTTTATTAATCTACAGTCTGAATAAAATAATTATACAATTGGGTAAGCACCCATAAATAAGGTAATGATAGAAGGAAAAACCTTGTGAGTTGTGCCGCCAAATTGGAAAACGCCGACAAAGGCGTTTTCCAATTTGGCGTGCCTTTATATACAGCAGTGTACTTCTAAGTGTCAATAATAGTAGAGATCTCGACGGTTGAATTTTTTTTTCAATTGCCGTCTACTTATGACGCTTCTGTGTTATAGAAAAACATTTTGAGGAAATAATTAATATTATCAATACAACTAAAACTCTTGGGCTGCAGCTGAAAATCAGCGTCAGGTGATAAACACAACAACACAACACTGTGCAACACTGTTTTGCCATCTGGCATTATGATGAGGCCCTTTTGGCATTATTAGCTATGATTATTTATTTATTTTGTTTTATTTATAACGTCTATTTGTTTTTAATATTCTTTCTTTCTTGTTACAAGACTCTTTATCCCAAATGTTTAGAAATAAACGCTAATATTCTTACCTACGTACCAAAGGAAAATAGCGATGCGATCCATTAACCGAACATGACTACTCCATACCAGTTATATTCATTGTTCATATTTTATAATTCTTAAAAAAAATTCTCTTCTTCTTACTGTGTCAATATTCCGTACTTCCAAATACGAATCACGAGACCCTATTACTAAGCCTCCGCTGTCCGTCTGTCCGCCTGTCTGTCAGCGGGCTGTACCTCATGATCTGTGATAGGTTGACAGTTAAAATTTTCACAGAATGTGTATTTCTGTTGCCGCTAAAACAACAAATAATAAAAATATATTAAAAATTCAAGGGGGGCTTCGCTACTAAGTTGGAAGCTGGGTTATTTACGATTAAAAAAAAAAAAAACCGGGTACCACGGCAGTAGGGGAAAATATATTAAAAATTATTAATTTTTAATGGATTTTTACTTTGAAATAACAAAACGCTAACCGCTCCTAACTCACTCCTATGCAAGGGAAGCGGAAAAAGGCTCGCGCTGAATTCGTGCTCATAAATAATATTATGACATCCTTATCTATGACAGGTATTGTTTACTTGCGCCTGACCTGATTTACACTTGTTAAACTGTAATAACACAGCCGCTTGTTTGATGGCCGTTATCTACTCGACCATTAAGTGCTTAGAGATGCTTTTGCGTAGCTGCACTGGTTGGTATCCTCCGTTTTGTTTTTATTTACGTTGTCCAAATTGATAAAAAAAAAAAAAAAAATGGTAAAGTCCGCCGTTTTGCAGTCTTGTGACTTGTGCATAAAGTTTATATATATATAAATATATAAATACCTAACATCTTACCAGTGTTACACAGAGGCGATCGTGGCTAAATAATAACAGCCGCCCGGGCCAATTGTTAGGTCAAGCCGCGCTTGCCTAGGTTTATCCATGGATGGGTGAGACCACCCATTACATACCGAGTTTTCTCCGCGCTTCGGAAACTCCGTTAAGCCGTTGGTCCCGACTGTCAGTTTTTGTAGATCTTTAACAGCTGTTAAGTAGTCAGTAGTCCGAAAGTCAGACAACCAGTCTCATCAAGGGGTATCGTATTACCTAGTATTAACTGAAATGTGGAGGTCAGATAGGCAGTCGATCTATGAAAAACAGTATTCAGCTGCACCCGGTTAGACTGGAAGCCGACTCCAACATAGTTGGGAAAAGGCTAGGCAGATGATGATGACATGGAAGAAAGAACAAGTGCCTTTCGGCTTCGTTAAGGGTATGTTTACACACAAAAACTGTTTATTTCAATTACATAAAGTTAGTTAGTTTTTTAAGCTGGGTTGTGTGATGTATGCGTGTGGTTTTTGAGTGTGTGTGTGTGAGTGTGAAAAACATAAAATTATGCTTCACTATCAAAACATTAGTTTACCAGGCCTCGCTATATTTGGCTTACCTATTTCTGAGCTGTCACTACCCAGATTCTAATCTTAATAGCCCTTCAATGCCAGGTCAAACCAAGTTTTATTCCCCACAACATTCACACACCCTGTGCGTGTCTACAAGGCGTTACTCACATACTATTAACTTCCTGCTTCTTCTATCTTTTCGGATTGTACAGGGTGTGTGAGAAATGGCGGATAATTTGCTTTGGAGGGGTTAATTGGGTAGTTTGAATTGTTTTGTTTTTTAGAAAGTGAGGGTTTTAAGATAGATGGAATTTGCTTTGTTGTAAATCAAAATTTTAACAAAGCGTTAGAACAAAACTATTAATATACTTTATGATATTCAGAGTTTAATTACGGGCTTGAGCTTGGCTTAATAAAAACAGCAGCTGGGGGTCAATTTCCAGGGTAAGCCGCGCTTGCGAAGGTCAGTCTGTGGATGGGTTCCCATCCACAGACTGCCCTTACCATCATTACATACCAGGTTTCCTCCGTGCTACGGAAAGCAAGATAAGCCCGTCCCGGCTGTTACTTGTAGATCTTTGACACTCATTACAGGTAGTCAGTGGCCCGAAAGTCTGACAACTTCGGCAGTCGCCCCTTGTAAAATACTGGTATTCAGCTGCATCCGGTAAGACTGGAAGCCGACCCCAATAAAGTTAGGAAAAGGCAGGCAGATGATGATTTAAGACGGACGGTCGGAGGGACGTATCGCTTCAGTTGACTTTTAGCATTAAGATTTTGATTGATTTAACGAGCACTGTTTTAAGCTTTCACAGTTTACAACTCAACTTTACTGTCGCTTACGGGACATCTTCCGTGATTGCGCCATCGCGCCAGAGCGCCAGCGTCGCAATATCGGGAGCTCAAAATAATGAACAATCATGGAAGGTATCCCGTAAATGACAGTATAAGTTTGATTAAGCGAGTATTATCCATAAAATCAATCAAGATGGATGAACATGGACGAAGCAAAGGTGTATGTAAGGATTGCAGCAGGTAGCGTTCTGTGATTTCTGGCTAGCCTCGTGGGAAATGACGTGACTATATGCATTTCAAATCTCGTGGTTTCTGGAACAAGATATGTTTCGTCGACTCCTGGGGTTTCCGAAGAAAAATGTGATGTTTAAAAATATTTATTCTGTCATTTCAGTGTGCAGCAGAGGTCTAACCCGGCCTACATAACATAACATTACGCCTGTAATCCCCGAAAGGTTAGGCAGAGGTGTACCTAATAGTACACCCACATTTCGCCAGTTATGTTTAATGTTTAAGTCCCATGTAATAGGGGGCGAGCCTATTGCCATCAACAGCGCGCAAATCCAGACTCCGTGGCTGCTTCTGAGAAATTCCTGATGGAAAAACCCAATAACACTTTGCCCGACCTGGGAATCGAACCCAGGACCTCATGCTCAGCAGTCGCGCTTGCGACTACTAGACCAACGAGGCAGTCACCTGATAAATACGTAATCGAGATTACTAAGAAAAATAAATAAAATTGTATGCGAACAATTTCTGTTCATTTACTCGGAACAAACACCCCTGTAACTGTAGGCTGTACAAATATTTGTACCGAACGGAAATCGAACACACGACCTTCAGCGCAATCAGAATTCCCGAAAATATAATTTCCATAAATGTTTACTCAATCGGTGACAAATAACTTTAGCGTAACTTGCAAACACCCTGTATAGAGGCAAAGTTAAATTGGTTGAAAGCAATCTTATCTAAGCTGAATAATATATCAGATACCAATAATACTAACCATACTATCGCGCTTGTTGTCTTTGAAGAGTAGGCACATCACACAAACACGTATATTTGGGTTATTTTGATATATACTAGGTGTTTTAGTTTTACCCTTTTCAACTAATATGATTGTCATTGTGGACTGGGTTGGTTGGTCTAGTGGTCTCAATTATTATATTACTGCTTAGCGTAAGGTTTGATCACCCAGTCTTCTTCTTCTTTCGTGTCGGTGATGATTCCCGATGTCCACTATCTGCTTATCCACCAGCGGGGAACAGCGACACGACTTTTTAAAATTATTGGCCTTAAGCACCACTGGTGGACTGTGACACGACTTTTTAAAATTATTCCCCTTAGCCACCACTGGTGGACATAATACGACTTATTAAAATTAATCCCCTTAGGCACCACTGGTGGACAGTGACACGACTTTTTAAAATTATTCCCCTAAGACACCACTGGTGGACAGTGACACGACTTTATATAAATATTCCCCCCTCTTTGTCTCTCCCCATTACATTTACATTACATGTTTTATATGGGTATTTTGCCTGAAATAAAACACAATTTCTTTGTTTATTTTATTTATGAAATGGAATTTAGACATAAAAAGCAAGATGTAGTGTAGTTACACCTCTACCTAACCTTTTGAGGATTAGTGGCGTGATGTTATTGTATGTCTTTTTTATAGTTTCAACATCAAACTACAGTTAACGTTATAATTACTAGGTACAATAATTTGTTAAATGCTTTCATAACAGGTAATTTAGTACTTACGTGTTTAATATTCCAAAAAAAGTCCAGAATCGTTTGAATATTCCAAAAGGTTATTTTTAATTGGTGTTTTTGTTACGCATAAGCGGTTTAACACTCGTTAAATATACTGAAAAACTGAAACCATTAATTAACATAAACGCCTGTGACATTCAAAGCGTACGCTTACGTTCAATATTATCACTCAGTGGTACAGTCGACGGGAAAAGTGTATTTGATTCATCATCATCCACTCTGACCGTATGCAGCGGAAAAGTGTACCCTTAAAACCTTATATTTTTGTCTCCTAATAATAAAATTATATAAATTATTAAATTATTATTATTTTTAATTTTTTTTTTAATTTATATGTTTTTTTAAATTGTTTTTTCTAAAGAATATTTTAAAATGTAATTAATTTGTATATAAATAAAGGAAATTATATTATGTATCTAATTTGGATGGATGGATGATATGGATTAAACTTAAGACCATAATATAATGTTGTTGTTATTCTGACAAATAAATTAATTTGAATATTTTTATCGACAACGGCTCAAGAAGACAGTGAAGGGTCCGTTTACACCTTGTATGGGTGTACTACTAGGTACACCTCTGCCTAACCCTTCGGGAATTACAGGCGTGATGTTATATTATGTTATTTATAATGATAACTGTAAATAGGTTTGTCGTTGACTGTACAAACACCAAAGACAGTTTCAATTACTAACATCGGCGTTACTCACGAAATTATTTGTCTAGTTCTGAATTACTAGTGAGATTTACTTGGAAACCTATAATTAAATGCCTTGTTCCCTTTCAGTGAAACTAGGTCGGAATTTCAGTATATAGTATAGCTATGATTCAAATATTCTGTTCAACATTTCATATGCTTTATGAAATTAATGAAGTTGCAATTCATATGTTTCGTGTAAATTGTTTAAATATGAATATGCAAAACAAATTCACAAATTCACTTTTAAAATAAAAGTCCGTAACCACTATTTGTCAGAATAAATAACTCTCTCTCTATTAGAAGTTGAGTCATGGAAATTATTTCCTTCATTTATTTCTACACAAATTAATTACATTTTTAAATGTTCCTTAGAAAAAAACAATTTAAAAACATTTAAAAATATAAAAATTGTAGCCCACCGGTATCGGGAACAGCGTCCAAGCTACCGGCGGTCAGGGCTCCAGAGAGAGGAAGCTCCTAACAATACGAGCCGTGTCCAGAAGTACCGCTTTCTGAATCAAGCCCTTGATCCAGCTGCCTAACCTAAGAATAATGGTAATTATTATTAGGTTTCTCGTTTTTAATTTTGGTTTTTTGTTAAAATATGTATTAGTTTATTTTATTTTTTATATATGTATTAGTATCATTATAAGTGTCTATATAAGTTTTCGAAATCAAGAAGTTATTTTTATGTATTTATTTTGTACCCTATCACAATGTTTTCTTATTTAACCCAAAGGTTTGACTGGTAGAGAATACCTTGTGGCATTAAGTCCACCTTTTAAATAAATAAATAATATGAAATGATTGAAAATAATTGATTGAGATTTCATTTTAAAAATATGCCGAAAATACTGAAACTAAAAATATGTATTTGAGTATAATTAATATTATATGACTAGCTTGTTTTCCTCGTAAGGCTAAGCAGAGGTAACCTACGTAAACCCACATTTCGCCAATCCGACGTAATAGGGGATGAGCCTATTGCCATCGACTGGGCACAAATCCGCACTTCTAACTGAGAATTTCTCGATGGTAAATCCTATTAACTTTGTCCGGACTTGGAATTCATCCTCAGCACCACCAGCAACTATCAGAACCTATCAGAACTATCTAACCATCACTAGCAACTAGTAGACCAACGATCATTATACAGGATGTAAACAGACCCTTCACATAGCCGTCAACTAAGCATTCTGTACATCAAACTAAGTAACTTTACGCAAAAATTATTGCTGGGAATCGAAAGTTTTTTTTGGGTGAAAAATCACGTTTTACGGTAGGACTCGATGGAAAGCACTGAAAGCATTGTGCTGATGGATGGATTGAATAGTACGGGGGTCGTGGAGGGGTATAAAGTAAAAATCTTACATTAAAAACATGTATTTAAAAAAAACTTGTGAAAAAGTTGGAACTTTGACCCCCAATATCTCCCCAGAAGGTTCCCAGGTATGGTCTAGAACAAAAAAATGATCGCAAACACGGGGAGAATAAGTGCCTTTCGGATATGTTAAGGGTCTATTTACACCCTTTATTAATACAAAACATTAGCCCAATGTCTGTTTAATTTCAACAAAAAAAGATATGATATTTAATTATATTTCCCGAATCACCCACAGCTCGACCATCCAAAGTTTGACCTTTACAACATCGCTTAACCTTGTCCCAACCTTTTAACCCTCAAATCCCCACTTTATTTCCACCATAAAATAAACCCTCAACGACAGGAAATGAACAGAAACAACGACATTCAGACGTTCAGTCTTCTATTGATTTTCGAATTCAAACATGAAACAAGCGACGCCCGGAAATCGATTGGTTCACGCTTGACTTCTGAATGGAAGTCCATCGTATTAACTGTGAGACCCTTGGGGCTATCTGCTGAATGGTATTTACATTTTATTGGTAATGTATTTGGTCTCCTTTTAGTATTCGGAATGTAGCTTTTTCTTTTTCTAGATTGGATTTTTGTATATGGTTTGGTAATGACTATGTTTCGTGTCACCAACCCGATGGACAGATGGTAAAGGAAGTCTGTAGAGGGAATTTCCAGGCATCCGTCCGCATGGCCGAAAACCATCAAGCATGGAGAGCGTTGGTGGAAAAAGCAACGACCTCATGTGGTCACGACCCTCAGTCATGAGGAAACGAGGAAGAAGAAGAGATGTTTCGTGTATCAAACGTAAATTTCCGCCTTTTCTCCATGTTCATTGTATCCATGGGGGTAGGCAGAAACTCCAGTCGCCACTTGCTGCGAACCTAAATACTCCTTTTTAACCAACTTCTAAAACTGGAGGAGGTTATGTGTTCCACCAGCATCTTTCTTTTTAAGGTTCGGTACCCGAAGGGTAACCAACGGGACCCTGTTACTAAGCCTCCGCTGTCCGTCTATCCGTTTGTCCGTCCGTCTGTGTCCCTTCAATCTTTGCCCAGCTCACTATTTGATACACTATACACTACCAGCTGGGTAAAGATTTTTCTCCATGTCTGCCTACACTAGGTCTAATGTAGACCACTGGTTGTTGGTTTTCACCAGCTCGTACCGCCATTTTCTTGAGAAGACTCTAAGTAAACTCATCATCAGCCTAGCCTTTTGCCAACTATGTTTGGATCGCCTTCCAGTCTAACCGGATGCAGCTGAATACCAGTTTTTTAACAAATATATATATATATATATATAGATATATATATATTAACAAAGAGCGCCTGCCTATCTGACCTCCACATCCCAGTTAGTACTGGGTATAATACGATACCCCTTGGTAAGACTGGTTGTCAGACTTTAGGGCCACTGACTACCTGTTACCTACCTGTGTTCCAGGCAAACTATGATAACAATTTTTGTGACTTAAAGGGGAAGCGCCAAGGTAACCCGCGAAATCAAAATTTTCTAAGGTTTTTTTGTAATTTACAGGTCAGTGCTAGGCTGTATGTTAAACAAAATATGATTCGCGACCGTAACACGTGTGTAGCTCCTGAATTATAGTCATTAAAATCATCAATACAACTCTCTAAGTTCATTTAATCCATTTAATGACTATTTAAATATTTAATTTGACGAGTCGCACGGGACCGATAAATGTGGCGACACTTTGGGGAGGCCTATGTCCAGCAGTGGACGTCTTTTGGCTGAAATGATGATGATGATGATAAATGATGATGATGATGATAAATGACTATTTCATGAAAAAGGCATTTAATGGGATTATAATTATGAACTTAGAGAGTTGTGTTGATGATTTTAATGATTATATCTCTGTAAAGCCATATTTGATACGGTCGCGAATCATCTTTTAATCAACATACAACCTTACACCGACCCGCAAAATTAAAAAAAAAACATTAGATTTGAATTTCACGGGCTAAATAAAGATTTCCATCGTACCTCTTAACGTGTAATAGCGTGTTTTAACCACAGATAAAAAATAAATAGGTTTTCGTAAACTGATGCTCTATAGATAGTCTGTACACCTACTACAATGTCGTACACCTCTGATTAGAACTTCTGTACCTAATTACTTAGAGCTTGTAATCTCTATCTAGTTCAGTGACATGTTGCAACATAGTGACGTATTGAGTGACGTCACCGATATCCCGGACAATTTGTTACCGGTGCGGATACATTGACATATGCGTAATTATGTTGCTTGTTGGATAGCAGAGTGTAGGTGAAAGGGTCATGTTTGTGAGATCTGATATCCAAGATGTACTCATCTTGGGATTCAAAGATCTATAGTTTCGTATCTATATCATCATCATAGATCATCTAGACCTCAACATCACGCCTGTAATCTCCGACGGGTTATTAGGCAGGCCGATGCCTGCCAGGGCTGCGGGACTGTCCGAAAGAGATACCGTGGCCCTGGAACACAAAGGGCAAAGAAAGAACATGGATGGGTTTTAGTCAGTACAAGTCTGACACTCCCTTCCGCTCCGCCCAGAGTGGGGGGGTCATTTGATGATTTCCCATCCGAAAAAAAAGGGTTATTAGGCAGATACCCAATTACCCATTAGTACACCAGCATTTCGCCAGTTATGTATAAGTCCCATGTAATAGGGGGCGAGCCTATTGCCATCAACCGGGCACAAATGCAGACATCCTGGCTGCTGCTGAGAAATTCCTGATGGAAAAAACCCAATAACACTTTGCCCGACCTGGGTATCGAAGTCAGGCCCACTTGTTCAGCAGTCGCGCTTGTGACCACTAGACCAACGAGGCACTAGGTTCTTCTACTCTTATCCCAGTTCATTTATGGTCGGCGGAGCATATCTTCGTACATACTTCTCTACTTCTCATAATCTCAGAAATCACCGCATTCGTCTCCATGAATAACGCACATACGAATATTCATCATCTATCTAGCATTTTCCAACTACATTGGGGTCGGCTTCCAGTCTAACCGGATGCAGCTGAATATCAGTATTTTACATGGAGCCTATCTGACCTCCACAACCCAGTTAGTACTAGGTATTACGATACCCCTTGGTAAGACCAGTTGGGCCACTGACTACCTGTAACGACTGTCAAAGACAGCTACTAACTACAAATGACAGCCGGGACCAACGGCTAAACACGCTTTCCGAGGTACCATAATCAACAAACATTGTTTTTTAATAAACTCCCAATCAAACTTCACACAGCCGCAGTTCATTCCCCTTTCCAATGCATTGTCACCCTTCAAGCCCCACACTTCATATTTTTGCTGGACAGAGTTACAAAAAAATATGTCACAAAAATATCTGATGGACAATCCGGGTCGTTATGTGAAATACGTAATAACGGGGTATACATGCTGACGAAGCTTTAGTTTTAACAAGGACTTGGACATGGTAGTGACATTAGGTTCGTTGGTATACTGAATTTTTTAGGGTTTAGGCTAGGAATTACTGATTTGCGAAATGACTACAGAGTCTATAATTGACCAATCCTCGGAATGTGCTGTTTTACACACAGACAGAAAACATTTTTTTTACACACGGACTTTTATCACAATATCACAACAGCCGTATGAAATTCGCACGCGCGCCCCTGTGACCTATCAGCTGTTAGACCATTTAAAAAAAATGTTTCTTTTGGAAAGTTGTTTGTTATCATGAGTACAATCACGTGTTTAAGTATCGGTCACTAATACCAGTCACCCTATATGTACAGAAAGCTTCGATTATGGTTTTTTTTTAACCAGAGTATCCCCTAATCCTTCTAATTTAACTGCCTCAGTTTGTCACCTATACTTAAATAAGGGGATAAGCGACACATGCAGTCCATTGCTCCATAGAACAGATGGGACCCGGCGGGAAAAGTACACGGTTGATTGATTGGTCTGAGGGCCTGAGTAATTGATTCATATATCTAGGGTATTGACACCTACAGAGCAGCAGCAATTGAATAATCTGGAGGTTTATATCTTTTGGTTAGTATAAAAGGAAAAACTACAGAAGACCACGTACCTGCTACGATTCTTACCTATGAAACATGTCGTCCAGATGAACCTTTACTAAGCACAAACACACCCCGTTGATTGCTAGAACCACCTGATATTTTTAAAGGACACACAGATCAGCATTATTATGTCCGTCTCTAAGAAATACTATCACTATAAATAACAGCTTATTATTGAATGCATATGAAAGTATATACGGTACTTCCCGACCTTTGAATCGAACCCAGGACGTCATGTTCAGCAGTCGCGCTTGCAACCAATAGACCAACGAGGCAGTCCATGATATAGGTAGGGCAGAATTATTTCCTTTAAAATCCTAGTACCTACGGCTTCAATTATTTCAATGGCTGATAATCTGACAACTCCAGCCATAATATTAAGCATGGTTCAGACAGATAACTTGCTCTCCACAGTAGACCAATACAGTTCAAGTCGAAAGGATTAATTTAAATATGAAAACAGACGCAGACTATTCACCTTAGTGCCAAAGTTTTCTTTGAAATATATTACCGGAAACTTGTATTATATTCACGGTATACCGCTTTAGTTTTGTGAATGCTTAAGTTACTGTTACTTTCGGAGGTGACTGCAGACCTCAGACAGAAGCGGATAACCGCAAGCGACAATGCCACTCCCATTTTAATTCCGATCGCTATTTGTTGAGGCCAGCCTCCAGTCTAACCGGATGCAGCTGAATACTGGTATTTCCATGGAGTGACTGCCTATCTGACTTCCTCAACCAACTTACTGGAACACACGAAACGCTTGGAAAGACTGTTTTTTATGGAGCCTACACACCAAAGCCGCTGGACATGTCGGCAATTTTCGGACGCGTTCAGTTGATATGTAAGCTCTCTGACTTCTGACAACCCGTAACGACTGTCATAGATGTACGAATGACAACCGAAACCGACGTCTCATCGTGACTTAGTAGTAGTAGGAGGCTTCGCTCCCGTTATGTACAGTAATTAACCCAAGGGAACGTTTTAAATGGAACCTATAGCACTCAGGGATAATGTAGCTTCCTGTAGGTAACCTTTCACCTACAGGAAGCTACATTTCATCATCGGAATCGGATGAGGAGTTCCGAATATTACCCCCCTACATACAAACTTACAAATAAATTTTACCTCTTTATAATATTGGTATACACGAGTTCGACGACCTTCTTCATAAGTAATTCTTATGTTTAGGTTAAAGATTAACTCGTATTTCTCATATTAAGAGAATTGTATTCTTTATGAGAAATAAATATCTTAAACCGTAATATTATTATGTAAAATGCGTTGGACCCTGTAGGTGGTCAAGCCAAAATGGTGGCGTCCGTGGCGTTTTTACGTTGTCGGAAGTGCACCGCATTTGTACTTAATGTCATTGGGGTCAATAGTCCCCCATTTCGCTAGGTGGTGCTTGCTACTTCCTACTTGGGTCCGAAATCGATTTTCTTCGTTCCATATAGGCCATATAACTACAAAAAACGCAAAACACACTGCATAATAAATAATATTCCAGATCCGAATCTGACGTTTGTATAATGAGGTACTTCAACATCGTTTCAGAAACCTTATCACACTGAAAATAGAGTTCAAAATCGTTTGCAAATGATTTCCCAGATAAGTACATTGGTAATGAGAAAATCGGGGAGGCAATTTTCCGCTTTAACCGCTACAAATATGTTTATGTATCCAATCGTTATGTATTAGCGGATTTGGTATCTTATTGGGGATATATTTTTTGTTGATTTCGTTATTTTATTAACTATGATTGCTGTGTTAACTGGAGGGTGTGTGATTGGTTGTATCAGCTTTGTTTTTGGGTACTTAGGAAGCCAATTTCCGGCAGAAGACTGCCCGATTACTGTAATAAGACAATAAGTAGTGGTAGTACATACATCATCATCTGCCTAGCCTTTTCCCAACTTTATTGGGGTCAAACACTGTTTTAAGCTTTCACGGTTTACAACTAAACTTATACTGTCACTTACGGGATATCTTCCGTGATTGTTCATTATTTTGAGCTCCCGATTTTGAGCTCTGTGAGTGTGTTTTGCCGTGACTTAGTGTCGAGTTCCAGTAGTGCGCGTAGCAAAAGACAAAGAAAGAGGGTAGATAGATTTGTCTGCTCTTAACAATTTATTTTCCATCCACCCGCATTCTCCAGTCAACCCGCGATCATGGCGCTTGCAACAGCGCCGAAATACCGGGAGCTCAAAATAATGAACAATCACGGAAGATATCCCGTTAGTGACAGTATAAGTTTATTGGGGTCGGCATCCTGTTTTACTAGATGCAGCTGAACATCAAAATGTTACATGTCAATCCAGTTAGTACTGGGTAATACGGTAACCCTCGGTAAGACCGACTGTCCATCTCCAGTATTGTAGATAAGCGATTGTTACCGCTTCATTGATACCTAAGAGAAAAAGTTAAAAATATATCAATTGATGGTAAATTAACAGTCATGCCTGAAAAAACCTGATGCTGCGTGATAATTGAAATACAACACGTCATTTAAAAGCCTGTTCCATCTCTTTCCACGTAAATAACACTCACACCAGCGTTTTAAATTACACCCCCTAATTATTGTCAAGGACATACAAAACCTGCTTTATGACGAAACAACCCTTTAATAATATCAAATATCGTCACCGCTGGGGTACTTTCAACCACAGAAGGGTTACTTTGCACTTCAAAAATGAAGCACGAAGTTATGTAAAGATGCGCTCATACGTGTTATTTAAATTGTTATGATCTGGGCTGTTATATCAATTAGGATTTTGCAATAATATCAAACTATTTGCGGTGATGTTATGTAAAAATTGACATTGTTACTATCGTTATAGGTATTTGTACCATGTTAGGCGATATGAAGCTCGTGGCTAAATAATAACAGCCGTTCGGGTCGATCTTTAGGTTAAGCCGTCCTTGCATAGGCTGGTCTATGGTTGGGTGACCACCCATTACATACCGAGTTTCCTCCGTGCCTCGGAAAGCACGTTAAGCCGTTGGTCCCGGCTGTCATTTGTAGATCTTTGACAATCGTTACAGGTAGTCAGTGGCCCGACAGTCTGACAACCAGTTGTACCAAGGGGTATCGTATTAACCAGTACTAACTGGGTTGTGGAGGTTAGATAGGCAGTCGCTCCGTGTAAAATACTAGTATTCAGCTGCATCCGGTTAGACTGGAAGCCGACCCAACATAGTTGGTAAAAGGCTAGACAGATGATTAGGCGATATGGAGCAACAACTTACTAGAGTAATTGAACTTTACCAATACGTAACATTTGAAGCGTTATATAATGGGTGTAAAAAAACCCTTAACGATGGCGAAAAGCTTTTGTTCTCTCCGTCATTGTGATATTTTTTTTGTAATAGACCATACCTGGGAACCTTCTAGTTACGGAGATATTGGAGGTCAAAGTTCCATAATTTTCACAACTTAATAATACTACTTTTTAAGGGTGTAACTTTACTTTAAATATCTCCATGGCCCGTTTACTTATTCAATGCATCCAACAGCAGAATGTTAGATTGTGTTACATTAAGTTTTACCATAAAACGTTAATTTACACCCCGAAAAAGTGGTTTCCCAGCAATAATTTATAATCTTTGCGTAGGGTTGCGTTTACACCTTGCATACAGCAGTTCGTCCGCCCAAAAACTTGCCCGTGTAAGAGCAGCTTTAGAAAACTGACACCCTTTCGCTAGGGGTGGGATTAACGGACGAATATTATTAAATAATAAAGTAGTCAGACTCAGGGCCGCTGCCGGTGATCTGAATTATTCTGTCTGGTATTGATGAACTTCAGGCTTAATGAGATTTTCTGGAATTATTATTTATCTCGGTAAAATGGAGGCATTTATGTGTATTTGAGGTTTCATTGCGCAAGTTTTTGTTCATGTTGACTTGATACTAATGGAATGATAATTGGTCTTGGTGAAATTAAGGCATTTATGTGTTTCTGAGGATCTTATTACGTAAGTTTTTGATCATGTTTTTATACTAATTTACCTGTACCTGTCTTCAAAGGTGACCTTTATTTCTGAATATAATGCGGTATTAAGTCGCATGCCATCCTAAAATCCAGATAGCAGATGTGAAATCCTCTGAAACATTCAGTTTTATTTGAATTGGTCATGTTAAGCAATGACATAACATTACATAACATCACGCCTGTAATTCCTGAGGGTTAGGCAGAGGTGTACCTAATAGTACACCCACATTTCGCCAGTTATTCTTTAACCTCCATGTAACAGGGGGCGAGCCTATTGCCATCAACCAGGCAGAAATCCGAATTGCGTGGCTGCTACTGAGAAATTTCTGAAGGAAAAACCCAATAACACTTTGTTCGACCTGGGAATCGAACCCAAGACCGCTGCTGAACAGTCGCGCTTGTGACCACTAGACCAATGAGGCAGTTAAAAAAGAGAATAAATAATTATTGTTAACTATGAAATGATTTTTTGAAACCCATCCCTGTTCCAATCGACCAGCAGCTAGTTACTCCATAAAATTGATAGCCATAATGAAAGTGAACAGAATTTGCGAACGTATTTTATATGAAGCCCAACAAAAGGGTTTACGCGCCACTTGTTATTACACAGCGCGAACAAAACGCCGGTTAATTACGTTTTAATTAAAATTATGTTTCACTGATAAAATCAATATTTTGTAAATGGGCGTGAGTGTGCGTGTGTGGGATAGTTCGACCGCTATGACCGCGGTGTAGTGTTGGAAACAGTTGTTGAAATGTTTATATATCATGTCGGGTATGTCAGGACTTACTCCGTTAGGCTTGTACATCATGTGGGCAGACCATAGGTTTCGTGCTATGAAAACACACTGGGTGCGATACACTGTTTCTAGCAAACTTACGAATTACTTAAGATTACATCTTAACACAATAACACGGGGCACAATGAATCGGGTACAGTTCCAAGACACCGCGATCCGACAATCAATGTCGTCCTCCCCCGAGTTGGACATCAGGGCTCCGTACAAGCACACCGTGTGGTTGGTAGACTGGTTGTAAGTCGCGTGATGTCACCACTGCACACTGGCGCGCTTTCCAATTCATTTTATGTCCGTACTAATGACCGGATCTGACATATCAATTTCACTACATATTATAACGACTTGTTATTAAATGCTCATCAAAAAAATTTTTCATTTGTCAATTTGTTTACATCAATGAAATATTTTTACATCAAAATTACTGATTGCATATCATATTTACCAGAGTATACAAACGTAATACTCCCAACTAGCCTAGCCTTTTCCCAACTATGTTAGGGTCGGCTTCCAGTCTAGCCTGGTGCAGCTGAATAACTGTATTTGACATGGAGCGACTGCCTATCTGACCTCTACAACCCATTTAGTACTAAGTAATACGATACCCCTTGGTAAGACCGGTTGTCAGACTTTTTGGGCCGGCACTGACTACCTGTAACGTTTCTCAAAGATCTACAAATGACAGCCTGGACCAACGGCTTAAAGCGCTTTCCGAGGCACGGAGGAAAGTCGGTGGTATGTAATGGGTGGTAACCCATCCATAGACCAACCTAGGCAAGCACGGCTTAACCTAAAGATCGATCCGAGCGACTGTTATTATTTAGCAACGAGCTCCTCATACTTGTGAGTACTACATATAACAAAATATTTTTGCAACATGTTTTCATCGTAACAAAAAGGCCTTCGCAAGATTAGTTAAATAATTTGATTCAAACAAACAATAACATTTCATTAGTTAACTATTATACGTCCACACTGTCACACACAGGCCATTCATTAAAATTATAATCACTCTCCGATTAATGTTGTACCCACCTCAATTATTTCGTTTAGACAAAGTTTAGTTGATTTTCAACAGGTACAATGAAAATGGATTGACGTAGCAATTACAAAATAGGATTTTATTCGCCAAAATTACGTTTTTATGCTTAACTTAGAATTTATTTTGTACCATTTTATAAAGTAATACAAAGTTATTATTTAAGTTTGGATGTAAGAGGTAATCTTTGAAACTACCGAACCGATTCCGAAAATTCCTTCACTATTGGGAAGTTACATTATCACCGAGTTTAAAATAATATTTAAATATATGTAAAGAAATAATACCTACTTAATAATTCCATATCATATCATTTCTTTTACTTAATTTATTCGCGCTCATTACAGCGGCACATACTGTCATTGTGAGGGCTTTAATTTACTTACGAATATCGAATATCTTATGTATTAATAATTAAATTATAATTTAATTACTTACTTTTTTATATTTAAAAAGGTTCCTTGGGATAATTTTCGGTCATAACGCGAGCGAAGCCGCGGGCAAAAGCTAGTAAAGCGTCTCTAAATAATTAATCGATTTTAGAAACGAATTGAATTGAATTATTGAAATTATTAATAATCATGAGCAGATTGTGATTAAAAATCAATCCCATAGTAATTGGATTTAGGGAGTAAAATAACAGTAAAGTGCAATAAAATTAATTATGTCTATTTATAAGTGCCTAAGTTAATAACAATAAAAGTATAACCATGTTCCGTAAGCCAACCTTCAGTGATCAGATAGTCTGAAGCGATAGTCATGTCGCTACGGCGCAGCGGACAGAATTATGTTACGGCTACGGCGTAACGGGCAGAAGGTGTCACGGCTACGGTGTAGCAGACAGAATGATGTCACGGCTAAACTTACTACGCGCTCGTAGCTATCTCGTAGCAGACCGGTGGAGCATGCTACGAGTCAATTGATTTGCTCTTGAACTTACAAAATGATGATTATTAGTAGGAAAATAATAATATATTGTAAGATGTGATAAGGTTTAATATTCTCAGAGTAGACACAGTAATGATACATGTTAGTTTTTTTCAAGGAATTACTAAGACAGTCAAATCTGACAGTGACAGGTGACAGTGACAGATGTCACATACATATTAGACATTTTGTATGTAAAATGCATTTGATTTATACTGTCAGTTATTTCAATAACAAATGCGAGATATTTTGTACTATTTAGTTAATTAATTAAAACATAAAGGGTAAATTACACTATAGCTATTTCCTTGAAATTTCACCGTCTTAACATTGCAGATTTTTACCTATAAACAGTAATAAGGCAGGTATTGACACTACGTGGAAATTTAAACAATTAATTACATAATATTTACACATTCTTAAATGTAAAGCGACTACGAAAACTTTAAAACCTCGTGTTTTATTTACCATGCATTATTGTTCAGCAATATTCATGGAATGTAAATTTTTTCATTAATTTATTTACATTGTCCGATAGCCTCCAGTTACTTAAGGAAAATTAATGCTGTTTTTATTGAGGTGCTTACAGTTTTCTGAGAAAAATGCAGCCTCGTCAACAGTAACTAAAAATAATATGTTTTCCTTTCGAAGAACTCGCATATTTTTTTTACAGGAGCATTCCTGTAAAAAAATATGATTCATTTCCTAGTAGGTTACTGGTGTATTTTTCTTAATATTTAATATTATTTTGTACCTGAAATGTTTTGTCTGTGCATCACCCGGAGATAGTCTGGCAGAAAATGTCTTAGGCATTATGTATGCCTGTTTTAACATGCTTTTATTAGCTTAATCACTAACTATGTAAAAAATCTTAGTAGTTAAATTTGACCCACTTCCCGTTTTCCGATTGCGCTGAAATTTTACATACATGTTTAGTTTGGATGACAATGCATGGTTATCTAAGTAACTTCATTCTAAATCCAACTAGTTATCAAACCGGGCCTATTTTTTTTTTATGCATTCCCATGTCTCCAATGAAATCGTTTGCTGAAAAAAAATACGAGAAATAAAATGACGTCACACTAAAGCGTGTTTTTAAACTATAATTTTCTATTTAGTTATGTTTTTTACTTGTACATCAGTCTTCTCGTTAAATGTTAGAGGTGGCTAGTGAACTGAACTCCTGGAGAGGTAACACTTTGTCTGCCTTTTATTAGGGTATTCGGTTAGCAAATTCTAAGCAGCGGTCTTGGGGTCTAAGTCTGAAAACATAGATGGTCACAGGGCTCGCTCACATGGGACTTAAAGATAGCTGATAAAATTTCATGACGGCACGGTTGGCGCAGTGACTGAGCGATTGGCTGCTACGCTGCGTGTCGCAGGTTCGATCGCCGCAACAAATATTTATATGGCCTACAGGTAATTGGTCTGGGTCTGGTTGTTTGTGTATGTGATTTTAAATGTTTGTAAAAGTAACCACGATACAGGAGAAATTCCTAGCGTGGGGCTGTGTTTAAAAAAAAAAAAAATGTTGCTGTACCTACTGCCTTCTACATCTACCTACTTCTTAAGCAAATCAGGCGTGATGTTCTGTTACACAGTCAAGAGAAAAATCTCGCACATTTTTCATAAAAAAATATGGTGGGTTAGTTTATTAATATTTATTAATTTCAGCGTAGTAACTGACCCACTGTTCACGCACGTGTTACTTTCCAACAAAATAAAACCGCATTGAAATTGGGTCATCGAACAGATAAACAAAGGCTTCATTATTTAACCTGTGTTTACACCACGATCATTCGCGTGATATGTGTTTAATGTTTACACAGAGCATTACAAAGCTTGCGAGTTTCCTCCGTGCCTCGGAAAGCACGTTAAGCCGTTGGTCCCGGCTGTCATTTGTAGATCTTTTCAGTCGTTATAGGTAGTCAATGGCCCAAAAGTTTCACAACCAGTCTTACCAAGAGGTATCGTATAGCCCAGTACTAACTGAGTTGTCGAGGTCAGAATGGATGTCGCTCCGTGTATAATACTGGTGTTTAGCTGCATGCGGTTAGACTGGAAGCCGACCCCAACATAGTTGGAAAAAGCTAGGCATCTGCCTAGCGGTCATGATGACAGAGCATTTCAAAAATCACACACAAGCTTGAAGTTTACAAGCATTGAATCCTGCATACCCCATTAGAAAATGGCGTGAATATATGTTTGTTTACGCATACATTTTCTTTCGTAACTTTAAAAACACAAAAACTGTCTGCGTTGCAGCTGAGCATGATGCCCTGGGTTCGGTTCCCATTAGGAATTTCTTAGTAGTAACCAGGAGTTCAACTTGTCCCCGGTGGATGTCAATAGTCTCGCCCCTTACAAAATATAACTACCAAAAATTTTTATTTTTTATTTCTGGCCAAACAACAATTGTTTATACGGTTACATTTTAAAATAAAGATTCTTATATCAAAGGTTAGTATAACAATTTCTTATAGGTTAGCACCGCATGCCCCATAAAATAATAAATGTTACATTAAAGACTAAAGTAAAATTTAAATCAAAGTTTAAAAACAGAATTAAAATCAAAATTAAATTTAAATACAAAATCAAAATTAAATACAAAAATCAAAAACTAAATCAAAGTTAAATACAAAAATTAAAAACAAACTCTAAATTAAATACAAGTATTAAAAGCAAAATCAAAATTCAATACAAAATAAAAAACAAAATCAAAATGAGATACAAAAATAAAACAAAATTAAAATCAAAAGCACAATCAAAATAATACAATACAAAATCAAATTAACAAATAAAAAGTCAAAAAAGCAAATTCATAATAAAAAAAACACAAAAAAACGAATTATAGTCAATCTCGAAAAATGAATGTATTATAGTACACCAATGCCTAACTTCGTGGTTTACATGCGTTATAATAATATATTTTTTCGTAGTTATAGCGTAAACGGGCATTAGTATAAATACATAAATTAATTTACTATCATAATGGTCCTAAAAGCAAATTAACCTAGTTAAACCATCACGCTTGCTACACGTGTAAGCGATATCAGAAACACATTGGAACGCTACTCAAATTACTAACTTTGAATATAATTGTACCCTTCGTTATCCGCCAAGCATCATTAACGCAATATACGTCGGTTTAAGTGCCGGTATCAAATGTCAAAGGCTGCCTGCCTGTGACATTTGAGAGTATGGGATAGTGAGTCTTTTAGGGTACTGAGTACATTACTATGTAAAATCGCTTCTATTTTTTCCTGAAAAGGTGGACAGACGGAAGTACAGCGAAGAGCACTAGTATGTATATGTCACAGTCAAAACTACTTTTGACCGGTGTTTATCAGTAAAAACTACTTTTTTCCGCTGTTAATCAGTCAAAACTACTTTTGACCGGTTAAAACCATTTTAACAAAAACTAAGAGAAAACACACAACAACGACAACAACATGGTAAATATCCCGTTTCGAGTATTAATAATAAAGTTAGTAACCATGATTGTTTAAAATCTTATAAAAACTAACATTTATTTAGAAACTTATTAGGTCGTTAGGATTTCTTTTTTGTGACCCTTTGCAAAAAATTATGTTGTGGTCATTCTAGGACTACGTAATAATTACAACATTCTGAAACAACATATTTTAAATGGAATAACGCATTTTAACATAATAAGGATTAATAGTTTTGGCTGTAACATATACAAGTAGCAACTTTTGAAAGTGATTTTTGAACTCGCTATTTAAAGAGGTCACCCATCCGCGATCCAACCTCGGCAAGCACTGCTTAACCTACAAGACCGACCCATGCGGCAGTTATTGTAAAGGGTGTAAAATACCCTTAACGAAGCCGAATATACTTCTTGTTCTCCCCGTCATTGATAATTTTTTGTTCTAGGCCATACCTGGCAACCTTCTAGTTACGGAGATATTGGGTTCAAAGTTCCAAGTTTTTTTTAATACTAGTTTTTAAGGTAATGACTTTACTTTAACTACCTTCATGACCCGTTTACTATTCAAAGCATCCATCAGCACAATGTTTTGTGTGCTTTTTTTTTTTATGTATCGTGGTAAAATCATCAAATGAGTCCTCGCACCCAGGGCAGAGCGGGAGGGACTGTCAGACTTGTACTGACTAAAATCCACGGTGTCCTTCAATAGCCCTTTGCTCCAGGGTCACGGTAATTCTATGAGTCCCGCGACCCCGGCAGGCTTTGGCCCTCTAGAGGGGGGCCCCGTCATTATGCTGACACTCTTTGAGGCGCGTGTTAAGAATAGCCTTATATTTATGAGAATATCCGACCAAATTAATAAATATATATAATTATCTATTATATTTTATAGAAATAGTTTCCATTTTGGCTAAAAAGGCTTGGTTTCAAAACGAAAGATAGTTGTGATATTTGAATAATCAAGTTAAATGTTTATTTACTTTATATTGCTAATAAATCAATTAGTAATAATTAAATGATATTTCTAATGTTTCCTAGATCTTATCTTGCAATTTCAAAATATCTAGTTGTTTTAATCAATTCTCTGAACTATCAGTTGATGTTCATATTTTATCCGATTAAACATAAATATTACAAATAAATACATACTATATTGCTAAATTATGTAATGAAGTTTTAAAATAGTTCCCTTACATAGGATTTGTTAATTATAATCTAAGTTATTAGTAATTTAGGTATAATGTATGACCATTTGCCATTGGTTTATTATGGCGGCCATCTTTGATTAGTATTATTATGATTATGATTTGACGGGTATAAAAGTAGATGTCGCCGCCAATTCAAGGCTTTTTGCTGTTAGTGTTCGAAGGGTTAAGACATACCCTGATTGGTATATTGTGTGATACAAAATGTGTAAAGCTGGAACCTATTTGGATTACAATGTTTACGTAAGTTATTTGATATTATACTAGAAATATATAATATTTTAAAAGATGTTACCGTGGAGTTTCTTGTCCATTCTTCTCCACGAAGACCTAGGTTTGCGAATGGACGTAGCTTGATAGGTAATTGACGTTACCTATAAATATCTGACAAGCCTAACCGAAATAAATGAATAAGTCTTGTCTCTCTGTGCTTTTCTTGATAAAAACCCTTTTCCCCTGAAAACTTAATAATCGGTATATATTAATACATATATACATCTAGTATTTACACCCTGTTCTTAACACGCGCGTGGAACACAACGCGCCGTCGACCCGGGCATGGTCCATGGTCGGACAGCGAGTCGCCCATTACTCGCCGATGTTTTGTGTGCTTGATTGAATTTTACCGTAAAACGTAATTTTTCACCCCAAAAAAAAAGGCGTTTCCTAGAAATAATGTTTGCGTATAGTTACATAATGCTTGGTTGACGGCTTCGCGAAGCGTCCGTTTACCCGAGCTCCTCCAACCTAAGAATCGAACCGTAATCAACCAATCGTAATTAATGCTACACATAATTACATCTCTTACACATGACTGTACCTGTACCAAACGCCTTCAATAAATCAGTTTTCCAGTAAGTCCCTTTTAATGTCTCTTGCCAATTTGTACATAAATAAAACATGGAGTGTATAATTCTATGAAGGGAAACTGTGGTATGTTTCGTAAAATCCTTCAGTGAGGCATTTAGTACAGGATTCATTAAAATGTGTCATACATCATTTTTATACTAATACTTTTCATGGAATTTCTACTTTGAAAGTAACAAGATACCAGTTACAGAGGTCGACTTAGAATTAAATGGAAATCGTTTAGGGTGAATGTATGTCTGAATATGAACAAAGTTCACTTTGAGAATTAACAAAAAACATCTGGTTCATACATTTCTATTGGGTAACTATTACATTTTCTTATCTTATCATATTTTTTCTGTCATTACTATATACTTCTGATCGTGAAAAATCTTCGCCGTTCAGGATCTGCGAGCTCATAAACAAATGTTTTTTTTTTTAAATCTATTTGTTAAAAAAACGTATCTCTGATGTAGAGGTCGGCTCAAAATAGTTACAGCACTGATAAGAGTATTTGTGTCATTTGTTTAAATGTAGTATTTTACAATATTTTCTTACCTTTGTATAGATTCTTTTTATCGATTCTTTGTGAATGTATGGACATTGTAGGCTTTCTAGATTCCCAGCTGCTTTTTATTTTGTTCTACATTTTTTGTGTACGCAGTACGAGCAACGACTTAATGTCGGGCCTACGCTGTCCCCCCATACTTATGTACAAATGCGGTATCCATAATAATATTGTAACATCAAATGATTTGAAAAGAGTAACCATGGAGTTTCTTGCCGGTTCTTCTCCATAGGAAACACCCATCGAGGCCTATGTGAAATAAAATATTTTGATTTGGATTTTTGATTTCCAAAACAGCTTTTGTTCGATATAACCTAGTTTGGACCATAAGTTATCGGGTCAAAATTGTTGCAAATTAGGTCTAGTATCACCCATTTCAAGGAATGCTTTTCAACTGCAGCATGCAGTTGCGTCTTCAGAATTGTATCTTTATCACTTAATGCAACAAACAATGGCTCACCTTCCATCTTGCACCGCATGGGCTACCTGCGCTCTTGGTGATTTACTTACTGCATCAGTGAGTGGGGTCCGCGTGGCTTAGTTTTGGACTAAACATATTTAAACTTTTTGCCATCGATACAGTAAGAAGAAGACTTAATGCAAGACCATACAAAAACCTCCCATCCGCTGCCATAACTTCATCAACCTTACAAGACAACACGACTAGGTAGCGGTACCGGTACCTAAATACTAGCGGTACCGGTACCTAAATACTAGCGGTACCGGTACCTAAATATTAGCGGTATCAGATACCGCATTATGTTTTCATGGATATGTTTGCTGATGTACTCGTATTTAGTACCAATGTCGGCACTTTTTCGGCTTGTTATACCGGCTTGGATAGACGCTTCCTGTTACATAATGTATTGTCTTAATGATGTTCCTAATATATTGATTGTCTGTGTTTCTTGTTGGTTCATTAGTAAACAGCGTGGCCACTTATCTTAAAGCCTAGTGGTCAACATCATTCTCTTGCCCTTATCACAATTTATCTGTGGTCGACGCAGCATGTTTTCTTCTTCCATACTTCTCTATTACTCGTCATCTCATCAGACACCTCTTTTCTTGCCATATCATCCTTTACACAGTCCATCCATTGTTTCTTTGGTCTTCCTCTACTCTTATACCCATCCACATTCATACTCAAAACTTTCATCACGACATTTTCCTCATTCCTCTGCATCACATGTCCATACCACGACAACGAATACCTCACAACTTTTCAGTTACCGGCGCCACTTTTTTTTTTTTTTTATCGTGGTGAAATCATCAAATGAGTCCTCCCACCCAGGGCAGAGCGGGAGGGACTGACAGACTTGTACTGACTAAAATCCACGTATCCTTCAATAGCCCTTTATGTTCCAGGGTCACGGTAATTCTATAAGTCCCGCGACCCCGGCAGGCTTTGGCCCTCTAGAAGGGGGCCCCGTCATTATGCTGACACTCTTTGAGGCGCGCGTGGAACACAACGCGCCGTCGACCCGGGCATGGTCCATGGTCGGACAGCGAGTCGCCCATTACTCGCCGCCCGCATGCCCGCGCCTACGGTGGCCGGAGATCGTCTGCCGACGTCCGGCGCCGTGGGCGTCTACCACTGCGGCTGGGGTGGAGGGAGGACGCTGTTCTCTCCCTCACGCGGCCCGCCTCCTCCTTCGCGAGCATGACTGCTTCGCAGAAGGAGGCGACCGCTTCCCACTCTGTCTCGCCCCGCAGCATGGCCTCGACCAATGCCGGGTGCGAGAGGTCTCCGCCTATCGCCGCCGTGAGGACACGGCGGTGCTCTGCCCAAACGGGGCAGTCCTGCACCGTATGCTCCACCGTGTCCTCCGGGCGGTCCTCGCAGTGGTGACACCTAGGCGTTTCCTCCTTCTCCATATGACACAGGTACCTCCCGAAACTTCCGTGTCCGGTAAGGACCTGTGTCACGCGGTAGGTCAGGACGCCGTGACGCCTATCCAGCCATACCGGCGCCACTTTCAGACTTTCTTGAGGACTAGTGGTCATTGCTTTCAAACCTATTTCTACGAAATAGCTGTACGCTTACCCTTGGATTTACACATTTCTATAGCTTACTGATTGTTGTGGCTCGTGGCTAAATAGCTGCACGGGCTAATCTGCAACGTTAAGCAACGTTTGCCGAGGGCAGTCCCTGGATGGGGGATCATACATAATATTGTTTCTTCTTTATCGTGTGGTTAGTGCCTAACCAGGTGTCAAGGTTTCTATGCCGTGCATGGGCCTCTGACTTGGCTTAACATGCCGTCAAGAAATATCTCTCAGGCATGCAGGTTTCCTCACGATGTTTTCCTTCACCGAAGCAAGTGATAATTATATGATACGCGCATGAATCCGAAAAATCTGAGGTACGTGCCTTGGGTTCGAACTCGAGACCTATGACTTGGCAGTTCGACGGTCACACCACTAGGCTGATGAGATGTATCATCCATAATGAGACCCCTTAGTACCCGGAAAATCACTGGATTAATATTTTATTTTATAGTAATTGTGTTCGTCGCAAGAAAATCAATCTGAAGTGCTATATTATTTTGGTTCAAAATCGTTCGAATTAACGTTACGTTCAACACCCGCAATAACTTCAGTTTATCCGTGATCATGGTGCTTGCAACAGCGCCGAAATATCGGGACTCAAACAAATTAGTAAACATGGTAAATTTGCCGTTTCTAGTGTTAATGACAACGTTCCGTTTATCAATCGCGTTTATGCTAGGGTCTCTATTCTTCTACAATATTTATTTGCCTCAAAAAATCACCGAAACTTCGTCAAGGTCAAACACAGCCTAAATAAAACTGTCCGTATTTTTCTTCAGCCTGTTTACACCAGAATCACTTAGCAGTTTAGCGTTCATAAGTAAAAACTGAAGGGCACTCCATCCGGGCCGTGACTAGATATCGTCCGTTCCATTTCCGATTCGCATACGGTTCATGTTTAGGGCTCATGTTTATTCACACGGTTCTGAAACGGCCACAAAACGGTTCGGCCGCAAAATTATGAGCCGAGAAACGTGCACGGACTGTAATCGTGGTCTGTGTCTCTCAGTTTTCTTTTGAATAATATCAAATAGTTGATAGGAAGGATGATGTGGTATTTGTCGAGATGACGAGTCATCATCTGCCTAGCCTTTCCCAACTATGTTAGGGTCGGCTTCCAGTCTAACCGGATGCAGCTGAATACCAGTATTTTACATGGAGCGACTGTCCATCTGACCTCCACAACCCAGTTAGTACTAGGTAATACGATGCCCCTTGGTAAGGCTGGTTGTCAGACTTTTCGGGTCACTGACTATCTGTAACAACTGTCAAAGATATACAAATGACAGCCGGGACCAACAGCTTAACGTGTTTTCCGAGGCACGGAGGAAACTCGGTGGTCACCCATTCACAGGCCAACCTAGGCAAGCACAGCTTAACCTAAAGATCTATCTGAGCGGCTGTTGGGATGACGAGTAATAGAAGAAGAAGACATAATGCACCGACCCTAAACAAATTGATATAATAACAGAAGAATGATGATGATCACTATGATATGGATGATCACTTTCCTCTTTTTGGTTTAGTGTAGCTCGAACCTTATTTTAAGTGACTTGCTTAGTGTACAACTGAAGTGGCATTAATTAGACTTCAACATGTCTAAGATTGTAATCTTATTGAAACTTGAGTATAATTTATACCTTGAATTCGATCAGTATCATTTTGGAGGTCAGTGACTGAAGTATTCGAAATAAACATGGTATTCCCGACAGCGTCGCAAGCATCGTAGTTAACACAACCGCTACGTTAATAGTCATTTGTCTATTACTTTAAACACTAGTAAAAGTTATATTGGTTAATAAAAATAAAAAAAAAACACTTAATGAAGAAAGTTTTGTCTCCAAATTGTGATGACTGTGGAGTAATTGATGATGTTTTTCATATTCTGATGGAACATTCCATTGTCCGGAATGAAAATAGTAGAATTAATGTTTTTTGGACGATACAAAACATATAATATTGGCATTTGTACTACCATCCTTGCTTTTCCAGTGTCCGAGTAAGCAAAAGAATTGTATGAGCTAGTAATAAGTAGATCGTAAGTTAAGTGCGAAATAGCTCGTAAGTAATCTGTTTTTCTGCACTGGGCGATGTGGTCGCTAAGCGACAAAGCCCTTCAACCAAATAATATATAAAAAAAAGGAGTGGTGTTTGTGAAAAAATAACAAGGCTTTGTAAAAAAAGGTTTCTCAAAAAAATTTGAATGCCTATTTTTTTTTGTTGGCCTGTTTAAGTGTCCCACTGCTGGGCAAAGACCTCCTTCCAAACCTCTCTGTCCTGTGCGATATCTGGCTATGTATATCGTATATTTATTAAATTATAATTCTCATGGACCTAAACCTAGCTAAACTGACAGCTCACTCAAACACACCATGTTTACTAAAATACTGCTCGAACAGCAAGTAGCCCATTTGCTTGCTCCATAAAATGTAATGATTTCGTAACGACTCCAGCACTCGATAAAACGCCAGTGTAGATGTGCCCTAATATATATTTTTAAAAGGAAAAAAGGCTGTTTTGCGATTGGCGTAAAGTATATACGTTGGTAACGATCTTGTTTGCTTTAATGATTGTTTGAAGCTGTGAACGTTTGTGTGGTTTTGTTATGGAAATGCTGAGCTGGTTTTGATGCAGTTTTAAGGTGCTCATTCGAAGGCGACTTGCAATGGAAAGGGCGCCTAATCGCAGTGACATGATTGGTTACAATGTTACTGCATGAAAACGTTAACTGGCGATAGTTTCACCATCTACGCAAGTGTTTTAAAGGGATATCTCCAGAAGAGCACCTTGCTGAAATATGGATTTCGATGGAGCCACCGCATTGATAAAGTGGCCGTGATGCTATTAAATTATGTGGACAGAATTTTTACAAATTTTATTTTTAGTATATAATTTTTATTCGTTAATTAGTACATTATTTACACTACAAGTTTAACTAAAATAATAATAAAAATATGTATACCTATAAAAAAAGGACAAGAAATACAGGGCGTCTAAAAATTCGTTCACATCGCTGTCAATAGGAAAAGTGCCCAGAAGGCATTTTTCTAACTAGACATTCTTTCTAACTAGTTCTAATGTACCTATCTATCACCTATATAAAAGAAAAACATAGCACATTTTCCCAGCTCTGTTGAAGTTATACATGGGTGGCAAATTGCGGATACTTCACGCCCTGCCATCTGTGTATTTTATTTTCCAGTAAACTGGGCAGTAGTTCTGTGTTAAGGGTTTTGGTTTCCTTAAAGTGGACGACGGATGGGTGTGGGAATGTACGTGAAGATAAAAAAGGGTAGTATGTTCTCAAGTCATACCAACCCCCGTAGCATACCACCGTAGAAACGGGTTTTGTTGACGGAAGAATCGACAAAATGACAGATTCTTTTGTTGATCTGTCATTTTGTCGATTCTTCAAACTCAAACTCAAAGCTTTTATTTCAATTAGACCATCACAGGCACTTTTGAATGTCAAAAAAAAACAAAAAAGACGCGAAGCTACAGTCACAGTCACAAGGCATAATAACTTGACAAAGTACTGTAGTTGCCCCACAGTTGCACATTCCAAAGCGTAGATCTCTATGGAGAAGAATGGGCAAGAAACTCCATCGACAAAGCCCGTTTCATGTGGTCATGCTACGCGTGCAAAGTGCACTTTTGTCAATTCTACCAAAGAAATCAATTCCAAGGTAGGCAATAAGACAAGTAAAAATAGTTGTGAAATAGATTCAGTACAGACAATAGATCCGTGTTTCTGCAAAGAAAACAAAAAAGTCTTGTTTATGACCATCAACACAAAAGAACTATTGAAGTAACAAAACACGAGTGTTACTGGTGCTACACACGCGAGTACAAACATAAACAGAGTACAACTGAACTATGTATTACTTGTGAGCAAGAAAAATTGCATTGGTAAAGAAAACTACATTTTTCTTGTAACAAGGAATCGTGTCTGATTTCCCAAAAGGAGTCAGGAGTTCACGTACGTTTAATGATATTTTAAACGTAGGTAACCTATTGGATATACCGGACGGGAAATATAAGAACACTAGCTTTAGCCCGCGGCTTCGCTCGCGGTAATTTAGAAATTGACAATCAATTCGGGTTGTAATAATATAATTCAATCATGATTCGAAAGACACGTGTCGCCATCTATTATCATAAGAATGTTATTGTTGTTTTTGTCGGGAACAGTACTTTTTCTTGGGATGAAAGGTACCCTATGTCCGTTTCTGTACACCTGACAACGTATATTCAAATTTTTAGGATGATCGGTTCAGTTGTTTAGGCGTGAAAATGTAACAAACAAACAAACTTACTGTCGCATTTATTATATTAGTAAAGAAGTAAGAATTTTCAGCACACCTGTGGAATTCTCTGCCAGCTTCTGTGTTTCCCGATCATTATAATCTACATATATTCAAAGTTGGACTGAATCGGTTTTTTCAAGGCAAGCGGTCCACCATAGGCCGCTTCATCGCTTCACATCAGGTGAATTGCAGCCAAACGCAAGCCTATTTAGCATTAAAAAAAAACCTTGTCCTACCGCGACCACCAGACAAATGAAGAACATTGTCGATTTCATCAAAATATCGAAATGAAATCAAATCGTTCGGGTTGTGCATGTAGTATAAAAACCTTTGATAGAGGTCGCAAAAAAGTCGCTAACTTGAATAATGATTTGATGCACCAGCAATATAATATCGCTGCTAATAGTACTTCACATGATTTTTGCATTGCCTGTTATAGTTTGTTATTTATTTACTCCAAAAATACAAATATCTTTACAGGCTGGACCCAATGCGATATTGTATCACACTTAAAATGTAAACAGTTATTTATTAGCATAGCAAATTATATACGTAGCTATTCTTGTGAATTCACCCAAAGCGCAACAGAATAAGTCTAAGTCCTCAGCAATGAGGTTGAGAGTGCGGAATGCGCTCGTGAGCGGCACCTCGCGCAGCAAGTTAGTTCGTGCGCGCGGTTCCACCAGCAACCGCGGCTTTTTTATGTGAAAAAGGAGCCTGCCTAGCCTTTTGTTGAGGTCAGCTTCCAGTCTAACCGGATGCAGCTGAATACCAGTATTACGATAATACGATACCCCTCCGCAAGACTGGTTTTCATATTTTCGGGCCCAGACTACATGTAACGACAGTCAAAGATCTACAAATGACAGCCAGGATCAACGGCTTAACATGATTTCCGAGGCACGAAGAAAACTCGGTATGTTATGGATGGTCACCCATCCACGGACCGACCTAGGCAAGCGCGGCTTAACCTTGACGATCGACCGTGCGGCTGTTACACGAGCTCCACGAATCTCAACATCCCAAAAGAAAAAACAACAATTTAACAGCCAGCCATTTCCAACACACACACCCACGCACCATTATTATCTTAAATAAGCTCAGCGACATATTCTTATATCGTTTTACAAATGGCGCTCGTTCATTCGCCTTAAGAGAGGCATTACTTCGTCGGCGATAGCCCACCGCAGATGTTCCTAATACTTACCATCTTGGAGACAAAATGGAGATGGTAAATGGGTACATGGATTTACAAGTTGCGAGTGGTGGTTTGGTCATCATTGGTTTTTACGTTGATGAATATGAAGTTAGGCTTATGTTTGTATTCTTTGGAGGGGTGAGTAGAGTTACACCTACAATTTGTTAGTACATAAACTGGACTTACTGCTGCTGTATTTTCTAGTGGTGGAAATCAAAAACACTGCTCAACCAGGGAATCGAACTTTAAGACCCGGCGCCCATTGTCGGCACGGCATGGCAAAGTATTTTTAGGTGACGCATAAAAATATAACTTAATTGTATGGAAATAAAGCTGGAATTTCAATATTAATGGTCGTAAGGACATACGACGGTATTGTTTTTGTACAAACGATCGTTAACATTTAAATTTCAACTTTATTTACATACTTTTAAGTTATATTTTTATTCGACGCTTAAAAATACTTTGCCATGCCGTGCCGACAATGGGCGCCGGGCCTAAGACACACACATAGTAATCGCGTTAGTGACAAAGATGTAGTAACATTAGCTTTAATACCAGCCCGCAACTGATGGGCGATGACTTTTTCCCTTACAGAGAAGGCATTGAGCATCATCACGCCTGCTGGAAGCGGGAAGACAATAGTTATACTTATAAGTTTAGTTTACCCAGCCGGGACCAACAGCTTAACGAACTTTCCATGGCACGGAGGAAACTAGGCATGAAATGGGTGGTCACCCATCCCCGGTCCAACCTAGGCAAGCACGGTTTAACCTGAAGATCGATACGAGCGGCTATTTAGCCACGATCTTCTCACAACTGGCAGAAACAATATTATAAGACTCTTTTTTCAAATCTGAAATGTTGAATCGGGTCCCAAACCGTCATGTTTACATAATTTATATTGTGATAGTAATTCGTCTTTTCAACGTTTTCCAATAACTGAATTTCAATTACATTGAAAATATTTACCTTTTTCTGGTACAAATGTGTTGCTCACACCGCGGCCATTCAATCGGGGCTGGTATAAAGCGAATTGCTTCGATACCTCCCGATTGAGATAACATTACTGACTGAGATACGAACGCGTATTGTGGCAAGTTTGTTGGAGGTTTGCGGAGCAGGTTACTTATTTGAATCAAGAAGAACTTGTTTATTATTTATTTACACACAAAATACTTAACAGGACATCACATTAAGATAGAAGAGCACAAAGGTACTGCTTATTCCATGAGAAATTTCTTCCAGCGGACCTGCGAGAGGAAAGTTGGATTAGAAATATTTAAACAAAAATATGCCTTTAAGCAAACATGCAAATATATACATACAGGGTGACTGAACTATTTTGTGTTAAAATAATTTGTTAGTGCCTACTGTAATCATTTTCTTTATTATTTCATAATAATTGATACTGACATTATTTGTTAAATTTTGAATGTGAAAACTCAGGCAGAATGTACCCGGCTCACTATATTTAATAACAACTTTATTATACAATACCTACATTCTATGCGAATAAATGATTTGATTTTGATTTGATTTGATCGGGATCTGGACCCGCCATAGCAAATAAGCATATAGAGGAAGTCATTTACTAATTATATAACCTAACTTTCCCTATCTAAACTTTTATAGTTTGGGAGATATGTGTGACTGAGAAATTCCTGATGGTAAAACCAATATCACTTTGCCCGACCCAGGAATCGAACCCCGGACCTCATGCTCAGCAGTCGACCACTAGACCAATGAAGCAGTCAAATAAGCAACACCTCTGTTTTTAATCGTTTTTGTGGTAGTTCTCGTAGTCCACTTCTACCTTCAGGTAATACAGCATCTATATCTAGATTCTTGTTTCCTTTTTGTAAATAATTATTTTCATCAACAAATCTTTCTCTAAGATTTTAAACTATCATGGTCACTAACATTATCACAGAGGAGGAGAGGAGCTCGTGGCTAACTAATAACAGCCGCTCGGGTCGATCTTTAGGTTAAGCCGTGCTTGCCTAGGTTGGTCTGTGGATGGGTGACCGCCCATTACGTACCGAGCTTCCTCCGTGCGTCGGAAAGCACGTTAAGCCGTTGGTCCCGGCTGTCATTTGTAGATCTTTAACAGTCGTTAGGTAGTCAGTGACCCGAAAGTCTGACAACCAGTCTTACCAAGGGGAACCGTATTACCCAGTACTAAGTGGGTTGTGGAGGTCAGATAGGCAGTCGCTCAATGTAAAATACTGGTATTCAGCTGCATCCGGTTAGACTGGAAGCCGACCCCAATATAGTTGGGTAAAGGCTAGGCAGATGATGATGGTCACTTATATTTTCACAAAAAAAATAAAAACAAACACAAACTACAAACAAACACAAACAAAAACAACACAAACATAGTAAGTATCACGTTTCTAGTGTTAATGATAAAACCTTTCTTTTTTATCCATTGGTAACACTTGGTCAAAAGTGAGGAAATTCGCAACAACAGTCTAGAACAGAGCCAGTAATCTGCCATATGATCTCTAATCGGTCTAATTGCCTAGCACTTCGTGACAAAGCACTAATTGTGTCTTTGTTTGCCACTGATACCAATGGTTTGGAATAGATCGCAGCTATAGAATATATGAAGGAGTAGGTAGTATATCTACTGTGTCATTGTTATTGGGTAGCGCATAGCTGACGGGTACCGGTGGCGATGCGTTTAATTTTGACAATTCATTATTCCTGAAGGATTGTAGGTGTACCTATCTGTGGTTCATCCACGTCACTATTTTAGTTATTTTGTTATATTTATTTTTAATATGTATATTTTATTTTTATAATATATTTTATTATAAAAGACTGCTCCCGGTAAGACTGGAAGCTGACCCTAACAAATTTGGGAAAAGACTACGCAGATATTTTTTTATAAATTTTGTCCGCTTGGAATTTAATAAAAAATATTATTAGATTTTTTTATTCCAAAGTATTAGTAGCCTGTTACTTCTTAAAACACCAGCTATCTACCCGTAAAAGAAGTCTTGTCAAAATAGATCCAGCCGTTTCGGAGATTAGCCGGAACAAACAGACAGAGAAACAAAAATTTAAAAAAAAAGTTTTTTTTTAAAAGTACTTTATATGTAACATGTGTAACAAAAGCACTTTGAACCGGGACAGAGCAGAGAAATGCTGTAAGGTGGCAGAAATACAAGGTGTAATCGGACCGTTCACGAAGCCGTCAACCCAGCATTCTGTACATCAAACTAAGTTACTCTACACAAGAATTATTGCTGGCAAACGACGTTGGGGTAAAAAATCACGCAAGAATTATTGCTGGGAAACGACGTTGGCGTAAAAAATCACGCAAGAATTATTGCTGGGAAACGACGTTGGGGAAAAAATCACGCAAGAATTAGTGCTGGGAAACGACGTTGGGGAAAAAATCACGCAAGAATTAGTGCTGGGAAACGGCTTTGGGGTAAAAAATCATGCAAGAATTAGTGCTGGGAAACGACTTTGGGGTAAAAAATCACGCCGTGGAAGTAATTTAAAGTAAAGTTCAATCATTAAAATCTTGTATTTAATAAAAAAAAACTTATGAATAAGTGGAAACGTTGACCCCCAATATCTCCGTTACCAGAAGATTCCCACGTATGGTCTAGAACAAAAAAGTTATTGTAAGTAAGTATACGGGGAGAACAAGTGCCTTTCGGCTTCGTTAAGGGTTTTTTACACCCATTAGGTAACGTGGTCGTAATTCCCCGGACAAGCACCTCCACAAAGAACTCAACTACCACCTGAAAATGTAGACCAAAAATATCCAACTAAAATGAAATTCTAAAAGCACTCGAATAAAACTGAGTTTGCATACTACCGAATTCAAACGAGCGAATTAAAGTTAGTTCTACAATAAAAAACTCGTCGTCCGACTACATATTACGAAGCGACTAGCCAAATTAAAACTCTGTGTGTCCCCGCACTTACAAATTGTTCTAACCCGCATATTGGCAGGATCCTTTACTGGGAAACTGTTGAGGGAAAACCGACTTCATCTCTTGAAAAGTAAGGTTGAATTTTCAGTAGACAGAGTTTAAAAATAAATTTGCATCAACGCGTCTGGGAAGGAATGGAAACGTCTGTGGTTCTTTCTTAGATTTCCGTGTTGAAATTTTACCAAGGTAAGCTTTGGTAGGGTTTATTCCGGTGGAGGTGCGTACGGAGGATTTAATTCGAAGTTACGTGGTGATTTCCTAGGGTGAAATAACGAAGGGATTTTGTAATTTCCGTGGCTCAGGTTTCCTGTACTTCTTTGTGGGGATGTTTCAGTACTTAAGTTGAACATTGTGGTGTGTTTCGTTGGATGTTATTTGGGTGTGTGAGATTTCATAGACAATCTATGAAATCTCACACACCCAAATCCGATCACTGATAATTAATCATTGATCCTGCCGAATATTTGTTACCGTTAATGAGTAATTCTAAGTTTCATGTTAATCAAAGGCCAAGAAACAATAAATGCTCAGTTTAATCAATTCAGTTTAATCAATTCAAATCTATACAAATAATTTAAATTGAAGTGTCTGTTTGTAATTTCAAAATAACAGCTTTTTGCTGAATGCATATGAAAGTACATACGGTACTTACTAATAAAAAAAACATTTTTTTAATGTTGGTCTGTCTTTCTGTCTGTTTGTTCCGGCTTATCTCCAAAGCTGCTGGACCGATTTTGACGGGACTTTCACTGGCAGACAGCTGATGTTATAAGGAGTAACTTAAGCTACTTCTATTTCAGAAAAAGAATTAGGATTCCGCCCAAAAATATTAAAACCCTTGAAATTGTTAACCTTTTGAACGCCATTGTCACATATACGTGACAAGCAAGCGTGTGCCCTGTAAGCTAAACGACACAAATATGTGAAAAAATGGTAGGTGAAATTGTGGATGTGCGTGGAGGGCACGCGCGTGTGCTTATGCTCTGGCGTTCAAAAAGTTAACCAAATCCTATTCAAATAGGGAAGTCATTTCTTATAATAATTTCATGCGGCCGAATGTTGCTATTAACCAATTTTATTTTGCACTTTTCTACCACCAGATCTTTCCAAAGATAGTTTATTCCTACCTCAGTCATCATTTACCTAGCCTTCTCCCAATTACGTTGGGGTCGGCTTCCAGTCTAACAGCGTGCAACTGAATACCGGTATTTTCATGGAGCAACTGCATATCGGACCTCAACAACCCAATTAATGGGTAACGCGACACCCCTTAGTAAGATTGGCTGTCAGACTTTCAGGGGTTTATGCTGAGTAATTGGTATTTGTTATATTTGAATCTGTTTTTTTTATACAGACTGTTATACGTTGCTAAGCATAAGCATAAGCATAATCAGCTTATAATGTTCCCACTGCTGGGACAGAGGCCTACTCTTTATGGGAGGGAATGGCCTATAAACCACCACGCGGGCCCAACGTTGCTAAACTTTTTTTTTTTATTAGCCTGTTCTGTCCCTCTGCTGGTCAAAGCCCCCCCCAATTCAATCCATGAGGTTTTTCCCGTGCTTCCTCGAACCAGCCCTCGCGGTACGTGTCCAGATCCTCTCACAGGTGGTGGCTCTCTGGGCCAGCCTCGGCGGCGCCGTCTGTTTTCCTGCTAAACATATATCTGTTTTTAATTATCTAACATTGTATTTGGGATTTCCACCTTTAATCAAGCGAATATTACCAATATCCTCTTCTCAAGTATATTGACAAACGCCAAAAAATTAAGGGTGTAAATAGACCCTTAACATATGCGAAAGGCACTTGTTTTCCCCGTCTTTGCGATCATTTTTTTGTTCTAGACCATACCTGGGAACCTTCTAGTTGCAGAGATATTGGGGGTCAAAGTTCCAACTTTTTCACAAGTTTTTTTTTTAAATACATGTTTTTAATGTAAGATGTTTACTTTACACACCTCCACGACCCCCGCACTATTCAATCCATCCATCAGCACAATGCTTTGAGTGTTTTCCATCGAGTCCTACCGTAAAACGTGATTTTTCACCCCAAAAAAAAAGTCGATTCCCTGCAATAATTTTTGCGTAAGTTACTTAGTTTGATGTACAGAATGCTTGGTTGACGGCTATGTGAAGGGTCTGTTTACACTCTGTATAAATTTTCCCAATAGCCTGGAATCTTGATCTATTCCCGGTTGATAGCAATCAGCTCGCTATTATATGGGATTTAAACATAAACCATAAGGACCCAGAAGACGAAACCAGAGGAGTTCGTGGCTAAATAATAACAGCAGCTCGGGTCGATCTTAATGTTAAGCCTCGCTTGCCTAGGTTGGTCCGTGGATGGGTGACCGCCCATTACACACCAAGTTTTCTCCGTGCCTCGGAAAGCACGATAAACCGTTGGTCCCGGCTGTCATTTGTACAACATCTTTGAAAGTCGTTACAGGTAGTCAGTGGCCCGGAAGTCTGACAACCAGTCTTACCAAGGGGTATCGTATTACCCAGTACTAACTGGGTTGTGGAGGTCAGATAGGCACTTGCTCTTTATAAATGTTGTTGGTCTATTGGTCGCAATCGCGACTGCTGAGCATGAGGTCCTGGGTTCGATTACCAGATCGGGCAAATTGTTATTGAGTTTCCCTATCAGGAATTTCTCAGTAGCAGCCACGGAGTCTGGAATTGAGCCCGGTTGATGGCAATAGGCTCTCCCTTATTACATGGGACTGAAACTTAACTGGCCAAATATGGGTGTACTATGAGGTACACCTCTGCCTAACCCTTCGGTGATTACAGGCATGATGTTATGTTATACATAAACATATTTGGCGAAATGTGCTTGTTGAAATTCGCTGTACATCTCTGCCAAATCCTTCGGGAGTAACAGGCGTGACGTTATGTATTAGCGATCGCATCCCCTGTTATGTATCCCCCCGATAATCTGGAAGCCGCAGAACACTCATGGGAATCAATGAGGTAATCCCATCTTAGATTGAAAACCACAAGGTCTAATACAACACTGTGAAACGGAGATATATTTAAACAAGAGCGCATTTCCTTGGTTTGTTTGTGTGAGAATAATGAATATGCAATGTGAAATAAAATAAGCGTAAGTTTTGAACGGTTCTGAACTTACCATTTATTTATTTAAGACCGATATACAACATTATTTTTAGTATATGCGAAACCTGAACTGAGGAGCTTGTGGCTAAATAATAACAGCCGCTCGGGTCGATCTTTAGGTTAAGCCGTGCTTGCCTAGGTCGGTCTGTGGATGGGTGACCGCCCATAACATACCGAGTTTCCTCCGTGCCTCGGAAAGCACGTTAAGCCGTTGGTCCCGGCTGGCATTTGTAGATCTTTGACAGTCGTTAGGCAGTCAGTGGCCCAAAAAGTCTGACAACCAGTCTTACCAAGGGGTATCGTATTACCCAGTAGTAACTGGGTTGTGGAGGTCAGATAGGCAGTCGCTCCATGTAAAATACTGGTATTCAGCTGCATCCGGTTAGACTGGAAGCCGACCCCAATATAGTTGGGAACAGGCTAGGCAGATGATGATATGCGAAACCTGAATATAGTTTGTTCAGAATAAGTAACTGAATCGATTCCAATAATTTTTAAACCATGTTATATTTTTTCCCAAAAATTTTTAAAAAAGTTAAAAGTTGGACCCCGAGCAAATTTAAGTACCTATTGCAATAATTTAGGTACCTACTGCCAAATTATTATTATCAATGAGCTCAAGAAGACGCTGGAGGCGCGGGCTGCGTGGTGACCACGTTTTTGTGCGGACAACTAGGTAACAGGACAAGCTTATAACTTTGTGATTTTTCATGATACAGTTTTGAAATTTTGTACATAAATTCTTTACGTAAAAATATTAGACAGGTGTTTCAGGTTTCGCATACACTAAAATTAATGTTGTAGATCAACAAAGATCTTTTGAGCTTTTTTCTTTTGATCTCTTTTGCTTTTGTTTTGAAAAAAAAATCATCTGTATCCTACAAAACTACTACGATGTAAATGACTAAAACAGCTGTTTTTTTTTTATTTTAAATTGTTGATGAAAAATTTCTAAAAGAGGTGCGGGTGTGGGGTCAGAATGATGTACTGTTTACGTGGTAAGCGTTTTTACATCGATGTCCCTTCCACCATGTATAAAATTATGTTTCTTTTTATGGCGTGTTAAAATCAGCAACAGATTGACTTAAAGCAATCGAATGAACGGCATGGCAGCGCATGAAATACAAGCAAACAAGCGTTATTTTTTACATATTTATTGAACAAGTTAAAGTCGAGAGCGGAGCCAAACTCAGCTGGCGGTAACGAATTCACCCGAAGTTAGCCGAACGACGCACGACAATTCACGAATACCGTGGCCGAAACCGAAACTGCGGCCGAAACTGTAGACAAACAGAAAATAATATACAGCGTGGCGCTACAATGGTGACATTAATTTAACACACGTGTAGGGCTAGTGACCATTAATCATATTAATTTTGATAGGTTAAAATAACTCGTAAATTGAAAAAAAAAATTTTTCAAACAAACTAAATGATAAAAAAGTAACTAAAATTGGGATCACCCTTGCAAAAAATCATTCATGAAATTACTTACCTAGCTGGCTTACGTTAACTCGGAGCGGCAACGCGTCGCTTCACGCGCCGGCAACCGCGCAACGCGTTTTGTACCTACTCGTGAGCGGCCCGATTCTTTGACGAAGAAACCGTGCGGCGGCGGCGGCGGCGAGCGGCGCAAGTGATACCTACAGCGGAGGTGCTTAGTCTAAACACTTATCATGTCACCCTCTCTTGTTACTATTGGTTATAACTGTCATCACTAATCACTGCTTTTATTTGTCTTTATTTTAAATAGAAAGAAGGAAAGAGATAGAGAAAGAAAGTCACTGTCCTCTTCAATTTTACTCAGTAACCACTGACAATAATTCACTCGATCAATTTTATCACGCGATAGCAGAGTATGTACTTTTCTAAACTTGAATGGGTGCCACTTTTCGCGCTTTAATATCCTATCAACGGTCCTGTGATGAACTTGAAAATGCCTAGCACTCTGGCGGAGGCTAGTTTTGGGTTGGTTTTGGAAATATTGTAGCACATTTTCAGTTAACTGCATTGGGTTTTGTCGTGTAGGTGGTCGATCAGGGCGTTGAGACCTAGGATCCACTGGCCGGTTTTCGCGGATCCGCTGAAGAGCTCCTACAATAGTGCGTGGATTGACATTGTCTTGAACCGCCATATCTCTCGCGATATAATGTCCTTATCGCAAGAGCGGCATTTTGACGACATTCTCCGTAAAAAAGGATCATGTCCGCATATTCAGCTGCTGTATAGTTCGGATGTGTATTTGCCATCACGATCACAAGTTTACACAAGCACTAATAACACAAATAAAAGCGTCCGTATCGCAAGAGACGTCAACGTACCTACTAGATTAGAGAACTAAAACAAAACAAAGCGTCTTTATCGCAGTACCTTATTCTAATTACTATCAAAACACAAAAATAAATAAATAAAACAATAGGTGAGCGTCGTCGTTATTGTAATTTCATTATTGTACTATCATTTAATTTAATTTTTTTGTAAAAGGTAATCCACAATTACCCACTTACCAAAACGCCTTGTTAACAGAACAATCACATCAACAATATGTGTTTTAATTTTAAGTTAACGCAACTCTGGCCCCCAAGATACAGGCGCAGCCTAGTTTGGGGACCTCTGTTTATTACCATGTTAAATTTAAATTTGTTACGATTATATCATAGTAGCTCTAAGTTAGACTAAGAAAATGTTTGTAACAATGGCTTAATAAATTTATTCTTATTCTTATTCTTATTCTTTTTCGCGGAAACATTCACAAAATTACTCGACGTAATTATGCACACTTCTGTGAAGAAGTGTGTCAAGGACACGAGTTAGGCTAGCACTAGAAATGCAAAAAAAATATTCGATTTTGCTGCGACGGGGTGGGGATGCGTCGCCTGCGCCGCGCCGCCCGCACGCCGACAAAGGGATATCTCTTTCCTTTAAAGTATTGCTTATTCATTTTAATTTCATTGATGCAATGTTATGATCCGTGACCTCGGCAAATGACCGCTGCGCGACAGTTCTTTAAGTACAGGTTGCTCCAAAATGCTATTTTATAAAACTTTAAATAAATCCGCAAATAATAACGTTTCATGGATTTTTTTTTTCCATGAAACGAAAATGTGAAAACGTATATGTGTGTTAAATTAATGTCACCATTGTAGCGCCACGCTGTATACTAAATTGATACTTGATTCATTACGAAACCCCGGGGCTATTGGCCTTAGGTACTATTTGATATTGATTTAAACATATTAAAACCTCCAGTCGTTTCTGAAAAAAGCGTCTTTACGGCTAGACGAACGGACAACAAACAAATTCAACAAAGATTTTATTAGAAACCATTTTATTTAGTTTACTAAAATTAGGCCATCTTATTAAATTACGCCTGAGCACCTAATAACTTAGGCGTAATTTCAGAGTAGGTACCTACTCCAAAATTCTAGTTCTATCAGATTACACATCAAAATTAGAATTTGGGAGTTACAATATGAACGGCTCGGTATACCTATGTATACATAGGTATACCGAGCCTTTCATGACCTCAGATGATGCGACTTTGCTTGTGGCAAGCTCCACGCTTTTGTGCCATCCTCATGCAGGATATTGCCGAAATGGCAACAATTTCGTCTGCCCATCTTGCCGCCAGACGACCAACACTTCCCTTTCCATTCCTTGGACGCCACTCGGGAATAGTGAGCCGAAACCGAAACTGTAGCCGAAACTAGATTTCTTGGCCGAAGCTGGCCGAAACTGAACCTTCGGTCGGTCGGACAAAAAAATTGCCTGTTTTTCATTATGAAAATAGTATACCAGTAGACCCTATTACCAGCATGGCCATGGGAAATTCGCTATTGGTGAAGCTCGAGGTTAACAGGCTGTACTGTACATGAGTCTTGTGGCGTGCTCTTACCAATATATCTTATTTGGTTTTCCCACAGTCTCTGTTGCAAGACTCTTGTCGCTTGAACGTGTATCGTGGCAAAGCGGTAACGTGTGTGTGGTTCCAGAAACTACTTCGTTGCTGTAACCACAAACGCTACACGTTACAACACGTAACGCTCAAATCTTAAATACTGAATTTAAAATAGGGAAACAGCTGCTGAACAAAGGTATTTGGTTACAGGTACTCGTTACGAAATTAGGCTATTCATAATTTCGCTGTTCGAGTTCCAAATTCGTAAATTATTCTCTTAAAAGATGGCGGCAAATTTTTGGGAGGTACGAGATATTTTAGAGTGCTTGCGTCGACGTAACATGAATTATTTTAAGCCTCAGAGACGAATTTGTAAGGATTATAAACCAGATTTGTTTATGAAAATATAACTGAAAGTATTTTTTTGTTTATTTGTCAGCAAATCCAGTCATAACTGGGTTGTGGAGGTCAGAGAGGCTGTTCATGTAAATTACTGATATTCAACCCCATTTAGACTGGAAGCCAATCCCTAAATAGTTGGGGAAAGGTTAGGCAGATGCTGTTTGGCAGCAAATAGAGATATAAATACAAATATTTAGTGCCAGGTTGATAGAAATAGGCATACCACATATAACATAGAAGTTATTCATAACTGGCCAAATGCACGTGCTCCCAGGTGTCGGTACCACTATCTATATGTAGTTTGTGAATTTTAGTAAGTTAATTTTGAACTCCATATTTTTTTTATATATTCAAATATATCGGCAAGCGCGACGACGAGTTCGGTGAACTCTGTAGCTAGGGAAGAAGTGATCAGCTGATTTTACGCGTCGTTCGTTAGAGTATTTCAACATCCTTTGTTAGATTTTTTATTTTAGCCGTATTATTTACATAAATGGACTGCTCCGTACAGGGAATATAATTGTACATTGAAATAAAAGAATTGTAAGTGAGCACAAAAATTAAAAAAAATCCTGTGGAATATGATTCAAAATAAGGAGCTGAATGCACCCTGACAGTTTGTGGAGTGCTATCCCTTATACCCTGTATTGAAGTCATCATCATCTGCCTAGCCTTTTCCCAACTATATTATTATATATACAAATTGTGGTACATACTGCCATAAAAGCACTTTTGTAGAGATGATATATTTCCTAGAAGCAACCCATTATACTTTAATTGCCAATTTAGTAAAAATATTGGTATTTTCTAAAAAAACACTCAAGTAGTCATAACTTTTAAGCAGATCAAGATAGGACTCTGCCACAGAGATATTTTTTACTGCAAACAACCCCAACTATCGCCCTGTTTCGTTTGATCCACGATTTTTTACCCACCCTGTATAAAACCCCAGTAGTTCTAACATGCCTAATGCCTACATTACTCCGCTAGATTCTAGACCATGCCACAGGTCCAATAACCCAATTCTGTCTCAAGTTTCTTATAAATTGCAGTAGATGACAAGTTACCAGGATTAATCGAGGGAACTGGCGTACATGACACATTGCCACGCTGCTGCCAGTGGAATCAAACGCGAGTTATGTGGCAAATTGAGCTAAATTATTACATAAGTAGGTTTTCTCATGTAGAAAATTGTAAAATATTATCTAGTGTTTTAGTTCTGAAAGGCATGTTATTTGTTCTTGTGTCACGATATTTTTTATACCGTGTTTAAAACTTTTATGAATGAAATGTCATTTATTTGTTGTTCTTTTACTGTCAAGTTACTTCTACCTGCGAGAAAAACAGGATGTCTCTCTCTGTGTGATCTTTTTTCTCCTCACCGTAAAAGTTTCAGACATAGCTCTCTTGTTTCAGGACCCTCCCCGAAATCTTAACTGAATAAACTTCCAGACAAATGGGGCACTGATACAAAATGTAGATGATATATTTTTCACTTAGGCTTGGGGAATTGAAACAAGTTTTGCAAGCAGAATGACAAAATGTAGGGCACAGTGGCGGACCTCTCATACAAGCCGAAAAGCCGGGCTTGCCAAACGATAAACAAAAAAAAAATATTAAAAAAAAAAAAAAAAAAAAAAAAAATTAAACAAAAAAAAAATACTCTCCCTGATGCCGATGGGCCATCTATTTTTAATATTTTTATATTGTTTTATAATGGAATATTTAAAATGTATTTAATGTGTTTAAAAATAACATTCTTACAAAAACAAAATAATACTTAGTAATTTTTTGTCAAACAATAATAACATTCGATTTCCACACAACTATCAATCCATAACAGAAATTATTTTAAATTCGCGCGCTTAAATTCTGATATGCCGGCCGCGATACTCTGGCTCGCTCTAACACTATACAAAAGAAGAGTTGAAAAGTTGAAGTTTAGTGCGTGATACGGCCTACGGTCAGTGACCCAGTGTTAGCTAACGCTTGCTCTTTCACACCCGCTTGGCTTTTACGTGGCTTCTGTGACCTCTCATGTTTCCTAGCAAAATGTGTCCGTTTTTGACAAAATTTTTATGTACTCATGTGAGAATTTGTATCGAGTTTAAAGCTAGGCTTTTCTTTGAATGTGTGCGTGTAAGTCTGTGTAAGTTTGAGAGAGAACGTGTGTGTTCGCGCCGACGATGCGCGCGGCTAGCGCTTCGTGTTCTTTCAAGTTAGTTCGTATTGTTTTGACCTAGGAATTATGCCAGTAGCACGCGTTAATTATTACGAATGAATGCTGTTTTGAAAATTTGGAAAACAATATTCTAAAGTTAGGTTTTGTTTTGTTATTGTAATTGTGTGAAAGATATTAGCACGATGTGATTTAATACCAATGATTTTGCAAGTTATTAATTGATTGTTATAAAGTGGTCTGTGAATGTGAATGTGAATTCGGATATTACCGTCGAAAAGGTATGTAAATACGTTGAGTTAGCTCTTTACTTCACTGTTAAAGAAGTCCTAATGATAGTTTTTCTCGGCAATGTATTTTTGTCGCTTTTCGCATATCATTTTGTAGGTAGTTATTTTATAAAGTTCTTCCAAATAAAGAACCATCATCGTAATATTATATCTCTTTGAAATAAGATAATACGTAAATACGAGTTTAGGTACTTAAAGAGTTGTTCTGAAGAATAGAATATGTAAATAAAATTGGCTATTATTTATTAGTGATTTATAATGATTTTGTGAGATCATTAATATTTATGTAATATCAAATATTATCATTTTAATCGACACTATATTGAATTAATAAATTAGTGTGTACGGCAATAAAATAACAAATCAATAGTGTAAATGCCATCTAGTGGCCATTTTGAATGAAATATTTTGCACGTCTGAATTGTAAACAGTAGCGTAGCGAAATTACTTTGGTGTCACGATTCGTACGTATAGATGGCGCCTTTGTCAATTATGCAAGCGTATTAAGATATCGAGACTAGAAATTAATTGAAAAACTATAACTTATAAAATTATTTCCCAGAACATCGGTAGCTGACTAACTGGGCTTGCCTCCATTCTGACCTAGCGGCACGCCACTGGTAGGGCAGCGTCTGTAATTGTCTTTAAAGGGAACTTACCTATTCCAGGTTGGTTATACAGGGTGTAAAGGACAGCACTCCACAAACTGATGGGGTAAATTCAGTATATAAGATGACCGGTAAAATAAATTATTTCAGGAATGTTAGGGGAATTCAATAAATTTGATTTGTTTTATTTCCTCATACGCAATTTATCGTTACCGTGGCAAAACGCACGTAGCGAACGGCAAGCGCGACGACGAGTTCGATGGAATCTGTAGCTAGGCAGGAAGTGAACAGTTGATTTCACGCAACGTTCGTTAGATTATTTCAACATCCATTGCTGGATTTTTTATTTTATCCGTATTATTTACATAAATGGACTGCTGCGTACAGGGAATGTAATTTTACATTGCAATAAAGGAATAGTAAAAGAAAAAAAAAAATAACCGGAGAAAAATTCCTGAGAAATATTCCGGTGGAACATGATTCAAAATAAGGAACTGTTTCAGATGTGTAGTGCAAACAGTCTCGGAGTAATATGACTGTGACATACGGACGGACAGACAGATAGACGGACAGAATCTGAAACAAGACTTATAATGTGATAAAAAGCGATAAACCTCTTTTTATCTACCTATTTACTAAAATTACGTATTTTTTATCAACAACAAGGTATTTTCTTTTATAGAATTAGCTTTCACCTGGAGGGCTTCAGTTCCCAGAATAAATAATTAGTTTCACCTTCAGAAAACAAAGTCTGTATTTCTAATAGACAAAACATATTGTTTTTAAGCTTACCTTTATGACTTGCCCGACTGAATGGAACCTTAATATTTGAATAAAAAATAATCTGTTAGTTAAGGTGCTCCCTCACCGAGAGCATTCGCCTGTAACGTAACAGTTCAGATTCACTTGTTTCCATACAAAATCGAATCTTGGACTGTTACATTACAGGCGAATGCTCGCGATGAGGGAGCACCATTATAGTAACGAAGCAAGTTCTGGTTAAAGACATTTAATTCTCATAAAGAAATTACATTTCACTTACATGAGAACAAATTTAGTTATACATACGATGGAACAAGGCACTCATGCAAGGGAGAGAGTGGAGTTGAGAGCAGTCTGTGGTGGCTGAATGGAAACAACCATGACTTACGAGTTAATTTTTTTTTTTCCGAAACTTTGCCCAACACTAGGAATTTCTCCTGTATCGTGGGTGCGTTTACAAACATTTAAACTCACATACACAAACAGCCAGACCCGGAACAACTACTTGTAGGCATACAAATATTTGTTCCGTGCAGGAATCTAACCCGCGACACGCAGCGCAGTATCAATCATTCAGCCACTGCGCCAACCGTGCCGTCAACCGTGCCGTCATTGGTTCGAATCTAGACAAGTGCTTTACTCTTATTCTTCGTTTCGCTCAAAGAGATGTAAGCAATCAGGAAGGGGTCCGCAAGGGCCGATGCCTGCCAGGGCTGCGGGGCTGTTCGAAAGAGATACCGCGGCCCTGCAACACAAAGGGCAAAGAACATGGATGGGTTTTAGTCAGTAAAAGTAAAATAAAAATAAATTGATCGTCGATTTTTGTCATATACCCTTTTAACATATTAGAAATATAATATATACCCTTTTCGAAAAGAAAGTAGAACAGCCAATAGAACAAAACACAGTTATAATAGAATAACATCTACTCGTTCTTACGTTTCTCAGTAAATATTATTACATCTTTAAGAAAACATAATATGATATCTATTCAATGTTATTTTGGGTACGAACCCGCTCTGAAAACATATTACGACTATATGGTATTATTTCTCTATTATGTACATATTTCTATACATTATACATTTATTTCGTCTGAACAGGTGGGATCGTTTGTTTTGATATTTCGTCTATCTTTACAATGGTTTGCTTTGTGCAAAATAAATATCTAAGCTGGTGAAAAATTCAGCTACAAATGGGACGGGATAGCTACAGCGATAAAACAATAACGGGGTCATATTGATTTACTTATTTTACTGTTTATGTACACAATATATACAACACAGGAAAATAACATTATAATACTTGAGTACATACTCGTAGGTACTGCTTATTTCCTAAGAAATTTCTGCCAGCGGACCTGCAAAAGAAGAAGTGAAAAAAATAAATGTAGACAATACTGTGTAGAAACGGCAAAGAATAAGGTGTATATGTGCATTACCTAACTTAACCTAAAATATTATATACAGGGTGGAGACGACAATGCGACAATAAATTAAACTGTATGTAACTCATGACGTTCCCAGTCTGCATACAAAAATTCAATCGAAAATTACTGGATATTTTCGATTGAATTTTGTATGATATAATATTTAATATAAACTCTGGGGTCGTGGGGTCCGAGTGCTCATATCCTGTTTAAGCAAATTTTGAAATGCCTAGTTGACGCTTCCCGTGACAAGTTCCCAAGGGCTGGCTTTTACTTTGGTCAGAGGCTAAGTATTGCCATACAACGTGGCAACGCCGCCAGTCTCTTGGGCACATTACCAGCTGACAGCGTTGAGGAGGAGTTTTTTGATGCCCTTTTGTTGTTAGTTAGTTATTTAATAGTTTTTAATTAATAATGTATTTAGTTAGTTTACTCTATTTAATTAAAGAAAACATAAATCTATTTATTATATGAGTGTTCATTTAGACTTATGTCTTAGCTTATACTTATAATGTAGTTTAGTGTGTTGTAAAAAAAAATCGAGATAATTTCGCGAATGGCTTTCTAAGAAATAAGTTCTAATACTTAGCTGAATTTGAAATTAAGAGGAATCATGGCCGATCATGGCGTCAAAACAAAACTTTTAATTCTTCTTCTTCTTATTAACACAGCAACAATAACAACAATAACACAACACAACAACAACAACAGCCATAACACAACACAACACAATACAACAACACTACAATTGAACATCACAACCCACAACACACCCAACAACAACACAACAACAATTCAACACAAACAAACAAAAAAACAATCAATCAATCAGTCAGTAAATTCTTACAATTCTTAGAAAACTAAAGGTTATGAAAGGCGATAAACGTGTTAATAGCCTTTACAAGATTTTATTTTTAATCGAAATATAAAAATAAAATCGTGTACGCCCTTTTTCGCCTTTATGGTCGGTTGCCTAGGTATTTCATTAAATGCTTTTTGTTAATTTCTATTTTTTCGCTACTTTTTTGGTTACCTATGAGACTTACATACTAACTTTTTAATGGAAAACACTGTCTCCCAAGTCACAGGTGAAAACCTTGTTTGGGAGCCAGGGGACCGATCTGTGGGACATGATGTCTGTATGTTGTCCTTCAAGACGTCTGTAACAATGTTGTAACTGTTCTGAAATGAAGAATTTATTTAGGTAAATGAATGCATAAAAACTTTGTACGTACTTAGGCCAAGGTTTTTCCCTGCCACTGTCGCAAAATTAACAAACTGCAAGGGAACAACAGTCTAACCGGATGCAGCTGAATTCCAGTATTTTGCATGGAGCGATTGCCTATCTGACCTCCACAACCCAGTTAGTACTGGGTAATACGATACCCCTTGGTAAGACTGGCTGTCAGACTTTTTGGGCCACTGACTACCTGTAACGACTGTCAAAGATCTACAAATGACAGCCGGGACCAACGGCTTAACGTGCTTTCCGAGGCACGGAGGAAACTCAGTATGTAATGGGCGGTCACCCATCCACAGACCAACCTAGGCAAGCACGGCTTAACCTAAAGATCGACCCGAGCGGCTGTTATTATTTAGCCACGAGCTCCTCCAAGGTAAAGACCCACATGTCGAATCGTAAGTACGTGCTTATTAACGTTTATAGATCTAGGCCTTAGTCTTGATTCTTAGAGCTCTGCAATGTGCATTCTGAAAGTCGGCAACGTCGCTTAACTGGCAAATATTTCGCTGTTTTGATGAATTCACATACATAATCCCCAAAGGGTTAGGCAGAGGTGTACCCTTTAGTACACCCACATTTCGCACGTTATGTTTAAGGCCCATGTAATAGGGGACGAGCATATTGCCATCATCCGGGCACAAATCCAGACTCCTCGGCTGCTACTGAGAAATTCCTGATAGAAAACCCAATAACACTATGCCCGACCTGGGAATCGAAACCAGGACCTTATGCTCAGCAGCCGCGCTTGCAACTACGAGACCAACAAAGCAGTTTGATGAATTCAACGTTGATATATCAGAAATATTTGACAGTCAATGCGATGTTGCCAATTTTCAAAATTCTTCGCTCTAAGAATCGTCAATCAAAACAAAGACGGCGCAAAAACTTAAGCCCCCCGAGTACACTACCCCAACAGCTTCAATAAAAGATCAAGTCTATTAAAAGACAGTCGACTTTGTTCCAGTGTCGACGGTGGAAGTCGAAGCCGTCGTGGGGCGGACGGCTTCCTTGCCCTGCGACATCGAACCTGACTCCAATGAGGACCGCGTGTATATGGTGCTGTGGTTCCGGCATGCTGGGGGGAAGCCGCTTTACAGGTTAGTGGACTTCAAACACTGTTTTAAGCTTTACAACTAAACTTATACTGTCACTTACGGGATTTTTGCAAGCGCTATGCCCGCGTCCACGATTCCCGCGATCACGGCGCTCTCAACAGCGTCGAAATATCGAGAGCTCAAAATAATGAACAGTCACGGAAGATATCCCGTAAGTGACAGTATAAGTTCAGTGGACTTCATTTGTTATTAAAGTATGAGTTTGAAAAACATTATAAAAATTGCTGGAGTTACTTACGTCAATAGGTGGGCTTCCACTACTTGTGGTGGTGGACTAACATTAAATGGATCCACCTGTAAACACACGTAAGAGGAATAACTAGAATACAACATTCTTCTTATAAACCATTAAACAACGTTTTAAACAAGGTGTAAGGGAAATCGACGTGCAAACTGTTACAATTATTTCAGCACATTATTCTAAGGTAGCAATTTGTCATCGGTAATTTTCAAAAAACTGTTTCATACAAAAGTACAGTTTTTACACTTGTATATGTCAGGATTTACTCCGTTAGGCTTGTATATCATGCAGCAGCGGATGGGTTTCGTGCAATGCAAGCACACTGGGTGCGATACACTGTTTCTAGACACTAAACTAACAAACTAATTGAGATTACAACTTAACGTAATAACACGGAGCACAATTAATCGGGTACAGTTCCAAGACGTCTCAACTCCACTGCGATCAGACATTGGATGTCGTCCTCGCCTCGAGCTGAACATCAGGGCTCTGTAGAACGCGCATGCACGATGTGGTGTGGGTACACTTGTAAGTGGTCGCGTGATGTCACCACCAGCGTACTTGCGATTCATTGTCCATACTAATGACCGGATTCGACATAATATGAGTTACGCCCATAAACCTAGAAACAATCTATTAGTGAAAACATGTGTATGATCTGTTCCGCATTTTTTGCGAAAAGTGCTGCCATGGACAATAAAAAGTGCATCGAGTAGGATTCGAAGTCACGCCCTCTCGCTAACACCATTTACAGCAAGTTACTCGTGCAACCTACGTTTCTCTTTTTAATCGTGCTCTGTTTTATATCGTTTGAGTAAAGTTCCAGGTCGCTAGTTCACGGTATAAGGACAGTGGCCCACTTCTTGGCTCACTCATGCAGGCACTGAAGTTAAGTACACAGATAATGTTTGCTATGTTCTCTCTATTTCTGATATTATTATTGATTTTGGATGCATCGTCTCACTGTTTAGTTTGCATCTATACAAATAAATACAACTGAAGTGTCTGGTTGTAATTTCAAAACAACAGCTTTTTACTGAACGCATATGAAAGTATATACGGTACTTTTAACAATTTTTTTTTTAAATTTTTGTCAGTCTCGCTGTCTTTTTGTTTCTGCTAATCTCCGAAACGGCTGGACCGATTTAGACGGGACTTTCACTGTCAGATAGCTAATGTTATAAGGAGTAACTTAAACTACTTTTATTTTATATAAAGGATTAGGGTTCCTCACAAAAAAATAAAACCCTTGGAATTGTTAACGAAATCCGATTCAAATGTGGAAGTCATATTTTTGTATTAATATTTTCAGGACAAAGGTCGCAAACTTTGCTGGGTTTAGAGTTCGCGGTCGATAGACAAACCTCTCATTATTAATGTTTGTGGTATTGCAGTGAAACGAGAACCCCTTGCATGTATAATAATAATATTAAGTGTGATACAATAGTCCTGACTATTGTAGCCAATAGACAGAACTATTGTAGCCAACAAGCCTGATATAGTGGTGGTAGATCGATCAGAGCGGCGCGCAATAATTGTTGACATAACGGTCCCGCATGATGAGAACCTCGTGAAAGCCGAGACAGATAAGCAAATCAAATACCTTGACTTGGCTCGCGAGGTTGTCGACATGTGGGGTGTGGACTCAGCAATCATTATGCCGATAGTCGTAACAGCCCATGGCTTAATTGCCAAGAGCCTCGGCTAATACCTGAGGAAGCTCTCGTTAGGCAGCTGGATCAAGGGCTTGATTCAGAAAGCCTAGACACGGCTCGTATTGTTAAGAGGTTCCTCTCTCTGGAGCCCTGACCGCCGGTAGCTTGGACCTTGTTCCCGATACCGGTGGGGTACAATTTTTTAATGTTTTTTATATTGTTTGCATTTTAAGGAATAATTAAAAGTGTATTAGATTTCTATGGAAATAAATAAAGGAAATAATATTAAGTGTTAAGTGACAAAGAAAAATGCTAACCATAATATGTAAAACTGTACAAATAATAAAGAATCATATATTTCTCCCTTCTTATATGTATAAGATTTAGTCATAAATTCGTCTGTACCCAAAAAACCTATGTTGTCCAGATTGGCCATAGTTGCAAGATTTGTACTGCACAAATGACTAAAAATACAATTATTTTTGATAGATTGACTCTGAAAAAATTAATTAAAATGCGAACGATCTTATACAGACTACAAACTGCTTCTCAAGATATAAATTCATAAGTCAGTTTTAAAATATACCCCACTGTTACAAATTGCCAATTATATGCCATAACTTGCGGTCGCTGTAACTGAACTTACAATACCTGCAAGCCCCATCGATCGCCCCAGGAAGCGGCCGCGAAATTTTATTTATATCAAGCTTATAGACTGGTAGTAAACGACATTTTAAATTTAACACAATTTTGTTTATGCGACCATTCATTAGTTGTGATAAAATCAACTTTATGGGGCAGTGTCGCGATTCAGTGGCTGGGGAGATTCTTGGTTTTAACTTTGGGGGAAAATAATTTTCGACTTTGTTTTTCTTGGGATTTTTTTTCCTGGATTTAAATTTAGCGTGCCTTGAAATTGGTGTGTAGCTTAATATTTTTAAATCAAAACAGTCAAAAAGTATTATACCTACCAGTAGCGAAGGGTCATTTTTTGCAAGAGGTAAGCCGGAGTACATGTCTTTAATGTGATTATATTATTTGTCTATAGAATACCGACTGTGCCATTTTTCAAAGGGAAGCCGGTAGGAATCGAGTTGTATGAAACCTTCGCCACTGATACCTACGCCTACGGCACGAACATAAAAACTTTTTTTTAAAGGAGATTGGTTACTTGGGTATCTCATCAAATTCAAACGTTTCAAAATCTAGTTATATGCAAATTAAAGGTCTTATAGCTGTAATTATTTTTCAAGCTAAAATGTTTTTTTAGTTGTTGGGAGTAATTAGAAAACCATGATTTTAGGATGCAAAAACAAAACGCATTAATGCAAAACAAAACGCATAAAATAGAACCAATTAAATGTATGACGTCGTCAGTGTTGCCATATAATAAACCCAAATCGATGATCACTTTAGTGAAGAAGAAAAAATTGTTTATTCAAAAAAATTGATTTAAATAGACGAATAGTCGGCCAAAGCAATTCCACAAGTATTATGTATGTTTTGGAAAGTATCTTTCGTCCAAATATTGTTCATTAAATAAAAATAAAGTAGATTGATTTGATTCGAGAATATATGCTCACTTTAAACAACATAATTATAATTTAAATAGCATTGCTTTCACTAAATTAATTTCGTATTGATTCGATGATTTTAATCGATTTGAATCGATTGTTAATCAATATTTGGCAACACAGCTGTCACTTATGTCAAATACAAAAAAATATATTTACGTCAGGATTTTTTTTTGTGTTTTATGTTTAAACCCTGCATAATTCGTTCTTTGTGATATGTGTAATGTTTTTTGCATCTATAAATGAAGTGTGAACTCTTATTTTGAGCCACCACGTTGCTATAACATTAAAAAAAGACAACTATAAGATAGGGAGGATGCTGATTGCTGGTGTTGAATAACTTCACCTAGATGGACCTGTCTATTTTTTATTATTGTTATTAATGGTGATAGTCGGAAAAGAGTCTATACTTACTGGGGCGGGCCATAATTAGAAGTATATTAGCAGGATTATAGTGGAATCCGATTTCAAGGCAATAACAAGTTTATATGCGTCAAAATAAAGTATTGAATTGTTTTAACAGGTTATGAACCAATTTGCGTAACTTGTTGGGAACAACCATAACAAGAATTTCTGTGAAGACACGAAAATCAACTTCGAGCTCAGACAATCACTCTGCCCATCTTAAGAAGAGTACCAGAAGCACCCAGGCACTGCTTATTTAGTGGATGTCGCAACTCTGAACGTTTTCATGTCCCTGACAACATACGTCGACGCGTGGTGATTGAAAATAACTTTATAATATTGTTATCATTAGAATAAAAAGTTATTATAAATACTATGGTTTTATTTTTTTACCTATTCTATTTTAAATAATTCATTATCTTTTATCCTATTGACAACCATCTTGTGGATGGACCATGGACCATCTAGGATGCGGATTCGAATCCCGCAAACGGTACGTTATTACTATTGTAAGTGACGTCATAGCAATTGGATGGCCTAAAATAATTCAAAATCTTCTTATCTATAATTGTCGTTTTCTTATCTCAACTTAGAACACCCTACTTTAAAATCTTACTAGTGCTTAACACAAAAATTCTTCTATGTTAATAAATTACAATCTATCCACTTTATCTGATTGAAATGTATGATCTGAAAGGGTCTGCCTTGGTTTACATTAAGTAGGTAGGTACTTCTAAGTATTATTTTTGGTGGTCCATTTTGAGGTTATGTATAAATCAATTTAATATCCCCAACTCTAATGTATATCTTACCATTACATATTTTGTTATACTCTATTGTAGCATTCAAATCCATATAATCATTCTATGAAACGGTAAGCCCGTATGTGATACTGAAAATACATGGGTTCATGCCAATCTTCTTTAGTCTGTCTGTCTGTTTGTTCCGGCTAATCTCCTCTCCGACTCTTTTTAGCTGATGAGGACTAAAATTTCTCAGTAGCAGCTATAGTCTGAATTTATGCCCAGTTGATGGCAATAGGCTCGCCCCTTTTACATGACTTAAACCTATCTGGTGAAATGTGGGTGTACTATTAGGTACACCTCTGTCTAGCCTTTCAGGGAGTATAGGCTTGATGTTTTGATATTATGTTACTTAACTATAAGCATCGCGAAATGCACAGTTTAATTACCAAATAATACGAAGCACAAAATTTAACGAAACTTGCTACTCTGTTCAGAGTTAAAGACGCAACAGTTGCTAAAGACAGCCAAACAATTAAAACAATAAACGCCAAATGACCTAATTCTGTTACTTCATTCTGTGATTATGAAGGCTGAATGGACCCACGGCTCATTATCCCGTAATAACATAATATGAAAGAGAATAATGTCCTGTGTTTGTGTTGACACCATAAAAATAAAAAAGCAGAAGGTCAGTATCAATTGTTTAGAGTAGTCATGTGGAGAGGATGAGTGAAAGGCGACTAACAAAAGGTATATACAAGGTGTAACATAATAAATGCAAAACCTCCCGTCTGGTCTCTCGGACCATGAAAGTGAACAACTTTTGTTCTACGAGTTCTAGAAAATCGCAAATAAAAATTGCATTTTCTGTAGGAATTGATGCGATCCGCTGATCAACATGTATGGTAAAACTAAAAAAAAAAGTTATGAATTTCCAAAAGTCATAGAACAAAAACTGTTTAGACTCATGGTCTGAGAGACCACACGAGACGTCTTGCGTTTATTATGTTACACTCTGTATAAGGTCTATCTTTTCATACCCGAAATATTTTAAGTCGTAAAGTCGCCATAGCAACGAAAAAAAAAATATCTGAGTTTTTTTTTCGAAATTATTATAATTCTAAATTTTTTTGAGACCTTTTGCATAAAACCTTTACTCCCATATTCTAACAATGACAGTAGGTAAATACGACGTAGTAAGTAGTAAACTAGCGTAATGGATGTTCAAAAATAAGGAGCTAGTATTTATTTTGTGGGTCAAGTAATTTTAAATTATTTATTTTTCATAAAAATATACTCAGATAAAAAAAATAATCCCTTGAAATGGCTTCGTTAGATGATTCCCTGAAAATATTTCGTGTATGAATAGTTGGACCTTATACAAGGTCGGTGTGAGTGGTAACGCCGGAAGGGGACGCCTTAAAAGGACATACACTGAACTTATTGGTGAGGTTCTTCAGAAAGGCCAGGTGCACTGTATTCGCAACCAGCATGCGTGATGAGAAGTATCAACGTAGACTACGAAAGGAGGATGAAAGGATCATAGCAGGTGGTTTCTGTGGTTTCTGCCTACCCCCATGTTAAAAAGGCGTGAGCTATGTATGTCAGTACCAATAGTCGTCTGTTGCATTCCAGTTATGTGGGTGTGTTTATCCGTGATCATAGCGCTTGCAAAAGTGTCGAAATATTGAGAACTCTTAACAAATATAATATTTTAAACTATCATGGTCACTAACTTTATTATTAATACTTGAAACGGGATATTTACCATGTTTACTATTTCTTATGAGTAAAACAGTAAACATGGTAAATATCCCATTTCGGATATTCATAACAAATAGTCATCAGCATCTGCCTAGCCTTTTCCCAACTATGTTGGTGTCGGCTTCCAGTCTAACTAAGTCACAGGATCTCCTAGTTTGGGAGTCAGGGTTTACTCTATTTGTATGACCTTTAATTCACTAAATTCATGTGACCTAGTCTTTAAGCAACGTTGAAGATTTTTGTGTAAATAAAGATTTTTTATTATTATTTTATTATTAACTGGATGCAGCTGAATACCAGTATTTTACATGGAGCAGCTGCCTATCTGAACTACACAACTCAGTACTGGGTAATACGAAATCCCTTGGTAAGACTGGTAGTCAGAATTTCGGGCCACTGACTACCTGTAACGACTGTCAAAGATCTACAAATGATAACCGGGACCAACGGCTTAACGTGATTTCCGAAGCACGGCGGAAACTCGGTACGTAACGTGTGGTCACCTATCCACAGACCAACTTAGGCAAGCACGGCTTAACCTAAAGATCGACCCGAGCGGCTGTTATTATTTAGCCACGAGTCACTTGAGTGAGGTTCGAAAATGTATACTTTACTAAGAAGACGCTTCTACACTGGGCCGACTTATGTTCTACTAGCTTATGCCCGCGGCTTCGCCTGCGTGGAGTTCGATAATTGTCCCACGGGATCATATTTTCGGGATAAAAAGTATCGTATGTGTTAATCCAGGTTATAAACTATCTGTGTGCTAAATTTCATCCAAATCCGTTCAGTAGTTTTTGCGTGAAAGAGTAACAAACATCCATCCATCCATCCATCCATCCTCACAAACTTTCGCATTTATTTATAATATTAGTAAGATAAGACGTTAAAGGTGCAATTTTTCCACAGTCGAAGTTTATTTTATGACCTGATTATGCCAGCTTTATGTGTGTTGAGTTATTCTTCTTGCTTTTCTGTTTAATGCTTTTTGTTTATATGGCACTTGCAGGAGTGGTAATGGAGTGTTTTGTCAGATTTAAGGGCCATTGTGTAACTGCGTGGCTTAGAAAGGACCATCATGGTTGCGATTAGATTCCAGAATTAGATTGAAGGAACATTTATTTACTTTGCGGACCTTGTCAGCATAGTGGTCACAGGTCCGAAAGTCTGACAACCAGTCTTCCAACGGGTATCGTATTTCCCAGTACTAACTGGGTTGTGGAGGTCAAATAGGTAGTCGCTACATGTGTTCAGCTGCATCCGGTTAGACTGGAATCTGACAACAACATAGTTGGCTCTGCAGATGATGTTTTTATTCTAATAGTTGCTAGTGAGACTCCTTTAAAAAAATATATATATATTTAATAAAATATATATTTTTCTTTCCCCTTTTTTTATTTGCATCAGATCCTTGGTTTAATTTTAAGGTTGGACAGTGTGGTTTATTTCATTCAATATTAGAATGTGGGAGCCCGATTCTCAGAACGTCCTAATTGTTTCGACGTTTTGGTATCGGGTACCAATCTTGTAATCTTGAGCAGGATGGGCAGCACAAGAGGTGGAGCATATCCTGAAGAGGGGCTCCACGCTGACAATCTGTTTGGGATGAATCGAGGATACCCCATTTGGCCAGATTATATCTACAGCGGCCAACCTGGGCTCGCAATCGGTTCAGGGATTTCCAGATTGGCAACTGATGATGATAATCAAACTCAAATCTTATAATGTCTCGTGTCATTTCAATTTTGTAAAGTCAAGTAATTCTCTGTATCAATAAATCAGCATTCGGTAGCTTCGAAGTAAGACATATCATATTAATTTAAAGCTGCATGAGTGAAATGTGTACATTTATTCACGCTCGTAGTCTCTGAAGGCTTAGGTAGAGGTGTGTTATAGTACACCCATATTTCGTCGGTTCTGTTTAAGCCTCATGTAATAAGGGACGAGCCTATTGCCTTCAACTGGGCACAGAGATTGAGAAATTCCTTGCCACATTGCCCGATCTGGGAATCGAACCCAGGACCTCACCCCACTTGACCAACAAGACAGCATTTAGGTATTCATTAACAAAAACATATATATGATTCATGATTCATTCTGATTCATGATTCATATAAAGAAATGTTCTACTCGTACAGACTATTTCTCCAGTTCTGCTGACCAAAAAACTTTGCAATATAAACCCTCATACGCCCCCTACCCTCCCTCATAAGACACACCACAGTCAAACAGCAACAATTCTAAGCTGATTTACGGCGTGTCAATCATATAGCTTGACTTGGCTAGTCCGGCTAGTGCCCGTCAATGTGTCAAATGACGTCTCAAGCCGATGGAGTTTGAGAGCGAGTAAGTGATACAAATACAAACACAAAATAGTTTACATCATCATAAGATCACGCCTGTAGTCCCCGAAGGGTTAGGCAGAGGTGTAACTAATAGCACATCCACATTTGGTCAGTTATGTTTAAGTTTCATTTAATAGGGGGCAAGCCTATTGCCATCAACCGGGCGCAAATCCGGACTCCGTGGCTGCTACTCAGAAATTCCTGAAAAACCCAATATCACTTTTACTGACCTGGGAATCGAACCCAAGACCTGAGCTCAGCATTCGCGCTTGCGATCTAGATGTAACTGGTAGATTAGGGGAAATTGTAAACAATAATCATTTCGTTTGATTAAAATTCGCCACCAGGACTTGATTTGATCTTTATCGCCATTAATATTTCGTGTAGCAACGACAAAATGGTGTTTCAAAGCGAAATAGTTTTGTGTACACGGCGGCACATGAAACTGTAAATTTCCAGTATAACTTGGCCTCGCTTTGTATAGATTTCCTATACAATGAGAGATCCGCATAAACTAGTTTTTATAAAGCTTGATTGGCCGTCGTGTGTACAGTTACGAGCGCGAATATGTATACACATAGCATCTTTCAAAAGTGATTTTCTCCTAATGTTTTGAGTGCAATTTTATGTAGTTACGAACATACTATTTTGGACCCCGTACAATAGGGATGTTTCCTGAAAAAAATCTAATTAGTCTGTCAGATAGATTTCCAAAAAATATTGGTCACGTATTTTTTCTTTTTTCACGAAAACTAAAAATGAAGACGATACAGTGCGTCGAAAACTCGTGTGACGTCATACTTGTAAGTAAAGTGTACTGACTTTTTACCGAAAAGTGACGTCACACGCCCCCACTCATGATCTTTGATACGTTATATCTTCGTCAATTTTTATTGATTTGATAAAACAAAAAATACGTATCTAATATTTTTCGATAATCTAACTGACGGACTAAATAGAATCATATTTTTTTACACAGGAAACATCCCTATTTCTCCGATCATTTCAAAAACCTTATTCTGCATTAGGTTTCAGCATAACAAGAGCTCGTGGCTAAATAATAACAGCCGCTCGGATCGATCTTCAGGTTAAGCCGCACTTGCTTCGGTTGGTCCATGGATGGGTGACCACCCATAACATACCGAGTTTCCTCCGTGACTCGGAAAGCATGTTAAGTTGTTGGTCCCGGCTGTCATTTGTAGATCTTTGACAGTCGTTACAAGTAGTGGTCCGAAAGTCTGTCAACCAGTCTTACCATATATTAACTGGGTTGTGGAGGTCAAATAGGCAGTCGCTCCAAGTAAAATACTGGTGTTCAGCTGTATCCGGTTAGACTGGAAGCCGACCCGAAGATAGTTGGGAAAAGGCTAGGCAGATGATGAGGTGTCACAGCATTACGAGTTACCAGAAAACTTACTCAAACCAATGTTCTATTTCATTTATATTCAAACAGAATTTCAACATTAAATTCACTACCCAACTACAAAAGTAGACGGAAAATCAGCAAATAAGTTCGAAATTCAAACCATAAAGGTAGATGAGTAGAATTTACCTATCACGCGAGCGAAAGCTTTAATGTACGAGTGAGCCCGGAACGATTGTCAATCGATTGTCGCTCCGATATGGCGGGATATCGATAATCCGTTTTGCGGAGCGCGCCCTCGTTAGGGTGCATCACTAACGAGAATGGGAGCCGCCCTAGCTGTTCTAATTTTGAAATGTTCACAAATATTTTGTTGACATGTGTTGTGAAGGATAGTGGATTTTAGAATAGTTTTTTTTTTGTTTCTGTTTGAAAATGGAACAAATAGGTCGGTTAATTGAAAAAAACGAGTGGCTTAGTAACAACGATGGTAGTTTATTGAGATCACAGATTCGATTCCCGTCCAGAGTAATTTTTTAGGACAATGTTACGCCCTAGAAGGACACGCACTGACCTTATTGGTGATCTTTTTTATCGTGTGGTTAGTGCTTATCCTGGTGTCAGAGTTTTTATGCCGACCAAGGGCCTCTGACTTGGTTTCAAGAAATATCTCTCAGACATGCTGGTTTCATCACGAGATTTTCCTTCACCGAAGCAAGTGATAATTATACAATACGCACATGAATCCAAAAAATCAGAGGTGCGTGTCTTGGGTTCGAACTCGAGACCTCTGACTTGGCAGTCTGACGGTCACACCACTAGACTATAAAAAGGAGACTATTAAAGGGGAGTACCCCCCTATCGGTAAAAAGATTATGTAATGGTAAGTTTATATAATGGTTCTTTTCTCAAGGATTAAGTCGGTAAACACTGGTATATTATAGTAGAAGTTCAGACAAAAAAAAAAAACGGCCAAGTGCGAGTCGGACTCGCGCATGAAGGTTTCCGTACCATCGTAGTAGGCGAGCCCCCTTTAATTTTTTTTTTTTTTTTATTATTTGTTGTTATAGCTTTCTCAGTGGATTTCCTGTAATCTATAAAAGAATTATATTTTGTATTTTTTTCAAAAATTTCGGAGTTACTTATCAATTTTCGCCTATTTTCTTAAATAACTTTAAAACTATTTATCTTAAATTATAAAAAAAAAAACACTTGAGATGCTCACAACGAGTTTTTTCATTTGATATGTAACACGATATAGTTTGCAAAACTTTTTAGTTTCATTTTCTAATTTACCCTCAAACGTGGCCCCCATGGAACATTCATTAATTTACGTTACACGTCGGTCTTTGGGTCACCGATTAACATTTATTTGTACCAAATTTCAACTCAATCGGTCCAGTAGTTTCGGAGTAAATTGGCTGTGACAGACGGACAGACAAACACGCGGGTGATCCTGTAAGGGTTCCGTTTTTTTCTTTTTGAGTTACGGAACCCTAAAAATCTTACAAATACATCTCTCGTTAGCTCCAACATATTCCTTAAGAAGAAAAACACATAATAATTTCTCAAAGCGAACATAAAATGGAGTCATTAGTTACTCTATTTACAAACAAAAGAAAATTATCCAAGCGTAAAATGAAACCCGACTTATACCTAGTTTTCCATTTGACATATTTGTTTTATCTATTCTAACAAAATGAAAAAATGAGATTGGAAGAGAAACAGACAAGACAAAGAGGTAGTTTATTTATAACCCGCGCGACTCGTAAACATTTACTGTACTGAGAATTGGGACAGCTACCCTGAAAACTATTTTGTTTTATACTTGTTATATAACCTGGCTTCGCTCGGGGTGAAATTCAATAAGAAACTATAGGTATCGATATCTATAAAAGTGGATTTGAGAATTGATTGATCAGCGAGGTTAAGCTGCGCTTTCTGCGGTCAGTATTTGGATGGGTGACTTTTTTTGGGGCATACAACCTAGCTTAGATACATACAAAATGATCTGTTGCAATTGGTTGATCTGTTGAGGTTAAGCTGCTTTGTCTAAGGACAGTTTATGGATGGGTGACCCGATTTAGAGGACTTCCTAGACGAGTAAACATAGCTTTAAAGAGTTTCGTATTTCGCCAATGACCGTCTACAGGAATCATGATAATGATTTTCGGTAGCTTTTATCAGCCCTGCCAGTACTTCCTCGTTGGTCTAGTGGTTGCAAGCGCGACTGCTGAGCATGAGGTCCTCGGTTCGATTCCCAGGTCAGGCAAAGTGTTATTGAGTTTTTTCATAAGGAATTTCTCAGTAGCAGCCACGGAGTCTGGATTTGTGGCCAGCTGATGCCAATAGGCTCGCCCCCTATTACATGGAACTTAAACATAACTGGCGAAATATGGGGTGTACTAATGGGTACACCTCTGCCTAACCCTTCGGGGATTACAGGCGTGATGATGTTATGTTATATCAGTTCTATACCTACATTTGGACTTTCCCATTATGGTTATTGCTGATAGAATGACATTGTCTAGACTCTCTGGTGTTGTCATAAATGCGTTCTCATCAAAATATATTGCCCACGTTACAGCATTCTACCAAATTGATTCACTTTGAATTTGTAGGTGCTAAAATGTAAGGCAGATATAGCAATCATTGAATGGATTCAGTTTTGTAATCATGATCCAATTTGGTTGTTTCATTCAAATTGGTAGAAATAATTTTAGTGAATTCCGTGCTTCGAATCAGTTGGTCCCGACTGTCATTTGTGGATCTTTGACTGTCGTTACGAGTATTTTACACCAGAACCCGCCACACTACTCCCAAACCACTGAAACTCCTGAAAGCCAGAATCTACAATGGCGACTACCAGAAAAGCGCCGAGACAATGAAGCTCGACGAAGTCCCAGAGAAACAATTTAACTGTTTTGGATCCCGCAACGAAATTAATCAGAAAAGAATAGCGGAGGAGTAGGGATATAATTGTTGCGTAGAGTTACTTACTCAATACTCAATTCTTCATTGCATTCCACAATGTAGGCTTAGGTGGGAGACATTTTTTAAAAGAAACTACTCTACTCTCTCTTACTCAATACTCAATTCTTCAGTGCATTCCACAATGTAGGCTTAGGTGGTAGACATTTTTTAAAAGAAACTACTCTACTCTACTCTCTATCTCTCTCTCTTCTCTACTTTACTTAGTTTGATGTACATAATGCTTGGTTGACGGCTTCGTGAAAGGCCCCTTTACACCTTGAAAAAAACACAACACTCAAAAAATCGCAATCTCCGAAACTTTTCAGCAAGCACAGGTGTGAAACCCCCAAAAATCTTTTCCCACAGCCAAGTGAAAAAAAAAAGATAAAGAAAAAAACAACCACAATCTAAAGTATTCTCTCACCATTTAATAACTCCTCGCTATCAGAAGCCTATCTTGAAAACGGCAGTTGTTTTAACATTTTAACTTCGGAGCAGTCCCCGGGACGTGGAAACTTGGGCCCGTTCGAAACAAACAGTTTATCGGTGGGATCCGGCTTTTATTTATTGCTCGGTTTATTTAAAATGTGAAAAAGATACGTTGTAGTTCGAAAAATATATCGATCGGTGGATATCTTGACTTTTGATGTATTTACTGGTGTTTGCTGGACATCAGTTTATTTGGTCCGTGATCATGGTGCTTGCAACAGCGCCGAAATATCGGGAACTCATAGAAAACAGTAAACATGGTTAATATCCCGTTTCTAGTATTCATAATAATCAATTTATTTATTACTAGCACTTCGCCCGCGACTTCGTCCGCGAAAATTTTGATAGCTCGGCTAATTTGCGTGAAATCTTTATAATTTATAGCCTATAGCACTCACGAATAATGCAGCTTTCTACCAGTGAAACAATTTTCAAAATTGGTTCATTACTTCCGGAGATTACCCCCTACATACAAACAAATTTTATCTCTTTATAATATTATAGTATTATAATATTATAGTATAGACTGAAATTATTGTAAAATATTACTTATATTTGGATCAGATTTTGTTAACAATTCGAAGGGGTTTTTTTTTGCACAGAACCCTAAACTTTTTTCTAAAATAAAAGTAGCATAACATCTTACTCCTCCCCACATAAAAATTTTTCGTCGGTAATTAAAAAACGAACAGCTGTTTCCTACAAAATTGCAATACTTACGCGATGAAAATGCATGGAACAGAATTTAGCTTAGTTGTGTCACTAATGATTAGAAAATACATGATAAATGGTTAAAATACCGGTAGTTTTATTTTGGCGCTTATTGGGTTATGTCAAAAGTGCTCAAGTTAAATCACCAGAGCGAGCAAGTGTCTCATTCCTTTTTTCTTTAAGGCTTTGTCCAGTATCGGGTCAATTATCTACAGGTTGATGTTAATTTTATTGTGTACGTACGGACAAACTATTCGAATTTAGAACAAAGGTAATATAATAATAAGCAGGTAGTCAATCAGCGAAGTGGTCACTGCCTTGGTTTCAAGCTATTTCTGTCAACTATTTCAGTTGTTTAACGCCTAGGTACAACCATTTAAAATCACTGGTATTTACATACCCTTTGTTATAAGAATACCTACCTGTTATTTGAAATGGTGCTAGAACCAAACATTCGAAGACATGTGACATCTACCAACCCGCACTAGGCCAGCGTGATTGATTATAGCCCATTCCCTCTCATAGAGAGGAGGCCGTATGTCCCAGCAGTGCTGATTATGCAATAAATTCAAATGATGCTGGAGAATGGAATGGAAGAAAAAATCGTGTTGCGCCAACAAGTAACATGAGACAACGACAAAAAGAAGATGACGATTTCAAATGATGACCGATTTTCATATCCTAAAGTATCTTAAAGTTAAGGCGATCTCAAATTAGTGCTTTTAATTATTACAACCAATACCCAATTTCCTTCAAAGGAACCGATACTCATACACCAAACTCGCAAACTACTCCCGCAAAAGTTCCAGTAAATACCCTTAGGTTACGAAGACATGTGATAAATTGAATGTACTGAAGTATGTTCAAATTACGTGCATAAGTTCAGGCATGCAGTTACGAAGTCTTGCGAAGTATTTCGGCATTGTGCTCGCTCGCTCTGCCGACCGACTAAACTGTCTTGTTAGTGTGATGTTTGACAGGACAACGACAGGTTTTGGCTTGTTAAACGATGTTTGGCTGAATTTCTAGTGAATTTTTGGTTTTTTGAACGATGTAGTTGTTCTACAATTCTTTGGGCATGCAAATCAGATTTTGGATGGTATTCGTTATTGTACACATATTTTAATATTACGACTTTATTTTTCCAATGGGTAAAGCAGAGATGTATGTAAAGTTTAGTTAATTATGATTTTCAAAATGTGTTGCTTTTTTCAACTTTTTGTATTTTCAAACTCAAAGATTTTTTTCCAATTAGATCATTACAGGTACTTTCGAATGTCAGAAAAACAAAGAAAGCGAAGCTACAGTCCCAGTCACAAAACATAATAACTTGTGAAAGTACTGTAGTTGCCCATTTCAAAGCATAGATCTCTATGGAGAAGAATGGGCAAGAAACTCCATGGACACTCTTTTAAATCAAATTTTGTTAAAATATCTTGGTTACGTCATTCATGTTATGATTATACATTATATGGGAGAACGAGATATCTAGTGGTGATTTATTTTGTAACGAATTGTAGAATCTATAAATCTGTTATTACAACAATCAAATAGGCGACTCAACGGTCTCTCAAAGTAGGACAATTACAGACAATCGTTTCACATCAATCGTTTTTCTTTTCCTAATATGTCCTCCCAATATTTTCTCAAAACAAAATTATTCTATACACACTCCGCAAAAACAAAATAAAGTTATTCCAGCAGCGAGTTCACTCAAGTGAAAAGCAAAAACACATTATTATTGACAGAAATCACGTTTTTAGTAAAACGGAACGTTTTTCCGAATAGTTGACGGAGCAACATCCTGTATTGAAACATCCCGGCTTCCAATCAAACCTCGACTTTATTTCTTAGAGTTTAGAGTGTATTTTTGTGTGTGGGGTGGAGATAGGGTGTGTATATTGAAATTTCATCGAAGGAACGGTTGGTAGACAAGTGACGCGGTACCCTCACGGCTCGTTACCTAGCGATCGGTATGTGTGGTGCAAGTTATAGCATGCATTGGTATTTACTTTGCTGTGACTTCCAAAGATGCTGTGACGAAAATGTACTGAATTTATTTTCGCTTGATATTTTCTTGGTTTTGGTGAATGCAGGCAAGTTTTATATTGATATACAAAACTAAATGTCACTGCAAAATTGTAAAAACCGTTAGATTATAATATATCTAGCGAGATTGTAAACTGTTGAAAGATTGTGAACCGTAGCATACTGATTACAATTTAATGCATTACTTTTCGGTAGATTCTAATCTATCGAAGTGAAACCGTCAAATTGTGAAATGGTATGCGACGGATCGCACCTCGCGCGCTGATTGGTTGAACGTCATGTGCCCCGCAAGCGCTGCTCAACCTTTAAGATCGACATATTATTTAGCCCCGAGCTCAATCATATTACTGAGTTAAAGGTTCAAATTCCATGTAGGATCATGGTAACTTTGAGGTGTTTCACTACAACTTTTTCAGTTCAGTTTACAGTAGCCGGAGTCTCGATTTGTGGTCAGTAGCAATTAACCTGCCCGGGACTTCAACACATCTGGCGCATAGTTGCCTTATACACCTCTGCTAATTCCTTCGGCGAAAATAGCGTAATTTATTAATGTTATTTTTAGAACTTCTTGGGTGTTAAAATAGGATCCAATAAAGGATTATTTTGTTGACAGTCTGACTGACTGACATGACCCTTTTTTCTGCCAAGGATTTAGAAGTCTTATTACTTTTAAATGAACAAAAAGACTTACTACCTCATTGGTCTAGTGGTCGCAAGCACGACTGCTGAGCATGAGGTCCTGGGTTCGATTCCCGGGTCGGGCAAAGTGTTATTGGGTTTTTTAACAGCCACGGAGTTTGGGTTTGCACCAGGTTGATGGCAATAGGATCGCCCCCTGTTATATCATCATCATCATCATCATCATCATCATCTGCCTAGCCTTTTCCCAACTAAATTGGGGTCGGCTTTAGTCTAACCTCAATAGGCTCGCCCCCTATTACATGGAACTTAAATATAAATGGCGAAATGTTGGTGTACTATTAGGTACACCTCTGCCTAACCCTTCGGGGATTACGGGCGTGATGTTATGGTATGAACAATTTATTTTTATTTTTATGAAGAGTCACAAATTAGTTTAGTGACGCGATTGCTGAGCATGAACGGAAACCTGGGTATGGTATCCGGATCGGGCTAAGTGTTATATACTGCTCCCAAGCCTGGAACTTTTGTGGAATTAAAACTAAACTTTTTACACTAGCTTCAACCCGCAACCTCACCCGCGTGTAGAACACATCCTATAGCACTTGGCAACAGTATAGCTTTCTATAGGTGAAATATTTTTTAAAATCGGATGAGCAGTTACAGAGATTATCTCCCACATCCAAAGTGACAAATTTTACCTCTTTATAATAGAAGCTTTTGCCCACGGCTTCGCTCGACTTATGGTCGTAAATTATCCCACGGACGTGTTTTAAATATAGCATAAGACACTCGGGAATAGTTTAGCTTCCCATTATTGGAAGAGTTTTTAGAATCGGATCAGTAGTTCCGAAGATTACCCCGTACATACAAACTTACAATCACATACCTCTTTGTATTATTCTAGTACAGTAAAGATGACATTTTAACCACGATTTTTAATTTTACAAAAATTTACAGTTGTAAACTCGAAACATTCCACAATTATGTCCCAACTTGAAGAGACACTTACAAAATCGAACTGAATCATAGCAAACCACTCGACATTCGAACCAAATGTAAGTGGAATACATCTCGTTTGTTCTCTAAGGCGAGTCTGACTGCCAATACGTTCACAAAGGCATTGTGGACTGCAAGCGGTTTGAGTACGTGGGCACTACTACTTTGACGTTGCACGACTGTCTTACTGAATTTATCGGTGCTTCAAATGGGCTTGATTTCATTGACATATTGAAGTTTATGTTCTTAATTTCAAAATAACGGCTATTTACTAAATGCTTATAAAAGTATATACAGTATTTATACACATAGCGATTAGATCAATAGCGCACATAATCTTGCCTCAAAAAGATTGAGCGTTTTTTTTTTTTGTAATTACTGTATGAATGCATATGGAAATAAACATTGTGAAATAATTAAAAAAAAAAAATGTAACAAAAAAAAAATTATTCTGTATTGTATTGCTGTGGCAGTAATTCTCGAGGTAGGTTTATGTAATGATACTATTAGTTACAATGTAACTTTAATACATAGCAAGAATTTGTATAGACCACAACGAAAAACGGGAATATAAAAAAAAAAATTACGGATATAACCGACTTCCAAAAAGTATTATTAAAGACGGTTGTATTTAATTGCAAAGATAAAGAAAAACACCCATGCCTATGGCATTAAGTCTGCCTCTGTACTTTATGCTCGAAGTGTTAAATAAATAAATAAATAGCCGTTAGTGTAGAAGACAGCAGTGATAGAATTTTTTTTTTTTTGTTATCTCGTGGAAGCCTTCAAAAGGCGGCCGGTCTTTGGGGATAAGACCGGGGAGTGTGGGGTTTTTACCACACTAAAACCACCCTGGTGCTCACCATCCGCACATGAGAGGAGGCACCGTTTCCTCTTAGCAGTGATAGCGTAGTGGTGTGACCGTCGGACCGTCAAGTCATAAGTCTCGAGTTCGAACCCAAGACACGCACCTCTGATTTTTCGGATTCATGTGCGTATTGTATAATTATCACTTGCTTCGGTGAAGGAAAACATCGTGAGGAAACTAGAATGCCTGAGAGATATTTCTCGACGGTATGTAGCCATGTTAGAGGCCCATGGGCGGCATAAAAACTCTGACACCAGGTTAGGCACTAACCACACGATAAGGAAGAAGAGAATCACAAACACATGTTTTTTTTTTTCATGTTTTTTGTTTTTTGTTTTTTATTTTTGTTTGTTTTTTTTTTTTTTTTTTTATACTGTCACTTACGGGAGATCTTCCTCGACACGCGCGCGCGCGTTTTTTCTTCCGTGTCTTCGGCATTCTTCCATGTTTTCCGTTCTTCCGTGTTGTTGTTTGTTGTGTTGTGTTGTTGTTGTTGTTGTTGATCCCGTAAGCGACAGTATAAGTTTAGTTGTAAACCGTGAAAGCTTAAAACAGTATTTAAGATATAAAAAATATCACTTCTTTAAAATCTATTCAAGTGTTTTAAAGTACCGCAGTATTTTTCCTTATAAATATTTTCCTATCTGGAGTAAACTGTTGAATGGGCAGCTATTGAATCTGCAGTTTTCGAGATCGTTCGTTCTTTTAACAATCATTTCCGGGCCGATGGACAGTGAGCAAAAAAATACTGAAAATGCACTGAAAAATATGTGCAAACATTGTTATTATATTTTTTTGGGGACTGTATGCGAGGGTTGGTTGTGTAGTTGTGCTTTTATAGAAAACATGCGCAATGTTTTTTGAGTGAGAGTTTTTCGTTCGGGTTCACTATCGGAGATTCACATAAGATAACATCACGCCTGTAATCCCTGAAGGGTTAGGCAGAGGTGTACCCAATTATAGTACACACACATTTTGCCAGTCATGTGTAAGTCCCATCTAATAACGGGCGAGCCTATTGCCATCAACCGAGCACAAATCCAGACTTCGGAATGAGGAATTTTCTCAACAACCAGCTACTGAGAAAATTCTTCATGGAAAAACCCAATAACACTTTGCCGACCCGGGAACCTAACCCAGGACCTCATGCTCAGCAGACGCGCTTGCGGGCCACTCAACCAACGAGGCAGTCTAATTTAACGTTTGCCAAAGGCAACCTTAGATGTTGGGGACAAATAATGGTAGTGGGATTCGATCACCTAGCGAAATAAGAATCAATCAAAAAATATAGAACGTTGTGTTTGTTTGCTGCAATGTGCACTTTCGTTTTGGTTGGTTGGAAGCAAAAACGTGTTAAAAAAATAATAGCAGTGCCTTTATATTGGCAGCTGCTTCCATTTGTCCCGAAACCGATTATTTGTCAAATGATAACTTGTTTTGTTAAACTTCAATTAAATGGTTCTATTTCGCATCTGTCATTGACAAAATTGTCGACATCGAAATTACCTTTCACTACTATTTCATCACGAATCATAAAAATCTCTCGACTTTGTCGAACTGTATTTCATAACTAGATTTGGCCCCCGGCTTCGCTCGCGTTAGTTTAAAATGTGACAATCAATTCGGATTGTTCTATGCTTGTAATATATCTAATTCAATCATGATTCGAAAGACACATGGCGCCATCTATTATTGTTGTTTTCCTCGGGAACAGTACTTTTTTCCGGAATGAAAGGTACCTTATATCCGTTTCTGTACACCTGACAACGTATATGTAAAATTTCACAAACAAACAAATAAGCTTACTTTCGCATTTTTAAGGATACAAACCAAAAATCCTTCTCCAAATAAGCTCCAGGCAGCATCCCGAGATTACCTGAGGCCTTTTCCAGGTCGTATGTACACCTAGTCCTATAAAATATTAAGCACACAAAATTATTCTTCGTAGACACCCCAGAGCCACGACCTAGCCTCGTTTTGGTTTTCCCACATTATGAATAAAAAATTTCGCAGCTTATTTTCATAAAGGAACAGTGACTGACAAGAACGTATCTTGTCAGCGCCAGGCTATGTTTATTATTAAAAATATTTAATGAAGTAACCTGCAAATTCTTTGTGCATACATTCTTATACAACATTAGTTTTCGTATATGTGAAACCTGAATCACGTATCTAGTACTTTTATTTAAAGAATCTATGTATAAAATTTCGAAACTGTATCATGAAAAATCACAAAGTTGTAAGCTTGTTCTGTTACCTGGTTGTCCGCACAAAAACGTGGTCACCACGCAGGGCGCCCGCGTGCGCGCCTCCAGCGTCGTTTTGAGCTCATTGAAAATAATAATTTGGCTAAATGATTGCGATAAGTACTTAATGTCGCTCGGTGTCCAACTTGTAACTTTAAAAAAAATATTTTTGGAACTAAATATTTTAATAATTATTGGAATTGATTTAGTTACTTATTCTGTACAAACTATGTTCAGGTGTCACATATACTAAAAATAATGTTGTATAAAATCACGCCTTTTTCCTATGGGGTTTGCTGAAACCACAGAACGCCACGTGCTCCGATCCTTACATACAGGATCTTACATCTGGTCATACATGCATGCTGTTTGCGAGTACTACGCACGTGACCTTGCTGAAGAACCTCACCAATAAGGTCAGTGTATGCCCTTCTAGAGCGTCCCCAGTCACATTTGCCTTGTAAATCCTTTTTGTTAGAGGCCTTTAATGCATCTTCTCAAAATGATCAAATCTAATCTAAGCATACTCTTTACAATTTTTATCACTACATCTTCTTTTAAACCATGTACTTTTGTATATCTTATTAAAATAGCAGGTTTGTCTTAAATTCTCCCATCAAAGCAAAAAGTAGATTTTTATAGAAACCAAAAAGACAATTTCTTATACATAAAGTTTAAGGAATTATATCTTTTCACTTCTCCAGAAACCATTCTGACATTTTCGTCATTTTCGATTCCACAAATTAATTTCTATCCAAGTAATCTCCTTATTCCCAAATGAGGGCCGTAAATAAGAATAATAAGAATAATTTAGAATAATTTATTTAAAAAGTAGATATTACAAAAGTACATTTAGGTGCTGTAGTGTAATTTCTTAAACAATTTTAATTAGCGCTTATAAATAAACTATGACTTAAATATATTAACAGGTGCAAGTAACGTAAATGTCGAATTCAAATATTAGGTAGCGACCTGCCTGATCTAGGATTATTTAAACCTGTGTTTCAGGCCATCACTTACATTGCATCATATAATTAGGACAGTAAAAGTTTTGAAATTAAAGTAAATCTATTAACAACTATAACAAAAATCCAATTAGTACAAAAACATTAAAACTAACTTAAGTAAATACGTGCAATTAGATACCAGGGGATAACATAATCAAACTAGGACTTCTAGAAGTTTTTCTGTGTCCGTGTAATCAAGTATTGTTAAATAATCTGATAATACAAAATTACATTTCCTATAACTTAGACTATAGAAGTTTAGTTTCTTGTTGAGCCTATTATACAGAAAAGGTCCTAAAAACATATAAAATCGACTAGCAAAAGCATGCCTAGTTTGAGGCATTGTGCAAACTAGGTCCTTCCTTCTCCTATCGGAAGGAACAGGGTCATAGGGAAGGATAGAGTGCTGCTGTAATATAATGTGAAGAATAAATAATTGCCGTACTGTGAGCACATTACATGCTTTGTAGAGGAGCCGTGTAGGAAATCTAAACGGACGAAAGGTGGCAACCTTTAGAATTGCTCTTTGAGCACGTTCTAGAGGGAGAAGAATCGAATTTCCTGCGCCACCCCATGACGTTATGCAATAGGTTAGAATAGACTGGCACAACGCCAAATAAACCTGTTTTATTAATTTATAGTCGGCTACATTACGTAAATACTTAAAAACATATATTAGTTTGCGCACTCTAGTACATAGTAACTCGATATGTTTACGGAAATTTAGATTGGACTCAATTGTGACACCAAGATACTTCAAATGGTCAGCTTTTTCTAAAGTAGGGCAAGAACATGCAGTGTCAGCGTAAGTGCTACAGGTATGCGCGTAAATGATTAGGTTAGTAAGCGGTGTGTTAGTATTTCTCATTGCAAATGAAATGTATTTTGTTTTGTCAGCATTCAGTGTTAGAAAATTGTCCTGGAGCCAATTGTATACACTGTTGAAACCATTCTGAGCATGTTCATAGGCCTCAGCTCTTGATTTAGCTGCAAACAACAGAGCAGTATCATCTGCATAAGATATTACAACACCATTGTTGAGTGGCAGGCTGCAAAGGTCATTGATATAGATTAAAAATAATGTAGGACCTAATATACTGCCTTGTGGAATTCCAAAACAAGTATTTGAAAGATCAGAACTTGTGTTTGGACCAATTTTTACACATTGCTGTCGATCGCTAAGATAATCAGATAATAGAAGAAGCTGCGCTCCTCTTATCCCAAGTGTTTCAAGCTTCTGCAAAAGAGTAGTGCAAGAAATAGTGTCAAAAGCCTTGGCAAGATCTAAAAAGATACCAACTGTATGCATTCCACTATCCAGATTTGTAGAAATGTAATTAATCAATTTGTTTACTGCTTGGCTAGTTGATTTTTTAGGCCTAAATCCAAATTGATTATCTGAAAGAAGTTTGTTATCTTCCAGATATTTTATCAGTCTACTGTTTATGATTTTTTCTAAAATTTTTGATAGGCCTGTCAGTACTGAAATTGGTCTGTAGTTATTCACACTCATTTTATCTCCAGACTTGAAAATAGGAGTGACCACAGACTTTTTCAGTAATTTTGGAAATATCCCTTTTGATAAACATAGCTGAAAGATGTGGGTAAGCGGAGGGGCCAGTAGGTGTTTAAATCTTTTTAGTACGTTATTGGGTATATCATCCCACCCAGTTGCGCAGACATCCTTTAAGCCGTTTATTATTCTAACTACTTCGTTGACGTCCGTATCTAATAAAACAAAAGATTTTAACGTTGAAGATGTCTTAGTGGGGTTTGGAGTAGGAGCAAGGCTAATATTTATGAATTTTTCTGCCAAGTTTTTACCAACGTTGACGAAATAATGGTTTACCTTATTTGTTGCTTCGGATGGGTTTATTTCTGTTGATAGTAAATCTAGCGGCGGTTCAGAATTTTTAGACCTCAATGTATTGGTTTTTATAAATTTCCACACAAGTTTACTATTTTTCCCCGCCTTCTCTAGTAAATAACAATATGTGCCGTGTATCGTATCACACCGTAGCGCAACAAATTTCGCGTGTATCGATATAAATTTTCAATTACTAGACGTGTGTCAGAGCGGGACGCGTCGCGCCGTCACGCCTCGTTACCCCCGCTACAACCGTGTTTGGTGTAAGTGTAGGACTGCGGGCGATGTTAGGCTCGAAATTTAAATATGTTTTGCTTTTAATTTGTTTGCAAGATGGCGGATTTATAGGTTCGTTTAAGATATTTTTTTTGTTTCTGTTGATTTAATAATTGTAGGAGACTTTTCTTGTGACTTTGGTTTTATGCGATGGCGGGAGGAAGTGATACAAGAGAACTTGGATCCGGTAGTTGCGATGACTCGCAGTCTCCACTCCTCGGATCCGGCTCGAAGGATCAATTTGTTCGATGATCGCACAGTGCGCTGGATTGAAGCTTAAAACGGTTGATGGGTGCGACTTGCGACTAGGTGTACCTGGTTAATCAAAGCATAAAGTAGTTTTAAATGAAGAAAAAAAACGGAAAACAATATACAATAGATTATTGGTATAGCCTAATGGGTTGTTCATACGTCTTATTAGAGAAGAATTACGGCATTTTTACAAACAGCATCATTCCTAGGGTTCCTAAAATAACACATGCTATAGGTCGTGTCTCCAATCGATTGATCTTATTGGCCGCTGTGCCCAAACTTGGCAAGCTAAGTGACCTTATTACCTTCATCATTGTTAATGTACGGGTAGATTTAGTTGCACACCCTCATGGACATTATCCAACACGTATTGCTGAGATAGGACCATGTGACGGACATTTTAGGCTTGGAACTAACTTGGCATTGAAAAAGAAATCATGTTTGTCTAGAAGGTAAACTCTCGCTCAAAATCCCTTCAGGTAATAATGAAGATATACTTTCTTGAAATACACAGAAAGTTTTGGAAACCAGATGAACTGAACTCAGTCAACTGAATCAGTTGAGAAAAAGCAGTAAATTTTTTTTAATTTTTTTATTCTGTGATTTTCGCACATTAGGTGCTTTTGAAAAGTATATCAATGAATATAAATAAAAATCTAACAAACATCACTTTTATTATTATTTACTGCTGCTTTGACACATAAATAGTATGAATTGGGTACAAAACCCTTAACATCAAGAAAGATTTTAATATATTCTGTACTAGCTGATGACCGCGTCTTCGTCCGCGTGGAGCTCGGTAATTGACCCACGGGATCGTACAACCGGGATAAAAAATATCCTATGCATTAATCCAGGTTATAAACTATCTGCGTGCCAAATTTCATCGAAATCTGGTCAGTAGTTTTTGCGTGAAGGAGTAACAAACATCCATCCATCCACACAAACTTTCGAATTTATAATATTAGTAGGATTATCTGCATATCTTAATAAACTGAAATAATTTGATATTACTCAGTAATTGGGTGTCGCTCCCTGCAATACTCTGACATTTAACCGCACCTAGTTAAACTGGAAATCGACCTCAAACTAGTTTGGATAAGGCTGGACGGATGGACGGATCTTTTAGCGTAACATCACGTATGCCGCAGATGTAATTTTAGTGAGCCCATAGTAGGTCTTTTAGTAATTATACGGCGTATATTTGAACAGGTCATGCCGTATTATAAAGATAACCAGGCAGCAGGATGGTTGGTGGGCAGATTACCCACCACCGAAATAGTGAAACACCACTTTCCGTAACCATACATTCCGTATGAGGACGTAAAATAAATATTTGAAATTTTTTGTATGGAGCCTGGCCGCCTAACTTCCGCCATTTTAATTTTTTTTCTAAGTTGCGGCCATGCATAAAACCTATATAAATCGATAGCGGGCATCAATACAAACAAGTTTTGTATGAGACATAATGTTCTAACGTTTCCGAGATATGAGCTATCAAAGTTAAAGTCCATTCACTGATGGCATCTTCAGCATAACTTTGATAGCTTTTATCTCAGAAAGTGACACTTAAGAACATTATTTTTGTCTATCGATTATTATAGGTCCAATGCGTGGTCGCCACTCTGAAAAAAAGATGCGTTTTGGCACGATTCCGATACATTGCGTATGAGGAAATAAAACAAATCAAATTTATTGAATTCCCATAACATTCCTGAAATAATTGCTTGTACCGGTGATCTTAGTATGATATACTGAATTCACCCTATCAGTCTGTGGAGGGCTGACCCTTAAGGCGGGAATACACATGCCTGTAAAATGGAGCAGTGGCTTGCATGCTAGTTAACGGCATGTGCAAGTAAATGGCACACTGTGGATACATTTGCAAGTAATACAGACATGCAAGTTGTGCCCTTGCATGCCAGTATTACCATCGCGTATACACAGGACAGTTCGTGACTCACTCGTACCTATTCTCGCGAGTCTAAAATGGATAACTACTACTACTCAGCTACTGGCATACTCGTAGCTGTCGCGTCTGTTCACACGTGCCCGTTTGGCAACCCCCCGCGTCCCCTCCCTCAGCGGGCATGCAAGTAAATCAATTGTTGTGCAGTCTACTTGCTTTCCAGGTACAGGCATGCCAGTTAGCGCATACACATGACAGTAGCTGGCACGTGCAAGGAGCTGGTATGCTAGTGTGCAAGCTACGGGCATGTGTATCCCCAGCTTTACACACTGTATAGAATAACAAATTCAAAACGATAATAATCCACATTCAATTAAATTTCGTTTAGAACAAAGTCTTTGTCCCAGATACCTGACAGTCTCTTTTCAAAGCTTGATGTTTCCCGGGCACTTTACAATTCATAAATTAATTTCCATTCACTCACGCTATAACCATCAAATAAAAGCGATCACATCGACATCACGTTCCTAGTAATTAGCCAGGCTGAAATAGCGAGTGAATAGCGTAGCCTCAATAGCACGAATATTCGACCATCACGTAATTATGTGTGAAAATCGTATTGTTTGATTTATGTTCGGCCCGAATAATTAATTGATAGAAACCTACTGTTCTGTAGTTGTACATTTACTGCCATTTAGCAGTTTTGCTTTGTTGCGGGTCTAAAATATTATTTTGGTAAGGGGAACAGAAAATACAGATACGCTCATTTTCGCTTAACGTGCTTTCCCAGGTAAGGAGAAGTCTCGTAATTTAATAGGTGGTCACCCATCCATGGACCGACCTCAGTAAAAGTTGCTTAACCTTGATCTATGTGTGGCTGTTATAACTTAGCCAGAAGTCACTCACATTGCAATTGCAGACACTAGATCAATCAGAAAAAAACATTTAACCACCAATTAATTGAAAAGACTAAAGACAAAAGGCTACTCCCAAAATACCCCGTCACAGTGGACTTCCAAAATAATCTAAAAACTTTTTGATGGAGACGTCAATTCGGAAACTTTTTGAACATTTTCTATTACTCTATTACAGCTAAAAATAGTAGAAACTAGCTTCAGAGATCCACCTTGGGCACAGTAATAAATCTACGACAACTTCTTCTAGAATATTGCACTCGTAACACAAAAAAAAGTGGCCGAGTGCGTACCGAACATCACACAGTGCAGGGTTCCGTAGTAGGAATGAATGTTTAATGAATGTGCAGTATTGAATTCATAAACCTCAAAAAACATTGAGAGACGATTGATCTCTTTTTTTCGGAAGTCGTTTAAAATAAGTTTTGTAGTACTCGAAAAACTGCGAAAAGTTGTTTCTGTGGTTATTTTTAACTGAAATTATAAAAATTGAGATTTTTCCAAACTGTTTTTTTACTTATTTATTTTAACTTCATGTACAAGAGTGGTACTTAGGCGGACTTAATGCCACAAGGCATTCTCTACCAGTCAACCTTTGGGTCAAATAGGATAGCGTTGTGATAGAGTACTAAAAAGTAAATAAGAAAAATACCATTTTGTTATGAGCCTGCTTTGCGCTACTGAAGGGCGACGGCATGCCTACCGTTTTCCTACTTATCTCTCTCAAAAACTATTTGAGCCCAATCCTATAAGTAGAAGTGCAGCTCACGCCATCTCCTTTAAAACTATTGACTAAAATAAAAATAAATAAATAACTGTGTGCAATCAGGGCATACAGACATAACGAAATTTAAGGCTTCCATTTTGCCATTTGACTACGGAACCCTAAAAACAGACATGTTTTGTATTAGGAATGGCACAATGTACTTTATTGTTAAAAGCAATTTCTTACAGCCTTTGTATGGGTGAGGGTAAATTGAATGAGCACGAATCTAGTCTTATTGTATTATTTGTTAGTTTGAGTTGCACTCTGTGATCTGTCTCAGGCTTTTTAGGATTAAGTTTGGTTAAAAAGGATAAATCTTTTATCTGTTTTTTTTAAACATATTTATAATATCTAAAGGGTGTTAATAGACCCTAAACATAACCGAAAGGCACTTGTTCTCCCCGTCTTTGCGATCATTTTTTTGTTCTAGACCATACCTGGGAACCTTCTAGTTTCGGAGATATTGGCGGTCAAAGTTTCAACTTATTCACAAGTTTTTTTTTAAATCATCATCATCATCATCATTTCAGCCAAAAGATATCCACTGCTGGACATAGGCCTTTTTTGTTTTTTTTAAATACATATTTTTAATGTAAGATTTTTACTTTACACAGCTCCACGACCCTCGTACTATTCAATCCATCCATCAACACAATGCTTTGAGTGCTTTCCATCGAGTCCTACCTTAAAACGTGATTTTTCACCCCAAAAAAAAAAAGTCGATTCCCAGCAATATTTTTTGCGTAAAGTTACTTAGTTTGATGTACAGAATGCTTGGTTGACGGATATGTGAAGGGTCTGTTTACACCCTGTATAATGACACCAAAGTCTTACTAAGGGGTAACACAAAGGTCAAAGAAGGAACATGGATGGGCTTTAGTCAGTACAAGTCTGACACTCCCTTCCGCTCAGAGCGGGGGGTCATTTGATGATTTACCATCGGAAAAAAAAGAAGCGGTATCGTATTACCCTGTATTAACTGGGTTGTGGAGGTTAGCTAGGCATTCACTCCCTGTAAAAAAATAGTATTCAGCTGCATCTGGTTAGACTGGAAGCCGACCCCAACATAGTTGGGAAAAGGCTACGCAGATGAAGAATTGATCACCAACCTAGGCAAGCACAGCTTAACCTGAAGATCGACCCGAGTATCTGGTATTATTTAGCCACGAGCTCCTCCGGGCCTAAATAAGCATAAATCAGGTCATCATCATCATCATTTCAGCCGAAAGACGTCCACTGCTGGACATAGGCCTCTCCCAAGTGTCGCCGCATTGACCGGTCCCGTGTGACTCGCATCCAGCGGATCCCTGCAACCTTTACGAGGTCATCGGTCCACCTAGTGGGAGGCCTTCCAACGCAACGTCTTCCGGTTCGCGGTCGCCACTCCAGAACTTTTCGGCCCCATCGGCCATCCGTTCCGTAAATCAGGTATTAACTTGATAAAACCCAAACTATTAACATATTCTCGTCTGATATATTATGCCACCTACAGCAACAGTAGGTGGGTCTATATTCAATACCTACATATATTACGTTTAGTTAATCCAACAATCACAAAAAGCTTAGGTACCGTCGCGTGAGTGTCAGGCTTGGTTTAGTCGGCGGCACAGTCTAATTCAATTCGCAGAACGTCGAGGAGTGAAACTACTTACAACTAGCTTGTTTACTTAGTTTCTACATTATTTTGGAACGTTTTAGCATAAATAAATAGGATAAAGTGCTCTTTTTGCACGCCGTTAAATGAAAAAAAAACTTTTAAATGTACTAAAAGGGAGATAATTACAATTTGAAATTTCTGCTTTAGAAGTCTACGATAAACGGACAGACGAATAAATCACGGTGGTCAGAGAGTAACATCACGTCTAAAGGGTGTAAATAGACTCTTAACGAAGCCGAAAATCACTTGATCTCTCCGTCATTGCGATAATTTTTTGTTCTGGACCATACCTGGTAACTTTCTACTTATATATATATGGGATTCAAAGTGGCAACTTTTTTATAGGTTTTTTTAAATACAAGTTTTTAATATTATAAATTTACTTTGAACATGGCTCTCTTAGGGGCTGTCTCCACGAGCGAGAGAATCGCGGCGATATTATCGTCGTGCCACGTATTTCTATACACTCTCTTAAGGGCCGTCTCCATGAGCGAGAGAATCGCGGCGATATTCTCGTATAGAAATACGTGACACGACGATAATATCGCCGCGATTCTCTCGCTCGTGGAGACGGCCCCTTACTATTCAATGCATACATCAGCACAATGTTCTGAGTGCCTTACTTTAAGTCCTACCCGGAAAACGTGATTTTTCACTCTAAAAAAAAAAGTCGTTTCCCAGCAATAATTTTCGCGTAAAGTTACTTTATTTAATGTGCAGTAGACTTGGTTGACGGCTTCGTGAAGGGGCCGTTTATACCTTGTATTAGCCGAAGAGGTATGCAGACGCGTTAAGTTTATATTTCACCAGCAATTCAGTAAGTAGCATTCGCAAAAAAATAAACATAATGGGGAATACACTTGACCCGGCCTGAGGATTTAAACCCAGGGTGGTCGCTTCTGTGGCCTCGAGACCTTACAGGCAGCCAGTCCTCAAATTATGAAAACAGGAGAGGCGCTTTAATGATCTGTATTATAATAATTATGAAATATGTATATTCGATATTTATCGAACCTTTTGCTAATTGGGGTCTTGAAATCGAACAGGACTGTTAATATAAACGCTTTATACCTGACGAAAACCACTACAGGCGGAGAGAAAACTCTGTTTAAATTCATGAACCAGTTGCGTATTATTTATCTATACCAATTTTATAAGGCTGAATAGTTTGTTTGGTTGAACGCGCTAATCTCGGAAACTGCTGGTTTGAATTGAAAAATTCTTTTGATGAGGATAGCTCATTTATCAAGGAAGGGAGTATACAGGGTGTAAACAGACCTTCACATAGCCGTCAACCAAGCATTCTGTACACCAAACTGAGTAACTTTATGCAAAAATAATTGCTGGGAATCGAAGCTGGGAAAAAGACTTTTTTTTTTGGCGTGAAAAATCACGTTTTACGGTAGGACTCGATGGAAAGCACTCAAAGCATTGTGCTGATGGATGGATTGCATAGTACGGGGGTCGTGGAGGTGTATAAAGTAAAAATCTTACATTAAAAACATGTATTTAAAAAAAAACTTGTGAAAAAGTTGGAACTTTGACCCCCAATATCTCCGTAACTAGAAGGTTCCCAGGTATGGTCTAGATCAAAAAAATAATTGCAAAGACGGGGAGAATAAGTGCCTTTCGGCTATGTTTAGGGTCTATTTACACCCTTCATAACATCTCGTTACGACCAATAGGAGCGGAGCATCAATGAAAAATGTTGCAAAAACGGCGAAAAATGTATTTTTATAATAATTTTACACGGACGAAGTTAGCAACAATTAGTAATATTATAAGATAGACATAACAGAGTATGAGCTGCCTATCCTATATACTCCACTCTGTACAACTGAATGTGGTCGTGTAATTTCTGTAGGAACTGTTCTAAGTGTCGCCGCTGGTTTAGGCGACGCGCGACGTCTAATTCAATTCGTGAGGAGAGAAACAACTTGCAAGTAGCTTGGCTAGGGTCACTGTGTTTTGGGGACTGAAATAAGAGATATTTGCGGGACAAATAAATAACTAAACCTGCCTCGTTGGTCTAGTGGTCGCAAGTGCGGCTGCTGAGCATGAGATCTTAGGTTTGATGTCCGGGTCGGGCAAAGTGTTATTAGGGTTTTCCACCAAAAATTTCTCAGTAGCAGCCACGCAGTCTAGATTTGTGCCCGTTTGATGGTAATAGGCTCGCCCCTGTTACATGGGACTTAAACATAACTGGTGAAATGTGGGTTTACTTGTAGGTAAACTTCTGCCTAACCCTTCGGGGTTTACAGGCGTGATGTTATGTTAATAAATAACATAGCAATAATAAAAAAAAACACTATGATTCACACTAGTTCTGGATCGAATCATTTTGGCTTGGACGGCAAGTCATGGAGGTATTCACTTTCACAGTGGGGCGATACACGCTGTAACCAGCGCCAGCGCAGTGCTAGTGTCTGATAAAGATTTTTTTGAAACAGCTCGTCCAAGCAAGTCATGATTTTTGGCTTCCAGTTCAAGCGAATACAGCTGAGTACCATTATTTTGCATGGAGCGACTGCCTATCTGACCTCCACAACCATTTATAGGCTTTCCTTGATCAGGCTTATTGTCAGATTTTCGGGCTACTAGCTCGAACTAGATAGCATACGACGGCACGGTTGGCGCAGTGGCTGAGCGATTGACTGCTGCGCTGTAACAAATATTTGAATGACCTACAAGATAGTTGTTCCGGGTCTGGCTGTTTGTGTATGTGTGTTTAAATGTTTGTTAACGCAACCACGTTACAGCAGAATTCCCAGTGTGGGGCAAACTTTTTTAAAAAGAATAAGAAAAGTACTGTCAAAGGTTTACAAATGACAGCCAGAACCAACGAGGAAGTTCATAATATATTTTTTGCTGCCAATCAGCATTGTTGAAGTTCATTGTCGAAATAATCACAGGAGACATTTCAACTTCGTCTCTTAGATGGCAATATATCTGCGAAGTTAGATGTCGCAGAAGTCTATAGACGGTTGACACTTACCGGCAAGTGACCCGTCAGTATGCCAACCATCATAATTTGCCTAGCCTTTTCCTAACTAAGTTGACTAAGTTGGGGTCGACTTCCAGTCTAACCTACAAATATTCCGTTTTCTGTGCGAATTTCTACCGGTACGCGCATTCACAATACAAATTGTACCAATTCGTCTTTTTCTGAAAACTCGACGTGGTTTGCTAGTTTTGTTTCCTAGAAAAAGTACGATTTATTCCAGTTATTGTTTGACAAAACTGCATAGCAATTGATTGACATCCTTTATTGGACAATGATAGAAAACAAATAAGGACACATTTGGTATTAATGGGAGGTATGAAAGAAAAAGGACTAAATGTTAGCGTGACGGTTGACAGAAGAGAATGGAAGAAAATAACGTGTTCCGCTGACCCCAAGTAACATGTGACAAGGGCATGACGATGATGATGAAGGTATTAATAGCGGTCTTATCGCTAAAAGTGACTACTACATGGAGTGGAGTGGACATGGAGTGTTATTTTTTGAGATCTTAAGCTTCATGAATTGTTTTTTCAAGGAGTTTATTAAAGTAAAACCTTAACATAACATCACACTTGATTTTAGACAGAGGTACAGTGTAGTACACCCACATTTCGCCAGTTATGTTTAAGTCTCATGGAATAGGGGGCAAGCCTATTGCTATCCACCTAACAAAAATCCAGACTGTATTGCAACAGAGAACACCCTCATGGATAATCTAATAACACTGCCCGACCAGAGAATAGATCCGAAGACCACATGCTCAGAGCAGTGTTCTCAACTACTAGACCACAGACTTTTCTAAGTTAAAAGATAAAAACCACAAAGAATAGTCCCTCTTACTGCCCAAATAATGGCAACCCCAACACAGAATTGGAGCCGCAGCATGCATAATGCTGGCAACACTTTAGCTAGCAACGCTTACTAATTATGTTTTTACCACTGTGACGTGCATGTTAAATTGTAACGTGAGTTTCAGTTGTTCGCGAGTAATTTAATGTACTTGTTAGTTAAGTGGAGTGGTATGAGTGCTGTATCTTCTTAGCGTGTCGATGGCAATTTTTTATTAAATACAGGGTGCAAACAGACCCTTCACATAACCGTCAATCAGGCATTCTGTACAAACTAAGTAACTTTACGCAAAAATTATTGCTGGGAATCAACTTTTTTTTTGGGGTGAAAAATCACGTTTTAAGGTAAGACTCGATGGAAAGCACTCAAAGCATTGTGCTAATTGATGAATAGTAAGGGGTCATGTAGGTGTGGAAAGTAAAAATCTTACATTAAAAACATGTATTTAAAAAAAACTTGTGAAAAAGTTGTAACTTTGACCCCCAATATCTCCGTAACTAGAAGGTTCCCAGTTATGGTCTACAACAAAAAATGATCGCGGATAGACGGGGAGAACAAGTGCCTTTCGGATATGTTAAGGGTCTATTTACACCCTTTATGTTTGACTCAAAATGGTATACGAGTAGAGGAAGACCAAAGAAACGATGGATGAACTGTATGAAGAATTATATGGCACGAAAAGAGGTGTCTGATGAGATGACTAGTAATAGAGAAGTATGGAGGAAGAAGACATGCTGCGCCGAACATAAATGAATTGGGACAAGGGCAAGAGAATGATGAATGATGATGATGTTTGGCTCAAAATTCAGCTATGCGAACTCCGCTCGCTGATGCAGTCATAAGATCGGCAAGTGCGCAGGTGTTAGGGCATGCAGCGCAAGATGGAAGATGGGATGGATGGATTTTCTGGGTACTAAATTGAAACAATGTCTTATGTTAACATAATAAAACTTTACTTCAGACAAAACCACACGGTCAGTACCACATATATACATACACACATATATAGTATATCTTAATCTGTGGTTAATAACAATTAGTACGGATAACACAAATTTTCAACTAAAATTCAGCTTGGAGATAAGATCATGTTCTACTTAGGGCTCCCCAGTACAATCAAGAGAATAATGTATAGTATTACATACAAGCCTACAAGTTTATATGTATACCTACATGGGTATATATTACTATCTTTTGGATCCTCCCGACAAGCACAGACGAATAAACCATGAAGTTTATTTGCATTAAAGGTCTTAACACAATCTCATATACAGGTTGAATTAATTCTTGGCTATACAAGAATTAATGACCTCAAATGTGACTTTGACTTTATTTTTAACCCCCGACGCAAAAAGAGGAGTGTTATAAGTTTGACCGCAATGTGTGTGTGTCTGTCTCTGGCACCGTAGCTCTTAAACGAGTGAACCGATTTGGACGCAGTTTTATTTTTAGTATGTTTTTTTTTTCTTGGCAATGGTTTTTCGAAACGTTAAAAAAAAAAGTATTATCAATAATGTCAAACAAATAAGTGGCATGTCATTGGAATTACATAAATAAAAAATAAATAATGTCAACAAGGTCAAATTAAAAAAATATTATCAATAATGTCTAACGGAATAACATTATGCCAACTAGAATAACAATATGTCAATTAGAGTAACAGTATGAATAGTTATAAATCAAAACTTGTCTAAAAACACATTTTATAAAGATAGACAAAAATCTTTTTTCTTTAAAATTCATTCCATACTATTTTTTTTTTCATTCATTCATTTCCTTTCTAATTTCCACTACATTATCTAAATCAACCCTTATCATTGCATTCGTACGTCATACTATCGAAACAAGATCCCCAACAAATTGAGAACACCCTGTATACCTGCTCAGAAATTAAAGTATTATTTGCTGTACGCTTCATTACTCCGATCTACGTAGCTACGCCGTAGCATCGTAGCGCTACGCCGTAGAGGCTCTACGCCTTAGATGTGCGACGCCGTAGAGACGCTACGCCGTAGAGGCAATTCGCCTTAGCACAGTGTAATAGTGATTACTAAGATCTTGGAGTGTTTAAATTATGTTATTTGAAGTGAATGTTGATTTTGTAATATATGTACTATTTCGTATCATTTGGAGTTTGATAATATGTTTAATTACGTTTGATATAGGCTGAAAATAAATAATTTAATGGATTTAATTTTCAGGAAAACAAATCAAACATCAAGTATACATTCTGACAATTGCTCTCAAATAAATGTTCATATTTAATACTCAATTACACCGTACTAAATATAATTTGTTTATATTCGACTCAAACAAAAAACAGGTACAAAAATAGAAAATTGTAACACAAAAGCCAATATAATTCCTGCCCTGTTAAGTATTTTGTGTGTACATAAATAAACAAATAATTACTAGCATTTGAAAGTCGGCCATTATAACGCTTTATAAATAACCACCATTACCATCCATCCATTATTTTTAACCATTTATAACACGATATATACTTCTAGCGTAATTACGTATTTCATCGTGTTAGTAACGAAATTCTGACAAAACAAAATATCTATCATATGTCTATCTATATATATCTATCTATTTTATGGCTAAACACACTATAATGCACGTAACATATCATTAAACCTGTGTTCCTCAAAAGGGTAGGCACGGGTTGTAAAAAATGGGAGTGCAGTAGCGGTGGCCCAGTGGTGCGGCCGCGCCTTACGAACAGTAAGTCGTGGGTTCGAACCCAGGCAGGCGTTACTGTAATTTATTTCATCACCACTGCTCTCAAAACGAGAGAACAGAACCAAATTTCAAAGACGCAATAACTTCAGTTTATCCGTGATCATGGTGCTAGCAACAGCGCCGAAATATCGGGAACTCATAGAAAACAGTAAACATGGTAAATATCCCGTTTCTAGCATTAATAGTTCCTAGTTATCTCCAGAACAAAAAAAAACAGAATTACAGGAACAACAATTTCTTGTAGACTTCTTTTATGGTGTTTACACACCCATTTTATTCCATTTTGCCACCCGGTTGAGCCGATTCATGCCATCCCGAACGACTGCGTAGCACGACTTGTTAACCAAAAACTTAATGCTTTCTACCGCTAAACTAATACTCTTTGTTTATCGGACAAACGAACACTATTGTTACAATAGCACGTACAGATGTACTTAAAACAAAATTGCCTGTCTGACCATCTAATGACCGTATTCTTACCCCCATGTGTAACATTGACTCAAAGTGGACGGACTAACGACTACTGTAAGTTGAGATAGAATCTAGTTGTCTTATTTCAGATGTACCAATGTTAGAAAATGTTTTCGCTTTTAATTGCCAAGCTTTACTCTTGTCATATAATCGTGTCTATGGAAATTATCTTAACACACTCAGAATTTTCATAAATTACTATGAAAACTGCTGAAGACTTGTTACAAATTAATGTTTTTAAAAGGAAACTATAATATAGGCTTCGAAACCGGGATCAAAAACGTTGCAAACAATTTTCCAGGTCATAAAAGTAATGAAAATAAAATAAAAGTGTACTACTCGTGAGACAAACATCCAAACGTTCATATTTCTAATATAAATAAGTATGAATATTCTGAATTTATACTGTCACTTACGGAATATCTTCCGTGATTGTTCATTATTTTGAGCTCACGATATTTAGACCCTGTTGCAAACCGTTGACCGTTGAACCGTTGTAAACTGTGAAAGCTTAAAACAGTGTAGGCATGATCTGTTTACCCTTGGGATTTTACCGACACTATTCTGATTATTTTAATAATATATCTAGTACATTTTGCTACATAATAGATGTAAAATTATATTAATATTTGTTTTGAGTGGTAGTGATAGTGTTAGTGAACATTTCGGTTTAGAAACTTTGCTACGCAGACATTTCATTCAAGAGACTTTTTGTTTTCAAATGAGATCAAGTCCAAAACGGTCCCAGAACCAGACCCACACTAAAATCTACTAAAATACTAGCTGACCTAACAGGCGTTGTCCTGTCTCAATCGAGTTTAAATTTTTCAAGATGTCGACAGCAGCGCCACCTACCAGGTACAACAATTTATTTTTTTATGTACACACAAAACACATAATATACAGAAAATATTATACAGACAATGGTACCGCTTACAACTATAGTGTTATGAACCATCCAGGTGACCCCATAAGAACAAAATATTTTTTTTTTTTTTTTCGGTTTATCAATATTGATAAATCGGTTCAGAAGGGAAATAATTAACAATACACTCACACCAAAATTAAAATTAAAGATAGGATAGAACGATTTATCTGTCCGCTTGTCCATGGATTTTTTATTACAAGACTCCCAAATAGCATCAGTTGCTACACGAACGTTTATTTAATCGAAATATGAAGTAATTGTGTCTCCAAGCGAGGTCAAGTCAAAAACGGCTTCAGAAACAGTCCCACACTAAAATCGACTAAAATATGAGAATCTTTAACAATTTTAATTATCCCGTCATCCAATCAAGGGTGACAGAAGTTAATTAGATTAGATAAAATTCAATTAAAACACAACTTATGGGTCAATAATTCGTTTCATTAATAATATATATATCTCCATATACAGGATGTTTGTTTTTATTTCAAGAGAAAATCGTGTTTTTCGGTTTTTTTATTACGATAGCTTCTTCTTGGCCTAGTGACAAGTGTGACGGCTAAGCATGGGGTCTGGGGTTCATCCCCCATCATCATCATTATCGTCTTCAGCCTACGCCATTCGACTCGATTCTCGCCAATTCTCTTCCAACCAGCCTACGAAGATGGTCGCTCCACCTAGCCCGAGAGCGTCCTACCTTACGCTTGCTGATTCGCGGTCTCCGCTCAAGAACACGTCTTTTTTTTTAATCTTTTCACCTCCCTAAGAATTTCTGCTGTATCGTGGGTCCGTTTACAAATGTTTAAACTCACATCCACAAACAGCCAAACCCGGAACAACTACCTGTAGGTCATACAAATATTTGTTCCGTGCGGTGATCAATCCGCGACACGTAGCGCAGCAGCTAATCGCTCAGCCACTGCGCTACCCGTGCCTTCAAAATACTCCACGGTCATAGGTTCTACGGCAAATATAAATTTCTCAGTAGCAGCCTACGCTAGGTCGATGGCAATAAGCTCGCTTACTGAAATAAGGATCTGAAATAAAACTGAGGAAATGTGTGGGTGTATACTCATCTGCCTACCTTTTCGAGGAACACAGGAATGTTGTTTTGTTATATTGTAATTTTAGTAACAGGTACTGCTCTTTGTGTTCTTGAAATTAATTGTTTCCTAGAAGTCCGGTATTACGCACTGATTTGCTTTGTGTTAAAAAATAATCTGCTCTCGAATCTTTTTTTATCATCCACGATATTTTGATGGTATTTTTGGAATAAGTTCTAATAATTATTAGGGGGAAATAACTTGAAGTGGGGAATTCGTGCACAGAAATAGGCCTTAAATTATAGCACATTTTATTTATGGACTTAAACATAACTGGCGAAATATGGGTGTACTATTATGCACACTTGTGCCTAACCCTCCGGGACTTACAAGCATGATGTGATGTTATGTTTTTTCGATCTGGTCATTAGTATGTACATAAAATGTATCGCAAGTGCGGTGGTGACATCACGCGACCTACTAACAAGCCTACCGACACCACAGCGTGCTTCTACAGAGCCCTGATGTTGAGCTCGAGGCGAGGGCGACAGTCAATGTCTGATCGCGGCGGGATTGAGACGCCTTGGAACTGTACCCGATTCATTGTGCCCCGTGTTATTGAGTTAAGTTGTAACCTCAAGTAATTTGTTAGTTTGCTAGAAACAGTGTATCGCACCCAGTGTGTTTTCATAGCACGAAACCCATCGTCTGCCCACATGACGTACAAGCAAAACGGAGTAAATCCTGACATATCCGACATGTTAAATAATTTAAAGAACACAACATAATTTTTTTTTCGCCACCCCGCCCCCTTTGATATTAATTTATTATTTTTCATAATAATCTCTGTAATATTTAGCACATCCTCTATATATAAGATGGCGACCATTTTAATTATTGTAACGCTGCCGGTATTAATTATAGGAAATCGTCGTTTTCAGACATTTTCAGTAACTACGGCGTTGGAGGGTGTCCTTTCCGCTTCAGTAATTCAAATTTATAATCGCGTTTAATTTATTTCTGGGAAGAACAGAGATTTGTGTTGCTAGTAATATCGAAAACTTACTCAGAATAGAATAGACTTTTATTTTGCAAACATTTAAATTATTTATGAAACATTAAGTACATGTTTCATAAATAATTTAAATGTTTGCATGCGGAATGGTTAAATATGGCTGAACTTTGATATTTCATGACAACTATTGTGTATTACCCATATTTTTGCAAAATAAAAGTCTATTCTATTCTGAGTAAGTTTTAAAGACTAGATCAGTTATATTATCATATTACAATTATCATTCCATAGATCAGTTAATAAATTATATCATTTTCATTAGCTAGGAGGAATTTTGAAAATAAAATATTTTGTAACGAGAGGTGTTTAGTTAACGATTTGGCGGATGGATTCAACGTGACAACCCGATTCAAGACATACTATTTACGAGTATTTACAATAAATACGATACGCTATCCACTACTCTTCCCCATTGGGTAGGCAGAAACCACGGAATGCCACCTGCTGAGATCCGTACCGATTTTTTTTTTCTTATTTATAAATGGCTATATACAATACTAGCTGTTGCCCGCGACTTCGTTCGCGTGGAAATTTTGATGTGTATGTGTGAGAACAAAACGATAACCTATATCATTCCTCAGGATATAATCTATCTCCTTGCCTTTCATTACGATCCAATCAGCTGTTTATTCATGAAAGCGTAACAAACAAACAGAGTTACTTTCGCATTTATAAGATTAAAATGGATTATTTTGTAGAGGATATTAGGAATATACTACGACTTCACGTTCCCATTTAATGTTCCCTAATAATGCCAAAAGAATACGCGCTCACGTGAGCGAAGCCGCGGGCACAGCTAGTCCCCAATAAAATGGAACTTAGCATACCTAATTATTAAAATGTGGGTGCACTGGTACACATCTGCGTACCCCCTCAAAGCACACAAGCGTGATGTTATGTTATGGTGTTGTGAAAACAATAAACATCCAAGCGATTGCAGCAATCATGACAGATTTGCTGTCTATTATTGAAGAGTTCCATTGATATCTCCGAAGATCAGCATCAGATCTTCACCAAATTTAAACGGGACCACCGCGGAATAATATTTGTGCAAACAAAAAAATAATCATCAAAATCGCTTCACAATTGGCGAAGAAATCGCTGAACAAAAAAAAAACAAAAAAAAAAAAAATCCTCCTCCTTTTGGAAGTCGGTTAAAAATCATCTTTATCTATCAATATTGAACGCGTAAACAAAGTTTCGTGACCGTGCTACTAACCGTTGAAGAGTTCTCTCTTGAGGAGACGATCCTGGATGCAGGATTAAAGAATGTCTACCATAAAAATGTGCTGTCACCAGAACCAAAGGTGTGTGCAAAATTTCAGCTCAATCGGTTGTACTAAATTGAGTTGCATTCCACCCGAACAAACATAGTACCTTCACCCCTCTTTTTAACCCTTCGGGGGTAGAATTATCAAAAACGCCGAGACACGTATAAATTAATTTTCAATTGTCAGCCTAAACACAAAATTTGAAGATCCTGACTTCAAAACTAACAGACTTTCATACAAACTTCCATCCCCTATTTTACCCCTTTAGGGGTGGAATTCCCAAAAATCCTTTCTTAGTGGAAACTTTCTCTTCACAAAGAACACACCCTCCAAGTTTCATGTCTCTAGGACCAGCGGTTTGGGCTGTGTGTTGATATATCACCCAGTCAGTCAGTCAGTCAGTCAGTTTATCATTTTATATATATAGATAATCGTATATGTGTGTATGTCTCAAAGTCACTTCAAACAAAAAAAGCCACTTCACAAACATTGCAGTAAAACTTTGATTAAAAAACTTAACACGCAAAACAACTAAACTTGCAAATACATCACGCTGTTCCCCTAACAGCATAAACAGAACTCTGAAACACAAATACGAACTCCTCAACATCGAAAGTCGTTTGCAATAACTTATTGGGTTTTAAGATAGCAAAAGTTATATTTGCAGGGAGCGATAAATCGGTCGAGATTAATCGTAATGGGATCTGAGATTAAAGGGTTCCGCTAAACGCGAGGAGATGCGATTTAGTCGAAGAGCTAGGTAGGTGTGTTGGCAGGAAAAGGAATGTCGCTCCTTGTCTATGGGACGGGTTAAGAAGAGGTATGGGGTGAAGGTATCCAGCGAGGGAAGTAATAGATAGATGATGATCCACACAAATTAAAGTAGCAAATGTCATTGCATCTTTTTCGGAGTAAATCAGAATCATTTATTTGTTAAACACAACATTAACGATCTTACGAGTATAATTAGCAAAGGTTCGCGCGCATTATGTCGGGCCGCAGCGGATCGGGTCGCAACCGTAACACTACCAATCAGCCCTTGCTTCGCACAGCGCCACCTATCGGGTCCAAAATTATATCTTATGTAGCCTATATTTTAAGTTAAGCATCTAGTAGTAGAACGGTGAAAACTACGTTCAAATTCATGCAGTTCTTTCCAGGGATGCGGGACTGTTCGAAAGAGATACCGTGGCCCTGGAACACAAAAGGCAAAAAAGGAACATGGATGGGTTTTAGTCAGTACAAGTCTGACACTACCTTCCGCTCCGCCCAGAGTGGGGGGGGGTCATTTGATGATTTTACATCCGAAAAAAAATGCCGTTATTTTTGCGTGATGCGCATACAAACATACAGACGGACAGATAAAAATTCTAAATACCGTTGTTTTGGCTTCTGTTGCTCTAATAAAGACCCCCCATATATTTCATACGTTTCTTTTTTTTTTCAATATCTTCAATGTACAGACATCAGCCTGTTACAATTTTATTATACAGGGTGTAAACAGACCCTTCACATAGCCGTCAACCAAGCATTCTGTACATCAAACTAAGTAACTTTACGGAAAAATTATTGCTGGCAATCGACTTTTTTTTTTTGGGGTGAAAAATCACGTTTTACGGTAGAAATGGAATGGAAAAAACTCGATGGATAGCACTCAAAGCATTGTGATGATGGATAGATTGAATAGTACGGGGGTCATGGAGGCGTGTAAAGTAAAAATCTTACATTAAAAACATGTATTTAAAAAAAAAACTTGTGTAAAATTTGGAACTTTGACCCCCAATATCTCCGTAACTGGAAGGTTCCCAGGTAAGGTCTAGAACAAAAAAATGAACGCAAAGACGGGGAGAAAAAGAGCCTTTCGGCTATGTTGAGGGTCTATTTACACCCTTTATGTATAGATAAGAGAGAAAAAACCCCTATCTTTACCTAAATCAACACAGCCATTAAAACAATATTCAACTAAAATAATAAAACATCCTCTTGCTCGCGGAATGGTTCCATAAATACGTTAGATTTATACGAGCCGACTTTAAGACATAACTCCCGACTAAATTGAGAACTATAAAAATGATATAAAATCATCGTAATGACTCTATTTGACACGATTTATTGTTATCTTATAGATATTTGCTGGTAATGGGGTTTGGGACTGTCTTGTATGTTTCCGGGGATAAAAAAGGTCACCTTACGGGGGATGAAGGGCCTTTTGTTATTTACTTTTTAACGATTTGATTAAATATGGTCTTTTTAAACAAGTATTTGGACACGTAGTACTGTAAAAAAAGAAGCCATAATGATTAGATATTGTGAAATGTGTAGAGGTGTATTGTAAGACATATCTGAGAATTGATGGGAAGGAATCCGTAGTCAGAATAAAAAAATAAACGGTTTCAAAATGTTTATGTTTTCCCGTTTTACTCAGCATCAGCTATTCTCGTTGCCGACGTATATATGAAATAGCTCATAAGAGACTTTAGGCAGTAAGTTTATCATGGTCTAGAGAAGTAGCATTTGTTTTCACATCGTTTTGTATATCTAGAATGTACTGCACACTTAAAGTGAACATATTGTACCTTATAATAATCCAATACATTCAAATACTGTTTTAAGCTTTCACGGTTTACAACTAAACTTATACTGTCACTTACGGGATATCTTCCGTGATTGTTCATTATTTTGAGCTCCCGATATTTCGGCGCTGTTGCAAGAGCCATGATCGCGGGTTGACTGGAGAATGAGGGTGGATGGAAAATAAATTGTTAAGAGAAAAAAATTAAGAAATAAATTGTTAATGAACAATCACGGAAGATATTCCGTAAGTGACAGTATAAGTTTATCCAATATATTTACGAAAAAGATAGAAAATATCTGATCGTTCTTGAAAGTTTCAAACACATACATGTCTATTTCTTCTTACAGAGATAGAAGTGTTCATGGCACGCTTGCTGGCAAGACCAGCCCGTCAAAACACCAGACTTCCTCCAACAATTAACCAACGACCAGTCCAACACGCACAATTTTCCAGCAGCCTGCACACCCATCCGACATCCAAGACGGTTCGTTAGCCGTCGGTTTAACGAAGCGTGATTCGTACGTGAGCTATGGCGCTGTATTTAACTAAATATAATTCCTGTTCAATTGATGACTGGAAAAGAGAAAGGGCTAATTTTAGGGGACTCTTTTTCAGAGAAAAGCACAAAAGAAAGAACTGCTCCGTTGGTCTAGTGGTCGCATGCGCGACTGCTGAGTATGAGGTCCAAGGATCGATACCAGGGTCGTGCAAAGTGTTTTTAGGTTTTTCTATCAGTAATTTCTCAGTAGCAGCGACAGAGTCTGGATTTGTGCCCGGTTGATGGCAATAGGCTCGCCCTCTACTACATGGGACTTAAACATAACTGGCGAAATATGGGTGTTTTATTAGGTACACCTCTGCCTCACCCTTCGGGGATTACAGGCGTGATGTTATGTTATGTTATATCAACCAAAAGTAACTGGTCTGTTTTTTTCACGAAACTGCATTTTCAGATCTAACTTGATTAATTGTGACGTTCAAACCCTTCTGCGGGGACTTCCTGCGGGCCCTAACTGGAAGAGAGTGGAATAGAATACAATGGGAACAGCTAGAGGAGGCCTTTGCCAAGAGGCACGCTAAATTAAGAGACATCATTTTACAGCTTACAAAAAAAAACAATTCAGAATAAAAAGGCTTCCAAAGATTTTGGACTCCGGGGGGAGTATGGTTGCAAAGCTGAAACTTAAAGGAATTGACGGAAGGGCAGGCTCCACCCCTGGTTGTGACCAGGGGTCGAGCCTGCGGCTTAATTTGACTCAACACGGGATCTCAAATCTCACCAGGCCCGGACACCGGAAGGATTGACAGATTAACAGCTCTTTCTTGATTCGGTGGGTGGTGGTGCATGGCCTACATGGATATAAGAACCAACCTTTCAACTAAAATGCCAATGAGAACATCCATCGTGCGTATAAAACAAAATTCACAAACACCATAAACCGTAAAGAGACTTTATAATTAAGAAAAATATCCAAAATTAACAAACTAATAAAATATGCATAATTTCTAGTCAATTTAGTATTCATAAACAACGCTTTGGCTGGTTACTTTGGCATCTTTACACCTGGCCATTATGAATAATTTAATTATTTTTACGCTCATTTTCTCTCGGTAAATGGGTTGAATCTCGAGTAGTAAGTAACGATGTTAAGCCTACTGTATATTTAGGAAAATCTTCTGTTAAGACCTACGGTTTTTGCGATAGAAAGCTGTCTTTAGGTACAGTCACGAGCAAAAATATGTATACACTTTCCTAAATTAAAAAGCAATTTTTGAGAGAAATAACGATTTTAACTTGCAGATTAGGATCTTTTTATAAAAATATGAGTTCCAAAATATCATGTTCATCAACATAAAATTTTAATCAGAACAGTAGGAGAAAAACACTTTTAAAAGTTGTTAAGTGTTTTGATATTAGTGCTCGTGACTGTACTTAGTATTTTCGTAAAAAAAAATTTTTTTTCTTTTCTTACTCATCATCTGCCTAGCCTTTTCCCAACTATTTTGGGGTCGGCTTCCAGTCTAACCGGATGCAGCTGAATATCAGTATTTTACATGGAGCGACTGCCTCCACAAGCCAGTTAGTACTGGTTAATACGATACCTTTTGGTAAGACTAGTTGTCTGAATTTTTGGGCCACTGACTTCCTGTAATGACTGTCAAAGATCTACAAGTGACAGCCGGGACCAACGGCGGAAATTCGGTATGTAATGGGTGGTCACCCATCCACAAACCAACCTAGGCAAGTATGGCTTAACCTAGAGATCCATCCGAGCGTCTGTTATTATTTAGCAAAAGTGCTCTTTATTCTTTTCTTACTTTGGTACCATTTTCATTATCAAAATTCAAATGGTTTAGAAAAGGTTATTTTTCGACACGCTACAGCAGCACTTTTCGACGTAGGTAGGCAAGAACTTGCCTCTTTGGTCTAGTGGTCGCAATCGCGAATGTTGTTAATGAGGCCCTGGGTTTGATTCCCGAGTCCGCCAAATTGTTATTGCGTTTTTTCATCAGGAATAACTCTCAGGTTTGTGCCCGGTTGATCGCAATAGGCTCGCCCCCCTATTACATGGGACTTAAACATAACTGGCGAAATGTGGGTGTACTATTAGGTACACCTCTGCCTAAAAAAAAAAAAAAAAAAACCCTTCGGGGATACGTGACGTGTATATACACGTGATGTTATGTGATGTTATGCATATGCCAATAATCGCTTCATCTTCTTCTCTGTCACACAGCATTAACAGCTTCAGTCAGGTCCATCAAAGTGCAGGTGGAGTAACACAAAGAGCTGGACAGAAGGTGGGCCATGGTCCAAAGCTACACTTTGTTTCATAGAAATATCCAAATCGAACTAGATTGTACCCATAGCGGCCAATCTGTTGGTTCACCGCAGTCGGCTTAGTTTTCCAGGTGGGCCATGGCAGTTAGTGGCCTGCTTTGAGCTTTTCTGCGGAGGCAGACATGTCTTTAGTAAACATAATTTTGTTTACTGTACGCTAATAAAGCCATAACATAACCTTAAACACGCAACATCGCCAAAAATATCATCCCCAAGCTGACTTAGCACAACACAATTTATAGGGTTGCTTGTATTAAGTATCTATACATTATATAAATCACGTTATATGTGTACATTATTGGCTAGGTGTACATCGAATCAGTTATTTATTACCCAGAGATTATCGAGCATCGCTGGGCGGAGGCTTAGTGCGATGTAGTCGACGGTTGCTAACGAGGTAGAACGTGTGCACCTAGGTTTATGCTGTCAATTAGGCCTGGGCTATATGTGCAGAGAAAATTATGAAATTGTAATTATGAGTGGTGTTTATCCGCAATAGTGCGGTTTTTAATTTCATCGTCCACCTGCTTATAGGTTGGTGCTAAAGTCTTATCTGTTTGTAATTAGTATGACTTTGTCGTCAAATATGAAACTGTTAGATTAACTGGCTGCGCCGTTGGTGTAGTGGTTGCTAGCGCTAATGCGGAGCATAAGGTTAGGCCCTGGGTTTGATTCCCAGATCGGACAAACTGACTGGGTTGTTCTATCAGGATTTTCTTAGTAACAGCGTGGAGTCTGGATTTATGCCCAGTTGATGGCAATAGGGTCACCCCCTTTACAATAAAATATAACTAGCGAAATGTGGTTGTACTACGGGTTCATCTTCGCCTGAATCTACTACTGTTACATGTTGCTCAAAGAACAGCATCAAATGGTCATGCACCATGGTTATTTTTTATCAATGCGTCTTGCTTTTCATATTTATTTCTGTTAACTCGTGCGTAGACTGGGCTAACGTCACGTCATATATTGTTACTGTGTTGCGGCTGCGCCCGTGCTAAAAACAAAAGAAAAAAGATATTTCGAGCACACCACTACTTTTGGAGCGCAGGATTTTCGAAGCGGAAGTACTCATACATAAATTCACGCCTTATTCACAAGGGGGTAGGCAGAAACTACAGAATGTCGCCTGCTACGATCCTTACATACTTTTAGGGATATAAAGAACAGGTGTAAAATTCTTCATCCCCCACAGAAAAAGGGCCGAGCAGGCGGGTGTCCCCACAGTTGTTGTCAGATTCATTTCATTGATCATGGTGCTTGCAACAGCGCCGAAATATCGGGAATTCATAGAAAACAGTAAACATGCTAAATATCCCGTTTCTAGTATTAATAATAATGAAGCTATAGTAGACCCAAATTTCGCCATTTAATTAAATCCGATGTAAAAGGGTCGAGCCTATTAACCGGACACAAGTCCAGACTCTCGGCTGCTACTGAAAAAATCTGAGGGTTTAACCCAACAACATTTTGCCAAGACTTTATGCTCAACAGTACTCGTAGATGTACCAAAACCACATGACAACGTAGTTAGCCTTCTCAGACCAAACACCATGGCAGAGTGATGTCTTTAGTCTTTGTGCTCGCTCGCCGCTAACGAGACCGATCGTGTACACCCGTGTTTATGTTGTGTACAACGCTGTCATTTAGTTGTGGGCTCCACAGGCGGCGGTAGGAGAGAATGTTATACCAGTCTGTTACTGTCCCAGTGCTGGGCAAAGATGGCGGAGTGATATCGTAGTGCTTTGTTCTCGACAGCCGCTAATGATGCAGATCGTGTACACCCGTGTTTATTTTCTACACAATGTTCTCATTTGAGTTGTGGGCTCCACAGGCAGCGGTGGAGGAGAAATGGAGTTCAACCTAATTTTTTTTTTTTTTACGTCGTTGCCCCTCAGTAGGAAATTCTCCTGTATCGTGGGTGCGTTTACAAATATTTAAACTCACATACACAAACAGCCAGACCCGGAACAACAACCTGTAGGCCATACAAATATTTGTTCCGTGCGGATTAATAATAAATCGTTTATTTCAGGTATCAACCCATAATTATAACTAATTACATAAAATACATTAAAATAATATCACATTGCAATACATTTTTAAAATCAAAATTAAAATATTACAATCAAAATTTCTATAATTAAAATACAACAAAACTGGAATCAGAATTAATGTCAAAAATTAAAACTAAAATCAGAATAAAAATCAAAATTAAAAATCAATATACAATCACAATTAAAATTAAGCTAGGAGGAATTGATTGATTAAATGAACATACTGCACATTGTTAGTAAATCATACTTATAACTATGAATTGAACCCGCGACACGAAGCGCAGCAGTCAATCGCTCAGCCACTGCGCTAACCGTGTCGTCCATTTTTTTTTTCTTTTTCTAGTAGATTATTGACTTACTATTAAAACAGTTTCTTTTTTTCTGGAGTAAATGATAGCGTGATGGTTGACAGAAGAGAATGGAAGAAAAACACTTGTTGCGCTGACCCCATGTATGGGACAAGGGCAGGAAGATGAAAGCAATTTATTCTTGTTATAAATAGTAGTGGCAGTAGTGTTGTAGTTCATATGACCCCAACCTACTTAAGTCGCGAGTTAATAGGCTTCTTTTGGGTTAGCTCGTTGCATCGTCGACCTCATCTCTGTCCTCTGGACTAGATAGAGGTCAAGAGTAAGCCCATTTAGAATAAAAAAAAAGAAAAGCTCTGCTGTTAATCAAAACATAAAGAATACTTCTAGTTGAATGGTTTCTTCCTGCGGATTCTTCATGTTTTGCATTTTTCAAGTAAGTAAGACGAAAACAACGCAAAGCATTTATGACGATGCACAAAAAAGTTCAATACTCAATTCTTTATTGCATTTTTTAAAAGAGTCAAGACAACCCCCCTCTTCCCTCCCCCTCCTGTGCGAGACAACGTTTCTTTTCTTAAAAAAAAACAGATAAAAGAAGTAACTTGGGGGGAATACCCCAGTATTTAATCAAACTAGGTCTAGTCTAGGCAAAAAGTAGTACAAAAAAAAATAAAACAAACTTTCGTAGTACACTATAAATTATTACATCGGCCATAAAATAAATTAAACCAGTTTCAAAGTAAAAGACGACACATGAAATCTGATAGAACAGCTATTAAAACCACTGTTTAGTGTCACAGAACAAAAACTCTTCATTAAAACACAGGTACACTTTACAAAAAGTGCTTGAAAATAAATTAAGTGCCGTTTTTTACCTAATATCACTTTCAAAAGACTTCGTGTTACTGTTGTTCGTAAAAAGATAGACGATTTACTTATTTAAATACTAACAAAAGGCGATAAATTCTAAGCCCTGTACAACAAGACTTTTTATTTTGTGAAGACATTTAAAATATTGGTTACAAACAGATTTATAGACTTCCGTTTGATGTCGTTTCTGACTTACAAAAGTGAAAAGGCGGTGTTTCCCTATATACATAACATAAACACAACACCTACCTAGTAGAGCAGTACAGCCACGTTTCGCCAGTTTATGTTTAAGGGGGCGACCCTATTGCCATCAAACGGGCACAAATCCTGACTCCGTGGGATCCTAAGAAATTCCTGATGAAAAAACCTAATAACAATTTGCCCGACCCGGGAATCGAACCCAGGACCTCATGTTCATTAGTCGCGACCACTAAGACCAACGAGGAAATCTCCCTATGTCAGTGTCTTTAATAAGAACTGACTGGAATGACGATCTTCGAAGGATGGCTGGCAGCCACATGAGACTACTCTTTACCAGCTGCTACCAGCTATCTAATTATTCGTTGGCGGACCATACATTTATTGGAGATACTTTTGTCCAGCAGTGGACTAATATGGGTTTGGGGATTAGGAGATTAGGTGATCTGACGATCATCTGCCAAGCGTGGTGATTATAAAAACTCCTCTTAGCTCTCGAAAGAGATGGCGAGATGGTCTGGACGCACATTAGAAGACTTTTTCGAGGTCGCGCAGGCGAAGAGTACCTGGAAGAATATAGGGAGGCCTTTGCCCAGCAGTTTGACATACTTACAAGGATACAAAAAAAGTGAACTTTTAATTTGTTCTAAGTAAGTTTCGCTTTCACCTCTTTTTCAAATTCAGTTACAAACATTACTGACTTCTGTAACAGAGTAGCCGTACGTTAATTTAGGTACCTACAGTACAGTGCAACTTAGACAGACCAGCTCTGCTACAGCCTAGCTGGCTTTTAGCACAGCATGAGCTTTTGTAACAAAGTAAGAGAAAATGAAAAATCTGTGACGAAAACTCGTGAAATAAATTCCTTTTTATAAACGTCCACCAAAAGGAATTAACTGAATACACCTGGGTAGAAACATAACTCGCCCGAGACAATCTAATAAACAGCAAACAAAAACCAAACACACAGTTTTTCGTTTCCTTGGAACAGCACAAAAGCGATACTTACAGCATATACAGACAAACGGCAATAAATCTAGGCCCATTGTTCCGTTACACTACAATTACTATCTAGGTATATCTAGCATCTAGTAATACCAACTACTAGTCGCAAACAACCGGAAACTTGGCGTGACTACACAAACGGAAAGCGCAAACTGAATCGCTGTCGCCCGCTCAACGGCGGATTTAATGGCCCAACACCCATTGTTTGCACAGCCACTGAATTTTCAGCTTTAGGTAATTTCATCTAAGGTTGAATTTTCAGTGTTGTAGGTTGATGTTACGGTGCAACGTAGACAGAACATTGATAAATACATAGCGTTTAGATAAGGAGTTCTAAAAAAGGGGTTTCTTTTGTGGTTTTTGATGAAAAATGTTACGGTTTAAGGGTGAAGGGTCTTGTTTTAGAGGGGAGTGTAATTGGGATATCGATCGTCGTGACATTGGGATGTCTTGAAGGTGAGACATAAATATTAATTTGATTTGTCGCTGTTTTTTTCGTGTTGTTTGTAAATAATTGAGACCAATTAGGAATTTGTAGTCAATGTCAAAGAATTCGTTATAGTAAGGTGACTTTTATAATAAACGAAGTCGATTTTTTTTGTAACGTTTGAATGTTAACATCAAGTTCTAAAACATGTCTCAAGTTGAGTCTCTTTTTTTCGTGTACACTTAAAGACCTTAGAATCATTTAAAGAAAAAAACTTGTAAAATAAAAATTAAAAATGGTTATCATTGTATGACGTTTCCATGACATGTATTGTTGACACTATTTGTTATTAATAGTTCATGTCTGACACAATGTCAAAACATGTTTGTTATGTTTACGACATGTTTTAGACTTTCAAAAAACAAGTGAATCACAACTTGTTTATGGGAGTAAACGGACAGATAGTTGGCATCGCAAATTCTTGAAAAGAAAAATACCGGCCAAGTGCGAGTCGGACCATCGTAGTATGGGAGCCCCCTTTAATTTTAATTTAGTTTTATTATTTTTTGTTATAGCGGTAACAGAAATACACAAGCTGTGAAAATTTCAACTGTCTAACTATTAAGAATCATGAGACACAGTCCGCTGACAGACAGACGGACACACACGGAGGCTTAATAATAGGATCCCGTTGGTTACCCTTCGGGTACGGAACCCTAAAAATCTAAGACAGTACGTTTATTGTAACTTGAAATGTTTCCTTGTCCACAGTTTCGACGTTCGCGGCCGAAGTTTCAACAAGGCCCTCCATTGGTCGGACCCCCTCGCCTTCGGAAGAAGAGCCTACTTCGTCACCATGTCCAGACCCTCGGCCCTGACGGTGGACACCGTACAGCTCGATGATGAGGGCATCTACAGGTGTAGGGTGGACTTCAAGAACTCTCCGACCAGGAATTTCCAAATCAAGCTGAATGTTGTTGGTGAGTTTGCGTTTACATATTTTACTCTTATGACTGGCCGTGTCGTGGTGGGGCGTTACTTACACGATCCGCATCTTATGGCTCAGTTGTAAATTCAAACCTAGCAAGTGGCAATGTGACTATGTCAAAGTTATAATACTGTACTTTCCAAGGAGCCATCCTTTAATCTAAAAAAAAAGATCTGGTGTAAACTTATACTGTCATCGCAACCCGCGATCATGGCTCTTGCAACAGCGCCGAAATATCGGGAGCTCAAAATAATGAACAATCACGGAAGATATCCCGTAAGTGACAGTTTAAGTTTAGTTGTAAACCGTGAAAGCTTGAAACAAGATCTGGTGTGGCGACCGCTAGACTAGGTGGACCGATGACCTGGTAAAGGTTGCAGGGATCCGCTGGATACGAGACGCACGGGACCGGTCAATGTGACGACACTTGGGGGAGGTCTATGTCCAGCAGTGGACGTCTTTCGGCTGAAATGATGATGATGATGATGATGATCCGTTAATCAGGTCAGGTTTAGGCTACTTTTATAACCCCCTCTCCCTCTTGGTGATATGTCGTGAGGTTTTAGGATACCTTTCCTCCCACCTCCCAGAATCACGTGTTTTTCTACTATTGAAATGATCAGACAGTTTTAGAATCAGTTTTAATATAAAAAAGTAGACCCATTTGAATTTAAAATTATGAAAATGGAATAGGCCCCGCCTGCTTCGAACTTTTGTTAAATTTAAAATGATTTAGATGATGAGAAAAGTAACGCCTACTTCTCTACTTCTTTGCTTTAATTTATTACTCAAAGTAAAATCATTTGAATGCTTCCTGGACAAAAAAAAAGATGACTTTCACAGTCGCCTCAGGATGAAAAACTCTTCGGAGATAAACGCACTGTTTCAATAAACCACTTGATAGAAATGAATACTATTGCCTCAATCGCAGTCATTTCTCGGAAAAAAATTCGACTACACTCAACATGAACAGCTCAAAGAGGAGTTATCAAGTTCGCCCTCTGACCAAGAAGATTTTCAGAAATGAAATTAATACCGTTTGAGTTGCTTTGTGGATTTTTCCGAGAAACAATTGAGATGTAAATCTGTTTTCAAGTCGGGTTGTCAGGATTTATTCCGTTAGGCTCGTACATCATATGGGCAGAAGATGGGTTTCCTGCAATGAAAATACACTGGGTGCAATACACCGTTTTTAGCATACTAACAATTTACTTGAAATTACAACGTAACAAATAACACGGGGCACAATGGATCGGATACAGTTTCGGGACGTCTCAACTCCGCTGCGATCAGACATTGAATGTCGTCCTCGTCTCGAGCTGTAGTCATCACGGCTGTAGAAGCACGCCGTGGTGTAGGTAGACTTCTAAGTAAGTCACGTGATGTCACCACTGGCGTACTTGCGGTTCATTTTATGTCCGTACCAATGACCGGATCCGACAAGCATAATACGCGGGCCGCCTCAGTAATCTACCACACGGGCCAATGCGTCTTCGTGTATTTGGCCTAGAACCTTCTAGTTCACGATTTTGAGAGCAGTAGCGATGAAATAATTTACTCAACCGTGCCTGTGTTAGAAGCATTTGTGGGAGATTGGCCGGAGTTTTCCAAACATGAGGACAACTGGATACTTATGCAGGAGACCTTTTCGGAATGGTTGGCGCAGTGGCCGAGTGACTGGATGCTACGCTGCGTGTCGCGGATTCGATTCCCGCATGAAACAAATATTTCTATGGCCTACAGGTAGTTGTCCCGGGTCTGGCTATTAGTTTATGTGAATTTAAATGTCTGTAAGAAAGTGAGGAGAATGACTTTTAAAAAAAAAAAGACCTTTGCATATCAGTAGGACAATATTGGTCAAATAAACAAAGCTTATACTGTCACTTACGGGATATCTTCCGTGATTGTTCATAATTTTGAGCTCCCGATATTTCGGCGCTGTTGCAAGCGCCATGATCGCGGGTTGACAAAGTAAGTAAGTAAGTGACAGTATAAGTTTAGTTGTAAACCGTGATGTAAACAAAGTATCTGTCGGAGACAGAGACAGGTAGATAGAGTAAAGTAGATAGTGAGATAATAGGGACTCCAAAAAAAAATTTCGGGTTCGAATCTACAAACAACATAGTAACCAATTATAAACCTACCTTTTTATTAACCCTGGGTCTCTACACAAACAAACAAACAAACGATTTTATTTTGTTTACAGTACCTCCACATCAGCTGCTCCTGTACGATGAGCAGGGCCGCGACGTCGCTGGTGTGGTCGGGCCTTTAGAGGAGGGTGGCAACTTCACGCTACTCTGCGAGTTGAGAGGAGGTAAGCAGTTATTCTTTGACAGAAATATAAAGCAGATGTTTTCGTATTACTTTATTTGCATTCCACAATTCAGGTTCTACTCTATAACAAAACATATTGTTATTTCCTTTATTCATTATTTCTCTTATCTAATACTAAAAATATAGAAAATAGATGGCCCATCGACATCAGGATCAAGGTCCAGGCTGCCGGTGGTCAGGGCTCCAGAGAGAGGAACCGCCTCACTATACGTGCCGTGTCCAGGAGTACTGCTTTCTGAATCAAGCCCTTGACCCAGCCGCGCAATGAGAGCCTCCTAAGGTGTTGGTCGAGGCTCTCTGCTATTAGTCCATTAACCGTAACAACTATCGGTACAATGATTGCAGAGTCCACGTCCCACATGTCGACAACCTCGTGTGCTAAATCAAGATACTTGATTTTTTTATAATTCTCAGCTTTCACGAGATTCTCGTCATGAGGGACAGGGATGTCAATATATATATTGTTATTATTATTAACACGAACACCGTTTCTAACGGGACATTTACCATGTTTACCGTGTGTGGGTTCATCCGTGATCATGGTGCTTGCAACAGCGCCGAAATATCGGGAACTCAAAGAAAACAGTAAACATGGTAAATATCCCGTTTCTAGTATTAATAATAATGTTAGTGACCATGATAGTTTAAAATCTTATAAAACACTAGCTTTTGCCCGCGGCTTCGCCCGCGGCTTCGCCCGCGTGGATGTCGAAAAATAACCGATCACTTACTTTCATCCCCTTTTTTAATCCTAAAGGGTTAGAATGATGCTGCGGGACTGTTCGAAAGAGATACCGTGGCCCTGGAACACAAAGGGCAAAGAAGGAACATGGATGGGTTTTAGTCAGTACAAGTCTGACACTCCCTTCCGCTCCGCCCAGAGTGGGGGGGGTCATTTGATGATTTCCCATCCGAAAAAAAAAAAAAAAAAAAAAAAAAAAAAAAGGGTTAGAATGATCAAAAACGCTAAGACACGTTTTAATTAATTTTCAATCGTCAGCCTAAACACAAAATTTGAATATCCTAACTTCAAAACTGACGGACTTTCATATAAACTTTCATCCCCTATTTTACACCTTTAGGGGTGGAATTCCCAAAAATCCTTTCTTAGTAGACACTTAATCTTCACAAAGAACACACCCACCAAGTTTCATATCTCTAGGACCAGCGGTTTGGGCTGTGTGTTGATATATCACCCAGTCAGTCAGTCAGTCAGTCAGTTTACCATTTTATATATATAGATAGATATTGTCATTAAAACAAATAAGAATACTTGAATAAAACAATAAAAAAAGCTTTGTCAACTGTAAACTTTCCCGTCCTATAACCTTGTTTGTGCTGCAGCACAAGATTGGCTCTTCTGAACTCGGAACAGCTTGTTTAGCGCGTAACAGCTTAACTTTTGTTTCAAGTTTACAATTGTCAAGCAATGTGTTTAGCTCACTTTAGACGTCCTTTGAGCAAGACTGCGTGTTTATAGAATGTTCTGTGTTTAGCAGAGAAAATTACTATGTATCTTCAGTTGCTGAAGTGTGATTGTTAACCCCGCTTTTACACCATGATATTGATAAAACAAGTAAGTTGTCAATTTCAACTGTCTTCGTTTATCGTTTACACCCAAAATATCGTATTCCAAACTTGTTCCTAGAATCTTTGTCAATAATGTCACAAGAGGAACAAAATATTTTTAATTTTTCACAAGTTTAGAATACTCCTGTCGAAACGCCTTACGAAATGCTGTGAAACTGATTGCCCCCAGGTTGACCTAAGTGTGCGACAAACCGACTTAACTTTCCTTAATTTGTAGTCCTAATGGGTCTCGTGCTAAATATTAACAACCACTCGGATCTTCAAGTTAACCCGCGCTTTCTTAGATTGGTGTGAATGGGTGACCACCCGTTACATACCAAGTTTCCGCCGTGCCTCGGAAAACACGCTATGCTGTTTGTCCCGGCTGTCATTTGTAGATCTTTGACAGTTGTTAAAGGTAGTCAGTGTCCTGAAAGTCTCTTACCTAGGGAGTTGTTGAGGTCAGATAGGCAGTCGCTCCATGTAAAATACTGGTATTCAGCTGCATTTTGTTAGACTGGAAGCTGACCCCAACATAGTTGGGAAAAGGCTAGGCAGATGATGATCCTAATGGGCCTCTCACAAGCTGTTACACAATTAGATCCATCACTAAACTCACCAAAAACAATACAAACAAAACCCTCAACCTTAAAAACAATACAAAACTGCACAAATTACACAATCACAAACAAAACAAGAGCAACTTATACCAGCAATTTCTTCGAACAAATGGCCGAAGAAAATTCAAACATTAATAATGAAATCTAAATGGCAAGTAACGTTCACATTCGACGTAAAATAGCAGTGGAGCGCATTGCAGATATATTCTGTGCCAGCTATATAACCATGACCAGTAACTGGCATGAGATAAGTAAAGCTTACCTGTTCATGACAAGGATTGATAATGTATTGTGTTTTGTTGCAATTTTTTTTCAGGTTATTTATGCTGAAAGAATGGTAAATTGATGTTGTTAGGGTTCCGTAGATGTTTTTTGATTATTTTGTGTTTTCAAAAGTGATATTTGATCAAATAGCATATTCAGCTATGACGTTTAAACAGCTGGAACAAAGATCTCCTTTCTAATAACAATCCCTTCGTGGGTAATGGAATAATCCCATCGTGGATATATTGCGGGTTGATGATGAACGTCACATGTCTTCGGATTTTTGGTTCAATAACATGCTGGTTTCTTCACGATATCTTTACGTTTAAAGGTTCGCGCACATTATGTCGGGCCGCAACGGGGCGGAGCGGGCCACAGCGCAGCGCAAAATGGTTACTTAGCACATTAGCGACGGGCTGCGCCCCGGTCATAGTGTGCGATAGTTCATATAAAATACGTACGAGCGATTTGAGCGGAGTTTTGCGCAGCGACCCGACCCGCAGCGGCCTGATATAATGTGCGTAAACCTTTAAAGCACTATTATTTACATCGTAATCAACCACAATGACGTCGTGTCAATGTGTCTTATCAATTAGGGCAGACGATTGTAATGGCACATGTCATGTTAAATGCGAATAAGAGCCATACCATTTTAGTGTGTAACAAAAAAAGGGTTGATCGATTTATGTATATCTTGATTACCTAATTGTGATTAAGTAGCTTGGTATAACATTTTACGTATAAAGTGTGTTAAAAGGTTAATACCACATAGCTTCTGACGTTTCATAAATGCCCATCAGTGACGAAGGTTCCATACAACTAGATTTCTAACGGATTCCCTTTGAAAAATGGCAGCTATTCTGTAGACAATTATTATAATCACATTTAAGATAATTATGTACTCCGTCTTACCTCTTACAAAAATTGACCCTTCGCTACTGATGCCCATGGTAGGTTTATGTGTAATAAATATATTTAAATAAATAAGTCAAAATTATTTCAATATAAAAATCCTATTCTTTAAACAATGATCCGTCAGATTTCGATTCAGAAATAAATGCTTCGTTTACATTCCAGAATTACTAAGAATTCTCGAAATACACAATCAAATAATTCAGTTAGTTTAACAAACAGTTGTAACAAAGTTATTTCGCCAACATTTAGTGCTAAACCTGAGCAAACAGCTTACTTAAGCAGATACCTACTTGTTTATGCTGACTAAGGTAATTGTTTTTAAACTATACTAGTTAATTAGAGTAGGTAAATTTAGTCTCAAAAATACGCTCCTGTAAAATCTTGTTTTAATCAAGTACTTATTTAAAACGTTGAAAATAACTTAAATACAGGGTGTGAGGGACAGCCCTCCACAAACTGATGGGGTGAATTCAGTATATCATACTAAGATGACCGGTACAAGAAATTATTTCAGGAATGTTATGGGAATCCAATAAATTTGATTTATTTTATTTCATCATACGCAATTTATTGTTACCGTGGCAAAACGCACGTAGCGAACGGCAAGCGCGACGACGAGTTCGATGAACTCTGACGCTAGGCAGGAAGTGAATAGCTGATTTCACGCGTTGTTCGTTAGATTATTTCAACATCCATTGTTGGATTTTTGATTTTAGGCGTATTATTTACATAAATGGAGTGCTGTGAACAGGGAATGTAATGAACAAAAATATTCTGGAGGAATATTCCGGTGGAATATGATTCAAAGTAAGGAGCTGAATGCACCCTATCAGTTTGTGGAGGGCTATCTCTTACACCCTGTATAACTTTAATACCTCTGTAACCAGAAAGTATGGTCCAGAACAAAAATGAATACGAACTTTTGACCGTAAAGGTCATAAGTTATACCACAGGAACGTACCATCGGGGTATAATTCTGATACACACAATGTTATGTCCTGACACAGGTCATGGTCTACCTGGGTGCCAGTCAGCTGTTAGGGCGTGAAAAGATAGACTGAATTACTCTCTAATTTTCTTATAATCTGCCTACCCTTTTTCAACTACGTTGGGGTCGGCTTCCAGTCTGACCGGATGCAAGCGAATACCATTATTTTACACGAAGCGACTGCCTATCTGGCCTCCACAACCCAGTTAGTACTGGGTAATACGATATCCCTTGGTAAGACTGTTTGTCCAATTTTCGGGATACTGACTACCTGTAACGACTGTCAAAGATCTACAAATAACAGCCGGGACCTATGGCTTAACGTGCTTTCCGAGCCACGAAGGAAACTCGGTATGTAATGGGTGGTTACCCAATCACAAACCAACCTAGCCAAGCACGGCTTAACCTAAAGATCGACCCGAGCGGCTGTTATTATTTAGCCACGAGCTCTTCTAATTTTATTATGAATTGATAATAAATATTTTTTCATTTATGTAAGTACTTACCAGACTGATTACGTAGAGTAATTAGGAATGTAAGTAAGAGAGAGAGGAGGGGAGGGGTAGTGTGTGTGTATGTGAGTAATGATGTGTGTATGTGAGTAATTATGTATGTAGGCGAGTAATTATGTGTGTATATGAGTAATTATGTATGTATGCGAGTAATTATATGTGTATGCGAGTAATTATATGTGTATGCGAGTAATTATGTGTGTATGTGAGTAATTATGTGTGTGTATGTGTGTTGGATGTTGAGTGTGTAATGTTTTTTTGTATGTTAGGAAATTTAATGCCCCTTATTATGCTACTCAGAAACTTAAAACTATACTCAGTTTCAATCAATCATGTAATTACTAACAATGTAAGTACACTTAAGATTTTACTCAAGAAATTTCTCAAACACATTATGTGTTTTTATTCTCCTTACTTTTGTGAATCCTCTCACAAAAACGATTTTAAGCTTCAAAGCTTTACTTAAGGTAAAGAATAACAAAGATTACCTCAACTTTCAAATTGACTGAAGAAATGAAAATGTTGTCTCGAAACAAAGAGATTTAAAAGCCTTATAAAGCGGACATAGGGATTTTTTTCTGAGAAAAAATTTCATCCCGAACATTTTCGATTTTGACACACGAATGCTACCTGACAAGCGAGCGTATGACACTAGACAGACCGACTTGTTACTAAGTAGTAACAAGTATTGAATAACGATTTTCTTCGTCTTGTTCTTGTTAATACAGGGTGTAAACAGACCCTTCACATAGCCGTCAACCAAGCATTCTGTACATCAAACTAAGTAACTTTACGCAAAAGTTATTGCTGGGAATCGACTTTTTTTTTTGGGGTGAAAAATCACGTTTTAAGGTAAGACTCGATTGAAAGCACTTAAAGCATTGTGCTGATGGATGGACTGAATAGTACGGGGGTCGTGGAGGTGTGTAAAGTAAAAATCTTACATTGAAAACATGTATTAAAAAAAAAACTTGTGAAAAACTTGGAACTTTGACCCCCAATATCTCCGTAACTAGAAGGTTCCCAGGTATGGTGTTTAACAAAAAAATGATCGCAAAGACGGGGAAAACAAGTGCCTTTCGGATGTTTTAAGGGTCTATTTAAACCCATTATTTTAATGTCTTTGTCTAGAATCAAACAGAAAGATACTAACCATAGACGTTTCCAAAGGAGAAATATCGTAATCTGTTTGCAACGGGAAGACCGTTAAAAGTTTATTGTAGATGGCGCGACCATAGATAGGTCCCAATCTGACCAAAGAGGTCAAGCTATTTTGAAATATTAAATGACATTACCGCGTTTACAACCAATGACGATGCTTGGCGCCATTAGTTTCACAGTTGCCGACGCCATTGGTTGCTGGCTGTACAAATGTGAAGTGTCAAACTTAGCTATTGTCTCTACCTCTTCCTGTAATCCATCCAAAGGTTGTCTTGAAAAGATCGCTGTTAGCGATAAGACCGCCCATTGTTTTAGTACTGCGTAATACGGTACCTACCCTTTCTTTTTTTTTTTTTTCGGATGGGAAGTCATCAAATGACCCCTCCACTCTGGGCGGAGCGGAAGGGAGTGTCAGACTTGTACTGACTAAAACCCATCCATGTTCCTTCTTTGCCCTTTGTGTTCCACGGCCACGGTATCTCTTTCGAACATTCCCGCAACCCTGGCAGGATACGGTGCCCCGTGGAATGACTGGTTGTCAGACTTTCGGGCCACTGACTGACCTGTAACCACTGTCAAAGATCTACAAAAGACAGCCGGGACCAACGGCTTTACAGGCTTTCCGAAGCACGGAGGAAACCCGGTATGTTATGACTGTCACCCATTCACAGACCGACCTAGGCAAGCGCGGCTGAACCTTAAATATCGATCTATTATTGATGGTTTGACTTTCGAGCTTCAGACCACTCGTGATGCCGTATACAGGGTGGGTAAAAAATCGTAGATCAAACGAAATAGGGTGATAGTGGTATCAGGGACATATTTGGTATTACATTTTTTTTACAGTAAAGTTCTGAAGTTACAAATAATCTTTCGAAAAAAGTGCCAATACTCATAAATCATGGTACATACTGTCATAAAAGCACTTTTGTAGTGATGATACATTTCCTGGAAGCAACCAATTTTATTCTAATTGCCTAGTTAATAAAAATGTTGGTATGTTATTAAAAACACCAAGTAGTTGAAGATAAAGAAGTTTGGCCTTAGTTCCTTCTGCGCTTGCGGCTTCCCTGGTAGCTCATAAACGGCACAAATATGTGAATGTCTCTAACTATTCTCAATCTCATTTTTTCTGTTCTTTAGAATCAGATTTTTACAATAGTTTTCAAATCAGTTAAATATCTTTTGCTCAAAATATTTACAGCATTGATAACAGTATTTGTGTCACTTGTTTAATTTAGTATTTTACAATTAAACAACCTAACCTAACCTTAACCTTTGTATAGATTCTTTTTATCGATTGTTTGTGAATGTGTGGACATTGTAGGCTTTGTAAATCTAATCTAATCTAGCTGGGAATCCCCAGCTGCTTGTTAACTTTTTATTTTGTTCTACATTTTTTGTGTAGTAAGCAACGACTTATTGTCGGGCCTACAATGTCCCCCATACTTAAGTACAAATGCTGTATCCATAATAATATTGTAACACCAAATGATTTGAAAAGAGTAACCATGGAGTTTCTTGCCGGTTCTTCTCCATAGTTCGAGAAACCCGAATCGTGCACCTTTTTGTCGACGTTTTATAAGTGCCCATCGAAGCCTATGTGAAATAAAATATTTTGATTTTGAAATCATAACTTTTAAAAGAGATCAAGATAGGACTCTGCCACAGAGATATTTTTGCTGCAAATAACCCCAGCTATCGCCCTGTTTCGTTTGATCCATGATTTTTATCCACCCTGTAGAAGCTATCTTAAATCTCTTTGAGAAAACATTGAACTTCTTTTGGCTTCACCATAGTCGGGTAAAAGCCTCACAGCCTATTTACGTAACCTGCCCCCGTAGCATGACCACCGTAGACAAGGATTACTTTGACGAAAGAATCGACAAAATGACAGATTGTGTCGACACAATGACAGATTTCTTTGCACTATCTGTCATTTTGTCGATTCTTCCGTCAAAGAAATCCTTGTCTACGGTGGTCATGCTACGGGGGCTGGTGGCCTACCATGACGTCTAAAAGCAAGAGTAATTCCAGTGTGGGAAAGAGATAGCGCTAGACGACTTGTACAGCTCTGTCTCTTTCCCACACTACTCTTGCTTTATGACGTCATAGTAACATCCCTGTATTTTTCAACTTTTGTGACTGTTTCTTAATTGCCTGAACATGTAACGAGGCAATGCTTGAGCAATAATTGGGCAATTATAAACTCGTAAGGGCTTAATTATTGACTCTAATGAGGCAATTCAATTTCAAGTTCTCATTTGCATTCAAAATTACAGTTTGTAACTAGAAACTGAACGCTTGATTGCTGCATGAAATATTTATTTTTAGAATTATAAATCGACGTTTCATGTAGGTTCACTTTTTCGTCTATAATTATAGCGCTGAAAGAGTAATACTGATATTTTATTAATAGAAAAAAGGCTGGATTGCATTGGTTAGCTAATTTGATAGAGTATATCTCGTAATGCCTCTTCCTCGATTCGCCACTCGAACAAAATACCGGGAAGTTTCTATCTCTGCCGAAACATATCCAGGTTTTAACAGCCGCTCGGATCGATCGTTAGGTTAATCCGTGTTGCCTAGGTTGGTCTGTGGATGGGTGACCACCCATTGCATATCGAGCTTCACCCGTGCCTCGGAAAGCACATTAAGCCGTTGGTCCCGGCTGTCATTTCTAGATCTTAGACAGTCGTTACAGGTAGTAGTGGCCCAAAAAGTCTGACAACCAGTCTTACCAAGGGGTATTGTATTATCTAGTATTAACTAAGTTGTAGAGGTCAGAAAGGCAGTCGCTCCATGTAAAATACTGGTATTCAGCTGCATCCGGTTAGACTGGAAGCCGACCCCATCACTGTTGGGAAAAGGTTAGGCAGACGATGATGACTTTGTAGTGCCGGTCAGAGTGTCGTCTTGGGGGCACTATGAAAAAAATACTTAGAAAAATTTCGCGACCAATTTTGGGGTAGCGCTCGCCGGCCGCTACCGCGGCACCGCTCGCTTCGCTCGCTCGGCTCGCGCGTAGTTGGTCACAGTTCTGACCTAACATAACCTTCTGTTCCGTGTCGGAGTGTATGTCATGGGAAATTAAATTTAGAACAGTAGAAATAATATAACATCACGCCTGTAATCCCCGAAGGGTTAGGCAGAGGTGTAGCAGCAACGGAGTCCGGATTTGTGACTGGTTGATGGCAATAGGCTCGCCCCCTAGTACATGAGACTTAAAAACATAACTGATGAAATGTGTGTGTACTATTAGGTAGACCTCTGCCTAAGCCTATGAGGATTACAGAAGTGATGTTACATTTCAATGGGCGTACATAATAAAGAGTATTGTATTTATATATTGTTTGCCAAAAAACTATCACAGATTTAATCCCAAAAAATCTTCAGTAAACAAAAACACTGAAACCACAACACTAATCTCAACAACCATCGAACAGAACAATCGAACTACTTTCAGAAACGTTCACAAAGAGTAGTTATGATATCAGTCACGCAGACAGGCGGACAAAGAACACACTCTACCGAGAAATAACCGGGAAATAACCGGGAAAATAACCGAGAAAAACCGCCAGCTCCCAAGGGGGGAACGGGGATCGGAAAACACGAACTATTAGTAATACAAATTACGTTTCGGTAACAAAGCGCCGGCATTTTTCTTGCGGAGTCGACGCAACTTTCCCGGAGATGCGAGATGTATAAGTTTTTGCTATTTGTTTGAAATCGTTCTGAATGGATGGGTCTGTTGTAAGAAGTGGTTGTTTTGATTGAGTGTGATTAGTGTGGGTTGGAAGTTTTGTGAGCTATTTTTAGGTTTGTTTGCGACTAGAACTGAAGTGGGTTTCTGTTGTGATAGTAATAAAAATAGACCTATGTAGAGGGTGTAACAAGACCCTTCACGAAGCCGAAAGGCACTTGTTCTACCCGTTATGAGTCATCGCGATAAATTTTTGTTCGAGACTGTACCTCGGGAACCCTCTAGTTACGGAGATATTGGGGGTCAAAGTTCCAACTTTTTCACAAGTTTTTTTTAAAATACTTGTTTTTAATTAAGGTTTTTACTTTAAACACCTCCACGACCCCCGAACTATTCAATCCATCCATCAGCACAATGTTTTGAGTGCGTTACATTGAGTTTTACCGTGATTATTCACCCCAAAAAAAAGTCGCTTCCCAGCAATAATTTTTGCGTAGAGTTACCTATTTTGATGTACAGAATGCTTGGTTGACGGCTATGTGAAGGGTCCGTTTAAACTTTGTATATAAACACTGTTTTAAGCTTTCACGGTATATAACTAAACTCACACTGTCACTTACGGGATATCTTCCGTGATTATCCATTATTCTGACTCCCGATATTTCGACGCTGTTGCAAGCGCCATGATCGCGGGATGACTGAAGAATGCGGGTGGATGGTAAATAAATTGTTAGGTGCTGACAAATTCGTCTACCCTCTTAAGTAAGAGACAGTGTAGCCTTCAGTGGCGAAGGTTCCATATAACTCGATTCCTACCGGCTTCCCTTTGAAAAATGGCATAGTCTGTATTCTATAGACAAATAATATAACCACATTAAAGATATGCACTCCGGCTTACCTCTTACAAAAAATTACCCTTCGCTACTGGTAGCCTTAGTTATAAACCGTGAAAAGTTAAAACAGTGTCTTGGTGTTTTTGAAGAAGAGAAAGCCCTGTTCCCGTAACCAGTGCTGTACCACACCAAGTAGAGCGAACGTGCTGATGCGGCCTGCTGTGCCTACGAGGCAGCTGTACATTTTGCGTCTGCATTACTCAACGAATGTTGATTAAGTCATAGAGTATTTGAGAGTGAAGACTACTGGACTCTGAGGGTTGAAAGGTTGGAATCGCGCCACAACATCAATAAGTCGTTCGTGGTACGAGTTCCAACTCACCATCTACAGACCTTCATGAAAGAGGACTTTTGGCCAAACGACGTCGTATATCGATGATTCCGAGAGTGGTTACGCGACACCACGCAGCAAAACACGACGCCGTCAATGATACGTGTCTAGTTATCGTTAAATAAGGTTTTTATACCCGTATATATTAGTTGATTAATGTATAAGATTATTTTGTGTAATTTTATCTATGGGCCTCAGTTGCCTGACAATACAATGATTGATTGATTGATATGCTATAGATAGGTATTATTACCCTTTATCCTAATTTTCAAAATCAAAATCAAAATATTTTATTTCACATAGGCCTCGATGGGCACTTATAAAACGTCGACAAAAAGGTGCACGATTCGGGTTGGTCGTTTCCTATGGAGAAGAACCGCCAAGAAACTCCATGGTTACTCTTTTCAAAACATTTGGTGTTACAATATTATTATGGATACAGCATTTGTTCTTAAGTATGGGGGGACAGCGTAGGCCCGACAATAAGTCGTTGCTTACTACACAAAAAAAATAAATCTATAGTCACGCGACACACACACACACATACACATATTAAACACACATACACATTATTATATCTCCATCCTAAAATTCTTTATTCGAGACCCACCCTGGACTCATTTCAGCCTATAAAGATAAACCTAAATAATGCTCTAATACTTCCCAGTTCTTAACTAAAGCCTTGGCGACAGTAAATAAAGTGCTTAATACTTTTAAAGGGATTTCCAGGGCCTTAAGCTAAATATTCGTGTCAACACTGTGAGTTAGATCGCCATGATATTGGCTGGGCTTATTGCTTTCTATAAATTGTTTTGAGTTTTTTTGGATATAAAGGAACTGTTTTAGGAGATATCTTTTATTTATTTTTCACTAGCTTTTGCTCGCGACTTCGCTCGCTTTAATTTAGAATTTGACAATCGATTCGGGTTGTACTCTGCTTGTAAATATATAATCCAATCATGGTTCGAAAGACACGTGGCGCTATCTATTAAAAACATATAAAACGTAATTGTTGTTTTCCTAGGGAACAGTACTTTCTTTCGGAATGAAAGGTATCCTATGTCCGTTTTTGTACACCTGACAACGTTTATGCAAAATTTCAGAATGATCGGTTTAGTGGTTTGGGTGTGAAAAGGTAACAAACAAACTTACTTTCGCATTTATAATATGTTAGGAAGTTAGGATATAGGTAAGGATAAAGATTTAGCTCGTATTGTCCAGCAGCTCCTGGGCAAGGGTCTCTCCCATTCCTTCCACTCCTCTAGATGGTGTGCTCCTCCTCACCAATTCGTGAGGAAGCCATCCAAGGCGTCCCGCCATTTTCTGCTCAGTCTGCGACCCCGTCTAGCTGTCTCAGTCTTGCGATGTTCAGATATCTTTTATTGTATTTTTTTATGGTTTACGCAATTTTTTCTAATTTTCGAATTTAAATAATTGTACGTTTCGATTTCTGTAGTCCATAGGTGAATATAACCAACCTGGTATAGGTAAGTCCCTTTTAAAGTCAATTACAGACGCTGCCCTACATTTTCTCCTTCTGCTTGCAAAACTTGTTTCTATTCCCCAAGTCTAAGTGTATAATATATCATCTACATTTTGTATCAGTGCCCCATTTGTCTGGAAGTTTATTCAGTTAAGATTTCGGGGAGGGCCCTGAAACAAGAGAGCTATGTCTGATACTTTTACAGTGAGGAGTAAAAAGATTAGTAGACGATTTAATGTGACTAAATACTTTGTAGATTAAGATAAGTTGCGTCCATTTTGTTTTTTTGGGAGGTTCAAGCAAGTTCAAGTACAAATTGGAGTTAGCCGAAAAACTAACACGTAAAATAACTAAAACGTTTTGGAGGTTTTCGTTTTCAAGTTCTTGGTGAAAGTGGTTAGTTAATATAATAATTAATAATGATTTATTTACGTTATCATGAATTATTCAGGTTTTGGGAAACCATATTAAAGCAATCTGTATCTGAATCTGTTTGTAAAAGTAATCTGATTTAAAAGAGTGTCCATGGAGTTTCTTGCCCGTTCTTCTCCATAGAGATCTACGTTAGGGAATGGGCAACTACAGTACTTTCACAGTGTTTGTGCCTTGTGACTGGGACTGTAGCTATTGTTGTCTTTGTTTCGACAATTCAAAAGTGCCTGTAACTGGCCTATTTGAAATAAATGCTTTGATTTTGAATCATTGCTTTCTACGGGGTGGAAGGTCACCGACGCGAAAACGGTTACCACATATTCAGTACATCATTCTGAGCCCACCTACAAAGAAATTTTTAGCCGGTTATAAAAAAAATCAGCTTTTCCATACATTTTGACCGTGTAGGTATTGCGCTTTTGTGGGAAACAGCAGATTTTTTTTTAATAACCTTTGAAAATATTTTTTTATGGAGAAAAATTTTTTTAAAAAGAAATTTTTTGCCGGTTATAAAAAAAAACAGCTGTTCCATACATTTTGACCGTGTAGATATTGCTCTTTTGTAGGAAACAGCTGATTTTTTTATTTTTAATAACCGATAAAAAACCTCTATGTAGGTTGGCTCAGAATAATGTACTAAATACGTGGCAACTCTTTTCGCGTCGGTGTCCCTTCCACATCGTATGCTACAAAAATACTAAGTATTAATGTGCCGACATAAATAAAAAGCTAAAGTCAATTATAAAAAGAAAATTCTAAACTACAAAGAACACGCAGATGAAGTAGTGGGCAACAACTAGTTGGTCTGTATATTTCACTACAAAATTCATCCAATTTACATCTCATTCGCTTGTAATTTAATAACAGCTTATTAACTTATGCAACGGACATGAAATCATAAATGAAATGAATTGTTAATTTAATTATGATTATTTTTTATTATTATTTTGCTGTGTTTGACTTAAATTACTATTAATACTAACGGGATATTTACCATGTTTACTGTTTGTTTTGAGTTCCCGATATTTCGGCGCTGTTGCAAGCACCATGACGACGTGTTTGACTTATTTTGATTACTTGAATTGAATAAATTAAATTGTTATAAATTGGATTGAATTGAATTTGTAATGTTGTGTATTATGTCTATTATGAGTCAGTGATACTAGAATAAAAAGGATTTTTATTTATTTAAATGTTTGAAATAGCTTCATTGACGGAATGTATGTATTTTAACTTTCAATAACGTATTCAGAATGAGAGTCTTGTGGCTAAATAGTCGGCAAAGCTTGCTAAGGTTGGTTTGTGGATGGGAGGCCTTAACATAGCGAGATGACCGAGATCCCTCCGAGCCTCAGGAAGTTGGTCCCAGCTGTCATTCGTAGATCTTTGTCAGTCGTTACGGGTAGAATCCCGAAAGTTTGACGACCAGTCTTACCAAACCGTAGTCCATGTTGCGCAAGACCTGAGTAGGGTCAGATAACCGCAGTCGCAGTCGCGCCAATCAAACTAGCCAATTCAGTCCAGTCTATTTTCTATAATTAAAATATCAATGAGAGGGAATGGGCTATGATCCACCACGCTGGCCCAGTGCGGGTTGGTAGATGTCACATATCTACGAATTTTTGGTTCTAGGACATGCCGGTTTCCTCACGATGTTTTCCTTCACCGTTTTGAGAGCAGTGGTGATGAAATAAATTTCACAAAGTAATGCGCCTGCCTGGGTTCGAACCCACGACTTACTGCTTTTAAGTCGGGGCCGCCACCACTGCTCTTCATTGTGCTTAATGAGTGCTTACAGTGCTGAAATTATAGACGAAAGTGTACACGTAACCATGATTTATAAGGCTGAAAATAAATATTTCATGCAGCAATCAAGCGTTTAGTTTCTAGTTTCAAACTGTAATTTTGAATGCTAATGAGGACTTGAAATTGAATTGCCTCATTAGAGTCAATAATTAAGCCCTTAGGAGTTTATAATTGTCCAATTATTGCTCAAGCATTGCGTCATTACAAATTGTACAGGCAATTAAAAAACAGCCACAAAAGCTGAAAAATTACAGGTAACTAAATAGACTATGAGATATGATGTATGAGAATGCTAAGGGGGATGTGTGATGTAACGCGAATGAATAAAATCAGGAATAAGTACATAAGAGGAAGTCTGAAAGTGGCGCCGATGACTGAAAAGTTCTGTGGTAATCGGTTATCGTGCTATGAACATGTGATGCGGAGTAATGAGGAAAATGTTGAGTATGAATGAAGATGGCTTTAAGAGTAGAGGGAGACCAAAGAAATGATGGATGGACTGTGTGAGGGATGATATGGCTAGAAAGGAGGCGACTGCTGAGATACGAGTAATAGTAGTAGTAATAAGTAAGGAAGAAGAAGACATGCTGCGCCGACCCCAAATCAATTGGGATAGGAGCAGAAGAATGGTGACGATGCTTTATCCGACTATGGGGAAGCCAAAAGAAGTTCAATGTTTTCTCAAAGAGATTTAAGATAGCCCCTATAAGGCGTTACGAGTGTCAGAAGTCCAAAAGTCTGACAAATAACAAAGGGTATCGTGTTACCTGACGGACAGAGCCGTCATCTACCCCGGTCACCAGGGAGAATGGAACCGGCGAGAGATGTCGTGCGGTGTTCCACAGGGATCGGTCTTGGGGCCGCTCCTGTGGAACATCGGTTACGACTGGGTGCTGCGCGGCGACCTCCCTGTCGGCGTCGGCGTAATATGTTACGCCGACGACACGCTCGTCCTGGCGAAGGAGAGTCGCACCAGGCGGCGGCTGACCTGGCGACGCAAGCGGTTGCGACAGTCGTTGGAAGGATCCGGCAGTTGGGACTCGAAGTGGCGCTGCACAAAACAGAGGCCATGTGTTTTCATGGCCGTCTGAACGCGCCACGGTCTGAGTCCCACAAAACGGTGGGAGGGGTTCGCATCGGCGTCGGGAGAACGATGAAGTACCTGGGACTCGTCCTCGACAGCCGGTGGAACTTCAAGGAGCATTTCCTGCGTTTGGCCCCAAAGCTGAACCAGGCAGCAGCCGCCCTCAGGCGACTCCTGCCCAATCTCAGCGGGCCAAACGCCTCCTGCCGGAGGCTGTACGCCGGTGTCGTGCGGTCCATGGCCCTCTTCGGGGCCCCCGTGTGGGCCCTGAGCATTCGGACGCGACCACTGAAGCTGGTCGCATACCAGAGGGTCATGGCTATCCGGATGATCCGAGGATACCGTACGATCGCCGGCGAATCGGCCAACCTCCTTGCCGGATTGCTGCCCTGGGATCTGGAGGCGACTGCCCTCCAGCGCGTCTATGAGTGGCGCGTGGAGGCGCAGCGCCGGGGCGAATCCCTGCTACCTCGACAAGTCGAGGCGCGGCGGGAAGAGCTCCGGCGCGATCTCAGGGCAGTATGGAGAGAACGACTGTCGCAACCGAGGTCCGGGCACGCCGCAATCGCGGCGGTAAGACCCCTCTTTGAGGAGTGGCTGGATAGGCGTCACGGCGTCCTGACCTACCGCGTGACGCAGGTCCTCACCGGACACGGAAGTTTCGGGAGGTACCTGTGTCATATGGGGAAGGAGGAAACGCCTGGGTGTCACCACTGCGAGGACCGCCCGGAGGACACGGTGGAGCATACGGTGCAGGACTGCCCCGCTTGGGCAGAGCACCGCCGTGTCCTCACGGCGGCGATAGGCGGAGACCTCTCGCGCCCGGCATTGGTCGAGGCCATGCTGCGGGGCGAGATGGAGTGGGAAGCGGTCGCCTCCTTCTGCGAAGCAGTCATGCTCGCGAAGGAGGAGGCGGGCCGCGTGAGGGAGAGGACAGCGTCCTCCCTCCACACCAGCCGCAGTGGTAGACGCCCACGGCGCCGGACGTCGGCAGACGATCTCCGGCCACCGTAGGCGCGGGCATGTGGGCGGCGAGTAATGGGCGACTCGCTGTCCGACCATGGACCATGCCCGGGTCGACGGCGCGTTGTGTTTCACGCGCGCCTCAAAGAGTGTCAGCATAATGACGGGGCCCCCCTCTAGAGGGCCAAAGCCTGCCGGGGTCGCGGGACTCATAGAATTACCGTGACCCTGGAACATAAAGGGCTACTGAAGGACACCGTGGATTTTAGTCAGTACAAGTCTGACAGTCCCTCCCACTCTGCCCTGGGTGGGAGGACTCATTTGATGATATTACCACGTCAAAAAAAAAAAAAAAGGGTATCGTGTTACTCAGAAACTGAATTGTGTGGAGCTCAGATAGGTAGTCGTTCCATAAAAGTACTGGTATTCAGCTGCATCCGGATCCGGTTAGACTGGAAGCCGACTCCAACATAGTTGTGATACGGCTAAGTAGATGATAACTTGTAAATTTAGAATACGTGGGTGTAAATTAATAAGTTATGTTGACACAAAACTTGAAAGTTTGTTTGTAATGGGTGTGGTTCTAGTTGCAGCGGACTTCGTTAGGATAATAACATTGAAGCTAATTGTATATGGGTGTAGAACATAAATTAGCTTTAAACAATAAATCTTAATTAGTGAAGCGTGCCTTCCTTTTGGCCTTTTAAACTAAATACTAAATTATTGTGTGTAGCATAATCGGCGTATAATGCTGAGATTCAGAGAGCCTTTTCACTGTAAAAGTGAATAAGAAAAGCTTCATCATTGAAATGCAAAAAAAAACGAAAAATGAACGCAAAATTTAGTTTTAATTCCGCAAAAAAGATCCAGAATGAATGCCTGAATGCAGGATGCAGCATCCCGCCCTCAAAAATATGCACATGCAGAAAAAGCAATTATAATTAGCATGCCATGCACCCAAAGCTATACTCGACACGTGTTTCGCCCATCCACCCAGCATTCAGCATGCTGCATCCCGCATCCAAGCCTGGATATATTTTGCGGAATTAAAACTACATATTTTGCATAACATTTAATGTCATGGATTTCCGCAAAGGATCGCCTGATTCTGTAAACTTCTTTATTTACCAAATCAAAATAACAAACCTTGCTCAATTCAAGTAAGTTACAAATAAGCAGTGGAATTAATTACAATTGTTGTTTGTTATGTTTCTTTACTTATTATGGTTGTTAGCATGGAACTGATTCACTCTGTTCCCCATACTGGTATAAACTGTATTACGGTGGAACAGTTAATTGTCCATAATCTCTACGTAGTGGACACACAGAGTGTAACATAATAAACGCAAGACCTCTCGTGTGGTCTCTCAGACCATGAATCTAAACAGGTTTTGTTCCATGTCTTTTGGAAATTCATAACTTTTTTTTTAGTTTTACTTTGCATGTTGATCAGCGGATCGCGTCAATTCCTATAGAATTTTTTTTTTTTTTTTTTGCGAATTTCTAGAACTCGTGGAACAAAAGTTGTTTAGTTTCATGGTTCGAGAGACCACACGGGAGGTCTTGCGTTTATTATGTTACACCTTGTATATGCGTTTTGTGGTTGTCACAAATGTCTTCGCATTTTTCTTTCTAGAATATTTGTCACGATGTTTTCCTTCACTTTTACGTTTTAAATAAATAAAATTCATTTATTTCGGACAACAGTGATCCATACTTTGTTAGTATTACACACAGCTTATATTCTAGTCTTAGTAACATTGATATATAAGATACTAGTTGTATTAAAAACGAAGATCGACAAGGCAGGAAAACATACTTCCTACTGAATCAACCTCCATACAAAATATTTAATATTTGAAGTATAGCTCTCCGCCACAGCTCTAAGGATATAGTTGCGACTACTCCGCACTCTGCACAGCAGTGAAGCCGTCTTTTTACGTATTAAGGCATGAAAGCCATCAGTGTGGGTCTCGGTAAAAATTTCTGAGGCGCTACAGAAACGGGGCAGTCGCAACAACACGTTTTGAGGGACACTAGTTGTCAGAATTTCGGGCCACTGACTACCTGTAACGACTGTCAAAGATCTACAAATGACAGCCGGGACCAACGGATCAACGTGCTTTCCGAGGCACGGATGAAGTTCGGTATGTAATGGATTGTCATTCATCCACGAATCAACGGGCTTAACCTGCGGCTGTTATTATTTAGCCACGAGCTCTACCTAAATAAGTTGAGTCCGTGAGAACTGGACTACGACTGTAATAAACCATAAATATAAGCTCAATCATAAACTACGAACTAACACCATACCCCCACAATATCTCCTTGAAAAATTGTCCGGGCTCGCAAATGAATATATATGTTCACAGCCTGAACGGGTGACCATGTATATCACTTTATAACATTAAACTCGGCCGTCACAGCTTTGCACACTAATCTGAACAAACGACTTTGGAACTTGATAAAAACTCCGACACTTTTGATGGAAAAGCTTTTTCGGAAAAACGAGTGGTTTTCTAATTGCAGCTTTAGGGTTGAAAATTGCATGATAGCTGTTCTTATAAGTGATCTGTCATTTAGGTAAATTGCTTTGTTATTTGTTGCTGCCTATAATATCAGCGTTTATTTTTTATTACTAACCCTACGCTGTCCATCCATCCGTCTGTCTGTCAGCGTGTTGTATCTCATCATCCGTAATAGCTAGACAGTTGATATTTTTACAGAATGTGTATTTCTGCTAACACTTCACACCATCACTTGGCTGGTTTTTTTTTAATGGCATATTACTCATGGATACCCTCCGTCTAGGGCGAGCGGAAGATTCTGTCGGACTCAAAAAACCCACTGTTCCTAGTACTACCATGAGTCGGACACCGGGGAGATACAAGTACAGTCGCGCACACCCCCGACTAGTATCAGCCCGCCATTGCCCATCACCTAGTGCGGCCTATCCAGCGACCGCACGTTCTCTATGAACCTCTTTGGGCCTGGCTGGTCGGGCGGTGACTCCACACATAGCCTACAATGATCGCACTGCTGGAACGCAGGCCTCCTCTCTCCGAACATCTCACAGAAATAAGGTCTGTGTCCCAATGGCTGTGATTCCACCACGCGGACCCTGTTGCCAGGAGTCTAGATTTTGTCGGCTTCATCATCATTCTCGATTTATAGATATAGTTTTAGTCAGTGCAATATGTCTCCTTCTTCTCTGCATTTATATCAGTCGTCACCTTTCATAGATACTTCAAGAACAATGATAAAACATTGAACAAATGCTGTTTGTGGGCTTACACCAAGCGGATGTAATCGAACGGGACCGGAGCTCGTTTTGTATAAAGAAACTTTTAGAAGGATTTACGCCTGATAAATACACACCTTACTACATTATCAATCTATATTACGATTTCATGACTCGAGTTAATCCGAGATCAAAGTGGAATCATTCTGTCTTCGTCGATTTTCAGTGCAGCACCAAAGCAATAAGCCTCTCCTACTTTTCTTGCACAAAATTCCATACAAATTCTTGCTCCAATAAAACAAATAAGACCAAAAAAGGGTGTCGCATTTAAAAAGTCGACTTAAGAAGGCAGTGCCTTGGCCCAGTTACTGCCAGTTCCGGATTAAGGCAATGTATCGATATTTATCGCTCGTTAAAATTTATACAATTTTGCCGTCGAGTTTTTCCCGAACGGCGTCGTCGGTATAGTGTTGTGACTAAGATTTTTGGGGTATGGAGTATAGTCTTGTTTAGGTTAATAATGCTGTAAACTTGTTAAAAACAAAACGTAGGTAATGTCACAGTAGGAGAGACAGCAGTATGTAACGTTCTTAGTAATGTAATTTGAATGTAATGTGTCTTAGACATCAAAGAAAAAATAAAGAAAGGGAAGATTTCAGCCTCAGTTTTCGATGTCGGTAAAATTACAAAAACATTGGTTTCTAGGATTTATCTATAAAAGATTTATATTTAAAAGAGTGTCCATGGAGTTTTTTGTCCGTTCTTCTCCATAGAGATCTACGTTAGGGTACACAACTACAGTACTTTCACAGTTTTTACGCCTTGTGACTGGGACTGTAGCTATTGTTGTCTTTGTTTGGACAATTATTCAAAAGTGCCTGTAACTGGCCTACTTGAAATAAATGCTTTGATTGATTTATGATTTGATTGATATCCTTATCACCTAAACTTACACCAAAAACCTCTTCCTCATATAATTTTTTTGTAAATATTTTCTTACGTTCACATTTTTTTAATTACCAATACCTGCTGTTTCCTACAAAAGTGCAATACCTACACAGTCAAAATGTTTGGAACAGCAGATTTTTTTTTTTAATTACCGATGAAGAATTTCGATGATGTAGGTCAGTACCTATATCATCGAAATTACTGTAACGGTTTTCACGTCGGTGTCCCTGCCACCCTGTTTTATATTTCATTGCAGCATTTCGTAAATAAAATAAACCAACTTTGAGCTAATAAATGCCAAACAGACCTACCTACCTACCCGAAGCTTCTCCCCGATACTATATCATATATTATGCAGTCGCTTATTCTTGTTAGTAAACTAACTTCGCCCGTGCCCGAGTTCTTTCAGAGAAAAACCTAGAACTGTGTGTAACAACGTTCTTATTGAAATAAAACTTCTGATTGTCCTGTAACTTGATTTAGTATTCTTTGAATAAGTGTGTCGTTTGTTATGCTTCTCATTACTAAGTTATGGGACAACTAGAATACGTAGTGAAATAGAAAAACTAAGCTATTTACTGACAACTTTTCAGTGAACGTTAAGTCACTGAAATATTTTCAGTATTTCAGTGTTTATCGATATGTGACGTTGTCTAAAATTGAAAAGTATATCGGCGCATAATAGCCTCTACCAAATGTGTTTATCATAAAGTGGATCAGCTACTTCAATATCACCAGGATTGTGCCGGAACATAGTAGTTCCTCATGGGACGTGGTAACGACAGCGGCTCCCGTTCATGATCTGTCATCTGATGGCAGCCGCCACGTCAACGAACGTTACTACGCTCCGCTAGAGTGACAGTCATCAGACAGTGCCAGTCTTATCCGACCTTCTTCAGCAGTTCCTAGTAACTTCGCAACAAACAGATGGCGCGACTTGCTGCACCCTCAAGACTATTATTCAATTAAATTACCTATCTGGGGGCCTACTTACAAAGCGCTTCGTATTTCCACAATGATTCTCAATCATTGTTATTATATTGCTTAAGGCATGCCTCTTTCTCCAGGTCCTCTGGGCTACTTAACATAAAAACAGACTAACCTACCTTTTCCAACCCTAGAAATATCTGATCATAATATTGTGCCGTTAATTTATAGAATCTTTTGAAAACATTAAGATAGGAATGGCATTAACAGGCTAAAAGAAGTTCCCCATACCAAGCAGTTTCATATTTTCTTTAGCATAACTACGAGAACCTCGTAAAAGAACGAAAAAACACAAAATTGCATATCGACCGCGCTGCAGCACATCGCAGCCGGCGTAATATCCGAATAATTTATTCAATACATTGTCACTACACCCGAATCCAATAACAGTATCCGAAAACAAAAACAAACCTAACTAAATCAATATTTTATTATTTTTACGTTTCACACCAACAATTTTGGAGATTATATCCCATAAATAACAAAAAAGTTTGGTTACTTTATGGTATCTACAATTTCCGGTATTTACGCTTTCACACTGAAATAAATGGAAATCCAATTAATAGTCCGCCATTTTGTTTTTTTTCGGCATTTGGGACACTATCTGGTCATTGTGTCCTAAAATCCTTTTACATTCGGCGAATATTTTTGCATGAATATTTTAATACACAATTTTTCTAGTTTGCTATCATTTTGACCTGGAGCGCTGTATTTTCGTCCTGTTTTTCAACGTAAAAATGGCACCCCAAATTATGGACTAGATTTTTCTGAATTTTGTGTGATGACTTGGGTAAAACGGAAAACCTGTGCGTCTCATTCGTTTTTCTAAAGTTTGCAAGATTAAACCTGCGTTATTTTATCAAACAAAAATGTAGTAGGTAAAAAATCGTATCTCTCGAGATCAACTAGATTTAAAAAGTGCCGAATTTAGCTACCAATCAACAACAATAGGGCACTAAGACACATACCTAACTTAGATGGTTGATGAAATATGCCACAGTCTTCATACGCTAAATAAACAATATTATTACAGTCCACCGCTGAATCATCACCCATTCAACACCATATTACCGCTAGCATGAAATGGTAGTTACCTACTAAACACATTCAAAACTTTCCAACCAGTTAACATCTCCAGAAAGTCACCTCAGGTCACTATAGTTAGCTCAAAAGGATCTAAACTCCGCAGTTAGATAAGGGAAGGTTTCCAAAGTTCTTGTAACGTCTGACTGTACCTAACCTCGTTGGTCTCTCCCCTTGTTTACGCTGCAGCGTTGAGTAACTCGGCTAAAAGTTCCGCTGCAGCGCAAAATTTGCTAAATTTACAAGCGAGACCCAAGTTCTTCGACCTAGTCTAATTGTTTGATAGTTTTCACAGACCTTTTTGTTTGTATTTAAGTTGGGAACATGTTCAAGTTGTAATTTCCGAGGTTTTACTGAGGTTAATTGTTTGCTCGATTATAATTTAAAGTTCTTCGAGTTTGGCTTTAAGAGCTTTGCTAATTATGGGTTTTAATTAGGTCTTTGTTTAAGATTTGAAAGAACTGTGTTTTGAATTTGATGTTTAAGGAGATCAACGATGTTATGATAGCATTTTCTGAGTGCAATCTGACTCAGAATTTGAGACTTCGAGGTCAGCTAATGACTACAAGCTCCGTCTGAGCCGAACACGGCCGTGTGCTAACCGAAAACGATTACCGTCCGTGTTCATTTATGATCAGTGATCGGATAATCGGATGCATATTTACCTACAGTGTAGTTGTTGGCTATTATGGAATGCACTTTTGTATAAAAAAATACCTCGAATTCGGAATCGACAAATTTAGTTTTTTTACTATAGAATCAAATCGGGTGTAGGAATATTTACTAAGTTTAAGGTGTTGGCTAATATTATGCAATGCACTTTTGTATCGAAAAAATCCCGCGATTTCGGAATCAACAAATTTACTGTTTTTATTATAGAATCAAATCGGGTAATACAATCAAATTATATTCCTGCTTGTGTGCAGGTCCCCGAAGGAAGTTCCTATTGTTCATTTTAAAATTAACTTCAAGTAAATACACATTAATAATTATGTAATCCCCCTGTTTTTTTTTTAAATAAATACCACATGCTAAAGACGACGTTTCCTCACCATGTTACAGACTAGTTTCGAATTCCCGAATTTTCTGGAATCCCGGGATTTATATTTAAAAAAAATATGTTTTAAGAAGCCGCTTCCTTAATTTCCTAACCAAAAATGAACTTTAGGTGAATATGCATCAGATTATCCGATCACTGTTTATGATACAAGTAGTACAACGATCACTTTTAATTATGACCCGGGGTAACACAATACACGTCAATTTTTAAGTGTTTACGTCGTAAAATTAGAAAAATATTCATTCTACGTCAGTTGCGTCATTTCAACCAATTATTGATATACAGTTTCATAATAGTAACTTGCAAAAATACAATTTTTTTTTTTCTTCCACCAGGTCGTCCCCAACCAACCTTGACCTGGCTGATCAACAACAAGCAAATAGATGACCACACGATTCTCAAGAACGACGGAAAGGTCATCGTCAGCAAGATCAGCATAGGAGGAGCCGAGAGGAGTTGGCTGAACACCAGCATACGGTGCCAGGCTACCAACACACCTCTGCTGAGTCCCCATGAAAGGACAGCCAGGGTCGAAATGCATTGTAAGTACAGTCACAGTAAAAATACGTTTGTCACCTCAAAATCTTTAATCTTTTGTTTTCTTGGCGTCCGATTGAGTCTGATTTACTGTCCGAATAGTGTCGTAATGCTAATGTCACAAAATGACACTACAGTCCATTCAGACTAATTTTACCCCTGAATTTGCGGTAAATATCACAATTCTAACCTTTATTTTCGTTGTAATAAAGTTGTTGCTGCACTACAGCCACTGACAAGTCTGTCATTTAAAAATGATTTTTATTACTGTTCATTAGGCTTCCTCTTACTGCTATCCAAAGTAAAAGAACTGTAAATTGAGAATAAATAATGTGACATTGAAAATATCATCAAGTGGCCAGTCCATTAAAAAAAACAGTACCTAGTCAAAGGATTGTGATATTTTGGCCTTTCTCAACAAGTGGTTAAATATAGTTTATATTAATTGCTATAGTTTATATTAATTTTGATATAAGTGGGAAAACTTTGTTATTGCATTCGAGGCGGAAATAACACCCGAGCTGCAAGCGAGGGTGTTATGGAGCCGAGAACTCATTTGAACCCATTTGGACTTAGTATAAGTTTAGTTTCTGTGGAAATTTTTATTGCCGCACGTGTGCGGAAAAATATTAAAAATCGACACGTGTGAAATACATTGCATGTTGAACGTAATCGTAGTGCGATTAGAACCAGTTTTCGAGAAAGTGTATTGAAAAATAATTATTTAAAAGCTCTGAGCTGTAACTTCAAAGGATAGTATGTGTCCTGAATTGATTAAGGAAAAATTTACGAAGGTTTTAGCAACTCGACTGTACATAATCATCAGATTCACGTACATATTATTATGTTACTTGAGCACTTTATAAAGGGTGAGAGGAAACATAACTTTTCACTCTTGCTGGAGTATTTTGGTAATAAAACGAAGACAAAGTAACACAGTTAATTATTGTCAGACATTAACATCATAATTTTGTTTGAGCCGCACATGTGAACTGACTGCGGGACCTTCAACGGATTGGCAAAAGCTTTTAACCAACTTCTAAAAAAGGAGTAGCATCAGCAGCAGAATCTTTTTAGGGTTCCGTACCCGAAGGGTAGCTAAGCCTCGCTGTCCGTCCATCTGTTCGTCTGTCCGTCTGTCAGCGGGCTGTATCTCATGATCCGTAATAGATACACATTTTCACAGAATGTGTATTTCTGTCGCCGATATAACAGTCTCATAGATAAATACACAATAAAGGGTGTAAATAGACCCTTAACATAATCGAAAGGCACTTGTTCTCCCCGTCTTTGCGATATATTTTTTGTTCTAGACCATACCTAGAAACCTTCTAGAGATATTGGGGGTCAAAGTTCCAACTTTTTCACAAGTTTTTTTTTTAAATACATGTTTTTAATGTAAGATTTTTACTTTACACACCTCCACGACCCCCGTACTATTCAATCCAACCATCAGCACAATGCTTTGAGTGCTTTCCATCGAGTTCTACCGTAAAACGTGATTTTTCACCCCAAAAAAAAGGCGATTCCCAGTTTAATTTTTGCTTAAAGTTACTTAGTTTGATGTACAGGATGCTTGGTTGACGGCTATGTAAAGGGTCTGTTTACACCCTGTATAGTCTCCTCCCGCGCGGTAACGCCGACACATGTTGAGTGTTACCGAGTGTGACTAACAAAAATATTAACAATGTCGGGCGTATTTAAGTGCAACAGTTGTGACATAATGATGAGTGAACCTTCATCCAAAATAACTTATTTTTAACACCAATCACTTAACATTCACCTTTGTCCCCAGTGCGTCCAACCTCTGTGATGATCACCAACAAGCCTGGACAGATGTCTGCTGACTCCGAGATCACCATCATCTGCGTGACCCACGGCAGCAGACCAGCGGCCCAGGTCACGTGGTTCAGGGAGAATAGGAGATATACCAGAGGAAAGGTAAGGGTAAGAGACCATGAAATGATTTTACCATCTATATAATACTACCGACCCGCCCTTTTAATTTTACCTAAGAGATTTTGTGGGAGGCTTTTGGCCATCATAGGGGTAGTATAAGTCAAGTGTTTTTTTGAAAGTAGTTTTTAACCTTGGATGGCTGGACAAAAGTGGAAGGAAGGGGGGAATGCTTTTACCTAAGGGCGGAACAGTTCAGGTTAACAAAAAAAATGCTCTTAATAAAAGTCGAGCTGTTTCTGTCCTTGCATTTCTTATTTAAATTATAGTTCAACAAGAGTTGAGAGCCCGCTTATTAGTTTCCCAACAAAATAATTGCCTTACATCCATGGTTGATGGCAACTAAAATTGGCATTGTAAAGTTTTAAACTCTTGCTTTAAGAGAATGTAAGATACTGATACTAATAGCCTGCATCATCCCACTGCTGGGCTAAGGCCTCTCCCCATTACTTCCAGTTGTTTTGATCCAATGCCATTGTGGACCACTGACCCCGTAGCATGACCACCGTAGACAAGGATTTCTTTGACGGAAGAATCACAAAAACAAAAAAAATAAAATGAAATGACTGATAGTGCAAAGAAATCTGTCATTGTGTCGACTGAATCTGTCATTTTGTCGATTCTTCCGTCAAAGAAATCCTTGTCTACGGTGGTCATGCTACGGGGGCTGGTTGCTGGTCTTGTCCAGCTCGTTCCGCCATGTTCTACGAAAATGTAAGTAACAAAAGAATTTGCCAGTGACGTTCCCACGGCTGGCAAACAAGCTTCCTGCCTTTGAGGGGAAGTGGGCTATAATCCACCATGCCGGCCCAGTGTGGGTGGTTATAAGACACACATATTTTTATTTTTTTAAAAAAAAGGTTCCCCCTTTAAAAAACCTCCTCCTCCTTTTTTAAATTGAATTGAATTAGTGATGTGGTGTTGTATATGTAATGTGACTGTGTGTGTGTGTAATTATTATTTATTTCTTGTATGAGTCGGTGATGCTCGAATTAATTTTTTTTTTTTTTTTTTTTTTTTTTTTTTTTTTTTTTTTTTTTATAAATTTCCCCTGTGTCGTGGGTGCGTTTACAAACATTTAAACTCACATACACAAACAGACCCGGAACAACTACCTGTAGGCCATAATATCTATTCCGTGCGTGTATCGAACCCACGACACGCAGCGCAGCAGTCGCTCAGCCACTGCGCCAACCGCGCCGTCCATTGTATTCAAATCTGTGAATCATGGAAAAAAATAACATTAATTCTCTATTCTTATTCGTCATCTGCCCAGCCTTTTCCCAACTATGCTGGGATCGACTTCCAATCAAACCGGATGCAGCTGAATACCAGTAATTTACATAGAGCGACTGCCTATCTGACCTCCACAACCCAGTTAGTACTGGGTAATACGATACCCCTTGATAAGACTGGTTGTTAGACTTGCGGGCCACTGACTACCTGTATTGACTCTCAAAGATCTAAAAATGACAGCCAGAACCAACGGCTCAACGCGCTTGCCGAGGCACGGCTTAAACCCGGTATGTAATGAATGGTCACATTGGTCACCCATCCACAGCTTAACCGTGAAGATCGACCCATGCGTCTGTTAATATTTAGCCGCGAGTCTCTTCTTTTAATTCTTAACATGAAGAGATAATGAGATCCATTGTAAACATAAATTATAATTTTCCTAGGAAATCTGCGTATCCTATGATTATTTTTAGATTTTATTAATGAGTTTGCGCACCAGATGTTTTGTTTACTAATCGGCCTACGTAAAAAATGTCAAAGCCTCTTTGTAAAAGTAATTTTCTGTTGGCCATATTATAAGGCTAATTATATCGTTGTTTACGAAAATATTCTAGAGCTGGTCTAAGTAGGAGGTATATTGCAATCTTCTTTCTTAAATTGTTAATTAGGAACTAACATAAGCAATCAGATGGACCTTTGAGTGAAAAGTGTTTTTTATCTTATACCATTGAATTTATAAGTAAAGATTTCATGGTTTTCCTTTAATTTAATTGATCATGTGTGTTAGAGAGATTTGATCCATATGATTGACCTTATCGATTGATGTCATAAAAGAGCAATCAATCAATCAATCAATCAACCAATCAATCAATCGATCAATCGATCAATCAATCAATCAATCAATCAATCAATAGTCTTTATTTGTAAACATAGGTTACAACAGTGTGCAAGATGTTACAATAGTTGTTATACATAATATAGTTTCTCTATGTTTTGCCATTTGGCGTACAAATATACGTTTAAAGGAGGCTTTTGCCAATTAGATAAATTAATCTGTAGGTACTAGTATTATAAAGAGGTAAAAGTTTAATTCGTAATATCAATAGCAGGATGTTATCTTTTCTAAATTTTAGTCGGTTCGATTCCCGAGAGTGGCAAGCTAATTTTCTAAAATCTTTGAATCTAGACTTGATTCTTTTAAAAATAAAGGAATGTTTCCTTTGAGTAAAATTTGATATCTCCGGTATTTAGAGTACTTTCCCTCCAGGTGAGGTTGAAAAATTCCAGCCTGTATATTGAGTGTTTGTTTTAAGTGGCACAACATGGGAAAATCTGAATCCCGAAGAGATACCTACTGAAAAAATTTAGCTCTTTTAATAGCAGTTTAGTAGCAGCACGCAGTCTGGATGTGTGTACCAATAATATGACTAGGGAGATGTAGTGATCCAGTGCTAACGGCCTTGACTTTAAAGCTCAGTCGCACGGGTTCGAGTCCAAAGTAAAATAGACTCAAAATGTTCATCATTCTCATACCCTTATCCCTATTTATTTGGGGTCGCCGCAGCTTGTCTTCTTCTTCCATACTTCTCTATTACTCGTCATCTCGGCATTCATCTCCTTTCTAGCCACATCATCCTTCACATACTCCATCCACAATTTCTTTGGTCTTCCTCTACTCTTATAGCTATCCACGTTCATACTCAAAGCTTTCCAGACTCAAGACGTTATCAAGAAATATCATACTGTGTTACCCATTCTACCACCAGTTGTTGGTAGACTCAAAACACTGCCAAGAAATAATTTGCCTTATTTCAAAGGAAGTTACATTCATTCTTGCAATTTTCTTTAATTGGGGAAACGAGTCACTATGGCCCAATACTCTGCAAACTATCTTCGAGTAATCCCAACGCAATTAGTACTTCAACCCACTTACACCTTCTACTAAAAAAAACACAAAAATAACTAGATAAAGTTCTAGCGCAATCTTCGTTAGACTTTAGGACCAACTTGGGACCAGAACTTTCCACAGCTAAGGTCTTGTTCAGATGCGGCGATTTGCGTGCGGTCTTCTTGACGTGAATTCAGCTGGCTCAGAGTTTGGCACCGGTTCCTGTAATGAGCAAACAACAGAAGACATAGGTCACGACGCTAAGTGCCCCATCTGTTTTGTAACATCCAGGTTGGCGAATGAGATTATTGCATTCAGGTCAAATTTGGGCTGCGGGACTGTTCGAAAGAGATACCGCGACCCTGGAACACAAAAGCAAATAAGGAACATGGATGGGTTTTAATTAGTAAAAGTCTGACACTCCCTTCCACTCCGCCCAGAGCGGGAGGGGTCATTTGATGGTTTCCCATCCGAAAAAAAAGGTCATATTGCTAACGCTTTGCCAAGCATTGGTTTTCGAACATAGTTAATCCCAGTGATGGTATTTTTCTAAAACTTTATAAAAGTCTGATATTTCTATCTAACACAACAATAGAGGGAACTGCGTGAAAATATACAACCAGAAACCTGAATTCAAAATGGAACTTCATTTTTCTTTTAGCTGGCATAAAAATCCGGAGCCAAGCCATTATCGCGGTACAAAAAAAACTACATTTCTATGGGGGGGGGGGGGGGGGGGGGTCGGTTTATAATGATAGAATGATGTACTGAATACGTGTATACCCCGTAGTATACGAAACGCGCTAACCATAATATGACACCCAAAATCGCCTCACCAGAACAAGCCCTTAATTCTCACAAACTCAAGCACTAAACTAGAGTCTTGATAACTGAGCGTCATTAATTTTCGTTGTCCTGTCTCCTGCGAGGAGCCCAGCTAATTCTGTAGGTAAACTTAGGTGTCTGCTAATCTGTTACATAATCTAACTCCGAAACAGGACAAACAGGGCGTTATCATACAAACTTGGGACTGCGTCTTTAGGTACTTCTTGTTACACTTTTTTTTTTCTTGAGATAAAAACTTCGGTGGCTTCCTTTGGGGGTGCTAAATTTATTTTATTAGGAAGATATTCATATGAATCTCGACTGTGTTATTTGAAAGGGTAGTGTTTAGTTAAGTCTAGTAGGTACCCATTTTTTGTTACTCAGGAGCCCAGTCTTATAGCATAACATGCGATTCTCAAAATCATAGCACCCACATCAAAACCAACCATAACATTTTCATAACAAAGTTCATTTTCTCAACAGCACAGCGAGTTCACGAACGAGACGACCACAGTCAGCAAGCTGACCATGCTGCCTCAGCCAGAAGATGATGGCGCTATGATCAGGTGCAGAGCTGACAACCCGGTGCTCAGGGTCGCTTTGGAAGACGCCTTCAGGATGAGTGTTGTTTGTAAGTAGCTTCTGATTGACCCACTTTTCTACGATTCGCAAAGATTAGGATAAGTAATGAATTATTCACCATTTTTGCGGACCATAAAACCTCAGCCACAATTGACTGCTGAGTAGCCGATCAGTAAGCGTGATGTTTGAAAAGATTAACAAAAAAATCGTAAGAACACAAATGAGTGAAATAGATCTGCTATTTTCTTCAATCTGGCACTAATAGTGGCCACATTAGAGGACTTAAAAAATGCTACAGACACTGAGATTAACGTGCGCATATACTGGGTCCAAGAAATTTAATAAGTCGTACCATCGAAACAAAAAAACACTGTAGTTACGTTGTGTTTGCAGTTGCACTGCTCTGTTATAGTTTTATAATTTAAATATTGTTTTTGTAGTTAGGGAATTTAGTATATAAGCTATGATTGTAACATTATTAAATAAGTTAATTTTAACACCGCGCTATCGCATTAGGGATTCACCTGTAATGGTAGTGTAAGGGAGATTTTAATAATAAATAAATAAAAGAAGAAGAAGAAATGGTCTGAAATTCAAAATATGTGGTATGTGGCACGCCATCTGCAACGCTACACAAGAGCTACGCATCATCCTAACGTCACAAAAAAGGGTTAGGGGTCACTCGGCCCACTATGGTACTGGGACCAGGGCCCAGTACCAAACCCTTTTAAAAATTATTAGTGGTTAACTGGGCCCACATCTGTTTAGCTTTCAATCAAATGAAGGGTGGCTTAAAATGGTTTATATATTATTAAGTATACAATAGATTTTGTACAGGTACAAGCATTTAAAATCTGCTGTTGTGATTGTTTTCCGGGATTTCTGGTTTGGTCATATTATAGTAAAAGTTGTTCATAATGATGAGTACAATAACCCCATATGAGGTTGTGCGTTAATTCCGGGACATGTTGTAGATACATGTAGATATATCGGCATGTAGATTTAAGAAAAACAAGGTCAAATCAACATTATAATAATCAACGTTAATAATTTCAAAAAAAATACATATTAAAAAATAAATAAATTTTACCCTTTTCAAATCTATATTCTTATCAAAATCTTGGGGGCTGCATTAAAAAATTAAGATTCTAGTTAGTTAATTTTTCAATGCAATGCCCTAAACTTATTTTACTATCCAGTAATTCCCGCAGAACGCGCTCGATTTTGTTTTGGGATCGTTTACATTCTTTGGTGTTTTTTTTATATGTACCCGTTTTTTTAATAGACCAAAATAATGCCGTGAATCTTTCTGCAGTGACCTTAGAAGAACAAAAATGTTTGGTTTGGCTGTTACCATTTTATTGAGCCTTGCATTCCAGGCTTCAACTGAGATGTGGGCCCAGATAACAACTAACAATTTTTAAAAGGGGTTGGTACTGGGCCCTGGTCCCAGTACCATAGTGGGCCGAGTGACCCCTAACCCACAAAAAATATGCATCGCGCAATCAAAGTTATCCGCGATAAGGTATACAGTAGTCCAACAACTACCATTGCGTCCCAAGTCAAAGTTGCCACCCGTCTGGTGAGAGGATTCTTCCTTTTCAACGAATGATGAAGTACTTTTCTCCATATTCCTCATATTTATACATCGTAAAATTAGCTATTGAAACTCACACCTTACAGGTATTGATGTCTGATTATGACGAAATAAAAACATACTAGTTTTTTTTTATTTGGTCTTTGGCCGCAGATTTATAATTACTTGATATTGTTTTGTAAAATCAGTTCGATTCTGTCTAAACGTCTCAGGCGTTATAAATGCTCCCAAAAATGGTCGTCCAAAACTATAATTCATCTCGGAACACGAAGGACGTGTTTAAATTTTAACAAAGCGTATCGTACCATCTGTCGGGTTGTCCGGGTGTCCAGTGTGACGTGGACAATCCGATCAGATGACAGCGACACAGCCACCGCTGTGTACTGCACTTGCACGCTGTTGTTCATTTAATTATGATGAGGATTACATCAGATTAATTCTACGGGTGGGTCTTTTCGTTTGTGCTTTTGAAGCTTATAGACTCAGGACCATAACAGGTTATAAAATAATAGTGACCCGCCTCTGCGTTGCACGGGGTCACCTATTGGGACCGAAACTATGCTATACCAGCTGTCCCGCGCAACTTAGTCTGCGTCACGAGAGAGAGCGAGAATGCGCGCGCGGTACTTTATCAGTATTTTGCTGCGGAGCTATTTTAAAACTGTGAGACCGTACCCTAAGATATTCATTGTAATCAAATGATGTGTGGGCAATTTTGTTTACGATTAAATACTTGTGATGAATAACGTATTTATTTTTGAATAAGGATTAATACCATGATTATAAAAACACCTTCGAAAATAATGCATTATTTTAGAAAAAATTGTTTAACATAAGAAAGGTTATATAGTGAGTCAACCTTAAAAGATAGACATATGCTGTCGCAGAGTTTTTGTTAGTACTTATTAAGAGGAACAATTCCGTCATACATGATTGTTTCGTAACCTTAATCGTTTACGCAGCCCTCGCCACGGAAGCTCTCAAAAGGATTAAATTGTTTTAATTGAAAATTCGACGATATTAATTAGCATTTCATGGAACATACCCTAGAGCAACCGATTAAAAAAACAAAATGGCTGGCTGGTTAGGAGTATTTATAAACGTGTATTTGTCGACAGAAATTAGTATATATAATAATTATGTCCTCTAAGTATCGGTAACCGTTAACCAAACACACTATACAAGGTGTTAATAAATTAACCCAAAACCTCTTAGGTTGTAACTCGGACCATGAAACTGAACAACTTTCATTATCGGACCAACTCTGAAATCGCGAAAAAAAATCAGCTGTTCCACACAAAAGTGCAATACCTACTGACCCGAAATACATGAAACAGCTGATTTTTTTTTCGCGATTTCAGATTTGGTCTGATAATAAAATTTGTTCAGTTTCATGGTCCGAGTTACCACCTAAGAGGTTTCTTTTTTTTTTTTTTTCGTGGTAAAATCATCAAATGAGTCCTCCCACCCAGGGCAGAGCGGGAGGGACTGTCAGACTTGTACTGACTAAAATCCACGGTGTCCTTCAGTAGCTCTTTATGTTCCAGGGTCACGGTAATTCTATGAGTCCCGCGACCCCACCTAAGAGGTTTTGAGTTAATTTATTAACACCTTGTATAAACCAACTATGAATTTCACATTCACGGCAATTCCAAAAATAATATAATGCTTTAGATAATACTATCTATCTATACAACATTAGTTTTAGTATATGCGAAACCTGAAACACGTGTCTAGTATTTTTATGTAAAGAATCTATGTACAAAATTTAAAAACTGTATCATGAAAAATCACAAATTCCTCGTCTTGAGCTCATTGATAATAATAATTTGGCAGTAGGTACTCAAATGATTGCGATAGGTACTTAGTGTCGCTCGGTGTCCAACTTGTAACTTTTTAAATATTTTTGGGACAAAATATAACATGGTTTAAAAATGAATGCAATCGATTCAGTTACTTATTCTGAACAAACTTTATTCAGGTTTCGCATATACTAAGAATAATGTTGTATATCCTGTCATTGTGTTTACAAAATAATATTCATCAACGTCAAATGTATAATTGAAAGAAAAAAAATGTATGAATAGTTAATAAACACACTAAATACAACACAATAACAACCGAATGATGTTTCTACTTCGTTAAAATTGTATTTTATTAACAAAACGCAAAATGAATTGGAACAGTTCAATTCCAATCTCGTAGTTGCGTAAAAATAATACAATTTTTTTCTTTAAGCATGAGTGCTGATTTTTATATATGTCACAGAGAATATTGTTAAAAATTAATAATCAACACTGCCTGATACCGCACGTTGACGGAAATTTCTGCCAGACGCTTTAAAGCGCGAAAAAAATAAACGTGAAATTTCACATCGAGAGTCAGTAATATTTGATATTCAGAGAGTTTTTTGAATAGTCATTGTAAGCAGTTGGAACAATTGTAGGGTCGCAATTAAACATTTTTGTATGGGTTCAATAAACCAATGCGCTTATACAGCGACATTGTAATTGTGTCTGGGGGATGTTTGGCCCAACTATGATTGCTCTAAATAAGGCTCTAAATAAGTACTAAAATGATTTCCGGATTATTAAATATAAAAATTAAGTCTCAGGTTATAGGTAAAATCACATATTTTTTTCCGAGCTTAGAAGTGTCTGGCAGACATTTCTGTCGACTTGAAGCATCTGGCAGTGTAAAAAATATTTTTTTAACAATCTTCTACATATAAAAAAATCAGCACTCGGGCTTTAAGAAAAAATTGTATTATTTTTACGCAACATTAGCACCTGACATTTAAAAATTGACCGTCGGCACAAGTTAGCAGGCATGCATACGTTCACAGTACATACCAACACTACTAAACTTGATGCCACCCATTTTGTTAATGAGAAAATAAGTATCATCTGAAGGCCCTGGGATCTTGCTCTAAATCACAACGCAAGTACAAATTATGAAGAAAATCGTCCCAAAAACAAGGAAGATAAGTCAAGTCATCTATGGCACAAAAAAAATGACTACATCAGATATCCAACGTACAGTTGCGGTCACTAACCACGTACCTAGGTATTCGTATACTAAGTCCACCGTATTGACGGACCGCATGCCTGTAATTAGGCTACGGGACCGCTTCCTATCTGCGAATGGGCGCTGAAATGAAGGCAGTGGACAGTGAGCAGTGTAGGTCAATGATTTACATGGACGAATGTTAAGTAGTGTTGTTGCAATCGGTTGTGGGGTGTTGTTTTAAGCTTTAAGAGCGATATTGGTTTCTGTTTATCTTCGTAAAGTCGTCTCAATTATACAACATTTGTTTTAGTATATGCGAAACCTGAAACACGTGTCTAGTATTTTTATGTAAAGAATCTATGTACAAAATTTCAAAACTGTATCATGAAAAATCACAAAGTTATAAGCTTGTTCTTGTTACCTGGTTGTCCGCACAAAAACATGGTCACCAAGCCGCGCAGCCGCGCGCGCGCCTCCTGCGTCGTCTTGAGCTCATTGATAATAATAATTTGGCAGTAGGTACCTAAATGGATGCGATAGGTACTTAGTGTCGGTAGGTCGGTGTCCGACTTGTAGCCTTTTTTAAATATTTTTGGGACGAAGTATAACATGGTTTCAAAATTATAGGAATCGATTCACTTACTTATTTTGACTTAATCGTACTTTGGCAAACAAATTCATGTTAATAAGGCCGGAGCTAGACATAGTTTCAAAACTTCTTTGGAAATCAAGAAAAGAAGATACGATCAAGTGCAAGACATAAAAAGAGCGCTTATTAACAGACAGAACACATACTTTCATGGCAAATGTCTTGTTACTGTCCAAAAGCAGCTTGCCAAAGAGAAGCAGCAAGCGTTATAGACCGACCGCGTTAATGAGTCATCGCGAAGGTATCAATTTAAATGGAATATTCTGAAGATTGATCACGTATTGGTTCAATTAGTATCGTAATACCTACTTGGATTATGGTTATTTTAAAGCAAAAACCTTTGGGATGTTGTTAGGACTTTGTGGACCCTTGACGTGCCTTTGATGGGACAAGGCGGGGGACTCATTAAAGCGGTCGGTCTATTGTTTTAACTGAAAGAAGGTTACTGATTAAAGACTATACAATTCAGGTTAATGTCACCTCATGCAAGGCCTCATTAGCACGACTCGCTGTCCGACCATGGACCATGCCCGGGTCGACGGCGCGTTATGTTCCACGCGCGCCTCAAAGAGTGTCAGCATAATGACGGGGCCCCCCTCTAGAGGGCCAAAGCCTGCCGGGGTCGCGGGACTCATAGAATTACCGTGACCCTGGAACATAAAGGGCTACTGAAGGACACCGTGGATTTTAGTCAGTACAAGTCTGACAGTCCCTCCCGCTCTGCCCTGGGTAGGAGGACTCATTTGATGATTTTACCACGTAAAAAAAAAAAAAAAAAGGCCTCTTTAGCATTGAAATAAACATTTTGAACCCTTCGTCCTGGCGAAGAAAAAGTGAATCTATAACTTCAATGACGCACAAGAAACCCAACAAAATGCGACATTTTAATTCGCTACTAACTAGAACTTAAAGCCAATGAAGTGACCTGATGAATCTATTCCCGAAGTTCGTTGCAAACTGGCGTAACTTTGTCGTACCATAGCGATTGCAAAGAAACTTAACCGCTTTTACTGAACTAGCAAAGTACTCAACATGTTTTTTTAATATAATAAACTAATCGTGAAACTGGTGGGGTTTCACTTTGATAAAATAGGGAATTTCTATTCAAACTTTTATTCGCTATTTGACCCCATTATTGTCTTATTAATTTTATTTAATCTTGGGGCATGAATTGATTGAACATAATTATATTTAAATAGTTAATTAACATAATGTGATTTTTTTCAACTTTTTAAAGCCAAGCGCCATGTTTTGAAAATGCGAACAGATAATGCTAATTTTTAAACTATCATGGTCACTTACATTACTATTAATACTAACGGGATATTTACCATGTTTACTGTTTTTTATGAGTTCCCGATCAACAACAGCAACAGCGCCGAAATATCGGGAACTCATAAAAAACAGTAAACATGGTAAATATCCCGTTAGTACTAATAGTAATGCTATTTTTTTTTAAATCTGAAAACTTAATTTTATTTTCCGGCAATATATGGTTAACATCACATAACACATAAATAACTCAAGCTTGTAATTCCCGTAGGGTTAGGCAGAGGTGTACGTAATAGTACACCCACATTTCGCCAGTTATTTTTAAGTCCCACGTAATAGGGGGCGAGCCTATTACCATCAACCGGGCTCTGTGGCTGCTACTGAGAAATTCCTGATGTAATAACCCAATAGCAGTTTGCCCGACCTGGGAATTGAACCCAGCACCTCAAAACCAGCAGTAGCGCTTGCGACCACTCCACCAACGAAGCAGTCCACTAAACCATAGATTAACTAAATAATATTTGTTTTTCTCCAGTTATGATAACAATAATCATGTTCTTTTTGAGTGAAAAGTATATTAACGTGAAAAAGTATTAACGTGGAGTTTGAATGCATTATTTAAGCGCTCTGTTCCAGGCGCCATTTTGTCTGTTTGATTATACCGATTCACCCATAATCTTCTCCCACAGACAGACCAGTCCTGACCATGTCTCTTGGCAGCACCCTGAACCCCAACGACATCAAGGAGGGGGACGACGTGTACTTCGAGTGCAACATCAAAGCGAACCCTAAGGAACATCGCATCTCCTGGTACCATAACGTGAGTGAGTCGTGGCCTTACAGTAATGTATTTTTAGTATATTTATAATCTATCTTCTATATATAAAACTAGCTTATGCCCGCGGCTTCGCTCGCGTGGAGTTAGGGAATTGCCCACGGGATCTTACTTCTGGGATAATAAGTAATCTATGTATCTATCTATAATACATACATTGATTTACATGTACTTGCTTATCACTTGCAATTATTAGTTTAAAGTTATATCAATTAAATTAGATACGTGAAATATTGATACCTTGGTTTGAGATTGGACATCGGATTTACTGGATTTTATCTGAAGAGTATGTACATAAATTTTCAAGTCAATCTACCCCGAGAATAAAAAGTTTCACAGAAACTTCAGCACCCCATTTCACCCTCTAAGGGGTAGGAATTTCGAAATACTGATACTTACTCATCACAAATAATACACCCTCCAATTTTCATAACTCTGGGACCCGCGGTTTGGGCTGTGCGTTGATGTATCAGTCAGCCAGTCAGGATATTGAATTTTAAATTGGGGGATGATTTTGGAAAAACTGTGATAAACGTATCTCATCATTTTAACTGAAGTACATGTAGACATATTTTCAAGTCAATCGACTCCGAGAATAAAAAATTTCACATAAATTTCAAAACCCCATTTCACCCTATTAGGGGTGAAATTTCAAAAAACCCTTTCTTAGTGGATACCTACTCTCCACAAAGAGTACATTCTCTAAATTTTATGTCTCTAGAACCAGCGGTTTGAGCTGTGCGTCGATGTATCAGTCAGCCAGTCAGGACATTGAATTTTAAATTAGGGGATGATTTTGGAAAAACTGTGATACACGTATCTCATCATTTTAACTGAAGTATATGTAGACACATTTTCAAGTCAATCGACCCCGAGAGTAAAAAGTTTCACAGAAAATTCAACACCCCATTTCACCCTCTTAGGGGTGGAATTTCAAAAAACCCTTTATTAGTGGATACCTACTCTCCACAAAGAGTACATTCTCCAAATTTCATGTCTCTAGGGCTAGCTGTTTGGGCTGTGCGTTGATGTATCAGTCAGCCAGTCAGGATATTGAATTTTAAATTGGGAGATGATTTTGGAAAAACTGTGATACACGTATCTCATCATTTTAACTGAAGTATAATATGTAGACACATTTTCAAGTCAATCGATCCCGTGACAGTTTCACAGAAAATTCAACACCCCATTTCACCCTCTTAGGGGTGGCATTTCAAAAAACCCTTTCTTAGTGGATACCTACTCTCCACAAAGAGTACATTCTCCAAATTTCATGTCTCTAGGACCAGCGGTTTGGACTGTGCGTTGATGTATCAGTCAGCCAGTCAGGACATTGAATTTTAAATTGGGGGATGATTTTGGAAAAACTGTGATACACGTATCTCATCATTTTAACTGAATTATATGTAGATACATTTTCAAGTCAATCGACTCAGAGAATAAAAAGTTTCATAGAAAATTCAACACCCCATTTCACCCTCTTAGGGGTGAAATTTCGAAAAACCCTTTCTTAGTGGATACCTACTCTTTACAAAGAGTACACTGTCCAAATTTCACGTCTCTAGGACCAGTGGTTTGGGCTGTGCGTTGATGTATCAGTCAGCCAGTCAGGACATTGAATTTTAAATTGGGGGATGATTTTGGAAAAACTGTGATACACGTATCTCATCATTTTAACTGAAATATATGTAGATACATTTTCAAGTCAATCGACTCAGAGAATAAAAAGTTTCATAGAAAATTCAACACCCCATTTCACCCTCTTAGGGGTGAAATTTCGAAAAACCCTTTCTTAGTGGATACCTACTCTTTACAAAGAGTACACTGTCCAAATTTCACGTCTCTAGAACCAGTGGTTTGGGCTGTGCGTTGATATATAAGTCAGTCAGTCAGTCAGTCAGTCAGTCAGTCAGTCAGTCAGGACTTTGAATTTTATATGTATAGATGGTAAACTGACTGACTGACTGACTGACTGACTGGGTGATATATCAACACACAGCCCAAACCGCTGGTCCTAGAGACATGAAACTTGGAGGGTGTATTCTTTGTGAAGAGTATATATCCACTAAGAAAGGATTTTTGGTAATTCTACCCCTAAAGGGGTAAAATAGGGGATGGAAGTTTATATGAAAGTCCGTCAGTTTTGAAGTTAGGATCTTCAAATTTTGTGTTTCGGCTGACGATTAAAAATTAATTTATATGTGTCTCAGCGTTTTTGATAATTCTACCTCCGAAGGGTTAAAAAGGGGGATGAAGGTAAGTAACTATTTTTGTTCGGGTGGGATATTTTTCGATATCCACGCGGGCGAAGTCGCGGGCAAAAGCTAGTTCTTCATATTAAAGGAGCCTGTGACTAAATAGTAACAGCCGCACAGGTTGATCTTCCAAGGTTAAGCAGCGATTGCTAAGGTCGGTCCGTGGATGACCATCCGTCAGATACTCAGTTCCTCCGCTGTTAGTCCCGCCTGTCATTTGTAGATCTTTGAATGCCATTGCCGGCATTTTGTCGTCTAAAAAAATAAAACAGGGTTTCCATACATTTTGTCCGTGTAGACTGGTTTTTGTATGAGACACCAGATTTTTTTTTTAACTTGGTATCAGTTTACGTCCCTTATATAATTTTAGGGTATACAGGGTGTAAACAGACCCTTCACACAACCGTCAACCAAGCATTCTGTACGTCAAACTAAGTAACTTTACGCAAAAAATATTGCTGGGAATCGACTTTTTTTTTGGGGTGAAAAATCACGTTTTACGGTAGGACTCGATGGAAAGCACTCAAAGCATTGTGCCGATGGATGGATTGAATAGTACGGGGGTCGAAGAGGTGTGTAAATAAAAAAAAACTTACATTAAAAACATGTATTTAAAAAAAAAAACTTGTGAAAAAGTTGGAACTTTAACTCCCAATATCTCCGTAACTAGAAGGTTCCCAGATATGGTCTAGAACAAAAAAATTATCGCAAAGATGGGGAGAACAAGTGCCTTTCGACTATGTTAAGGGTCTATTAACACCCTTTATACAGCACAGCTACAGCTAGGTAGATGATAATTTCAGTAAATTGTATATAAAATTCTAAACCGCAAAAGAATAAAGTAAAGGCTCTCAAAACAGTCGAGGAGCTCGATTAAGGTCATTTAGGAGCTGAGTTCTTCTCAACGAGGCCCTTCGAGTGTGTGGGTCAAAGTGGAGAGCTATGGAGTCGACCTCAAGTATTTACTTTACGATTCATTCAAACGTTACTTACTTCTTCAAAGTTTCTTACTTCAACCGCCATCGCGGTATCGCCATCTTGGATGAAATGATCATAAAGGTTGAGTTGATTTCTTTTTGTTCACTTAAGGAAGTTTTTTTTCGATAAGGCGTTAAGTCATGTTGAGGTAAATAATGGATTTTAAGCTCAAATTTAAAATATTAAGGAAAAAAAAAAGAAAAAAAAATAACAGACAGCCTAGCTGTGCCAAATCTTGTATGTATAAAGGTAGCATACACGCTAGGGTGTACCTGACAAGTTTACCTGTACAGTTCAACTGTACAGGTAAACCAGAGCATGTTGCAAAACTGTGCAGGCTCCGGGTACATATACACGCTCCGTTTTACCTGTACAGTTCAACTGTACAGGCAGACCTGTCAGCTACACCCTAGCGTGTATGGCTACCTTTAAGTGATCTTATCTATTGACGTCATAAAAGAAAAAATCGAGGACGATCAGTGACCTAATTGCATAACACACTGAGAACCTGAATCTCTTTAATTTTGACAATCAGAGTTCATTTCGATACTTACCTTGACGAATTTTAAGCAGTGAGTTGCACAATTTAACATCTACTTTTAATGAGAAACAATGATTACCGATTGATCTGCGAAGCTTGGTACAATAGTTGTTAAAATACCTAATTAACCTTATCTTTTCCCTAGGACGTACAAGTAAGCCAGAACATGTCTTCGGGAGTGTTCATCAGCACCAAGTCTCTGGTTCTCCAGAAGGTGACTAAAAGGGACGGCGGGCTCTACACCTGCAGGGCGGCCAATCAGATGGGAGAGTCTAGCAGCCAGGCGGTGTATCTCAGAGTGCAGTGTAAGTGCTTAACCGTGACATGTTGTTTCTTATCATGATCAGGCAAGATACGTTTGTAGATCCCAGGCGAGGTCGAGACGCCGAGTTTACTTTGAAATAATCGACGGCAAGGTTTGCGCAGTGGCTGAGCGATTGACTGCAGCGCTGCGGGTTCGATTCCCACACGGAACAAATTTGTATAGCCTACAGTTAGTTGTTCCGGGTCTGGCTGTTTGTGTATGTGAGTTTAAATTATTTTAAACGCACCTACGATACAGGAGAAATTCCTAGTGAGGTGTAACGCTTTTTATAAAAAGAAAAGAAATAGAGGCTCATGCTGCTAAATTCGCGGTCTTTGTGCCGCCGGCAAAGCTGGTTCGGCAGAGTTTTGAAGCTGCCGGTGGGCTTTTATATGTAAGCTCCTTTGGAATAGTCTACCTTCTTAACTGTACCTAATTAAGCGAAAATTACTCTCGCCAACCTCAAAATGTCAGGCAAGTAACTACCGTTCCAGATTTACCTAAAAGTAGAGTAAAATTACAACAAATTTAACTGAAAGTTCAAAGACAAGTTGGAAAGAATAGAGTCTGACTCTACTTTATATTAATGTGGGATACAGGGCTCTTCAGGCAATAAAATACCGCAGTCTTGAATTATAATTACTTTTATTTTTCTAATTTAAACTCCACAACGTCTTTCTGATTCCCCGTCCTTTTTTCAACATGGCGTCGTCTCCATTCCCTCTCTCTTCCCTCGTCTATCGCTCTCTCCCTCATACATCGTACTACCTTCCTTTCTTTCACTTACGTTCTATTTCCCTTACTTCCACTTGCGTTCCATTTCCCACATTAATGTCAACATTCCTATTATTCATATCTTTATTTTTTCTTTTCTCGTTCTACCACACAGACGCCCCAGTCTGCGCACAACCGTCTCCACTACTAATCGGCGCGCGCTTGGACGAGCCGCTGCGCGTGCGCTGCACAGTCAACGCGGACCCCGCTGACGTCACGTTCTACTGGCAGTTCAACAATAGCGGCGAGAGCTTCCAGGTGTCGCCTGCTAGATATGGTGAGAAGTATACCCGTATGATTATGAGATCCCTGACTGATGTTCTATGTTAAGGGTTTTGGTTTCCGCACTTAGTCCTTAAAGTGGACCATTGTACCTGACTGAGCCCTTTACTCATTCTGCTGGAGATTTGATGTTAATAGGTTGTTTATAGTCGTCAAAGGCATATTGTGACACTAACTGGGTTGTGGAGGCCCGACAGGCTGTCACTCCATGTGAAATATTGGTATTCAACTGCAGCCAACCCCAAAATAGATTGGAAAAGTAATGCATAGCCATCTTGTTTGGTTCGATAGTTCCGTAAAAAGTTACACATAGAAAAGTGCAGCATAACAGGCAGGAGTATCAAATGATTGCCAAAATCAATAGAATTTTCGGGATAAACAACCTTCGCTCTGGATGCTGCATCAACTAACAGAGCCTTCAGTTCTTTACTTAAACAAAAAAAAAGATAATTGGCATAAGGCAATAAGGCGGTCATTGTTTATATACAAGTAAATATCTTCAGTATTATTAAGTTCTAACACCCGTATCTATAAACAAGTCAAAGTCCTTGTTGTGATAAATACAAAATAAATTAAAAAAAAGTGATTACTTGAGTAAAAGTAATAATTTAAGATACGATTTTTAATCTGTACTTAGTAATTGCTTGAGAGAGCTCGTGGCTAAATAATAACAGCCGCTCTGATCGATCTTAAGGTTAAGCCGCGCTTGCCTATCTATGGATGGGCGACCACCCGTTACATACTGAGTTTCCTCCGTGCCTCGGAAAGCACGTTAAGCCGTTGGTCCTGGCTGTCATTTGTAGATCTTTGACAGTCGTTACAGGTAGTCAGTGGCCCGAAAGTCTGACAACTACTCTTACCAAGCGGTATCGTTTTACCCAGTACTAACTGGGTTGTGTAGGTCAGATAGGCAGTCGCTCCATGTAAAATACTGGTATTCAGCTGCATCCGATTAGACTGGAAGCTGACCCCAACATAGTTGGGAAAAGGCTAGGCAGATGGTTAGTAATTGCTTGAAGTTCGAACTGTCTAAAGTTAGAATTCTTAGCTTTGGTCTCTTGGACGTTTCTGACTTTATTCAAATTTAACATTACTATTAATACTAACGGGATATTTACCATGTTTACTGTTTGTTATGAGTCTAGACCATGATAGTTTAAAATTTTATTCATATTCTTGTACAATGCATAAAAATGGTTGCGGAATTACTTAAACACAAGTAATTAGTTTAATTTGACTATAGAAACCAGGTTAGTGTGACTATAGCTTGTCAAGAAGACTGATTTGACCAAAATGTGTGCAAGCATAAATACCTTAAATTGATACCGTTTAAGTGACTATGAATACAGTTCTACTCATTATCTTGTGTAGTATCAACGGGCGGTACATCGAGTGAGCTCCGGTACCGCGCAGCGAGTGAGCGTGACTACGGCGCGCTGCTGTGCCGCGCCACCAACGCGGTGGGCCGCCAGAAGAGACCGTGTGTGTTCCAGATTGTTCCAGCAGGTAAGTTACATATAGTTCTGTTACCGAGCGGCTAATGGGCTTGGCTACAAACAAATTGCCTTTACAAGGAGGAGGTTATGTGTGTCACCATGGAAGTAATTTATTTATTTATTTAAACTTCATGTACAAGAGTGGTATTTAGGCGGACTTAATGCCACAAGGCATTCTCTGCCAGTCAACCTTTGGGTCAAATAATACAGCATTGTGATAGAGTACAAAAAATAAATAAGAAAAAGACCATTTTGTTACCATAAATTGATATACATAAATAGGTACATACTAATACAATAAACAGTAAAATTAAATAAACAAATATATATTATAATACATATAAATAGTCCAAAATACGAGAAACCTTATAATAATTACTGACTACTAATATCTAGCTTGTGAGCAATTTAGTTAGATCTTAAATAGTACTTCCGAACTGTTCTTTTGAAAGCCATTTTGCTTTCAGCTTTTTTAATGCCAATAATACTGTAATAGCAGTATTGTGTGTTTTTTATAGTTAATTATATTTTAACACTATTCTATACATACGGGGTGGAAGGGACACCGACGCAAAAATGGTTACCACGTATTCAGTACATCTTTCTGAGCCCCCTGCATAGAAAATTTTCATCGGTTGTAAAAAAAACAGCTGTTGCACAAAAGTGCAATACCTACACGCTCAAAATGTATGGAACAGCTGATTTTTATTTAAATTAGGGACGAAAAGTCTCTACGTGGGAGGGCTCAGAATGATGTAGTGGATACGTGGTAACCGTTTTCGCGTCGGTGTCCCTTTCAACCTGTAGATTTAAAAGTATCAACGAGTAGTTACATAAAAATATAAATTACATATGGGAGCTATATCTGCCAACAAACCAAGTAACATTTTTTGTAATATTATGGATTTCACCACGAATAAACGATTTTTCATTTTATTTGTTTTTACTAGCTAATCTCTTGGCAAATCGCTAGTGTTTAAGTGGAGATAAACTCTTTCACACCAGCTAGTCTGTCAGGATGTTTGCAGAGTTATTGCTTAAATAACCAAAATACGGGACAAAGGATTGGATTGGACTGTATCAATTTTATATAATACGATACCTCAATCACAATTAAGAACTAGAAGTACATACTTTAAAACAAATTATTTCGAAAGATTTACTATACCTTCCTATTTGACAGACTAATTAACTTTGGCACATTAAAACACCTTGCCCTCCCATCTCTCAAGTGGGAGGCTCCATAAAACTCATGGTCAGGACACCATCAAGTCAGCGCCGACCCGGAACAGGTACCTAAGAGTGTGGAAACTAAATAGATGTGTCATGAGAAGGAACTTATTTCTGTTTATTTGTCAAAAAATAGTAATTTAGGATATGAATAGCTGACCACGCAAACTTTGTCCTGCCATATATTTTTTTCTAGATAGTCTCCCTAATCACCCAGCGCTGTGAAATATACTTTACGACTTATTCTACATAAAAAATTTAATAACAATCGGTCGAGCCGTTTCGGAGGAGTGCGACCACAAACACAGTGACACGATATTTTCATATATCATCATCATCATCGGCTTCCAGTCTAACCAGATGCAAGTGAATACCAGTATTTTACATAAGAATATTGCCACGATAAGGTCGCTCTTTAGGTCTTCCTTTTTCGTGTGATTAGTGCCTAACCTGGTGTCAGAGTTTTTATGCCGCCCATGGGCCTCTGACTTGGCTTAACATGCCATCTAGAAATATGTCACAGGCATGCTGGTTTCCTCACGATGTTTTCCTTCACCGAAGCAAGTGATAATTATACAATACGCACATGAATCCGAAAAATCAGAGGTGCGGTGAGGGCCTTGCTATTATACTAAAATACAGCGAGTGCCAAAAAGGTATGGTCATATTTCAGGGTGTAATTCAGACGATCACAGTGAACAACTTTCTCCATGGGACCACAATCTAAATCGCGAAAAAGAAATTAGCTGTCCCATACATTTGGAGCGCGTTTTGAATAGTTGTACAGGACAGCTGATTTTTTTTCAGTTGAAACTTTTGCAAACTTTTCTGGTACATCCTGTATATTATTATGTACAATAGAACATTATTGGATATAAATAAAAAAAATAAAATAAATATTGGATATATTGCTAAAAAAGCAATTTAAAAATAAAATTAGCTGTTCCACACATTCCGACCGTGTAGGTACTGCAGTTTTGTAGGAAACAGCTGTTTTTATCAATAACCGGCGAAGAATTTCTATGTGGGGGCGTTCAGAATGATGGACTGAATACGTGGTAAACGTTTTAGCGTCGGTGTCTCTTCCACAATGAATTTCTATATCGATACCCAATATTTCCAAAAACAACAATGCACCAAACCATGTTTTTTACAACAACAAATAACTTTTTTTCTACGATCCACGGTCTATCGTCCCTTTTAATTTTTTTCGGCCATTACGAAGAGGGACGCTAATAGAGCCTTGTTTTTCTGAGGAAAAGAATTATCCTAAAATAATATATTGAACTCCGACCGTCCCGTGCCCGTTGCCCGAGTTAATTAAAAAATAACCTCCGACATTTTGTATGAAAACAGCATTGTAATTGGCTGAAAATAAGAGGAAAAAGAATAATTTATTTCGATAATAGAGATTGGATATTTCTTGCAGAATATTAAAACACTAGCAGGTCGCCCGCGACTCCGTGCGCGAAAATAGTGATAGCTCGGCTAATAGGCATGATATCTTTATAATTTATAGCCTATAGCACTCACGAATAATGTAGCTTTCTACCAGTGAAACAATTTTTAAAATTGGTTCATTAACTCCGGAGATTACCCACGTACAATCAAATTTTACCTCTTTATAATATTAGTATAGATTTGGAATGTAATTGATCATGATCAAAGTCTAGATTTCTAATGGGTTGTCTACATGCCTCCAGCGTTTAGTACATAGGATCATATTAGCTGCCTCGCTGGTTGAGTGGTCGCAAGCGCGACTGCTGAGCATGAGGTCCTGGATTCGATTCCTGGGTCGGGCAAAGTGTTATTGGATTTTTTCACGGAGTTTGGATTTGTGCCCGGTTGATAGCAATGGGCTCGCCCCCTATTACATGATACTGAAACATAATTGGCGAAATCTGGGTGTAGTATTAGGTACACCTCTGTCTAACCTAACGGGGATTACAGGCGTGATGTTATGTTATGATCATGGCTATGATTTTACATACAATACACTCACTTGATTCGTGTACAAAATGACTGCCTAAAAACCTCAAACCGTGCTATACTATACAATTCTATATCGAATGTACTATGTAAAGCCACTCAGTTTAGCTGGAATTGTGTGGATCCGAACAAGATTCGGCTATGGCAGGTGCCAAACGAGTTTTGTCCATCGACATTATGTCTAGTAAAATCTTCGAGCTGACTTAATTATTCATTACTAGATGTTGCCCGCAGCTTCGCCCGCGTGGAGTTCGATAGTTGTCCCACGGGATCATACTACCAGAGAAAAAAGGATCTTACGTTTTAATCCAGATTAAAAACTATCTGTGTGCTAAATTTCATCCAAATCCGTTCAGTAGTTTTTGCGTGAAAGAGTAACAAACATCCATCCATCCTCACAAACTTTCGCATTTATAATATTAGTAATAAATGACTTGAAGGCAGGCATAGCACCTTTTCACAGCCATCACAGAAAAACAAAATGAAATCAGCAAAAACACACTGTTGAACATCACACAATGCACCTTTCCCTAAAAAAACAAGCCCTAATTCAAGTTTGTTCAATAAATACTCCTGTATAAAATTCGCCAACACGAACTTATGTATAACACATCTATAGAAAGATCAACACCAACACAGAAACACAAAAGAAATTCAGTGAAATAACTGCTACACCCCCACACAATGCACCCTTCTGCAATTTAAGTATACCTCCCTAGCCGTCGACAAAAATGCAGTAATTTCCATCAAGAATCTGACATTAAGGAATGCCAGACACGGTCCCGCGCCACTAGTGAAGTCGCACGTACTTGCTCGTAAAGTAGAGAATTTAATCGACTTTATAGTGGGGCAAATAACTGAGGAAATTACTAATTTTATAGCTTATCGAATGTTCGCGCCGTGTTCTGAACAAGTGGGTATTGGGTGTTTTAATCTTGTAGTTTATTGAGCTAGGTGTTATATTTTTGGCTAATTAATGCTAAGTAAATGACTACTAGTGAGGTGGACTGGCTGCCGCGTTGGTCTAGTGGTCGCAAGCGCGATTATTGAGCATGAGGTCCTGGATTCGATACCCAATTCGGGCAAAGTGTTTTTGGGTTTTTCCATCAAGAATTTCTCAGTAGCAGCCACGGAGTCTTTATTTGTACCCCGTAGATGGCAATAGACGCGCCCCCTATCACATGGGACTTAAACGTAACTGGCGGAATGTGGGTGTGCTTTTAGGTACACCTCTGCCTAACCCTTCTTTGATTACAGGCGTAATGTTATGTTAAATTAGGTAGAATATTGTGTACCTAATAAAGTGGTGAAACTTAAGGTACACCTGCAGGGCAAAATGGTTAAGTATTTTGTTCAATACGAGAATAACACATTTCTGTATTTATGAATATGAATGGTGTCACTTAAGCACTGTTTTAAGCTTTCACGGTTTATAACTACACGTATACTATCACTTACGGGATATCTTCCGTGATAATCCATTATTGTGAGTTCCCGGTATTTCGACGCTGTTGCGAGCGGATGGTAAATATATAGTTAGGCGCCGACAAATCTGTCTTCAATCTTTCTTAGCAAAAGATGCGAAAAAGACTAAACGCGCGCGACTAGTGCGCTAGGAAAAAAATTAAGAAACAGGGAGACAGATTTGTCTGCACCTAACAATACATATTCCACCCACCCGCGTTCTCCAGTCATCCCGCAATCATTGCGCTTGCAACAGCGTCGAAACATCGGATAATAATGGATTATCACGGAAGATATTCCGTAAGTGACAGTACAAGTGTGGTGTTACTTAAGTGTCCACAATTTGAATTTTGCGGGATACCCTGGCGCTTCCCACTTGCTATCAGGTAGCTATGTTCCAGCCCATCACATGAAAAATATTGTTCATTCAAAGGTAAACCTAACTTATTAATAAAAAAAATAACTAACCATCACAAAAGTGTCCTGTCGAAAATTGGCAATTCAACACAAAGTGAATTGAATAAACACACTATCGTTTGATTAGTTTCGTTTGCAATAAATGGTGAATAATGGCCGCCATTTTGTTTTCTATCGGTTAACTAATAACATTCGAATTTGATGGTTATAATGAAATTGTACTATTATATAGTAATTTCCAGGCAGACAATTTAACATACACTAAATCTGAGTAGGTACCAGTGGCGAAGTTTCCATACAACTCGATTCCTACCGGCTTCCCTTTGAAAACTGGCACAGTCAGTATTTTATAGACAAATAATAAAATCACATTAAAGATATCTACTCCGGCTTACCTCTTACAAAAATTAACCCTTCGCTACTGGTAGGTACCTAATTGATTTCGTACATTATAATTCGTAATTGACATTACAAAAAAGTATAACATAAACATAACAACACGCCTGTAATCTCCAAAAGGTTAGGCAGAGGTGTACCTTTGACTTGCTCTAACTTTGAATGTGCTTTGAATTGCATCACTTTGGGAGCAGCTGCCGCGCAGACCCCTGCTATGCTATGGTTAAATTATTATTTGGCATGATTTTCAGCCGGTATAAAATTCACTGACACAAGTTCTACGAACATGTGAATGAAATTACCTACGTAGCTATGTAGGTGTATGTAGACTAGGAATGAAACAGCCCTTACATAAAGCTGTCAGGTCGAAAATACACAGTCCTATTATTGAATGTGTGTTTTCAAACTGACGGCGTAATGTAAGGACAACATCAGGGTCTGCTTTCCTCTCGCGGAAAGGGCATGTCAACATGGAGAAGTGAGTTTGTTGAGGCATTACTTAGTTATATAGAGACTGTTGTCAGTCATAGTGTAAAAAGAAAAGTTATAACATTAAAAACTTATATTTAAAAAATAAATGTGAAAAATGTGGAACTTTAACCCCCAATATCTTCGTAACTAGAAGGTTTCCAGGTATGGTCTAGAACAAAAACATGATCGCAATGTCGCGGAGAACCAGTTTCTTTCGGCATTACACACATTACAGTTTTCTTTTTTCCGCCCATCTCCAATCGGATAATGAATCCCTTACCAAAATAAAAAGGCATAATAGCTTTTATTTTTCAAACTTTCTTTATACATTCAGTCCACAAACTCTAAGAACACACCAATGAGCCGTAACTAAAACGGAACAGAAAAACGAATCGCATTCAAAACAGTTGAAATGAGGACTTGCTTGTAGTGCAAGTTTCGCCGTAAACCCGTATACGATCCGAAGTCGCGATTGCGAAACTTCGACCGTATTTTAAAACGGAGCCTTCGAACTCGGGTCACCGATCAATTTCGGAAAACTGGAATGTTTTAATTAACTTGGTGAAATTATTAATTTACACTAGGTACAGTCAGGGACACGATTTTTTATTCATAGATATTTTACACTCAAATCAGACAAAACTAATTTTTATTGGTTATTTTTACCCGACTACCAAGGAAGGGTTATGTTTTTCGCGAGTATCGTGCATGTTTCTTTGTTTGTTTTTTGTAAATTTCTTTATTACCACGTATGTTCCAAATGGCTGGATGGATTGCGACGATTAAGGTATCATTAGATTCGTCTCAAAAACCCAAGTGTCCCTATATTTTTAAAAGAGGTCAAATGTTGCTGAATGCCAAATATGGTCGTGACTGTACCTTAGTTTCTAGGAATTATCTGCCAAAGTCTGTTCGATGAAGTTTGATAAATTGGTGGCCGTTGAGATTTCTATTTCGAAGTTGAATTGATTGAGTGGGTGGGTGAGGAATTTAGGAAATTACCTTTTTATTTTTATGCTTAAATTGAGACACCATCTGATAATTATGATGAAGTGATTGTTTTAAGATTAGATGGATGAGTTTGTTAAGATAGTTTGGTATTAATTGGGAACAAATAGCAGGTGAGATAAATAAAACTGTAATGTTTTTCTCTGTATCTGTCCATCCAACAGTAGTCTGTAAAAATAATAGCATGGACAACATATGGGAACCTTCTCCATTTCTACAGTGTTTAAAAATCCAATAATCCTTGTAAGTTCATAAGTTTTTGAATTAAATTATTATGGTTTTAATATAGGGTATATTTTTGATTAGCCTTTGCTCGCGGCTTGGCTTCCGTTATGTAAGGAATTAACTCACTGGAACGTTTTCAATGTCTATATCCTAAGCCCTCGGCAATTATGTAGCTTCCCGTTAGTGTAATAATTCTTGGAATCGGATCAGTAGTTCCGAAGATACATACAAACATAGTATTAGTAGTATATTTAAAATATAGATCACTTCAATGTAATGCAATTGCCATAGATTAGGAGCATTCTACACTAGACCATGTTACGCAAGGTTAGGCAGCCATGCCAATTCTGAATAACATTCTAACTAGTGGATATTCATCTCCACAATTTTTATTTAATTGTGACAATAACATACTTATTCCTGCCCCACGAGCAACTGAACAGAATGCCTTAACATTGATGCATCGTGTTTTTCAGCTAGAATTTCCAGTATTCTGTTGGTGCTAGCCCTCGTTCTGCTTAATACAGATGGGGCTTCTTAATAATAGTACCAATAGAAGTCGTCAGTAAGTGCTAGAGCAAACATGGTGGATGCGCTGAGAATCGGGGCAACCTCAACAGCACCCTGAAACTATTACAACGGCAAATTACAACAATATTCTAACCGTAATATTTCCACAGCTCGGCCGTCACCCCCACGGAACTGCACAGCCAAGCGGCTGCTCCTGCGCAACGAGCCGCATCTTTCCGTCAAATGCGCGGCCGGGTACGACGGGGGCCTGAACCAACACTTCACGTTGGACGTCTTGGGGGAGCATGCAAGGGTGCTAGGGAATACCACTGCTAATTTTGTTGGTAAGTTCCTTCTGCTTTTTTAGATAACTAACTTATTTTTAAAGGTTAAATAATACTAGCTCTTGCCCTCGTCCTCGTGTTTTTTTTTAATAATAATACTATTTTCCCCGTTTTTGCAACATTTTTCATTGATGCTCCGCTCCTATTGGTTGTAGCGTGATGATGTACAGTCACGAGCACCAATATGTAAACACTTAACAACTTTCAAAAGTGTTTTTCTCTTACTGTTCTGATTAAAATTTCATGTTGTTGCCAACATAGTATTTTGAAACTCATATTTTTATGAAAAACATCCTATCTCCAAGTTACAATCGTTATTTCTCGCGAAAATTGCTTTTGAATTTAGGAAAGTGTATACATGTTGGTGCTCGTGACTGTACCTACTATAAAAGAAATAAAAAAGTGTGTAATTCGTGTGTATGTGTGTGTGTTCGTGTGTTCTTGTTAGTGTGTGTGTGTTTAATCACGTGGGTATAGGTAAGCTAGACAAGAACTGTACGTGTCTTTCTTTATAACGCTGCACGCAAAAAAATTGATTACATTTGTTGCAAAATGTTTGAATTTTTTTAACTTTCTCTTTTGCTTCTTTGTACTCTAATGTCAGTCGTAGTTTGTCATAGTACCGTGCACAATTTCTTCTCTTAGGAACTTTATTGTCCACTACTTTTGATTTGTCTTTAATTTTCTGAAGTGAAAAGTTTTTGTAATGTATAATTTAATAACATAAATAATTAATTAAATTACATATTAATAATTTAATAATTTTTTTTTTTTTTTTTTTTTTTTAATTGTTTTTTTTTTGTTTATGGTTTCATAACCCCACTCAGCAGTATCAATTACAAGTATATGGATAGATAGAGGTTATTTACTGTTAAGAACTAATAGGTAATGATGAATAGTGCGATTTAATAACTGTATGTATTTGGTTTTGGAGCATGATGTTTCGTTTCTTGGTTTAAGTCCTTGAAAAAATGTTTTGACTGTCACAAGCAAAATATCCATGAAAGGCAATAACAAAACGCACATTTAATATTTTAAAATGGCGTCGTGTTGCAGTAATTGGTTTTGCAGACCAAAATCAATATAATATTGATGTCAAAATGACCGTTTACAATAACGAGATGGAATGAAATATCGGACAGATGTGACGATGTGTATGCCCCGTATGTAGAATGGGGTTTCATTTATTTTGCTTTAAATGTAACAAAATATTGGGTGTATTAAATGTAGACTGCACAATTCATTTTTATACCCGGAATACAAAAAACTGATCACGTCTTCGTATTGCTTTGTTAATAACTACCAATTAGATATGAACGACTTCAGACTGCTGAGCATGCAGATCTGAGTTCAATTCCCAAAGTGTTATTGGGTTTTTCCACCAGGAATTTCTCTCGTAGCAACCAAGTCTCCAGGAAGGAAGCTACATCATCCCCCAGACTCCCCTTATGTACGGAAGTGGGTTCATTTTCGTAAATAAGGGGAGTGAAGCCGCGAGCAAATGCTAGTGTTCTCACAAAGTTCCTTTCTCCTCAGATCTAATAGTCTGGTTCAACATAAGCTGGTCAGCGGTGGAATCTTTGGAGGAAGACGAGGACCTGGCGGTGACAGCCCGCAACAGTAAGGGTGCTTCGGATCCTGTGCTACTGAGAGACCTTGTGTTTCGAGATGCGGAGAAGAGAGCAGGTGAGCGTGACAGAGAGATTGCATATTTGATATCAGCTGTTCACTTCCTGCCTAGCTACAGAGTTCATCGAACTCGTCGTCGCGCTTGCCGTTGCGCTCGTGCGTTTTACCACGGTAACGACACATTGGGTATGAGGAAATCACAAATCAAATGTATTGGATTCCCATAACGTTCTTGAAATAATTACTTGTAACGGTCACCTTATTTTTATTCACTCCATCAGTCTGCGGAGAGCTGTCCTTTACACCTTGTATAAACTAACAATCAGCATTGTACTGGCGACCGTTCGTCGTTTCAACATCAGTAATCGAAGTCCTAAATTGAATTGAACCAGAATGCAAATGAAAGCAGTCGAACAACAATTGGATTTTAGAAATATTTAATTCAACATCGATTTTGTCGGCAATAGAACATTTTTTCGTTAGACAAAAGTACTTTTGGAGCTAGTAGTAGAATTCTAATTGAGTAGAGTAATTGTTTTTTGTAAGTCCTCTCAGTTCGGATAAATAATTTAAACTTTTACCTAGCAAGATTATACAAAATATATATAGATAGGCAAAGTGATATTCTGTCAGCGATACGTTGATGAAAAACCGGCCAAGTGCAAGTCGGACTCGCTCATGAAGGGTTACGTGCCATTGTAGTAGGAGAGCCCACTTTAATTTTGAATATATTTTGTATTATTTGTTGTTATAGCGGCAACATAAATACACATTCTGTGAACATTTCAACTGTCTACCTATTACGGGTCATGAGATACAGCCCGCTGACAGACAGGCGGACGGACGGACAGCGAAGGTTTAGTAATAGGGTCCAAACTATAAAGAATCGCGGATCATACATGGGGTATTTTTGGATACCCCTGGGCAAGAGGAATTTAATTATGTTTATGACGTCACTATTCGGACCACCTATTGTACGAAAAAGAATGATACTAGGTGGTCCCGCTATTTTATAAAAGTATAGATTTCTTGATTTTCTGTCCCCAAGATACAAAGCAAGCAACCTAATCAATTGGAATTTCTATTTTGCATGATGTAATTATTGTTTCGTTTATTTAATTATTGCTAATCGATATTTCTATAATTATTTGTTATTAATGTGATGTAATTATTTATTACCTATCTAGTGGCACTCATTATCATATTCTCTTTTGTTAATATGCGGATAATGTAGTGGGCTGTAATATTGCTAATATATTGTATTATCTTTTCTCTGTTCCAACACATATTGTAGCTGTTTATTGTCCCTAAATAAATAAAATAAAATAAAATAAAAGCAGGCGTTACTTCGCGGAAATCCATGAAATAAAATTTTATGCAAAATATTTGCTTAGAAGTAAATATTTTGCATAAAACTCCGTAAATACTAGGTAATAAGGTTTACTAGAAAGGCGCAGCTGCTGAGCATGAGGTCCTGGGTTTGATTTCCGGGTCGAGCAAAGTGTTATTTGGGTTTTCTATCAGGAATTTCTCAGTAGCAGCCACGGAGTCTGGATTTGCGCCCGGTTGAAGGCAATAGGCTCGCCCCCTATTACATGGGATGATGATGAAACATGGCTGGTGAAATGTGGGTGAACTATTAGGAACAACTCTGCCTTACCTCACGAGGATTACATGCGTGATGTTATGCTATGATTAGGATAATGATATTAATGTTTTCATTGACACAGAAAGCACCACTCGAGCGGAGACCAAGTTTCCTACGGCAGCTGCGTTCGCAGGACTCGCTGCTATTCTGACAGCGGCAGGCGCCATCGTCGTTCTAGCTGTGAGGAAGTAAGTATTAATTCTAATTTTAAGAATATGAATAATACTATCTATCCGTTTTCAATTGGTGACGCCTAAATAACAGCGCTCTGATAGATTTTTATAGCTCAGGCTGAGAATTGAAATTACAACAGTGCAATAACATATTATCAACCTGTCTTAAAAAGGGGAGTGATATGAAGATTCGAATGACGTTATTGCGACGCACGCTATTTCGAAAAAAAATAAGAATGGTACGCCAGTTCGAAAACACGTTAAGTCGAAAACCTCTATATCGAATGACGTTGTCGCGAACACGCTGATTCGAAAAACTGTTTGAATGGAACGCTAGTACGAAAGTCTTGGCATTGAAATCCACTGCTGCGAATAGCATATTCCAATCTGAATTTGTCTGAGGGTCGAATCAAACAGTTTTTCGAATCAGTGTGTTCGCGACAACGTCATTCGATATAGCGGTTTTCGACTTAACGTGTTTTCGAACTGGCGTACCACTCTTAATTTTTTTCGAAATAGCGTGCGTCTCAATAACGTCATTCGGATTTTCGTATCACTCCCCTTACCAAGGGGTATCGTATTACCCAGTACTAACTAGGTTGTGGAGTAGAATACTGGTATTCAGCTGCATCCGGTTAGACTAAAAACCGACCCCAACATAGTTGGGAAAAGGCTAGGCAGATGATGAATAACATATTATTAACTAATAGGCATTAATTTAGATTTCTCTTAATATTTGTCAAAACAGGTGTACGTATTTTTTAGGGTCGGTTTAGTGTTGAGCCAGATTGCGAACCGTCTCCGGATACTACACACTGGCAGATACTCCAGTACATTATAAATGGTGTAAATAGACCCTTAACAAAGCCGAAAGGCACTTGTTCTCTCCGTCATTCGATATTTCTTTTGTTCTAGACCATACCTGGGAACCTTCTAGTTACAGAGATATTGGGTCAAAGTTCCATTTTTCACAAGTTTTTTTTTAAACACTGTTTTTTAATGTTACAACTTTAGGTTAAATAACGTCATGACTTCTTTTACTAATCAATGCATCCATCAGCAATGTTTTGAGTGCGTTACATTGAGTCTTACCGTAAATTGTAATTTTTCACGCAAAAAAAAAGTCGATTCCCAGCAATAATTTTTGCGTAGAGTTGGTTAGTTTGACGTACAGAATGCTCGGTTGACGACTTCACGAAGGGTCCCTTCACACTTTGTATGTCAGAGACAAAGTCCGGTGTCCGCGGCCTTGTCCGCAAATTGTCCGTACCGGTTTGACTGTGGCTTTACTGCGTCTGTTATGAATAAGATAACTTTTTGCCTGGTTTAAGAGTTATTTAGTACAGATCTAGACAGCACATCAAACTACTACAATCTGTCAAATTTCTTTAATAGATTCTCAACTTTATCGCTAAAGTATTAGGTTTAAGGTTGATTGGGAAAATTTTACAGTTGCGGGTAGGTTGATGTGTTCTGGTGGTTGTGTGTGTGGGTGTGTGTGTGTGTGGTGTGTGTCTGTATAAAGAACTAAAATGTTCACACGGAAGTTACACCTGCATTTGCAATTTAAAACAAAGATATCTCATCTGAGATAGGACCAATAGTTCTGTTCAAACACATGCATTGATAACTTGCCGTTTGCAACTATGTGTGTAAACTTGGGAGTTTCCAACTCTGTCAGGTTTGAATTCAAAAGTTATTATTTATTGGCTCTCTGTGAGTGTTAGGAGACACCTTTATTGGACTAAGAAGTAGTTTGGTGTTCGCGTCAATGGAATATGGCTGGACTTAGGTTCCTTTTAGGTAGTCTTGTAGGAGCAAGTTAGTTTACCAGTTAGGTAAAGTCATTGCTTTGCCAAACTTAGGATGATTGTCACTTGCAAGTTACAAAACGACAGAAGTATCAGGATCCAGGATGAGAAGTAGCTTATGTCCTTTCCAAGACCCTGGAAACCTATCAGTTCGTAACAATCGGTTCAGCGGCTTAGTTGTGAACAGACAGAATTGTTTTCAGATTTATACACTAGATGGACCGATGACCTGGTGAAGGTTGCAGGGATCCGCTGGATGCGAGTCGCACGGGACCGGTCAATGTGGCGACACTTGGGGGAGGCCTATGTCCAGCAGTGGACGTCTTTTGGCTGAAATGATGATGATGATACAGAGTGGAAGGGACACCGATGCTAAAACGGTTACCGAGTATTCAAGACATCATTCTGAACCCCACAAAGAAATTTTTCGTCGGTTTTTTTTTAAAAAAAACAGCCTTTTCCTACAAAACTGCAGTACCATATACATGGTAAAAATTAATAGAACAGCTGATGAAAATTTTCTAAGTGGAGTGGATCAGAATGATGTACTGAATACGTGGTAACTGTTTTATCGTCGGTGTACTTTCCAGTAGCGAAGGGGCAATTTTTGTAAGACGTAAACCGGAGTACATTTCTTTAATGGGATTACATTATTTGTCTATAGAATACTGACTGTGCCATTTTTCAAAGGGAAGCCGGTAGGAATCGAGTTGTATGGAAAATTTGCCACTGGTACTTTCCACCATGTATAATAGTCTAGCATTTTCTCGCGGCTTCGCTCGCATTTATGAACGGAAACTATGCCCTGGGGACGTTTTAAATAAAACCTATGACACTCGGGGATAATGTAGCTTTAAATTAAGTGAAAAAGTCGGATCATCCAATGATTTTCTCGGTCCGTACATTATACAGAACTTTACCTCCTTATAATATTAGTATAGTGGATTATTTTAGATTTGTGGCTTTAGAGGAACCAAATAGCTTGGTTAAGGAAAAAAACGCTTAGCAGATTGTGTAGGTAGTGTCGATTAGTACGATGATTTTGTCAGGCGCAATATGGCGCGACTCGCGTGATTGCTCAATGTGGGGAGATAAACTGGTTGTAAATGCAGTCTACTGACTGCTACGGACTGGCTCGTTGATCTAGTAGTCGCAAGCGCGACTGCTGAGCATGAGGTCCTGGGTTCGATTCCCAGGTCGGGCAGAGTTATTGGGTTTTTCCGTGAGGAATTTCTCAGTAGCAGCCACGGAGTCTGGTTTGGCGGTGGTTGTTTGTTATCATGAGTACAATCACGTGTTTAAGTATCGGTCAATAATCATCAGTCGCCCTATATTGAGGTCAGCCTCCAGTCCAACTGGATGTTGCTGAATACCAGTATTTTACATAAAGCCTGCTGACCTCCACAAAGCAATAATTAAGTAATACGGAACCCTTTGGTCATTTTCTTTAGAAACGTAATGACTGCTTACCCCAAAAACCTGCATTACCCCTGCAGCAGCCACAGTCACCAAGATCTCTTGAAATGGCCTTATTATTAGTCAATTGTTATTTAAGATAAAGTCTCGGTAAATGCCTTCGTTGGCGCTTAGCCAGCCGACTCCGGCCAAGTTCTGCGCCGACCATACGTTTTATGGCTAGGACGGCAGAGGTCGCTATTGTCTTAAATAGTGTCTAGGGAAACTGGGGGAAGTGGGGAATTTGTGGTTAGAGGTCTCTTGTCTTTGCTTTCGTTAAGGCTTGTCTATGGGTCACGTGGGCCAATAAACTGTTCCAAAAGTTTTTGATGAAATAATAATTGAATGAATTAATAATTTGTATGCCCAAGTGGCTGATCATGGAATGAACATTATTATTGTATAATAATGTAATGAACACCTGCATGTTACCCATGTATCACAAATAAAAGATTTGATTTGAAAGTTCTTACGCAACCTTCACTTATGAAGTTTTCAATTTTATATCTGACTACTGTTTCCAATAATTATTTTTTACATTACATTGTTTATTTGCATTGTTTTCTAATTATTTTTTTTTTACATTTTTACCTAATTGCTTTTGGAAAACAGTAGGTGGGATCTACTGATAATCATTTTTCGTGAAGTAAGAAATTTTATAGGTTTTCTCGAAATGTTTATAATTCACTATTATATGAGACTTAAACATAACTGGGGAAAGGTGGGTGTACTTTAATCAGATACACCTCTGCCTAACTCTTCGCGATTAGAGGTGTGATGTTATGTTATGTGTTTTCATCATTGTCCTGGCCTCCCAATTCATTTGGGGTCGGCGCAGCATGTCTTCTTCTTCCATACTTCTCTATTACTCGTCATCTCGGCAGTCACGTCCTTTCTAGCCATATCATCCTTCACACAGTCCATCCATCGTCTCTTTGGTCTAATACACACGATTAATATAGTACCTATTAATAGTTGAACACGGAAGTTAATTACAACACAATACGCAATAATTATATCTCATCAACAATATTATTGTTATTCCAATAAGATAATTTGTATGGTACACAATGTATGGCTTCTTCATTCCTAGCATACTAATAATATTGTTTCATATAACTTCAATGATTCTGTACTCTATGGTGTTCCGTTTTATACTTGGGTTTATTTGTAAACTACGTATTAGATTTGGTATACGGAACCTGTGTAAATTATTTGCAGTAACTATTACAATATCTAGTAATTAACTGATGAAAATAGTGCCAGTATAAAGACGCGCGGCCGCTCGCGGCGCCGCGAGACGTCACGCGGCTCGTGTCTTTCAAACGATACTATGCATTTTCTAATCGAGATAAAGCATAAAATGGCTTGACAGTGACACGCTGCGTCGCGTCGCGTCACGTCTCGGTGTGAATTGACCCTAAGTACGGAGTAGTGGAAGTGAAATTGCGGTGAGCATGAGGGTTCGATTCCCGGGTCGGGAAAAGTGTTATTGGGTTTTTTCATGAGGAATTACTTAGTAGCTACGGAGTCTGGATATGTGACCGGTTGCTGGCAATAAGCTTGCCCGCTTTAACATGGGACTTTAAAATGTAACTGGCGAAATGGGGGTGTACTAGGTACACCTCTGCCTAACCCTTCGGGATTTACAGGCGAGATGTTATTTTATAAGTACGTATAGTGTTATTGGTAGTGCCAGAACAACAGTTTCTGACCTACGGTTTCTGAAAGTTTGATCAAAGTTTTTAAATTTTATCTAGGCTAGCCTTATTTTCACATAAAAATATTATAAATAAGCAATATAAAAGTATTTTTCAATTGAAGGCTTTGTCTTCTCGACGTAACTGTCAAAATAGCCATTTCTAGTGTAGGGCGAGGGTCTTGTTGGGCCGAGGCTGGTGTGCCATTGACTGTACCTTCAGCCTCCACCGATGATTTAGTATTTTATGTATTTCTCCCCTATTACATCATCATCATCATTTCAGCCAAAAGACGTCCACTGCTGGACATAGGCCTCCCCCAAGTGTCGCCACATTGACCGGTCCCGTGTGACTCGCATCCAGCGGATCCGTGCAACCTTCACCAGGTCATCGGTCCACCTTGTGGGAGGCCTGTTACATGGGACTTAAAAATAACTGGGAGAATATGGGTGTAATATTAGCTAGACCTCTACCAACTCCAAGCTAACCATTCAGGAATTACAGCCGTGATGTAATGCTATGTTTATTGTTACCAGGCGAGGTGAAACCACGACCAGCAGTAAGCGACCCTCACAGAGCGTGGTCCAGGTGGACGCGCAGGGGAGGAGGTTCCTCATCGCGTACCCTGCGCCTGCAGACAAGTTGGAGACCAAACCTGACATACTGAACCCTAAGGCTGGTGAGTATGGTAAAAGAACTAGACCTAGTCAATAGACTGGATAAATCAGCAAGTCTGAATACCCAGGTTGTTTTAAATGAAATAGTTATTTTTTTGCTAAATAATAAGCGCCGCTCGGATCGATCTTCAGGTTAAGCAGCGCTTGTCTAGGTTGGTCCACGGTTGGGTGACCAACTGACCACCTGTTACATACCGAGCTTCCTCCGTGCCTCGGAAAGCACGTTAAGCCGTTGTTCCCGGCTGTCATTTGTAGATCTTTGATAGTCGTTACGGGTAGTCAGTGGCCCCAAAAGTCTGACAACCAGTCTTACCAAGGGGTATCGTATCACCCAGTACGAACTGGGTTGTGGAGATCAGACAGGCAGTCGTTCCATGTAAAATACTGGTTGTTCAGCCGGTTACACTGGAAGCCGACCCCAACATAGTTGGGAAAAGGCTAGGCAGATGATGACGAGTTATTTTGGTGCCCACAATTTTGACTTTATTTTCTTGGTTTCTTACGAAAAATTAGGTAGATCTGCGATACCTGTAGATCCTTCCTTTAAAGGTATGTTTTCAAGATTTGCTAATTACTGCTATCAAAAGTGTCTGTCTAGGATGGTCCGGATATTAATTGATTAATAGCTCATCGCCTACCCTACGAATTAATATACTTAAACTACTAACATAACTATTCTTACAAAAAAACATTTAAATTTTCAAAACCTACAATGATCCGTTCTTTTATTCCTGTCAATCCATAGGAATAAACTGATTATAACTGATTTTCTTGTCCAGATAACGAGCCTCCCCGAGTGGTGCTGGAGTCGAGTGACAGCAAGACATACAGCATCAGGGGGGCGAGCAGCGAGCCACACAAGTCAGCGTACAGCCCACCAGCCACAGCTGAGAATATGGTAAGAGTCACTACTTGAGGCAGTACCACCCCGCGAGGCGCTGACAGTGATTGCTAGACACAGCATCCGGGAAGCAAGCAGTGAGTCACACAAGTCAGCATAGCAGTCAACATAGCTAAGAATACGGTAAGAGTCACTACTTGAGTCGTCTGCCTGGTGGTGAGGCGCTGACAGTGACATCATGACATACAGCATCCAGGAGGTGAGCAGTGAGCCACACAAGTCAGCGTACAGCCTACCGACTAAATCTTAGAATAAGGTTAGAGAAGAGAGCAGCTGAGAGTATTTGGTGCAAGATTAGCAGGAATTAGCTTGGAATCGACACGCTAAGAAGAAGAAGCAGAAATTAAACAGGAGTGGCTCATGTTCTGGTGAAGAGAGGAAGTGAGCAATAGCAAGATAGGTAGAGGTGGCTTACGTTTGCGCATAATGCGATAACAGCTTATACAACGGTTCTAAAATTAACTAAAATTCATACTTCAATAAAAGCAGGAGGAATAGAACCACTTTAATGTTCGGATTAGTATTTTTATGCGGCGAAAACGACACATGTTTTAACTACAAAAAATAGTACAATGTTTTCACCGAGAATCCTGAAAACGATACGCACTAAACTTATACTATCACGGGATGACTGACATCCCGCGATCATGGCATTTGCAACAGCGTCGAAATATCGGGAGCACAGGATAATGGACAATCACGAAAGATATCCCGTAAGTGACAGTATAAGTTTAGTTATAAACCGTGAAAGCTTAGAACAGTGTTTAGTTCGTACTAATACCTAATTAGTAGTTCATGAATAATTGTTCCTTGTGACACGTCGTAATCATATTAGCATGACGTCAAAACTTATGAACAAAGTTGAAATAATAACGTTATTAACCGAAAACAAGCCACTTATCATCTCAAATTAACCAAACAATCGTCACTCCACCAAAATTAACTGCAGACAAAGTTCCAATAAATGTTTAACGTTATTCACCTCAAATCTGCCAGAGTTATTGTTCGTCACTGTAGCGCCCCGAAACCAATACTTCAGTGTATTTAACGCGAGTTCGGTATTGGTCCGACAGTCGGCGATAAGCGAGAAGTGCTACAAACTATTAACGAGAAAGTTTGACTGAGTTCTCGTATGCTGAGGAATGAGGAAAATATCGTGAGCAAACTTCTCAGTATGAATGTGTAGCGGCACTACAAAAAGTACATTTTTAACGGTAGGATTCAACGTAACGCACTCAAAACATTGTGCTTATAGATGTATCGAATAGTTTGGGGGCCATGGAGGTATTTAAAGTTATTAATTATTTTGAGCTCCCGATATTTCGACGGTGTTGCAAGCGCCATGATCGCGGGATGACTGAGGAATGCGGGTGGATGGTAAATAAATTGTTAGATGCAGACAAATCTGTCTACCATCTTTCTTAATTTTTTGATACGCGCACTGCTGGAACTCGACACTAAGTCACGGCAAAACACACTATCACTAGGTTTTGTGGGGTCCTTATTACGACGCCGGATGCTACTTTTGAGCATACTAATAAAAAAAAAACATTTAATTCAGGTCATTGTCCCATATGAGATAAAAAACAACATTTCGTCAATTTACAGGCAGATTAACTAAAGAAATAAAGTTAATTAAATGACGAAATATAAAACAAATAAACACATGTCATATCCAATCAATCATCATCAATCATATTTTTGGTTCCGTATGGTGTCGGACGTAAAGAATAGCACCATCCCATATCTTCCCGTGGGTGTCGTAAGAGGCGACTAAGGGACTTACCAGAGAATGGGCAGCAGCATTCCCTGCGTTTTCTAACGACCGTACTGCGATCGCCAACCCGCCTGCCAAGCGTGGTGATTATGGCAAAACCCCAACAATTATGAGCACAACAATGTGGCGACACTTGGGGGAGGCCTATGTCCAGCAGTGGACGTCTTTCGGCAGAAATAATGATGATGATATCCAATCAATTATTAATGTGTTGTAATTGTGGATTCCACGTGCTTGACAATTTAAAACACTCCTCTCGATTGAAGTTTTTGTGTTTTTTTGTTATACAGTGAAAGCTTAAAACAGTGTTTAAAATAATATATCTTTTGTTTCAGATGCCGGAAAGATAGCATACGGATGAAATCCAGAGTGTTAATTATGTAAATAAATGTTCCAAAGACTATAAATAAATTGTAAATTCGAAGGATGCCAACAATTATTAATAGTTACTAAGTTAATTATAGAATTTATAGACAAACTCTTCCATATCAATTTAAATATTTGTAAATTAATTGAGATTTTATTCTGGGAGGCGTTTTTTTATCATTTCTGATGATTTTGTAAATAATAATTATAACGTTTGGTATATCTGAGAATGCATAGTTATCACAAATAATTAATAATAACATATCGAAATAAAATACATATCTAGAAATAAAAATATCACAAAAAAATATCATGTTGTTTAATTTTCAGTTAAAAAACGCCTTCAGAATGTATAATCTCTGAAAGTTATTTTTAAGAGAAAACTATGTGAATTATGTGATTAATATAATGAACGTTGGATTATTAAATAAACTTACGGTTTTCAAATGTGTTGTACTTACTTATTTCTCACTTTTAAAGCGAAAAAAATGCCTCAAGTGAATCACTTTTCAACTTCGAACTTTTCGGCTACATCCCTTTTGGTGACTTTCCCGATTCGCCAAATAAACAAAAGACGTGCAAAACAAGTAAAAAAGTGCCTTTTCGTTAATGTTGTAATCTTCATACATTGAGTCCCGTTTCACCAACTATAGATTACAAAACATTTTGGAAGCCAACGACAGACGGAGGCGTTGCGGTTGACAAAAACCGCCAGCATCAATGGCGCTGCTTTTTGAATTTCGAACGCAACCTCACACACTTCAACGGCAGTGGCATTTTCCTTCTTCAGTTTCGCGATGGTCATTTGTCAAACAAAAAAATACGTATAGTCGTTCTATTTGTGACAGCAGATGACGTCACTGCAGTCTGCGGTAACTGCTCCACCGCAGCGACAAGCGGCAATGTCGCAATTGTTTTCAATGTCAAACCAACGACTGGTCACATTGGTCTGTTAGCCGCTGCGTAAAGCTGCTGCGTTTGCCATTGGTGGTCGCTTTTTTAAGTGCACCTTTAATTTCAAGTGAAAAATCACTTCCATGCTTTAATAATTCATGTCAAAGCATTGTTGAAATAAAGCTAAAACCTAATTTATATCAACTAGTAAAAGCTAGCTTTAAAACATGTAACTTCAGGATTTTATCTTCACACTGCAATGAAAAGAAAATTACGAAGTGCTGCTTATTATTCTAAGCGAGTCAGTACTTCTAAGGAATGTGGATTACCAGTCTTTTACACGATAAAATGTTAGGACAGGTTCTCGCTGTCTTCTTGTGTCCGGTCCGCTTTATAAGGTGAAAAACTAAGTAAGAAGACAGAAAATTGTTAATACTTGCATGAAAATTAACATAAGTAAAAGACTAAAACCAAACAGTTGGATGCAGTAACAAAATATTAAGATGCGGACAGACTATGGACATAATTCTTCAATTGTTAGTCAAATGAGAATGAGATTACTTTCATATTATTAGTTAGACTGCCCCGTTGGTGTCCTGGTCGCAGCGCGACTGCAGAGCGCGGGGTCCTGGGTTCGATTCCCGGGTCGGGCAAAAAAAGCTATTGGATTTTTCCATTAGTAATTTCGCAGTAGTAGCCCGGAACTTGGAAGTTGGCGGTATGACACCCCCGTGCCTCAGAAATTACGTGAATCGTTGGACCTGCGCCTGATCTCTCTTCGGTCGTGTCGGAATGCCGTCCCATCGGACTATGAGAGTAAAGGAACAGAGTGCACCTGTGTATAATATCTCCCGCGCCGATGGCTAATCTCCACTGAGATTGGCCCTTATTATTATTAGTTAACAATCTTCAGATGCTTAAAGATGCTGCTGCGGTTTGCAATTGCGGTCACATTCGACTGCAGTGACCAGACAAGTTTTCATGTAACGCTAGTCGGACGTATGCACATACGTCACAGTTGCGAGGCCATAGGACAGACGCTCAATAGCTTCACCTACTTGTGTCCCATGCCTTAGATTTTACTGCATTGGTTTTACGATTTGTGTTTTTTATAGTCCCGCCACACGATGGGTAACAAATGGACGCCACAAGTTGACATCGCAATAAAAAAAAGAATCCATTGCTGGTTAAGGTAGCCAGCGAAATTAAAATTTTCTTAAGTTTCTTGCAGTTTACAGATCAGTGACAGGTTGTATGTTGATGAAATTTATGATTCGCGCAAGTAACACGTATGTAATTACAGAATTATAGTCATTAAAATCATGCGTGAAAAGGGAAACAGTGGATGGGATTTCATCTTTTACTCTGGACGCTCTTAATGTGCACGTCTTTCTACATCGTTCTCACATACTCGTATATGTATAATCTCAACATGAATGATGTAACCAAGATTTTGTAATAATATTTTTATTTAAAAAGAGTGTCCATGGAGTTTCTTGCCCATTCTTCTCTATAGAGATCTACGCTTTGGAATGTGCAACTATAGTACTTTCTCAAGTTATTATGCCTTGTGACTGTGACTGTAGCTTCCCTTTTTTTTGTTTTTTTTTGACATTCAAAAGTGCCTGTGATGGTCTAATTGAAATAAATGCTTTGAGTTTGAGTTTGGAGGGTTTTACCCAGCAGTGGGACAGTATGGGCTGATATAATAATAAAACTAAGAACTTGAAGACTTGCCTCCTCGGTGTAGTGGTCGCAAACCGGACTGCTGAGCATGAAATTCGTGGGTTCGATTCCCAGGTCGGCAAAGTGTGATTGGGATTTTCCATCAGGAATTTCTTAGTAGCAGCCACGGATTTTATGTTTGTGCCCGTTTGTTGGCAATAAGGGCTTACATACAGGGTAGAAGGGGCACGGACGCACAAAGGGTCACCACGTTTACCATTAAAAAAAACAGCTTTTCCATACATTTTGACCGAAAAATTTCTATGTGGGTCGGTTCAGAATGATGTGCTGAATACGTGGTAACCGTTTGTACAGACGCCAGCACATCAAGCTACCCGAAACTGTCAAATCTTCCCACTCAACCTTGAACCTAATGTTTTAGCAATAAAGTTGAAAATCTATTAAAGAAATATGACAGATTGTAGTAGCTTGATGTGCTAGCGTCTGTACATTGGTGTCTCATCCACCCTGTTTAACTTGGGAAATGTGGGTATGTACTTATAAGTACACCTCCTTCGGGGATTACGTCTAAAAATAAGTCCGAATTTATAAAACTACAAAGTCCCGTTGTTAGAGAGTCGACTTAGAGATTTTTTTAATAAACTCGTTGTCCCGAAAAAGGTGAAGAAAAGGGGATATAAGCAATGATCGTGTTATTTATAGTCCACAGTCTACATTCATAGGTACAAGTATTAAAAATTCAAATGTAGCTTTGTCTGGAGGACACGGTGGAGCATACGGTGCAGGACTGCCCCGCTTGGGCAAAGCACCGCCGTGACCTCACGGCGGCGATAGGCGGAGACCTCTCGCGCCCGGCATTGGTCGAGGCCATGCTGCGGGGCGAGACGGAGTGGGAAGCGGTCGGCTCCTTCTGCGAAACAGTCATGCTCGCGAAGGAGGAGGCGGGCCGCGTGAGGGAGAGGACAGCGTCCTCCCTCCACCCCAGCCGCAGTGGTAGACGCCCACGGCGCCGGACGTCGGCAGACGATCTCCGGCCACCGTAGGCGCGGGCTTGCGGGCGGCGAGTAATGGGCGACTCGCTGTCCGACCATGGACCATGCCCGGGTCGACGGCGCGTTGTGTCCCACGCGCGCCTCAAAGAGTGTCAGCATTATGACGGGGCCCCCCTCTAGAGGGCCAAAGCCTGCCGGGGTCGCGGGACTTATAGAATTACCGTGACCCTGGATCATAAAGGGCTATTGAAGGACACCGTGGATTTTAGTCAGTACAAGTCTGACAGTTCCTCCCACTCTGCCCTGGGTGGGGAGGACTCATTTGATGATTTTAACAAGATAAAAAAAAAAAAAAAAAAAAAAAGAATGTAACTTTGTCTGTCCGTTGGTTTTATTTCTTTATCGTGTGATGAAAAATTTCTATGCGAAGCTTCAATCACAGTCACAAGGCATAATAACTTGTGAAAGTACTGTAGTTGCTAATTGCATCACGGATAAGTTCTAATTGCTTTGAGTTTGAGTTTGAGAGTTTGAGCAATGTCCTACCTGTACGCGGGTGACGTCGCGGGCAAAAGTTAATGTACAATGAGTCGCCTTCTGGCCTCTTTCTATTTTTACATTATTGAATTTGAGAAAATCATTGTGTAAGGATGTGTGTGTTGCCAGTGATTACGGGACCGAAACGTGGTCGCTCACAATGGGCCTCATCAGAAGGCTGAAAGTCACCCAAAGGGCATTGGAGAGGGCTATGCTCGGAGTTTCCTTGCGTGATCAAATCAGAAATGAGGAGATCCGCAAGAGAACCAAGGTTACCGACGTAGCCCGAAGAATAGCCAAACTTAAGTGGCAGTGGGCAGGGCACATTGCTCGCAGAACGGATGGCCGATGGGGCCGAAAAGTTCTGGAGTGGCGACCGCGAACCGGAAGACGCTGCGTTGGAAGGCCTCCCACTAGGTGGACCGATGACCTTGTAAAGGTTGCAGGGATCCGCTGGATGCAAGACGCACGGGACCGGTCAATGTGGCGACACTTGGGGGAGGCCTATGTCCAGCAGTGGACGTCTTTCGGCTGAAATGATGATGATGATGATGATTGTGTAAGGCATACGTACATACAATTTTGATTTCGGAAAGGTCGATACCGGATGGAGTGTTTCCAGTCAGAAAGGACGGCTTTCAATAGTGGAGGACAATAATTGTGAAAATATTTTATTGGCTGGTTATGCTAATAAAAAAAAAATGCTAAACAGAAAAAAAACGCTAAATGCTAAAACATCGAGATGTAACTTTCACGTAGTTCAGAAAATTTCATAAGAACATAACATCACGCCTGTTATCCCCGAAGGGTTAATCAGTGGTGTACCTAGTAGTACACCCACATTTCGCCAGTTATATTTTTTAAGTTCCATGTGAAAGGGGGCGAGCCTATTTCCATCAATCAGGCACAAATCCAGACTCCGTGGCTGTTACTGAGAAATTCCTGACCGAAAAACCCAAAAACACTTTGCCCGACCCGGGAATCAAACTCAGGACCCCGAGCTCAACAGTCACGCTTGAGACCACTAAAGCAACGAGGCAGTCAAAACTTGAAGAATACGAGAGTTTCAAAACGATAATTTGACAATGCCTCACGACAATTTCTTACTAAAATATCCTGTATGCTACCCAGCTAGAACACCCATCCATACTTCCATACTATACTAATATTAAAAATGCGAAAGTAAGTTTGTTTGTTTGTTGCCTTTTCACGAATAAACCACTAAACCGGTCATCCCGAAATTTTGCATATACGTTGCCAGGTGTACAGAAACGGACATAGGGTACCTTTCATCCCGAAAAAATATTCCCGAGGAAAACAATAATAACGTTCTTATGAAAATAGATGGCGCCGCGTGTCTTTCGAATCATGATTGAATTATGTTATTACAAGCAGAGTACCCGAATTTATTGTCAAATTCTAAATTAACGCGAGCCAAGCCGCGGGCAAAAGCTAGTGTTACATATTATGACAATACACTTCAGAACTTCCATAGTTTCTCCATATTATCAACCCTATACTTCCTTAACGGTTATGAAACAAGCCACGATATTATGTTAGTTTATAGTATCACGATAAGCCGGCATCCAATCATACGCCACTCCCGGGGGGCAACTATTCAATTTTATTTACTCCGTTCCAAGAGTATGTGGTGTATGTCAGTGGCGTGGGGTGGGAGATGGTTGCGATCTTGAATTGTTGTTTGTGGTTATGTTTTCTGGTGTCGTCAGTTTTAAGTGTTACGGAAGTACGTAGGTACTATCTTTATGTTGTTTTTGGTAAGGGAAATTATTCATCGGCCGAATAATAATTAAATTGGCGACCAATACACTGAATAAGCAACTATTGTACCAAGTAAGTAACTACTTATCCGGTCATTGCGGCAAGGAGAATATAGGAAGCAAGAGCGAGCGAAGGCTGAGAGAGACTTGTGGCACCCCGACTCGGACAGGTTAGGTTCGAAGGGGATGGCGGGGTCTAGTGAGCGAGCGAAGTGAGCAAACTAAGACCCCGGAATCCCATTCGTGTTAGGTTACTTTAAACCCTGCACGCAGAAATAGGAGCGCAGCAGGGCTACTTCGACTACGCCTTGTCTACAATCTAGTGGTTAATAACCTTGTTTTAGGTTTTTTTCAGAGTCCTTGTAGCTGCCAACCTATTATTTTTGCTACCCATTTTAATTATTTTTAAAACCCTAAATCAGATTAGTTTGTCGCCGCGTTAAATACATGCCTTTTGGTAATACCGGCCAATAGGCGACTCGCGGCAGTGGCGGCTTAAGTGGCAGTGGGCAGGGCACATTGCTCACAGAACGGATGGCCGATGGCGCCGAAAAGTTCTGGAGTGGCGACCGCGAACCGGAAGACGCTGCGTTGGAAGGCCTCCCACTATGTGGACCGATGACCTCGTAAAGGTTGCAGGGATCCGCTGGATGCGAGACGCACGGGACCGGTCAATGTGGCGACACTTGGGGGAGGTCTATGTCCAGCAGTGGACGTCTTTCGGCTGAAATGATGATGATGAGGCGACTCATCATCATCATCGTATTAGGGGAGCCCCCTTTATTTTGTTGTTTTAGCGGCAACAGAAATACACATTCTGTGAAAATTTCAACTGTCTACCGTCATGTATCATACCTTAAACATACATACTACACATGTTTAAGTTTCCGATTTCTTGATAGGTTCTAACCGGATGCAGCTGATTACCAGTATTTTACATCAAGCGAGTGCCAATCTTACCTCCACACTTAGTTACTGGGTGAGAAGATACCCTTTGGAAAGACTGGCTGTCAGTGTTTCGGCTTCAGACTACCTATAACTTAGACAGATCTAAGATCTTATGCAACATGGGTCGATACTCTTGCGCCATCACATCTTCCAAGCTCATCGTACTGTGCTGGCGCTGCCGCTGCAGCTGCAGAGAACCTCAAGCGGTTTATTTATTTTAGTTTATTTAATAGTTTTTTAATTAATCATGTATATAGTTAGTTTACTCTACATAATAAAGAAAATATTTACAATTCAATGATAAGCGATGAGAATTAATGGTGACACTAATTTGAAAGCGAGTTTTATTAAAATTAGATCTTATACAAATGACATCCGGGGCCACCGGTTGAACGTATTTTCTGTGGCACGGAGGGGTCTTGCTATGTAATGAACGGTCACCCATCTGTAAACTAAAATCAACAGACGTTGCTTAACCTTGAAGATTGACCCGAGCGGCTGTTTTTATCTAGCCAAGAGCTTCTCCAAATGGCTCAACCAAGCGTCTATTCCTATATTAAGTTAATTTTTTATGCGAAAATCAAAAACTCGTAGAACAAAAGTTGTTCAGTTTCATGGTCTGAGAGACCACACGGGAGGTCTTGCGCTTATTATGTTACACCTTGTATAGCCAATTTGAACTCTCTTCGGGGATAGCCATCATCCCAGTTTATGAACCATACCAACCGTACATTGTTCTAAATAGCGGATACTACACCCTAAACAATTACGCCGACGTGTATCGGTTGTTCAATGATAAGCAGGAGAGCTATTACATCGGATGAGGGGTAGAACTAGTTGTAACTTGTAAGTTATTGCAGTTAAGTTGAACTTAAGTTAGTCTGGTTATTAGAGAATGTGAGGACTGCGGAGGTGGGGTTGAAATTGAGGTTGTAATGTTTGGTTTATCAATTAGACTAAATATATGTTATTTACATTATATACAGACTACAAATAGAACTAAACTAATGATAAAAATAAGACAATAGATCATTGTGCCGATAGTTGTATCAGCCCATGGCTTAATTGCCAAGAGCCTCGACCAATACCTGTGGAGGCTCTCGTTAGGCAGCAGGATCAAGGGCTTGATTCAGAAAGCGGTACTTCTGGACATGGCTCGCATTGTGAGGAGGTTCCTGTCTCTGGAGCCCTAACCACCGGTAGCTTGGACCCTGCTCCCGATACCCGCGGACCACTATTTTTTATATTTTTAAATGTTTTTCATATTGTTTTATATTAGAATATTAAAAAATGTATTTAATATGTGTAAAAATAAATAAAGGAAATAAAATAAGACTAAAAGTAAGAAAATATAGACATCTAAAAAAACGACGACAATAGGACACTTAGGCGTCAAAGTACTCCTCCGCATCGCTGTCATCTGGAAACGTGCCCAGAAGACTGGCAGCATTGCCACGCTGGATGGCAATGCTAATTCTTTGGCCAAAGAAAGAGCCAGCCCTCTGGTCACGCGAAGTGTCGACCAGTCGGTGAGAGATTTCCTTAAAAAGGAGAAGCATTAGACAACAAATGCTGAATTCATTAGAAAAATTCTTTGCACAGTCGGCCGTCCACTGTTAAAGTTGGTTCAAGTCGTTGTTTCAATCCAATTGACGTTAATTCCACATGAAATATCAAGTTTGTGCTTGTGTAAATACATTTCATTTCAGAATGATAGGATAATAGAAAAAGCCATAAAATTAAGAACACACTTTTAATAAATCCTCAAATTGTTCACATTTTGATTTCACGACGAACATTGAAGGGATGATTCCTATACATACAGGGTGTTAACAGACCCTTCACATAGCCGTCAACCAAGCATTCTGTACCTCAAACTAAGTAACGTTACGCAATAATTATTGCTGGGAATCGACTTTTTTTTTTGGGGTGAAAAATCACGTTTTAAGGTAGGACTCGATGGAAAGCACTCAAAGCATTGTGCTGTTGGATGGATTGAATATTACGGGGGTCGTGGAGATGTATAAAGTAAAAATCTAACAATAAAAGCATGTATTAAAAAAAAAAAAACTTGTGAAAATGTTGGAACTTTGACCTCCAATATCTCTGTAACTAGAAGGTTCCCAGGTATGGCCTAGAACAAAAAAATGATCGCAAAGACGGGGAGAACAAGTGCCTTTCGGATGTATTAAGGGTCTATTTACACCCTTTATAGATTAGACAACAAAGCTTGGAAAAAGCCAGGCAGCTAACTATGATACAAATTTTAAATAAAAGAGTGGATTGAATTCACCTACTGTTTTTCTCAACAAGAAACTTTAAATGTCTCTTCATCATCTGCCTAGCCTTTTCCCAACTATGTTGGGGTCGGTTTCCAGTCTAACCAGATGCAGCTGAATACCAGTATTTTACATGGAGCGACTGCCTATCTGACCTCCACAACCCAGTTAGTATTGGGAAATTCGATTCTTCCCCTGGTAAGACTTATTGTCAAACTTTCGGGCCACTGACTACCTGTAACGACTGTCAAAGATTTATAAATGACAGCCGCGACAACGGCTTAACGTGTTTTCCGACGCACAGAAGAAACTGAGTATCGACCCATCCACAGACCAACCTAGGCAAGCGCGGCTTAACCAGAAGATTGATCCGAGCAGCTGTTATTATTTAGCCACGAGCTTCTCATATCATAATAGGTATTTTCAATGAAAAATACGCTCCGTATTACCAAATAATGAGATTAAAAAAAGATTGTACCGACAATGAGCGGTTCTATCGCTATCGGCGATCTTTTTTTAGACCATCTTTGGTACAAAAAAAGAGTGAAAAGAATCAAGGGGTTGTCCGTCAATAATTTTATTCAAAATCAAATAGACTGCCTCGTTGGTCTGGTCTCAATCGCGACTCGCATGAGGTCCTAGATTCGATTCCCGGGTCGGACTAATTTTTATTGGGTTTTTTCAATCAGAAATTTCTCAGTAGCTGCCACGGAGTCTGGATTTGTGGCCGGTTGATGGCAATAGGCTCGCCCCCTATTACATGGGACTCAAACGTAACTTACGAAATGTGGGTGTTCTAATATGTACACCTCTGCCTAACCCTTCGGGGATTACAAGCGTGATGTTATGTTATGTTATGTTAAATAAACTTTAGGACTTCTGGCTATTTTTTACGACAAAACGACTACCTACCCGTTACGTCGAAGATCCATTCAAAATCATCATCAAGCAAAATAAATTCCAACAGATCTTGAATTCGGTTACTAGGTGCCAAAAGTTATTGAGTTATTCTAACAGGAATTTATCAGTAGCAACCCCAAGTCTGTATTTGAGCCCGGATGATGGCAATAGGCTCGCCACTTACATATTACATGGGACTTAAAAAAGATAAGTGGCGAGATGTAGGTGTACTATTAGGTACACCTCTGCCTAACCCTTCTGGGATTACAGGCGTGATGTTATGTGTTGCGTGTGTATAAATGAATGTTCAACATACTCATAAGTAGAAACTCGAATCTGCCTAAACAAGATAAAACAAAATAAAAAAGTAAACAAGATAAAACAATAAACACGACATTTTTGATTCTATTATATTTTGATCAGACTCCGTCATTCAAATCCCAGGGCATTGGCAGGGGTGATTTATTCATCCCCTCCATATCGATTGGAATCAATTATTCGATTCTCGCAATAAATCGAGAGCTTTACTCGAGTGGTATCGAGTTGCTTACAGATACGGAACAAAATATTTATTGGCACTGTATGTGATATATGTTCGTGTAATTTGGTTTGTTATTTAAACCTTCATGTTTAGTTATTGCTATATATATAGCTCGTTGCTAAGCATTAACAGCGGCTCAGATCAATCTTCAGGCTAAGCCGCGCTTGTCTAGGCTGGTCTATGGCTGGGCTTTCCTCCGTGCCTCGGAGAGCACATTAAAAAAAAAAAAAAAAAAAGCCGTTGGTCCCGGCTGTCAATTCTAGATCTTTGACAGTAGTCAGTGGCCCGAAAGTCTGACAAACAGTAAACTTCTTAGGGGTATCGTATTACCCAGGTACTAACTGGGTTGTGGAGGTCAGATTGGCAGTCGCTCCATGTAAAATTCTGGTATTCAGCTGCATCCAAAAAGGCTAGGCAGATGATGTATAGATATTGCTATCAGTGAGTTTGTAGACTATAAGTGGCTTGAAAAAACAGTCGCTTCGTTTTTCCTTAATTTGAATGGAAGGGAATCGACTCAAATGGTACCAAATTGCTCTGATGGTGGGTAGGGATGTTGAATAAGATAATTATTTGTATTAAAGAATATTAATTATTTATTTAACAGATGTACACACTAGATAGAAAAATAGAAAAAAAAAACAGAAAAATAGGTACACACGGCGGCACATGAAGCTGTACATTACCAGTATAACTTGGCCTCGCTTTGTATAGATTTCCTATACAATGAGAGATCCGCATAAACAGGTTTTGTATAGCTTGATTGGCCGTTGTGCGTACAAAGGTGATGCTTATTTCTAAAGAAATATCTTCCAGCATACCTGCGACAGGAGGGTAGATAAAAATAGAAAACATGAAAACATAAAGCAAATCACGAATTTAACTATAACATACAACATAATGTACACAAGTACGTGCGTGCGTACGTGTTACGTACGTGTGTACGTAATGTGCACATGCATGTGTGGTACTGTGGCCAAATGGAAAGATTACTCGTTCACTTTTTCTTTTTTTACTCATCACTTTTCTTTTGAAAACTGCAACAGTTATTACTGTAGGTAAGGAGAAAATGACTGCATCTATAGTAAAACATGTCATTGAATGTTCTTTTAAATCTGTCTACATTTCCATTTAGTTTGAAAACACTCAAATAATGTAAAACTCGTATTAATAACACTTCTTATTAAAAATAGTAGATAATTACTAATTTGATCAAAGCAGTTTTCAATGTAAACAACACACACGAGCACACACAATGATAACTGAACTGGAAAATATTCCACCCTGTTTGAAATCAAAACAATAACATCACAAAAATAAACGCTTCGCTATAATTTCATAATCTCTTACGAAATCCAAAAAATCCGAGTTCCGTAGTCGCACACAAAAAACCCAAACGACGCACAAGGGTTCCGTAACATAAAAACTTTCCTTACTATCTCAGCGTCATAAATTGCAATCTGGAAAAGCCTATCGATTTACTTTACTATAATAACAGACTATCGTTCTATTAGGGCTCGTCCAGAGTGAGAGACGAGAGCGGGTGATGAGGCGGGAGCGATTTTTGTCAAGTTGCAGTCAAAATGGTACGTATGAGGGGTGTAGAAAGACTTAACGAAGCCGAAAGGCACTTGTTCTCCTCGTCATTGCGATATTTTTTTGTTCTGGACCATAATCTGGGAACCTTCTAGTTACGGATATATTATTAAAGGACAAACTTTCAACTTTTTCACATATTTTTTTTTACAAAGGCAAGTCTTTAATGTTATAACTTGGCGAGGTGTCGGTACGTTATTGATGATCACCCAGCGGACCAACTGTTTCTAGCAAAGCTTACTTAACCTTGACCAATCAACACATTTGGCTGAGGTAATGAACCACAAGCCGCTCCATTACGTGAAATACTCGCACCCGCTACCACTCGTCACCATGCGTTCACCCTGAATAAGGCCAAAGATGTACCAGCAAATTGTCCTTTAGTTGGGTAATGTTAGAAAATCGGGTGGTTGTGGTACATAAAATGGTTTTTATGGTTATGTACCATGGTGCGGTCGAGTGGAAGGGACGCTGCTAGATTTAGAAGGCTGGACAATTGGTTTGAGGAAGCAATAGAAGGGTTGCTCTCGGTAATATTGGTTCGAATGTTACCAATGCATGTGTTTGGTCTATTGTCGATAAGATGATTTTCGGAAATAGTTTTTTAGAAAGAAAAGGTATTTATTAGTATTGTACAGAGCAATACAAAAAAAGTTAAATTAACAATAAAACAAAATTATACAACGTGTAACATAATAAACGCAAGACCTCCCGTGTGGTCTCTCGCACCATGAAACTAAACATCTTTAGTTCTACGATTTCTTGAAATTCGCAAAAAACAAAAAAAAATTCTATAGGAACGGACGCAATCAGCTGATCCACATGTATGGTAAAACTAAAAAAAAAGTTATGAATTTCCAAAAGTCATAGAACAAAAGTTGTTCAGTTTCATGGTCTGAGACACCACATGAGAGGTCTTGCGTTTATTCTGTTACACGTTGTATAAAAAAAACAAACGAAATTAGTCCTGCCCAAAAGGATATTATTATTATCTCAGTCCATCATCATCAGCGCTATTTTAATAACACAAGTAGCTGTGAAAGAGACAATTCATCTCTTATAACTCTGGAGTCTGCCTACGGACAATGCATTGTTCATCTGAACTTCTAACGGATTGATTGGATGCCATTTTCACCATAATCTAGATAAATTATATTAAGTGTTTAAAGTATAATTATACATTATTAATTAAAAACGATTAAATAAACTAACAAAAAACTATAAAAGGGCATTGAAAAACTGCTCCTCAGCGCTGTCAGCTGGTAATGTGCCCAAGAGACTGGCGGCGTTGCCACGTTGTATGGCAACACTTAGCCTCTGGCCAAGGTAAAAGCCAGCCCTTGGGTCAGGGCAACCGTCAATATAAAAATTGCTTAAAATATAACAAGAAACGATCATACGAGTATGTTTATAATTTTGTTATCCTTTTTATTATAACAACAGCTATGACCTTCGCTCCTAATCAGACTTTGGGTCAAGATTACGTACAATTTAGTTATCAAGTGCCAGAAAAATAAAATAAACTGTGTTATAAAAATAAAAACAAAAGCGTTTACAAAGATTGTAGTCAAGACTATAATGAATCGGAACATAAATACATAATAAAGAGCTATGTTTTACAACAAAACAACAAAGTAAATAATCACTGCACTGATTGTAAACACGATGTTATTAAGTATTTAATCGTATCAGATGTTCACACGGTGTCAAGGCATAAACTTATAACGATTTTATGTGTATGTAGAGCCCTGGTACGATATTCTTTAAAAAATTCCTTCACAGGCGTGTTCTATCGTTTTACATTGGGTGAGACCGAGGTCATAAGCATGGCCACCAGACAATAAATAAGCTTTTATTCAATCAAACAATCAATCAATCAATCAATCAATGTTTATTGTGGATCATACGTATGTATAGTACAGTTCTTAAATATTTGTAAATTTTGATCAGCTATGTCCCGCCCGTAGGGCATACAATAATTACATTTAGACACGAATTCAATGAACATTATTACAACACAATTATTAAACAATAACGGAAATGAAAAAATTATTAAAATTAAAAGAAGAAAATTAGTTAGACAAAGTTTTCTGTCCGTGCTTTTAACCGTTGAGGAGTTCACTCGTGAGGAAGCGATCGTGGTAGCAGGATCAAGTCATGTCTGTCATAAAAATGTATTGTCACCAGAACCAAAGGTGTGTGCAAAATTTCAGCTCAATCGGTTGGGGGGAACTGCTTTGAAATTCAGTTGCAAGATTTGACCAATACAAACTAATTAACGAGGCAAGTTAAATAAAAGCTTTTTTAAATATATAATTGTAAACCTACTGTTTGCATGCCCATGTGACGGTAAAATATGGCAAACCTTATTATAAAAGAACATCTATGTACCTATTAACCATGTTTGCAAAGAAATAAATGATCTGAATCAAAATCAAACCATTTATTTCAAGTATGCCAGTTACAGGCACTTTTGAATTGCCGAAACAAAGACAACAATGAAATGTAGCTACAGTCCCAGTCACAAGGAACTAAAACTGTGAAACACTGTTTTAAGCTTTCACGGTTTACAACTAAACATATACTGTCACTTACGGGATATCTTCCGTGATTATTCATTATTTTGAGCTCCCGATATTACCCATATTTAAATATATTATTATTATTTTATGTGTTGTAGATTTGTCTGCTCTTAGCAATTTATTTTCCTTCCACCCGCATTCTCCAGTCAACCCGCGATCATGGAGCTTGCAACAGCGCCGAAATATCGGGAGCTCAAAATAATGAATAATCACGGAAGATATTTATTTATTTATTTATTAACACTTCAAGCACAAAAGTACAATAGCGGACTTAATGCCATAGGCATTTTCTACCAGTCAACCTTTGGGTGATGCAGAGACAAACAGTGGTAGGTGACATATCCCGTAAGTGACAGTATAAGTTTAAAACTGTGACAATACTGTAGTTGCCCATTCCAAAGCGTAGATCTCCATGGAGAAACGGGCAAGGAACTCCATGGACACTCTTTTAATTCGATTTGATTCTCTTATAACTTGTACCCTACAACACGGAAACCATGTAGTATGCGGCGGCGTGCAGTCAAAGTAGTTACATGCACTTAAATACTCTGTCGACATCCTATTAGCCTGTTTTTAACGTAAAATATTGTAAATGAAAATACACTGTTTGACAACGGTTTTTAACATGATTAACTGAGCTATGTTTTCACTGAAAAACAGTGAATGAGCGTAACTTTTTCCTGAAATAATGTTCATTGTTTTTACGTTTTTTATGATGTTATTAAACGAACTTGCTTTTTGATGCGTGATATTCTTTTATGGTGTTGTTGTTACGCAGTGGTTTGCTTCTATGCTATAATTGGAAGCTATAGACCGACCGCTTTAATTAGCCCTTGCGAAGGTATCAATTTAAATGGAATATTCTGAAGGTTGATCACGTATTGGTTCAATTAGTATCGTAATACCTACGTGGGTTTTGGTTATTTTAAAGCAAAAAACCTGTGGGATATTGTGAGGACTTTGTGGACGTTAAATGTGTCTTTGATGGGGCAAGGCGGAAGACTCATTAAAGCGGTCGGTCTATAGATGCCCGTGCAAAACTGCATTGCTTGGCCTGTAATTTTTTATGTGGGTGTTTTTAAAGAAGAACATTGCCGAGGTATTAAAACGTCATCACTCTTGTAAGATAAGCAGCGATAGCCAAGTCACCCAGCCGCTGTCGCCTAGTGACTCTAATTTTTCGAATTCATGTGCGTATTGTATAATTATCACTTGCTTCGGTGAAGGTTCAGCCAAATCAGAGGCCCATGGGCGGCATAAAACTATGACACCAGGTTTGGCACTAACCACACGATAAAGAAGAATTCTTGTAACGTCAGACGGATAGCTAAAGCCCTTTATATTGTATACCTTAGCTTACCCTTTATATTGTAAAAAAACAACTTCACTTACACTGAAGAAAAACTGAAATTCTTATAAAAGAAAATTACCTCCATAAAGTGCCGATGCTTAGATGCTGCAGATACTTGCCGGGATATTGTGCTAAAGCTTCCAAATAGCGAACTCATCATTTTTCTAGCCTTCCCAACAATATCTTACGGCGTTTCCTTGTATTAAGATCCTCTAAATTTTCCTCTAAGTTTCCCTATCGAACGTAACTGTTTCAGGAAAAAATGAAATTCTTCAGAGAGGGGAAATTCAAATTTAAGAATACTTAGGTTTTTTTTTTTTCGTCAGGGGTGCCACACAGACGCTCTTGTTCGGTCGGTATCCGAGTCCGCAGTGTTTGTTAAAGCCGCGTTGACACGATCAGAGTATGCTCAGACCGAGTAGACTCGGATGCAACTCGTATCCATACCAACCCATCCGAGTGCGCTCGGATTATGGGTTGCCACGTGTAGTATAGTATCCGAGTCCACTTGGTCCGAGCATACACTGATCGTGTCAACGCGGCTAACAGCAAAACCGATCCGCCATAGCTCACAGAATAAGTAAGCTGAAGTGGCAATGGGCCGGTCATATTAGCCGTAAAACCGATGACTGTTGGAGTAGACGTGTTCTTGAGTGGAGACCGCAAACCGGCAAGCGTAAGGGCTCCCTCAAGCGAGAGTGGAGTGACGAACTTCGCAGGGTGGCTGGTAGCAACTAGATGAGAGTTGCTGATAATCGAGTTGAGTGAGATTGAGGAGGCCTAGGTCCAGCAGTGGACTGCAGTCGGCTGATGATGATGAAAAACAATCCGAAGTATTTACTGCACACAAAGTTACGGTTCGTTCCAATCGGCAAACTCAGTTAGGACTCGCAGAAAATCGGTCGGTTCGGCCCTGAGCTAATTTAATTTCTGAAGATACGATATAATTATGTGTATATGTACACATAATTATTAAATTTTACCACCCGCAAGTATTTATGCAGCACCCCTTACGTTTGCTTCTTGTTTCGTCAGAAAACAAAAGAAGGATAAAACTAAGCCTTTTATTGCTAAACAATGAACGTTACGACAGCCTCGTTGGTCTATTGGTCGCAAGGCGACTGCTGAGCATGAGGTCCTGGGTTTGATTCCCGGGTCGGGCAAATTCTTATCCGGTTTTTCTATCAGGAATTTCTCAGTAGCAGCCACAGAGTCTGGATTCGTGCTCTGTTGATGGCAATAGACTCGCCACCTTATAACAGGGGACTTAAATATAACTGGCGAAATGTGGGTGTACTATTAAGTACACCTCTACCTAACCCTTCGGGGATTACAGGCGTGATGATATGCGCCAACGCGCCAACCGTGCCGTCCGATTACTCGTATGTACCACAACGACGTTTATAATGTTACAACAATTGAGATATTACATCACAGTTTTTATACAACATCTATATTTATATTTATATTATATAAAATGGTAATCTGACTGACTGATTGACTGACTGACTGGGTGATATATCAACACACAGTCCAAACCGCTGGTCTGAGAGACATGAAACTTAGAGGGTGTATTTTTTGTGAAGACTAAGTATCCACTAAGAAAGGATTTTTGGAAATTCCATCCCTAAAGGGGTAAAATAGGGGATGGAAGTTTATGTGAAAGTCCGTCAGTTTTGAAGTTAGGATCTTCAAATTTTGTGTTTAGGCTGACGATTAATTTATACGTGTTTCAGCGTTTTTGACAATTCTACCCCCGAAGGGTTAAAAAGGAGTATGAAGGTAATAATAATAATAATAATCGATACGGCTCGCATTTTGAGGTGGTTTCTGTCTCTGGAGCCCTAACCACCGGTAGCTTGGACCCTGCTCCCGATACCGGCGGACCACTATTTTTTATATTTTTAAATGTTTTTTTATATTGTTTTATATTAGAATATTTAAAAATGTATTTAATACGTATAAAAATAAATAAAGGAAATAATAATATAAGGTAATCGGACATTTTTCGACATCCACGCAGGCGAAGCCGCGGGCAAAAGCTAGTCTCGCAATATAGTATCTGAAATCTCTTCGACTGTAAATACAATCAAATTGACACCCGGAACTTTGTAACAGCAATCCATATAATTTACACTTGAGGCCAAAAAGTTAGCTTTGACGAACAGTTTTGAATAAGCTCGATCGACTCAAGAAACTTGGCCGGAAGTGATCAGATAATGAATTATTTAACAGTTCAATAGGACTTGCTTGGGGGGAATTGGGAGACGAAATTATGCACGTGTCTTTAAGCTTTGACTGTTGAAGTTCTTATTTAACTATTCATAGATGTTTTTTGTTCTCGGAGCTCGTGGCTAAATAATTACAGCCGCTCGGGTCGATCTTTAGGTTAAGCCGTGCTTGCCTAGGTTGGTCTGTGGATGGGTGGCCACCCATTACATACCGAGTTTCCTCCGTGCCTCGGAAAGCACGTTAAGCCGTTGGTCCCGGCTGTCATTTGTAGATCTTTGACAGTCGTTATAGGTAGTCAGTGACCCAAAAAGTCTGACAACCAGTTTTACCAAGGGGTATCGTATTACCTAGTACTAACTGGGTTGTGGAGGTCAGATAGGCAGTCGCTCCATGTAAAATACTAGTATTCAGCTGCATCCAGTTAGACTGGAAGCCGACCCTAACATAGTTGGGAAAAGGCTAGGCAGATGATGATGAGATGTTTTTTGTGCCCAGACTTGGTATTTGACAAACATTTCAAAAGTCCAGGCTCAAGGTTTGCCAACATGCGATGGGGCGCAGTATCATAGGCGTCAAACTAACTGACCATATACATAACACCACGCTGCGCTGGCTGGCCATGTCTGGCGTATGCCCGACGAGCTGTGGGCTAAAATAACCAAGATGTGGAGCCCTGACACAGCTAGAAGGGGACATGGTAGACCTCGCAGGAGGTGGCGGGACAAGCTGGACAGAACCAACGACCAGTGGTCACATTAGCCCTTGATCGAAAGATTTCAAAGTCATGGCGAGAAATCTTTGCCTAGCAGTGGGATACTTCATCATAATCATTATCTTGCAAGTACGACTGCCTCGTTGGTCTTGATTTTGCGGTACTGCTGAGCATGAGGTCCTGGGAACTTCTATCAGGGTCTTCTTGAGTGTTTCTATCAGGCATTTCTGAGTAGAAGCCCGAAGTCTGCTTGCCCCTATTGCCACGAGTCTTGAACATAACTTGGACACCAGGTTAGGCACTAACCACACGAAAAATAAGAGATTGTTAATCAAATTGTTATAGCAATTTCATGCATTTGTCAAATAATGGTAATGTAGTCAATTTTCTAAAGAAATAATTTCTCTAACTTTACATAAATATTTTAGCCACATATTTTTACTTAAACCTGTTTTTTCATATGAATATGATATGTCACGAAAGTATGAATATATTTAAAGTTTAAAAGAAAAATGCGATCCCTGAGAGCTTTCTGGTACCATAAAATATGAAAATTCTGAAAAAATACAACTTACATTTCTTTTTGATACTATGATAATCCTAATATTGTAAATGCGAAAGTAAGTTTGTTTGTTACCTTTTCACGCCTAAACCACTAAACCGATCATCCTGAAATTTTGCATATACGTTGTCAGGTGTACAAAAACGGACATAGGGTACCTTTTATCCCGAAAAAAAGTGCTGTTCCCGAGGAAAACACCAATAACGTTCTTACGTTCGATAACAGATGATGCCACGTGTCGTTCGAATCATGACTGAATTGTTTTATTAGAAGCAGTACAACCCGAAGTGATTGTCAAATTGTAAATTAACGCGAGCGAAATCGCGGACAAAAGCTAGTATGAAATATTTGAAAACATGAGTTACATATTACACATGGGTGGGTAAAAACACTACAAAGTTTTGACAGCTTTTTGGAAAATTAAAATTTTCGTTTTTGGAAAAAAAAGAAACGTTTTGCTTTTAAGTAATCATTTCCTACCTTATATTGGATATTATTGAATAAAATGTAAACTTAAAAAGTCTGCGAAATGTTTATTTTAATTTGGTAAAGTAGGTGTGTAACGGCACCAGTATCTGCTTTTAAGTAGAAAAAAGTGCATTTAAAATAAAGTTTTGTTAACCTGAGCTTGAACAAAATATTACGAAAGGCTATATTTTTGGAAGACTAGACACACCTCCATGTTTTAATTTTTAATATTCTTACCTGTCATTTTTGTATATGACTATATTGCCTAGAATAAAACACTATACAGGGTGGATTGGACACCGACGCACAAACGCTTACCACGTATTCGGTACATCATTCCAACACCCCACAGAAATTCATCGGTAATTTAAAAAAAAAAAGTCGTTCATTTTAACTACATACAATACAATAGTAATTTATTTCTCTCAAAAACATAGGTATACATAGGTATTGCAATTTTGTTAGGAAAGAGCAGATAAAAAAAAATATCCGATGAAAGTTTTCTATTGGGGGCTTCTTAATGATGTAATGAATACGAGGTAGGCGTTTGAGCGTCGGTGGCCCTTCCACCCTGTATAATTCATCATCATTCTCTTGCCCTTATCCCAATTCGGCGCGGTTGGCGCAGTGGCTGAGCAATTGGCTGCTGCGCTGCGTGTCGAGGGTTCGATCCCCGCACGGAACAAATATTTGTATGATCTACAGGTAGTTGTTCCGGGTCTGGCTGTTTGTGTATGTGAGTTTAAATGTTTGTAAATGCACCCACAATTCAGGAGAAATTCCAAGTGCGGGTTGCCCAACACGTTTAAAAAAAAAAAAAAAACATTTGTTATAAATAGACCAAATAGATATTATGTAAGTATGTATATATGTAACTATAGTCTAAAGTTTACAGAGGAAGACGAAGTCACGTACATGTGTAATAGTGAAGTTTCATTTACCGTGGTTGTACGATACGAGAATTGAGAATTTTGGGTGTAAATTCGTACTTCTAATGTTTACTTTTTTCATACTAGACCTGTTGACTGCAGTATCACTATGGATACTAGGTACATATATCATTCTGTTGCCCTTATCCTAATTCATTTGGGGTCGGAACAGCATGTCTTCTTTTTCCATACTTCTCTATTACTCGTCATCTCATCAGACACGTCCTTTCGTGCCATATCATCACCCTTCACACAATCCATCCATCGTTTCTTTGGTCTTCCTCTACTCTTGTATATCCACAGTCATACTCAAAATTTTCCTCAAGACATTTTCCTCATTCCTCAATACTCAATACTCAATATCTTTATTGCGTTCCAAAATGTACATTTATAAGTTTACATTAGCTGGTGGGTTGTAATAACGACACAATTTTGGACCCTGTCGGGCACAGCATAGAATAATTATGGGAGAGAGGAGGAAGAGCACTGAGTGTTTACTTCTAATATTAAAAAATATATATATTGCACATTACGTTATTATTTCTTCTTCTTTCCTCCGCATTACATGCCCATACCACGAAAACCGATTACCACACAACTTTTCAGTCATCGGCGCCACTTTCAGACTTAATACGCTGTATAAATATTTATTTTTAATCCATATAAAAAAACAAAGACAAACCCAACAGCAACCTATCAAAAAACCAATTAAAAACATCAACACCTTTAGTGTAATCAACTGTCACAAAAACTCACATCACATTACGATACCGACCAGCAGAAATGACCGTCACAAAATACCCGTTACAATAAATAAAACAGACTGTACACATTTATTTGTCCCGAAGCTCAGGCCTGCGCCTAGGGTCATCGGTGGGACGTTATTTTATATAAGTTATTGACAAGTTTATTGAATTCCGACCCAGCGTGTGGCCTTTGAGCCCCAAATTGTGGCCAGCATCAGCTAGCCTCGTAAACTGTATAAGTTAATGGTAGATGTCCATCAAATGCGGCTTTTGCGATGCTGAATATTATTTTCGTTTGATATTCGAAAAATGGAAGCTCGACGGTTTGATTTGAAATGTGATTGGATGGTATTTATAGCAGCTTTTCATGTGTTCGAACTTTTTGGTTTTGTCCAAGATATTTTGTTTGTGCCTGATTTGCTCTGCTAAGTCATAGGTCTCGAGTTCGAACCCAAGATACGCACCTCTGATTTTTCGGACTCATGTGCGTTTTGTATAACTATCACTTGCTTCGGTGAAGGAAAACATCGTGAGGAAACCAAACCAGCGTGCCTGAGAGATATGAATTTCCCATTGCCCATGGGTGGCATAAAAATCTGACACCAGGTTTGGCACTAACCACAACGCCTCCGAAAAAAGGAGTTATTTAATAAATTTGGCTAAAGGCTGGTCTTTTTTTTATTAACCTCCGGAAAATTTCTACGTTACCAGCTAGCGCATCGTTGTCAATACACAATGTATTTAATATATTCCACAAACTGAATTTAGGTGGTGCAAAGACGTCATGATAGCAAGATAGACCAGAAGAAAATGGCTTTAAGGCTATACTGTGTATTTCGACGCCCGACTGGATTATTGGTGAAGGAGACCGACTTCTTACGGGGTCCATGTTGTATTGAGTCTTCATTTGCCATTGTTTAAAATAAATCTAAAATTCGCTCAAAAAAAGAAAGAAAAGCAATAATTTAAAAAAATTTGCTCACGCTGATATGTATTTGCCAAAATTCTTCATTTTCAAATGGCATAACACTTTTTTATCATAATACCATTCGAAATAAAATGTTAACGTGGCAATAAAGTTTACTAAATAGGCTCTAAGGAGCTGGCCAGCCTTTAGGTTCAGAATGTTATTACCAGCAGTAATTTGAAAGGGTTCGCCTAAATGTAGTTAGGGTAGATTGTTATTTTTAGGAGCAGGTCTTGGCTCCTTTGGTTACCTACTGTGCCTAGACGTTTTAATGTTGCCTCGGGGTTATCTTTAAGATTAATTGATGGTTAAAGCAAATTGGTAGGGTATATAATAGTTGTAGATATTATTTATTTAGACGTTTACCGCTTATCGTCAGCTCAAGTAATGATGAAACTTATATTGTCACTTACGTGATATCTTCCGTGATTGTTCATTATTTTGAGCTCCCGATATTTCGGCGCTGTTGTATTGGGATTTTATGTTATTCGGGAGCTCAAAATTATGAACAATCACAGAACATATCCCGTAAGTGACAGTATAAGTTTATTTGTAAACCGTGAAAGCTTAAAACAGTGTTTGAAGTAATAATGATTCCGTACGAACCGCATAATAGCTTATCTATTTCGACACCATCATCATTATTTGCCTAGCCTTTTCCCAACTATGTTGCCGACGGCGTCTAGTTCATCCGGGTCTTCGAAATGTATCGCACAGAAGCGAAACAAGAAGTAGTAATTCAAAACTGAACTGTTACGAAAAACATAAACTTACAGGAACCCAGGGTTTTGACAAAACACACTTAGCCAAATCAGAATCAGCCTTTGCCACATCACCGAAAAAGAAAAAAATCCACCTTCAAAGCCACCCCTCCGTTGCCCCAGTTGTCAAGACAAACAGAAAGTGTTCGACTTCAAAACAAATTGTTTGTCGCGATTAAATCGTCACGCTGCCGCGCTGGGCCGCGGTTCGACAGGGCGTGATAATCAACGCGAGACGTGATAAACGAGTGAGTTGGTTACTACTGGTGTGTGCAGTCTTTGGGATTTTGTGCTAGTAATACGGTTTAAGCCGTCATTATTCCAAGAGTCTGGAGAAAAGGTGCAATGAGCACCTAATCATTGACTATTGGTAGTCCAATACTTTTTAATATAACTTGCTTACGCCCGCGACTTCACCCGCGTGGAGTTCGATAATTATTGTCCCACGGGGTCATACTACCGGGATTAAAAGTATCCTATGTGTTAATCCAGGTTATATACTATCTGTGTGCTAAATTTCATCCAAATCCGTTCAGTGGTCTTTGAGTGAAAGAATTACAAACATCCATCCATCCATCTCACAAACTTTCGCATTGAAGATAGTAAGATTTACCGTGTTTTAGAAAGTGAGACCTTATACAGCTGTGCTAGTTAACCAAAAATAACTTCGATCTTGTCACTTTCCTTGCATATACTTGACGTAGTTTATGACGTAATAGGTACCCTGTGTGTGCGGTGTTTACCCTATTAAGTTAATGTGTCATTGCATTGCGCTAATTGTTACAAAGTTAACCCTCAATTGTTCGCGCCTTAGAAGTTACGTAAACGGTTACGTGGGGTGCGTGATACCTTGATCATATAAATGAAATACGAAATACATACAAAATCACGATTATGTTCGATACTTGATCATAAAGGACACGTTTTTAGAAAGCTAACTGGAAAGTTCGGAATTAATAAAATTTTAAACCTTTAAAGATGCGCTGGGGTGTGTAATACCCCACGTGACCAATTAAGGATTCATAGAAGTCTAAGAGAAGTGTGTGTTATGTAGTATTTTCACAAGTAATACAACTTCTTTCTTTTAGATTTTCTCAACCTTCATTCCTCATGTGTTTATTATATCTTACTTCTCTTTCAAAACCAGTACCACATTTTCACAAACTCACTCTTTCAGTATCGAGAACCAACAGTACCACAATCCCATAATGCGTTCTGAAGCGTTCTCTCAGCGGGAGCGTTCAGCATTCAATTGTTTTGTGATCTCCATGATGCAGACATACGACACACAAGCATGTTACCTTTGAGTTCCCTCACGATTTAATGTAATCACTTGGAGTTCCTCATCGTGGGAAACTTGGGGAAAACGTCGTGTCAGGGAATTGATTTTGCGACGTCAATTTGTTGCTATTTCTGGAGGTTAGGCTTTTGTGTTGGATGAGTGATGGGAGAATGGTTCATGACGTGATAAAATATTTGAAAATCAGCAACGTAATTCACAGACTCCAGGCTAATGTTGGCTGAAGCAAAGAAACTGTTCAGGTGGAGACAGATGACTCCATACGAACCTAGAGTGTAAATGTAATGTAGTTTCAGAAATCACGGGGAACTTAATATCGTGTCCTGTGAGCCCTGAGTGCCCTATTATCTACACGTTACAACAACTGATGGACGCTATTGAAGGTGACAAATTCATCGCAAAATGATGAGTTGATTCAATTAAGATTACCATAGACACGCTTTTTTTTCAGATGGGAAATCATCAAATGAGACGCTCTGGGCGGAGCGGAAGGGAGTGTCAAACTTCGAAGTATTCTGACTAAAACCCATTCATGTTCCTTCTTTGCCCTTTGTGTTCCAGGGCCACGGTATCTCTTTCGAACAGTCCCGCAGCCCTGGCAGGACCATAGATACGCTAATAGGAAGATGGTAGCAGGTTTGATGGCTAATATACTCCGCTAAACATTTTTAAATAAAAGCGAACTGATTGAAAAGATGAAACCAAGGGTTTTTTTTCTTTTTCTTCGCCTATCATGTGTCCCACTGCTGGGCAAAGGCCTCCCCTTTCTCCTTGCAAACATCTCTTATCTTGTGCGATATCTGGCCATGTTCGCCCCGCAACTAAAGGATTACTTTAGGAAAAAGCTTAAACAACGGTTAAGTTCTCAGTTTCGCAGTTCCACATAAATACATAACATCCATTGAAATAACTACATGAAACAGAAATAGTTCGCTAGAGTCTTTGAGCTTTGAGCGCGACTTGCACGATTTAACGTAATGACTGTGAATCGAGGCAGATATGGGATGCGTCAGCGATTGAAAAGCAAGTGGTTTGAGCGTAGGAGACGATTTATCGTGATTTTAACGTAACAGTACGTAAGTATTGCTAACTGCTAAGTCTCGTGGTCGGAAGCCCGACTGATGAGCGTCCCTGGATCAGATTCTCAGGTCGCGCAAAATGTTTTTCCATTAGGAATTTCTCAGTGCTGCTACTGCTAGTCCCGTTCCAAGAAGCTCGGTAAGCTGTTGGTACTGCGCCTGCTATTTTCCGATTGCTGTCCTATCGCTGAGATCACCTGCCACGGAAGAATTTCAGTCTGGATGAATAAAAGGTGTAAATAGACCCTAAACGAAGCCGAAGGGCACTTGTTCTCCCCGTCTTTGCGATGATTATTTTGTTCTAGACCATACCTGGGTGTACTATTAGGTACACCTCTGCCTAACATTTCGGGGATTACAGGTGTGATGTTATGTATAATATACAGGGTCTAAACAGACCCTTTACATAGCCGTCAACCAAGCATTCTGTACATCAAACTAAGTAACTTTACGCAAAAATTATTGCTGGTATAAGAGTATAGGAAGTCCAAAGGAACGATGGATGGATTGTGTGATGGATGTTATGGCAAGAAAGGTGGTGTCTGATGAAATGACGAGTAATAGAGAAGTATGGAAGAAGAAGACAGGCTGCACCGATTACAAATTATTTGGGATAAAGGCAGGAGAATGCTGATGATATAGTAGGTACCTTAGTACCTACAACTACTTTTTAAAAGGCTCTTCTACTTCCTGGGACACCTTGCTATACTGTTACTTACTGTCCTCCCTCGTGTTAAAATTGGTTTTGCTATACTTTTCAATCAAAGATCATTATGTCAGAAACGTAATACAAAAATAAGTTCCGACAAAAAACGTTTTGTCAGCCAAAAAACTCAAATTAAAGTAAGAAAACAAGACATGATTCTTTTTCGATTTAAAACCGGCCAAATCAAGGAGACATCGTCAGCCGTCGCACAATGCGGGCAGATGAATAGTCCCCAAATATTGTGATATTTGTGCCATCAAATACTCTTATATTAAACCTGGACTTGATCCGTGTCGTAGTGGAAGCTGAGAAGTATAACAATACATATTCTGAAATTCAAGATAAGGAAAAATAATTTCAAAGCATCCAGTATTAAATAAATAAAAAGAATTTGTGTGCTATACTACAACAAAAAACCCGACTACTGAATAAAATGTAATCTTTGGTACCCGCGCCATAATAACGAATCGATTGACACCTTATTCATCAAAATCGGATGAATAGTTTAGGCTCTACGGAGGAACATACGTAAATACAAACATACATACATATATAGACTGCTAAGATCATAACCCTTCCTTTTGGCGTCGCCGAATTTGCAAGTTTCCTAGTCCTTGTGTTATTTTTTATTGTACCGGACAATACCTTGGAACCTTTTGGATAAGGATATATTGAAAGTCTTCCTCCTTTCCTCTCGCAGGTCTGCTGGAAGAGATTTCTCATGAAATAAGCAGTACCTTTGTGCTCTTCTATCTTAATGTAATGTCTTGTTAAGTATTTTGTGTTTACATAAATAAATAAAGTCCAAATTCCAATTTATTTTGGCGAAAAGAAAGCAAGTTTAACATTTTGTTTAATTTTATCTCGACGCCTAGGTCTTGCTTTAGTTAAGACTAGTGATATTGCAAATGGACATTACATGTAGGACTTATTACACGATATCCAGCCAATTATTTATTGACTTTACTCAAAAATATTCTCTTACTTGTAATGAAAACCAAATCCGTAAATTCGTACGAAGTTAACACACTTCTCCCATTTCACTGTGTCCCTGACAACTGACAAGCAGTCAGAAAATAATAAAGGTGAAAAAAGTAATTTCTCTTGACAATCTGATGTCTGTCGGGGCGTTTATTAAATACAGTATTAAGGTACACTTCCGACGACGACGGCAGACTGCAAACGTTGGCGACGTTGCGACAGTAACCGCTAGCGACTATGCCGTTGCGGCAGACAATAATCGCAAGCGACTTAGGCGCTGCGGTTTTAATTCCAAACGCGACGACACTACTTTGATGGCAGCAGCAGTTATTTCCTTCAGTTTTGTGAAAGACATTTGACCAACAAGAAAAAGTGTTTTGTGAGTTTACGGTTTGCGGTCACCGGGCGACCGCAGCGTCAGACAACAATGCCGCCATCTACGAAAGCATGTAGTTACATAAAATCAGTCGTGCTGCCTCGTTGGTCGAGTGTGAGCTAGTGTGACTGCCGAGCATGAGGGTTCGATTCCTGGGCTGGGCAAAGTGTTATTGGGTTTTTCCATCAGAAATTTTCTCAGTAGCAGCCACGGAGCCTGGATTTAGGCCCGGTTCATGGTAATAGGCTCACCCCATAATACATGGGACTTAAACATAACTGGCGCAATGTGGGTGCAATCTAATTGGGTACACCATTACAGGTGTGATGTTCTGTAAGTTAGAACCAAGTCGTGCTGCTGTTTGCTGTTGCGGCAGCCTTCAGAAACGTACCTTAAGTTTGTCAGGTCTTCGTAAATACAGGAATGAAGGGAAGATTATTAATTCCTTCCTTAGTACAGTTTATGACAATGGGATAGATTCGAAGGCCGCTCCCCGGGCCCCGGGCCCTTGCTTGGGGCATTGAATATAACTAATAATTTTGTTGTATACTATTGAGTTAGTTTTAAGTATCCTTGGAGGGTTTCGGGTGAGTGGGTCTGTTGTAGGTAAATAAATAAAGGGTGTAAATAGACCCTTAACACAAATGAAAGGCACTTGTTCTCCCCATCTTTGCGATCATTTTTTTGTTCTACACCATACCTGGGAACCTTCTAGTTACGGAGATATTGGGGTCAAAGTTCCAACTTTTTCATAAGTTTTTTTTTTAAATACATGTTTTTATTGTAAGATTTTTACTTTACACACCTCCACGACCCCCGTACTATTCAATCCTTCCATCAGCACAATGCTTTGAGTGCTTTCCATCGAGTCCTACCGTAAAACATGATTTTTCACCCCCAAAAAAAAGTCGATTCCCAGCAATAATTTTTGCGTAAAGTTACTTAGTTTGATGTACAGAATGCTTGGTTGACGGCTATGTGAAGGGTCTGTTTACACCCTGTATGAATTTGCAGTTAAGGGTGAAGCGCCAAAGTAGCCTTCGAAATTCAAATTTCCAGTTTTTTTGCAATTTACATGTCAGTGTCAGGCTGTACGTTAGGGCACGCCACAATAGTGGCGATTGAAACATTCACTTAAGAATTCAACTACAACCGTTTAAACGTCCCAAAACCAAAAAAAAAATAAAAATAAAATTACTTCTAACTAACGCAACCACTATCTCACTAGTATAAGTGGTATTTGAGGAGTGGCTATAGAGGCGCACGGCTCCCACACCTTCCGCGTGACGCAGGTCCTCATCGGACACGGTTGTTTCGGGAAGTTCCTGCACCGAATCGAGCGGGAGGGAACGTCCGGGAGTTACCATTGCGAGGATAGTCCGGAGGACACACCGTGGAGGTCTGCCCTGCTCGGGCGGAGCACCGCCGTGTCCTCGAAGCGGCGATTGGCGGCGGAGGAGTATTTTAACGTCATTTTTTAAGTTTATTGTTAAGTTAGTTTAGGTTTTTTTTAATTTATAATTGTATATATCTCTTTTATTTATTTTCTTTACATATAATTTTAAATTTTAAATAATCCTCTATAAAGTAATATAAAAAACATTTAAAAATATAAAAAATATTAGCCCACCAGCATCGAGAACAGGGTCCGAGCTACCGGTCGTCAGGGCTCTTGAGAGAGGAACCTCCTAACAATACGCGCCGAGTCCAGAAGTACTGCTACTGTATATATTATTGTCAAATTAGTAAAAATAAAACATTTGCTTACTTAACCTTTCATATAAGATTATTCAAAGACTCAAGGAAAAGTATGACAGCAGGTTTCATCTCCATAATTTGGGTAAAAATAAACATAAAATGCTGAAATATTCGATATCTTTTTAGAGGCAACCCGAGACATCTTTCAGTAAAAATAGTATTGCGTTACAGAATTCTTTAGAAGTACTGCTAGGTAGATGGGGTGGATGGCACTATTATTGGCTAGGTGAAATATTCTTAAATATCTCACTTTCCAGGGTAATTTAAAAAATAATCATTAAAGAAATAATAACTAATCATAATGATTTTAACAGAGATGTACAGAATGATGATGTGATTTGTTTTGTTTTTTAATGTACTATGATTTGCATTTTACGTTTTTCAAAATATGACCTGTAATTTTGATAATTATTAATAAATAAACTAAACTAAACTAAACTTAAAATCATTTTTGGTTAATTTGTGACCTTAATTAACCACAGACGTTATTAGTGGATAAATTATTAATGAGGTAAAAACTAGCCCGAGTATATAACATGAAACCACGCCTTTTTCCCATGAGGGTATCGTGTGTTTAGTGTCTAACCTGATGTCAGTTTCGATCCCACCCATGGGCCTCTGACTTGGCTTTACACGCCGTCGAGAAATATCTCTCAGGAATGCTGGTTTCCTCACGATGTTTCCCTTCATCGAAGTGATTTTTAGTTATCAACTTGTGTCATAGATGTCGCTGCTGTTTTTAGTTTATTTTTTGTTATGTCGCTACATACTACTGAATAAGAAAATCGCTGCAATTTAAGATTTAATTATAATTGAATAAAATCGTGTCTTTTGCCCAGAGACTACACCCATAAAAGCAAAAAAAACTAATTTACCTACTGTCGCCATAAGGAAAAAAGACGTATCTAACTTTTTTTTTGCAAATTATAAAATACTGGTAGATGCCATTTTTTACTGATTTCGAATATGTATGTAACTCAATTTTTAAAAAAATGTTAGATACGTCTTTTTTCCTTATGGCGGCAATTGACCCGCTCATAAACGGTGTCGCTACCCTATCCAGGTTCTAAGAGACGACTGTCGGTTGCTCTGTATTTATTTCACTTTGCCGTCGCTCGTTCGTTTGCTAGTAATTAATCATTTTCCTCTTCTTGACTCTGGAGTTTGGCGAGTTTCTCGACATCTAGGTACTAAATATGACTACGCTGTGCTCCTTTCAAAGAACTGGTATTTCATTGTTTGCAGTAATTTCTGTTTTATTGATGTTGCTTTTTTGTTTCAAAATACGTCAGTAAAAGCTATTCTAAGTTCATTTATCTTTGCAAAAGTTGCTTCTAATGGTTAAGTAGCTTTTGTTCCTATTTTATTGATTTGTTATTTTTTTCTAATTTCATAACTTTTTGTTAAATTTTTAACTAGTACTAGATATCTAAACCAAGAGTACATTGTGTTAGGTATTTTAATTTTAAGTTTGCATGCTGAAGGAAGTCAGCGAAATGTGTGAAACCTTTTATTTTATAAGACCATCATGTACCATATTTCATGCAAAATAAAGAATCTTGAATCTTGAATCTTAAGAGACGGAAATATGTACCTATTGTTAAATAGACGTTAATAATGATTAACGTTTTAAAATGTTTTTTTTTAATAGCCTTCAATGTCCCACTGCTGGGCAAAAGGCCTCCCCCGTACCCTTTCAAGTACTCTTCTCCTGCGCCACCTCGAACCAGCTTTTGTGATGCGCAATGAAGATTTATGATTTAAAATATTCATGTTGTGTTAAATGTCATCGCATCTTAACGTTTATGCCGCTGGGATTTATCTTTAGGTTAAGCCGTGCTTGCCTTGGATAGTCCGTGGATGGATGAACACCCATTACATACAGAGTTTCCTCCGTGCCTCGGAAAGCACGTTTAGCCGTTGGTCCCAGCTGTCATTTGTAGATCTTTGACAGTCGTTACAGGTAGTCAGTAATAGCCGTGGATACGACCACGGCTATCCCCAAAAAACAATACATTCTAATAGCAGTAAGGGATTATAAACTTTAGGGCAAAGCGGCATACGACCAAAGCTTATGATAAGGAGTTCAGAAGTTATGAAGGAACAGACGGACATACACAACAACATCATTGGTTATTTAAAACAATAACAAAAAGTCTGACAGTCAGTTGTGCAGGTAAGACAAACATTCCCTAAAATGGACAGGCTAAGCCTAGAAGCCGACCCCAACATATTTGGGAAAAAGCTAGCAGATGATGTTGATATCAGGATATATATAAAACATAGGCCATGGGAGGGGGGGGATTATTATAGATAATTTATAAGGGAACAGACGAACATACAAACTGGTCAAAATAATAACCCCCCTTTTTGCTTCGCCGTAGTCGGGTAAAAATAGGTCACTACATTGGTTTTAAAATTATAAAACAATAATAAAAAGTCTGACAGTCTATCCAAAGGGTAGGGGGTAACTGGACTGTGCAGGTAAGATGAGAGTCCCTAAAATATACTGGCTAGAAGCCGATACCAACAAAGTTAGGAAAAAGCCAGCAGATGATGTTGATATCATATCAGGACATGGAAATAAATAAAAACGGGCTCAAATTTTTATCACAAACGTCATTTAATCACAAAACTTAGATTAAAAAAAGTAATTCAAAAAACTAAAAAACCCGACTGAAAAAACTGAAGAGCATAAAACAAGCACATTTTAAATTAAACAAAAGTTGGAAGCAGGCGGGGCCCATGTGAATATAAAATTATGAAAATGGAATGGGCCCCAAATCCGTTCATCCGTTTAAGAGTTACGAGGGAACATAGAAACGGACATATATACATACAGGTCAAACACATAACCCTCCTTTTGGGCTTGGCCGCAGTCGGGTAAAAACATGGCATCTTTGTTACATTCGTCAACAAAACAGCCCCGAAAAAACCTTTATGGAACCCCCCCGGGTTCCATAAAGGTTATATGGATATAAATAACAACAGACTCAATTTTTTATCACAAACGCAATTTAATTACAAAAGTAAGATTTAAAATATGGCATTTTTGTTACATTCGTCAACAGAACAGCCTCAGAAAAAGACGTTACATTTTACTCTTTCTTCTTGGGAGGACACTCTTCAAGCTTCACACATTTTTTGGTGACTTTATTCCTGACGGTTGGCGGGTTGCAGTAGCAAGCAGAGAAGTCACAGATGTTTGATCGTGTGTCAGCTACAGGATTGGGGTTGTCACAGCTTGGTTCAGGAGTCAGGTGGCCACAGCCGGTGCCGTAAGAGTAGGTGCCTTCCTCACATCCCCTGATGCCTGTAACAATAAGAAATGCCGTTAAGAATTGAGGAAGGAACCAGGTTATTGTGAGAGACCTGAGGACCTACATAAAGTGGCATTTTACCAGCCATATCCATTACCACCAACGAGTACCATCGCCATCATCATCCGCCTTTTCCCAGCTATGTTGGGATCGGCTTCAAGTCTGTCCATATGCAGTTAAATACCAGTATTTCACATGGAGCAACTGCCTATCTGACCTCCACAACCCAGTTAGTACTGGGTAATACGATATCCCTTGATAAGACTGGTAGTCGAAATTTTGAGCTACCGACAGCATAACATCACGCCTGTAGTCCCCGAAGGATTATGCAGAGTATACCTAATAGTATTCACACATTTCACCAGTTATGTTTAAGTCCCATGTAATAGGGGGCGAGCCTATTGCCATCACCCGGGCGCAAATCCAGACTGCGTGGCTGCTACTGAGAAATCAATTATGAGGATATTGTTTAAAAAATAACGCCGGCGAAACTGCGAGCGGAAGCTAGTGTGTCCATATTTTTTTTATCTTACTCGTGGGTACTAAGTACACAAACTAATATACATATCGGTCTCTTACTGACCCCTTAGATAAACTTAAGAATATAACTCTAGATTATGTTTCAAAATAAAATTATTATATCTAATTATTATTTATTTTGTTCCTATTTAATTTTTCACTCGACACTTGCCCGAGAGCTGGGTTTTACCTGAGCCAGAGGCTAAGCATTGCCATACAACGTGGCAATGCCGCCAGCTTCTTGGGCACATTACTAGTTGACAGTGCTAAGAGGGAGTTTTCAGGACTGTTGTAGCCAATAAGCCTGATATAGTGGTGGTGGATCGATCAGAGCGGCGCACAATGATTGTTGACATAACGGTCCCGCATGATGAGAACCTCGTGAAAGCCGAGAAAGATAAGCAAATCAAGTATCTTGACTTGGCTCGCGAGGTTGTCGACATGTGGGATGTGGACTCAGCAATCATTGTGCCGATAGTTGTATCTGCCCATGGCTTAATTGCCAAGAGCCTTAACCAATACCTGAGAAGGCTCTCGTTAGGCAGCTGGATCAAGGGCTTGATTCAGAAAGCGGTACTCCTGGACACGGCTCGTGTTGTTAGGAGGTTCCTCTTTCTGGAGCCCTGATCGCCGGTAGCTTGGACCCTGTTCCCGATACCGGTGGGCTACAATTTTTTATATTTTTAATGATTTTTTGTATTGTTTTTTGTAAGGAATATCTAAAAATATAATTGATTTGTATATAAATAAATAAAGGAAACAATTAAATTACTTACATAATCCCCAAGGGTCATATATGCAACCACTCTGGATAGGTGTACTATTCACAAAAGCGATGATCGACAAGACACTCAGAGCGACTAAAACCTTCATAGTTTTTTATTTACTTTTAATCTTCCAACAAAAAAGAAGTGTATGATTGCAGCAAGGTTTGTGATTCAACTGATTAAAAAAGCTAGTCTTATTGCTCTTTTAAACCTGACTGATATGGTTGTATGCAAAAACAGTTCGTAGAGCTGTGACTTATGTCGATTGATTTTATCGACAAACTCAAATGTAAAGAGAGAAGAAGGTCGCAGTTACATTTAAAACGTGATGACCTTTTTTCGGCCAAAGTTGGATATGCTAGCAACTTGAACACATGAAAGAGCAGCACACCATAGCTCTCGACAACCACCCTAGAAGGCCGCTGTGGCCGAAATCGGCTAGATGGTATCATCGTCATTAAATAAATCATTAATTTCGAGAAGTATAAACCTAATTTAATTTTCACGAGAAACCAAATACCAAATTAGCACAAAGCAAGAATTTTTCAAATCGAACCAGTAGTTCCCGAGATTAGCGCGTTCAACCAAACAAACAAACTCTTCAGCTTTATAATATTAAGTATAGATTTTATCGATAAAATAGTCGCTTCTCGCTTCCCTAGCAATTGACAGTTCCAGTGTCCTACGAAATTAAAACAACACTATCTTGGAAAAACAAGCCAGAAACGTCAAAAGATAAGTTTAAAAAAAACGTGTCCGGTTGATGGCAATAGGATCGCCCCCTTTTACATGGAACTTTAACATAACTGCCTAAATGTAAGTTTACTATGGTACTCTCTCTGTGTTACCATTTGGGGAAATAGAGGCATAATGTTATGTTTAATATAAAAAAGGAGTATATACACTTGCATTTGGAGCTCGTGACTAAATAATAACAGCCGCTCGATCTTCAGGTTAAGCCGCGCTTGCCTAGGTTGGTCCGTGGATGGGTGACCACCCATTACATACCGAGTTGCCTCCGTGCCTCGGAAAGGACGTTAAGCCGTTGGTCCCGGCTGTCATTTGTTGATCTTTGACAGTCGTTACAGGTAGTCAGTGGCCTGAAAGTCTGACAACCAGTCTTACCAAGGAGTATCGTATTGCCTAGTACTAACTGGGTTGTGGAGGTCAGATAGGCAGTCGCTCCATGTAAAATACTGGTATTCAGCTGCATCCGGTTAGACTGGAAGCCGACCCTAACATAGTTGGGAAAAGGCTAGGCAGATGATGATATACACTTGCATTTCCCGTCAACGTAAATGCACCTTTTCGATCTCTGAGGACCTGCAGCCGACAAGGCAACCAGCGCCAAAACACACAGAGCGACTAAAACCTTCATGATGACTAAAATACTTTTTATTGCTCAAAAAATCCTGACCTATCGATCAATCTTCGCAGGGTGGCTGGTAGCAACCAGATGAGAGTTACTGAGAATCAAGTTGAGTGGCTTGCGATTGAGGAGGCCTATGTCCAGCAGTGAACTGTTCCGTTGTAGGCTGACAAAAGAAAAAAAAAAAAAAGAAAAAAAAAAAGTAAAAGTATACTGATACAATTGGATATCGGCGTTTTTACAACAAACGATAATGAGGTCTTGGGTCCGATTATCAGGTTACGTTATTGGGTTTTTTCATCAGAAATTTCTAAGTAGCAGTCACAGAGTCTGGAATTGTACTCGGTTGATGGTAATAGGCTCGCCCCTTATTACATGGGACTTTAAACACAACTGGCGAAATGTGGGTGTACTATCAAGTACACCTCTGTATAACCTTTCGGTGATAACAAGCGTGCAGTGTGTATTTCCTGTAGATGTGTATAAAGAGAGATACTTCGATTTAGACAAAACTAATTACTAATTATAGTACTATGGCTTTATCTAAAGATAGAATAACTACAATGTGGCAACGCCGCCAGTCTCTTGGGGACATTACCAGTTGACAGCGTTGAGGAGTATTTTGACGCCATTTTTAAGTTTATTGTTAAGTTAGTTTCGGTTATTTTTATTTATAATTGTATATATCTCTTTTATTTATTTTCTTTACAATTTTAAATATTCCTATAAAAAGTAATATAAAAACATTTAAAAATATAAAAAAATGTTAGCCCACCAGCATCGAGAACAGGGTCCGAGCTACCGGTGGTCAGGGCTCTTGAGTCAGGGACCTCCTAACAATACACGCCGTGTTCAGAAGTACTGCTACTGTATACAAGGTGTAACATAATAAACGCAAGACCTCTCGTGTGGTGTCTCAGACCATGAAACTGAACAACTTTTGTTCTATGACTTTTGGAAATTCATAACTTTTTTTTTAGTTCTACCATACATGTGGATCAGCTGATTGCGTCAGTTCCTATAGAAAGTTTTTTTTTTTTTGCGAATTTCAAGAACTCGTAGAACAAAAGATGTTTAGTTTCATGGTGCGAGAGACCACACGGGAGGTCTTGCGTTTATTATGTTACACCTTGTATATTATTATTACATTAGTAAAAATAAAACATTTTTGCTTACTTAAACTTTCATGTGAGATTATTCAAAGACTCAAGGAAAAGTGTGACAGCAGGTTTCATCTCCATAATCACCCCAACATAGTTGGGAAAAGGTTAGGCAGAGGATGATGAATGATGAAGCAATAGTCAAAAACATAAAAAGGGTGTTAAAAAGTCGTTTCCCAGCATATTTCTTGCGTGAAGTTATTTAGTTTGATGTACATAATGCTTGGTTGACGGCTTCGTGAGTCCGTTTACACCCTGTTGATTGAAATACGCTACCAAAAAGTATAATTCAATCCTGTTGAAGGAATTTGAAGAAATACGAAACACTTTATAAGTAAATAAAGTAGTAGTAGTATAGTAAGTAAATATCGGGAACTCATAAAAACAGTAACCATGGTAAATATCCCGTTTCTAGTATTAATAATATTACATTTTACAGCTATGTAATATAAAATGCAAGACATCTTTAATGCAAAAGAGTTTTTTTGGCATTGCGCCAAAGATCTATAATAAAATACCAGACAATATTAAAAATATGCCTCTAGTAAAGTTTAAAAAAGCTCTCACATTATTGCTAACTGACAAATGTTATTATAAAATTGAAGACTTTTTAAATGATAATGTTAAATAATATTGAAATTAAGTGTAAACCAACTATTTAATTCATTATGTTAATATATATATATTTTTTTTTCTTTTATAATTGATAATTGACTACGCATGTTTGCTCTAAAAATATTTGTATGTCAAAATTGACAAGACATAGCGCACTATTTAGTTCTTAAGATCCATCTGTCATAAAACCTATGTTTCACAAATAAATTGATTTGATTTGATTTGATTTGATTTGATTTTAAAATTGATCACCACTCGTCCTATTCCTCTGCTTGCACCGACTATCGTCACTGCTATCCCTTCTTCTTTACGTACCGGTTAAAATCAACTGTTGTACCAGTATGTAGCTACCTGCACAGCTCATTAAAATCCTGAAAAGCTGGTGGGTGTGCAGGATGGGCAGGAGAGGAGGTGAGGCATATTCTACAAAGGAGCTCCACACTGGCATTATGTTTGGGTCCAGATCCCATTTGGTCAGATTACTACTATCCTCCAACCGCTATTTTAAAATACGTCAAAACATTTTTTGTTTAATTTTTAACAGAAATTGTCGTCACGTATCACAAATGGACACGTGCATGTAAATATAAAACCTGTATCGTGTTTAAGCTTATCATTTGCGATGTGAGCATGGTCAGAATATTTACCGAGAGCCACTAGTGATGTGACATGCATGGAATACCGTTTCGGATAAGATATGAAAGTATACACAGATACAATATAAGTCACAAATATACAAAAGATTCTGTAAAGTGTATTCCTTCAATTACAGGAGACCACGGCATGCACATATAACTAGATGTTAACAGAGAAATAAGAAAAAATTAAGTAGAAAAAAAAAACAAAAAAATCAAAAAAAAAAATGAAAATCATTTGAGGATAAGAAATCATAATTATTAAAAATGTTTAATATTTCAGGGTATTTCAAAAAAGTTTAGGTCGTACCAACTTTAAAACTGCGGCCTGCTACGTAAAAAAAAAAGTTAAAACCATATTTGCCCGGCCTGGGAATTGAACAGGGGTGAGTTAAACGTGGGGTCCTGCCCCATGCTCAGCAGTGTCGCTTGACACACACGGGGCTCCAAATAAAGGCAGATAATTCATCAGTCAACAATGAGTTACTTTTTAATGCATCCACGAAACGTAACGAATGAAACTCAACATGTAAAATTTAGCAGAAACCAAAATAACTGCTTAATTCCAGAGTTCGCTGAAAGCCGTTAAATTCACGAAGAAAAACAATGTCTTAAACTTCATTATTATAACTTTGTTCGTAACTTCTTACGGTAAGCTTACGGCAGTTAAACTCAAAAATAGCACCTTGAGTATAATTCTGAAGATGGGTTTTATCATAACTGCGCATTTACTTTTATTGGTATTAGAAAAGAAGTTAAACATCTTTAAAACGGAGAACAATCTTTTGAGACATTTCTTCATTGGTCCCTGGTCTTATCCCATGATGTTCAACAAACATCTTCAATTATCCCCCTTCAACCGTCATGCTATCATTCACTCTGCTTTTAAATGATGTATCTCCAGTACCTCACACAATCCATCCTTTTTAGGGTACCGTACCCCAAAAGGAAAAAAACGGAACCCTTACACATAGGATCACTCATGTGTCTGTCCGTCTGTCACAGCCTAATTACTCCAAAACTACTGGACCGATTGAGTTGACATTTGGTACACACATGTAAATTGGTGACCCAAAAGAGGACGTGTAACGCAAATTAATGAATTTTAAACATGGAAGCTACTTTTGGGGGGTAAATTAGAAAATGAAAAACAAAAGTTTTGCAAACTTTATCATGTTACTTCGAATGAAAGGGCTTATAGTGAGCATCTCAAGTATTCTTTTTTAATAATTATTAGATAAATAGTTTTATTTTGATTTTCAAACGTGACATATAGTCACGATATCCGAAACTATCCGAACACTAAAACAAAGCCCATCCCTATAGTTGTTTACAATCAAGAAAAAAATAACAGGAAAATCTTGTGTGTGTGCGTTCTTTATTTTATTATTATTTTTCTGCTAAAGTGGTATACTTAGAATTGTTTTTAAACACTACAACGATAATATGGCTTGATTATAATTATCGTGAAATCGTGACGTCGTTTTTAAACTATTCCGTGTTGTGTTGTGTACTCGAGTCCCATTACTACGATTTGTATTATCATGCCCGTTGCATTCTTCTACATGAGAATTTAAATGATAATTGTCATCATCAGCCTAGCTTTTTGGCTTTTTAGCTTTTTTTAACAATGTTGGAGTCGGCGTCCAGTCTAACCGGTTGGATAATCCAGCACAAGTGTCAGATGGTAGATCTCACATGTCTTCGAATTTTTGGTTCTAAATTCGTCACCGTTTTGAGAGGGGACGATGTACCTAGGTACCGCTTAAAATAGCCTTGAACTTAGCCACCCTTGACACTTGTAAGGTGAACGAACGCCGACGGCATTATAAAACACACCTAGATGATCTAATTCTGAACACCTTTTATTTTATCCCAGTATAAGCGAATAAATAATATATTTTTAGACTGTCTGTGTCAGATATTCGTACAAAAGGGAGGATTAATAATTCCCCTTGTATAGTTGAATATGATAAAAGCAAAGGGTTTTGGGAGGTCATGGACCCCGGCCCGGAGCCCTACAGTACATATAAATATGACAAGTGGAATAATGGCCGGGACTCAGTTAGAGAAACGGAGATTTTTATGAGTACCCCTGCCATAGATTATAAAGGGTGTAAATAGACCCTTAACACATCCGAAAGGCACTTGTTCTCTCCGTCTTTGCAATATTTTTTTTGTTCTAGACCAGGAACCTTCTAGTTACGGAGATATTGGGGGTCAAAGTTACAACTTTTTCACAAGTTTTTATTTAAATACATGTTTTTTAATATAAGATTTTTACGTTACACACCTCCATGACCCCCGTACTATTCAATCCATCAATCAGCAGAATGCTTTGAGTGCTTTCCATCGAGTCTTACCTTAAAACGTGATTTTTCACCCCAATAAAAAAAGTCGATTCCCAGCAATAATATTTGCGTAAAGTTACTTTGTTTGATGTACAGAATGCTTGGTTGACGGCTATGTGAAGGGTCTGTTTACACCCTGTATTTACGTTCATACCAGTTTATCCAAAAATGTTGTGCGCTTCAGTAATTTTTGTGACTCCGAATTCCGAATTCAGGTTCTGTACCCAGTAACCGGATTGTGCAGTCAGATATACAGTCCCTGAAATGTACGGGCTAGGCTAGAAGCCAATCCCAACATTGGGAAAAGGCTAGTAGGTGATGTTGATATCAGGACATGGAATTAAATAAAAACGGACTCAAATTTTTATCACAAACGTAATTTAATCACAAAACTTAGATTAAAAACATGGCATCTTTGTTACATTCGTCAACAGAACAGCTCCGAAAAGACGGTACGTTTTACTCTTCCTTCTTGGGAGGACACTCTTCAAGCTTCACACATTTTCTGCTGGCGGTATCCCTGACGGTTGGCGGGTTGCAGTAGCAAGCAGAGAAGTCACAGACGTGTCCTCGTGTGTCAGCTACAGGGTTGGGGTTGTCACAGGTTGCTTCAGGAGTCAGATGGCCACAGCCGGTGCCGTAAGAGTAGGTGCCTTCCTCACATTCCTTGAAACCTGTAACAATTAGAAATACTGTTAATAATTGAGGAAGGAACTTGGTTATTGTGAGAAACCTGAGGACCTACATAAAGTGACATTTTACCAGCCATATCCATTACCACCAACCAGTACTATCATCATCATCCGCCTTTTCGACTTCCAGTCTGTCCATATGCAGTTAAATACCAGTATTTCACACGGAGCGACTGCCTATCTGACCTCCACACTCAGTTAGTACTGGGTAATACTATATCCCTTGATAAGACTGGTAGTCGAAGTTTTGGGCCACTGACAGCATACATTACGCCTGTAATCCCAGAAGGATTAGGAAGAGGTGTACCTAATAGTATTCCCACATTTCGCCAGTTATGTTTAAGTCACATGTAATAGGGGTGAGTCTATTGCCATCAACCGGGCGCAAATCCAAACTACGTGCGTGCTACTGATAAATTCCTGATGAAAAACCCAATAACACTTTGCTCGACTTGGGAATCGAACCCAGGACCTCATGCTCAGCAGTCGCGCTTGTAACCACTAGACCAACGAGGCAGGGTAAGCAAAGTGACATTATATCAGCGATACGACGACGACGAACGAGAGAAGTATAAACCTAATTTAAATTTCCACGACTCCACCACCAAATACCAAATTAGCACAAAGCGCATTTCAAATTTTCCATTCCAACTATTCACATTAATTTGGCTTTGGTTGTGATTGTTTCTAATCAATGACTAACTTGATACGTAATTTAATAATTAGTCGGCGATGGAAAACATTTTACACGTTTACTTTTATGCAAAACACTAGCTGTTGCCCACGACCTCGTCCGCGTGAAATTTATTTTCTATTTGTATGTATTATAATATATTAGTTTATTTCATTTTACTATAAATATGTGTATTAGTATGTACCCATTTATGTATATCAATTTATGTTAACAAAATGGTATTTTTCTTATTTATTTTGTTGTACTCTATCGCATTGCTGTCCTATCTGACCCAAAGGTTGACTGGTAGAGAATGCCTTGTGGCATTAAGTCCGCCTATGCACTCTTGTACATGAAGTTTAAATACATATTTTTTTCAAATCGAACCAGTGGTTCCTGAGATTAGCGCGTTCAACCAAACAAACAAACTCTTCAGCTTTATAATATTAAGTATAGATTTTATCGATAAAATAGTCGCTTCTCGCTTCCCTAGCAATTGACAGTTCCAGTATCCTACGAAATTAAAACAACACTATCTTGGAAAAACAAGCCAGAAACAACAAAAGATAAGTTTAAAAAAAACGTGTCCGGTTGATGGCAATAGGATCGCCCCCTTTTACATGGAACTTAAACATAACTGCCTAAATGTAAGTTTACTATGGTACTCTCTCTGTGTTACCATATGGGAAAATGGAGGCATAATGTTATGTTATGTTTAATATAAAAAAGGCGTATATACACTTACATTTCCCATTAACGTAGATACACCTTTTCGATCTCTGGGGACCTGCAGCCGACAAGGCAACCAGCGCCAAAACACACAGAGCGACTAAAACCTTCATGATGACTAAAATACTTTTTATTGCTCAAGAAACACGGGCTATTAGCCTGAGCTATATTATCGCACTGCCCGGCTAGACTAAATAGGTCGTCTTATATAGCTCCGATGACCACACAGTTTATAAACAAATACATAATTGCTTTGCCTCGCAAAAACCGGTGTGATAAGTACATATGTATTATGATAAGATCTTATGACATAACATTTATTTTCAGATGATTCTTTTATGTACCTATCTATTTAGTTTAAATAAGTTGATGGACAACGGCAATATCGTACTGAATTTTAGTTAGACGTGTTGTGTGTGTGTTGTGTTGTTGTACTACAAACAAACAACGCAGCCTATTGAAGTCCACAGCTGGACATAGGGCTTTGGCCACAGCGTCCAGCAATAATGAAAAATGTATGTACATGGGAGGGTACTTACAGCTTATGTAGTATTTTTAATGTACAGACGCAACCACATCGAGCTACTGCAATCTGTCTTTCTTTAAAAGATTATCAACTATATCGCTAAAGCGTTGGGGTTCAAGGTTAATTGGGAAAATTTTACAGTTTCGGGTAGATAATGTGCTGGCACTGCACCTAAGCTGTATACAGGGTATAAATAGATCCTTAACATATCCGAAAGGCACTTGTTCTCCCCGTTTCTGCGATCATGTTTTTGTTCTAGGCCATACCTGGGAACCTTCTAGTTACGGAGATGTTGGGGGTCAAAGTTCCAACTTGTTCACAAGTTTTTTTTTTTAAGACATGCTTTTAATGTAAGATTTTTACTTTAAACAGCTTCACGACCGCCGTACTATTCAATCCATCAGCACAATGCTTTGAGTGCGTTCCATCGGTTCCTACCGTAAAATGAGATTTTTCACCCCAAAAAAAGTCGTTTCCTAGCAATAATTTTCGTAAAGTTACTTAGTTTGATGTACAGAATGCTTAGTTGACGGTTTCGTGAAGGGTATGTTTACAAACTGTATACATGAACGAAGTAAATAGAAAGAAAGAAAGAAAAAATATTTATTTGTCGCAGGGACATGACGTGCATCATACAAACATACAAAAAAAAATAAACAATAAACTAAAATAAAAAAAAATAAACAAATAAAGAAAAAAAACAAATCAAACCAAAAAAAAAAAAAGGAAGTCAAATCTAAATAGAAGTATGTTATTATAGTGCCTGTGTCATCCACAGGCTAACAGTATCAGTAGTATTGTAGTGGCTTCTGACTTACGACGGAGTCGTGAATTTATAATTGTACCTACCTAGTATAATGTCTGGAACTATATAAGACAGATAATATCACCAACATAATCAGTATATTTACTGCACCTCAGTTGAACCATCTTTAATTTTGAAGAAATATAGAGTGAATAATCAGTGACAATGAAGGTTTTAATCGCTCTGTGTGTTATGACAATCGTTGCTCAGTCTTATAGTGCCCCATACAACGGAGATTGTTACTATGATGAGGGGGGACTATGTAAGTGTGTTTAAATAATAACAACCGCACGGATCAATCTTCAGGTTAACCCGCGTTTGTTTAGGTTGGTCCGTGGATTGGTGACCACCCATTACATACCAAGTTCCCTCAGTGCCTCGGAAAGCACGTTAAGCTGTTGGTCCCGACTGTCAATTGTAGATCTTTGACAGTCGTTATAGGTAGTCAGTGGTCCGAATTTCTGACAACCAGTCTTACCAAGGGATATCGTATTACCATCTGGGTTGTGGAGGTCAGCTTAGGCAGTCGCTCCATTTAAAAAACTGGTAGTCAGCTCTATCTGGTTAGACTTAGACTGGAAGCCGACCCCAACATAGTTGGGAAAAAGCTAGGCAGATGATGCTTGAAGAATATAGCGGCTCAGTGGTAACGGCTCCGACTTATAAGTTATAGGTCATGGGTTCGAACCCAGGCAGGCGCATTACTTTTCGTAACTCATTTCATCACTACTGCTCTCAAAAAGGTGAAGGAAAACATCGTGAGGAAACCGGCATGTCCTAGAACCAAAAATTCAAAGACGTGTGACATCTACGAACCTTCACGCCGCTGCTAAAAGTACCTAAAATGACCACTTTAGCAAAGCTATAATAGGATAACAATATGAATTGCGTGACAATTCGTAAAATGGTCATAAAGTGACAATTTATAATTTTAACTGCGTCTGTGACCATTTTAAGAATTTGAACGTGATTAATATTATTATCTAATTATGATTCTGCTAAAGCGGTTATTTTAGACCCCCTGAATCAATTAATATTGTCATCTACACGCAAAGAAGGAGTCTAGTTCCTAAAGTATTTTTCTTGATTTATCATTTTGGCCGTTTGATCTTTGAGGTCAATACCCCAAATGTTTTGGTTCAGAAAAACAACATATTTATAGTACGATTCTTTATCGTCGTGTTAAGGTCTCCTTACATGATGACCTTAAATCTAGACCACCTACAGCTATACCTTACAATCGTCAATGGTGTTCTGACATGTCCACTTTGTGCTCGGAGTTTTTGGCCAAAGTTGGAGACACCAAAGCAAAACAAACAACCACCCTAGCAAGCCATCGAATGCAGTCCCTGTGGCCGAGATCGGCTTGATGGCATCATCGTCATTACACGTACCGGCCGAGTTTATGAGCCAACATGTGTAGATCAAGGTTAAATTGACGAAAAAATAATTTATTTATTCAAAAACATAGTACAATAGCAAAGCCTTGAGAAAAGGCTAGGCAGATAATGATGACACTTGTGGAAACATCTCTAATCGAACTAATATAAAAAGCTAATAAATAAATATACTAAAGTAAACTAACAACAATAAACTAAAAAATAGCATCAAAATACTCCCCCTCAACGCTGTCAACTGCTAATATCATAATATGCCCAAGAAGCTGGCGGCATTGTCACGTTCTATGGCAAGCCTCTGGCCAGGGTAAAAGCCAGCTCTTGGGTCACGGGAAGTGTCAAGTGAAAAATAATATGTTAAGGAACAAAAATATATAATAATTAGATATAATATTTTTGTTTTGCAACATAATCTGGACTTATCTTGTCAAGTTTATCTAGGGGGTCACTTAGAAACCGATATGTATATTAGTTTGTGTACTTAGTACCCACGAGTAAGATAAAATATGGACGCACTAGCTTCCGCTCGCGGCTTCGCCGGTGTTATTTTTTTACACAATGTCCTCATAATTAAGATCGCTTTTGTTATTCTGATGTTTAAGCTATATCAGTTTGCCACCAATATGAGGAAATCGATTTCAAAACGTTTCGTATTTCTATACGCTGAATTTCAAAAGGATTGGCATAAGTTTTTTGGTAGTAATTGACTTTTCACAGTTATCGCTAATATAATGTCATTTTGTGTACCCTCCCTCATTGGTCTAGTGGTTGCAAGCGCGACTGACGAGCATGAGGTCCTGGGTTCGATTCCCAGGTCGAGCAAAGTGTTATTGGGTTTTTTCATCAGGAATTACTCAGTAGCAGCCACGAAGTCTGGATTTGAGCCCGGTTAATGTCATTAGGCTCGCCCCCTATTACGTGGGACTTAAACATAACTGGCTAGATGTGGGTGTACTATTAGGTACACCTCTGCCTAATCCTTCAGGGATTACAGGCTGGATGTTATGTTGTCAGTGGCCCAATACTTCGACTACCAGTCTTATCAAGGGATATCGTATTACCCAGTACTAACTGGGTTGTGGAGGTCAGATAGGCAGTCGCTCCATGTGAAATACTGGTATTTAACTGCATATGGATAGACTGGAAGTCGATCCCAACATAGCTGGATAAAGGCGAATGATGAAGATGCTGATACTGGTTGGTGGTATTGGATATGGCTGATAAAATGCCACTTTATGTAGGTCCTCAGGTCTCTCACAATAACCAGGTTCCTTCCTCAATTCTTAACGGTATTTCTAATTGTTACAGGCTACAAGCAATGTGAGGAAGGCACCCACTCTTACACCACCGGCTGTGGCCCTCTGACTCCTGAAGCAAGCTGTGAAAACCCCAAACCTGTACCTGATACAGATGGAGAAATCTGTGACTACTCTGACTGCTACTGCAACTCTCCAACCGTCAGGGATACCGTCAGCGGAAAATGTGTGAAGCTTGAAGACTGTCCTCCCAAGAAGAAAGAGTAAAATGTAGTAAATGTACCGTCTTTTTCTGAGACTGTTCTGTTTACGAATGTAACAAAGAGGCCATATTTTTATTCTAAATTTTTCAATTAAATCGCGTTTGTGATATAAATTGGAGTGTTGTTATTTACTAGCTGACCCGCACAACTTCGTCTGCGACACATAAGAGGAAGACAGGGTTAGAGAGAGTGGAGCGACCTTAAAATATATGCTATCGCAGATTTTTTTGTAGAACTTTTTTAGAGGAACGATTCCGTTGTACATGATGGTTGCGCAACTTTAACCGTTTACGTAGCGCACACAACGAAAGCTCTCAAAAGGAATAAATTTTCCACGTTTTTTATTTTGTTTGCAGTACAGAATAAGAATCGCTAAAATATGCTGCCCTCGACAGTCTTACGTCTTCATCCTCGACACTCGATGACAGCCATAGCCCAACTAGATCTACAAACAGTTCTCATCAAGGTGCATGAAATGAGCCCAAACACGATATAGCTGCTGTAAACTGTCACGAGCCTCTTGTGACAACCATCCGTCTCCATCGTCCTCCATCGTCAATGCTTCGATGACAGTCATACTACACAGCTAGGTCTAAAGTTCTCATCAAATTGCATGACATGAGCCCAAACACGATATAACTGCTGTATACTATTGTGGACCTCTTGCAGCTGCCTTCAGTCTCCATCGTCAGAACTTCGATGACAGGCATACTACACAGCTAGGTTTAAAGTTCTCATCCAGGTGCATGAAATGTGATCAAACACGAAATAGCTGCTGTTATCTGTTGTGGACCTCTTGCAACTGCCTTCCGACTCCACCGTCAGCTAAAATCGAGATTTCTATTCTGTTGCATTGACATCAGAACTTCAAATGTGTGCCAAATTTAAACAAAAAAATTCTTCTTCTTTATTCATTATTGCACACAAAAAAAAAAAAAAAAAATTAAAAAAAAAGAAAAAAAAACATACGCTCTTCACTAATAAAAATAATCATGCTACTGGGAATTCTCTGTAAAACAGTGTTGCCAGCCGGGTCTTGCCAAAAGCTACCTGAAACCGATAAAATAGTAGCCCTTTTGGTGTGAAAAATTAGCTTTCATATATTTTCCAGTAGTAAAATTAAAATTGGATCGACAGATGTTGGTTGTATTAACTTACTGAAATATGGATAATAGGGATGTTTCCGGAAATAATCTAATTAGTCCGTCAGCTACATTTCCAAAAAAATATTGGACACGTATTTTTTCTTTTTTCAAAAAACTAAAAATAAAGACGATGCAGTGCGTCGAAACTCGTGTGACGTCATACTTGTAAGTAAAGTGTACTGACTATTTACCGAAAAGTGACGTCACAGGCATCACTCATCTTTGATGCGTTTTATCTACGTCAATTTTTATTGATTTGATAAAACAAAAAATACGTATCTATAAATAGAATCTTTTTTTTTTTTATTCAGGAAACATCCCTATTTTGTCATGTTTTCCATTTTAAGTTGAATTTACCAGCTACTTTTTTAAACACCTGAAATTAACGACTTATACTTAAAATAATTTACAAGTGATAAAAAAAGAAAAAAAATGTATAGCCGCTCACACATCAGGTGCCAAACTGTCAAATTTCTCCAAATTATTTTAAACCATACAAAGTTAAAGATTAAGTTCAAAATCGAATGAGAGAATTTAGTAGTTGGACCGATTTTGACGAAACTTTGACTGGTATATAGCTGATGTTATAAGGAGTAACTAAGCCTTAGTTACTCCTTATAACAACAGCCTTTTATTTTAAAAAAAAATAGGTTTCCTTGCAAAAAAAATAAAACCCTTGAAATAGTTAACAAAATCCGATTCAAATAGGCAAGTAATATTTGTCGGATCTGGTCATTAGTACGGACATAAAATGAATCGCAAGTCCGCTGGTGGTGACGTCACGCGACCTACTTACAAGTCTACCCTCACCACAGCGTGGCTTCTACAGAGCCCTGATGTTTACAGCGCGCGGCGAGGAGGACATTGAATGTCTGATCGCAGCGGAGTAGAGACGTCTTGGAACTGTACCCGATTCATTGTGCCCCGTGTTATTGTGTTAAATTGTAATGTTAGTTTATTATAAACAGTGGGTCGCACCCAGTGTATTTTTATTGCACGAAACCCATCGTCTGCCCACATGATGTACGAGCCAACGTAATAAATCCTGACAAATCTGACATATTTTTATAATCATTTCACGCTGACGAAGGTCCGCAGGGCAAAGCTAGTTATAAAACAATAAAAAAAAGTCTGACATACCACTTTTTCCAGAGGGTTTAGTGTTCCAGTGACTGGACTGTGCAGGTAAGATAGACAGCCCCTGAAATGTACTGTCTTGGCTAGAAGCCGACCCCAACACAGTTAGGAAAAGGCCAGCAGATGATGGTGATAACAGGACATTGAAATAAATAACAACACTCCAATTTATATCACAAACGCAATTTAATTAGAAAATTTAGAATAATAATCAAATTTATAGTAAATAGCAGAAAACTGGTGCCCTGACACAGTGAGGCGGGGTCGCGGCAGGTCACGAAGGAGATGGCGAAGCGAACTGGAAGGAGGACGCGTAGGATCGCGAAGAGTGGAAGGAGTGGAGGGAGGCTTTCGCCCAGAAGTAGGACAGAGCAGGCTAGGAAAAAGAGTATGGCATGTTTGTTACATTCCCCAACAGAATAGTCCCGAAAAGTCGTTACATTTTACTCTTTCTTCTTGGGAGGACACTCTTCAAGCTTCACACATTTTCCGCTGACGGTATCCCTGACGGTTGGAGAGTTGCAGTAGCAGTTAGAGTAGTCACAGATTTGTCCTCGTGTGTCAAGTACAGGATTGGGGTTATCACAGGTTGCTTCAGGAGTCATATAGTCACAGCCGATGGTGTAAGAGTGGGTGCCTTCCTCACATAGCTCGAAGCCTGTAACAATTAGAAATACCGTTAAGAATTGAGGAGGGAACCTGGTTAAACTTATACTGTCACTTACGGGATATCTTCCGTGATTGTTCATTATTCCGTGATTGTTTATTTTGTTTGTTTTTTATTTTTTATTTATTTTTTTTTTTTTTTGTTTGGTTTTTTTTTGTTTTTTTTTTGTTTATTATTTGTTTTAAGTTTAGTTGTAAACCGTGAAAGCTTGAAACAGGGAACCTGGTTATTGTGAGAGACCTGAGGACACATACATAAAGTGACATTTTACCAGCCATATCCATTACCACCAACCAGTATCAGCATCTTAATCAACCGCCTTTTCCCAGCTATGTTGGGATCGGCTTTCAGTCGGTCCATATGCAGTTAATTACGAGTATTTCACATGGAGCGACTGCCTATCTGGCCACTGGGTAACGATATCCCTTGATAAGACTGGTAGTCGAAGTTTTGGGCCACTGACAGCATAACATCCAGCCTGTAATCCCTGAAGAATTAGGCCTACATTTAGCTAGTTATGTTTAAGTCCCATGTAATAGGGGGTGAGCCTATTGCAATCAACCAGGCCCAAATCCAGACTCCGTGGCTGCTTCTGAGAAATTCGTGATCAAAAACCCAATAACACTTTGCCCGGCCTGGGAAGCAAACCCAGGACCTCATTCTCGTCATTCGCACTTGCAACCACTAGACCGACGAGGCAGGGTAAATAAAGTGACATTATATCAGCGAACACCATTGACGACAATGTAAGGTATAGCTGTAGGTGGTCTAGATTTAAGGTCATCACGTAAGGAGACCTTAACACGACGATAAAGAATCTTACTATAAACATGTTTTTGTCGGAATCAAAACATTTCGGGTATTGACCTCAACGGTCAATGCAACGGCCTAAAAGATAAAGCAATAAAAATACTTTAGGAACTATAACCCATTTTAATGAAACTTTAAACACAATAAGCAGGATACATAAGCCTAAAAAGTTCTCAGAGATCATTTTCGAAAAATAGTGTTACCGATATTTTGCATAAAAACAGAAATTTCCAATTATCTTTTTTTTAAAAAGACATTTAGAAAAGTTCTCTGTGAACTTTTTAAACTTAATATGTATAATGCTTTTTTTTTACGTGGTAAAATCATCAAATGAGCAAATGAGTCCTCCCACCCAGGGCAGAGTGGGAGGGACTGTCAGACTTGTACTGACTAAATCCACGGTGTCCTTCAATAGCCCTTTATGTTCCAGGGTCACGGTAATTCTATGAGTCCCGCGACCCCGGCAGGTTTTGGCCCTCTAGAGGGGGGCCCCGTCATTTTGCTGACACTCTTTGAGGCGCGCGTGGAACACAACGCGCCGTCGACCCGGGCATGGTCCATGGTCGGACAGCGAGTCACCCATTACTCGCCCCCCGCGTGCCCGCGCCTACGGTGGCCGGAGATCGTCTGCCGACGACCGGCGCCGTGGGCGTCTACCACTGCGGCTGGGGTGGAGGGAGGACGCTGTCCTCTCCCTCATGCGGCCCGCCTCCTCCTTCGCGAGCATGACTGCTTCGCAGAAGGAGGCGACCGCTTCCCACTCCGTCTCGCCCCGCAGCATGGCCTCGACCAATGCCGGGCGCGAGAGGTCTCCGCCTATCGCCGCCGTGAGGACACGGCGGTGCTCTGCCCAAGCGGGGCAGTCCTGCACCGTATGCTCCACCGTGTCCTCCGGGCGGTCCTCGCAGTGGTGACACCCAGGCGTTTCCTCCTTCCCCGTATGACACAGGTACCTCCCGAAACTTCCGTGTTCGGTGAGGACCTGCGTTATGCGGTAGGTCAGGACGCCGTGACGCCTATCCAGCCACTCCTCAAAGAGGGGTCTTACCGCCGAGATTGCGGCGTGCCCGATATGTATAATGCTTATGCGTATAAAGTTTCATTAACATCGGATCAATCATTTCGAAAAAAAACGACTTGAAAGTTTGTATGAAATGCCGTATGTCGTTAACGCTCTTAAGGCATTTTTATGGATGATTTCCATAAAATCGATATATTGAATTGATCGGCTGTCGCCGCATCCGTCCGTATCCTTTCCGATGCGAGCCGTTTGGTGGAAATCGTCCTTTAGTCGTCTCCTGTTATGTGCTAGCAACAGGATAGGCACGATTTGAAATCTGTACTAAAGAGCAAGCATCGGTAATGGTTGCGACCCACGGGTTCGATCCTGTAGGAAGGCATGATACTTCGTGTAATTAATTTCATGAAAACTGTTTTCAAGATTATGAATGGACATTTAGAATATCCTAAAACAAAAAAATTTAGATATTATGTGACATCTACCAACCCGCACTGGGCCCGCGTGGTGAATTAGAACCCACTGTTACAGATATATAGACAAAGTTACTTCCGCATTTATAATATTATCTCAGTATGGTAACGATTCTCCTAAAATATCATAAGCAAACTTGTTTTCGTTTTATATGTAGGTATTAATATCTAGATAAGTCATGTTTATTTTCGTCATTCCGCGAATCGTTTTTGTGTTTAGGATAGTTATTTTTTTGTACAACGATGATAACTAATTACATTATCTACTCTATAAATTCAAAATAATAAAAAAAAAATTTTTTTTTTTTCTAAGTTATAATTATTTTTTTTTTTTTTTTTTGGTTTTGATTGTGTTTAATCAATGACTAATTTGATACGTAATTTAGTTAGTGAAATTAATAGTCAGCGATGGAAAACATTTAACACGTTTACTTTTATATGAAACATTTTATCGATAAAATAGTTGCTTCTCTAGCAATTGACAATTGTAACTATCTTAGAAAAACAAGCCAGAAAAACGTGCTCAGTTGATGGCAATAGGTTCTCCCCCTTTTAGATGCAACTTAAACGTAACTGGTTAAATGTGAGTTTACCAAATACAGTCGCCAGCGCATCAGGTTACCACAAACTGTCAAATTTTCTCATTCGATTTTGAACTTATCCATCAACATTCTATGGCTTAAAATCCTTTGGAGAAATTTGACAGTTTGTGGTACTTTGATGCACTGGCGACTGTACACTCTCTGTCTGTTAAAGAAAATAAAGGCATGATGTTGTTTTACGTAATGTTAAAGTTAAAAATGAAAATCAAAGGCGTTTTATACACTTACATTTGCCCTCTATGTAGATACATCTTTTCGATCTCTGGGGACCTGCAGCCGACAAGGCAACCAGCCCCAAAACACACAGAGCGACTAAAACCTTCATGATGACTAAAATACTTTTTATTGCTCAAGAAACACGGGCTATTAGCGTGAGCTATATTACTACACTGTCCGGCTAGACTAAATAGGTCGTCTTATATAGCTCCGATGACCATACAGTTTGTAAACAAATACATAATTGCTTTGCTTCGCAAAACTCGGTATATACATAATATGATAAGATCTTATGACATAACATTTATTTTCAGATGATTCTTTTATGTACCTAGTTATTTATTTAAGTTTCAATAAGATCAAAGTTTATTTGGGGTTGGTACGCATTTTCTTCTTGTTCCTTACTACTCGATTAGTCAAATCAAAGATAGAATAATGAGACAGGGAAAAAATAGCTTCAGTTTTTAATCTATTAAATAATTCAATACATTGAGAATCGGGAACCGGTACGACAACTATAGCTACTTATGTACATACGAATATTGCTATGATAAGGTCGCTTTTTAGGTCTTTCTTTTTCGTGTAGTTAGTGCCTAACCTGGTGACAGACTTTTTATGCCGTCCATGGGCCTCTGACTTGGCTTTACATGCCGTCGAGAAATAACTCTCAGGCATGCTGGTTTCCTCACGATGTTTTCCTTCACCTAAGCAAGTGATAGTGATACAATACGCACATGAATCCGAAAAATCAGGAAGCGTGTCTTGGTTTCGAATTTGAGAACTATGACTTGGCAGTCACACCTTTAGGCTATCATTACCTCCTTTTATCCTGTCAGCTTTTGAGGTAAAGGACAATCAAAATCGAGTTTTCTAGGTTGGCAGCACCGTAAATTAGACAGCTGTCAAAAATGGCGCGGACAAACGTCAAATTTTAATGTTAAACTGCTGCATTGTTTTTTTTTGTTTGGCGCGTGGCTTTTATCGGAACTATCGCCGCCATCTTATTTTCAACGCAGTATCTACAGTTTATTTCTCAACGTTCCCCTGACAACGTCATTCAAGCACCAAAATAATTATGCTGCAGTATAGTTCAACACAAAACATTTGCGTTATATTACGAATTATTATTAAAGCTTAAACTTACATTTTCCTGAAATATACACACAACCTCTTGAGTGAGGCGTACTAGACGACAAAGCGACGATCGGCAAAACACACAGAACGACTAACAACTACATGGCGACAGGTTTTTTTATCTCAACAAACACGAGTAATATTGAACTATTTTGTTCCACTGCCCGACCTGACTAAATAGGTCGCCTTTATCTATCTTCTATCTATATTTATAAAATGGTAAACTGACTAAATGATTGACTGACTGACTGGGTGATATATCAACACACAGCCCAAACCGCTGGTCCTAGAGGCATGAAACTTGGAAGGTGTGTTCTTTGTGAAGAGTAAGTATACACTAAGAAAGGATTTTTGAGAATTCCACCCCTAAAGGGGTGAAATAGGGGATGGAAGTTTATATGGAACTCCAAGTATGAAGTTTTGAAGTTAAGATCTTCAAATTTTGTGTTTAGGCTGACGATTGAAAATTAATTTATACATGTCTCAGCGTTTTTGATAATTCTTCCCCCGAACGGTTAAAAAGGGTGATGAAGGTAAGTAATCGGATATTGTTCGACAGCCACGCGGGCGAAGTCGCGGGCAAAAGCTAGTATATAATATATAGTTCCGTCAATAAAGTTCACAACTAAATATTTACACTGAGAATTGTGTTAACCGGTACGCTAACAACGTACGGTCGCCATTTTTTTTATTTATTTGTAAATGTTTTATAGTGTGCAGTCAATTCTATTGTGTGCCAGGTCGGGATATTTGACAGCTGTGGTGATGAAATATCCTATTATTTTAAATCTTACTTCAGTGTTGACAAGAGATGGAACTAGGCATCGTGTAAAGCTCCGTCTCTTTCGCCACACAAAGTCATACTGATGTAAAACATGGTGGTCAGGCCCTGCAAGCAGTAGAGGTACAAATCGCAAAAAAAGGTTGTAATTTTTTTTTTGTCACACATCTAAGCGCCATCTTTTTTTGTGTTGTAAACACATAGGTACAGGTTATGGTTGTAAGATGCATTAAAATAAAAAAAGGTTATGATATGGGTTTACTAGACTGGTAAGGTGAAAATATGGGATATGAGCAACAATATATTTTGTTACAGATCCCCAGCATAGGGGACAAATTGTGATTTGACCCAATTTTCTTATTTGAGGGAACTATTTTTGATTGTTTTATAGTAAAAGGTAAAAACGACATAGTTGTTGTTTTGTTTTAAACGACTGAGCGAAGAATTTTGTTGTTTTTTTTTCGATATATCAAAATTTTAATAGAAATAAAAAATACGCTAGGATTTTTCATGTTATGAAAAAACCTAGCGTAGAAAATGATCATGGAATATACAATCAAAAATAAAAATAAATCTAGTCAGCAGTAAAAACTTCGCAAGAATAGAAAACAAATAAAAGAGTAGTACTTCAATTGTAGGTGTTAGTTGTAGGTTTATGGTGTGCACACAATAAAATTGTCTGCACACCATAAAACCTTTACAAAAAAAAAGGAAATTTAAATAGCGACCGTACATTGTTAGCATACCAGTTAATTGAGAACATTATTAATGCAATGGCAATTAAATATTTAATGAGAACATTATTGATGGAACTATATAAGGGCGACCTATTTAGACAGGTCGGGCAGTGGAACAAAATTGTTCAATAATATTACTCGTGTTTGTTGAAAAAAAAATCAGTTGCCATGAAGTTTTTAGTCGCTCTGTGTGTTTTGGCGATCGTCGCTTTGTCGTCTAGTACGCCTCACTCAAGAGGTTGTCAATATGTTTTGGGAAAATGTAAGTTTAAGTTTCAATAATAATTCATAATATAACGTAAAAGTTTTCAACTATAGTGCAGCATGATTCTCTGGCGGTTTAATGATATTGTCAGGAGAACGCTTTTGGTTGAGAAATTAACTGTAGATACTGTGTTGAAAACAAGATGGCGGCGATAGTTCCGATAAAAGCCACGCGCCAAACAAAAAGACACAATGCAGCACTTTAACATTAAAATTTGACGTTTGTCCGCGCCATTTTTGACAGCTGTCTAATTTACGGTGCTGCCAACCTAGAAAACTCGATTTTGATTGTCCTTTACCTCAAACACTGACAGGCTATATGTGAATTACTGGTATATAACTGCATATGGACAGACTGGAAGCCGATCCCAACATAGGAAATTTGGAACATTGGGAAAAGGCGGATGATGAAGGTACTGGTTGGTGGTAATGGATATGGCTGATAAAATGTCACTTTATGTAGGTCCCCAGGTCTCTCACAATAACCAGTTCCTTCCTCAATTATTAACGGTATTTCTAATTGTTACAGGCTTCAGGGAATGTGAGGAAGGCACCCACGCTTACGCCCCCGACTGTGACTATATGACTCCTGAAGCAAGCTGTGACAACCCCAATCCTGTGGTTGACACACAAGGACAAATCTGTGACTACTCTGCTTGCTACTGCGACTCTCCGACCGTCAGGGACTCCGTCAGCGGAAAATGTGTGAAGCTTGAAGAGTGTCCTACCAAGAAAGAGTAAAATGTTATGTCTTTTTCTGAGGCTGTTGACGAATGTACCAAAGATGCCATATTTTTAATCTTTTATTTCCTAACCTGCTCTGTCCCACTCTTGGGGGAAGGCCTCCCTCCACTCCTTCCACTCTTCGCGATCCTACGCGTCCTCCTTCCAGCTCGCTCCGCCATCTCCTTCGTGACCTGGCGCAACCCCGCCTCACTGTGTCACGGCACCAGTTTCCTGCTATTTGGCCCACAGTTCATGCATGCGGCAGACATTGTATTTTTAATCTCAATTTTCTAATTAAATTGTATTTGTGATATAAATTGGAGTGTTGTTACTTATTTCAATGCCTTGTTATCACCATCATCTGCTGGCCTTTTTCTAACTGTGTTGGGGTCAAAATCAAAATCGAAATATTTTATTTCACATAGGCCTCGATGGGCACTTATAAAACGTCGACAAAAAGGTGCACGGTTCGGGTTGGTCGTTTCCTATGGAGAAGAACCGGCAAGAAACTCCATGGCTACTCTTTTCAAATCATTTGGTGTTAAATATTATTATGGATACAGCATTTGTACTAAAGTATGGGGGGACAGCGTAGGCTCGACAATGAGTCGTTGCTTACTACACAAAAAATAAAAACAGAACAAATAAAAAGTTAACAAGCAGCTGGGAATCTTCAAAGCCTAGCCTGGTCGGCTTCTAGCCTAGCCAGTACATTTCAGGGACTGTCTATCTTACCTGCACAGTCCAGTTCCTGGAACACTAAACCCTCTGGAAAAAGTCGTTTGTCAGACATTTTATTATTGTTTTATAACAAACTAGTTGTGCCCCGCGACCTTCGTCTGCGTGAAAAGATTATTAAAATATTACTTCCCTATTTGAATGGGATTTTGTTAACAATTTCAAGGGTTTCATTTTCTTTGCACAGAACCCTAATCCTTTTTTTAATAAAAGGAGCCTAAGTTACTCAAAAATAAGTTCCGTCAAAATTGGTCCAGCCGTTCCCGAGATTTGCCGGAATAAACAGACAGACAGACAAACTGACAAAAATGAAAAAAAAAATATATATTTTATGTACCCTATATACTTTCATATGCATTTATTAAAAAGCTGTTATTTTGAAATTACAAACAGACACATGAATTTTATTTATTTGTGTAGATGAAGTTGCTTATTTTTAACCGACTTCCAGAAAGAGGAGGTTATCAAGTCGTCTGATTTTTTTTTTTGTGTTACCATGATGACAAAATTATATCTTAAGAACCCGAAAAAAAAAACTTTTGGGTGACGAATGACGATCTGCTGCAGCAACCGGAGTAGTAGCAGAACCTGGCCGAGAGAAAACTTAATAAAACAAATGATAGTATTCGGAATTCATAATCACGAAGATAACTGAAGCGCACAAATTTTCAGGATAAACTGTACTTAGGTATGAACTAGATAAAGGGTGTAAATAGACCCTTAACATAGCCGAAAGGCACTTGTTGTCCCCGTCTTTGCGATCAGTTCTTTGTTCTAGACCATACCTGGGAACCTTTTAGTTACCGAGATATTGGAGGTCAAAGTTCCAACTTTTTCACAAGTTTTTAAAAATGCATGTTTTTTTTGTAAGATTTTTACTTTACACACCTCCACGACCCCCGTACTATTCAATCCATCCATCAGCACAATGCTATGAGTGCTTTCCATCGAGTCCTACCGTAAAACGTGATTTTTCACCCCAAAAAAAAAACCAATCCCAGCAATAATTTTTGCGTTAGGTAACTTAGTTTGATGTACAGAATGCTTAGTTGACGGTTATGTGAAAGGTCTATTTACATCCTGTATATTTGAGGTTTTACCATGAACATAATATTGCATTACAATGCTTCCGAGCATATACACGTCAATCGTTCAATAATAATTAACGGAAATATTTCGTGTGCTTCGACTGACGCTACCTACATGTGCCAGCATTGAAGACCTTCTGTGCTTTGAAAACCCCGCTAATCTGATGTTCCCGAAATTCACATGAAAATCAGATCTGATGACGAGACTGGTTTTCGGAAACTGTCTGAATATTTGATAATTACTGGTGAATACTGGTGGTAATTCCAATAAAAGTCACGCGCCAAACAAAAAAAAAACAATGCACCACTTTAACATTAAAATTTGACGTCTGCCCGCGTAATTTTTGACAGCTGTCTAATTTACGGTACTGGCAACCTATAAAACTCGATTTTGACTGTCTCAAAAACTGATAGGCTAAAACGAGGTAGTGCCAGCCTCGTGGTTTGACTGCCAAGATTTTTCGGAATCATGTGCGTATTGTATAATTATCACTTGCTTCGGTCAAGGAAAACATCGTGAGGAAACCAGCAAGCCGGAGAGATATTTCTCGACTGCATATAAAGCCAAGTCAGACGCCCATGGACGGCATAAAAAGCCTGACACCAGGTTAGGCACTAACCACACGAAAAAGAAAGACCGAAAAAGCACCCTTATTATAGCAATATTCGTATGTACAGACGCCAACACATCAAGCTACTCGAAACTGTCAAATTGCTAGTCAACATTGTCAACAACTATTTAACAGCACTGATAACAGTATTTGTGTCACTTGTTTAATTTAGTAATTTACAATATTTTCTTACATTTGTATAGATTCTTTTTATCGACTGTTTGTGAATGGGTGAACATTGTAGGCTTTGTAGATTCCCAGCTGCTTGTTAACTTTTGTTAACTTTTTATTTTGTTCTACATTTTTTGTGTAGTAAGCAACGACTTATTGTCGGGCCTACGCTGTCCCCCCATACTTAAGTATAAATGCTGTATCCATAATAATATTGTAATAACAAATGATTTGAAAAGAGTAACCATGGAGTTTCTTGCCGGTTCTTCTCCATAGGAAACGACCAACCCGAACCATGCACCTTTTTGTCGACGTTTTATAAGTGCCCATCGAGGCCTATGTGAAATAAAATATTTTGATTTTGATTTTTGATTGAACCTAATGCTATAGCGTTTATAGTAGTCTGTATATAAGTAGGTATAGTTGTCGTACCGGTTCCCGATTCTCAGTACATTTAATTATATAATAGATTAAAAACTCATAAGCGATAACTACTACTATATGTATAACACTTAAATAGCTATCTCTGGCAGTGCAACATAGTAGTTCAAGTAGGTATATTGAAAGTGTTTGTAGAGAAAAAAAAAAAATAACATGAAGGTTGTAATAGCCCTTAGTGTTTTTACTGTGATCGCTTTGTCAGCTGGTAAACCAAAGTCAAGAGGCTTCATCTGCGTTGAGGGACGATGTGAGTGTATCCTACAAATTTTATCCACGTACCAGATATTATTTTAAATAAACGTCATTGGTGACAAGGTATCACATTGCAAAACATTTTTCACCAAATTCTGTAAAATTGTTTCGACTTCGGCAAATCCGAAACTTAACGAAGTTCTATCGTATCCGTATCATACTGAAAATATACCTCCTAAACACAGGTTATTTTGTAACCTATCTGGGAGAGCAGTACGGCACCCACTAACTAGATTAAAAAACCTTTGCCTGTGCTTTATCGTGTACCACTTTGCCTTGTAATCTAGTCATAGTTCAACAATAAAATCTTTATTATTATTTTCAGTAGTTTTGTGGAAATTCTCACATAGAAACTAGTTTAGCTTTGGTTTTCCCCGTTTTATTATTTTATCTTTGATTTCTTCCTAGTATTTTTAGTTAGGTGCTCATTCGGTTTCGTCCGAGAGTTGTTCTTCTTACACCGCTTTACGAGTAGGTTTTACCTTTGAGTATGAATGTGGATAGCTGTAAGAGTAGGGAAAGACGTAGTGTAGAGAAACAATTGATGGCTGATAACTACTGAAATAATTACTAATCGAGTGATAAGGAAGAAGAAGAAAATGCGCGCCAGCCCCAAATAAAGTGGGATCAGAGTCTCATGATGCGAATTACGATGAGTCTTTTGATAATTTTTACGTGAAAATGTGTGTATTTTCAGTAAGCAGTATCAGCTGTATTGAATTCCTAGAAGTACAAAAAAACGTAGATCTGTGGTTAAAATTATTGGCGTCGATTAAGCAAGCTAGATGTGGTGGCCAAAGCCCTATGTCCAGCTGTGCACTTCAATAGGCTGCGTTGTTTGTTTATAGTATGACACGTCACACTAAAACTCAGTACGAACTTATTGAAACATAAATAAATAAAAAGATAGATACATAAAATAAACATCTGAAAATAACTGTTATGTCATAAGATCTTATCATATCATGTACATAATATGTACTTATAATACCGGTTTTTGCGAAGCAAAGCAATTAATTATTTGTTTATCTAGTTGATACGGTCATCGGAGCCATATAAGCCGATCTATTTAGTCTAGCCGGGCAGTGCTAAGGGTTATCCTATTACCCAGTACTAACTGGGATATGGAGGCCAGACAGACAGTCGCGCCATGTGAAATACTGGTATTTTACTGCATATGGACAGACTGGAAGCCGATCCCAACATAGCTGGGAAAAGGCGGATGATGATGGCGATGGTACTGGTTGGTGGTAATAGATATGGCTGATAAAATACCACTTTATGTAGGTCCTCAGGTCTCTCACAATAACCAGGTTCCTTCCTCAATTCTTAACGGTATTTCTAATTGTTACAGGCTACGGCGAATGTGAGGAAGGCACCCACGCTTACACCATCGGCTGTGACTATCTGACTCCTGAAGCAAGCTGTGACAACCCCAACCCTGTAGCTGACACACGAGGACACATGTGTGACTACTCTGCTTGCTACTGCGACTCTCCAACCGTCAGGGATTCCGTCAGCGGAAAATGTGTGAAGCTTGAAGAGTGTCCTCCCAAGAAAGAGTAAAATGTAACGTCTTTTTCTAAAGCTGTTCTTTGATGAATGTAACAAAGATGCCATATTTTTAATCGAAATCTAATTAAATTGCGTTTGAAATATAAACAAGAGTGTTATTATTTATTTCAATGTCCTGTTATCACCATCATCTGCTGGCCTTTTGCTTTTATATTTTTGACTAGCACTTCGCCCGCGACTTCGTCCGCGAAAATTGTGATAGCTCGCCTAATATGCATGATATCTTTATAATTTATAGCCTATAGCACTCACGAATAATGTAGCTTTCTACCAGTGAAACAATTTTTAAAATTGGTTAATTACTTCCGGAGATTACCCCCTACATACAAACAAATTTTACCTCAATATTAGTATAGATTGGATTGCCCCGACCTTAACCCCACTGAGCACGTCTGGGACCTCCAAAAGAGGAGAGTACAATCTGTCCAACCACCTCTACAAAACATCAGAGAGCTTAAAGTGTGTGTCTCAGTGGAAACACAATCCACTGGACACCATCAAAAGCCTAGTGGGAAGCATGCCAAGCCGATTACATGCCGTAATCGCTGCAACGGGAGGTCTTAATCGTTATTATTTTTTATTTTTTAATGTCTTTTTTATTAAAGTACCTCGTACCCTAGGAGGAGCTCGTAGCTAAATAATAACAGCCGCTCGGGTCGGTCTTTAGGTTAAGCCGTGCTTGCCTAGGTGTGTCTGTGAATGGGTGACCGCCCATTACATACCGAGTTTCCTCCGTGCCCCGGAAAGCACGTTAAGCCGTTGGTCCCGGCTGTCATTTGTAGATCTTTGACAGTCGTTACAGGTAGTCAGTGGCCCAAAAAATCTGAAATCCAGTCTCACCAATGGGTATCGTATTACCCAGTACTAACTGGGTTGTGGAGGTCAGATAGGCAGTCGCTCCATGTAAAATACTGGTATTCAGCTGCATCCGGTTAGACTGGAAGCCGACCCCAATATACATAGTTGGGAAAAGGCTAGGCAGATGATTTTTATTTAAGTACCATAAAAATACTCGAACAAGGCGGACCTTTTACTGGCATATAGCTGATGTTATAAAGAGTAACTGAGGCTCCTTTTATTAAAAAAAGAATCGAAAATTGTTGAAAAACTCCGATTCAAATAAGGAAGTAGTATTTTATAATCATTTCACGCAGACGAAGGTCGCGGGGCACAACTAGTTTGTCATAAAACAACTAGCTTATACCCGCGTCTTCGCTCGCGTGAAGTTCAGGAATTGCCCACGGGATCTTATTTCTGAGATAATAAGTGCTATACCAGACTATAATCTATCTCCGTGCCAAATTTCACCCAGATCTGTTTAGCCGTTCTTGCGTGATTGAGTAACAAACATCCATTCAACCAAACTTTCGCATTTATAATAGTTTAAATGTAAGTATAATATTAGTATTTACTTTTAAAGTTGAATAGGTAATAAAGAATAGTGTAAGTATTTAATTTTATTTGAGTAATACAGACAAACTCGCTTTTATACATGTAGTTACTAATAATTTGCAAATATTATATCATCAATTACTTTACATATGTGAAATATTGATACCTTGGTTTGAGACGCCGGTGACGACAGTCAAATGATTCATTAGGAATCTATTTATAGACATAATACTTTTACGTAATATTTTATATCAACGTATCAGGAGCCAACACGAAAATTGGGATTTCACATCTATTTACAGACACGTCTACTTCAGAAAAATCCTACCTACTTACTAATAGGAAAATACTCCCGCGCCCCGCACGCCCTACACAACACAGCTCGCCATGCGCCCGTCTACGTGAGTTTCGAAGCCCTATTTGACTCTGCTGGGGGATGATTTTGGAAAAAGTGTGATACACATGTCTCATAATTTTAATTGAATAGTGTGTACACCAATTTTCGAGTCATTCGTCAGAAAAACAGAAAATTCAACCCCCCATTTCACCTTTTTAGGGGTGGAATTTTGAAAAACCCTTCCTTAAAGGATACCTACTCTATACGAAGAATACACCCTTCAAATTTCATATCTTTAAGACCAGCGGTTTAGGCTGAGCGTATATCAGTCAGTCAGAACTTTGAATGTTTTATTGGGGGATGATTTTGGAAAAACTGTGATACACGTTTCTAATAATTTTAACTGAAGAGTATTTACACAAATTTTCAAGTCAATTGACCCTGAGAATACAAAGTTTCACAGAAAATTCAACCCCCCGTTTCACCCTCTTAGGGTTGAAATTTCGCAAAGCCCTTTCTTAGTGGATACTTACTCTTCACAAATAATACACCATCCAAATTTCATTTCGGCTGTGCGTTGATATATCAGTCAGTCAGGACTTTGAATTATATATGTATAGAAAATAAAAAGTCTGACAAACCAGTTCTTCAAGAAGGTTCAGTGTTTCAGTAAATGGATTATGCAGGTAAGATAGACAGTCCCTGAAATGCACTGGCTAGGCTAGAAGCCGACCCCAACACAGTTAGGAAAAGGCCAGCAGATGATGGTGATAACAGGACATTGAAATAAATAACAACACTCCAATTTATATCACAAACGCAATTTAATTAGAAAATTTATATTAACAATATAACAAATTTTTTTTTTACTTCTTCATCTGTCATCATCTTCTTCTTCATATTTGTTACATTCGTCAACAGAACAGCTTCAGAAAAAGTACATTTTACTCTTTCTTGGGAGGACACTCTTCAAGCTTCACACATTTTCCGCTGACGGAATCCCTGACGGTTGGAGAGTCACAGTAGCAAGAAGAGTAGTCACAGATTTTTCCTCGTGTGTCAGTTACAGGGTTGGGGTTGTCACAGGTTGCTTCAGGAGTCAGATAGCCACAGCCGGTGCTGTAAGAGTGGGTGCCTTCCTCACATTCCTTGTAGCCTGTAACAATTAGAAATACCGTTAATTATTGAGGAAGGAACTTGGTTATTGTGAGAGACCTGAGGACCTACATAAAGTGACATTTTACCAGCCATATCCATTACCACCAACCAGTACTATCATCATCATCCGCCTTTTCGACTTCCAGTCTGTCCATATGCATTTAAATACCAATATTTCACATGGAGCGACTGCCTATCTGGCGTCCATATCCCAGTTAGTACTGGGTAATACGATATCCTCTGATAAGACTGGTAGTCGAAGTTTTGGGCCACTGGCCACCTGTAACGCCTGTTGAAGATTTACAAATGGCAGCCGGGACCAACGGCTTAACTTGCTTTCCGAGCCAGAGAGGAAACCAGTACCATCGGCACAATAAGCAGTGGTTTCTAAAGCAGAGTGTGAACAAAGTGACATTCTACCAGCAATAACTGTGAAAAGCCAAGGATTTTTTTCAATTGATGCTGCCAAAAAAAAAATATGGCAATCCTTTTGAAAGTCAGCGTATAGAAATACAAAACGTTTTGAAAGCGATTTCCTCATTTTGGTTACAAAATTGTGGTAAGGATATATCTACATTTCGCCAGTTATGACTAAGTCTCTTATTTGGTTCCAAGACATGATGATTTCCTCTAGGTATCGGTATTTTCGCCGTTTTAAGAACATTGATGATGAAATAAATATAAAGTATATGATTAACTTGGTTTGAACCCATGGCCATACGTTTTCGCTGGGCCACCATCGTGCTAACGCAACATTATTTGCCAAATTTGAGGCTATTTATTCAACCAAAATCGCCCAACATGTTAAAACTAGCGCTATTTACACTAGATGTAATTAACTTTGTATATAATGTTCTTTAATTCATTGTCATTTATTTATCTACCGGTTCGTAGAACAATAATTGCGATTTACAAATTGCATTGGCTACTGTCACAGAGTAAAGATTACCGGTAAACCAACTAGGCCGTTTTTGTGAAATACGAAAAGTAAACGCAAGTGATAGGGTTGTCAACTAAACTCTTCTTACTTTATAAAATCACCTGTCATTATCTATGAATCTCCACCTGAACAGGTTTTACTTGCTTCGGCCAGCTTGTGTTTGGAGTCTATTTAAAGACTGTTCAGGTGGATATCCATAGATGACTCTGCCTTGGAGTGTAAATGTGGTGATGCCCCGCAAATGATGAAACACTTGATATCGTGTCCTGTCTATTCTGTTGTTTGCCAAACTCGTCGCCAAATTTTGCGCTGACTCTATTTAAATTGTCATCGACACGCTAAGACGAGAATAAGATAATTTTGGATCCGATAGGTGGCGCCTTGCAAAAGAGGGGATGGATAATTTGTTACCTTGATGCATGCGTAGAATTTGTGTAAACGCTTTGCGACGTATTTTATTTCTAGTTGACATACTGTGTATGTTAAGAATAATATGTCCACTGTGCACACAGTTGACCATGCATTTAAATTTGTTTTATCTAAAGTTGGTGATCAAACTGAATTCATTTTAAAATGTTTTAGTACATCCCGTTGGCTGTTTTAATCAGTTGAACTAAATTTTCGTATTGTTCTCGTTGCGAATAAAATTAGCACGTGTGTTGTGTTTGTTGGCGAATTTCATATAATATCACGCCTGTAATCGCCGAAAAGTATGCAGAGATGTTCCTTTAATTTATCTTCATTTCGACAGTAACGTTTGAGTCATATTTAATAGTGGGGTACTTATTGCCATCAAACGGGCAAAAAGCAGACTCCAGGCTGCTACTCCAATTAATGATACTTTTCCGAATCCAGGACCTCATGCTCAGCAATAGCGCTATCGACCACTAGACCAACGACGCAGTCTAATGACGAGCTGTTGCAAAACAAAGTAAGCTATTATCACCATAGTTGTTTTGGTTGTAATATCAAACGTTCACAAATAATTCAAATGACCAGCTGATCAATAAAAATCTCGTTAGTGACAAGATAATTAAAAATAATTACATTTGTCATTAACGACTTGAAACTTAGCTCCTCAATTAAGACAAATAATTAAGGAATGACATTTTAATTGCTTTACCATATTTTTCTACGTTTTAAGATAAATTCTTAAATAATGCTGTCATGGTTATTTCCATCTCAAGAACGAAATGTGGACACTGCGGAAATTAATTTGAAGTTAAAAAAAAATCGGTTGTCTGTAAAGTCGGTTTACAGACGATAGTTGAACGTGACAACGTCATAAGAAAATACTGATGGAATGGTTGCATTTTTCAAAAAATGAATGTGAGTTGAGCAATTGTTTTATGGAACGCCTCAGAGCGAGGTAACGCCTCATACGTCATGTTTTTTCGTGCGTGCAGCCGGCTCCATCGAATTATAAGACGTTGTCACGTCAAAAATGATTATATTCTAAATCACGTAGTATACGAGGGAACGATTTATCATTAACGATTTATTTACCGTTTTCCGTGTTAATGATAATGTTAGTGACCATGTCAGTTTAAAAACTTAGTGAATTTTTTGTATGAAACTGCACAGATAACAAAAAAAGCTTTTTATGAAGATATTGAGTAAAAAAAACCCGCGAGCGAAGCTGCGAGCGGAAGCTAGTGCATCCATATTTTTATCTTACTCGTGGGTACTAAGTACACAGACTAATATACATATCGGTTTCTATGTGACCCCCTAGATAAACTTGAAAAGATAAGTCGAGATTATGTTGCAAAACAAAAATATTATATTTAATTATTATTTATTTTTGTTCCTTAACATATTATTTTTTACTTGACTCTTCCCGTGGCCCAAGAGCTGGCTTTTACCCTCGCCAGAGGCTTGCCATAGAACGTGGCAATGCCGCCAGCTTCTTAGGCACATTCTGACATTACCATAGTTGACAGCGTTAAGGGGGAGTGTTTTGATGTAATTTTTTAGTTTACTGTTAGGTTAGTTTACTTTAGTTTATTTATTTAATAGCTTTTTATAATAGTTCGATTAGAGATGTTTTCACATAAATAAAAAGACGATGGAAAGGGATGGTTATGGGTTATTCGTATTACATGAATCCGAAAATTCAGAGGTGTGTGTCGTGGGTTCGTACTTGAGACCTATGACATGGCAGTCCGACGACACTAGGCTATCACTACCTCCTTTTAGCCTGTCAGCTTTTTAGGTAAAGGGCAATAAAAAATGACTTTTCTAGGTTGGCAACACCGTAAATTGGACAGCTGTCAAAAATTGCGCGCGATCAGACGTCAAATTTTAACGTTAAAATGTTGCTTTGTTTTTATTTTTGGTGCGTGGCCTTTGTTGGAACTATCGCCGCCAATTTGTTTTCAACACAATTTCTACAGTTAATTTCTCAACCAACAGCGTTCTCCATTATCGACAATATCATTAAACTGCCAAAATTACGAATCATATTAAAGCTTAAACTTACATTTTCCCAAAATATACCGACAACCTCTTGACTGAGGCGCGCTAGACGACAAAGCGACGATCGCTAAAACACACAGAGCGACTAAAACCTTCATGATGACTAAAATACTTTTTATTGCTCAAGAAACACGGGCTATTAGCGTGAGCTATATTACTGCACTGTCCGGCTAGACTAAATAGGTCGTCTTATATAGCTCCGATGACCACACAGTTTGTAAACAAATACACAATTGCTTTGCTTCGCAAAAGCCAGTACAAGATAAGATCTTATGACATAACAGTTATTTTCCGATGATTCTTTTATGTACCCATCTATTTAGTTAGGTTTCAATCCGTTGATGGGCAATGGCACTACTACTACTGAATTTTAGAGAGATGTGACGTACTACAAACAAACAACGCAGCCTATTGAAACCCACAGCTGGACATAAGGCTTTGGCCACAACATCCAGCTTGCTTAATCGACCCCAATAATTATAACTACAGATCTAAGTTTTTTTGCACAAGAATTCAAATCATTTGATACACAACAAAAGGCTCTCATCGTCATTCCCATCATCAGGCATCCAAGTTTATTTGGGGTTGGCGCGCATTTCATTACTACTCGATTAGGCATCATTTCAGTAGTCACTAGCCCTCTATGGTTTCTCTACTCTGCGTCATTCCCTACTCTTATAGTTAGACGAAATATGTATCAAAGACAAAATAATAAGACGGAAATACAAAGCTAAAATTTACACAAAACTACTGAATATTGATTTCGGTAAGATACGGATACGATAGACCTTCGTTATGTTTAGGATTTGCCGAAGTCGACAAAAAAAGTCTTCAGAATTTGGTGAAAAATGTTTTGCTATGTGTCACCTTGTCAATGACATTTATTTAATAAAATTGTATCTGGTACGTGGATAAAATTTGTAGGTTACACTTACATCGTCCCTCAACGTAGATACAGTCTCTTGACTTTGGTTTACCAGCTGACAAAGTGATCACAGTAAAGACACAAAGGGCTATTACAACCTTCATGTTAATTTTTTTTTTTTTCTCAACAAACACGTTCTATATATCGACTTGAACTATTATATTCCACTGCCCGAGCTAGCTATATAGGTGTTATATAGTAGTAGCTATCACTAATGACTTTTAATCTATTAAATAAACAATTAAATACATTAAGAATCGGGAACCGGTACGACAACTATACCTGCCTATGAACATACGAATATTACTATGATACCTGCCTATGAACATACGAATATTGCTATGATAAGGTCGCTTTTTAGGTCTTTCTTTTTCGTGTGGTTAGTGCTTAACCTGGTGTCAGATTTTTGGTCTCTAACTTGGCTTTACATGCCGTAGAGAAATATCTCACAGGCATGCTGGTTTCCTCACGATGTTTTCCTTCACCGAAGCAGGTGATTATTCAATAGGCACATGAATCCGAAAAATCTGTAAGCGTGTCTTGGGTTCGAATTTGGGACCTATGACTGGGCGACGACGATTACACCACTAGGCTATCACTACCTCCTTTTAGCCTGTCAGCTTTAGAGGTGAAGGACAATCAAAATCGAGTTTTCTAAGTTGGCAGCACCGTAAATTGGACAGCTGTCAAAAATGGCGCGGATAGACGTCAAATTTTAATGTAAAGTAGTGCATTGCTTTTTTTTTTTTTGGTGCGTGAGTTTTATCGGAACTATCGCCGCCATTTTGTTTTCAACACAGTATGTATAATTAACTGTAGATTCTACAGTTAACTTCTCAATCAACAGCGTTCTCCTGACAATATCATTAAACCGCCAGAGAATCATGCTGCACTATAGTTTAAAACAAGACATTTACGATATATTACGAATTAGTATTGAAGCATAAACTTACATTTTCCCAAAATATACTGACAACCTCTTGAGTGAGGCGTACTAGACGACAAAGCGACGATCGCCAAAACACACAGAGCGACTAAAAACTTCATGGCAACAGGTTTTTTTTTATCTCAACAAACACGAGTAATATTATTGAACTATTTTGTTCCACTGCCCGACCTGACTAAATAGGTCGCCTTTATATAGTTCCGTCAGTAATGTTCTCAATTAAATATTTACATCGCGAATCGTGCTAACCAGTTTGCTAACAACGTACGGTCGCCATTTTAAATTTCTTTTTTTTGTAAAGATTTTATGGTGTGCAGACAATTTTAGTGCCAGGTCGGGACGTTGGATTTAAAGTACCTACCTATACTTGAAGTACTTCTCTTTTATTTTATTTCTTACCTTGCCAAGGTTTTTTAGTGCTGGCTGGATTTATTTAAATTTTTGATAGTACATTCCTTAATAATTTTCTACGATGATTTTATTCTAACTCTTTAAAAAAACAACAAACTACATCGTTTTTATTTTTAGCATAGCAATACAACATGCAACAAGAATTTGTGTGGTATACTACAATTAAAAAACCCGACTACTGAATAAAATGTATTGTTATTCATCAAATTTGGATTAATTAGTTTAGGCGGTACGGAGGTACATACGTAAATATAAACACATATACATAGACTGCTAAAATCATAAGCCTTCCTTTTGGCTTCGCCGTAGTCGGGTAAAAACCACAGTTCCCTCAAATAGGAAAATCGGGTATCACATTTTGTCGTATCATGGGAATAAAAAATATATTGCCGTCCATATCCCATATTTTTACCTTTGCCCAATCCCATAGTAACCCCATAACATAACCTTTTTTATTTTAATGCATCTTATAACCATAATCTGTATGTGTTTACAACACAATAAAAAAGATGGCGTTTAAATGTTTGACATAAAAAAATTACAACCTTTTTTGCGATTTGTACCCGTACTGCTTGCAGGGCCTGACCACCATGTTTTACATCAGTATTACTTTGTGTGGGAAAGAGACGGAGCTACACAAAACGCCTAGTTCCATCTTTTGCCATCACTAAAGCAAGATTTAAAATAATAAAATTTATTTCCTCACCACAGCTCTCAAAACGCCGAAGGAAAACATCGCTCGTGAGGAAACCGGCTTGTCTTAGAACTAAAATCATTCGAAGACATGTGACATCCCGCACTGGGCCCGCGTGGTGGCCCAATCCCTCTCATAGAGAGGAGGCCAGTGTCCCAGCTGTGGGAATATTTAAGGCTGAAAATGCTTATGCTTACGTGATGGTATTACTTAGGTGATGGTAGCCCCCCAGATGACCAAATGACGTGTTTCTAAACTCAATGTTGTATTTAAAAAATTGTGTTTTATGATGCATCTTCTTGTTAGCATACCAAAAACGGGTTTTATGATTTAAAGCAAAAACGGGTACCTAATGCTTTTTAATTTATTTTATGGTTGATTTTAATTTATCTGCAGACATGGTTGATTTTAATTTATCTGCAGACTAAGACGGACCAATCAATTATACCAAACAATTCTCGAATGACAGCTTTGCTTTTTTTTCAATCGAACGCATTTCTTCCTCGTCGTTTTGGGTCTCGTTTTACCCTTGTGACGGGGGAAATTTACCCTACAAAAACCGGGACACACATCGTGGTCTACCTGTATGCCAAATTTCGTCGCATTCCGTTTAGCCATAAAAACATGGAAACAGAGAGACAACATAGTTTCTTTCGCATTTATAACATTAGTATGGATATGGAAACTTACCAGGGCCCATCCGCAACTACACAGATATGTATTTTTAAAATAAAGGGTGTAAATAGACCCTTAACACATCCGAAAGGCACTTGTTCTCCCCTTCTTTGCGATATTTTTTTTTGTTCTAGACCATACCTGGGAACCTTCTAGTTACGGAGATAATATTGGGGGTCAAAGTTCCAACTTTTTCACAAGTTTTTTTTCTAATACATATTTTTAATGAAAGATTTTTACTTTACACACCTCCATGACCCCCGTACTATTCAATCCATCCATCAGCACAATGCTTTGAGTGCTTTCCATCGAGTCCTACCGTAAAACGTGATTTTTCACCCCAAAAAAAAAAGTCGATTCCCAGCACTAATTTTTGCGTAAAGTTACTTAGTTTGATGTACAGAATGCTAGGTTGACGGCAGAAGAATTTGAGGAGGTTGTAAATTACCCTGCATCCAAACGTGAAAAAACTATTTATAAATGTTTAAATTTTTTTGTCGACGATCTTTTTCAGCCTTAATTTATATGCTCACATTACTAGAAACAGCACACTAGTAATAACAATATAATTGGTATTAATTATTGATTTGAAGACGAGTCTGCACCTACATCGATTAGACTAATAATGCAGTCAGACTCAAGGCTGATGATGCAACCTAGGAAAATGCACGATTATCCTGGGTTATGCATAGTCATGAGCAATAATATATAATGATGTTCCCACAGCTGGACTCAGGCCTCCTCTCTATGGGAGGGAGTGGTACAGCCCACTCCCTCCCATAGAGAGGAGGCCTGAGTCCACGACGCGGGCCCAGTGTATATGTGTGTGTATTTATAGTTTATTTTTTTGTAATTTTGTATGATGCACGTCATGTCCCTGCGACAAATACCTTTGTTGCCCTAGTTACTACAAATCTTACTACCAGTTGAAAAAAAAAAAAAAATCCAAAAAAAACCTTTTTTGCAAAAAAATAAAACCGACTTCAAAAACACAAAAAAGTGAAAAATAACTTTAGTTTGACTCAGTTGTTTCATCAAAAAAAAAAAAAAGTTTTTTTTATTTTAGAAGTCAATTGTTTTGTGTTCAGTTATAAAGAAAAAATAAATTAATTAAGAAATAAAATTTGTTTTTTTTTTAGTTAAGGTACTTATGGTAGTAACACGGGCTATTTATTTTTTCCCTCCTTACAACCTAATACTGGAGTAGTAGGAAGGTTAATAAAAATTAACGGTATTACAACTGGTAGTAAGATTGGTAGTAACTAGGGCAACAAAGGGACAAATAAATATTTTTTCTTTCTTTCAGTGCGGGTTTGTAGATGTCACATGTCCTCGAATTTTTGGTTCTAGGACATGCCGGTTTCCCCACGTTGTTTTCCATCACCGTTTTGAGAGTAGTGGTGATGAAATAAATCTTAATATTTTAAATCTTACTTTAGTGTTGGCAAGAGATAGAACTAGGCGTTCTGTATAGCGTCGTTTAGTTCTCTTTCTCTCAGGCATGCTGGTTTGGTTTCCTCACTATGTTTTCCTTCATCGAAGCAAGTGATAATTATACAAAACGCACATGAATCCGACAACTCAGAGGTGCATGTCTTGGGGTGGAACTCGAGACCTATGACTTGGCAGTCCAGTTGCTATTTCATAATAATATTGATCATCACCACCATCTGCCTAGCCTTTTCCCAACTATGTTGGGGTCGGCTTCCAGTCTATATTATTATTTCATAACAATATTATGGATTCTAAAATATTATGTTCGTAAATTCGTAATAACATGAAATTGCAATCAGTAGGTACAGTTGGAGAAAATCACTTCTAGAAGATGCTCAATTGCTAAGTGGATACTGGTGTTCGTGACTGTATTACCAAGCAAGTGCATATTATTGTCTACAATGTCAATAACATAGGTGTTTGAGGAAAACAACCTTGTGGCCAAGTGGTCGGAAGAGCTGAGCACGAGGTCTTCTATTCGATTTCCGGGTCAGGCAAACAATTGTCGTGTTTCTTTAGGAATTTCAGCAGCAGTCCAGTGGTTTCGTGCCCGGTTGATTGCAAAAGACGCATCGTCCTTCTATCTATACATATAAAATTCAAAGTCCTGACTGACTGACTGACTGACTGATATATCAACGCACAGCCCAAACCGCTGGTCCTAGAGACATGAAATTTGGAGAGTGTATTCTTTGTGAAGAGTAGGTATCCACTATGAAAGGGTTTTTCGAAATTCCACCCCTAAGAGGGTGAAATGGGGTGTTCAATTTTCTGTGAAACTTTTTATTCTCAGAATCGATTGACTTGAAAATTTGTTTACAGTCTTCAGTTAAAATTATGAGATACGTGTATCACAGTTTTTCAAAAATCATCCCCCAATTTAAAATTCAACGTCCTGACTGGCTGATTGATATATCAACGCACAGCCCAAACCGCTGGTCCTAAAGACATGCAATTTGGAGGTTGTATACTTTGAGAAGAGTAGGTATCCACTAATGGGGTGTTCAATTTTCTTCAAACTTCAAGTTCAAACTATTCTTTATTACCTATTCAACTTTAAATGTAAAAACTAATATTACACGTATAAATGCGAAAGTTTGGATGGACGGCTCTTTGTTACTCAATCACGCCAGAACGGCTGAACAGATATGTATAAAACTTCGCACAGAGATGGATTATTATAGTCGGGTATAGTACATACATAGATTACTTATTATGCTAGAAGTAAGATCCCGTGGGCAATTCCCGAACACCACGCGAGCGAAGCCGCGGGCATAAGCTAGTTACATGATATGGGACCCACAGGTAACTGGCTAAATGAATATGAATGAAGTATGGGTAGGTGCAGAGCCAAGAGGCTCATTGGTAACGATAAGCCGGTGGGTACCAAGCTTCATACCCTGGCCCACCACCACTAAATTGTATACTTGTCGGTCTTTTACAGACTGAGACTGTGAGTGTGCCCAAGAGCACGGTTAACTCTTTCGTTTTTTTTTGGGGTTATAAATCACGTTTTAAGGTAGGACTCGATGGAAAGCACTCAAAGCATTGTGCTAATGGATGGATTGAATAGAACGGGGGTCGTGGAGGTGTGTAAAGTAAAAATCTACTCTTACATTAAAAACATGAATTTAAAAAAAAAAAGTTGGAACTTTGACCCCCAATATCTCCGTAAGTAGAAGGTTCCCAGGTATGGTCTATAACAAAAAAAATATCGCAAAGACGGGGAGAACAAGTGCCTTTCGGATGTGTTATGGGTCTATTTACACCCTTTATAAAAAAATAGATACTCTGCCTAACCGTTCGAAGATTTCGAGCGTGATGTTATGATTGAGGACAAAGTATTGCCAAACTCAAGAAATTACGAAAATAAATAAACTTAGGACATGCTAACTAGCTTAGAATCTAGGAAGTACACAAGGTTCTCACAGTCATAAACGTATTGCGCTAACGAATTAAACAAACTATTTTATACGATTGTGTTGGCAATGCTGTTCCTTTTCAGTACTTATAAGTGTGCGTTGCCTTTAAATTAAAGTAGGGAGAGTCGCGGGTTCGATTCCTGTACTAAAGAAAATATTTGTATAGCCTACAGGTAGAGGTTCCGGGTCTGGCTGTTTGTGTATGTGAGTCTAAATGCTTATAAACACACCCACGATACAGGAGGCAGTAGTGGTCCAATGGTGGTGGTCCCGACTTACGAACAGTAAGTCGTGGGTTCGAACCCAGGCAGGCGCATTACTTTGTGTAATTTATTTAATTTTATTTATTTATTTATGTACACACAAAATACTTAATAAGACATTACATAGAAGACATTAAGATAGAAGAGCACAAAGGTACTGCTTATTTTATTAGAAATCTCTTCCAGCAGACCTGCGAGAGGAAAGTAGGATTAGAAATGTAGACACAGTGTGTAGAAAAGACAAAACAGCTTCATCACCACTTTTCTCAAAAAACGGTGAAGGAAAACATCGTGAGGAAACCGGCATGTCCTAGAACCAAAAATTCGGGGACGGGTGACATCTACAAACCCGCACTGGGCCCGCGTGGAGGACTACAGCCCACCCCTCCCAAAGAGAGGAGGCCTGAGTCCAGCTGTGGGAACATTATTATATATTATTGCTCGTGACTATACAAAACCCAGGATAATCGTGCATTTTCCTCCAGGCAGTCGCTCCATGTAAAATACGGGTATTCAGCTGCATCCGGTTAGACTAGAAGCCGACGCCAACATACATAGTTGGGAAAAGGCTATGCAGATGATGACCTGAATTAGAACATAATACACAACACAATACACAAGCTATGTACATACATACTTATAGCTCGTAACACATAAGCGACAAACAAACTTGATAGTACTAAAACACAAAATAAAATACCGTTAGTTGATCCGTTCAGTTGACATACCGGTATGAACGAACCCGTTCAATGTTGGGCCATGAAACCGGAGGGTTTATGCGCGAACGGGGTTTGTTGACCTGGAGTTTGATAACAGAAAATCAAGAAGTTCCACTTTACTAACTTATACTTACACTACTTACTTACAGGATATCCGTTGAGATACGAAACAGGCAAATCGATTGCCGCTGCAAGGGCCTTGATTCAGCCAGCAATGATGAGTGGTAAATCAGCAACCATGTTGCTAATTTTATAGTCTTCACTGGGCAAAAATTGGATCATATGTCTCCAAACCAGACGAACGGACTACCTTGAAAAGGACACTTGGAAAGCAATATGCAGAAGGCAATTCGGCTGTACTTAGGCGTTTCCCAAAGTATGAAAAATTTGGTGAAACACCTAAGTATAAGCCAGCAAATATCTCAATATCAAAATGCAATCAATTTGATCAGTTGTCTGAAAAACAAATATCTAACCCACGCACTTGGAGATTTTATGGACTGAAGACAACACACCTAACCTTGGCTCCATAAGCTCATGGATAAATTCTTCTAGATGTTTACCATAAAACGCAATTTATTCACATTTCATAGCGAACCTTCTGCCCCAAATCTTCTCAGTTCACCAACAACAGATTAAGGATCCAGTCGGATGCTCCTTCTCAAGTAATAATCAGTATCTTGTCCCTTACATGGGGTGATCACATAAATACGCGCTTTACATAAGTGCTTAATGTGATTTCGGATGCCGTTACACTGATTACGATACGCATACGATAATTTTGGGCAATTTGCGAGCACAGGTGAGGTGATATGGTGATAAAAATATTTTGAACGGAGATTTTCGGCTCTGATTTTTGCATTTGTTGCACACTTTTGGGATTTGCATTTTTGCTGATAAAATGTGAGGCTAATCTTCGATTCTTTTTATTTTTGGGATTGATGATTATAAGAACGCTATCCTTCTGAGGGCCTAGACAAAATTACATTTAATCAGCGATATGATATTTCATGCGCATCATAATCATTTGCCTAGCTTTATCTCAAATTGGTCTGGGTCAGGTCATTGGTCTTACAATATAAATAGAAGCAGCTGAATACCAATATTATAATAACACGATACCCCTTGGTAAGACTGGCTGTCAGACTTTCGGGCTTCTCAATACCCGGAACGACTGTCATATATCTACGAGTAACAGTCAGGACAAACTACTTAACGTACTTTCCGAGGCAAGGAAGGGTTTCGGCATAAGGATGGTCACCCATCCCACAACTGACATTGGTAAACATTCTCAGCTTAAAAAATCGACTCGTGCTGCAATTATTTTAACAGCCATGCGCGCCTCATAAAGAATAAATCTAGCTTCTATCCGCCTGTTTCTTAGCCCCAAAGCATTCGATTGTCTTGAATAGAATTAGTTTTTTGTCATCGCGCGTACCCACTGACATAGTTGATTATGTTGATTAACCTAATATGTTTATACTATACACCGTGACTTTTTAGTCGTCTTACAAAAGTGGTCCACTCAATATACCCGACATAAAATAGCTCTAGGCGCGATTTTTTTTTACCTACCATAATAGATACAAAGAAAAATAAATAATACTTTAGAATAAAATTATGAAACTTCCTGTTAATGATGTTTACATGTCAAACGGGAGAACATATCTACCCAGCGCTCGACTCCAGTAGATCATCGCTCACAACAGGGTGTTTTATCTACGTCATGCGTCGTAATACTGAATAATATTTTTATTTTTAAAATTATTAAATTTTCATAAATACCATTTTTTTAAGAATGTTTAGTAGTCATTGAATACATGAAGTGGGCTGCCGTTGTAAGACGACTAAAAAGTCACGGTGTATAGGTGTCTTCTAATACATTGTTTTATGTGGAGAAAGCTTAATAAATTATCTAGATTTATGTATTGCTGTTCAGAAGCTTTCGATGGTCTAGAAGTGAGCTTAGATGTAAATCTAAAGAAATTAAGTTATTTCTATTTTGGTTTTTCAGAGCGTTTGCAGCATATGGTAAAAATAAAGAACCCTGGCGAGATTCCATGTATTTTGGGACCCAGTCTTAGAGGTAGCATTCATTATGGCAACTTATACATACTTGTAAAACGACTGAAGACTAACAAAAAAGCAAATGGAAAGTAAGACGAACAAGTTGGGAGAAAAGAGATATACGTCTTTATACAAGATAACCTAAAAATCTTACGGTTAAGGTTTTTAACTGTGAATGTCTGCTTATTTATTTAAAATGAATCAAAAAATAATAATGTTTAGGATGAATCATAAAGGAAGATTCGAATAAACTACTCTTAGATAATTCCCTTTCCAACCTACCCGGTCCGAGTAAAAGGGTATAAAAGGCGTGGCGCGTTGTACACGGCCTCTTTGGATGAGGCTCCGTGCTTTTTGGTTCTCTTTGGTTTTTGGTAGTAGGCAACTGACAGGTGCCAGGGGAGGTAATAATTTTGGTTCGGGTCGTGTTATATTATTCTGATGTACTTATTATTATTTACTTGTCTTAAGCCAAAACCCGAATTTTTTGCCTGTACCTAATTAATGAATCATAAAACTGCCAGACTGCGTCTAGAGACTATACTGATTACTAACCTAGTAATTAGTTCAATCACTATTAAAACTATGTTGTTACGACTTTGATCTATAAGCGAATTATGGTCAAGTACAAGTAGAACGATTCTTACTACGCTGAATGAAGATATACTTTTACATAAATTGTAACAGCCAGAGCTCACTAGCTATGCATGTACGAGTACAGCTATTGAAAGGCAGGGATTGTTGATTAAAAAATGTGTAATGTGACGTAATAAATCTCGTTTATTGATTTTTTTACATGTTTTATTTTAATATTTTTCAACAGTGTTATAGAAAAAAATATTATCTTATTAAAAGATTATCTAAAAAGGAAGCTGGTGCAGCGATATAGCTCTGGTGTCTGGCAGACCCCATATACCATAATATGCTCATAACATGAGAGCAACAACCCGCTGTCCGTGTCCCAACAGGACAGTGACAACAATAGCCTAATACACCACTTCGCCCCTGTAGCCTTCTATCAACTACGATATACGTTTAATAGGACTTGCTTCCTATGTGCATAGATTTAATTCTGGCACGTAAAATAAATGGGTGGTTGCCATGAAATATTGGATAGGTAATAGGTACAGGATGTATTTCTACTGAACTTGGGGAGTGTGCAAAATCAGCAGAACTTCTGTAAGCACTATCCACCATTTCAATATCCACAATTTGCTCTCTGTTCAGAAGGTACAGGGTGTGTACTTTCCTCTGTACTTGTTGTGGGTACAACATTAGGGAACTCCTCTCAGCGCGTTGAAAAACACTGGAATAGATCATCACAAATCTTACAGTGACAGTAGTGACGGGACTCAATTGATCACCATTGATAACGTTCCTTTATAAGATGTACTACGAAATCACCATTGTTTCATTTTTATTACATGATTTTGCCTTGTTAATTGGCGTTTTAATATAAAGTTTACATGTTGTTTATAAATATTGTACATTATAGAATGTATAAAAACGAAGAGAAAGAGCCATTTATAGTAAGAAAACCCTTGAGCAAAAACACATGTCATTAGATTGGAACGTAATCGGAAAAAAGTTGCGTTTTGTAATTGCACGATTACTTAATTTTGAGTAAATTAAAATATTTATAACTTTTGATTCCCGTGTCCTAAAAATTCAATATTTTTTAAATAAATATCTCATATAATTGTAGTTATAATTATTTTATATTTACACTTGCATGGAGCTTCGTTCATTTTTAGATTCTTTGGGTCCACTTTCGCCGCCCTTCTTTGCATACACATTTATTTTGTAACTGGACTTCCTCGTTGGTCTAGTGGTCGCAAGCGCGGTTGCTGCGCGTGAAGTCTTGGCTTCGATTCCCGGGTCAAGCAAAGTGTTATTCGGTTTTTCCATGAAGAATTTCTCAGTAGACAGCTACGGAGTCTAGATGTGTGACCGGCTGATGACAATAGGCTCACCCCCATTAAATGGGACTTAAACATAAGTGGCGAAATGTGAGTGTACTATTAGGTTCACATCTGCCTAGCCCTTTAGGATTATAGGCGCAACGTTATGTTATGTTATTTATTTAGAAAATCATAAATTGTCTTTCACGATCTTACATCCGTCCTTGAAGCTTAATCCTTGGTTGTGGAAGTCAGATCGGCAGTCGCTTCATGTAAAATACTGGTATTCAATTCCATCCGGATAGACTGCAAACCAGCCCAACATAGTTGAGAAAAGGTTCTTGTAGTTATTTTACACTAGCTGTTGCTCGCGACCTTCGTCCGCATGAAATTTTATAGCATATAACCTTCCTCGATAAATGGGCTATCCAGCACTAAAAGAATTTTTCAAATCGAACTAGCAGTTCCTGAGATTAGCGCGTTCAACCAAATAAACAAACCCTTCAGCTTTATGATATTAGTTTAGATATATAACTAGCTGTTCACCGCGGTGTCACACGCTGCGCGGCTCCTAAAGGTTGTAGCGTGATGTTATATAGCCGATAACCTTCCTCGATAAATGGACTATCCAACACAAAAGTAATTTTTCAATTGGAACCAGCAGTTCCTGAGATTAGCGCGTTCAACCAAACAAACTCTTCAGCTTTATAATATTAATATATAGGTATAGATATACATATTATAGTACAGATTCGCTAGAACGCTCAATGCGATTAAACGCTCAGAATTACCTTACTTAGCACCTTTATGTTTACTGCCAGCACTATTTGTTAAGATAACCTCTGAGTTTACAATTAATTAAAGCAACACAGATAATCTACTTACAATGTTATCATCTGTCTGACCTTTTCTCAACTATTGGGGTCAACTTCCAATCTAACCGGATGCAACTAGATACCAGTATTTTACATGGAGCGACTGCCTATCTGACTTCTACAACCTAGCTAGTACTGAGTAAAACGATACCCCTTGGTAAGACTGGTTGTCAGAATTTCGGGCCACTGACTACCTGTAAAGAGTTTCAAAGATCTACAAATGCCGGCGGGGCCAACGGCTTAACGTGTTTTCCGAGGCACGGAGGGAACTCGGTATGTAGTAGGTGGTCACCCATCGACAAACCAACTTAAACAAGCGCGGCTTAACCTGATGAATGATCCGAGCGGCTGTTATTATTTAGCCACGAGCTCCTGTAACTACTTACATTGTATTATAGGTTACATCGCCATTACATACAATAGATTACAAGATTACCTTACCCTACAAGACAGTATAATCGTATCCTTAAATAACAAGTAATTCTACTTATCCGAACACAATGTAAACATTGATTTATTCTAATTTATGCATTCCATAAATGCTTTGAACATCTGAGATCCTCGATAGCTCTCTAAGGGACTATTCGAACAGAACTTTTGGCCTTCAAAAACTTGTAGATATGTAAACAAGAATATAAACTCAATTATTTAGCTAAATATCGTCTTTTGGTACTGTCTGGGTATTGCTGCTGAGCACGAGGACTTTGAATCCCAGGTAGGGCAATACAAGGTGTAACATAATAAACGCAAGACCTCCCGTGTGGTCTCCCGCACCATGAACCTAAACATCTTTTGTTCTACGAGTTCTTGAAATTCGCAAAAAATAAAAATACTTTCTATAGGAACTGACGCAATCACATCCACATGTATGGTAAAACTTAAAAAAAGTTATGAATTTCCAAAAGTCATAGAATAAAAGTTCAGTTTCATGGTCTGAGACACCACACGAGAGGTCTTGCGTTTATTATGTTACACCTTGTATACAATTGAGTTTTTCTATCAGGAATTCCTCAGATTTGTGACGGGTTCATGGCAATAGGCTCGCTTCCTTTTAAAAAAATTAACCTAACTAGGCAATGGGTGTATTTTAGTTACAACTCTGCCTAAAAGTGACGAAGGTTCCATACAACTCGATTCCTACCGACTTCCCTTTGAAAAATGGCACAGTCAGTATTCTATAGACAAATAATATCACATTTAAGATATGTTTTCCGTCTTACCTCTTACAAAATTGACCCTTCGCTACTGCAGGAGTGCCTAACCGTTCAGGAATTATAGGTTTATGTTACGCTATATTGTGTTGGACACGCAAAACATAGATTTAATTTAGACACTAGGTACTAATCAAACAAAGCAGGGGAAAAGGTTGCGATATCCTATTGTTCTTAATTTCTCAGTAATTTAGCTGGTATTGTACTAAGAAATGCTTTCTGTACGATTTGATTAGCAACGTGGGAATTGGTTAAGGTATTTAAATTAGCGATCAAAGACCTGAGAGCCAAACAATCGTAACGAGATGGACGAGTCTAAAATGTATGAGACTTAATCCTAATTAAAACTTTTCTAACAAAATAAATTAAACTTTTTAAACTATCATGGACACTTAACATTACCATTAACACAAAAATAGAAAAAAGAAAAAACATGGAAAAGAAATCAATAAACATGGTAGATATCACGTTTCTAGTGTTAATGATAAAACAAACTTGTTTAAAAAAAACCATTTATGGGGGGGTTGGCGATAAGTCTGCGAGGTTAAAATGGGACTGAGCGGGTCACATTTCCAGGATGGGTCAGGACAGATGGGCCAGAATCGTCACACAGTGGGTGCCTGAAGACGGTCGTCGTCACCGAGGCAGGCCCAAGAAACGCTGGCGTGACGATTTGGACTCGTTCCTGACTGATTGGCCAGAGGAGGCAAAACACCGGGAGAGTTGGAAAGGAATGGGGGAGGCCTTTGCCCAGCAGTGGGACAGAACAGGTTAAAACCTGCTTTTGGTAAAATGAAAAGAAGAAAATTAGGTTTATCTATCAACATTAAATGCGTATACAAAGTTTCGTGTCCGTGCTATTAACCGTTGAGGAGTTCTCGTGAGGAGACGATCCTGGCTGCAGGATCAAGTCATGTCTGTCATAAAAATGTATTGTTACCAGAACCAAGGGTGTGTGCAAAATTTCAGCTCAATCAGTTGAAGGGAACTGGTTTGAAATTCAGTTGCAAGATTTGACCAATACATACTAACTAACGAGGCTAAGTAAATAAAAGTTTATATCAAGACCCTTATAAAGCGTTTTCTATAGGTTAGGGTATGTTAATCGTTGGGCAAGGTACATATATAGATCGACCGCTTTAATGAGTCCTCCGCCTTGCCCCATGAAAGGCACACTAAGCGACCACAAAGTCCTAACAATATCTCACAGGTTATTTACTTTAAAATAACAATAATCCACGTAGGTATTACGATACTAATTGAACCAATATGATCAACCTTCAGAATATTCCATTTAAATTGATACCTTCGCGAGGACTCATTAAAGCGGTCGGTCTATAGCTACCACCTGGAAAGCACATCCACTTCTGACGGTGTACATATAGGAACTCGAAGCCTGAACTCCTCTTGAATAAACGAACTATCTCTATGTAGCGCCTGAAAGAAACGTAATATTTTTATACACACATTGAAGATTATTAAAGCTCGTGGCTAAATAAAAACAGCCGCTCGGGTCGATCCTCAGGTTAAGCCGCGCTTGCCTAGGTTGGTCCGTGGATGGGTGACCATCCATTACATATCAAGAGTACTCCATGCCTCTTGTCCCGGCTGTAATAGTAATCTTTGACAGTCGTTACAGATAGTCAGTGGCCCAAAAGTCTGGGTATCGTATCACCCAGTACTAACTGGGTTGTGGAGGTCAGATAGGCAGTCGCTCTATGTAGAACAGGTATTCAGCTGCATCCGGTTGGACTGGAAGCCGACCCCAACATGGTTGGGAAAAGCTAGGCAGACGACCACGGGTTTTTATCAAATGGCTTACCCGATCCTAAAGTAAGCGCAACTTATAGTGAAGAATTTTGAAAGCACATAAATAAAACAAAATAAATTAAATTTATTTATTCAAGTGACATAATTCATAGTGTTAGTAACAATTTGACATATATCTATGTCAGTAAACTTAATTATACAAAAATAATGAATACAAATACATCGTTATTACGCTGCGGGTCCAGCAGAAATCTTGCAGCAATCCAGTCGGCCTGAGATCATTTTTAGGATGCTTTTTACATAGATAAAAGACATAACTAAAAGACAAAAGATCATTCTTGGTAAAATGATTTTTTGTCGAAAGAAATCCCCCTAAAAAAATAATAATAAAAAAAAAACAACAAAAACCATAAAAAAAATCTCTTTTTCTATAATATTCAAGTGACAATACAACCCACGTACTTATTCTGGGAAGGACTGATATGCATCGAAGATTATTCAAATGAAAGCCACTGCATGCGCGCGCGCAAAAACTTATGAAGTTATTATGATGTATCATTGTGTCAGGTCCCGTAATCGTAAGTATACAATAGACGATTGATGTTACTGGTCCATATTGATGTTATCTTAGTAGTCTAGTGACCTTCGTATGTTAATATAGCGGTTTTTGTTATAACAGGGTAAGTAGAGAGCTTATACTCGAAATTGATTCAATGAACAACATGTACACCACATCACGAGACGACAAAGAAATGATGTTATTCAAAATTCAAAAGGAAATTCAAATTTTCAAAATTGTTTATTTCTTCACAAAATTACAGCAATTAGGTTTTTATTGGAGCCTTCTTTTAAGCAAACAATGCCTGTATTAGAAGACTCCGCTCTTCCATAACGAAAGAATGAAAAATTTGAATAACATATTTAACATAGGTAAGTAAACAAGATTAGCATAAGTGTAGTGTGAGTGTGTGTGTGTGTGTGTGTGTGTGTGTGTGTGTGTGTTTGTGCATATATGTGTTATGTGCTTACATGTGTTTGTGTGCCTGTACGTAGGTTATGTCGTAGGTTTCAATAGTTCTTCCGTTTCTTTATAGGTAAGTGGTTTGATCCATTTCAGTATCAATTTTTTGCAAACATGATATTGGTTTTTGTTTATATATGTCTTTATTTATCCTATTATATAACCTAGCAGACCGTGTATTGAATTGCAAGGAGGCAACCAATGTTTTTGTTTGGGGGACTTCTGCAATAGCATTCTTTCTTCTGTTATGTTGTTGTACACCCACAAATAAGTTTTCTTCGTACCTAAATTGGAATTTCTCCTGATCTCCGGACGGGGTTCGAACCCATCAAACGTAGCTAAGCAGTCAATCACTAGGCCGCTACGCCAACAATTGTATCAGCTTTATATTATGGTCCTAGTTACAATGGACTGTAGTAGCGAAGGGTTAATTTTTGTAAGAGGTTAGCCGGAGTACATATCTTTACTGTATAGAATATTATTGGCTATAGAATACTGACTGTGCCATTTTCAAAGGGAAGCAGGTAGGAATCGGGTTGTATGGAACCTTCGCCACTGATGGACTGTAATATTATTTTAAAACTTTAAGAGTAAACTCGACTTTTTAAACCGAATGTATTAATTGTAATTCGAAATGTTTATTCGAAATTTTTATGTATTAGGGAAAAATGTTTGTGGAGGAATTAAGGTTATTTTAATTTTCGTAATTCAAATATTAAACATGGTAAATATCTTGTTTTCATTGTTAATGATAATCTTTATTTTATTAGTTACAATGGACTCAACAAAGTATCTAAGTATCAATCCAATGGCACTTAAGGCATTGCTACAGATCTCATTTACGCACATTATAAAATATTTGAGAATCAAAACCAGAAGATGATTTCTGTAGCCTTGTAGCATCATAGTGACATGTTAATATAATAGTATCTACGCATTAAAAATAAGTTTATTTATAATCATACCTGCTAGTCTTGCTACTACCTATTTTTTGTGATGTTATGACCATTATTTTTTGTACATTATTGTATTTCCTTACGTACTCTTTGACGTTGATAAATCTTAGTATTAATAATACCGAAATATATACCTAAGTTTTATTATATACATTGTGTCATTATAGAAACTTATTTAGATAAAAACTTGATTTTATATAGCACCTGCTTACATCAGAAGTGGGTAACACGTACTTACTATTGATAACCTTTTTATATTAGCTATTATAATTGTTTTAAATAATAGCAAAGTGACTTTACCAATACATTAATACAGGCCTATTAAAGACACTATAACTAGGAAATTCCCAGGCTTGGGAAAAGTGGTAAAATAAACAATATTCAATTCAAACCTCCGCCACAGAGTAGGAGTAAGCGCCAGTGCTAACCATGATGTTATGGGTTCGATTCCCAGGTCGGGCGTCTCACCTGCAATCCCCGAAGGGTAGAGGTGTGCGCCACCATTATGGTTGAGTCCCATGTAATAGAGAGCGTGCCTATTGCCGTCATTCGAGCACAAATTTAGACTTACGACCCGCTTCTGAGAAATTCCTGATGGAAAAACTTTGCGACACCTTACGCGACCTGGGAATCGAACCCAAGGTCTCAAGCTCAGCGGTAGCTCTTGCGACCACTAGACCAATGAGGAAGTCTAAAGACTACTAGGTTCTAGTTTAACCTTTGTGGAACTGCGAACTAAAGTTACCTAAAACACATGTGCTGTAAGACATTGATTCTTGGTTTTGATTACCTTATGAAATCGCAAAATATATCGACAGAAACGGTCATATCTTTTGATCGCGTTGATTTGCAAGTTTAATTTTTTGACTGCTCCAAGAAGTAGCAGTCTTGAATATTTGATATTAATTTCAGCTTGATACCTCCACGCGTTCCTAAGAAAAAGCGTCTTGACAGACGGACAACTAAGTGGTCCTATAAGGGATCTGTTTCTGCTGGCTGAGGTACGGGACCCTAAAAAAAGGCGTGATGTGTTTTTGTCGTGGATCCGCGTTCCGTATAACGGTATTGCGCGGATTCACTTTTCGGCGACATACCCAAGCTTCAAATTAGGCGACACCTAAGGATATAAGTACCTTAAAATATCGAAAAACAATCGACAAACTTTATATAAATCCTACTATAATAATAACAGCCGCTCGGGCCGATCTTTAGGTTAAGCCGTGCTAGCCTAGGTTGGTCTGTGGATGGGTGACCGCTCATTACATACCAAGTTACCTCCGTGCCTCGGAAAGCACGTTAAACCGTTGGTCCCGGGTGTCATTTGTAGATCTTTGACAGTCGTTAGGTAGTCAGTGGCCCAAAAAGTCTGATAACCAGTCTTGCCAAGGGATATCGTATTACCCAGTACTAACTGGGTTGTGGAGGTCAGATAGACAGTCGCTCCATGTAAAATACTGGTATTCAGCTGCATCCGGTTAGACTGGAAGCCGACCCCAACATAGTTGGGAAAAGGCTAGGCAGATGATGATGGATGTCAAGGTCTGCTCACTATCAGTTCAATGACCTCTCTAAATAAATTATTAGGTACCCTTGACCTTACATACTTACATAACGGACTCTCTTAGTCACACACAGAGGTCGGTCGTACTTTTCCAATACTTAAGTAATTTCTTGGCGATGTCGTCAGGATAGAGGCCCCGTAGACTCGCAGCGATGAAGCGCTCTGACTGCCTCCTTGGTGCGGAGGTTGCAAGCGCGACTGCTGAGCATGACGTACTGGGTTCGATTCCCAGGTCGGTAGTACAGTAGCAGTTACAAAGTCTGGATTTAAGACCGGTTGATGGCAATAAGCTCGTCCCCTATTATACGAAACTTAAACATGACTAGTGTTATGTGGGTGTACTGTAGGTACATCTCTGTCTAATCCTTCGGGGATTATAGGCGTGATGTTATGTTAAACTTCATGTAGGTACCATATGGTACTTAGGCGGACTTAATGTCACAAGGCATTCTCTACCAGTCAATATTTTCTTTATGGCGGTATTTCTCGTTAATTTAAACTTAATTTGGTTTAGGAATCGAAACCAGGACCCCGAAGCTGGTAGCCAATAGCTTTGAAAGTTACAATATAACATCAAAACAAGGAATTATTCTAATGGTTTTACTATCCCCCCATTTTACGAAATATACAGCCTTATAAATAGCCTTTATTGGCTTTGAGAAATTAAATGTATGAATGATATTTAAAGTTAAACAGTTTTATAAATAACTACACAAACTAGCAAAAGGAAACAAAAACCAAGAAATAAGATTTAAAATAATTTTATATTACTTACAAATACACAAATTCAGTCGCTCAACAATTTTTAAGTAAATAAAATTTGAGACATTTCGCCTAAAACTAAACTTACGATTACGATCACATTTTTCGCACAAAATTCGCACATTTCTCACTCACGCACTGTTACCGAGACCCATGTTCATGGCATTTAATATGTCACCATTATCCGCGTCTATTTCCCATGCGAACAAACCTCCTAACTTGTTATTCCTCACGTACTTAGCTTTCTCGATCGTTGATCTCGCATCGTCATAAGTGATTAGGTCTCCAGTCTCCTTTCTGAACACGTAAGGCGCTTGAGCCACCTTATCATAATGGTACTCCCACTTTCCTTGAGCAATTTCGGTGGCAATCTCTCTGTAGTCCACCACTCCGTCCTGCCATGTTCCCTTGACCGGACCAGTGGCTACGCCAGTGAATGGGTTGTCATCCTTGTAGCCGTTGACTCCAGTCCAGCCTCTGCCGTACATGGCAACACCAACGATGATCTTCTTGGGGCTGACTCCTTGAGCCAAGAGGAATTTGACACCAAAGTCAGTTGTGTAAGTTTCCTTACGGTTCCATGCGGGAGCGTGAAGTCCTGACTGGTGGCCAAGAGTGTCGTTGGACCAGGCACCCTTAAAATCGTAGCTCATAAGGAAGATGTGGTCCATGTACTGCTGCGCGGCCTTGTAGTCAACAACCTGGATCTTGTCCCATCCAGAGCTGATAGCTGAAGTCAATTCGTATTTCTTACCAGTCTTGGCAGTCAGTTCATTCAACATGGTTCTCAATTCCTTCATCAGCGTGACGTAGATCTGACCGTCTTCAGGACCACCGAGGTCAGGGTTGGCTCCCTTACCACCAGGGAACTCCCAATCAATGTCAACGCCATCGAAGAATTTCCAGGTCTCGAGGAAGTCCTTGACTGAGGCGACGAAACGGTCCCTCTTGACCTTGTCGGTGAAGAAGAAGAAGGGATCGGCCAGGGTCCATCCACCAACGGAAGGAAGGATCTTCAGGTCTGGTCTCGCCTGTTTCAACATCATTAGTTGGCCGAAGTTACCCTTGTAAGGTTCGTTCCATGAACCCAATCCCTTCTGGGGTTTCTGAAGAGCAGCCCAAGGATCGTGGATGGACACTTTGAAGTCTTCCCTGCCGCTGCATGATCTTTGCAGAGCTTGAAAACTGCCTTCAATCTCCTTCAAACTGTCATTGATGCCATCTCCACCACAAATTGGGATGAAACCGTAGAGAAGATGAGTAAGATTTGGGATGGGCACTTTGTCTACGGGGAACTTTCTAGGGTAAACACCCCATTCGACGAAGTACGCGCCAACGACCTTCCCAGAAGTCTGCTTAAAGGGCTTGTTCCTCTCTCCAATGGAGTAGTCCAGGGGTGGAAGATGGCTACCATCAGTATCGGCAACCACAATTTCAGTTGCATCGCTGTAACTGCACCCATCCTTGTTGCAGAGTTCCACTTTCATCTGGTATCTACCACCCTTCTTTACTTTGAAGGCGGCTGAGGTGGCAGAGCCGGCTCCAGACCAGAACTCCTTTCCGTTGAGCAGCACCTTGGACTTCTGAGCTGGGTCGCCAGACCAGACGTTCCACGTGACGGTGACATCGGCAGCATCTTTCTTGGTGACGAGCTGGTTGTATGCTGTCGCTGCTTGGTTCACTTCGACGATGGCGAAAGTACGTTCGCCCCAGCCTAAGGACGGCTTCCCCGGAGGTGCGCACGCGGCGACGGCGAGCAGCCCCGCGCAGACGGCTAACGCCAACATCGGACGTCCCATAACCGGTTCTAAAAAAATAAATACGAAAAAATTGGACACAAACTTCTCATGTAAGAGCTGAGTTGGAACTGGAGTTGCATCTCCGTGGTATCTTTTATATACGAGTAGTATTGTAGGCCAACCGCTACATGTGGGCCCGCATTGTATTGAATAGCGATGCCGCAGTGATTTTTGTGATACGTAATAATTATCGTTAGCACACTTTCCTATCCCGGTCGAGTCAGTAGGTCGGTCAAGGTGACCAATGTTTTTAATTGTTTGTTTAATTTTCTTGTTGTTCGTTTAGCCCTTTTGTGAGTCAGAGAAAAAGTGTACCTTTTTGTCTCAATATAATTTTTGTTTTGTCTGTGTGAGGTACTGTAGTTCGAGAGATGCTTTCAAAAATCAAAAAAGAATTTTAAGATACTACTTGAATTTATTTATTTATGTACACACAAAATACTTAATAAGACATTACATTAAGATAGAAGAGCACAAAGGTACTGCTTATTTTTGTGACAATTAAGAGGTCAATATTTTATACTGAGGTTGTTTACGACTGATTTGTGTTTGATTGGGTAAATGTGACTAACCTGCGTCTTTAAGATCATTAAAAAAAAGTATTTGTAAAAGTAGTCTATGGAAATGTGACGATACTGTTTAAATGCACGCACAATCTAGCGAGATTACAAAGCTAATAACTATGTCTCCTTAACTAGATAAAGGTTAGTAAAAATAAAAAAAATCTTGCAAGCATCGCCACTCACTTATCTAGTTTAAAAATATGTTAATGACTTTAAAATCAGTGTCATTGGCAGCTGTTAATGAGTCATTATACATATTATTGGTTGTTACTAGCTCTTCTTTTAAATATGAATAGTTTTTACAATATAGAATTAAATGATTGGGATGTTTCTGTTTCGTCTTTTGGCCTGTAATTTATAAAGGAAATTCGATGAAAATAGGGTTTTTTATGACAAAACCAACTTAGCTTGTTTAGTTTTAACTTATTACGACGCCATAATTCCAGTTTTTGAATAAATATGTTTGAACAAACATATTCTGTCTCTTGTTTAAACTTATGACAACGTTCATTTGTTTTAAACCGACGACGTCGTGTTTTTCTAGTGTATAAGCTATGGTTTAGTTGGTTATAGTTTTTAAAATAGTCTGATTCAACTAAGATATAAATAGTTTTCGATCCTGAAGTATGTTTTTAAAAACTCTTTTTTTGATGTCTACGTCATAAAGGCAACCTCTACGTTTAATAACTTTCTAGATCCAGGTGTTTAAACTGGGCGTTGATGAATCAGTCAATGAGTGAGTATGTCAGGACTTTTCTTTTTATACGGATTGTTTATCGAACAACGCAATGTTCTTCAAAGGGGTCAGCACTTCGCATAATCATCATCATCATCATCATTTCAGCCGAAAGATGTCCACTGCTGGACATAGGCCTCCCCCAAGTGTCGCCACATTGACCGGTCCCGTGCGTCTCGCAACCAGCGGATCCATAATAAAATAATTTATTTTTAAAAATTAAGTTTTTTTTTTTTTTTGTATTAGTCGTATTGTCGATTGCTTCATAACTGCTTGGACTCAGGTTTGGGGAATTTACTACATCTACTAAAAGAATAAGAGTGTTATACAAGGTGAAATTATATTAGCAAGGAAACGATTATCCAAACACTAAACAAAAACAATAAAATTTGATGGTGTTTTTTCCTTGACCTCGTGTAGTTCCTTGAAGTAATAGTTCTGAAAATCAGTTTCTTTTTTACTTTTCCATGTTTAACATGACATCTGTGGAGTTTCGATAACTTGTTGAATATCAGTATTCCTGGCTGAAAACAACACCTTCCACAATAACAATTAATACTTCAAAATTTAAAAAAAAAACTGCTATGAAATACCCCTTAATTACTACCCGCATAAAAAAACTGCATTCGGCTATGTTAACTATTTAACTGTACCATGCTTAGCCCATCATTGTGACAGTGTTATGATTAAAAGAATTTAAAAAGATAACATAAGTACTAATCAAGTATAGATGCTAAATAACTTGGATATTTTGTAATTAGTTATGTGCGAATATGAAGCTTGATTCGTTGTTTGGATTGAAAATTGAATGGTTTTGTTGGTTTCTAGAGTTTTGTAGAAGAAAATATTGAAGGTATTCATGTACAATAGTGGTACATAGGCGTACTTAATGCCACAAGGCATTCTCTACGAGTCAACCTTTGGGTTAAATAAGAAAACATAGTGATAGGGTACAAAATAAATACATAAAAAATAACTTCTTGCTTTCGAAAACTTATTTAAGCACTTATAATGATACTAATACATATATACAAATAAAAGAAACTAATACATATTTTAACAAAAAACCAAAATTAAAAACGAGAAACCTAATAATAATTACCATGACTCAACTTCTAATAGAGAGAGAGCTATTTATTCTGACTTAAATAGTGGTTACGCACTTTTCTTAATATGTAGTTCTCGTTAACTTAAACTTGAGCATAATATTTTCTATCAAACTATACAGGGTGTAAACGTACCCTTCACGAAGCCGTCAACCAAGCATTCTGTACATCATACTAAGTAACTATACGCAAAAATTATTGCTGGGAAACGAGTTTTTTGTTGGGGTGAAGAATCGCGTTGTACGGTAGTACTAGAAGTAACGTACTCAAAAAATTGTGCCGATGGATGCAATGAACAGTGAGGGGGTCATGTAAGCATTTAACGTAAAGTTATAACATTGCAAGAAAAACATGTATTGCAAAAAAAAAGTTGGAACTTTGATCCCCAATATATCCGTAACTAGAAGGTTCCCATGTATGGTCTGAAAGAAAAAAAAGGACAATGACGGGGAGGACAACTGCCTCTCGGCTTCGTTAAAGGTATGTTTACATCCATTATTGAATTCTCAGTTAGTATGAGGCTATCAGTAGAGTTGCTAAGTTCACCCCAATGCGTAGATTTCTATATAGAAGACCGGTCAAGAAACTCCGACGACCTCATTGGACTTGTAGTGGAAAGCGCTACTCCAGAGCTTAAGGTCTTGGATTCGATTACCAAGTTGGGCAAATTGTTATTGAATACCTCTATCAAAATTCCTTAGAAGCCGTCCGTAGTTTCTATTTACGCGACATGACTAAAAAACTGGCAATCTTGAGCCGTTTTCTTCGTTTCACGTGTTGTTATTTCTAAAGAAACCTAATTGATTAGGTACTAAATACATTTCCTATTTATTAACTAATGGACAAGTTAATTTTGGTAAGCACCTAATTAGTTTAGATCTTTAGGTAACGTAGATAATTGTGTTAATGGTTAGCTCATTGAATCGAAGATCTATGGTAGCACAACCTCAGGCTAGATGGCCTGACGTATAAGCAGGGTGGCTGGTAACAGCCGGATCCGAGTATGTAGCCTAGCATTGAGTATAAAAAAATTGTTAGATTGAATTAGCCTATTTTATTATTCTGAACAATGCTTTTTCTTACCTTTGAAACGTAGGCCGATGATGATAATAATAATTTCAATTCAATTCCGTATGAGAAAACCCAGTAACACGCAAGCACACCCAAGCAGCGTATAGGCTGTATACAAGCTGTATTTAATTTCGATTCTATACACTTAGCTGAATAGCAGGCTATATAAGCTACTAAACAGCCATTATAAGAGCAAAAGGTGCGTATATTATGCAGCTTTGTAAAGATCAGAGATCTGAAATTATTTAAAGTTACAAAAGAATAAAAAGAACTATGCCTAACTTGGGGATCAAATCCAGTACCCCACTCTCAGCAATCGCACTAACGACTACTAAACCGCCGAACCACTGATTAAGTGATTAGCAATTTAAGTTAGTTATTTGGTTAGTGTCTGTCCATGTGAGTAGGGTCACAGGGTGACGGGAACATTTCTTGCGATCCTTAGAGGGGTCTGATTACAGAACGGTCAGGGACTTATCAGGGGTCAATGTCAGTATAGCTCGACAATACTGTTTTCGAATCTGACTTTTTTTCAGGTAAAATTTAATAAGGAGAATACATTGTTCCAGCATTGTGCTGAACTGGGCCTAATTTCCGTACCTTATTTACGCAGATAAATGATTTTAATAAATGTTTTTTATTTCTTTCTTTATACAAGGGGTAAATATAGATAGATTATAATCTCCCGAAATATAATGCGTTAAATTGTAAGCCTATGTTACGGTTCACAATCTTTCGACAGTTTACAATCTCGCGAGGATAAATAATAATGTAACAGTATTTACAATTTTATGGTGACACATGCATACACCAACTAAAACCATTACCCTCCTTTGCGGCTCCACCGCAGACGGGTTAAAACGCCATAATGTGTCTCATTGACTCACTGTCAAATAAGGTCAAAACGAAGTAGACGTTTACTTATCAATGAGTAGGTGACAAATTGAGTCAGAACTTCACCCATATTTCAATTAGTCATAGATAAAAAATATGAATAACATTGAAAGAAGGAAAACCATTGTTATTTATTGTTAACAAGTTCGATGCCCTTACCTACGCAATACTTACGTAGGTTCATAAATACATAGGCACCTACTGTCCATACATACACATACTGTACATTATATATTACTAGCTGTTGCCCGCGACTTCGTTCGCGTTATCATTTTGATGTGAATGTCAAATTTCATCTAAATCCGTTGAGCCGTTCGAGCGTGATTGAGAGGGCCCGTACACATTAACACGATACGACGTCGCATCGTGCTACGACGCGGATAATTCTTTAATGTTTGTTTGTCTTTGCAGCGTCGTAGCACGATGCGACGTCGTATCGTGTTTATGTGTAAGAGCACTAACAGCATTTATAGTAGTACTAACTGATGCTTGTGACTTTGTTCGCGTGGAAACTTTGTTGTTATTTTAATAAAAAGTAGCCTATATCCTTCCCCAGGATAATAATAGAATCTATCTCCTTGAGTATGGTCCAATCAGCCGTTTAGTCGTAAAAAGGTAACAAACACTAAACGAAACCCTGTATGTAGGATATTTGTTTTTTGTGTGCAATAAAGAATAAGAATAAACCCTTTAATATAAACATATAATGGATGTAAGAAGACCCTTAACGAAGCCGAAAGGAACTTGTTGAAATTCCAATAGCACAATAATACATATTTAGCATTCAAATATAGGTGTCGCGTTAGTGAAGCCAGGCATGAACCAATTCCGGGGCTGCGGGACTGTTCGAAAGAGATACCGCGGCCCTGAACACAGAGGGCTAAGAAGAAACATGGATGGGTTTTAGTCAGTACAAGTCTGACACTCCCTTCGGCTCCGCCCAGAGCGGGAGGGTCATTTGATGATATCCCACAGGACAAAAAAGGCTTAAGAGCGCTTGTACAGAAAGTTGGCAACGTCGCAAATAGCTGTCAAATATTTACCTGTTTTAATTAATTTGGCAATATTACTGTATCATCATCATCATTTCAGCCGAAAGACGTCCAATGCTGGACACAGACCTCCCCCAAGTGTCGCCACATTGACCGGTCCCGTGCGTCTCGAATCCAGCGGATCACTGAAACCTTTACCAGGACATCGGTCCACCTAGTGGGAGGCCTTCCAACGCAACGTCTTCCGGTTCGCGGTCGCCACTCCAGAACTTTTCGGCCCCATCGGCCATCCGTTGTGCGAGCATGTATGGAAATAAGAAATATGGCTAACTAGTGCCCACGTTGCCCACTTTCTGTACAAGCGCTCGTATAAGTCAAATCGTTACACAAAGAAAGACCTGTAAAGGGTGTAAATAGACCCTTAACATAAAAGAAGGGCACTTGTTCTCCAAGTCTTTGCGATCATTTTTTTGTTCTAGACCATACCTGGGAACCTTCTAGTTACGGAGATATTGGGGGTCAAAGTTCCAATTTTTTCATATGTTTTTTTTAAATACATGTTATTAATGTAAGATTTTTACTTTACACACCTCCACGACCCCCGTACTAATCAATCCATCCATCAGCACAATGCTTTGAGTGCATTCCATCGAGTCCTACCTTAAAACGTGATTTATAACCCCAAAAAAAAAGTAGATTCCCAGCAATAATTTTTGCGTACAGAATGCTTGGTTGACGGATATGTGAAGGGTCTGTTTACACCCTGTATAAGTAGTTAAAATGACTAAGTAAAATAATGTCTCTGCTCCCTTTATTTGTTTATGACGAACAAACAAAAAATACAACGTTTACTTTTTCTCGTTAAAAGGTTTTTCCTTTTCGTCCTAATGTTTTCTTTTAAAGAATTTGCATTCCTTTTCTTTATTTTTTCATTATTTAATAATTAAGGTCGCCTTGACTCTTTCTTTAAATAATAACTTTCTTATACTCATTACTGAAGACAGAGGCTGGTTGAAATGTTTTTATTTAATCAGATCTTTTATTTTTTGACGTCTTTTTGGGTCAAACGGAGTGTCGTGTGCTCTCAGCGCGACTTGCGAGCATGATTACAATTACGGGTACGGGCTAAGTATTTATGGGTTTGTCGATCAGGAATTTCTCAGTAGTAGCCACGGAGTCTAGATTCGTGCCCGATGGATGGCAATAGGCTCGCCCCTAATCCCTACTACATGGGACTTCAAAAAATATAACTGGTGAAATGTGAGTGTACACCTCTGCCTAACCCGTCGGAGATTACAGGCGTGATGTTATGTTATGTAGTAGGCGGTGTTTCTGTTTCTGCCTACTCCCATGAGAAAAAAGCGTGAATTTATGTGTATTTTAAGACACCATGACTTGAAGCTATTGATTTGATAAAAGTAAAAAAAATGCATCGTAATATTATTTTATACTCTTTAAAACCGAACATCCTCAAATAACATTTTAGCTTTAAAATACCACGAAAATCCATCGGCAAAACCCGTCAATACACACATAAAAAAAAATCTAGGCCAATCACTAATCCAAATCCATACAAAACAATGCATCATGAGGATTAACAAAAAAAAACTATCACATTTTTTACTGTTGGCAACATTTGCATACAATGCGAAAGCTTAATAATCTGTGGTTTAATTTGAGGTTGTTGACCTCATCTTTATCGTCTTCCTGCCTTATCTGATGTTATTTGGGATCGGCGCATCTGTGGCAGCCATCACGCTGTCATTTACTCCTTTTAACACGGTTTTATTAGGTACACCTGTGTAACTAACTATGTAAATCTATATATATAAAATGGTAAACCGACTGACTGACTGGGTGATATATCAACACACAGCCCAAACCGCTGGTCCTAGAGATATGAAACTTGGAGGGCGTGCTCTTTGTGAAGAGTAAGTATCCACTAAGAAAGGATTTTTGGGAATTCCACCTCTAAAGGAGTAAAATAGGGGATGGAAGTTTATATGAAACTCCGTCAGTTTTGAAGTTAGGATCTCCAAATTTTGTGTTTAGGCTGACGATTGAAAATTAATTTATACGTGTCTCAGCGTTTTTGATAATTCTATCCCCGGAGGTTTAAAAATGGGGATGAAGGTAAGTAACTATGTTTATTCGGGTGGGATATTTTTCGACATCCACGCGGGCGAAGTCGCGGGCAAAAACTAGTCCCATATATTTACATAGTTTGTTTGTCTTGTCTCTGTGATCCGATTTTTTTTTTCTTGTAGCTTCATCGTGCGTGATCAGTGGGTCATCATTATTCTGCCCTTATTAAAATTTATTTGGGGTCAGCGCAGCATGTCTTATTCTTCCATACTTCTCTATTACTCGTCATCTCAGCAGTCACGTCCTTTCTAGCCATATAATTCTTCACACAGTCCATCCATCGTTTCTTTGGTCTTCCTCTACTCTTATAGCCATCCACATTAATGCTCAACATTTTCGTCACTACATTTTCCTCATTCCTCCGCATCACACTGTGGTTTTGAAGGAATCGGATCACGGTATCAGTAGATCAGATACAACTCGCCGTGATCCGTGGCAAATTCAATCTGATATCGCGATCGGTGGAGACAACCCCAAACTACATAATAATATGTGTGTAGAAGTTAAATTTGACCCACTTCCAGGTTTCCCATTGAGCTGAAATTTTGCATATATGTTTAGTTTGGATAACAATGCATGGTTAGCTAAAAGACTTCATTTTGAATTCAATATGGCGGACTACCAAAGATGGCGGACTAATTATTTTTTATGCATTCCCATGATCATCATCTGCCTAACCGGGTCGGCTTCCAGTCTTACCGAATGCAGCTGAGTACCAGTTTTTATATGAAGCGGCTGCCTATCTGACCTCCACAACCCAGTTAGTACTGCGTAATACGATACCTCCTGCTAAGACTGGTTGTCAGACTTTTGGGCCACTGACTACCTGAAACGACTGTCAAAAATCTATAAATGACAGCCGGGACCAATGGCTTAACGTGCTTTCCGAGACACGAAGGAAATTCGGTATGTAACGGATCCCATCCACAGACCAACCCAGGCAAGCTCGGCTTAACCTGAAGATTGACCCGAGTGGCTGTTATTATTTAGCCAAGAGGTCTGATGGTGTGAACCAAACCTTTGAATATAGCCACACCTTTTCGAAACACGCTGTATTCATGAGGTTATTGGCCTCGTATTAAGAGGTTGTTGTGACCAGTGCAAGGCTAAGGTTGATCTTCGTACACACTGGCGGAGTGTGTTGGTATGCTGCAGTGTTGCATAAGTTATGGCAGCCGTTTTGAATGTTAAATAAATGGTAATTTCTGTTTGCAATTTTTTTTTTTTTTTGGGGAGAGTACTTTTTTGTTGTTCGGTGTTGGATTTTTTTTTTACGAGTTTTAATTAAGCGCCTATTCAACCTAACATCACGCCTGTAATCCCCGAAGGGTTAGGCAGAGGTGTACCTAATAGTAAATCCTAAATCCACATTTCGCCAGTTTGGTTAAAGTCCCATGTAATGGGGGCGATTTTATTGCCATCAATCGGGCACAAATCCAGCCTCCATGGCTGTTACTGAGAAATTCCTGATGGAAAAACCCAATAACATTTTGCCCAACCCGTGAATCGAACCCAGGACCTCTTGCTCAGCAGTCGCGATTGCGACCACTAGATCAACGAGGCAGTCTACAACACACTATAACAACGGGGCGAGAGGTGTCTACAGTCAACGGAGCGCCTATTTGACTTACTCGAATTAACTTATTTAAATCATGAAGCGATTCTAAAAGTGTGCAAAAGTGAGCATAAGTGTATACAGCCTATAGTGCTCCCATTGTTGAGAACCAACTCTATGAGACGCGAAAAAAAAAATCTCACACCTAAAGGTCAAACCATCGAAATAAAGAAGTCTTTTTAATAGATTTTGACCACATGAATGAAGACACTGGCTTTGAAATGTTCGTTAAAATACAGGTTATTTATTTTAATGTGTGATTTAAACTATAACTTTTATCTGGAAATGCAACTTTCCATTTTAATCTATGAGCGAAATTAGCATGAAATTCTCGTCAATAGCAGCTTATAATGTCTTATTTTTCTTTAATAAAAAACCTAAAGTTTACCATTTGGACTAATTCTTATATTGCGCCATATAAAACCGCTTTCCATTTCTTACTGTTAAAAGTTGCTCAAATCTAGTTATTTTTTTATTTATTTAGAAACATTTGTCCTTCACATTTTCCGTCGAAAATGTATCGCCTATTTATTTGCATGGACCTCAGACTTGATCACGATTAGGCCTGTATTTTAAAATAAACTTCTGAACACTGAGTTTATTTCAGCGTTTGTTATGAGTGTATTAGAATAGGAAACACTTATTTCGCCTAGTGTATTTTTAAACCAATTATCAGAAACTGACGCCTAAGTGTGTAATTTTCGTTCTTGTATTTAAGTAGGTACTTAGTTCTTGTCTTAATTTAGTCCTTTTTTTGTAAATATTTAGCTTATATATTTATTAATGGTTAGGTGGTTGTTTTAGCAGATTCTTTAACAAAATAAAAGACCTAGAAGAGAGTAAGAATAAATTAAAAAAATATATATCAGAAACTGCTAACAATATCGAGAAAAATAACTAGCCTAAATTTTATTAATATTTTTATTTATCTGCGAGGAAAATAAACCTCTTAAACAATCTAAAACACGAATACCAGCGTACTGTAAGTGATACCAAAAAATGTGTTATTTTGGTAAAAGAAACCAGCAATCGTCTTTCAAGATTTTTTTTTTCTTTCTTTTTTTTTTATAACGCACTAATTATTTCTAAAAAAGCTACCAGTATCCTGCATGTCCTATTGTTTGTTCATTACAGGAACTGTTGGACGAAACCCGTGTCTTAGTACTGGTCATACACAATTTAGATGCCATTAACACGCTAAGAAGTTTAAAAAAAAAACACTGTTGTTCGGCGCCGAAAATAAAGCGCAATACACACTTAACCAATCTAAAACACGGATGGCAGCGCAGTGTTAGTGGAACATTAATAATTCTAGCTGCAAATGGAATGTAGCTGCAGGATTAAGTCTGCTAACCTTTGCCCCACGCGAAATGTAAGCGATGCATTGTTTTGCACATTAGTACGTGTTTAGGGTTGAGCGGGTCTTAACCTTTTTTTAAAAGAACCAGGACGAACTTGACCCGTGGGGAATTCGAAGGGTAGAACGAACTTGGCCTTATTTCAGATTTAAAATCAGAGCTTACTTTTGAATATGTTTTTTTTACATAATGTCTGGCCTGTAATCCCCGAAGGGTTAGGCAGAGATATATATAGTAACCTTGAGCCTCCCCCCCCCCCCATTCCCTGACACTGACCAAACAAAAACACTATTTGAAAACCTGAGGGTCTAGAAGTCAGGTCAGGTGGAAATTGCGTTCAAAAAGTTTCATATTTTTCTAAAATGCTATTCAAATTTATTGACAATAGCTTTTCAGTGTCTTTTTATAAGGTTTTATTTAACTTGCCTTGTTAGTTAGTATGTATGAGTCAAATCCTGCAACTAATTTTTAAACCAGTTCCCCTCAACCGATTGAGCTGAAATGTTGCAGACACGTTTGGTTCTAGTGACAATACATTTTTATGACAGACACGACTTGATCCTGCAGCCAGGATCGCCACCTCACGAGAGAACTCCTCAACGGTTAATAGCACGGACTGAAAACTTTGTATAGTTTTTATTTTTTTAAAACTTTGATTTAATCCAACACATTTTTTACTTCTCCATTATCGTTCTAATGTCACTTTGTCTATTGCCTTTTGTCGTTGAAAAGGTCCGGTATTGGTTGAGCAACAGTCTCGATAATGTAAAGGAGTTCCATTTACAATATCATGTATGGAATAAATCGTACGGTCCAATAAGCTCACGAAGAAAGCAAAAACTCTTTGGGTAAGGACCGGAAAAATATCGAACAAAAAAAAAACTGAATCGTTTCAAATATGGAACATGTTGTAGAACAACGTATGTACTTAAACTAGAGCAAGTCAGGGACATGAATCTCACGGCTGATCCAATGACTAAACAAGACCCCATGATAAGGCCCTGATACACCTACAGAATACCTGATCTGAGATTAGTGTGATTAGACATAAACAATTGGACCTGGACCTTTTTAGCGCAGCCGTGAGGCACACAGCACATGTTTTTTCCCTTTTTTTAATTTTTTAAAATTGTTATTTAATTTTTTATTTTGTATCTTTTTTATTATGTGTGCTTGATGAACTGACGTCAAATACATTTTATTCTTTCTTTCTTTCTTTCCTGTGTGTATGTTGTCTGTGTGTGTTGTGTGTGTGTGTGTGTGTTTGTGTGTGTATCAGTTTTATTATTAAAAAGGTATTCTAAAATGACCTGATCTTTTCACACACGTGTTGCGGGGAGGGAGGAGGGATAGCCTAAAACCTCATGGGAGGTGGGGTCTAAAAAATCATGGCCCTTTTGTGTAGGTCTTTAGAGTCAACAATCCCATATTACTTGGTGTTGGTGCAACAAGTTTCCTTCCTTTCTCACCCATCAACTGTCACGCTATCATTCTCTTCTTTTTCTTTTACATCATTCCTTACATATTCCATCCATCATCTGCCTAGCCTTTTCCCAACTATGTTGGGGCCGGCTTCCAGTATTTAACATGGAGCGTCTGCAAAATCAAAATCAAAATCAAAGCATTTATTTCAAATAGGCCAGTTACAGGCACTTTTGAATTGTCGAAACAAAGACAACAATAGCTACAGTCCCAGTCACAAGGCATAAAAACTGTGAAAGTACTGTAGTTGCCCATTCCCTAACGTAGATCTCTATGGAGAAGAACGGGCAAGAAACTCCATGGACACTCTTTTAAATCAGTATACTTTTACAAACTCTTGGTTACATCATTCATGTTGAGATGGTACATTATGTGAGAACGATGTAGCAAGATGTGTACGTTAAAAGTGTCCATAGTAAACAATTCAAAAAAAGAAAAAAAAACAATTCAAATAAGCCGTGGCAACCAAGAGATGACCAGTCACAACTGACAGCGCCCGTTCACGAACATGACGCATGTATCAGCACCATTCAACTCAACCATTTTGAAGGGAACTAAATGATCCGACACACGCGCCACCATCAGCGAGACATTTGGGTGAGCATGACACACTCCTAACCGCCAGGGCACATTTAAGTCAAGAAAAGAAAAGACGTAGGTTATACTGCATACCTGATCTCCTTACACATGCCATCCATATTCACTAATTGTTTTTTTTTAAACTGGCAACCCTGTATAGTCGAAGCCGTGTTGGAGATTACAATTTGTATTCAAGAATTTACGATTAACGTGCATTTTAAGGATTATTTATAGCGCGTCTCTAACCTTTGAATAAGTGCATTGATATTATGTTAATTTCTTTCATTATATTATACTGAACCTTGCACTTACTACCTTAAGGTTTTCTGTCAAGCTGCGCAGCAGGATTATTAAATGACTGATTCTTATGTTACTAGCTGTGCCCAGCGGTTTCACCCGCCGCTTCTGACTTGTTCTTTTTTTCTCGGCTCCTATTGGTCACAGCGTGATGTTAAATAGCCTTCCTCGATAATTGGACTATCCAACACTAAAAGAATTTTTCAATTCGAACTAGTAATTCTTGAGATTAGAGCGTTCAACCAAACAAACAAACTCTTCAGCTTTATAATATTAGTTTAGATTTGCATTCTTATGTTATTTGCAATCAAGCAGGCGGACCACCTACTTTGCAATACCGGAGGGTACTAAGTTGATGTATCCCATGTGTCTGTGATTACTGAATCATGTATAATCCTGAATCTCATCATCAGCTTAGCCTTTTCCCAACTATGTTAGGGTCGGCTTCCAGTCTAACCGAATCCAGCTGAGCTCCTCTCGAATAGAATAAACATTACAAAATTTTAGCACATCCTAGGTTTCGCGTAACATAAATATCTCCACACCATTATGTCTGTTAAACAATAAAAAGTTTTATTTATAGATATCATATATTGTCGTTTTCCGGTAGTCAGGGAGACGTGGTTCCGGTGCAGGTTAGTTTTAAAATAAAATACATTACATTTTGTGTGCCCGTATTCGTTGTTATTAATACATGTTGTTACTGTTCTGAAATTACGATAATCTATGAGTTTTTAGACTAGGTAAAACAACTTGGAATACAGTGAATAATAAACATTTGTGTGGTATAATAAAACAAAAAACCCGACTACAAAAAAATCACGCTCTAATTAAATTCGGGGTTTACAAGTTAATATCGACTTCTCCTATTGTTGAAGTCGGTTAAAATGTAGCCTATGTTACCCGGGCCATAATAACGAATCGTTTGGCACTTTATTCATCAAAATCGGATGAATAGTTTAGGCGTTACGGAGGAATATACGTAAATACAAACAAACAAACATACATACATATACTGCTAAAATCATAACTATAGTGTTTCTATTTAATAGATATAGAAACACTGTCTCACAGCCACAAGTAGTCAGGTAGCTGTCACTAATGACAACTGTCAGTCACCACGAATGGCGGGAAGTTGGAAGGTGAAGCGTACCCTGGACTGGGGGCTTGGTCGTGTGGTGAGCCTGTGATATAGTTAGTAAATTGTGTTATCAACCTATTAGCTCAGTTACAAGAGGATACTACAATAACCCTTCCTCTTGGCTTCGCCGTAGTCGGGTAAAAAGGGAACAGAAACGTACTTACAAAGGTGACGATTATTTCTAATGGCGTAAAAATATCCAATCGAAGCCTGTCTGTCTATCCATCAGAATAGTATTGATGTCCTAAATAAACAGCTACAAAAAGCCGGTTGTCATAAACAATTGACAACTTTATTTACAAAAGGAAAGCAAAGGAACAGACCCCAAATAAACAAAAACATTGACTTAGTTTGCCTTTCTTACTTCGATTGAGGAAAATGGGTTAAAATCGTGCTTACAAGCAATTATTTAGGACAATCTGTTATTATATAAGATCATTTGTATTGATGGAGTCCTTTAGTTTTGTTTATTAAAAATATTTGTATTATTTGATTTATATATCCTTCCTTTTTGATTGGTAACTTCCTTTTTTTAAAGAGGGTAATGTTTTTATATGATTAAAACCTCTGTTATTGAGAACAACAAAAACACCAGAATAAAACTGCTGGAATATGATCATCTACTAGTAGGAATCCAGATAATTCTAACAGTTTATATTTTTAACTTAGAAATAAGCGAATTAGCTCAAGTTCGAAAATAGATTGCTGATCGAAATTCTAATTCATACGTGAATCAGGTACAATATACTATGTTGCTGCTCATCCCATTAAGAAGCGCAACTTAAAGTATTTTGTAAAAACTCACGCAAAAATAAAAGACAGTGCCCAATACAAAAAAAAAAAAAATGAAAAAAAAACGAAACGAACGAACGAAAAATGCATTCAATGAATTGAAATCAGCTGCCAAAACTCATTTAAACTCGGCTCATGTAGTCCCTACAACGAATCATAACACCCTACATGAATACTTACATTTAAAAAAAAATTATACGGCTTACAATTTAGCCCCAAAAATCCGCCATTTTGTTTTTTTTTTAAACACCTATCTAAGGACAGTTGGGTTGTTGAGACGAATCTAATGATACCTTAATCCATCCAGCCATTTGGAAAATACGAGGTAATAAAGAAATTTACAATAAACAAACAAACATACAAGATACGCGCGATAAACATAACCCTTCCTTGGCAGTCGGGTAAAAAACCTTTCAAAAACCAAAGAACATTGCTAATAAATTGCCACTTAACATTTTTAACTTGACACTTAGATATTGCAGGCACGCTAAGTGCCGCCATACTTATCTACAAGACCTAACACAAGAAATAAGTACTCGTAGTAACTTACTTAGAAATAAAAAGTAAACAACAATATACCCGGTTGCTGACAATGGACTCGCCCTCTATTAAATGGGACTTAAACATTACTATTTAAGTACACCTCTGTCGAACCCTTCCGGGAATACAAGCTTGATGTTATGTTATCTTAATAACTCCCACGGATTTATCGTCAAAACAGTATATTTTTACATTTAATTAGCGCGTATCGTATAAATAAACAAAAATTTGGGGTCAACGGCCAATATTTATCAAAGATCGTTAAATGCACTTAAGCAAACATACGATGACACTACGTAAATTAATGTTAGTCCATAATCCTTCGACATAAAGTCCAAAATGTAACGATTTTGTCTTGTCTCTCAACAAAAACATTGTACAAAGGCGTCTCCATGCTCTCGATTTGCGAAGGGACACGTAACGGTACAAAATAACGGTTAAACAATAAACGAAGTTCCAATTTTGAATCCCGCTTCGGTACAATTCGGATGGCGATCTCACCCGATCCGAAACGACCCCGCGAAGATTGCAATCGTCGAGTACGATTTTATTTCAAATACGAATTCAGAAGAAACAATTCTAAAATGTTTACCTGATTGGAATCGTCCAGGGAAGAAGAAAACCGAGATAGTTTATTGATATTAATTCCTTTGACTTTTCGATATCAATAAACATCTAGCAATATTCAATTCAGAATCTCTTCTTACTATAGTTTACACAAGTCTCATTCACAAAGTTAATACTTCATACTAAAATTGATTTGCAATCATCATAACATTAATCAGATCATAGATAATACGATATTATCACGGTATTATACCGTTCGGCCAACCTCGTGCTCCTTCGGCGAAATTCGGTACACGCATTGATTCGCATTCAAAATTGGAACTCGTGTGTCATAGAAGGACAAACAAACACTTTCTCGGGGAATTTCTTTTGTCTTATTATTTGTTTAGAAAGTAATAACAAAAGCGTACTTGAAAAATTAAACTTGTACTATAAAAGATACCACTGATATATTTGTAAATAAAGATGAACTACCCTATTTTCGGCTAGTCAAAATAATCAAAAGTGAATAAACCGTTTTTTTTTTTTTTTAAATAAGACGTATAAAAGATACCACAGTTTTTTTGTTAACTACCCTTCTTCAACTAGATAAAATATATAAAAGTAACTTATTAAGGTAGACAAACCAATTACCAGTTCTCAAAACTCAAAAATAAGGCGCAAACACCAATTATCGTCTCCAACTTTTTCACTCAAAACACACTTTTTAAATACACAAGTCGAAATATTGCACGTGTGTTATGGCTATGTTCGTAGCACATCGGCGTAGCTGCGCCGGCGCACGCCCTCCCGATACTAATGCTAGTGCACAGTACTATTGTCCAGGAAAGCGTCGTAAGGGCCCGAATTAGTATTGCACTCGCGATGCTCCGCCTATGTCATACATTTTGTACTTGGCTGTGGGGCACACGAATTGTGGCGACGTGTATTATTTAAATATAGGAAAATTAAGTGTTTTTAGTCGATTCGTAACAAAGAACTATTGTTCTGTATGTATGGGACTTCTCACATACAATAAATTACTGTTGTCTACACAACTGTTTTTTACTCCGATCAGCCTCATTAAGGGTGTAAATAGACCCTTAACATAGCCGAAAGGCACTTGTTCTTGTTTGTTGTTCTTGTTGTGTGTTGTGTCTTTGCGATATTTTTTTTTGTTCTGGACCATACCTGGGAACCTTCTAGTTACGGAGATATTGGGGGTCAAAGTTCCAACTTTTTCACAAGTTTTTTTTTAAGTACATGTTTTTAATGTAACATTTTTACTTTAAACACCTCCACGACCCCCGTACTATTCAATCCACCCATCAGCATAATGCTTTGAGTGCTTTCAATCGAGTCCTACCGTAAAGCGTGATTTTTCACACCAAAAACAAAGTCTATTCCCAGCAATAATTTTTGCGTATAGTTACTTAGTTTGATGTACAGAATGTTTGGTTGACGGCTATGTGAAGGGTCTGTTTACACCCTGTGTAAGTGTATATGCTATCTAATCTTCCGTGTATGCCTAAGAGGTACCTGAAATTTTGCACTGAGATTAGTTTTAGAAGAGGACAGTAGTCGATACCCATTCAGAGGAGCTCGTGGCTAAATAATAACAGTCGCTCGGGTTGATCTTCAGGTTAAGCCGCGCTTGCCTAGGTTGGTCCATGGATGGGTGACCACCCATTACATACCGAGTTACCCCCGTGCCTCGGAAAGCATGTTAAGCCGTTGGTTCCGGCTGTCATTTGTAGATCTTTGACAGTCGTAATAGGTAGTCGGTAGCCTGAAAGTCTGACAACCAGTCTTACCTACTGTAACCAGTACTACCTTACTGGGTTGTGGAGGTCTGATAGGCAGTCGCTCCATGTAAAATACTGGTATTCAGCTGCATCCAGTTAGACTGGAAACCGACCCTGACATAGTTGGGAAAAGGCTTGGCAGATGATGAGTAGTCGATACCCAGTTATACTTATAAAAATAACTAAAAATCACTATGATTAAAACCCAGTTTCCGAAAGGAGAAAGAAATAGTTATTTGAGTTCAATAATCTGCCAAAATTTGTGTATCTTACTTACAATGTGTACAAACAGACCCTTCACATAGCCGTCAACCAAGCATTCTGTACATCAAACTAAGTAACTATACGCAAAAAATATTGCTGGAACACGGCATTTTTTTGAGGTGAAAAGTCACGCAGTCAAACATTGTGCTGGATGGATGCATAGAATACATTGGTCATGAAGGTATTTAAGGTAAAGTTAAAAGATTAAAAACTTGTATTTCTTTTAAAGCCAAAACAAAACAAATATCGCAATGACGGGGATAACAAGTGCCTTTCGGCTTCGTTAAGGGTCCATTTACACCCGTTAAATATTATGACATCCCAAAGCCGTGAAGAAAAGCATCCTGAGGAAACCAGCATGTCCTAGTACTAGAACCAAAGATTCAAAGGCATGTGACACCCACCACTACCCACCCAGTGCAGTGCAGGTGCACTGAGCCCACTCCTCAAAGAGGGGAGCCCTATGTATCAGTGGTGGAAACCCTGATTACGCTGTTCTTACATGACGCAGTAGGTACAAATCATATTTACATAAATGCACTAAATCGTTCAAGAGCAATCGATTACAGACAGCTACGAATATTTTATAATAAATACAGTAACGGTTGCACAATACATTTCGTTCATTCGTTCCAATCGAATGGGTTCACGCGATCGCTACGTAATGTTCACTCGTTCATGGTACGGATTGACTGGCCGTTTATATTGTGGACAGAAGATATGAATGGGTTTAAAATAAGAACAGCATGGTCCAATAAATAACTTTCCTAAAAGAGATTTGCCTTAAAAAGATGTATACCATTCAGTGGCGAAGGGTCAATTTTTGTAAGAGGTAAGCCGTACATATCTTTAATGTGATTATATTATTTGTCTATAGAATATTGACTGCGTCATTTTTCAAAGGGAAGCCAGTAGGAATCGAGTTGTATGTAACCTTCGCCACTAGAGGTGCCCTCTCCGTACTTAGGTCGCGTGAAAAAGTGTGTGTGTGTGAGCAGAGTTAGCTCGCGCATCTCGCATAGATTAGTAGAGCGAGACAACACTATTCAAATGTCACTGTCAACGAAATAAAAATGTGATCGTTATTGACAGGGCGAATGATTCCGTACTGCTTTCAAGGCGATAAATAAAAAGATCGTGAGGAAATTTTTAGTTCTTTCTTGAACCAAAAAATTCAAAGACATTTGAAATCCACCAACCCGCAATACTCAAATGGGCCCGCGTGGGAGATTAAGGTTTACTAACTGTGAGGAGGTCTATGTCGATCTGTTCCAAAAGTGTAAACGTTTAAGCCTGATATGTTTAGGGTTATGCTATGTTGAGCACCGTTGCATTTGCGTGGCGAATTGAAAGGTTTATAGGCATTTCCTTGGCTAGAACAAGTTACCTAACTACACATTAGTTTATTACCTTCAACCTCAATACGGAAGCAAACAATCCGGAAACTACAGCACACCAATGATATTATAAAGAAGATACGCTACGTTCATACTGAGCGGCGGCGTTCAAATATCGTTGCGTTGTTACGACTGCGATAGATAATACGAAACGTATGCTATAGAAAGAGATAGCAATTGCGCTTGAAGTACTTAAATTACGACAATTGACTGAATTTGTCTGCAACAATTTGCGCGCGCTAATGCGATATCTACCTCTTTTATTACATTACGACATTCCTCGTTGTTCTAGTGATCGCAAGCCTGATGAGCATTATTAGTTCCTGGGTTCGATAGTCTGGTTGGGCTATGTTCTACTGTTTTTTTTTCAATGGGAACGTATAAGTAGCTGTTTGTTTATGTTTACTTGGTTGTTGGCAATAGGCTTGCCCCCAATTCCCCCGAAATTTAATTGGGCGATTCTGTAGATGATGACATTGCTACCTGATGCCGTTCTCATTGAGTCACATGGAAACTAATCTTGTGCAATTTTTGGTTGCGGACACCTTCGGAATTTTATCTTAAGACTGTCAAAGGAAGATATAGAATCAAATGATCTGGTTAGACTGGAAGCTGAGAAGCCGACCCTAATATAGTTGGAAAAAGTCTAGGCAGATGAGATGATGATAAAGAAAGATATTTGTGATTCATTTTTAGTTAACCTACGTTGTTCTACGTTGTCCTACTAGGCAGATTCTCCCCCATATTCTGCCAGTCCTCTCTGTGGTGCACTTTCTCCGGGCAACAAATTGTGATCAACTCCTTTAAAATTACATATTATTCTAAGGCCCGCTTGCACCAAGAATCGCTAAACATTTAAAACATCGTTCTGTGTCTTTGAATCGTTTAAAGATTACTGAGACAGAATTATATTTTAAATATGTTTATCGTTAAACACGCGTTTAGCGATTCGTGGTGCAAGCGGGCCTAAGTGTTTGACCGCCACACCTCACTACAGAAGCTAAAAAACCTCCGGAACCAAAACACATGCTGAGCCATTCGTGGTTTTTTGAGCCGCGGTATACCGAGACATTTGGCCCAACAATGAGTCTTTGTCCGTCTGTCACCGGTAGGCATTCTGGTACTCTATATTATAATAGTATGTTGTTGTTGATTCCCGGATCGGGCACATTGTTATTGGGATTCTTCGTCAGGAATTTCTCAGTAGCAGCCACGGAGTCTGGATTTGTTCCCGGCTGAAGGCAATAGACTCACCGCCTCCATATTTTATGGGACTTAAAAACATAACTGGTGAAATGTGGGTGTTCCTTGCGTAATCAAATCAGAAATGAGGACATCCGCAAGAGAACCAATGTTACCGACGTAGCCCGAAAAATTGGCAAGCTTAAGTGGCAGTGGGCAGGGAACGTTGTTCGCAGAACGGATGGCAGATGGGGCCGTAAAGTTCTGGAGTGGCGACCGCGAGCCGCGAGCCGCGAGTTGCGTTGGAAGGCCTCCTACTAGGTGGACCGATGACCTGGTGGTGGGGATCTGCTGGATGCGAGTCGCACGGGACCGGTCAATGTGGCGACACTTGGGGGAGGCCTATGTCCAGCAGTGGAAGTCTCTCCGCTAAAACGATGCTGATGATGACCTGACCGTCATCACCCTCACCACGGAAGCTAAAAAACCCGGAACCCAAACACATACTAAACCATTCCTCGGTTCGTGAGCCCCATCACACCGAGGTGTTTGGCCCAACAATGAGTCTTTGTCCGTCTGTCACTGGTTAGCATTCTGGACGCGACGCAAGGCCGCCTCGCGCTAACTGCACGTGTTGCCAGTGTATGGAGGAAATTACCCTGGAGATTCTGTAGGTATGTATGTGTGTGTTTTTGGCAGAGATGAAGTTCTATTTGGTTTCGTTCTTTGTTTCTCAGATAGAGTAAAAACATCTGTTACTCATAACACAACTATCACTGTGACATTTTCGGTGAGCCACAAGCTAGGCAGAGCTTTTGTCTTGTGGTTCAGCAGAACGTTCATTTGACAAGGAATCAACGATGATCATGAAAATTCAAATCGTTGTCTTTGAGAATATCGACTACATGAATTTTCACTGTTTTATTCAAATCTGTTGTCTTATGAAGATTTATTAGGCAACTTATATTCACAATGAGTGTTAGTGTGATACTAATAATTTGACAGTAGATAAAATCCAGAAATAAAAATCTCGAATCAAAATCCGAAAACCACAATTACATCACACAACATAAACACATTCACGACTCACTCACACTCACTCACTCTTCAAAATTATTTCACAGATTTTTAGTACTAAACAAATAATCAGTAGTAAGCTGTAATATCAGTAAATTCAGTATTGTAAAACTACCATTTATAACCGACACAAATTCAACAGCCTACACAAAAAAAAATCTCCCCAAAGAAAGGCAAAAAATAGAACGCTGGCAACACCGCCACTGCCTCATTATTGCAGTTCCGTATTATTGTTGGAACAGACCTGGTTTCAGGAAATATAATCGTTTTTATATGATGGCACTATACAATTAAGGAAGAGGAGTTACATACATAAAACGCGTTACGTGGAGGAAATTAGATGATTAGCTGGTTGCAGTTAATTTCTATCATTAGGGTTATAGATGTTGTGATAATTTATATTGTAGGCTGATGCAACACTTTTTTTTTTGTGGGAATGGTTCATACTTTAATCATATTCATGTTTAGCGTTTCATCTATATCTACGGGTATACTTCTATACTAATATTATAAAGAGGTAAAATTTGTTTGTATGTAGGGGGTAATCTCCGGAAGTAATGAACCAATTTTAAAAATTGTTTCACTGGTAGAAAGCTACATTATTCGTGAGTGCTAAAGGCAATAAATTATAAAGATATCACGCAAATTAGCCGAGCTATCAAAATTTTCGCGGACGAAGTCGCGAGCGAAGTGCTAGTATACTATAAAGAGGTGATTTGTAAGTTTGTATGTATGGGGTAATCTTCGGTACTACTGGTCAGATCCCGAATATTCTTTCGTGAGCGAGAAACTACGTTATGCCGGAGTGTCGTAGCTACATTTAAAACGATCCCGTGGGTTAATATCCGCTAATAAAGGGAGAGAAGCCACAAGCAAAAGCTAGTAATTTATAAAATTTACAACAATTTGGATAAAAGTTTATTTATTTATTTATTTATTTATTTATTTATTTATTTATTTATTTATTTATTTATTTATTTATTTACTATTTATGTACACAATAAATACAACACAGGAAATAACAATATAATACATGAGTACATAGGTACTGCTTATTTCCTAAGAAATTTCTGCCAGCAGACCCGCAAAAGGAGAAGTGAAAAAAAGAAATGTAGACAGCACTGTGTAGAAACGGAAGAGAATAAGGTGTTTATGTGTCTTAACTAACTTAACCTAAAATATTATATTTAAATACAAATATAAATAAATATTAATATATACTCATACAAATAGGTACTTACATACTGCTAAGATGTATAAACTAATAAAAATAAATACATACATATGTACATAATAAATTATAATTGAGAGGAAAGGTAATGGTCTAATTGTTCAGTGCGAGAAATTTGGTTAACTCTGTCTAAAGATGATTCGCTTAGCCTGATGTGCCTGTAGTTTTAACGGCAACTCAATCAATTAACTTAGCACATCGCAGTTGATCGCAGTCCACAGATGAACATAGTCCTCTCTCAAGCTGCCCTACATCACCCTGTTCTCTGTCTTCTGCATCCAGTCTGTTCCAGCCACCTTTTCAGGTGGTCCGTCCTTCTTTCTCGAGAGCTCCCACACTTTACTAGCCGATACGACGCCAGGCAGAACCTGGACACTTTTGCACCGTGAATCACTGAAAACACCAAATAACACTCATGATGATGGGTACTTTCTCCACCACAGAAATAACCATTCCAATTCATTTCTTCAATCATTTTTCATTTATTCTAACACTTTTTTTATTTTTATTTTTTTAACGTGGTAAAATCATCAAATGAGTCCTCCCACCCAGGGCAGAGCGGGAGGGACTGTCAGACTTGTACTAATATAAATCCACGTTGTCCTTCAGTAGCCCTTTATGTTCCAGGGTCACGGTAATTCTATGAGTCCCGCGACCTCGGCAGGCTTTGGCCCTCTAGGTTATTCTAACACTTAAAATCTTTTATGTAACCATTAAGGGGTTTATTCTCAAACGCTAGTTACAGTAAAACGACGTTTTCTACGCAATAAATGTATGATTAAAAGGTCGTTGAACAATACTTAATTTCAAGCAACGTTTATGAATAAATCCCGTCACCACATAGAATCATCATCTGCCTAGCCTTTTCCCAACTATATTGGGGTCGGCTTCCTGTCTAACCAGATGCAGCTCAATACCAGTATTTTACATGGAGCGACTGCCTATCTGACCTCCACAACCCAGTTAGCACTGGGTAATACGATACCCCTTGGTAAGACTGGTTGTCAGACTTTTGGGCCACTGACTACCTAACGACTGTCAAAGATCTACAAATGACGGCCGGGACCAACGGCTTAACGCGCTTTCCGAGGCACGGAGAAAACTCGGTATGTAATGGGCGGTCACCCATCCACAGACCAACCTAGGCAAGCACGGCTTAACCTAAAGATCGACCTGAGCGGCTGTTATTATTTAGCCACGAGCTCGTCACCACATAGAATATGTCACCTATAACTTTCCAATCAGTTATATCTTCAGCCATTTAGTCACATTACCACAGGCCACACAAAATTAGACCCCTCTCCCAAATTGACATGTTAATATCAACTACAAATCTAAACTAACTATAAACTAGTAAGTCTAAGTTATAACTAGACCAAATAGATATTATGTAGGTATGTATGTAACTATAGTCTAAAGTTTACAGAGGAAGACGAAGTCACGTACATGTGTAATGGTGAGGTTTCATTTACCGTGGTTGTACGATACGAGAATTCAGAATTTTGTGTGTAAATTCGTACTTCTAATGTATATTTCTTTTTTATTATGATGCGCAAAGTAGATTCACCAAATTGTGCTATCTGTGGAGTCGTTGAAGATGTGCATCATGTCTTGGCGGAATGTGCGTGTGTGGGCCTTTGTTGCCCTAGTTACTACCAATCTTACTACCAGTTGTAATACCGTTAATTTTGATTACCCTTCCTACTACTCCAGTATTAGGTTGTAAGGAGGGAAAAAATAAATAGCCCGTGTTACTACCGTAAGTACAAAAACAAAAAAAACAAAAATATATTTCTAGGAAAATCGGTAATTTTCGTTTTAATATGGAAAGTCAACGTGAAACTTCTTTGGACGACGACAATATCCGACATAATTATTCAGATGCAGTTTTTAAATGAAGAAATCTCAGTAGGCTACGCCCTCGAGAAATTGCGCTGATTTTCCCTTTTTTATTTTAGAAGTCAATCGTTTTATTTTCGAGTTACTAAGAAAAAATAATAATTTAGAAACAAAATTTTTTTTTTTTGTGTAAGTACTAACGGTAGTAACACGGGCTATTTATTTTTTCCCTCCTTACAACCTAATACTGGAGTAGTAGGAAGGGTAATCAAAATTAACGGTATTACACCTGGTAGTAAGATTGGTAGTAACTAGGGCAACAAAGGTGTGTGGGGCCAAAGGCGTCAAGCTTTTGTCAATACTCTTAATGTAGGCTTCTATAATAGCGTTCTCGCCTCACCATTGTCCGATTAGGCTAGAACACTTCATTGTATTATTATTATGCTTATAAGGTTGCGGGTACGCTAGTTTAGTATAGGTACATATTATATTATGTAATTTAATTGTATGCAATCATCGGGGTGACATATTCTTCATAGAAAAAACCCCGTAAATAAATAAACTTAAAAAAAAATATATTTATTTTCTTTCATACTAGACCAGACTGCAGTTTCACTATGGATACTAGGTACATATCATTCTGTTACCTTGTCTTCTTCTTCCATACTTCTCTGTTACTCGTCATCACATCAGGCACCCGCTTTCTTTCCATATCATCCTTCACACAGTCCATCGATCGTTTCTTTGGTCTTCCTCTACTCTTATACCCATCCACATTCATACTCAAAAGTTTCCTCTCGACATTTTCCTCATTCCTCCGCATCACATGGGCATGTCATGTCATGGGCATACCATGACAACCGATTACCACACAACTTTTCAGTCACCGGACTACGTAAGAGGAAGTCTGAAAGTGTTCAGACTTCCTCTTATGTAGTCATTCCTTATTTTATCCATTCTCGTAACACCATACACCCCCCTAACGCCCCTCGCCAACAGCGACTTTTTGTAGCGATGCTGTCGCGCGTTTTGTAAACGCGCTTCTGCATCGCGATAGTAGCGATACAGAATTGGGCGAAGGTACACAGCCAGCGACAGCATCGCGGCTGTATCGATGCACATGCGCGACAACATCGCTACTGCATCGCTACAAAAAGTCGCCGTGGGCGAGGCATCAAAGTATTCTCACACGTACACATAACATACATTACATGGTACATAACTTTAAGTGCCAGGATAAAAAGTATACTGTCTATATATCCAGGTCATAACTGTGTGCCTGGCCATTCGAATCTGCAAATTACAGTTGGACTTTGCAGATGCAGTGTATAAGCGATTGGCTTTAGTGCTACGGGTCTCCGATTCGATCGATGCATAGTACGATGTAGCTAATGTACAGTTATACAGTTATTTTGTTATTAAACTACATATTTACGGTTTCAGATTTTTTCTTTTACATGTGCTGTAAGACATTGCTTCTTGCCAAATTTCATGCTTCTAGGTCAACGGGAAGTCTATAGGTTTTGATACCCTTGTGAAATCACAAAATACGCGACATAAACCGTCATATCTTTTGATCGCGTTATTTTACAAGTTTGATTTTTCAATGCTCCAAGGGGTAGCAGATTTGAGTTTTTGATATTAATTTCAGATTTATACCTCCACGCTTTCCTCAGAAAAAGGGACAGACAAACAGACGGATAACAAGGTGATCATATAAGGGTTCCATTTTGGCCGACTGAGGTACGAAACGCACGGGACCGGTCAATGTGGCGACACTTGGGGGAGGCCTATGTCCAGCAGTGGACGTCTTTTGGCTGAAATGATGATGATGATGATGATGATGAGGTACGAAACCTTCAAAATTCCAAAGGAAGGTGTTACAGTACTCACAAAGGAAGGCTGTATCATTGGGTGGCCCATCCCAGCAGGTAACAAAGTAACAAACAAACTACAAATAATAATTTATTTCATTATCCTCACAATATCAATGCTGATATCAATCACAAAGAGTTATTCTTGCCGGATAAGGAATAAGGAAGACGATACAGGAAAATACGTGAGGCTCATGCGTGATTCTGAGTTCTGGTGGTACGGTTGAGACTCTGGTTTTGGAGTGAAGAGTCACGGGATCGATTCGAGTTTTTGGATTTTTTTTTACTAGATCGTAAAGACGATTGACCATAGTGAGAGGAATGTAGTCACTTTTGTAAAGACATACATTCTTAACATTCTTAATTCTTTATTGCACTCAAAAATAAGAGAAATACATAATTACAACATATAGCTTATGTACAAAGGCAAGCTTAACCCAGAATTGGGTTTTCTTACAGCAAACCTTACTTAGGAAACGTTTCTGAAAATTGCCGTAGGTACCTGTTGTGACTATTTTTTTTTTAAGTATTACACTTATCATAGCAATGTCAGCGCCTTAGCTTAAAATCTTTATTTTCAATACAGTGACAACATTGATATAGACATATCAAAGTAGGTATAACATACAGACATTGTGTCCCACAGATAGGTCCCCTGGCTCCCAAACTAGGTATTCGCCTTTGACTTTGGAGACGGTGTGACGAAACAAGAACATTCTCTTCACAAGGAGTGCTGATTATCCTCAAAGTTTAAAAAAATACACTGACGCACTTCTTTACCAGTTGCTCCCGGCTGTCAGTCGTGGATTTTCGACACTCGTTACTGGTAGTCAGAATCTGAAAATTCTGATAACCAGTCTTGCTCAGGGGTTGTTACCCAGTAATTTGGTTGAGGAGGTCAGACAAGCAGTCTGACCTTGTAATCTCCCGGAAGGCGACCTCAACATAACAAAAAATGTAGTTTGGAAAAGGCTTGGCAGATGATGACCTTAAATACAGTATTTGTTTCCAATCTCGTAACAATGCGAACGCACGAACATTGAATAGCAAATAACGTATCGTAGTAAGTAGCGACACACTCAAATTATGCCGTAATTATATTGTACTGCTCGTAATATAGCGCCGATACATGGGGCACTGAGAAGGTAGTCTACAGAGACCGAACTTCGTGCTACGGTTTTGACTGTGAGAGAAATACCTACATACAAATCTGCACAGCCGAAGAAGTACAAAAGGAGTTTAAAATATTTTTACACATTTTATAATTTTCAGTGGCACCGATGTTGAAAAGTTAAAAAAAATGGAAATTGAATAGACGTCGACGCCACCAAAAACCTTATGTCAATCCTAATAAAAGTCATTTTACAAATAAACGATAAATTTTGAAAATGGTTCGTGGCTGCCAATGCTCAAGGCTCTCTGGTTTGTTTTCAAGACGGGTGAAAACCTAAACAAAGATAAATAACGCTTTTTTTAAAGTAGGTCGACTTTGGAGAAAACTTAAACTGTTTTGGTTTTGGGGTTACAAACTGATGATTATTAGTTAAGTGTCCACCTATCCTTTGGTGACCACAGACGTAATGAAAATCAGTCTAACTCTTAGTCACAGAATCCATCATTTATTTATTTATTTTGGATTATCAACGATCGTTCATAATTCTTTTTTTTCCAAAATTATAAGAAAAATTTCCTTAATATATATATTGAATATAAAGTATTATAACATAGAGATGAGTCTCTGTCTATTATCTACTCCTGTAACTTCCACTATGTCATATTTGCATAACAAGAGAATCGTTCGCTTCTCTGATCTTGTAATGTTTCGCTATGATCAGCTTAAGGAGTTACTAAGCTAAGTAACTAACTTAAACTGGCTTAGATTCGCGCTGGAATGTATGGCGTGTTATAATTATCTTCTGTTGTCAAACGCCTGATGAGTAATGTATCAACAGCAAAATAATTTTAGCCGAATTTAAGATGAGATTCAGCCAATCATTTTTTATTTTAGTCCACACTATTCCCAATCCACTGCAACTCGAAAAGGCCAGTATCAACAGTGGCGACCACTTAAAAGCGCCAGGACAATGAAGCTCTACGAAGTCCCAGAGAAACAATTTAACTGTCTTGGATCCCGCAACGAAATAATCAGAAAAAAAGAATAGCGTCACAATGTCAAACTTTCCAACCACTACCTGTAACGACCGTCAAAGATCTACAATTGACAGCCAATACCAACGGCTTAACGTGCTTTCCGATGCACGGAGGAAGCTCGGCATGTAACGGGCGGTCACCCATCCACGGACCAACCTAGGCAAGTGCGGCTTAACCTAAAGGTCGCCCAAGTGGCTGTTATTATTTTGCCAGCACACGTAGCATGACCACTTTAGAAACGGGTTTTGTCGACGGAAGAATCGACAAAATGACAGATCAACGGTCAACCTGTCATTTTGTCGATTCTTCCGTCGACAAAACCTGCTTCTACGGTTTTCATATTACGCGTGCTGCAGTTCCTTTGCTACTACAACTGCTACACTAGACTATTATACATAGACATTATGACATTTCAAAATCTCTTTCTTAGAGTCGGGTTAAAACTACATATATCTTGCAAAGAAATTCCAGTTTTATAGCATATTTAAAGATTGTATGTTTGTCAATTCGTAGATCTCTGCATTTGACAAGGCAAAGTGGCATCGTTTGAGAAGCCAGCATCTTTTAAAATATGCAAGATATACCACCACTTGTGAGAGAAACTCTCTGTTTTTGATGCATATTGATGTAGTTTTAGATTCAAAAACTGGTTTGATTGGTGCTCGGAAAATATAATGTTTCCCACTAGCTGAGATGAGGGTTGTGTAAAAAATATGTTCTACAGGGGAATCATTGAAACAAGTTAGCCAACATAATAATAATAAACTTTGTAGACTCAGCGATCATCGACTAGTTGAGTGAAAGAGTTATCTGCTATACGTCATTTTTCTTCTTGGTTTTAGTTGACGATCTTCTAATATCTTCTAGTTACAATGTAAAATAAATACTTGAAGAGAATTTGTATGTGATACCACAACTAAAACCATAGATAATACACAATTTAATATAAGAACTAAAACGGGTAGAATAAAAAGCTTTTTACAAAGAAAAATATCAGACTTTCAAAAAAAAAACCACAAAAAATTCGGTTATTTCTTTTTTTTTGTGTCTATGGTTTTCCTAAACCTTTTTAGAACTTATTTGTATACTAATTGCAAGTAAATCAAACATATGAGGTCCTGAGGATAGACACGTGACAACCGTTTCCAAAGCATTTTGGTTTTCTACAACGACTTGCAATCAGAACGATAATTATAAGCTTTTCTTATTTATTTTTGTAAGTAGGTTGTATTGTATGCTGGTATCCGTGGGTGCTTGAAATCGAAGGACGGGACACTGGTCCCTCTCTATAAAAGAGAGTGAGCAGTAATCTACCACAATAGGTTAGTGGGAATTTTAATAATTGTGTATAAAACTATAATAGCCACCTGGCAACTTGATGGAAATTGTATAACTCCGCCTTGATAAACAGCTATTGGTTTGCTAATATCACTTGGCACGTTACAACCAATACCGTTATCTGTAAATGGTCTATACGATAACAATTTCACAGCCAATTCCCTCTAGGAATTGCGTCAGGTAGGTCACATCCAGCTAAGTCTAGAATTCTATAACATAAGACGGCCTAGAAAGGTCAGTATATTGTTTTTTGAAGTATCTTTCAAACCGTTTAGTATTTTTACTATGTTTTTCAACAGGATGGAGAGAAGCTTTTCTTTAGCATCCGATTTTATATATCATTGTCTTCTCTTTGAGCATGTGATGCGGAGGAATGAGGAAAATGTCGTAAAGAAAGTTTTGAGTATGAATGCGAATGGGTATAAGAGTAGAGAAAGACCAAAGAAACTATGGATGGACTGCATGAAGGGTGACATGGCACGAAAGGAGGTGTCTGATGAGATGACGAGTAATAGAGAAGTATGGGAGAAGAATACATGCTGCGCCGACCCCAAATGAATTGGGATAAGGGCAAGATGAGGATGTCTTCTCGTTACTGCTCTCAGAGCTAAACTAAGCTCAACTATGAACATCAAGCGATCTTATTGGTTAATTTTACACATCTCTTACTAGCTTACCACCACCTCAGCTTCAAAGGCAGCCTCAGTCTAGATTAAAACTGCAAACTGAGCTCGACTGACCCTTTCAACTTGAAGTATTACCACATAACTCAATTCGCCGATCCAACTTATGATTACCGGCGTATCGGGGGGTAGTCTATGATCAAAAAAGTTTTCTCGTTACTCCAGCCTGCTCATTTGACAAGTTTAGCCGTTTGCTTGGGAAGTTTTTGGTAATACGCCCCCGGATATATTACCGAAGATAAGGCCAGACGAATGTTTACCTTTTAACTTTATTATTTTAATTATTGATTGGGAGGAGCTCGTCGCTAAATAACAGCCACTCGGGTTAATCTTCAGGTTGAGTCGCGCTTGCCTAGGTTGATCCGTGGATGGGTTGAAAGAAAGAAAGAAAAAAATATTTATTTGTCGCAGGGACATGACGTGCATCATACAAAATTACAAAAAAATAAACTATAAACTATAAATTCAACAGGACGGAACAAAAATAGAAAAAAGTTAACAGCTTGCACGTCGTGACTGCGACAAGCAGGTTACCACTCAGCATGATGCTGTGCTATGGGGGGCCCACAGCACAGCGCTGGTGCACAGTGGTCACCCATGAAAAATCGTACGAAAGCCAAGACAGCACAAATATTTTTTACATCAATATAAAAATAAAATAAACAGTACTTAGAAAAACACACAAACATCACAACAGTAAAAATGGTAAATATCCCGTGAATGATACGTTTAGTGTAGAAAGAGTAGTACCTACCACTTTTGGTTTTTCAAATGCCTAGAGTACCGACAAACTAATCTTATTTCTTCATTCTCCTAGCAGCTAAGTACAAAACTAGGTCATCTAGATCTCTTCTATTTCAGCCTTTTTGCCGTTGTTATGTTAAAACATTTCAGGCCAGCCACTAATGGTTTGATTCCAAGTAATTTATTGTTCTAACCTAACATTTTGCTAATTCTTTCGCCGAGCGCCTGTGTAAGTGGGCAACTTTATTCCCGACCCTCGGAATGGGGGTGAAATGAGGATATTTTTCTTCTACACTGATTGCTTTTCAGCATAATTGTGTTAGGTTGTAACAGGTTTCCTGGTGAGCTGGATATTTCATACCTAGTAGTGCAATTCTTATAAGTTTATAACGTAGTAGTAGCGGTAGTAGTCGTCATTTATTTTTTGTGTATGTCATAGTTGCATTTCTATGGTAATGAATTCGGTACTGGTGGAGTTATTGACACATAAAGAACCAATTGTTCGAATTATAACGGTCAGCTCAGCGCCGAAATTTGAAATTCCGTTGGTTCCCGTTGGTCGACCGCTGAGCGGTCCTGGGTTCGATTCCCGAGCCGGGCAAAATGCTATTGAGTTTTTCCATTCGGAAATTCTTCGAAGCAACCACGTAGCCTGGATTCGTGCCCAGTTGATGGCAATAGGCTCTAACCACCTACTATCACGTCGGCTATCAACCTGTTAAACGACTTCGACAAATAACTACCCCACAACCCCATATTTAAAGTCAAACCCACCGAGCGTCCAAACTAAAGTAGTCGACCTACAGCACTCACCCCGTACATATCGTAATAGAATCGGCGCGGCCTATCTCCGCACAATTTATTGCTCAACACGTATCGGCCTATTAACACGGGCCCTATTAACGGGAGCCCTATTAAAATAACACGATTTAGTGCTGGGACACACCGGGAGAATGTGGGATTAAGTTGTTGATCTAGTTTCTTTTATTAAACGATATAAGTATCTTTTAGAACTAAATGGGATCATCCAAATACTCTGCCGAAATAACATTTAGCATGTAGGAAACTCCACTCCAAATTAACGTGTTTTTTGTTGGTTAACTCATTCTGTGCCACTGATAGGCAAAGCTCTTAGGAGCTCTTTTCCCGTATCAAATACGAAATATAAATGGATTTTTGCTTGTAAAAGCAGTCAAAAAGACTATTCTTTAATCTTAAACCTAGGATAGACGACCTCTAAAGTAAACTTACTTTGTGTATTTAAAACTTGACTGACTGTCCCAAAATAAAAGAAAAAAATCCTTAAACATAATTCATAATGTAATTCATTAATTTAAACCTTTATGTAACAGCGGGTAAAAATAACCGAATTCCCAAACAAACACAAAAAAAGTGAAAAATAACTTTACTTTCGGAATAAGGTGGCAAAACAGTTAAAGAAACAAACAAAAACACCGATTTTTTTATTTGGCAAAAAAAAGTAGGTATTCTACACAATTTCTTGCTGAACATACATTTCATATTATAACTAGCAGTTATTATGAGATCATCATGTTATCAATTAAGGTAAATAAATAAAAAAATAAGTATTATTATTTATTTTAGGTTATTTAATAGTTTTTAATTAATAATGTATTTATCAAAATCGAAATCATCAAAATCTAAATATTTTATTTCACATAGGCCTCGATGGGCGCTTATAAAACGTCGCATTTAGTTAGTTTAATGTACTTAGTTTTAATAATAATAATAAAAGTAGTATTCTGAGTATAAAATAAGAAAAAATAAGTATTTAAGAACCTAAAAAATTATGAGATCATCATGTTATCAACTAAGGTAAAGAAGAAAAAATACACATTTAAAAACCTATAAAAAAAGATACAAGCCGAATACATAACCTCCTTTTTTTGAAGTCGGTTAAAAATATTTAAACACATTTCCTCTTGCATCTTCACCATTACAAAAAGCTATTTTCATTCAGCAACATGCATTCAGGAAAAGAGTCTCTTAAAATTTACATATAAAAATAGCCCTTTTAGATGCATAACCTATTCAATCCGCGACTGTACGTACGAACTTACCTTTTGTACCAAATTGCCAATTACGAAGGAAATGCAGTAATGTAACTGTAATTGGAGACTCCAGTCGGAACATAATTGTATGAAAATATGTTCATGGGTAGTTTCCTTTATTTTTTTATTGTCTATTAGATATATTTTATTCGCAGAACCAAGGAAGAGGTTTGTTATTTTTTGTTTGGTTATAGAAATTGGGATATTGTACCTACTCATTATTTATTTAAGGTTGTAAGATATGATGTCAGTAAGAAACATAACATCACGCCTGTAATCCCCGAAGGGTTAGGCAGAGGTGTACCTAATATTACACCCACATTTCGCCAGTTATGTTTAAGTCTCATGTAATAGAGGGCGAGCCTATTGCCTTCAACCGGGCACGGATCCAGACTGCGTGGCTGCTACTGAGAAATTCCTGATGGAAAAACCCAATAACACTTTTGCTCGAACCGGGAATCGAACCCAGGACGTCATGATATTGAGCATGAGGTCGCGGCTTAATAGTATAGTACTTATAAAGGTAGGTAGGTATTTTGGCGAGTAAAAAATAATCTTGTTTAATCACAAAAAGTTTCCCAGCAATAATTTTTGTGTAAAATTACTTAGTTTGATGTACAGAATGCTTGGTTGACGGGTTCGTGAAGGGTCCGTTTGCATCCTGTATATTTTGATCGCGTAGATTTACATTTTTTTATTTTTTCACAGCTGAAAGAGACCATAGAGACCTGAGTATTTAATATAAATTTCAACTTGATACTTCTACACGTTCCTGAGAAAAAGGATCTTGACTGAAAGACAGACAGACACACGGACAACAAGAACACACAACAAGACAGTGATCCTTTAAGGGCAGGCTTGCAGAAAACATTAAAAACAACCACTACAAACACAAAGAATATATTGCCCCTTTAAAATAGTGAATTATTGTATTTTTAATTTTTTTTTTTTTTTAATTGTTTTTTTGTAAGGAATAATTAAAAATATAATTGATTTGTATAGGAATAAATAAAAGAAAAATAATATATATATTGTGAAGCAAAAGGGGTTTTTTTTTAAACTCACTAGAATTAATATAGGGTTCCGTACCATCGTAGTAGGGGAGCCCCCTTTATTTTTAATTGATTATTTATTGCTATAGTGACAACAGAAATACACATTCTGTGAAAATTTCAACCGTCTACCTATGATCATTTGATACAGCCCGCTGACAGACAGAAAGACGAACGGACGGCCTGACAGCGGAGGCTTAGTAATAGGGTCCCGTTGGTTACCCTTCGTGTACGGAACCCTAAAACGTAACCTACCTACCGTGATAGGACCAGTATAAAGTAACCGGAGGTAAAATCATTATTTTGCTTTTCACAAAAATTTATCACGCCCCTTTAAAATTGCTGTTTCCCAATTAAAATTTTATTTTTCACAATAAAGAAATATTTTTAATTTTAATTGCTTTCATATTATTTTTAATTGTTTAAAAAATCGGGCTCTTTTAAATAATTAAAAATAATTACGAGCTCGGTGTATCCCTCACCTACTTGTTTATGTACAAAGAATCAAACACAATAGAAATGTTGGGGCAAGATAATCAGAAATTAAAGCTTATGTGTTTCCCTGATAAGAAAATATAAAGGAAACGAAAAGTACCGACTACCTTACTTAGTTACTTGAATTTATTATCGTACTGAGGTGGGAATGGAGGTGAGGGCCGTTGATTATTATACCTACTTAGCGTTGTTTTAAGGGCCTTTATTAATTAACGAATCCCAACATGGCGCTTGTAAGCGAAAATTTTAAACAAAATCTTTAAAAGTTATCAAACGCCATATGAATCTAGAAAACATTTTTTTTTCTAATCGCAATTTACTTTATTGTAACAATATTAAATACATTTATAAATTAAAATAACCTAAAGTAACTCTCCAAGAGACTGGCGGCGTTGCCACGTTGTATGGCAACGACGTATGCGACGTCTCCCCACAGACAATGGCCCACCTTCCATCTTGCACCGTACCTGCATATTTGATGATCTGCTTACTGCATCAGTGAGTGGGGTTCGCATGGCTGAGTTTTGGGCTAAACATAACATTTGAAGTTTTAGCCATCGACACGCTTAGAAGATGGCAACGCTGAGCCTCAACCCCAAACGGAGTTTCAACCCCAAACGGCTCGAAAATATAGTAACGAATAAGGGTACTATAATTACGTCGCTTAAGGTTCTCCGCAGCTGCAGCGGCAGCCTCAGCACAGCACTATGAGCTAGGAAGATGGGATAGCGCGAGTATCGACACATGTTGCGTCTTGCGTCCCACACTAAAGGCCTACCCATCTTCCAAGGAAACAAAGACATGTCGTCCGGTCTTTTGCCATCGTCGCGTGCCACTCTCTTGGGTTTTATAACAGAAAACATTGAATTGTGTTTGTTCTCACTGTTCTTATAGTTTGTGTAGATTATAGAATGTCGCTTTTGTTATTGTGTGTCCCATTTATTGGACACACGATAACAAATAGCCAAAACGCGTTTTTTAAAATCGTGGTTTAACGTGGTTCGTGGTTACATCATAACCAAAAAAGAAGTCCTATTCAAATCTACCTACAATTTTTAGATTGAAAAAAATTCTCAGTTGCACCCTGCAGCTCACTGCCGCAAAATTCAGCATACCTTTAATATCATAAGCAAATATTTTTGCCAAACCATGCTGATTGCAAGTGGGTGCTTCGTTTTTATTTCTTTGCGGTCTTCACAGGCTCTGCGGGCCACATATTGAAACCACTAGCAAAATATGGTAATACGAAATGCACTGAAACTTTAGCCAAAGTTCCTATCCTTTTTCGTACATTCACGGTTGTTGGTTTTTAAAGATGGAGTAGAACTCGGCGTAAACTCTTGGTTATAGTCTGGTTTCTGATGTAAAGATGTAGGTAGGTAGGTGGGTAAACGGATTTTTTATTGCGTGACTAAAAAGAGAACTCGGACTATTTTTCAATACAATTCCCTGTAAATTTCACAACATTGTATACAGGGTGAAAGGCACACTGACTGTAAAACGGTCGCAACGTATACGAATACGTTGTGACAGTTATAGAGTCAGTGTGCTGTGTACGAGTTCGAGTTTATTATTATTATTACGAAGCGTCGGTGTCCCTTCCACCCTGTATATTGCAATGCGTATTGTTCGATACCCTGTATATTGGTTCGATATCAACGAAACACGCTTTGCTTGTGTCCAGCATTTTTTTTTTTTTTCGGATGGGATGTCATCAAATGACCCAGGGGCCACTCTGGGCGGAGCGGAAGAGACAGACTTGTACTGACTAAAACCCATCCATGTTCCTTCTTTGCCCTTTGTGTTCCAGGGCCACGGTATCTCTTTCGAACAGTCCCGCAGCCCTGGCAGGCATCGGCCCTTGCAGACCCCTACATCGTTGTTGTGTTCAGCCTGTTTTCGTCTACACACATTACGTTTCCGAACACTCAGTTAAAATCTTTGTTTTTAAATAATACGAGGAACTAATGATTCTAAATATCTGAGAGCGTCATAAACTGGGTAAAATTCTGAAATAAGTTTATTTTTAGTCAACATTTATTTATGCCCGAGGACCTGTGGGCCAAAATAACCACGATGTGGAGCCCCGACACAGCCAGAAGGCGATGCGGTAGACCTCACAGGAGATGGTGGAAAGAGCTGGACAGAACTAGTGGTCCTCACTACCCCTAGATCGAAAGATTCGAAAGGCATGGGGAGAAACCTTTGTCCAGCTGTGGGATTCAAATTCAAAATTGTTTATTTCTTCACAAAATGAAGGCTACAATCACAACCTAATTGTTCCTAATTGTTCTAACCTAATTGTTGTACAATTAGGTTGTGATTGTAGCCTTCTTTTAAGCAAACAATGCCTGTATTAGAAGACTCCGCTCTTCCATAACAAAAGAATGAAAAATATTAATAACATATTTAACATATGTAAGTAGACAAGATTAGCATAAGTATAATGTGTGTGTTCGTGCGTGTGTGTTTGTGTATGTGTGTGTTATGTGCTTACATGTGTTTGTGTGTCTGTACACAGGTTATGTCGTAGGTTTCAATAGTTCTTCCGTTTTCTCATAGGTAAGTGTTTTGATCCATTTCAGTATAAATTTTTTGCAATCATGATATTGGTTTTTGTATATGTATATGTCTTTATTCATCCTATTATATAACCTAGCAGACCGTGTATTGCATGGAGGCAACCAATGTTTTTGTTAGGGGGAAGTCTGCAATAGCATTCTTTCTTTGTTTTGCTAGTTTAGATGCATCGTAAGGTAGGGTCTGACACAGGCTAACAGTAATTAGAGTTTTAAAGATCCATGATTGATTCACGACCTTCAGGTAACAACTGAAAGGTTCTCGGCACACACGGTGGACATAAGTTTAGACACAATAATTGACAAGAAGAAAGTAGAAGAGTGAAAGAACATTATCTATCCATTTCGTCATAGTTACTTATTTTATTGTATTTACAGTATTGTTATGTTTTGTCTTTGTATTTATAAGTATGTAAGTATATTCTTATATTATTATGTTTAAATAGTTCTGTTTTACGTTTAATGTATTCCATTTTCTCTTCTTCTTTTACACACTATGTCTACATCTCTTTTTTAGTATCTGCTTTCGCAGGTATGCTGGAAGAGATTTCTTTAGAAATAAGCATCACATTTGTACTATTTTCTGTTCCTTTCTTCTTTTCTGTATTTTAGGGTGTACATAAACTGTTAAATAAATAAATAAAGTTAAATAAAGCAAAACCAGCTAAGAAAATTAGCTAAGACTAAAAAACAAGGGCCGTTAGCACAAAAACTAACCTACATAAAAAGATTAATAGAAGCAATATCATTAAGAGTTTAATCCCTTTCTTTCGCACAATGGTAACATCTAGGTGTTAGGGGCAATTGGGAGCATTCGGTATAAACACGTAGCGCAGTGTCGCTGAAATCTTCTTAAATAGTCACATTGGAATGTACGGTTTTGTATTTTATGAGGAACCGTCGCGTTTTTTTCAACGTCCTGTATAGCTCCGTCTCTTTCTTACTCTGGATAGATTAAAATAATACTGCGTTATGACGTCAAGGGCCCTGAAATAGAGTAGCTCAAATTGTGGTATAAATATTAGCCAATCAGCAAGTAGAACCTGTGGTGGCTCAGTGGTACTTAACGGCGGCGACTTACTTGTTAAAAAGGCATTTATCTTTGTGCAAATTATTTTACCACCGCTGCTCTAAAAATGGAGAATATAAACTTCGTTAGGATAATTGTCTTTAAGTTTTTGGTTCTAAATGAACCAGACAATTAGGTATCTGCAGGTTGCATTATGACACCTACAAATCCGCACACGGCCGGCGTAGTGGATCACAGTCAACGTTAACACTGGCTGTCGCTAGAAACCAGCGCTGTGCCACTGCCTCGCATGATGTCTCAGTATTATGCAGAGTGATGACTGTTTAACGTAAATGTGACGCATTTACCTCCAATGTTCACTTTGTGTGCTTTTTTTCTATTTGCATCACGTTTAGTGTTGTGTCATTTTTTTTCCCTTTCTTTTCTTTCAGTCACTCTCACAGAGGAACTAGAAGAGGTTAGTGACCACGCAGTGGGAACGCTATAGGCTGATTACCTCAGTGTTGCATCATTTGCTTAGACCAATAGCTAGTTATTCGGACAAAGCACACGCTCCTGATGAGTTCCCGTATGTTTTCACAAGCAACGTTAGAAATTGGTGGAAACCCGTAAACGCTAGCGCGGCGCCTACACTGTTCAACATAACGATGGCATTAACGAGAATTTGCGCTAACTACTATGCACTTTATTGTCACCAGCGTTCTAAGGGTTTCAGAGACATTCTGGAATAATCTAGAAGGATTTCTTAGAAGGCATTATCTGCCTAGCCTTTTCCCACCCATGATAGGGTTGGCTTACAGTCTAACCGGATGCAGCTGAATACCAGTATTTTACATGGAGCGACTGCCTATCTGACCTCCACAACCCAGTTAGTACTGGGTAATACGAAACCCCTTGGTAAGACTGGTTGTCAGAGTTTGGGGCCACTGAATACCTGTAACGACTGTCAAAGGTCTACAAATGACAGCCGGGACGAACGGCTTAACGTGCTTTCCGAGGCACGGAGGAAACTCGGTAGGTAATGGGTGGTCACCCATCCACAGACCAACATAGGCAAGCGTGGCTTAATCTGAAGATCGATCCGAGCAGCATCTAGGAACGAGCTCTTGGATTTTTTAGAAGTATTCTCTGCATAATGCGGTGGGTCTGTAGGTTCAACTTCCTGACTAACCGACTTCTTGACAATTCAAAAGTAAATGGTTTTACTGAAATAAATGATTTGAGTTTGAGTTTATGTCAATTTGAAATTTTAACGGCGGTAATACCGGTAAATTTTATTGTGAGTCGAATTTTCATCGATTTTAATTATTCATAAAAATATGTGTAGCTGAATTTTGTAAAGGTAAGACCAGCTTCCTAATTTCATATATGGCACCTGATCTCTCAGTATTTGAGAAAGTATCTATCCCCCCTATATCATACAGTGTATTTTTAACCGACTTATGAAAAACAATAATCAACTAACTTTGGTAGGTGTCCCGAAAAATCCCCGCTCCATAGTCCCACTAGAACATCGTAATACTGACGGAAGCATTACACCAGTACATGTTAATATACAGAGGGTGTAAGCAGAGAGATACTTAGCTACCATTTAATCACTTAAATGGTATGGTATGGTGATAGATACCTCTGCCTAACCCTTCATCGAAATGCGGGCGTGATGTTTATTGATACCAAACGTGTTTTGGATAGCAATGCTATCGAAAATTTAGAGAGAGATAGGCATAAATTGAAGTGAGGAGCTCGTGGCTAAATAATAACAGCCGCTCGGATCTTTAGGTTAAGCCGTGCTTGCCTAGGTTGGTCTGTGGATGGGTGACCACCCATTACATACCGAGTTTCCTCCGTGCCTCGGAAAGCACGTTAAGCCGTTGGTCCCGGCTGTCATTTGTAGATCTTTGACAGTCGTTATAGGTCAGTGGCCCAAAAAGTCTGACAACTAGTCTTACCAAGGGGTATCCTATTACCTAGTACTAACTGGGTTGTGGAGGTCAGATAGGCAATCGGTCCATGTAAAATACTGGTATTCAGCTGCATCCGGTTAGACTGGAAGCCGACCCTAACATAATTGGGAAAAGGCTAGGCAGATATACATATATAGTCATGAATTGAAGTCTTCTTCTTCTTCTGAAATCGATGACAAGAAGTAATAAATCGGCCAAGTGCGAGTCGGACTCGCGCATGAAAGGTTCCGCACAATCGTAGTAGGGGAGCCCCCTTTAATTTATTTTTATTATTTTTTATTATAGCGGCAACAGAGATACACATTCTGTGAACATTTCAACTGCCTACCTACAACGGGTCATGAGATACAACCCGCTGACAGACAGACGGACGGATAGACAGCGGAGGCTTAGTAATAGGATCCCGTTGGTTACCATTAGGGTACGGAACCCTAAAAATGGGGTATTCCTCAAAGCGCAACCAACAAAGCGCAACTTAATTATTCCTCGAAGCACAACCATTAGTTGCGCTCACAAATTCAAATTCAAAATATTATATGTTTATTCCTCAATGCGCAACCATGATGAAAAATAGAGAGGGGTATGATGGATTCATTTATATTTTTTTCAATCGTTGGTTGCGCTTAAGAATAGTTGCGGTTTGAGGAATACCCCCTAAAAATGGTTTACTTTATCATCAAAAGGGTTAAGTGCTTGTAATCTTCTTCTTAAAAAATCTCACTAAACTGTAAACTACAAACTTTTTAACAAATACTGTTTGCAAGTTTTGAAGAGATCATCATCATCATCATTTCAGCCGAAAGACGTCCACTGCTGGACATAGGCCTCCCCCAAGTGTCGCCACATTGACCGGTCCCGTGCGTCTCGCATCCAGCGGATCCCTGCAACCTTCACCAGGTCATCGGAGAAAAAAGAGATCATACAGCAGAAAACTATTCCTACTGTCTTATTGGTCTAGTGGTTGCAAGCACGACAGCTGAACATGAGGTCCTGGGTTCATTTCCGGGTCGGGCAAAGTGTTGTTGGGTTTTCCCATCAGGAATTTCTCAGTAGCAGCCACGGAGTCTGAATTTGAGCCCGGTTGATGGCAATAGGCTCGCGTCTATTACATGGGACGTAATGATAACTGGCGAAATGTGGGTGTACTATTAGGTACACCTCTGCCTAATCCTTCAGGGATTTTAGGCGTGATGTTATCTACCCCGTGGTTCAAGGTTCTTTCGGTCGGTTAAAAACATCATTATGTATATTACCTCCACAACTCCTTTCTTCCATTTATCCTCACTTAAAACTTGTTCAGTAAGTATATTATTCTTTCAGGGTAATAAAGTTGTTATTTCTAACATATTTCGTGCGAGTATGCTTAGAGTTAAGTTCTGTCTGTAAAGCTGATATCAGACGTTTCACGTTTTGTTCATTACTGCCTTTCATTCGGGATCTTACACTCGTTGTTAAACATCTAAATAAAATTGAACCAAAAGTGAAAAAGTATTTATTGCTGAACCGATCCAACGATGTCGTATTTTGCCACACGATATCTTCCACTCGTCTCCTAAACGTTAAATAATGAACGAAAGTAATGTCGGTGTCGTGTGAACGTGTAATGAAAAAACAAATAACCGATCACTCGAGTGGACCGCTCACTGAAATGATGCGTCTGATATCAGCTTTAAGTAAATCAAAAGAAGAACGGTAAGTAGGTGAAACTTGCAAGAGTTAATGTAATTTATTTTGTTCTGTCATGAAAACATAAAGACAAAGATTACAAAGTTCCCGAGAACTGAGAAGCTTCCTTTAAAAAGGTCACAGAGAACTATGCACTGCTGCATTCTGGTTTAAATGAATACACATTCCAGAGAATCTGCAGGATATATTTTAGCTTCCTTTTAATAAATTTGTATTCATTAGTAGGGAAACAAAACAACACATAAGTATTTTCAGAATAATGTAGGTGTCTTCAAAATAAAAACCGAAACTCAATTGTAGGTACTCAGTAGGTACCCCATATCGCCCGCTTCTGGCCCTTCTTAGATTTCAACAGACAATGGCAGAAAGTCATGTAATACAGCCGCAGTGGTAGACGCCCACGGTGCCGGACGTCGGCAGACGATCTCCGGCCACCGTAGGCGAGGGCATGCGTGAGTAATGGGCGACTCGCTGTCCGACCATGGACCATGCCCGGGTCGACGGCGCGTTGTGTTCCACCGCGCCTCAAAGAGTGTCAGCATAATGACGGGGCCCCCTTCTAGAGGGCCAAAGCCTGCCGGGGTCGCGGGACTTATAGAATTACCGTGACCCTGGAACATAAAGGGCTATTGAAGGACACCGTGGATTTTAGTCAGTACAAATCTGACAGTCCCTCCCGCTCTGCCCTGGGTGGGAGGACTCATTTGATGATTTTACCATGCTAAAAAAAAAAAAGTCATGTAATAAATAAGAGCGAGCCTTTTGCCTCTGACCAAGTTAATATAATGGGTCTAAAAATACCCTTAACGAAGCCGAAAGGCACTTGTTGTCCCCTCATTGCGATATTTTTTTTGTTCTAGACCATACCTGAGAACCTTCTAGTTACGGAGATATTGGGGGTCAATGTTCCAACTTTTTCACAAGTTGCTTTTTTTTTAATACAAGTTTAAGGTTATAACTTTACTTTAAATACCTCTAAGACCCCTGTACTATTCAATGCATCCATCAGCACATCCTAACTCCTACCATAAAACGAGATTTTTTCACGCCAAAAAAAGTCGTTTCCCAGCAATAATTTATTATTTAGTTTGATGTACAGAATGGTTGACGGCTTCGTGAAGGTTCCGTCTACACCTTGTATATAAGTCCCACGACTAGTTGAATGATACCCGGAATTTGGATTCGTGCTCAGTTGATGGCAATAAGCTCGCCCCTATTCTTCTTCTTTTTCAACTTTTAGATATTGTGTCATGGCTATCTAGTTTCTTAATGATTAAAACATACTCAGCTTAGCTAGTACATACTAAGCTTAACTTATTTTCCGAATTTATTGTATTGTGCATGTGGTGTTTACCTTTAAGTAATTGTTGCGCTGTAATTTAATTTTTATAATAATTTATGTCGCTGTATCCAGTGTGAACAATTGTTGGTAGACCTAATATAATAAATAATAATAATAAAGTTGATAAAATGTAATAAACTAAACACTTCTGCCAATGCCTTCGGGAACACAACCTTGATGATAACGATACATTCAAAAATCAAAAACCCCTATTTCACCGCCCAATCGATTCCATCAATATTTATCCTTTTGACAGGCCAACAGCCGTGATGGATAGCCAAAACGGATATAAATTATAAAACAAAATACCTACAAAAACGTCCAGTTTTCAGCATGAAAGTTTTCATACAATTATATTAGCCGTGCTAAGTAATTGCACCAGGGCGCAAGGAAACTGAAGTATAAAATTGCTCTACCCACTACCAAATCTAATTACGGGAACACAAGCCGGTTTTTAATAGAACCGCTAATGCAGGCGAAGCCGGGGTAATAAGTTATGTAACTATAACTATAAGTTTATTGAACTATGTTAAAGGTTTTCATGATACGTTTTTGTGAGTACAGTATCAATGTGGCTGGCGTTTTGTGTTTTTTATCTTTCGATATTTTTTAATAGGAATGTGATACACGGGACCGGTCAATGTGGCGACACTAGGGGGAAGCATATTTCCAGCAGTGGACGTCTTTCGGCTGAAATGATGATGAATGTGATACACGTTTTAAGATAGGAGCTCGTGGTTAAATCTTACTACTATTATAAGTGCGAAAGTTTGAATGGATGGATGGATGTTTGTTACTCAATCACGCCAAAACTACTGAACGGATTTGGATGAAATTTGAAACACAGATAGGTTGTAACTTGGATTAACACATAGGATAACTTTTATCCCGGTAGTGTGATCCCGTGGGACAATTATCGGACTTCACGCGGGCGACACCGCGCGCATAAGCTAGTAGGTAATAGTAGTCACCCGGGTCGATCTTCAAGGTTAAGCCATGCTTGCCTAGGTCGGTCTGTGGATCAGAATATCGTCATTACGTACCGAGTTTCCTCCGTGCCTCGGAAAGCACGTTAAGCCGTTGGTCCCGGCTGTCATTTGTAGATCTTTGACAGTCGTTACAGGTAGTGTGGCCCGAAATTCTAACAACCAGTCTTACCAAGGGGTATCAAATTACCCAGTACTAACTGGGTTGTGAAGGTCAGATAGGCAGTCGCTCTATGTAAAATACTGGTATTCAGCTGCAACCGGTTAGACTGGAAGTCGACCCCAACTTAGTTGGGAAAAGGCTGGGCAGATGGTGAGATGTGATTCACAGTTTATTAATGTCTCGTAAATTGGTTGAAGCAGCCAAATTACAAACCTAGAGGTGTCAGCCAGGCCATATCTTTAGTTTTTGCCATTTAACTTTAGTTAAGTAATTTGGCCGAACCGTAATTCTTACTCAAACACCTCCACGACTCCCGTACTATTCAATTCATCCATCAGCACAATGTTTTGAATGCGTTACATAGAGTCCTACCGTAAAGTTTGTTTTTTCACGCCAAAAAAAAAGTCGTTTCCCAGCAATCATTTTTGCGCGCGCCTCAAAGAGTGTCAGCATAATGACGGGGCCCCCCTCTAGAGGGCCAAAGCCTGCCGGGGTCGCGGGACTCATAGAATTACCGTGACCCTGGAACATAAAGGGCTACTGAAGGACACCGTGGATTTTAGTCAGTACAAGTCTGACAGTCCCTCCCGCTCTGCCCTGGGTGGGAGGACTCATTTGATGATTTTACCACGTTAAAAAAAAAAAAAAAGTTACTTAGTTTAATGTACAGAATGCTTGGTTGACGGCTTCTTGGTAAACGGACCCTTTAAACCCTGTATTTCACTATTGGATCCACTGCAAAAGACAGGGACATTTAAAACGTTTACCTAACAAGATTAATTAACTGAAAAGCTTCTTATTCTCTCAATTCTCATTTCCTTAAGGTTCATCCTGCTAGATAAACAAATCTTCGGGTCACGTACGAATGTAATACGTTGGGGACAAAAGGTTTCATGACAATCGGATTAGCAGTTTTTACGTGTATCTGACAATACAAACAGACAGTTTCTTTTCCTGTTTTGCAGTCGTATTAGACTGTTTTGAAAATGCGTTTCCTCTTATCATAATCAAAATAATCCTTAACTTTGTTCAAAATCTACTACAACAGGCTTTTATTTATTAAAAGTTGTAACCCCGCTTACATTTCTTTTCTAGAACACTATTGAGCACAGATTATTTTTACAATCGGACACAATAGGGATGTTTCCTGAAAAAATCTAATTAGTCCGTCAGATAGATTTCCAAAAAAAAATGGACACGTATTTTTTCTTTTTTCACGAAAACTAAAAACGAAGACGATACAGTGCGTCGAAAACTCGTGTGACGTCATACTTGTAAGTAAAGTGTACTGACTTTTTACCGAAAAGTGACGTCACACGCCCCCCCCCCCCCCCCACTCATAATCATTGATGCGTTATATCTTCGTCAATTTTTATTGATTTGATAAAACAAAAAAAATCGTATCCAATATTTTTCGATAATCTAACTGACGGACTAAATAGAATCATATTTTTTTTTACACAGGAAACATACCTATTCCATCAAGTAACATAAATATTTAAAAAAAAAAAATTCTATACAGCTGCCACCAGACAGTCCACAGCACTCCCAGCCGCACGAAGCCCTGCCTCAGCGGCGTCTGGTGTCCCGGATGAGACCAACTTTTCCCAGGTCAGTCCGAGGCGAGCCTAGCAAAGTCAGACTTGGCTTCCTTCCTGAAGAATGGTATGATTCATGAAAGTTAATGAATAAAATTGTTTTGGGGGTCACTTTCATCTCAGCAGTTTTGATTACCATGTCTAGGTGTATGTTCTAAACGATAATCAGATAAAATCTTGTTTTATGTGGAAAAGAAAATTAGTATACAGAATTATAAGACAAATATTTATACTAGTAAATTTTATGTAATTTTGTGTTTATACAGGGTGTAAGGGACAGCCCTTCACAAACTGACAGGGTGCAAACAGCTCCTGTAAAATTTGTTTTTTTTTTAATTTTTTTTTTCAGTTGCTATTCCTTTACTTCAAAGTAAAACTACATTACCGATACGCAGCATTCCATTTATAAATAATACGACTACAATAAAAAATCCATCAATGGATGTTGAAATACTCTAACGAACGACGCGTGAAATGAGCTGTTCACTTCCTGCCTAACTACAGAGTTCATCGAACTCGTCGTCGCGCTTGCCGTTCGCTACGTGCATTTTGCCACGGTAACGATACATTGCGTATGAGGAAATAAAACAAACCAAATTTATTGGATTCCCATAACATTCCTGAAATAATTTCTTGTACCGGTCATCTTAGTATGATATACAGAATTCACCCCATCAGTTTGTGGAGGGCTGTCCCTTACATGTATAAAATCTTATAATAGTTTATCACAAGAATAATGCTGGTGGCAGTAACTTGCTAAGGGCGCCAGCATTTGTCTAACAAAACACATCACACAGAGGCTATTCAAGTACCTATTACTACGTTAAGTGTTTTTACGAAAGACATGTACCGTTTAAATGTAAAACACTTGCGTTAGAACTAATAAATGTTGCCCTCCACGAATTTTAAGTATCATAATAGTTTAACTGTTGTTTTTACAGTAAGCGTAATCCAAGCTTCTATGACTAAAGAACTGAATTTACTTAACACTGGATACCATACATTATTAAAGACATCCTTCTTGATAAGTCTGTCTTATGGATAAACATCCAAACATATACAGTGAATCCCAGAATACGGCCTTTTAAACAGTACTGTCCCATAAATTTTTAAAACCCCCTAACTGAAACCGTCACAGAAACCTGTCGGCCCATCTTTTAAAAATTAGCGTGATATAAAAAATCAATAGACGATCCAGTGAGCTTAATTGAACGATCTGGTAAAGCCGCTTTAAGTGCTTCTAATCCTTATTGCCTTTTAGCTAGCGTAAAATTGCTAATGAGAGGAATCTCTATTCTATGAGAGGGGCTGTAAGATGGCGCTTTTCGGAACAGGTAGGAAAGTTTTTTTTGAGATAATTATCGAATATTGGTCGTTTTATCCATTTCGTAAGTTACAAGCTACCAGTTGCATATGTAAAGAAAATATCTGATACAAATATGATTTGTAAGAATTAAGAAGGGCAGACCTGCCAACTATCTTTATCTGAACCCAGTTTAGTACAGAAATAAGTGATTGCTTGCAGTGGTTCTATGTGCTTTTGAAAAGAAAACTTAAAATAATTTTACCAAGGCTGTACCACTATCTAAACTACCACGAATGCAATCATCATCATTGCCAGCCTTGTTATGCTGGTGCAGTGTATCAGTTTACTATCTTTTTTTTGCGACACTTCTCAGTAGCATGATCACTATTTTCTCTTCTTTAAGAGGAATAGACATTTCTCTTTCTATTTAAAGTGATATTCGATTTCTGCATTTCATTTTTAATTTCCCGCATTAGAAATCTGTCTACAATTTGTAATTTTTTCTTACCTTTTTACAGTTGTAATGCTATGTAAAACTTATCTACTGTAATCATTTGTAGATAATTCACCCTTCTACAAAATATCGCATTAGTATTCCGCCAAAAAGCTCCATCTTACCGCTCGCCTGGTTACACCATACCTTTGGACAAAGCTTCCCAACCATTGTGCGGTGTACTACAGAATGAGATCTTATTATAGATTGCCGGTTCACAGGCAGTAATCGATCTCCTCTAGCCAGATAATACCTTTAATATCGCAGAGGTTGAATAGCGCTCTCTTTGTGAGTTATTCTACAATACGGAGTTGAAAGCGCCATCTTAGGGCTTTTTGTGTGAGATAAGTTTTTTTTTTGTGTGTAAATGGTGCGTGTAAGGAAGTTCAGGGTTTGTGTACTTGTGTTTTCTATTTTGGTTTATTTTTTTTGCGAATTAGCCTCTTTCGATTAAGGTTTGTTTTTGATTGACAGAAGCATAATCAGCCTGTAAACTTCAACAAAATTATCTATGCAGGCGGGAAAAACACAGAACTAAAATATAATATAATATAAGAACAACTATAGACTACGGGATGAATCCTGAAATCGCGAAAACTATATAATTATCAGCTGTTCCCTTCACTTTGACGATTTATAAGAACACGAATGTACATGCTGATGAGATAGCCTGTTAGATGCGGCCATTTATTTTGTCGTTTGACTTGTTTTACAATGCATTTTACACTAGCGACCAGCGACATTTTAACGACATGATAAAATATATATTTGTATATTTTAGATTATTTTTTATGAATGCACACATAAACTTTTTGTAACACACACATCAAAAATTCGTTTGTAATTAATGAAATTGTAATTTAGAGTCACAATATTTTATTTGATTTTATAAAAGATATTTTATATAACTGTACTGTACTGTCTTGTACTGTCTATTTGTGTGTACTGTCTGTACTGTTGGTTACTGTTTTGGTGGTTGGTTGGTTGGCTGTATTGGTTGGTGTCTGTATTGGTTGGTTGGTTGGTGGCTTGGTTGGTTGGTTGGTTGGTTGGTTTGGTTGGTTGGTCTGCTGGTTCTAATTGGTTCTTAACATAACCGTTGTATTTAAATAAATAAATAACAAGTGCTTGACTCTAAACTCTAACAACTTCATGTCGACTTAGAACCTTTCTAAGTCGACATGAAGTTGTTAGAGTTTTATTTAATACTTTAGATTTATACATGTGACAACCCCCCCCATGTCACACGATACCACACTTTGTTGACCCCCTCCCACCCCGTGTTTCGGAATTTATAAATGGCTCCAAAGTATGACATATCTGGTGTAGCATGCAGCATCCTTTATGATGCCGGCTGCCCGACAGTTTACCGAAATTTCCTCGGGGACATAAACAGCAGAGTAGTCAACATGCATCGTGAACAAAGTCGCGCCGAATTGCCAGTGCAAAAAATATTAATATGTGATGAAAATATGTGGGTACATCTAACTTTTTATATGGAACAGTACTGTGACTGACAGTAAAAGTACAGTCGTTTAGCAACTGCATATCGAAACCTGTTTGAAGACAGCACAGATGCAGTAAGAAAAGATTTTACCAAATTGAAATACCCAACACAATTTGACCAAGGCAAAGAAGGGGGAACCTAATTTATAGAAAAACAATAAAAAAACGTAAAATACCTAATTTTTATCCTTAAATAATGCTTTACAAATTCCATTTTTGATTCACTCTGATTCTAAAAGCACAGTTTGACAGTGACCGACGTTGAATTACACTTATACGTTTACACGATTCAATTCGATTGATTCAACCACTCGCGACTGCCTCGTTGGTCTAGTAGTGGCAATGGCGACTGCTGAACAATGAGGTCTTGGCTTCGATTCCCGGGTCGGCCAAAGTATTATTGAGTTGTTCCGTCAGAAATTTGTCAGTAGCAGCTACAGAGTCTAGATTTGTGCCTGGTTGATAGCAATAGGCTCGCCCCCTATTACATGGGACATAAAGATAACTGGCAAAATGTGGGTGTACTTCTTAGGTACACCTCTGCCTAACTCTTCGGGGAAAACAAGGCGTGATGTTATCCAAAAAATAAAAGGCGCGAGTGAACCGTCTAATTTCACCACTCTCCTCATACAAGATCTAGCGCGAGCTAATTGGGGTACATTTGTACCCCACATTACAAAATTAGCTCAACCTATTCATATGAGACTACTCAGAACATATTCAATGAATGACATATTAAAGTAGCGTGCAATGGAGATCCTATTTCCGAGCGTATTATACACGTTGGAAATTTTAGTTCAGCTCTGTGATATCGGTAGACTATTTAGCAACTCCTTTATTAAGTGTCCACCTACTAAATTTGCTGTTCTGATTAATTAATCAATGGAAGAATGGAATATAAAGCTCTAAAATGCACTCAATTATTTATTATAAATTGCAAAAATTACTACGAACTCAGTGCTATTAGGAGCTCGTGGCTAAATAGTACCAGCCGTTCGGTACGATCTTCCGGTTAATCCGCGCTTGCCTGGGTTGGTCTGTGGATGGGTGACCAATGTGACCATCCATTTCATAACGAGTTGCCTCCGTGCCTCGGAAAGCACGTTAAGCCGTTGGTCCCGGCTGTCATTTGTAGATCTTTGACAGTCGTTACAGGTAGTAAGTGGCCTTAAAGTCTGACAACCAGTCTTAGCAAGGGATACCGTATTACCAGTACTAACTGAGTTGAGGAGGTCGCTCCATGTAAAATACTGGTATTCAGCTGCATCCGGTTAGACTGAAAGCCGACCCCAACATAGTTGGGAAAAGGCTAAGCAGATAATGATGATGACATGGCAATTCATTTTAAACTTTTCCTCACTTAGTAATATTGATAAAGTAACCGAAACAGTATGCGCCTAATTAACGAAGTATACCTATTCTAAGTAGAGTTACCATACATCCGGATTTGTCCTGTCCGAACTCTGTCCGGTCTTTTAACTTGTCCGGACCTTTCAGCATTAAAACAATTATTTTCGAATACAAATAAGTTGCATGATAACTGAAAATAAAATCATTTAAAAGAAAAATGCCTGGACTCATTTGCAAATATCCGGTCCATTGTCAAGACTTTCGAAATGCTAAATCTAGTCCTAAGTGATGTAGTCAGAAGTGACTGAATTTGAAGCTTGCGGTTAAGGATCTGTCTGCTCGATTTCCTGAAATCGTATTCTGGAACCGAAGATGGCACGTTCCATATAATTCCAAAATGTCAGTTTGAAATTTGGGCTACGTGTTCATTTTATCTATACTAATATTATAAAGAGGTAAAAGTTGTTTGTATGTAGGGGGTAATCTCCGGAACTAATGATTCAATTCTAAAAATTCTTTCACTAACAGAAAGCTACGTTATTCGTGAGTGCTATAGGCTATAAATTATTTTTATATCATGCAAATTAGCCGAGCTATCACAATTTTCGCGGACGAAGGAGCGGGCGGATTGCTAGTATAGAATATTCTGTGAATATTAACTGTTTCTTACAGCACATCCAAGTAAATCGTTATTTTGTTTTGTACCTTAAACGTTTAAGAATTAAATAAAACAAAGTAAGTGTGTGCTTCATTGTAAACTTCGAATTAGGTAAACGAAAGGTCCTATTTTAGAAATCAATAATCTGCATATTGCTCTGTGCATAAGAAATTACGTCTTTACATATTTTTAGTACTTTCTGTGATACAAAAGCGACAAAGGCCTTCACCGTTAATTAATACACTGTTTTAGCAAACTTCCCTTATACAAAATTACCCAAAATATACCGAAACGCTTCCTTTTCGCTAAAAGTAAAAAATATATTCATCAAAAATTCTCAGCAAAAAGTGGCTTGATGCCATCTAGACACCTTCTTAAAAGTTTAACTTTGACAATATCGTAAAAATATAAACAAACTCACGTACCGAGGGATGAGGCACTATATAGATAAATACAGAAGGTTTAGTCTTTACAACGAGCGAAAATAGGCGCACGCATACATAGACGCAAACAAATGCGGTTGCGAGTGCACTTGCACTCGCTGTACGTTGTACGCTGTTGCTATGTGTGCGTGCTTCGCTCGTTGTATTTACCCATGTTATAATCAGCCTATAATGATCCCACTGCTGCAACACAGACCTCCTCTCCATGAGAGTGTGTGAGTGTGGGACGAGGGCGGGCCTAGTGCGAGTTCGTAGATGTCACATATCTTCGAATTTTTGCTGTTAGGACATGCCGGTTTCCTCACGATGTCTTCCTTCACCATTTTGAGAGCTGTGATGATGAAATAAATTACAAAAAGTAATGCGCGTGCCAGGGTTTGAAGCCACGTACTAAAACTCGCAAGTCAGGGCCGTTACCACTGGGCCGACACGGCTCATGTAAGGACCCGATCTTCTGTCTACTGTCTATTCTATGGACGAAGTATGGAAAGTTCGTGAAATGCCCGGCCATGGCTATAGCTCTTAAAACGTCCCCTTACAATATCGTATTATTTATTTAGGACACGCTGTGGTGGAGAGCTCTTGCTATTAGGGTTGTCACGAGGGCAATGTTGGAAAGTTTAAGGTAACTTTGCCTTGTGGGGTGATTATATTAATCGAAGATGTTGATTCAATCCGCATTTCCGCATTTTGCATCCAGTTCAACCCAGTCACCTTTTTAAGCTCATCAGGCTTCCTAGCTGGGCGCTGACCCACTCCACGCTTGCTGATACGCGTTGCAAGCTATGTTGCTAATTATGTTGCGAGCTATGTTGCTAGCTGTATTGTAAACTATGTTGCAAGCTATGTTGCAAGCTATGTTGCAAGCTATGTTGCAAACTATGTTGCAAGCTATGTTGCAAGCTATGTTGCAAGCTATATTGTAAGCTATGTTGAAAGCAATATTGCAAGTTATATTGCAAGCTATGTTGCAAGCTATATTGCAACCTATGTTTCAAGTTATGTTGATAACCACAGTTCCTTATCTATGTAATTATGTCTATGGAAATAATAATATACTTTTCAAGTTTTTCACACAACCCCTGAAGACCCAAAACGTAGTTGTGTCAACCCTAGTGCACTGGGCAAAGTCTGAAAATGGAATTCAACTTGAAACTCAATTATTCGTTGAGATATAGTACTATTTATACCTGGACGGTGCTTCTTCATATTTGCTTTCTTACTATGATGTTCCTAAAAGCCTGAAACAACTTTTAGGTCGTTGATTTGAAGATTATAAAAGATTTTTTATGTTTTTGGACCGAGTTTTGTATCTGATTACTCAATTTGTAGAATTACTGGGCTTTCTGCGATAAAACCATGCGATATTTATAGGGTCCCTTTTTTTCGTGAGCAAACGTAATATCTGGTCTAATGGTCGCAAACGCGACTGCTGACTGCTGAGTATAAGGGCCTGGGTTCGATTCCCAGGTCGGGCAAAGTGTTATTTTGTTTTTCCATCAGGTATTTCTCAGTAGCAGCCGCGGAGTCTAGATTTGTGGCAATAAGCTCGCCCCCTATTACATGGGACTTAGACATAACTGGCGAAATGTGTGTGTACTATTAGGTACACCTCTGCCTAACCCTTCGTGGATTACAGCCGTGGTGTTGTGTGTTTAAGGATTTTGAAGTTAAATTTTATTTATTTATTATTTATTTATTTATTTATTTATTTATGTACACACAAAATAGTGTGTAGTTTTCTTCATTTATCAGTTTTTAATTGTTTTAAATAGCATCTAATAAATGATCAAAAAAATACCCACCTGTGCATTCCTTAATCTTAAGATAACAAAATATCTGCAGAACTTACGCGATCGAAAGTTACGCCTGCAATTTGCTTTACAAAATGCCTATGACACATCAGACCGAAAATACGTCGCGCATTCTTCAGACATAAAACATAGACATGCGGAATTTCCGTCGCTTAATTTCCGACAGGTATGTCGCTTCGTTCCTCGTGGACTTAAAAACTTCAAACAGAAGATTTTTTCATTAAATAAATCTTTGCCCCACACTAGGAATTTCTCCTGTATCGTGGGTGCGTTTACAAACATTTAAATTCACATACGCAAACAGCCAGACCCGGAACAACTACCTGTAGGCCATACAAATATTTGACCCGTGCGAGAATCGAACCCGCGACACGAAGCGCAGCAGTCAATCGCTCAGCCACTCCGCCAACCGTGCCGTCAAATTGCGACAGCTGCACACGAAAGACAGCTTCCTGAGAACGAAATCGTACGCAAAAGCTAATCTGCCCTGCACTACTTCAGGGAAACTTTATAACTAGTAAGTTTTTTAATTAAAACTAAATTCAAATGATTTTCATGTCGTTGGCCTTCTTCCAAAGGAAATCTTCGTTGAAAGGGATAATTACTTGTTTATAAGTTATTTCCTCTTGGAATCGCTGTAAAAGAGCTCCTTCTTGTAAATGACTTGAACGGGAATTGAAAACACTATTAAACCTCCAGACTGCTAAATAATAACTGCCGCACTGGTCAATCATCTAAGTTAACCCGCGCTTGCTAAGGTTGGTCCTTGGATGGGTCACATTACACACCAAGTTTCCTCCGTGCCTCGGAAAGCACGCGAACCCGTTGCACGTGGTCCTCGCTGCCATTTTTAGACCTTTGACAGTTGTCACCGGAAGTTAGTGGCTCGAAAGTCTGACAATCAGACACCAGTCTTACTAAGACCCCCCCCCCCTTGGTAAGACTGGTGTCTGGTTGTCCGACTTTAGAGCTTCTGACTACCCACAACGACTGTCAAAGACGTACTTATGACAGCCGGGTGACAGTGACGTAAAACAAGGGTAAATTAAATGTAAAAGGACTGTATTGAAAAAAAATCCTCTCACCGAGAAGAGGTTTGAGTTCCAACAGCGGAAATATTAAATGCTGATTATGTAGGTACAAGGTATAAACGGAACCTTCGCGAAGCCGCCAACCAAGCATTCTGAAACATCAAACTAAGTAACTCTATGCAAAAATTATTACAGGGAAATGCTATTTTTGGGGTGAAAAATCACATTTTACGGTAGAACTCAATGTAAAGCAGTAAGTGTAAGTGTAAGTGTAAATGAATACTTAAATGACAAATTATAAATACAAAAAATAATATTTTAATATAAAACAAAAATATAATATAATATTGACCTAATTAATAAAATATTGACATTATATTACAATTCTTACAATTAAACCCCGCATTATCTAATTAGAAATAATAACGTAATGTGCAATATATTTTTTTTTTTAATATTAGAAGTAAACACTCAGTGCTCTTCCTCCTCTCTCCCATAATTATTCTATGCTGTGCCCGACAGGGTCCAAAATTGTGTCGTTATTACAACCCACCAGCTAATGTAAACTTATAAATGTACATTTTGGAACGCAATAAAGATATTGAGTATTGAGTAAGCAATCAAAACATTGTATTGATGGATGCATTGAATAGTACGGGGGTCGGTGACGTATTTAAAGTGAAGTTATAACATTAAAAGATTCTATTTAAAAAAACCTTGTGAAAAAGTTGGAACTTCGACCCCCAAATATCTCAACTAGAAGATTCCCAGGTATGGTCTAGAACAAAAAAAATATCGCAAAGACGGGGAGAACAGTGTTTTTTCAGTTTCATTAATAAGGATATTTTTACACCCATTATTTAGCAATACCAACCAGCGTTAATTACTGTGAGGCTTCTGTTACACAATCAGATCAAATCAGTCGCAGAGCTACTCCATTCCGCCATTAAACTCAGTAGGTCAGTAAACATTTTATTAAAATAATGACTTTTGAAACGAAATACTGTGTACCATAATTAAATATTATCTGTAGCTTAATTACGAAAGGGTTTTTTTGTTATTTGAAGCTTATGTGAAATTAATCATGGAATTTATTATTGTCTAACTGTACAATGGGCTTTTGAAGTAATTTAATGCTGACGTGTGCCTATGTGGGATTTAATAATACTGTGGTACTTCCTTTATTTATTTCTATATTAATTAATTAAATTTTTAAATATTTCTTAGAAAAAAAACATTTAAAAATATAAAAAATTGGTACTTCGATTATTATGTGGCGATATTTATTTATATTTATTTATGTATTTATTGGTTCACCAACAAGTGTTTACACAGGTTGTATGCTAAAAGTAACGTACAGAAATGTAAATGCAACAGTGCAACAATGACTTATAGGTAAACTCCGCATGCATAAAGAAGTTGTACAATTTAAATTATTAATCTAGTTTTAAATAATTACTTATCTAAAACTCTAGAGGTCCAAGTAATATAGACATACGTAATTCCACTCATAAAGAAATAAATAGAACAATTGCCACGTAGAGACTTCCGTTAAAGTGTGTCCATAAATATTGTGATCGTCTACGAATCATCATCTGCCTAGCCTTTTCCTAACTATGTTGGGGTCGGCTTCCAGTCCAACAGGATGCAGCTGAATACCATTATTTTACATGGAGCGACTGCCTACCTGACCTCCACAACCCAGATAGTACTGGGTAATACGATACTGACTACCTGTAACGACTGTCAAAGATCTGGAAATGATTGCCGGGACCAATGGCTGAACGTACTTTCCGAGGCACGGAGGAAACTCGGTATATAATGATGGTAACCCATCCACAAACCGACCTTGGCAAGCGCGGCTTAAACTTGAAGATCGACCCGTGTGGTTGTTATTATTTAGTTTAATACAGTACCCATCAGTAGCGAAGGGTCAATTTTTGTAAGAGGTAAGCCGGAGTACATATCAATATGATAACATTATTTGCCTATAGTATACTAAGCTGTGCCATTTTTCAAAGGGAAGCCGGTAGGAATCGAGTTGTATGGAGCCCTCGCCACTGGTACCCATGTATCTGCCTATAAACGTGTTATGAAGTTAAGTCTGCACACAAACATAACAACTCTCCACAGGTAACCCTAAAACAAAAAAACAAAGCAATTATAACAATGGCAACACAGCAAAACAACGAAATTAACTCACAAACACAATTAATTTCACATTTAAAAGCATCACAATACGAAACCCTTTTTAAATTACAATTATAACCCCAAAATATCAAAATTGTTACAAAATCCATTACCCAAGGAAGAAAGTGGAAAATTTAATTGGAAAATATAATTGCAAATAGGAATTAGGCGGCTGTAAGTCAATTAAGTCGCAAAGCTGTTAGACATATGAATTAAATGTATTGCACTAAGCGGGTGCGGGCGGGTGTGGCGAAGCGAAAACGGGTAGCGTGGCGAATTTCGACATGGCGAACGCTGGGGCTTTTTTTGTGTTATGTATTGTTGTGAAATTAATATGTGCTGACTTAGTGCGTGTTGTTTCTTTATTATATTTTGTATCTTTTGTTTTGCTAGACTCGTGGCTAAATATTAACAGCCGCTCAGGTCGATCTTTAGGTTAAGCTGTGCTTACCTAGGTTGGTGTGTGGATGGGTGACCGCCCGTTACATACCGAGTTTCTCCGTGCCTCGGAAAGCTAACCGGATGCAGCTGAATACCAGTATTTTACATGGAGCAACTGCCTATCTGACCTCCACAACCCAGTTAGTACTAGGTAATACGATACCCCTTGGTAAGACTAGTTGTCAGACTTTTTGGGCCACTGACTACCTGTGACGACTGTCAAAGATCTACAAATGACAGTCGGGACCAGCGGCTTAACGTGCTTTCCGAGGCACGAAGGAAACTCGGCATGTAATGGGTGGTTACCCATCCACAGACCAACCTAGGCAAGCACGGCTTGACCTAAAGATCGACCCGAGCGGCTGTAATTATTTAGCCACGAGCACCTCCAAAAGCCTCCTCCAAGCGCAAAAAAAACAGTTTAAATAAACTAAAAGACACACTTTTTAATAGTATTATTTTAATAATATTTTGTGTTTTAAAAGTAAAGTGTGTTTGTAAAACAAAACAGCTGGGAAAAGCTAACCACAAAAATCCTACTCACAGAAGGTGACGTTGACATTCATATGTAGGTACTCAATGAATATGAATGGACGGTCATACATGCATATCACAATGCTCTGTGATGACTTTCATGTTTGCCACTAACCACAGGTCCAGGAAAAAAGTAAGTTCTTTGTTGACGTACAGTCACGCAGATTGGTTTTCTTTTCCAGGTTTTAATTTGTATTCATTGACTGTGTAAATTGCAGTGACTAAGACGATTCTTAATTATCCTTGTTTAAAAAATTTCAAATTTAATTATTTTTATTTGTAGAACATAGGTAAACAAAAGTACAGATGTCAATATTAATAAAAATGAGCGCTGTCTTGCCTTCAACGGCGTACAAATATTCTAATAATAATTTCTTATGAGTAATTGCTAAAAATAATAATAAAACAATCGGTAAAAATAATAAAACAATCGGTAAAAATAATAAAACAATCGGTAAAATTAATTGGTAAAAATAATAATAAATCAAAATTAAGCCGGTTCCTCTCTCTGGAGCCCTGACCACCGGTAGCCTGGACCTTGTTCCTGATGCCGATGGGCCATCTATTTTTTATATTTTTAAATGTTTTTTTATAGTTTTATATTAGTATATTTAAAAATGTATTTAATATGTTTAAAAATAAATAAAGAAAATCAAAATTAATAATGAATGTCAAATGTTGTTGTGTCAATTACAACAATAACACACACACACACACACCTTCCTAGATATAAGTTGAATTTCTTTTGTATGTAAGTACACTGCTATATTATATTTTTTTCTAGAAGAGTGGGGTCTACTAGCACAGGTATTTTCCATACTTAAAAGGAGGCCTCCATGTAAAATTATACAACATTATTTTTAGTAAATGCGAAATCTGAATATAGTTTGTTCAGAATAAGTAACTGAATCGATTCCAAAATTTTTTAAACCATGTTATATTTCATCCCAAAAGAGGAGGAGCTCGTGGCTAAATAATAACTGCTTGCCTAGGTTGGTCTGTGGATGGGTGACCACCCATTACATACCGAGTTTCCTCCGTGCCTCGGAAAGCACGTTAAGCCGTTGGTCCCGGCTGTCATTTGTAGATCTTTGACAGTCGTTATAGGTCGTCAGTGGCCCCAAAAGTTTGACAACCAGTCTTACCAAGGGGTATCACCTAGTACTAACTGGGTTGTGGAGGTCAGAACCGGGCAGAAATCTAAACTACAAGCTTCTGAAAAATTCCTGATGCCAAAACCCAATTATTATTTACCCGACCTGGGAATCGAACCCAGGTCTCATGCTCAGCTTGCTACCACTAAACCAACGAGCCAATCTACAACCTATCTACAAAAAATACGAAAACCCCGCAAAGTTCTCATCCGCAATCAATTTTTGAGTAAGCGAATAAAATATTCAATCGCTTCGACATCGACAGCGCCCACCAACCCGCCAGCCCCAGCGGTCGCTAATGAACCAAATAGCAGTTATTATTGATGACCATTGCTCCAATTCATCATTCGTTGATCAACTCACCGAGTTACCTGTGAGCTGGCACTGCGACGGGTGATGGTGATAAACGTTCTTGTTTAGATAGATAATGTGTTGTTTTGTGTGATTTTAGTGAAGGTATGAGTGAGTGATGGGCGCCTTTTAAACGAGTGTACACTAAAAATATTGCTATCATTTTCTGGGAAAAAACATAACTTCACGCATGTGTTCGTGCTCCACGCGCACCTCAAAGAGATATCAGCAACGATGTATGGGTCTGCAAGGGCCGATGCCTGCCAGGGCTGCGGAACTGTTCGAAAGAGATACCGTGGCCCTGGAACACAAAGGGCAAAGAAGGAACATGGATGGGTTTTAGTCAGTACAAGTCTGACACTCCCTTCCGCTCCGCCCAAAGTGGGGGGGGTCATTTGATGATTCCCCATCCGAAAAAAAAAAAAAAAAAGGGTTAGGCAGAGGTGTACCTTATAGTACACCCACATTTGGCCAGTTATGTTACAGTCCCATGTAATAGGGGGCAAGCATATTGCCATCAACCGGGCACAAATCCAAACGCCGTGGCTGCTACTGAGAAATTTCTGATGGAAAACTCCAATAACATTTTGCCTGACCCGGGAATCGAACCCAGGACCTCGGTGCTTGGCAGTCGTGCTTGCCGACACTAGGCCAACGAGGCAGTCAAATAGTGGTAAGTAATTTAGTTTTAATTAGGAAAACACTATAACACACACTTCAAAATCCTAAAATAACTAATTCGATGTTTATCTTTGGCATATACTGCAACGCTTATATAATTACACGTTCAAAACGCCTTTTTTTGCCGAGAATTTAAGAGCTGTCACAGGTTGCTTGATGGAATAAACTAAACAAAACGAAGCAAATGAAGCAACATTCCACCAGCGATAAAAATAATGTAAAACTAAAAACAAATAATGTGAAAGACGTAGACTGAAAAGCTCGCTGTAAAACAATTAAATTTATAATTTAAAAAACCCCCATCGCAACAAAGAAAAGCGAACAAACATTTGAAAAGTCAATAAAATGGCTGAGCCGGTTTTGATAAAACATGTCTCATTGTACACACATCATGCCCTTTCATTTCATACCCCACTGGATATATTTGAAAATATTCGATTATTCATCACCACTTTCATCCCCCATATCTTGTAAATGGCTGCACCAATTTTGATAAAATTGAAGTATCAGTTTGTAATTTCAAAATGTCAGCCTTTTACTGAATGCATATTATAATAGTATATAAGGTAGATGTAACAAAAAAAGTCTGTCTGTTTGTTCCATCTAAACTCCGAAACGGCTGGAGACCGATTTTGACAAGACTTTTACTGGCAAACAACTGATGTTATAAGGAGTAAGGCTACTTTAATTTTAGACAAAAGATTAAGGCTCCGTGCAAAAAAAACTCATGAAATTGTTAATAAAATTCGATTCGAATTTCACGCAGGTAAAGGTAGCGGGCAACAGTTAGCTAGCTACAACAACATAAGCGGTTTTCGAGTCGATACGAAATATTTGTTTCCATCCCATGAAAAACGTATTATATTTCGGTTGACACATTGCTTAAGAATAATCTAAACATAAATAATTCATTTGCATTAGCAAAATGTTTAGCACTAGTGTAGTATGTTCCACAAAAAAGAAAAAAGTTTAGAATTCTCTCTGAGTACTAGGATCCGAAAACGCACAAAGGTTTTCGATATTGGAAATCGCGTTACGGAACTGAAATGGAGTTGGGCAGGACACCTAGCAAGGCGCAGTGATAACAGGTGGAGTAAGGCTGTCACCGAATGGCGTCCAAGAACTGGCAAAAGGAACGTGGGTCGTCCGGCGGCGAGATGGGCAGACGACATAGTTGCCATAGGGGGAAAAACCTGGATGAGGCTGGCACAGGACCGGGGAGATTGGCACAAGAAAAGAGAGGCCTGTACCCAGCAGTGGGTGAGTTCGGGCTGTGGATGATGATGATGATGATATAATACTTTTGCTCTTGTATATGTTACGGCTTGAAGTCGAAGTAAGGTTACACCTAGTTCTAGCCGGCTATACCTAGGTTCAGCCGGTAGCAGTTGTGTATCCTTTTTATTGCTAGGACACACCGACGAAATGTATTAGGTTAGGTTAGAATTGTGACAAAACGCGCGCGAGCCGAGCGAGCGCAGCGAGCGGTGCCGCGGCAACGGCCGGCGAGTGCACCATGCACCCAATTTGGATGTACCAAATTGGGTGCATGTTCTAACCGAAGATAAGTAGGATACATCTAAGTTTAACCGGCTGCACCTAGTTGTACCCGGCTAAAACTAGGTGTAGTCGCACTTCGGCTATTAGCCGTAACATGCATACATAATACGTAATTTTACAGTTATACATCCACAAAATCACCAAACAGTTGATGCTCTGTTGAAATTTCAGCTCGGCTCTCACCGCTCGGCTGGAGTAAGCTGCTTATAATTGCGCTGACAGTATGCAAATACTTGCTCCTCTGTTTTCAAGCCACTTTAAATCGGAAGCGAACTACTGATTCTATTACAGCGATTTAAATGAGATAGCTTGAAGATTTCATTCTTTGTAAGGTAGATATTAAGTGATTTGATTCTTGTAATATTGAATTCAATCATTAGCTTCTTTTCAAAAAGATTTGTAAGTGCACTTGTAACCGCGGCTTTGCCCGCATGGATGCGAGAAATTATCCCAAATGGAAGTACTGCTGGGTCCTTTTCTGTTCTATGTCCTAACCTAGGTCATCGTTTACCTCTGCGTCAAATTTCATAGAAATCTGTTCAGCCGATATATAATTTCGCATTTATAATATTAGTTTGAAATAGTCGGGCTTCAGTTTACTATAGTATTTCCTAAACATCGATGTAGTATGCATAACAAAGGAGATTGCGTTTACATTTATTTATTTATTTATTTTGTTATAACACTTCAAGCACAAAAGTACAATAGCGGACTTAATGCCATAGGCATTTTCTACCAGTCAACCTTTGGGTGATGCAGAGACAAATAGTGGTAGGTGTATCTGAAAATAGTTTTAATTAATACTAAAATTAACCAAACTTATACTGTCACTTACGGGGTGTCTTCCGTGATTGTTCATTATTTTGAGCTCATGGCGGTTGCAACAGCGCCGAAATATCGGGAGCTCAAAATAATGAACAATCACGGAAGATATCCCGTAAGTGACAGTATAAGTTTAGTTTGTAAACCGTGAAAGGTTGAAACAGTGTTAAGATTAGCTATAAGTATATATAAAATACTATAAATTATATATTTATAGTATTTTACATATACTATAAATATTTATCAAATACATATCTATAAACAAATACATAAATAAATTTATATCAAAATTTTGATAAATGAAAATAGACATTTACACGAATATATACTAAAATAAAAACACAAACAATGGGGAAAACATTACCGTCGTGACGAAACTGCCAGCTTCTTCTTTCTTACATTCAGTTAGTAAGTTATCAGCAAAAAAAACTGTCTTTAAGCATTACAATCCTAAAGTTAATGTTATTGGAAAACAGGTTAATGAAGGCACCCGCGATAAAAATCTTCAGCCCAACACTATTCCATTCCAAACTTCCCAACTTTCTAACACGAAAACCGAAAACTACCTCCAATCGAAAACGAATCAAAAAACTTTTATATTCAAAAGTTCCCGAAAAATAAACTATTACGTCAAAATCACTATTGATTTAAAGGGTGAATAGGGAGGGGACACAACGTTGGGACTTTTTTATCGATAGACACGGTCGTAATCCGGCTCGAAGGCCGTAAAGTGAGTTTCGTCCTTCGACGATAATGCCGGAATTCTTCCATTCACTCATACCTCACAGAATGCGACGGAGCATTCTAAAAGTTTTATAGGTTTTGAACGTTGGTACTACATAGCTATTCGTCTTGAATTTTCGTGTAACTTTCAGCGGAAGCGAGAAACGAAACAGTTGCAAATATGGCTGAACCGTATCGTAATCCGGAAAGTTAAACACAACTGGTAGACGGGGTTTTGAGCGTGATTGTCCTGTAGAAATACATAGTAATCTGGACTAACTGGATCAATGATAAAATATTGGAAATTATTGCTGATCGGGTTAATCTGGTACTGGCATAAGCAAAGCATAATCAGCCTGTAATGGAATCTACACACCAACGTTTTGCAGAACGTTTTGAATATTAAATCTTTCGTTTACGGTTGGATATTGAATGACAGAAGCATACATATGCATAGCATAATCGTCCTTAAACGTTCCCACAGCTGGGGCACAGTTTTTTCTGAAAGAGGGATTGGCTCGTGGTGGATCACGCGAGCCGTGTGGGTCGATGGATGTCACATTTTTTTATTTTTTTACTACTAGGACATGCCGGTTTCCTTAAGATGTTTTATCTTCACCGTTGTGAGAGCAATGGTGATGAAAAACACAAAGTAAAGCCATGGGAAAGCCTGCCTAGCAGTAGCGAAGGGTCAATTTTTGCAAAAGGTAAGCCGGAGTACATGTCTTTAATGTGATCATATTATTTGTCTATAGAATACTGACTGTGCTATTTTTCAAAGGGAAGCCAGTAGGAATCGAGTTGTATGGAACCTTCGCCACTGCTGCCTAGGTTCGTACCTAGGCACTGTACTTTGAACCCATGACCTTACATCTCGTAAGTCGAGACTGTAGCCGCTACGCCATGAACGCTCCGAAACTCACAAGACCTCAAAGTGATTGGAAACACTTCTCCCTGAAAGACTACTCAATCAGTTTAACTTGTTGCGTGGTGCCATATCAAGTGATTTGATTGACGAGCAACCAATTTTGTGATCGGTTGGTCAACAGAAGTAGACCGCAAGTTGACTTATTGCGCTTCTAGTAATAGAATGCTTATCTGAATATCATCATAACATCACGCCTGTAATACGCGAAGGGTAAGGCAGAAGTGTACAGTCATGAGCAGCAATATGTATACACTTTCCTAAATTTAAAAGCTATTTCCGCGAGAAATAACGATTGTAACTTGGAGATAGGATCTTTTTCATAAAAATATGAGTTAAAGGATACTATGTTCGTAACAACGTGAAATTTTAATCAGAACAGTAGGAGAAAAACACTTTTAAAAGTTGTTAAGTGTTTACATATTGTTGCTTGTGACTGTACTTGTGTGTACACAGAAATTTCGGCAGTTATGTTTAAGCCCTACGTATTAGGTGAGACGACACGGTTGGCGCAGTAGCTGAGCGATCAGTTGCTGCGCTGCATGTCGCGGGTTCGGTCCCCGCACGGAACAAATATTTGTATGATCTACAGGTAGTTGTTCTGGGTCTGGCTGTTTGTGTATGTGAGTTTAAATGTTTGTAAACGCACCCGCGATACAGGAGAAATTCCTAGTGAGCGGCAAAGTTTCTTAAAAAAAGAAAAAAAAAGATAAAAGTCTATGGGTATAGCTTACATTTCAATTTTCTTTTATACAGTTGGTTTAAAGTCGGTCACTGGAGGTTCAGTGCCTAAACCATTTTTAATAAGCACCGTGAATATTATAATTATCTGATGGATAACTTATAACCTACAATCTCATCATCATCATCATTTCAGCCGAAAGACGTCCACTGCTGGACATAGGCCTCCCCCAAGCTACAATCTACATCCACGATATTCTATATGCCTGCATGGTTCACATTATTCCAGTAGCTTTCCAGTCCAGTGAACTAATCTAGCGCTGGATTGGGATGGCGATTGTCTACATTATTCCAGTCTTTTCTTCCAGTCTGCCTAGTCTTTTCCCAACTGTGTTGAGGTCGGCTTCCCGTCCAACCAGATGCAGCTGAATACCATTTTAATTTTTACATGAAGCGACTGCCTATCTAACCTCCACAACCCAGTTAGTACTAAGTAATACGTTATATATGACCCTTTGGTAAGACTGGTTGTCTTCCGGGCCACTGACTACCTAACGACTGCCAAAGATCTACAAATGACAGCCGGCACCAACGGCTAAACGTGCTTTCCGAGGCACGGTGGAAACTCGGTATATAATGGGTGGTCACCCATTCACGGAGCAACCTAGGCAAGCGCGGCTTAACCTAAAGAACGACCCGAGCGGCTGTTATTAATGTTATTATTTAACCACGAGCAACTCGAGCACTGGACTAGCATGCAACTGGAATAATGTGAGCCGGGCATTAGCAATATTATAGCAGAAGCAAATTCATGAAATGCCACTATAATATGTAGTAATGATAGGTTACAGTTGAAATTCCAGTCCGTTATTTTAATGAGGCTATTTTACGGGCCGTGTCAAAATGCGGTGGTATTCACCCTGTGTAGTGTGCATTTATATGTTATTATGTAATGTGAGCACCACTTTATTTGCTCCAATTTGGCAGTAATATCCAGTTGTCTCCTAAACCGTTAATAATCAAATTGAAAGGGTAATTTCATCAAAATCAAAATCACATTTAACTTTTTATTTTATATCAAAACAAAAAACTGACCACCAACAGAATACAACAACAGAGAATAGAGAACCTCTTGCACCTCCTCTCTCTGGTCTCTTCTGGTTTTAGAGAAGTAGGAACAGTGGCCACCAACAGTGGGACTACCTAGGAATATTTTTTATTTATTGAAACTTTATGCACAAGTAACAAAACTGCACAAAGACGGAGTTAATGCCATAGGCATTTTCTGCCAGTCTACCTTAGGGTGAGGAACATCGTAACTGGGTTGGCTACTGGGTAACATGATACCATCATCATCATTTCAGCCGAAAGACGCCCACAGCTAGACATAGGCCTCCCCCAAGTGTCGCCACATTGACCGGTCCCGTGCGACTCGCATCCAGCGGATCCCTGCAACCTTCACCAGGTCATCGGTCCACACATGATAGACAGACGAATAGACAGATCAGAATATGCAGTTGCTTCATGCAGGTGAAAAGAACTTCATTTCCTTTGAAATGAAGGATGCCAGAATCAATAACTGGCAGAAAAGCATTGTAATACCGATCATTAACCCACCTAAGGTTAATGATCGCTATTGCCATACTAAAAAGCAAAAATTACCTATAGTAAAATCATCGCTCTTGTTATTGTATACCTAACACAAAGTTCAAACTCAGATATCCTATAAAAACCGTTTACTTATTCACGACTCAGACGGACATTTCCGTAAATGAGAAAAACCGGACCGCACACAACCGTCCGAAACCGTCCGGATCCGTACGACTAACTACGTTAGTGTCACCGTTATTCAATTCGCGAAACGTGGGACATCTCGGAAATTGGCCATTTGGACCCAAAACCTAATATTTCGATGCCCCGTCGCGTCGCGAATACCGTCATATTTTTAGCAAAAATATTTGTACATTAAATCCTTATTATATGGTCACCGGAGTGAGTATAAAGGGATATTTATAGCTTGTGTGCTAGTTTTGTTAATTATTTACCTTACAACGTAGAATGTTGGTAGTAAAAGGGTTCGATTCCCAGGTCAGGCAAAGTGTTGTTGGGTTATTCCATCAGGAATTTCTCAGTAGCAGCCACGGAGTCTGGATTTGTGCCCGATTGATGGGATTAGGCTCGCCTCCTCCATAAGACTTAAGTATAACTGGTGAAATGTGGACGTACTATTAGGTTATTAGGTGTACCCCCTCTGTCTAACCCTGTGGGGATTACAGGCGTGATGTTATGCTATGTTAAAAGGATAAGCAGGTACTCACAATTACCATAGTACGGTAGACCGCATGCCAGTGATAACAAAACCAGTACAAGGTAACCTCTTATTCTATTGAATATCCGTACAACGCTAGGTCAACGCAAGGCTAAAGTTTTACCACGGGCCAGTCGACTGGATATACTGCACAAATACCATAAAAAGCAAAACCTTTAAATGCTTTACTATGCTAGGCCAAAGTGTTACCACTTATATGCGTACTACTGCACCTAATATAACACTTTGTAAGGGATGTAATTTCGAAAACACTCATATAACACTGAAATTGACCCATTTTTTTATCAAACGTTTAGCCAGTAAATCGTCTTCTATCTTCTTCTTTCTCGTGTGGTTAGTGCCTAACCTGGTGTCACACTTTTTATGCCACCCATGAGCCTCTGACTTGGCTTTACATGCCGTCGAGAAATATCTCTCAGGCATGCTGGTTTGATTTCCTCACGATGTTTAGCAAGTGATAATTGTACAAAACACTCATGAATCCGAAAAATCAGAGGTGCGTGTCTTGGGTTCGAACTCGAGGCCTGACTTGTCAGTCTGACGATCACACCACTAGGGAAATCACCGCTGCTACAGTTAGGTTACAACATCACAAAGTAACAAACATCAAAGTTTCATATTTACTAGGTACCGTTGATCAACATCACCACCAGCCTACAGCAGTCGTCTGCTAGACGGAGGCCTCGCCAAGTGCACATCTCTCAACTCGGTTCTCGACAACTGTGATCAGCCACCCCGCGAATATCGTCGCTCCATCTAGCCTAGTCTTACCTTACGCTTGCCGATTTACGGTCCCCACTCAAGAACATGTCTACCCCAACTGTCATCGGTTCCTATTTTTTTTTTTTCGGATGGGAAATCATCAAATGACCCCCCCCACTCTGGGCGGAGCGGAAGGGAGTGTCAGACTTGTACTGACTAAAACCCATCCATGTTCCTTCTTTGCCCTTGGTGTTCCAGGGCCACGGTATCTCTTTCGAACAGTCCCGCAGCCCTGGCAGGCAGCGGTCCTTGCAGACCCCTACATCATTGCTGACATCTCTTTGAGGCGCGCGTGGAACACGAACGCGCCATCGACACGGCCTGTCGTCAAAAGACGGCCGGATGGCGAGCTAGCCCATAGATCGCCGTCCACAGGCCCGCGCCTACGGTGGCCGCCACGTGACCTCCGACGCCCAGGGCGTCTCCCGCGGCGGCTGGGACGTGAGGTTCTTTCCCTGTCATCGGTTCCTTACCTTTAATATTAATAAGATAAGATTACTACCCACATATAGGTCCTTTACATAGGTCTCTATTAGATTTTATCGTAATACTAGCTGTGCCCGCGGCTTCGCTCGCGTTAATTTAGAACTTAACCATCATATCGGCTTGTGCTCGGCTTGTAATAATACAATCATGATTCGGAAGACGCGTTGCGCCATCTATCGTCATAACAACGTTATTGATGTTTTCCTCGGAAACAGTACTTTTTTTCGGGATGAAAGGTACCCTATGTCCGTTTCTGTATACCTGACAACATATATGCAAAATTTAACAAACAAACTTACTTTCGCATTTATAATATTAGTTAGGATTATGTAGAAATAAAATACCGTTTTTCCATTTTTATTCACAAACTTTCAAGACCTACTTGAAAAAATTTTCGCCAGTATATAAGGACGCGTCAGATATACACTTGCTCCATATAAATGACTGGTATTCAGCTGCACCCAGTCAGACTGGAAGCCGACTCCATCATAGTCAAAATAAGAAAAAAAACTCAGCAAATAATGATGATATCTACATATCTCATTTTAATTGCATAAAAATTATAAGTGGAAGTGCGGAGTCTCCTAATACAATCAATAAGGTTGGCGCAGTGGCTGAGCGATTGACTGCTGCGTGTCGCGAGTTCGATTCCCGCACGGAACAAATATTTGTATGGCCTGCAGGTAGTTGTTCCGGGTCTGGCTGTTTGTGTATGTGAGTTTAAATGTTTGTAAACGCCCCCACGATACAAGAGAAATTCCTAGTGTGGGGCAACGTTATAAAAAATTAAAAAGAAAAACAATTAAAAGGTGACCTTCATTAATATACAATATATGTCTCGAAATGCCCATTGTAATTGAAATTAACATTTTTTTTAAATCTACTTATATCAACCATTATTGCAGAGTTTACTTCCTTACTAGTGAGAACATCTTTGAGACCATTCATCCATACAAAATATCATGTAAATGTGTGATAATAATTAAGTAACTTTGACGTCATTTTATTACGAAAATACTTCAGCAAGAGTGGAAACTTATGTTTTCATTTTATCCCCCATAAAGACAACGCAACATGTATGTGTTATCAACGAGGCGTGGTGAGTTATGTGCTTAACTTTGTTTTACATATTTACCACTGCATTTCGCCAGTTATGTTTAAGTCCCATGTAATAGGTAACGCGCCTATTGCCATCAAGCGGGCTCAAATCCAGACTCCGTGGTTACTATTGGGAAGTTCTTTACCAAAAAATCTAATAATACTTTGCCCGACCCGGATATTGAACCCGGGACCTCTTGCTCAGTAGTAGCACTTGCGACCACCAGACTAACGGGGCAGTCTTTAACTACAATACAATGTCTACCACGGATCAGCGATTAAGAGTCACTAGCGGTAGCATTCTGTATCATCATCATCTGCTTAGCCTTTTCCCAACTATGTTGGGCTCGGCTTCCAGTCTAACCGGATGCAGCTGAATACCAGTATTTTACATGGAGCGACTGCCTATCTGACCTCCAAAACCCAGTTAATACTGGGTAATACGATACCACTTGGTAAGACTGGTTGTCAGACTTTTTGGACCACTGACTACCTAACGACTGTCAAAGATCTACAAATGACAGCCGGGACCAACGGCTTAACGTGCTTTCCGAGGCACGGATAAAACTCGGTATGTAATGGGTGGTCACCCATCCACAGACCAACCTAGGCAAGCACGTCTTTACCTAAAAATCGACCCGAGCGGCTGTTATAGCCGAGTCTATTTGCAATAATTTAATTTACCACTAAATGGCCAGTGAGTTTATCAACTCGCAAAAAAATTGTTGACGAACGAATTTAAACTAGGAAGAGACTGAACGGGAACCATTCCATTACAACCCCGTCGCTTATCAATTCAGTCTTTAAAAAGATCTCTTCAAGACAAACCGACGTTCAGAATCAGCCAGGCAAACCACAGAGTAGATATTTACAGAAAGCTAGCTACACAACCGGTGAAAAAAGTGCACACACATAAACGCGTACGTATGGAGATATCAACAAGGTCATAACATGGACCAGTCGTGGTTCAAAATTCTAAAACTTAAAGAACAGGATATAAAACTCACATTGCAATGCTTTAACGTGAGTCGAGTTAGGGTGGAGTCGGCATTGAGTCAGCGTAATGTATGAAGAACTTCAAACTGTCTCAACCTTACTACTCTCGGCTCCTACCATCTTCTTGTATTTAATTTTGTTGTTGTCGCGCGTGTCCGTTGAGCGTGTAAATACTGACCAAGCGATCAATCCGAATGAACTCGCTATACTTGAAGCGTCAGTTACGCCTATGTGTGCGCACGTTTTAAAAAGAAAAAAAAAATTTTTTTTCGCAAGGTAATGACGTGCATACAAAACAATAACATTAAATACAATAAATGTACAAAGCATAAAGAATATTTCTAAACACACGTCGTGACTGCGACAAGAAGAATGTTACCACTCAGCACGAAGTTTCACCCATTCGAATGCGCCTTCTGAACTTAACTATTCTGTGACCTAACTATCTTTAATCTATAAAAATCTAGATTGCGATTCAGTCTAGACTCGATTTAGCCGAGTCAGCATGGCCGGAGCTAATTGCCACTAGACGGAACATCGCTCGGTTATTATCAAGAGACATGGAAGCACTATGCGATTAAGATGTACCCGGTTCTAACCGGTTTTGTGGAGCGGACGCAATTGCATCCGGCTTCTGTACGGTTTTGTTTCGGATGTGGATTGAAACGATTTTTGTGGATGTGGTTCAGTTTGTTGCTTTGTTGTTTGTTTTCTTTTTTCTTTTTAATTGATTGAATCGATTTTCTCTTTATTGATCAGTATTCAACTTACTTCCTATTTGACTTCGTTCTTCAGCTTGATTGGTTCGAATTTATCTCTTCGGTCTTCTAGCTCCAACAATGATGTAGTAATATGCTTTTCAGACACTTCAGATTCCCTCAACCTTCTCTTGATCATCGGTGCACCCGTCTTCCGGAACGTAGACGTCATTAAGGAACCATTCAGCCCCATCAAGTATCCGTTCTACGAGAAATATACCCTGCCCACAGCCACTTTAGTTTGACAAGTCTTCTAGCTATGTCGGTTACCTTGGTTGCCCTGCATTTCTCTTCATTCATGACTCGATAGGAGGCTCAATTCTGGCTTCCTCGATTACTGCCAAAAACAAATTACCCGTTCTGTCTACCAGTGGCGAAGGTTACATACAACTCGATTCCTACCGGCTTCCCTTTGAAAAATGGCACAGTCGTATTCTATAGACAAATAATATAATCACATTAAAGATAAAATATGTACTCCGGCTTACCTCTTACAAAAATTGACCCTTCGCTACTGCTGTCTACTTACCGTCAAAACTTGACCGGACACCCACACAACCTGACCGGATCAAAAAACCAGTGTGAACCCCCTCTTAATAAGGCCATATACACACACCACCGACCACAAGTCCACAAATAAAACACTTTTACGATCAGCGGCATAAAACTAAGCGATGTTTGCATCGGTAGGTTACGGTTATTTGTACGACGTCCATTGCATACTCAAATAGTAAGCTGAGCGTTTAATGTCGTGTTTACGCTGACTTGTACAACGAATTGTTGGAAAAAAACGTTTTGTTTTTTTTCGTTTTATCGCTAAATTCATTGTTAAATCCACAGACTACGGATTTAAGTATGAGTTTTTCAATTAGAATTTTGTTGGAATATGAGTCAGTAGGCAAGCCGTGGCTATAATGTTGTTATCGACTTTTAGTGTCTTTCGGGCAACTTATTACTCGTAATAGCTGTCACATAACGTATAACTTTACAACCGTGATAGACGGGCAAATGACCCTTAATTACTGCCACAGTTGTAGTATGATGGTATCTCACACAAATTCTTGTCGAGTATTCATTTTTCATTGTTACTAAAAAGTTATTGAAAATAATCAGCTATCTTGTTACACTTTTACTTTTAGTCTTGTATGTTTACATTGTCTACATTTCAATTGCATAAAAAATGATAAGTGGAAGTGCGGAGTCTCCTAATACAAGCAATTCCTTGCTTAAAAGGTGACCACCAATAATATGTATCGAAATGCCCATTATAAATGATGTAAACATTTTCTTTTTTTTTAAAAGCACGTGTCGGAAAGCACGTTAAGAGCGGCCATCCGTCATACTTTTCATACAAACGCTCTTACGTGATTATGCCGTGGTAACACATTTATCTTTGATTTTTTTTTACTGATAGGTATCTTGTGCACTATATCTAGATTTCTATCAAAGCAAAAAGTAAAAATTTGGAGAAACAAATTCAGTATAAGCCTCTAAAAAGCTGCTGTTTTGCACATATTTACCTAAACTTTGGCCGTTCATATTGTACTCATAAATTGTAAAAGTAAAGAAAACATTGTGATAGAAACCTTGCAAATGTAATGGAGATTATAAATGACAAATATTAATTTCACAAACTTGTAAGCTTAAAAACACGTATCTCCTAGAACAAGTTTATGAAATTTTCGAACACTATTTTTCGTTCAATGTTGTCGCATTAGGCGGTATGAGGTGCGCGAGAGACGATTCCTGCGGGGTCGGGGCCCTCTGAGACGGGGGAGTTGAAAAAACATCGCCGCTGTGGCTCTGGATGAAACAAAAAGCTTTTCGACCATGCTCGCGATGACGATAGACGGACTGGGAAGGGCCCTCTTAAGCCGTTGGTCCCGACTGTCATTAATTGTAGATGTTTGACTGTCGTTACAGGTACCCCGAAAGTCTGATAACTAGTTTTACTAAGGGATATCGTATTACCCAGTTACTATTTGTGGAGATCCAATCAGCAGTCGCTCCATGTAAAATACTGATATTCAGCTACATCCGATTAAACTGGAAGCCGACCCCAACATAGTTGGTAAAAGTCTAAGCAGATGACATTCCGACGATTAAAAAAATTGTCCATATAGAAGTAGTGCTACAAACATCAAAAACTGCAAAACGCCTGTACCTATAAAATATACAGGCTGGAAGAGACACCGACGCACAAATGATCACCACGTGTTCAGCACATCATTCTGAACCACACATAAAAAACATAGACCATCACTCTGAACTACATAGAAAATTTTCATCGGTAATTTAAACAAAAATGCTGCTGTTCCATACATTTTGACGGGTGGCTGTTGTGTGCAGTTTTGTAACACACAACAGATTTTTTTTTTTTAATTACCGATGTTGCACAGAACGATGTACTGAATACGTGGTAACTGTTTGTGTTTCGTTGTCCCTTCCGCGCCGTATAATCAACAAGAAATTTGGTCGCAAAAGTCCATTATTTAAACAGACAAATTGTTTGAAGTTTCATCAAACCACTAGAAATCCCATAACAAATGACTTTTCAATTCAAGTGTAACTCAAGTATTTTATCTACAAGAAGTATCTTGATTAACAATACTATCATGTCAACCAATTAAAGTAATTCCTCTGTAAAGGTCACGAGAAATATTTAAACAAATTCGATTAGGTTAAACTCGATATCATCGATTTTCGCTACACTTAGAAATAGTTTCATGTACAGTCAGCGACGTAAACAATTTGCGAAATTTATAATTCTTTTTCTTCTTTCGTATCGATGGTATGTCTCATCAACTGCCCTGATGGTCTCGTTGCAAGTGCGACTGCTGAGCGTGGGGTCCTGAGTTCAATTCCAGGCCCAGGAAAAGTGTTATTGGGTTTTTCCATTAGAAATTTCTTAGCCAGGGTTTGGAAGTAGTTTGGGGCTCGTGTTTGCATACACACTTGTGCCGAGCACAATGTACACTATATTATCTACTCCTGCGATGGCTAGTCTCCGCTGAAATCGGGCGCTGTAACTGAAAACGGCCAGGAAGACTATGTTATTATGTCTCATCACATAACGTGACCACACTGGCCACCTACTATGGAGTAGGTGGTCACGTTAATCATGGCGTCAGCAGTGTTTTGAAGTCTTCTAAAGAGCAGGATGAGGGACGTTTGCAGCGGCCTACTTGGGTGCGCCATTTAAAAAGACAGTATCTAGCAATCATCTATGTTTTCCCAATTGGTTCAATTCTTCCTGCATGTTATTTAGAACAAGTGACAGTGTATCAGAAGATTAGGCTGCTCCATCTTTCTTTCTGCAAGCGCCATCAACCTCTTTTACGGATCCAATTGTAAAGTGTGGTGATTTTTGTTTTTTCTTCCTTCCTTTTAGTTACGGAGATATTGGGGGTTAAAGTTCCAACATTTTCACAAGTTTTTTTTTAAATACATGTTTTTAATGTAAAATGTTTTACTTCAAACACCTCCACGACACATGATTTGAGAGCTTTACATTGATTCCTACCGTAAAACGTGATTTTTCACCCCAAAAAAAATTCGTTCCCAGCAATAATTTTTACGTAAAATGACTTAGTTTGATGTAAGTATATAATACTTGGTTGACTTCGTGAAGGGTCCATTTACACCCTGTATATGTCACCATAAATGTACGCCTACATTCCGACAGTTATGTTTAAGTCCTATATAACAGGGGGCGAGTCTATCGACATCAACTGGGCACAAATTCAGACTCCGTGGCTGCTACTGAGAAAATTCCTGATGCAAAAACCCAATAACACTTTGCCCGACACGGAAATCGAACCCAGGACCTTATGCAACAGTCGCGCTTACCAATATGTATTGATTACTACGACTGTACGACTGTCGTGACATATAATGGGACCTATCACGATCAAATGACAGCGATGCGGCAACAATATATTATTTAATAGTTTCCAAATGCCATGCGCATCCTTAACTAGCTCGCTTTACTTAAATGGTAGTAAAAAGATTGCTTTGTATCATTTGTTTTTAAACGCTTTTAAATATTTTTCTTCACAATATGTATAAACAGAAGTATGGAAGAAGAATTTCGGCTCCATACATTTTTGGACCTATTCTGAAAGTGACAACAAAAAAAATGGTACGTATTGTTAGAACTAGCCATTTGGAGCAATAGTTAAAATGGCGCAAAAGTTGTATGATTGCTCTGAACCAAGTTATACAGGTTCGATGATTCATCATTTGGCACTTTCAGAAAAGGCCCAAAAAAAATGATCTCCTTTGGATCATCATCACCTTATCGTTTCCCATTCTCCCCCGTCAGACGTCACGTCCAAATAAATTTGGATAAGGGCAGAGAAATGATAATTATGTAACTAGGAACCATTAAGGTCTACCAAATGCCCTAGTGGTTCATATCTGGATGTTTGTAGGTATTTTTTTTTTTTTTTTTGTTACAATATGGGGCTGCTCTTGACCTCGATCACGCCTGATGGAAAGCAATAGATGAGGTCTATGTATAGTGTCAATTGATTTGTATTTTTAAACGCACCCTCGATTGGGAGAAGACTGTTAGTAGTCTAACGTTCGCAAATGCAACTGTTTAGCGTACGCTTCTTTTCGGTTTTGTTTGATAGCAATAGGCTGCCCTATAACATGGAATAACAGACAAAATGTGGGTATATTATGTCCACATCTGCCATCTTTTTGGAGGAGCAGTGGTGGTCGGGTAACGGCCACGAGTCGGACTCAAGCAGGCACTTTGCGTAATCTATGTCATCACCACGGCTAGCCAAAAATTCCAAGACTTGTAAAATCCACCAACCCGCACAGCCCACACCGATTATAGCCCACACCGTCTCACAAAAGGGTGGCTTGTGTCCCAGCAGTGGGTTATTTAAGCTAACGCCCTTTCCTTTCGGCGTATTCAGGCGTGTTACGTTGCGTTGTTTAATATACAATATCAATTTTCATACCATTTTGCAAACAGCTAACTTTGCTAAAGATCTATTGATTAATCACTGAACTAGTTTCATTACAAAACTGAATCCCCAACATGGCTGAATGGTTTGTTATACATAACCGTAACGACACGGGGTAACTAGTAAATGGAATGTTTAATGAGCAGTGTGAACGATTTGTGGGCAGCATGCTCATGCAGACAGTCAAACAAATAAAGATTGCCTAATAATGATAAGAAAGTGTGGATACGCGGTGTTGGCCGGAGAAATATTCGCGAATAGACCTGAATCACAAGTACTGCTAAGCTGTTCCACCTTGCAAAAGACAAGGAGGAATATTCGGAGTAGATGGCCAACTTTCAGTTATTGGATAGGCACCAGAAAAAGAAGAATTGAACGATTTCGTGAATCCACATACTAATCACTGCCATCTAGGTGACGGTTGCAAGCGATCCGTATCTTGGAAGCTTTAATAGAACGTTGTGTGAAAAACAATCCATCATTACTATTGAATTTATGTTATTTAGTAAAGATGCACAAAACCGACAGCACAACTTGCAATCACAAATACTAATATTTTATTTCTAACTTTGTCATATTAGAGTCAGAATAAAACAATAAAATAACCTAAACTAAACACAAACTGAAATAATATGAATATGGCATCAACAATTTTTCCTACGATAAATGAAAATGAGGTCTTTGGAATGGCAATGCAATTGCGATGCCTCCGAAGCGAACAACCATTACAATTTTCCACAGCTTGCGACAATCTCAAACCGTGGTGAGTCGCCAACCTATTTGTCACCCACTTCTGTTTTTTCCCGCGTTACCACTCCATATATTATTTACTCAATACAAAAACCTAGTTTTGTATTTATACAATCATTCGGTTTGATAAACACGGGCCTGTTCAATAGTTTGTATTCAAGTTCAAACAGGGCTTCCATATTAGTTTCATTGATAGATGTTACTCGATGTTTTCATGTTGATTCTGATTTATTGATCTGTTTGTGTTTTGCTCTTGCGTTCTGTATACGGGTTGATAGGTTATTCGAATATTTATTTTGCTGTTTTTTGCTTTAAATTTAATTTTTTAGTTGCTTCATGGGGTTTCCTTAAGCGTTGGCAAACCGAAGAAAACTTGATGTAGGGAATCCCTTTTTTTTTTGTTTCGTATGGGAAATCATCAAATGATCAAATCCCCCCTACTCTGGGTGGAGCGGAAGGGAGTGTCAGACTTGTACTGACTAAAACCCATCCATGTTCCTTCTTTGCCCTTTGTGTTCCAGGGCCACAGTATCTCTTTCGAACAGTCCCGCAGCCTTGGCAGGCATCGGCCCTTGCAGACCCCTACATCGTTACTGACATCTCTTTGAGGCGCGCGTGGAACACGAACGCACCGTCGACACGGCCTGTCGTCTAGGGAATCCCCTTCGGCTGCAGAGTAAACTAAATGGTATACCTGTCCGTCTGTGCGTCAATGTCCCTTCCACCCAGTATAATATTAAACCATTAATATTGATACGAAGTAGAAAAATAAAAGTAAAGCGCAAATCTAATGCTTATGTCTAAATAAATCCTACTAATATTATAAATGCAAAAGTTTGCGAGGATGGATGGATGGATGGATGGATGTTTGTTATTCTTTCACGTAAAAACTACAGACTGAATTTAGATAAAATTTGGCACACAGATAGTTTATAACCTTGATTAACGCATAGGATACTTTTTATCCCAGTAGTACGATCCTGTAGGACAATTACCGATCTCCACGCGGGCGATGCCGCGCGCATAAGCTAGACTCTCACAAAAAGAAAATCAAGAGCGTTGACGACTTACGGCATTTCATACAAACTTTCAAGTCCTTTTTTTTCGAAATGATTGAACCGATTTTAATGAAACTTCAAACGCATAAGCAGGATACATAAGTCTAAAAAGTTGTCAGAGACTTTTCGAAATGCCTTTAAAAAAAAAGATAATTGAAGTTTGTTTCTATGGAAAATCTAAAATCGGTCTAATTTAGCTGTAACACTATTTTTCGAAAATGTTCTCTGATACCTGACCTATTTATCCTGCTTAAGCGTATAAAGTTTCATTAAAATCGGTTCAGTCATTTCGAAAAAAAAAGGACTTGTAAAATCGAGTCTTAAATGCAAAAATAACTGCTACCCACAACACTCATCACTACAGTTTTATAAAATTATCTTTAGAATATCGTCTGCAAAGCTTCTTACTATGGTTATGCTTACGATAAGTGATTGAAACAATACTTTCCTCCTCGCTCATTTGCTGATTGAACAGTAACCCGTTCACACATACATATGGATTCACATAAAGGCACTTCAAGATGTCATTGCGTAAGTAAAAAGAAAGGTTTTACTGTCTTTACTAGTAGATGCAGTGGAGCTTGAGGCTAAGTAATAACAGTGGCACGAGCTGAACGAAGGTTGAGCTACACTTGCCGAGGTCGGGTCGTGGATGGGTGACCAATTACATACCGAAGGAGACACCTCCACGCCCCGGAAGAAAGATCATTCATTCATAGATCTTTAACAGCCGTTAAGAAAAATCAGGAGGCCATAAGTAAGCCTCATCAACGGGTTACTGGGTGACCGGTTTGTGGGGGCCAGATAGGCAGTGTCTCCATGATAATTAATTGTATTCAGCTGCACCCTGTTAGACTGAAAGCCGACCCCAACTATGTTGCGGACAGGATATGCAGATAATGACGATGGTGAATGCAGAAAACTCCTTGTAAAAAGCTCATAACCGGTTGTGCCTCGATGTCCCTTCGACCCTGTATAAATGTAGGGCACAATACTACTTTACACCTATAATAATAACCATCTGCGGAAATTATGGGTTACCCGATAAAACGTGTTATTTTGACGAATCGATGATCGTTTTTTTGCTAGCAGCAAGAAAAATTGCGGACGTATTATGCAAAAAAAAGGTTAAATGGCCGGGTAATAAGAGACAAAAAGTGGAAATGAGCTTTTGCAACCGAATGGTACCCAACAGAAGGCAGAAGGAAGAGAGGACAGCGACAGTGAGGCCAGTGTGTAAGAGGGAAACCCATGACCATGAAACGTGGAAGAATATGGGGGAGAAAACAATTTTCAGAAACCGATGTCTAAAAAATAAAAAAAATCTTATCAAGTAAATAATAATGGGTGTCAAAGTACCCTTGACGAAGCCGAAATGCACTTGTTCTCCCCGTTATTGCGATTTTTTTTTTTGGTTCCAGACCATACCTGGAAACCTTCTAGTTACGAATATATTGGGGGTCAAAGTTCCAAACTTTTCACAAGTTTTTTTTTTTTTAAATAAAGGATTTCAATGTTATAACTTTGCTTTAAATACGTCTACGACTCCCGTATTATTCAATGCATCCATCAGCACAATGTTTTGAGTGCATTACATTGAGCCCTACTGTAAAACGTGATTTTTCACACAATAAAAAGAGTTATTTCCCAGCAATAATTTTTTTGCGTGGAGTTACTTAATTTGATGTACAGAATGCTTGGTTGACGGCTAAGTGAAGGGTCCGTTTACACCGTGTATATGCAACTAGATTGTTAGAAATAAACGTTTAGTCCACTCTCGACCCCTCGACCCCTAAAAAAAGATTTGTTTATTTGTGTCCTCTCAACCCCTAAACATAGTTCACACTCGACCCCCAGGGGGTGAGTTTAAAATTTTCATACAAAAGACAGGCATACCTCGTCCACTTTCAACCCTAGTTTGTAAGTACCTAAAATTAATATTTAGATACAGTAAGGTACAGACTAAAGGCAAAATAAGATGGACGAGAGTGGACTAAACGGAAATAAAGGCTGTTATTATTATAAGGCCCTAATCCTAAAACTAACCAAAGATTAATAGTACCTCCAATAAAACATGGAAGTTTCATCCCCTCTTCAAATCTTCCCTCATAAACAAGGAGGCAAATCTTTCGAGTCCGTTATCAGAACTAGTTAGTAACTGGGACCTAAGGCTTAAGCCCCATTGTCTAGTATTCGGTGCAGATTAATTACCCCGCGGTAGGGCCATGCGGGTAGCTACATCTTTACTTACGAGGAGGACTATTACGGAGGATCTGAAGTTGGTAACCTCTTAGTTAAATCGTTAGCTGGTGTTCGATAGTAGAATCAAAACTTCATTTTTCAAATTAGGCTGATAATCAGTACTTTTTGACCGTCAAAATCACATAAAGTCCCCAAAAACGGGGCGTTCGATTCCCAGCTCGGACAGTGTTATTGGGTTTTATGACTTGAGCAATGTCTGGACTTTAAAAGAGACGGTGACCTCTGAGTTTGTTTCGGATGTTTCTTCTCAGAGTAGTCAGGTACGAAACACCGGCCCCATCTAGTTTTAAAAGAAAACATGGTGACTTGTAAAAGAGTTTTGTAAACCAATTTACAGAAATAAATATGATTTATGATTTAACCATCAGACATCAGGATTTGTGCCCGATTATGGGACTTGAACATAACTGGCGAAATGAGGATGTACTATTACGTAAACCTCTGCCTAACCATTCGGGGATTACAAGATGTGATGGTCTGTTATGTTTATTTACTTGGGACCTTTGTTTTTTTGCCTCTTAACCACGAGCTAACTCTTAAGCGACATGTCTTGTGACTTCGAGGAAAACCAATAAAAGAACTCGTTTAGGCAGCGTCCTAATAACGTGAACAGTGAGCAGCTGACTGTTTGCTATCAGTTCGCCTCCCTATGTATTATAAATGGAGTCCATACAGCACGTAGGTACTGTACGCAGTTTGCGGCGTTTCGCTTGCCGACTCATTCAGTGAGCGGCCGATTTGCAGCGAAATTACGACAGCTTATGACTGATTATGTCTTTTTTCATCCAGCTCGCCTCCCTATGTATTTTAAATGGAGTCCATACAGCTCGTGGGTATACCATACGCAGTTTGCGGCATTTCGCTTGCCGACTAACTCAGTGTGCAGCCGATTTGCAGCGAAATTACACGCGAAATATGCTCCAGTAGGCGGCGAAGTACGCTCCCTACGCCGCTGGCAGTAACAACTGAGTGTGCCCTCATTCACCGCTCATTCGATACAGTTTACAACCGTTTCGCCACTCCGAGTCTGTCAGCGGACAGTCAGCCGCTCACTGTTGAGGACACAGCCTTAAAGCATCCATCAAGTCATTGTGACTGCTACACAACTTGCAGTGCGAACGTACTCACGTGACGCACGCGCTTGTCACTTGCCACAAAAATTCTTCGCGCGAGGGCAGAACGAGGCCTAAATCCATGTTTACCACAGCTTGGTACTAAGAACAAACCGTCTCAAAACCGCACCTTACTACAGGCAAAAACTTATTCCTACTTAAAGTTAGATATTGATAATCTTCAAAGAGATGAGTGGTTGCGAAGTTTAGATTATTAAACGGACAAACTGACATCAATAATCCTAAGTACATCAGTCAAAGTTAATCTCTTATCAACTAAAGCTGTGATCAAAATGATTGGCACATAGGTTCAGGAAGGTCTATCAGTGTTCCGGGTGCCTCTCTGCAAAGAGTATAAAGATTTGTATGGTCAGCATTGTGGATGGTTCCAATATTATCATCATCATCTTCCTAGCCTTTCCCCAACTATATTATGGTCAGCTACCAGTCCGATCGGATGCAGCTGAATACCACTATTTTACATGGAGCGACTGCCTGTCTGACCTCCACAAACCATTTATTGGGTAATACGCTACCCCTTGGTATGATATGTTAATACATACATATATCCTTTCCCTGATTCCAAAAAGGAAACTTACAAATGACAGAATCTATCGGCAAATACATGAGCAATGTAATCTCACTTTTCGTAAGGAAAATAAAGCACAGAATCGCTGCGCTGGCAGCAGCGTCTAGAAACGACAGCATTACTGAAATCGGTGGCGACGAAGACGCGTTAAGCGAGGAACTTCTGCCAGCTCAGTTCATAGACCGCCATCAGTTTCTGCGAGTATACGGTGAAACATCTGGTTTTTGAGGAAATGGTCGACATTGCCGTCTTTAGCAGCCTCGGAATGTCTGTCATCTGCATAGGATGTAGTTTACTTTTTACCCAAGGATTGAAATCAAATCAAAATATATAGCAGCTGATAAATTACCGATGAAGTATTTCTATAAGGGGGATATACAATAGTGAATACGTGGTTACCGTTTTAGCGTCGGTGTCCATTCCACCTTGTATAATTAAAAAGTAGTATGACCATCTTTGCGTTGGAAGACCTCCCACTTAGGTGGACCGATGACCTGATGAAGGTTGCAAGGATCCGCTGGATGCGAGTCGCACGAGACCGGTCGATGTGGCGACACTTGGGGGTGGCCTATGTCCAGCAGTGGAGGTCTTTCGGCTAAAATGATGATGATGACCATCTTTTAACGTGGTTGGATGAATGTAACTATTAAAATCCTTGTCTTGTACCAGAGCCTATAAAATCCTAAGAACAACATTTTTTATTCAATTGTTATTGTGTGCATTCCGCCTAACCCAACCAGATTAACATCGCCGCTTTAAAGGCCCAGAACTAAGCGAAAACAAATTATTTCCTCACAATATTATCTCCGCCATGTTTTGTGGCTGTTTATCAAAACCACAGTAGGAGACAAAACCTTAATCTTATCTCAAGACGGAATACTCGATTGTTTGTCAAAGGGAAGGCTTTATATCTGTTTGTGAGGACTTCGTTTTTACTCGATTCCTCAGTTTAATATTGGATAAAGACATGTTTGATCTTCCGCTTACAATGCTGTCATGTTTTATGATAAATCTGTTTTCAATCATAAAGAAGATTTTCTTATTCTTTTGTTGAGTAATTTTGGGCGTGGGTACATTTTTGGGAAGATTCCTTGTGGTCCATTTACATGCAAATCTGCTGAGGTTAAAAATTGGAGGGTGGAACGACGCATTCTGCAGAACTGGTTGAGATGAGATGAGGCAGCGAATGATGATGCTTACTATTTCGAAAATCGTAGGTTACGACATCGATTGTAAAGTCATAGGATTTTTTGAGAAACTGTATTCAGAATACTGATCAGATCACCTAACTTCGTAAAAAGATGCAACAAAAACCCTCGTCGCTTAGTGTCGTAACTGCCTCGTTAGTCTAGTAGCGACTGCTGAGCAGGAGGTCTTGGATTCGATTCCCGGGTCAGACAAAGTGTAATTGGGTTTTTCCATCAGAACACGTACAGTAGCAGCCACGGAGTCTGGATATGTGCCCGGTTGTTGGCAATAGGCTGGCCCCATATAACATGGGACTTAAAGATTACTGTATAAATGTGCATGTACTAGTGTAATGCCTGATCTTCAGGCAAAAATCCTCCATGATTGAATGTCCCAGCGAAATAAAACCAAGGATCACTAAAAACTGGCTCAAGATTCGGGAAATCTCGACAGTTGCCTCCCCCTCGTTCACCGTTTACCGTCGCCAAATTCCCGTAATACGTATCCGACGATATCAAGTCGCTCTTTATCTACAAAAGTTGGCCTTTTGTCTCCGGAGTTTAATTTTATCAGTACGAACTTTCGACAACTAACCGTCGAGCGATTTGGGAGTTACTCCCCGAGTTATTGGACCTTTTCGATGTTCTAGTGCTTTTGATTTGAGATAAAAAGTTCCCATTTTGATTTTGAATAGGGGTGATTAAAATAATTTTGGGTTGAATCCTTTTTGGTTGAAGTTAATACGGGTCAGAAAAGTCACGAAATAAAATAACTAACGAAAATATTAAGTTAGCTAGTGAGCTGTTGAATATCAAGAAACATACAGACTAAGCAGAGAAGTGCTTACTCGTATATACAGGGTGTAAACAGACCCATCACATAGCCGCCAATCAAGCATTCTGTACATCAAACTAAGTAACTTTAAACAAGAATTATTGGTGGGAATCGACTTTTGTTTTTGGGGTGAAAAATCACGTTTTAATAAAAGGTATTACTCGATAGAAAGCACTCAAAGCATTGTGCTGATGGATGGATTGAATAGTACGGGGGTCGTGGTAGTGTGTAAAGTAAAAATCTTACATTAAAAACATGTATTTAAAAAAACCTTTCTGAAAAAGTTGGAACTTTGACCCCCAATATCTGCGCAACTAGAAGGTTCCCAGGTATGGTCTAGAACAAAAAAATGATAGCAAAGACGGGGAGAACAAGTGCTTTCGGATGTGTCAAGGGTCTATTTACACCCTTTATAGCACACCCCACATGGGAAATATGGGGTGTGTGTTTTGAAATTTTGTTCAAGTTACTGAGGAATTTCAGATGGAAAAGTCATATAACATTTTGCGCGAGCTGAGAATCAAACCCAGGACCTCATGCTTAGCACTAGCGCTACCATTACGCACACACACACTACACTAATATTAAGGTGTTTTTGTTTTTAATACCAAATAAACACAATTTTCTTTTTTTCTTTCTTTCTGTCCTTCTTTCCTTCTTTGTTTTTTGTCTGTCTGTCTGTGTGTCTGTCTGTGTGTCTGTCTGTCTGTCTGTCTGTCTGTGTGTCTGTTTGAGTGTCTGTCTGTGTGTCTGTCTGTCTGTCTGTGTGTCTGTCTGTCTGTGTGTCTGTCTGTCTGTCTTTTCTGTCTTTCTTTCACTAGTCCGACGAAAGCACAAATCGACTTCATTGCGTCCGCCACAAAACCTATTCAAAAATAAGTTCGTACTTCGTACAGTCAGTACAAAAAAAAATAATTCAAATACTGGTCGCACTCTGAAACTGGAGAGTAAATAAATCAGTTGCACCCAGTCAAAGTTTGTGGACCAATGAGCAGTGATCAATTAACGGAGACCAGCAAAAACTGTGGAGTCGTGGACGCAGTTTGTGGTTCAGTGTGCAGTCTCCTACCTTATTCTGACGCCCTGGTAGATTCAGGACGGATTCTCGTTTAAATGCAATTTGTAGATTTGCATTAATAACAGTAGTAGTGAGTCCCACTTGATGTAAATTATATATATGCGCTTTATAGTGAGAACTGCCACTTTAGAGAATGCTTACTATTGTTATATTTTTGTCACAATCCTTTTTTCTATAATATTCATGAAGATTGTGAGTGTTTCATGCGATTGAGTTTTAAATCTCTTAGCCTATCTTATTCTGACGTCCTGGTAGATTTAGGAGCAGCTATCGCTTAAATTCAATTAGTGAATTTGTATTAAATGTGGGGTTTATACTGAGACATACCACCAAAGAAACAAATCCGAAGATGACTGCAACCGCAAACCACCAGTTACCAGTTCCTATGTAATTGAAGCGCGTTCATAGTGTTGTATAGAAATCAGTCGGTGTGGGCAAACCGCACCGACTGATTTGTAGCATCCAGCAATCCGCAAAAAACCCAGGTTATAAAACGAAAATAGTTTTCAAATTCAATTCGAATCTACAACAGACACAAATCCCTTTCGCGGAAAAGCAAAAATCGAAATCTAATCCCGGAATACTGTAAAAACTAATTCTGGGAATACTGGACCTGTTCCATTTAGGTCCAATTAGAGTTTTTCCATTAATTTCTATACGGTTTCGTTTCGTTTTAAATTGAGTGGTGCAGACGATGCAGATTCGCTCTCTATGTCAATGAATGAATTTGTAGCTAGTTAATTTTCTTGTTCGTCGTCGGAAGTTCGGATGTTGGAAGATAATGAATTTGGATGAGACTACGACATCACTCACGGGATATCTTCCGTGATTGTCCGTTATTTTGAGCTCCCGATATTTCGACGCCATGATAACGGGTTGGATGGATGAAAAATAAATTGTTAGGAGCAGACAAATCTGTCTATCCTCCTTCTTTGTCTTTTGCTACACGCACTACTGGAACTCGACACTAAAAACAGTGTTTGAGCTAATATATTGACTGTACATTTAAAGCTCACTAACATTGCAGAATAGGCTTAATTTTTTAAATAGACCGAACTAGGCTAATAACCTACAAATAAGTCTTTTTTTTTTTTTAGCGTGGTAAAATCATCAAATGAGTCTTCCCACCCAGGGCAGAGCGGGAGGGACTGTCAGACTTGTACTGACTAAAATCCAAGGTGTCCTTCAATAGCCTTTTATGTTCCAGGGTCACGGTAATTCTATAAGTCCCGCGACCCCGGCAGGCTTTGGCCCTCTAGAGGGGGGCCCCGTCATTATGCTGACACTCTTTGAGGCGCGCGTAGAACACAACGCGCCGTCGACCCGGGCATGGTCCGTGGTCGGACAGCGAGTCGCCCATTACTCGCCGCCCGCATGCCCGCGCCTACGGTGGCCGGAGATCGTCTGCCGACGTCCGGCGCCGTGGGCGTCTACCACTGCGGCTGGGGTGGAGGGAGAACGCTGTCCTCTCCCTCACGCGGCCCGCCTCCTCCTTCGCGAGCATGACTGCTTCGCAAATAAGTCTTTTAGTAAATCTTTTGTAAAAGTGTCATATCCAATGAATATACAGCTTCGCTCTCGTTGCATAAGGTCGAAAGTGTTCAACATCGGATTTTAAGTTCCATGCGACTTTGTTGCTTCAAAATCAAAATTAAAGCATTTATTTCAAGTAGGCCAGTAACAGGCACTTTTGAATTGTCGAAACAAAGACAACAATAAAAAGTAGCTACAGCCCCAGTCACAAAGCATAAAAACTGTGAAAGTACTGCAGTTGCCCATTCCCTAACGTAGATCTCTATGGAGAAGAACGGGCAAGAAACTCCATGGACACTCTTTTAAATCAGAATACTTTTACAAACCCTTGGTTACATCATTCATGTTGAGATGGTACATTATGTGAGAACGATGTAGCAAGATGTGTACGTTAAAAGTGTCCATAGTGAAAACAATTCAAAAATAAAATAATTAATTCAAAAAAGCCGTGGCAACCAAGAGCTTCGTCTTACCTCCCCACTGCTGAGCAACGGCCAAACTACTTTCATTCACAACTCTCTGTCCTGGCTATTAATGAGTTTTTATCAAAAGAATGCAACTCATCTTGAAAAAAGATACATAAACATTATTTCATGTAAAGTGCCGTATCCACGACCATGGACCATGCCCGGGTCGACGAGACGAGACGAGAGTGTCAGCATAATGACGGGGCCCACCTCTAGAGGGCCAAAGCCTGCTGGGGTCGTGGGACTTATAGAATTACCGTGACCCTGGAACATAAAGGGCTACTGAAGGACACCGTGGATTTTAGTCAGTACAAGTCTGACAGTCCCTCCCGCTCTGCCCTGGGTGGCAGGACTCATTTGATGATCTTACAACGATTAAAAAAAAATTAAAAAATGCCGTATCCAATTCACGCTAAGCCACGGTCTCCCTGCATAAGGTCGAAAGTGCTCAACGTCGGTAATTAGAGTTTCACTACACAGTTCCCTACTTTGTCGCTTCGTCTCAACATTTTTACAATGTCTTCAGTTATATTTACCTTTTAATTAAAATAGTTATGCCGCAATAAATGGCAGATGCTCGTTTATTTTGTAAAAAGGAAGGACTGGCGTAAAGATAGTTGTTATAGATACTATTTAATCAGTAGCGAAGGGTCCATTTTTGTCAGAGGTAAGCCAGAGTACATATCTTTACTGTATAGAATATTATTGGCTATAGAATACTGATTGTGCCATTTTTCATAGGGAAGCCGGTAGGAATCGGGTCCTATGGAAGCTTCGCCACTGCTATTTATTACCGTTTCGTTACTTGAACACTTTAAGTTATCGCAGGTTACTTGATAGTACATATGAAATGAAGAAACCCACCCGGTTGATGTCAATTGGCTCGTCCTCTGTTATAAGGGACTGCCTTGTTGGCCTAGTGGTTGCAAGCGCGACTGCTAAGCATGAGGTCCTGGGTTCGATTCCCGGGTCGGGCAAAGGGTTATCGGGTTTTTACATCAGGAATTTTTCAGTAGCAGTACCGAAGTCTGGATTTGTCCCCGGTTGCTGGCAATAGGCTCGCCCCCTATTACTTGGAACTTAAACATAACTGGCGAAATGTGGGTGTACTATTAAGTACACCTCTGTCTTACCCTTCAGGGATTACAGGCGTGATGTTATGTTAATGTAAAATTTTATTTGCTTAATTTGCTCGTAATTACAAAAGTGTCGTAATTACAAATAATAAGATCTTTAACTAAGATATGAAATTCTATGATCTTAATCTTTTTTGAACTTGCTAATCGTTCCGTCCTCCGAAACGGCCGGGACTTTAAAGCCAGTCTATATCAGCCCTTATCAACTTTAGCCTACAGGGCTACTGTCTAACAACTTTTTTAATTCTCCCAGCACTATTCAACGTTCATGCATATCTATGGTACAGGAAAAGGCTAACTTTCAGCTTTAAACTGGGAACCTATTTTAATCGACGCTTTCGTCCGTCGACTTGTTTTAGCCAAATCGATTCTGAATATTGAACATTTTTGGCTGTATTTTTAGATTAGACGAAAAAAAAATATGTTTAAAAAAAGAACGATTCTGAATTTAAATTTTTTGGCTACATTTTTAGTTTAAACGAAGAAAAAGTTATGAGTAACTAATTGTTAATGTTTAGAATTCGTTGTCTTTTTAAAAGTTCTTAATCCCATCATAAAAGCTTTATTACCGGCTGCAATACACGTGCTACATGATATAAAGGGTGTAAATAGACCCTTAACACATCCGTAAGGCACTTGTTCTCCCCGTCTTTGCGATATTTTCTTTGTTCTAGACCATACCTGGGAACCTTCTAGTTACGGAGATATTGGGGGTCAAAGTACCAACTTTTTCACAAGTTTTTTTTAAATACATGTTTTTAATGTAAGATTTTTACTTTACACACCTCCATGACGGGCCATGACCCCCGTACTATTCAATCCATCCATCAGCACAATGCGTTGAGTGCTTTCCATCGAGTTTTACCTTAAAACGTGATTTTTCACCCCAAAAAAAAAGTCGATTCCCAGCAAGAATTTTTACGTAAAGTTACTAAGTTTGATGTACTGAATGCTTGGTTGACGGCTATGTGAAGGATCTGTTTACACTCTGTATGTATCATGCTTGTTTGCTAGTAAAAGCATATAAGACAAACTAGCTTTTGCCGGCGACATCGTCCACGTCGAAGAATAATATACTCATGGCACTTGGTGTAACTTACCATCAGTAAAAGATTATTTTTAAACGGCTAAATAGTTTCGGAGATTCATTGCTACATCAAAAATTATACAATTGACCTCTTTGTAATATTAGTACAAATATAAAATATTATCACGCCTGTAATCCCCGAAGGGTTAGGCAGAGGTGGTCGCGGGACTCATAGGGGTCGCGGGACTCATAGAATTACCGTGACACTGGAACATAAAGGGCTATTGAAGGACACCGTGGATTTTAGTCAGTACAAGTCTGACAGTCCCTCCCGCTCTGCCCTGGGTGGGAGGACTCATTTGATGATATATTATTACAACGTAAAAAAAAAAACAAAGGGTTAGACAGAGGTGTACCTAATTATTAGGTTTAGACTATTATATTACACCCACATTTCGCTAGTTATGTTTTTTAAGTCCCATATAGAGTATATCTGTAATGACTGTCAAAGATCTACAATTGACAGCCGGGATCAAAGGCTTAACGTGCTTTCCGAGGCACGGAGGAAACTCGGTATGTAATGGGTGGTCACCCATCTATGAACCAATCTAGGCAAGCGCGGCTTAACCTAAAGATCGATCCGAGTGGCTGGAGTTATTTAGCCACGTAAAACGTCCTAATTTAAGTCTGATTAGAATAAAAGACTTTTAATTTTAACATTTCTGAAGAAATGGTCTGTTTTTAACCAAACTATGTAATTCTTCTAAAACAAACCCATAAAGCACACATTATCAGGTACCACACCCCGTTAACATAGTACTACATACTTGAACCAACTAAAATAACACGGGGTTAATTTTGATAAATTATACCGAACGCAAATTAGATTCGCCAACATTGTTTAACTGTCCAAATTTAACCGAGACGCCATCAATTAAGCCTTGAGTTAACCGTTGTAGTTTAATTTCTCTAACGGTTAAGTTTTAGATTGATTGCTCCTGTATAATTTAACATAAGAACTGAAACAATAACTTTCATAATTTATTTTGTAGCGGTCCGCTCCGGGAATAGTTTTTAGTTTGTTTTTGTATGCTGGAAATATATAAACGTGTGTTTTTCCGCGGTATTTCTATTGTTATGCTAAGGAAGTTGTGAGATATCTTTAAGTCAGTTTGGTTTGATTATGGACATTGCATGACACTTTTATTAGTAGAAAACAATTTCAGTTTGTTAATATGTGTGTGTGTTTGTGTGTTTGTTTTATGTGTTTTGTAACTCAAAATTTTCTCACTTTTTTTGCAATATCAGTGTCAGGCTGTACGTTGAATAAAATATGATTCGCGACCGTAACACGTATGTATGTATTTACAGAGCTATATATAATCATTAAAACTATTTATATAACCCTCTTAGTTCATTTAATCCCATTGAATGACTTTTTGATGAAATAGTCATTCACTGACCGGCAAATTGCAAAAAAAAAAAAAAAAGTTAAGGTAAGAAAAAAAAAAAAAAAAAAATTAAAAATTTGATTTTTGCGGGCTACCTTAGCGCATACTCCTTACTGTGGCTATGAGGGGCGTGTTGTTAGTCAAAAAATATAATTTATGGCCCTTCTACCCCGTATATAGAAAAGAGCCCATGAGTTAGTTCGACTAAAACAGACTATCGAGATATTATTAATATTTAATCATCTAGCCCAAAAAAAACTGACTAACAAAGTACATTCAGTTGCCAACCGAAACGTTCTTGAGACTGAAAATAACACAGATAATGGTATAATTGTATAGTATTTCTTAAATGTAGTTCTTTCAATTTAACTTGATAAAAATGACAGCTGCCAGGATGTACATAATTAAGCTGATAATTTTATTAAGACTATGTTTTTATAGTTTAATTTAATTGGCCCTAACTAAAACCCATATTTACAAATCAAATCAAATCAAGTTTATTCGTAAATGTAGGTTTCATTCACCAAAGCTACTAGTCCTGTCAGTTTGACAGCTGTCATTTTAATCAAGTCAGATTTTATTAACTACTTTTTCTCGCGTCTTCGCTCCCGTTATAAATGGAAATTAAACCATGGGACCGTTAGAAATATAGCTAATAGCACTCGGGGATAATGAAGCTACCCGTCAGTGAAAGAATTTTTTAAATCGGATCAGTAGTTTCGAAGATTACACCCCCTACATACAAACTAACAAACACATTTTACCATTTTACTATCGATAGAAGGAATAAGTAACCTAATTTTAAAAACAAACGATGTCTAAACACCATCACTAAGGCATTATTCCCCCAGCCGTCTGTATAGAAAATCTAGATGTATTTTTCCGCTATTTGATCAGGACTAAATGGAGTAGAAAGGAATATTAAAGAGCGACCACCATTTTAACGCGCCATTTACTTCGAAACGTTACAAGAAGTCTTAATCCCTTTAGTGGAAACTTCGCGAAATACTGCCAAGTGCCAAGATTTAAGAAAAATGCTGCCAAGTAGAAGTTTGAATCATATTGAAAGTTTTGTTACTTTAATAACTTTAACCCTGGGGGTAACATAGATATTCTTTACGTTTTCGCTGTGAAGATGAAATTGTGTGACGCTTTTTAAGGTTCCGTACCCAGGGTAACCATCATCTGCCTAGCGTTTTCCCAACTATATTGGGGTCGGCTTCCAGTCTAACCGGATGCAGCTGAATACCAGTATTTTACATGGAGCGACTGCCTATCTGACCTCCACAACCCAGTTAGTACCGGGTAATACGATACCCCTTGGTAAGACTGGTTGTCAGACTTTTTGGGCCACTGACTACCTAACGACTGCCAAAGATCTACAAATGACAGCCGGGACCAACGGCTTAACGTGCTTTCCGAGGCACGAGGAAACTCGGTATGTAATGGGCGGTCTCCCATACACAGACCAACCTAGGCAAGCACGGCTTAACCTAAAGATCGACCCGAGCGGCTGTTATTATTTATCCACGAGCTCCTCCGTACCCAGGGTAACCAACGGGACCCTATTACTAAGCCTCCGCTGTCCGCCCGTCCGTCTTTCAGCGGACTGTATCTCATGATCCGTAATAGGTAGACAGTTGAAATTTTCACAGGATGTGTATTTATGTTGCCGCTATAACAAAAAATAATCAATTAAAGTGGGCTCCCCTACTACGATGGTAGGAAACCCTTCATTCGCGACTCCGACTCGCACTTGGCCAGTTTTTTATTTATCTCTGGGTCAACTTAATCCTAGGCATTCCACGTATGTCCTAGATGGCATTGCAGCTGATATTAAACTTAGAAGCTATCGTTTAGCATATTCTTTTTGTGACAACGATGATGTAAATGTCAATAATGTACTTACAAACTTGTTGCAGAAATACGGAACGTTGTTATACGTGATCACTTCTTGTCATTGGTCTTCTGGTGGCCGAAACATGAGGATCTTTTAATAACAATTGACTGCTTCTTTGATCTGGTGTCTGGTCCTTTCTAGTGGTCTGTTGTCCATTGGCCCAGGGTTCAATTCCCAGGTCAGGTAATATGTTATTGGATTTTTTTACATGGGAATTTCGCAACCGGCGTGAGTGTATGACCAGATGTATGACCGTGGACGAGGCAAAAGGAGTGTGTAAGGACCGTAGCAGATGGCGTTCTTTAGTTTCTGCCTACCTCCATGGGAAGTAGGCGTGAGTTTATGTATGTGTGTATCAGTGGCGAAGCTTCCATAGAACCCGATTCCTACCGGCTTCGCTTTGAAAAATGGCACAGTCAGTATTCTATAGCCAATAATATTCTATACAGTAAAGAGATTTACTCCGGCTTACCTCTTACAAAAATTGACCCTTCGCTACTGGTGTGTATGAATTTCTTAGTAGCAGCCCGGAGTCAAGAAGTTAGCAGTGTGAAAGCACGTAAAGCCTGACTTGGTCCTACGCCTGATCTTACCTTGATCGTATATAATTGCCGTCTCCTCCTAATGTTAGGGAAAGGAGCGTGTATTTGCTATAATATCTCCGGTGCACCAGCTGTGTGGCTAGTCTCCGCACAGATTGACCCCCGGGACCGAAATTCGATCAAGAGAATATTATCATATTCAAACTATCTTCGCCAAACACACGACGAATCAGCCTACCAATAAAACCAAGCACGCCCGAAAATCTTATTAAGAGAAAATCGAGCACATCTCACATTCGAGATAGGATCTTTGAGCTGGGACCTAATTCCGTTGGTAGAATCACAACGAGGAAGCCACAACGAATCATGTTAATATTTTCCTGCAGGCCTATATATCTCTGCGAGGTTTCAGACAGAGATCCCTTGGGCACAGCGGGCATTTCGTATCGCATCCCTACTCTGAGATTGCCCTTAGTACCTCGACATACGGGTTGAAAGGATGAATAGCAATGTTTTTTTTTGGCAATTAGATTTGTATTTCAGCCTCCAAGATATCTACAAAAAACTTGGAGGTTTTTGTTAGGTCAGTTGATGAAAACGTTGTGTTTAAAATGTTTCACGAAATGAACTTTAAGAAAAGTTAGATGGCTTTAGAAGCAACAAAGAGTACGGTCACAGACAATTTGTAATGTCATCGTCTAATTAGTGAAAGTAAATGTAGTAGAATTGTCAATAAATTGTGTAAATCTTTTTTACAGATTTTGCACGGAAATCAAAAAAGCTCAATCACTCAAAATTTCATGCCAAAACTTCCGCCCCAATTACTTACTTAACATATTTTTCTACCATAAATAGGCATAATCATCCAAAAATGTTCGCAATCCCAAATATCCGTGAGTACAATTTCGTATCCGCAGATAAGAGCCGTCGAAGAAATTGAAGTAATATCGCCAGTTGTTACTTGTTTGCGGGTAAACACTGAGGGATATCCGCGCGTTCTTTCGAGACGCTCCAAGCCATCTTCATGATGGACTTAGTAATCTTGTGTAGTAGTTGGTAATGCTACAGGATTTCGGGGATTTTCGCCAGATAAACTCCTTTTTTGGTACAACTACGCTTTTTAGAAAGACTATGTGTTTATCCGGGGGCGGTTGGGGTTTGTTTTTGTTTTTTTTTTCATGGAGGGTATTTTGAAAAATTTGTGAGTTGGCGCCCAACGTGGGACTTCCTAAATTCATCCTAATTTTGATTTGTGTTTGGTGCTGATAGTCTCTGATAAAATCTTAATTTGAGATAAAAACTCCCCAAGAGTTTTTAGTCTTAACATTTTCTTATCAACTTTCAAGTTCATCTAACCTTTCTAAACTGAAAGTAACAATTATATTTTTATTTTGTTTTTTACAACCCTTTCGTCGTAAAGGGCACAAAGAGCCGGAAGGTATTAAAATAATACGCTATTTTACACACAAAAAACTCTGCCTCAGCTATGAAAATTTTCGAAACTAAAAATACAAATTCATATTTTTCTACGACATTTCCAAGGCAGTGTCCTGGGTATTTCCTTTGTACCTCTTCCGAGATTTTTTTTTCAAATTCCAAGCGAGAGATAAAAGTATATTTTTTCTCCAGCTGTTTTTAAAACTCTCACTCACGACATCTTTTTAATATCTAACCATACTTTTTCAAGAAAAATACATGTTCAAATGATACTTAAATAAATGAATGTCCTTGACATGATAGTAACTTTTCCATCTAGTTATTGTAATATAAAACAGCATAATTATTATCTACTTGTTAAATTCAAAACTCATTCACATAGCTCTGTTACCATTTTTGTATAACTTTTATCAATTGCAATAGGCTTGCCCCCTAATTACATGCAACTTAAACACAACTGGCGAAATGTAGGTGTGCTATAAGTTACACCTCTACCTAACCCTTCAAGGATTACAGGCGCGATATTGTGTTATGTTAATCAATTGTGATAGATACTAATAAAATCTACGATACAAAACTTAGTGTTGTTGCTATCGTTATTGATACTGTTACTGTTAGCCTGTGTCATCCCACTGCTGGGCAAAGGCTAACAGCATCAGTATCAATGACGAGAGCAATATGACTTCCAAATTCTTCGATCCAGGGCCAATGTGGCCAATGTGGCCAATGTGTGTGTGTGTGTGTGTGCGTGTGTGGCATGGCCGTTAGTTTTGTCCAGCTCGTCCCGTCATTGAACGAGACAAAAATATTTTGTCCTTCACTAGCCTACAATTACGAAAAACTATTAACTCCAATTCAAAACTTCGTTTCAAACTCAAGATGGGAGGTAAGAAAAATAGTTTTTCACTGTTTCAATTAATTAATAATTCGTTCGCTCAGTCTCGCTGTGAAATGGGTAGTGGGTGAAATTTTAATGAGCCTCAACTCGTTTGAGAGCAGTATTCCGTAGCGCTTAATGTGATATAATTCTACTATCGAACTTGTATTTACATCGGAGAAAATGTAATTAGTTCAAGGAATTATGGGAGAAGACGCATAACTTAATGTGGGTGATATAGAATAAGAGAAAAGTGATGAAGACATCAGCTACTCATCCGCAACTTTCTTATTACGAGAGTAATCATCATCATCATCATCATTTCAGCCGAAAGACGTCCACTGCTGGACATAGGCCTCCCCCAAGTGTCGCCACATTGACCGGTCCCGTAATAAAATATAATATAAAAAAAAACTCAAAACCGTGGTTTAATGTGACGTCATTTTATTCCTTATATTTTTCTCAGCAAACCCTTTCATTTGATACCCATTCGTGGGAATTAATTAAAAATAACTAATCCGCCATCTTTGGGAGTCCGCCATATTGGATTAAGAATGAAGTCTCTTAGCTAACCATGCAATGTCATTCAAATTTTTTTTAACAATATTCATATTGTTAAAAAAATAAATATTGTTAAGAGCAGACAAATTTATCTACCCTCTTTCTTTGTGTTTTTTTTCCATCTACCCGCATTCTCCAGTCAACCCGCGATCATGGCGCTTGCAACAGCGTCAAATTATCGGGACCTCAAAATAATGAACAATCACGGAAGATATCCCGTAAGTGACAGTATAAGTTTAGTTGTAAACCGTGAAAGCTTAAAACAGTGTTAGATCCTTCTATGTCTTACTTAAAATTGATAGAAAAATCAGAATCCTTTTGTGCACCTATAAAAGGTTTACCTACCACTGAAACCTAAGTTTTCTTTAATAAAGCCATAACCTGAAAAAGCCATAAAACCACTTTGTCTCTAAAAATGTAGTTTCACGAAATAGTCCGAGGATAGTCTCAGTGCACGCATATTCCGCATTTTGTGACTTTCATAAGTCCGTTTTATGTTCGCTGTAAACTTTAAAAACCTTATGCTTTAAAAGAAAATAGACTGAACCAACATAAAGTTAAGAATTTAAACTGAACTTTCCGGAGTTTGTGTTGAATTTCCCTGGTTATTTACGGAATAATTCTTTGTGGCAGTGAATTGGTGATTGCAAGTTCTGGAGTGGCGACCGCGAACCGGAAGACGTTGCGTTAGAAGGCCTCCCACTAGGTGGACCGATGGCCTGGTGAAGGTTGCAGGGATCCGCTGGATGCGAGTCGCACGGGACCGGTGAATGTGGCGTCACTTGGGGGAGGCCTATGTCTAGCAGTGGACGTCTTTTGGCTGAAATGATGTATGATGATGAGTGAATTGTATGCCATCCTCATCTTTCTACCCTTGCTCCGTTTTACTTAAGGTCGGCACAACACTTTTTTTTTTTTGGTCATTTGATGAAATCATCAAATGACCCCCCCCCCCCACTCTGGGCGGAGCGGAAGGGAGTGTCAGACTTGTACTGACTAAAACCCACCCATGTTCCTTCTTTGCCCTTTGTGTTCCAGGGCCACGGTATCTCTTTCGAACAGTCCCGCAGCCCTGGCAGGACTTCAATACCTGGATGTCAATTAAGAGACTCTTATTTCCTCAATTTTGATTGAATGTTATCGTTTGCTTCGAAGAGCTCGTGGCTAAATAATGACAGCCGCTCTTGTCGATATTTAGGTTGCCTAGATTGATCCGTAGATGGGTGGTCACCCATAACTTCCCGAGATTCCACTGTGCCTCGGAAAGCACGTTAAGCCGTTGGTCTCGGCGGTCATGTGTAGGTCTTTGACAGGTGGCTCGCAGGTCTGACAACCAGTCTTACCAGGGGGTATCGTATTACCCTACTAACTGGGTTGTAGAGGTCAGATAGACAGTCGCTCCATGTAAAATACTGGGATTCAGCTGCATCCGGTTAGACTGGAATTGATGGCGGCAGATGACGTTATCGTTTGCTTCGTTATTGATCAAGAAGAACTAGAAAAACTAGAACTAGAGTAGGCAGATCATGATGAACTGGAATTTTTCATCATCGTCATCCTGGCCAGCCTGTTCTTCACTATAAGCATAGTGAAGAACAGGCTTCCAGTCCAACAGGATCCAATTGTGGCTGCCTAATTGCCTACCCGACTTCTCATAAACCTTCTTGATGACTTTTTGTTCTCTACTTCAGGGTAAAAAAACTAAAGTTATATATATTTTAGGTAATATGCGGTTTCCAAATCGCAGTTGGTCCACCCCCAAATTTTTAACATCAACATAAAATATCATGATTTGTTACTCCCCCGTGTCCAAGTTTCATTATTTTCCTTCTCGAAAAGGTCTGACGTTACTTTATCCACTTACTCATTATCCGAATAGGCCCTCCGGCACCGCAGTCGGCATAATATTACACGATTGTAATACAACAGAGAGAAATTAACGCGAACTCTCCGCCAAGCCATGACAGTCGTGTTATACGAAAAATATACGAGTATTCTTCAGGTTTCAGATGCTGAAGAGAAATATTATTATGTCTACACTAAGTTATGTCGGCATTTTACTTAGTATAGGGTTCGTAGAAATCTTGGCTAGCTTTGTAATAGATACTGATTGGCTTTTAAAAAATAATCATAAAGACCAACAAGGAATGGATGGTTTGTATGGGGAATGATATAAAAGAAAAAGGAGTAAATGATAGCGTGGCGGTTGACAGAAGAGAATTGAAGAAAAAAGCATGTTCTGCGGACCCTAAATAACATGGGACAAGGACACGAAGAAGTAGAGGATCTTCAAGGGCTGACTAAAATGCTCAGCATTTCAAAACATTTTTGAGTAACAGTTTGACAAGATGGCGTTGAATTTCAATCATTTCTCTGGCTGAATATCCAGTTAACGTTAACGGGCAATACCTGAAACCGCGTTCACCTGTAATATCAAAAGAGGCTTTTTTAAAAAACCAGTAATACAGGCTGTTTAAGTAACCAAAGCGTTTAAGACAATAAAGTATCTAGAAAGAGCTAAAAGATAAACAAAAGCAACATAATAACCAAAAAATACTGAAAAAACAGTAACTCAAAAACACAGAGCAAAAACTTATCTCGATTGATGGCCTCCACAAATTTACATGAACGGGGAACCCTAAACTGAAACTCACAAGAAAATGTATTATGCATCTATCTTGGACAAAGTCACTAACGAAATCGTTGCTAAGTAAAAGAGCCTTTTAAGCAAGTACTCTGCTAAAGGCAACATGTGAGAAACTCGGCTGGTCTTTGCATAAGCTAAGGTCATACAGTAAGATGAGCTAACTTGGGATTGGAGGACCTAGCTAAGACAAAGTGATATTCTCTCAGCGCAAGCAATGGTGGTAAAGTCAAAAATTTATGGGATTGATATAATTACCGAAGTGTTTGAAACAATACAAAACGTTTTGAAACCGATTACCACTTATTTAGGTCATGTTGTCACTCATTTCTTTGTATTTTTGTTTCATCGTTTCTGTTGGTCCCAGAAGACGACGAGACGAGCTAGAAAAAAGCAACGACCAGCAGTGGGACGACGTAGGTTAAGTGTAGAAATTTCATAAGAAGAATAACTCACGCCCTGGTAAAAATCTGAGCCACTCAGCAAATTGGTAGCAGCACTGACAATCATACATCTGCTGTCAGTCTATACTTACTATGTGGATAGAAAAATAATGGAACCTTTTAATTTTTTTAGAAGCACACATTGCACTATCTTCAGTTTAAACATTTTACACACGCTATGTAGGTTAACGTCTTTTTCACTGGCTACTTTCGTCTTTGCCAAGCATTTTTGTCCAGTGCTAGATTCATCAAATTTTACCAATCTCGCCATCAAAATGCCACAGTTTTACTTATTAACTCTCTAACAGACACTGGCACTATTCCACAAAATACCAGGTTAAACCCCAGTGGAAAAAGCTTGTTACATTATAAATGCAAAAGCGAACCGGATTTAAAAGCGTCTGGCACTCACTCCGCTCAACACGCGCCGCTCATTTCTCGCTCATCTCTCGGTAGGGGAATACCCTTTCGAATGACCACTTATCGTCAGGTGGGCTTTTTACCTCTTAGCTAAAAATAAATGCTTCCTTTGAGACTAAAAGTATGCCAAGATTACTAAGCGAATGCAAAGTTTAGTACTGTTCCTAAATTATGTGCATTTAGATAATGTAAGAGAACGTGAGAGCAGTAATTTTAGCAGACTTATGTAGTATTCGAAATTACCTGTGTGTTTTAGGAGTGAAATGAAATAATGTTTTTTGTGCTCTGAATAAAAGAGTAGATAAATGTGACTAACGTATTGTTTTACTAGCTTAACAAGTATACAGGGTGTAAACAGACCCTTCACATAGCCGTCAACCAAGCATTCTGTACATTAAACTAAGTAACTTTACGCAAAAATGATTGCTGGGAAACTACTTTATTTTTTGGGGTGAAAAATCACGTTTTACGGTAGGACTCAATGGAACGCACTCAAAGCATTGAGAGGAGGGCATTGCGTGGAGGTGTGTAAAGTAAAAATCTTACATTAAAAACATGTATTTAAAAAAAACTTGTGAAAAATTTGTAACTTTGTAAGGTATGGTCTAGAACAAAAAAAATATCGTAAAGACGAGGAGATAAAGTGCCTTTCGGCTATGTTAAGGGTCTATTAACACCCTTTATACCGATAGTTATGTTGTTAAAGGATTAAGAGGTTAAGGCGTCAAGACAAGATCGTTTGGTGCGTTGCCAATATCGGAACCAACATATCGCCATGTTGTTTTTCAAGAAAGAATTTCACAAATGTAAACTAGAAAAATTCCCGCTGTCAATTTTGAAGATTCTTGTAAATCAGCTTTTAAGTTACACTACAGTCTTTTCACAGTTCTTTTAGCTTTGAAACCTGCAACCTAATACCTTATGGCAACAAAAAAGATCACTATTAATTTGACAGTAATACCAAAAATAAAAAGGTTAATTGAGTTATTGCAGCAAACTAGCATTTTTCCATTTACTAACTTTCCTTTAATAACTCAAATACAGAAAAGTCGCGATGAACCGTAAAATACGACCTCACTTCACATAACTTCTAAAAACAAAGAACAAATAAGGAACTACAACGAAACAAAACGCAATCCTTGGTGGCCGTAAAAATCCGATTAGGAAGGTACACGCTCGCGCACTGCAGAAACCGAGTCGAGTCGAATTGAAAAAGGATTGTTATTACGGACAGTTACTGGCCCATCTACCCGATTGCAGTAGATACCTACCTATAATCTGTGTTCTAAGAGTATTTTTTTTGATAAAAGTGTAAACAAACTCAATTGCGTTATGTACTTTCAATTCCAATCCAAAGGATTCTAAAGAAATTCATAACCCATTATCATCATCATCATTTCAGCCGAAAGACGTCCACTGCTGGACATAGGCCTCTCCCAAGTTTCGCCACATTCATAACTCATCCTACTAATATTACAAATGCGAAAGTTTGTGAGGTTGCATGGATGTTTGTTATTCTTTCACGAAAAGACTACTGACCATATTTAACCTGGATTAACAAAAGTATCCTTTGATACTTTTTATCCCGATAGTCTGTTCCCGTGGGACATTACCAAACTCCACGCGGGCGAAGCCGCGGGCATAAGCTAGTTGCTTTATAAGTTTGAAAAGTAATCTGTTCTGCTGCCACAACGAAAATAACGTAATGATACCATCTAATTAAAGCAATCACTTACCAATGGGGAAACGACACAGTCATCTGTATGTTGAAGGTTTCAGCTTTATAATTTATTTGTCTGTGTAGTTTTACCAACAATATTTTTTTAGTAACATTATTCAATTGTTATTAAAAAAATATCGTTACAAAAAGAACCCCAATCTTCAAATGAAAACTTTCTTTAAAGTTTCAAATAATCAAATTTAATCACTCAATTTGATTGTGGTACTACAAATTGGCATTCACAAATACTACGGTTTTCTAATACATACTTTCGGAACAGAGTAACCTCATTGTTTCAACACTCGAATCTTCGAGAATCTTTCTGATCAGCGAAAATTTTGGCAATCTACAAAATTATAGCGTATGTTCGTTCATTCAATCTGTTAAATTAGAATTTCGTTTCATATAACACGTCTAGAAGTTGTGCTGTTGAACATTTTCAATTAAAATCTGTTCGTTCATAGTGCTCACTACTATTCGTTTGTTTTTGGTTAGTCAAAGAAAAATATGGAGCTCACGTTTGTCTATGGTTTGAGGTGGAAAGTAGTTTATCAGACGGCAGTGTAATTTGTTTCTGTTTCATAACAGTTGCTTCGGTGATAAATGGAGAGGAAATGTCGCTGCTGGGTTAAATGTAGACAAAAGTTGTTTCTGGTATCTACGTTAGTGTTGTAAGCGCAAAAGAAGCTTTTGTTGCTCGTGAGTAGGTAGTTTTTTCAGAATCGATTACTGAATCGAATTAAAACAAAATTTAAGACTTTCGAATCACAGCTCGTTATGATATCACCTACCTTGCTATTACCGTGTACCAAAAACCAAAATCAACGCTTCTGACTAGAAATTCTTGATACAAAAGCAAAACCAATTTTATATGTTTGAATATCGAACACAAGACGTCGTATTATCCCACCACTACAAAATCAAGCGTTCCAAAATTAAATTCACGCCGACTTTTTTTAAATAAGTTTTTTTTCGTGAGTTCAAATTCTGGGCACCAAAAAGTTCGAACGGAAAAAAGTCCAATATCAGAGTTTTATTTAGAAAGTTGGTAAGACTGTGGAGTCGTAATTAAGCATCGTGTCGACTCCCCCGCTACAAATCTTTGGCGATAAAGATCTGGTTTAATTGGCTCCTTGTTTTTACACAGATGAGAACATCTGAGATGGACTGACGTAGATATTGAAGAGATAAATTGAAATTCTAATAAGGTTTGGTTTCTGTAAAATGTTTTAAAGAGTGTTGTGAAAAATCAATGACACGATTTCACTGCTTTCTTAGATAGAGTTGTGATATCGTATAATAGCGTTTTATCTTAAAATAAATTATTATTGACGGATTTAAGATCATATTGCGACATGATTATTTTCGTTCGAAAATGGAAAACAACGACGCCATTTTGTCTTTCATAACAATTTACGAATAAATTATTTGCCAATAGCGCTCTCCCGACAATGTCATGAGACAGCGATGATCGTGTTTTAAGGTTTTCAGACTAAACGGATGCAGCTGAATACCAGCATCTGCATGGAGCGCCTTCCTATCTCACGGTCGCAGCCCATTTACTAGGAAATACGCACCCCGTGGCAAGACTGGTTGTCAGACTTTTTGGCTTCTGACTACTCATAACGACTGTCAGAAATGGCAGCCTTGTGAGGCACGAGAGGGTCTTGATATGTAAAAGATGGTCACCCATTTACGAAACGACCTTGGCCAGGGTTGCTTAACACGTTGTCAGGTGTACAGAAACGGACATACGGTGCCTTTCATCCCGAAAAAAAGTACGGTTCCCGAGGAAAACAACAATAACGTTCTGAAGATAATAGATGGCGCCATATGTCTTTCGAATCATGATTGAAATATATTATTATAAAAGCAGAGTACAACCAAAATTGATTGTCAAATTCTAAATTTACACGAACGAAGCCGCTTGCAAAATCTAGTATTGTATAAAGCGATTATATACTAACTGTACTTAATAACCTACTTGCACTATATTAGGCACAAATTTTAAGAATGTTTTTCCTGAATTAGAACTGTTATCCAATTACCATACTAGACCATTAATTAGCGTGTCCGTTACGATATGCGGCACTTTCAAAATACAAGGAAAAAAACAACTTTATAGAATTTGATAAAAATACCAAAATTCTACGTGTGTTGGTCATATCACAAGTACAAGTTTCTAGTGCCGTCAATGGTGCACAGAGTGTAATTACACCCGGGTGGATAATGTGGCTTTTCTGCCGACCATCAATATTTGTCTGACTTGTGCTTCTGCCGTAGTTCAAACACAGTGAGATTTCGTCGTCTGTTCAAAGCAGTCTAAAAAAGTTAGCGAACATTCTCCATTTCATCATCATCTGCCCAGCCTTTTCCCAGTTACGTTGGGGTCGGCTGTCAGTCTAACCGGATGCAGCTGAATCCCAGTTTGTTACATAGAGTGGATGCCTACCTGACCCCTACAACCCAGTAGTGTGATACGATACCCTGGCAAGACTGGTTGTAAACTCGAAGTGAATCAGACTGTGCAAGTGACATTCGCCATTTACAGTAACGATACTAGCGGAAATAGTTTGTCAGAGATCTCCAGGAGTTATGACTACGATGTACTGAACTCAATAATAAACATTATTTATATAATCCATTGGACTGTGTTTGTGCTGACGATACTTTCGTTCATGTACGGATTAATATCATGGTGCCTCTTAAGAAAATTCCGAAATATCACAAACTATGTATATCTCAACGCAATTTTAGCAAACATCTTATATTATGCATTCATAACGTTCCAAATTTACAATGGAATACTAATAATAAAATATACAGCTTCTTCATGGCTATTAATAGCAATACTCTATTTCAATTTTTACTTAATGTCAGCAAGGAACATGTGGTTGTTAGTTATTTGCCATATGTTTTATGTTGATTTTGTTAAAGTTTTCAATGGGTATATACATAAAAGGTATCTTAAAAGTAGCCTCTTTGCTTGGGGTTCAGCTATAATAACAAGCGCATTGAGTGTTAGCGCACTTAACTTTAACTTAAATGATAATTTTAATATTATTCTGCTTATCGTAAATGCAGGAAGTGCAGTTTTACCTCTGATAGTTAAAAGTTTCTTGTACTTTATTATTTTATTTTCAATCTGTCGTAGTTTTAAGGCAAGCGGTCACAAAAGTTTGAACAACTGGCAACGTTTGTACCTAGCCACTTTAATATTTATATTTAGTGACATTCTATTACTGTCAGTTTATGTCATGAATTGTTTTGGGTTTTCCCACAGCTACCCATTATTAATTCTAGGAGAAATAATTTCTGTCTTTAGTACTTTTATATTGGATATTTTTTTCGTTGTTGTAAGAAGTAATCGGAAGATATGGCGTGAATTTTATGTAAATAAATTAAATGAAAGGTCGCTATCGGTTAGACATCAGAATCACGATGTCAATACGCATGGAGGAGTCATTTGTGAACTTACAGGTGATCGACCAACGACTCTTGATATTTAAAAATAGTCATGAAAAATAACTTGCCATATTCTTGAAATGTGGTTTTAACTATTCGTACTTAAGTGTTTTCCTATTGCATCTAAAATTGTAGAAATAAATCAAATTTGCTTTGAAAAACATTTTGTAAGATTTTTTGCCTTTTCCCAACTATGTGCGGGTGTCATTTATGCCGCCAAATGCAGCTTAATACCAGCATTTTACATTTGGCGATTGACTATCTGACTTCGACCACCCAGATACTGGATAAAAATGATAACAAGTTACCAACTGGTATCATCATCATCATTTCAGTCAAAAGACGTCCACTGCTGGACATAGGCCTCCCCCACGTGTCGCCATACTGACCGGTCCCGTGCGACTCGCGTCCAGCGGATCCCTGCAACCTTCACCAGGTCATCGGTCATCGCCACTTGGTAACTTGTTATCATATTTTCGGGGCTCACGGTTTCCTGACTATCCATAACGACTGGCTCAAGGACTTCGGTCTTCGCACGATATCAGGAGCGGGCTAAAGGGTTGAGGACCAGGACGGGCAGCGAAGCCGTTCTGTGTCATTGCACACACTGTGTGGGACGAGCTAGAAAGGGGAGATAAGCAAAAAAGGGACTGGACGAGAGAATTTGTACTAGGCGGTCATGAAGCGGCTGCGGTGATAGCACGCCCCAGATGGAGCGCCCAGTCCCCTTATGTAATTCCGTTCATAAGAGGACTCTGGGGGATAATGTAGCTTCCTTGAGACCTGCAGGCTTAGCCAAGTTGACAATCTACAATCGTTAACGCTAATAGAAAAGGAATCAAATGTATGGGAATGACATCATCTCAACGTTAAGTCACGTGGTCAAAACAAACGAATAGAAAATTCGTAGACAAGTTTACATCGTTCAAAATGATAGAATGAAATGTGATCGTTTCTACAATGTTGTTCAGCCCGCGCACAAAGTAAACAACTGTGACTTTGACGTTAGTTTGACGTGGGTAGGAACGCTCACCATAGACTAAAGTATAGGTTTTTTCTACAGACGTTGGAGAACGAGCGATCGACTCAGTTGTGTCAAGTTGGCTACCAACTTAGCGTTTTCTCAAATCGCTTACGCTGAGGCGTCAACGATTGTAGAAAGAGATTCGATAAGAAACGTTTGTAACTTGGCTAGGCCTGCTGGTTGCTGGAAGAGAAATTCCTGATGGAAAAACCCAATAACACATTGCCTGACCTGGAAATTGAACCCAGATCTGCATGCTCAGCAGTCTGAAGTCGTCTATACCTAATTGTTTGTTATTAACTGAAAACAAGACATTTTGACAATACGAAGACTTGATCAGTTTTTTGTAATCCGGGAATAAAAATTAATTGTGCAGTCTACATTTAATACACCCAATATTTTGTTATATTTAAAGCAAAATAAATGAAACCCCATTCTACATACGGGGCATACACATCGTCACATCTGTCCGATATTTCATTCCATCCCATTATTGTAAACGGTCATTTTGACATCAATATTATATTGATTTTGGTCTGCAAAACCAATTACTGCAACACGAAGCCATTTTAAAATATTAAACGTGCGTTTTGTTATTGCCTTTCATGGATATTTTACCTCTTTGTGTCTGTGTATCAAAGTGACCTCCCAGACACCATAAATTCCCAGATTTTGATACTTAATGCGAAGCTATCCAAAAATTTATTACAATAAAAAAATATTAAAGTTATTACAGTAGGTGTTTTTTTTTTTACAAAATCAACGATTTCTATTCCTAGCTAGGAATATTGATTTTTCAAAAATCCAATAATTCAGTTTTAGTTTTAATCTAAATCGGGCTCGAGACTCCTTTCTGAATGTTTCGGTATTCCTCATAGTTTCGAATTTGGCCATCGACGCCGACTTCAAAAATTCATCCTGTATACTGCGGCATGATGAAAAACAACGACGCCATCTTGTTTTTTCGTACCAATTTCACGAATGTTTGCCAGTTGCGCTCTGTCGACAATGCCACCATGATACTGTACCAGTCATGATTGTGTTTTAATTTATGAGACATTGTCATACCCCTAAGGACTGTCTCATACATTGTGTGAAAAGCAGAATCGACGCGGTCGGTTCATCGTACCCTCCTACCAAAGAAGAGAACAATGGGCATCCATCCACCAACCAGCCGCTGCAATCGTGGCTTCCCTTTGTCATCATCTGCCCAGCCTTTTTCCAACTGTTACGGTCGGTTTCCAGATTAAACGGATGCAGCTGGATACAAGTATCTACATAGAGCGCCTGCCTATCTGATGGAGCTATGGTCATCCCCAATTCACTGGGTAACACGATAACCCTTGGTAAGACTGGTTGTCAGACTTTTTGCCTTCTGACTACCCCTGTCTTAAGGCCGTGGCTTTGTGAGGCACGCAAGGTTCTTGATATGTAAAGGAAAGTCACCCATCTACGAAACGACCTTGGCAAAAGTGGTTTAACCTTCGATCAAGCCGTGTAGCTTGCTTTTTTTAGCCACTAGCCCCTTGCTTACTTATTAAGAAAGAAATTAATTTTGTAATTTTTGTTGTGATGCTCTGGTATCTCGCTAACCCCTTTTTACGAACGACTGAAACCAACTTTCCATCAACAATTTCTGAACTGCAGGTCCAATTCATTGACGAACCTCTCTAAGGAGTTATTCATCAAATATAAACGTGGCTAATTAACTTCAACAGGGACTGGAAACTACAGGCAAACTTGAAGTTCCCACTGAAAGTTTCAGAGCTATTAGATATTCTTCGGAGTTTCAATTGAGATATTATTTTTGAAAATTAAATTAATTTTAATGGTATACGACAGTGGAGGGTGTCGTGTTAGTCAGTTACAGGGTTGTGGAGGTCAGATAGGCAGTCGATCCATGTAAAATACTGGTATTCTTATACAGGGTTGAAGGGACACCGCGCGACGCTAAAACCGTTTAGTCCACTCTCGGCCCCTCGACCCCCAAAAAATAATGTGTCCACTCGACCCCTAACTATAGTTTCTTCTGGACCCCTAACGGCTACCACGTATTCAGTACATCACTCTGACAACACAGAAATTTACTTAGGTAACATTTTATTTTAATTTAAAAAATCAGCTGTTCCATACATTTTGACCGTGTAGGAAACAGCAGTTTTTTTAAAAAATCGACGAAATATTTCCATGTCCCCAAATAGAAATATTTCGTCGATCATTGTGGTTGCAAACGCGACTGTCAAGCGAAACGATCTTGATTAAATTCACAGGTCAAGCTTTGAATCAGTTGTATTAATTTTCAGTTGGTAAGTTCTTCGAAGTTGTTACGAGACAAGGAGTTTTCTTATGTACCTTATTTATGCCAATAAAAGATTTTGATTTTTGATCGACAAAAACATGCTAACCTATCGAGGAGAGCATCAAGATACACAGACAGACAGTTATGACGTCATATTTCACTTAAAACTACATAAATTCATAGCCAATTTTCGTCCAAAAGACCTACATTGAACTAAGTAAGGTTTGTTCAAGTTATTGTTTGAAAATTGGCGTAATGCCAAGCTCTCGGTTCTATTTAATTTAATGTGTAATAATAGCGAATCCAACGTTAATGCTTTTATCTTGAACTGATCCGGTTTTTAATTGGACATGGTTTTGAGAAGAAGTTCAGTATTTTGAAATAGAATGTCTTGGTTTTAATAGCATCAATATACAGGGTGTAAACAGACCCTTCACATATCCGTCAACCAAGCATTCTGTACATCAAACTAAGCAACTTCACGCAAAAATTAAAAATTTTGGGGTGAAAAATCACGTTTTACGGTAGAACTCGATGAAAAGCACTCAAAGCATTGTGCTGGTGGATGTATTGAATAGTACGAGGGTCGTGGAGGTGTGTAAAGTAAAAAAAAATACATTAAAAACATGTAGTTATAAAAAAAACTTGTGAAAAAGTTTGAACTTTGACCACCAATATCTCCGTAACTAGAAGGTTCCCAGGTATGGTCTAGAACAAAAAAAATATCGAAAAGACGGGGAGAACAAGTACCTTTCAACTATGTTAAGGGTCTATTTACACCCTTTATTACTGAATCATCAATATCTGCCTAGCCTTTTTCTAAATATGTTGGGGTCGGCTTCCAGTCTAACCGGGTGCAGCTGAATACCAGTATTTTACATGGAGCGGCTGTCTATCCTACCACCACAACCCACACATCCTATCAGCATTTTACTCGACGTGAGGAATTAGACAATTTATACAACCATCAGTTCAAAGACATGTATTATCTGCACCAACGCGTACTTCGCCCGTGTAGTAGACACATAATCATAGAGAGCAGGCCTCTGTCGCAGCAATGGGAACACGATAGGCTGTATGTTATAGCTACGCTTAAGCCATTTATTTCTGACCAAAGCTCGTATTGTTAGTTGTAGCTTGGACCCTGTTATCGATACCGGTGGGCTACAATTTTTTATATTTTTAAATGTTTTTTAATATTGTTTTTTGTAAGGAATATTTAAAAATATAATTAATTTGTATAGAAATAAATAAAGGAAATAATAACTTACGAAAGAAAATCACAAATAAAATAACAGGTAAAATACTCACAAGGCATGCTGTGTCGAATTTAAATAAAATAAATACACCAAGAATAGCATAATGATGATATTCCAGCTCACTATTTCAATCGCTTTTCATATCTTCGGTAGTATAGTGGTAAGTATCCCCGCCTGTCACGCGGGAGACCGGGGTTCGATTCCCCGCCGGAGAGATTATTTTTGACTTTTTTTTTGTTTCTTTCTATACGTTTACATAATTATGTTATTAGAAATAGTATAAAGGAGATTATTTCAGTTCCATACATTTTTGGGCCTTTTCCGAAAGTGCCGGCTAACAAAAAAAATGGTACGTATTGTTAGAACTAGCCATTTGGAACAATAGTTAATATGGCGCAAAAGTTGTATGATTGCTCTGAACCAAGTTATACAAGTTCGATGATTCGTCATTTTCATACATTTATTGATTTCTGAAAGTGCTGGGAAACATAAAATAATGATTGATATTGCTAGAACAAATTTTTTAACTTTCAGAAAAGGCCCAAAAAAAATGATCTCCTTTGTAACCCGATTTCAAAGATTTTTTTACTGATTAAGCGACACTATTGCCGAGTGTCATATTATGGTTTAGATTCTTCTACGCGGCACTTGTGTGCAGAAACTAGTGACTGCAAAAGTGCTGCCGGTCCTAGCTATTTTTAAAGATCATCATCTTCACAGGTTACTTGGGGTCGGCGCAACACGTTTTCTTCTTACATTTATTTATTTATTAACACTTCAAGCACAAAGTGCACGGGCGGACTTAATGTCATAGGCATTTTCTACCAGTCAACCTTTGGGTGATGCAGAGACAGACAGTGGTAGGTGCATAAATTTGCAAAAAAAAATAATTTAACACTAAGATAAACTACAAGGATATATAAAATACTATAACTATATATCAAAATACTATACATATATATCAATATAAATATAAGTGAATAGAAATTTACACGGATTTAATGAAATAAAAATACAAACAATGAAGAAAACATTAACGTTGTGACGAAACTGCCAGCTTTCTTCTCTGTCAACCATCAAGCTATCATTTACTCCTTTTTCTTTCACAACATTCCTCACACAATCCATCCATCATTGGATCGTGTGAGGAATGTTATGTTAAGCTACTTTTATCGATAATTACCTAATATTCATAAAGTCTTGGCTTTTTAACATGCTTTTATTTGCTTCACCTGTAACTATGACGACCCACTTCCCAGTTTCCGATTGATCTGAAATGCATACATGTTTAGTTTGGACGACATTGTACGGTTAATTAAGTGACGTCATTCTAAATTCAATATGGCGGACACCCAAAGATGGCGGACTAGTTATTTTAATGCATTCGCATGAATATATCAATGAAAGGATATAAGGATATCAAATGAAAGGATTAGCTGACAAGAATACTGATTATTAATTTGTTATAATTAATTGAAAGTGGATTTAAATGTTATTTTATTTAATTTGATGAAATTATTAATTAAATAATTGATTCACTGTTTCAAGCTTTCACGGTTTACAACTAAACTTATACTGTCACTTACGGGATATCTTCCGTGATTGTTCATTATTTTGAGCTCCCGATATTCGTCACCCTAAAGCGTGGCGTGTTTTTTTTTTTAATAATATTTTATTCAATAAAAGCCTCCTCTAGGTGTACGTTCAGCACCCTCTAGGCAATCAACCGCACTAAACCTTGCATGCTAACATTTAAGTTTAAAGCTCACACGGCATGAACTATGACCGTGCAGTTCTGGCCTTTACGTGAGAAGAATAAGGAAGAACAATATCATAGAAAGAATAAATACTAGTGCCACAAACGACACGAAAACTATTTGAGATTCAAAGTGCGGAAACCCACCCGTATGATCCGTTTAAAATAGGTACGTTATCGAAATCTGAAGTAAAATAGTGCAGTGGTGGGTCTACCAGGGTGAAACAGATGCTTTGCTTCGCTGTGCTGTGGATATGATGCTTCACTTATGCAGGACAGGATTTTTTACCCTATATTTATTTGTCGGATCCGGTCATTAAGGATATATAAAACAGTGTAAATACACCGAGACATTTTAGTCGTCTTACAAAAGTGGTCCACTCAATGTACCCGACATAAAATAGCTCTAGGCGCGATTTTTTTTTACCTACCATAATGGGTACAAAAAAAAAAAAATAATACATTAGTATAAAATTATGAAACTTCCTGTTAATGATCTTTACGTGTCAAACGGGGAACATACCTACCCAGCGCTCGACTCCAGTATATCATCGCTCGCAACAGGGTGTTTTATCTACCTCATGCGATATAATACTGAATAATATTTTTAAACATATATTTCATTATCTTATTATAATATACATAAGTTAACATCACGCCTATAATCCCCGTAGAGTGACGCAGAGGTGTATAGTATACCCACATTTCGCTAGTTATGCCGAAGTCCCATGTCCAGACTCCGTGGCTGCTAATGATAAAATCCTGATGGAAAATCAAGAACTCTTTGCCTGCCCTGATAATCTAACCCCATGCTCAGCGAACCAAATACCACTAAACCAACGAGGAAGTCAAACCTTGTGAATAATTGACTCTATATCCTCTTTCCTGACCAGTTGCTCTCGTGAACTGCTGAGCTAACTGTGCCCATCGGTCTGTGGGAGCAAAGGAACAAAAACACACTTGTGCAGTATTAGTATTATCTTCTGCAGGGCTCGGAACCGGTTTAAAAAAGGGCGGTTAATTTCGATTAAATACCGGTTAATATATCGTTCCCCATTTACCGGTTAAAAAAATAAAATAAAATAATTTTAATTCGAGCATCACTGACTCATAAAAGAAATAATTACACACAACAACAACACAAACAGGTGAACTGTTTTTATGTAACCCAAATGATAAAGGTTACCGGTTACATAAGCACAAATGGTTTTGACACCCAAATTAATCGGTTAATTCCGTAATTTGTAAATTTTTTTCGTCTACGGCAACTTAAAGACGGTGCGTGTGAAGGTGGAGGGGGCCGGGGAATCAAACTTGGTTTTAACCGATTAATTTTCACTATCAAAACCAAAATTCATGAAAACCGGGTTTCCGCAAAAACCGGTAAACCCGGTAATTACCTGAATAAATGAATTTCATAATAATAATAATTTAACCTAAATCGATTTCGGTTTGGGGTCAAAGACCATAAATGGTTAAGAAAATCAACCGGTTTGCGAGCCCTGATCTTCTGCATATGCACTTGACTTTGACTGACGTGACCGAAATTCGATCAGGAAGGACAAGAAGGGTCAAAGTGGATTATAATTATCATCCTCGTTCCTACAAAAAAAGAAAATACACCGTGACTTTTTAGTCGTCTTACAACGGCAGCCCACTTCATGTATCCAATGACTACTAAACATTCATAAAAAAAGGTAAAATTATGAGAATTATAAAAAATAAAAATAAAAATACATTATTTTGACGCATGACGTAGTTGAAACACCCTGTTGCGAGCGATGATCTACTGGGTAGGTATGTTCTCCCGTTTGACACGTAAACGTCATTAACAGAATGATTCATAATTTATATTCTAATGTTTTATTTATTTTTCTTTGTACCTATTATGGTAGGTAAAAATAAAAAATCGCTCCTATTGCTATTTTATGTCGGGACAAAAAAGTCACGGTGTAGGGTGTTTTGCAAACGAACAAACTATCTTTTCCATTTTGCCCTGTTATCCACTCGAAGCAACAAAAGATTTCTATTGCAATACGAAAATAATATTTGGAAGTGCTTTCAAATCGGATCCAGTTAAAATATTCATGTGACTGTGGGCACACTAGTGCTGCTCCCTCTTGGGGGACGTTGTGTCTGATTGCCCGGGAATTTTCCCGGAATTTGCCGGCAGTCCCGGCCGCGAGACTGCTCGCGCGGCTGACTCGGCGATATGTATCGAGATGTGTAAGTTATTAGTTGTAGCGGCTTTGCATACGATATCTTAGTTATTTTACTGGTTCAATGTCATAAGTCTTTTGCAATTATGCAGATTAGTTTATTAACAGGTATCGACGGCATTATCTTTTTTATCTATACAAATAAATAAATTGATTGCGGTGAAGTGCGATGCCTCAACGCAGTTTGCGTTGAGGCATCGCACTTCACCGGCTCACCTCCTGTCCTGCACTATGTGTGGTTCCACTTGCACTGTGAGGGACCTGTCCGAAGCCACCACCAACGCCGTCGAGGTGGCAGAGTTCTGGTCAAAACTAATTTAATTTTTAAAAAAAGGAAATGATCGACACGACAAAGAAGATAATGAATTTAAAGATTTTTATTGTTTTTTTTTGTGGGGGGGAATCATCAGATGACCCCTCCCACTCTGGGCGGAGCGGAATGTCAGACTTGTACTGACTAAAACCCATCCATGTTCCTTCTTTGCCCTTTGTGTTCCAGGGCCACGGTCTCTCTTTCGAACAGTCCCGCAGCCCAGGGGGCAAGCCCTTCACTTACATCATTTCTGACTAGTGGACTATTCCGAAATAGCTATCACAAGAGAAAAAGCTGTAAATCTGCAAGAAAACGCTTGTCGCTTATAAATAGAACCACACCCAAACGAATTAGCGAACAATAGGGAACTGTTTACTTGAAAAGTTGGTGTCTATAATAATGTAGAATTTATAACACATGCCGTGCAAAATGGAAGGTGCCGATCAGCTGTGGAGGTAATGGATTTACGTTGGTAACGCTGTTTACCCACACAATGTGTTCTACGCTGAGCTGGCCTTGAGGTATAAATCGTCTGATTCGCACCCTTATTTATACCTCTACTAGCTAACTGCGCGGCTTCGCCAGCGTGGTGGTTAAAAATTATCCTAGAGAAACATACTACCGGGATAAAAATTATCCTTTGTCCTAAGCCAGGTCATGGTCTACTTGTATGCCCAATTTTACCGATTTTTTTCAGCCGTTAGGTCATGAAAATTTACTTAAGTTGAACAGAGTTATAATATAAGGCATGGACTTTTTAATCATCTTGGTAGAGTTATTTGCTGTGGCACTATTATTTATTAATGCTAGATTTAAAAAGATTACGTTATGATACACATATTATGATATACAAAAATACGTTACGATAAACAAAAGATTACGTTAATGACAGGCATACAAAAGTTTTTCTACAGACTTTTAGTGAATCCAGCTCCTCTTTGCTGGGGACGACATCTGTCATTTTTAACGAGTTAATTAAGGATTCAAAATATTTAAACTTTGCCCTAACACCTTAGTTGACTACATAACTTTTGATTTTAAAAATTATTATAGTATATTTTTGCGATTTCTGACTTGTTTAGTACTCCAACCTGGGTTGGTCCCATAGAAGTTTTTGATCTATGATATTAGAAATAGGATCGATTGGCATCAATAAAATGTTTTGATTGAAATGGCCATTTTCTTGCTGACTGTACAATTTTTGAAAAATCTGTGAATGGGGATCAAAATTTCAGGAAAAATTATGGATAGTCTCCTATGACTATTTTCACGTAGCTGCAACGGTTAAGGTAGTTCCCCTTACTGCCCCGCTGAAAGTTACCACCCTGTATATTATAGCAAACTTAAATGATCAAGAACTCTTCATCATCATCCAAAGCTATTAATACAGATCACCTTAAGGTGGAAGCGCCAGGCTAACCCGCGAAATTCAAATTTTATATATTTTTTGTAATTTGCAGGTCAGTTTCAGCCTATAATATGTGAAACAAAATATGATTCGCGACCATAACACGTATGTAGTTCCAGAATTATAACCATTAAAATCATCATACAACCCTCTAAGTTCATTTAATCCCATTTAATGATTATTTCATGAAAAAGCAATTCAATGGGATTATATGAACTTAGAGATTTGTATTGAAAAAAAGAATAAAGTTTATTTGACGTCAGTTCATCAAGCACACATAATAAAAAAGATACAAAATAAACAACAAAAACAAATAAAACAAACACAAAAACACACAAAAAAAACAAATAAAAAAACTAAACAACTATAACTCTGTAAAGCCATATATTTGTTACGGTCGCGGATCATACCTTAATCAACATACAACCATACATCATCATCATCATTTCAGCCGAAAGACGTCCACTGCTGGACATATGCCTCCCCCAAGTGTCGCCACATTGACCGGTCCCGTGCGTCTCGCATCCAGCGGATCCCTGCAACCTTTACGAGGTCATCGGTCCACCTAGTGGGAGGCCTTCCAACGCAGCGTCTTCCGGTTCGCGGTCGCCACTCCAGAACTTTTCGGCCCCATCGGCCATCCGTTCTGCGAGCAATGTGCCCTGCCCACTGCCACTTAAGTTTGGCTATTCTTCGGGCTACGTCGGTAACCTTGGTTCTCTTGCGGATCTCCTCATTTCTGATTTGATCACGCAAGGAAACTCCGAGCATAGCCCTCTCCATTGCCCTTTGGGTGACTTTCAGATTCAAGATTCAAGATTCTTTATTTTGCATGCCATCAGCCTTCTGATGAGGCCCATTGTGAGCGACCACGTTTCGGTCCCGTATGTAATCACCACACACTGTCCTGTAAATTGCAAAATGCTTAAGAAAAATTAAATTTGGCGGGCTACCCTGGTGCTTCCGCCTTAAGTCAGTCCTCATCTTCCTCAAAACATGGAATTTGAGGCCAATTATACTACTACGACTATAAAAACTTCAGGTGAACCAAAATTCAAAACAGAAAGCTCTAATTTCAAGCCAAAATCCCCTGCCCAAACTCGAAAGTGCTGTAAAAGTCGTTCAGGTTGCAAACGGCACGAATTACTTCTACTCCCATCTGATATATCTAAGTGAGACAAGGATAAACGACTTTAGAAAGGGACAGAAGACGATTTCTTCGTTTCAACAACATATGTAGATGTCAGATTAACGGAAGACCTGATATACGCCGAGTTAATTTAAGTTGAACGGAGGGGTACTCACGGCGACAAGAGTGTTAGCGTTACCATATTATGTGACACAGTGACTGACTGACGAGGTACAGCTGAAACCACTGAGGACAGTAACATGGAAGTGGGAAATTGGTTTGAAAACACTGAATGAGCTAGGATACCAGATGGCAGTACTTATAATTAAATAAGTTCTAAAGGGGGAATGCCGTGAAACAGGTATTAAATATGTTTTATTTATTCATCCTTTTACGTTACGATAGTATGACGAGAGGAGCTCGTGGCTAAATAATAGCAGCCGCTCGGATCGATCTTTAGGTTAAGCCGTGCTTGCCTAGGTTGGTCTGTGGATGGGTGATCACCCATTACATTACCGAGTTTCCTCCGTGCCTCGGGAAGCACGTTAAGCCGTTGGTCCCAGCTGTCATTTGTAGATCTTTGGCAGCCGTTACAAGGAGTCAGTGGCCCAAAAAGTCTGACAACCAGTCTTACCAAGGGGTATCGTATTACCTAGTACTAACTGGGTTGTGGAGGTCAGACAGGCAGTCGCTCCATGTAAAATACTGATATTCAGTTGCATCCGGTTAGATTGGAAGCCGACCCTAACATAGTTGGGAAAAGGCTACGCAAATGATGATGACATTACGATAGTACAGTCCTTTTAGGGTTTTTTTTAGCAACTCAATAGCAATCCTATGGTAGGTACTTAACTAAATAAAGCTCATAGCGATTTTGAAAGTTATCTATGTAAACTACAAGTAAAATAATTGGTAAATGACTCATAACATCGGCTAATGTTATAGATTAGACCAGCCTGACAAACTCGTAGTAATTTGAAATCACATTTTTTTTTTTATCGTGGTAAAATCATCAAATGAGTCCTCCCACCCAGGGCAGAGCGGGAGGGACTGTCAGACTTGTACTGACTAAAATCCACGGTGTCCTTCAGTAGCCCTTTATGTTCCAGGGTCACGGTAATTCTATGAGTCCCGCGACCCCGGAATTTGAAATCACTTGCCTTGAGTTTGACCAACTGTTCAAATCTAATACAAATAAGAAATTACTTTACAAACATGGCAAGTTTTTACAAATATGTTTTGTATAACAGGTAAAGTCCTTCATATGCATGTAAATAATTAATATACGATTTCAAAAAGAAATGTCACAATCACACATTAAAGTAAAGTAAAATAAAATTTATTTGCAGATACATAAAATACGATATAAAAATAAAATGTACACCTTGTACACTAAAACTTGCTAACATTTTGTGTTGATTGTCCTTACCAAGGAGTCTATCATAACGACTCTGGATTTTGACGCCATTAAAATAAAATTTTCCCGCTTTCCACCGTTGTCGTCACCTGTACATTTAACCTCAGTGGTTCCCCAGGGGCCCGTACAATATAAGTCTCTTGCAGCCAAACTAAACTTGAACCAGCCACCGCACACGGTCGTAGTAAATTTATTATAATTGCGCCATCGAACTATGCCCCGGCCATTTTCTTATATTCTTGTACAACGCAGTGCGGTGTTTTAACAGGTTTTTTTAGGAAAATTATAAAGTTATGAACATTTAAAAATAATGTAAAAGTTCGGAATTGAAGGAAAATAAGTCCTGAAATTATGTGTTTTTTTTAGTTCTTTTAGAATTTGACAAAGTTAGATATTTCTTACGATAACATTATTTTTTAAAGACAATTTAGATTTTCTAATAAATAAATGTAACCTGTCGCCGAAGTCTGCAAAACTTAGAGAAGGTGAAACTTTTTCAAAGCACGTTTTAATTATAGTGGTTTTAGTATAGTGGGTGTAAAAAGACCCTTAACGAATCCGAAGAGCACTTGTTCACCCCGTCATTGCGATCACTTTTTTCAAAGTTCCAATTTTTAACAAGTTTTTTTTAATACAATTTTTTATTGTTATCAAAACTTTACTGTAAATACCTCCATGACCCCTGTTCTATTCAATGCATGCATCAGCAAAATGTTTTAAATGCGTTACATTGAGCACTATTGTGAAACGTGATTTTGCACACCAAAAAAAACCGTTTCACAGCAAAATTTTATGCGCAGTGTTACATAATTTGAAGTACAGAATGCTTGGTTAACCGCTTTGTGAAGGATCCGTTTACACCCGGTATTATTTATCAAAATAAAATTCAAAACAATATGCTTACAATAGCCGTTGGGCCATAAAACCTTTTTCCCACACAATTTTCTTTAAAGAAAATTATTCAACAACCTTAATGAATTTCCCAAAATATTTACACTATTATAATGAGAACGGCCCGGTACGACGAACCGTTACTATCACCTAATCTACCCAGCTCATCCGGATGCCACTAAACAAGAAAACCAAGAAATGCAACGAAAATTTAATGTCAGAGGCACTAGCACAAGCGCGCGGTGTAAACGTAAGGTAAATTACGTCGAAAAACAGTCGCGCTGGCGACCACTAGACCAACACATCATCGACAATTAGTGACCGATACTTAAACACGTGATTGTACTCATGATAACAAACAACTTTCCCAAAGAAACATTTTTAAGACGGCTAACAGCTGATAGGTCAAAGTCTTGCGCGTGTGAATTTCATACGGCTGTTATGTTATTATGATAAAAGTCTGTGTATAAAAAAAATGTTTTTTTGGGCAAGTTGTTTGTTATCATGACTACAATCACGTGTTTAAGTATCGGTAACTAATTACTAGTCACCCTATATACTGAGTGTATCAGAAAGGGTATAATATGAAAGGATATGCTGCAGACCATCAAACTGAACAACTTTCTCCTTGGGTCCAACAACGTAAATGCGAAAAAAATATCAGCTGTCCCATACTAAATTTCAATACCTACTCGACCCAAATGTATGGGACAGCTGATATTTTCATAAGACAGCCCAGACACCCTTTCTGTTACACCCTGTATATAAAGTAAGAAACTGACTGGCTGACTGATTCACTGACTGATCGATCAGCACAGCTGAAACCGCTGGGTCTAGAAGCATGAAATTTTGCACAAACATTCCTTAAATGACATAAATCTACACCTAGAAGGGATTTTTGAAAATTCATCCCCTAAGAGGTTAAAATGAGGGTTGAAAGTTTGTATGAAACGTGGTCAATTTTGCGAACGAAGTCGCGAGCAACAGCTAGTATTCAATATTATAAATGCGAAAGTTTGTGAGGATGGATGGATGTTTGTTACTCTTTCACGCAAAAACTACTGAACGGATTTGGATGAAATTTAGCACACAGATAGTTTATAACCTGGATTAACATATAGAATACTTTTTATCCCGGTACTACGATCCTGTGAGACAGTACCGAAGACGACGCGGGCGAAGCCGCGGGCATATGCTATAGCGGTAATATATAAGCTTTATGTTGTCACCATCGGGTTACTGATTAGCTATCCGCAAGCCCTTGTGCGGAATGGGCGAAAGGGCATGTGTGAAAAGATACTCTTTTGTTGTTATTTTTTTTTAAGTAGTTCAAAGTAGATTTTCTTCTCTCCATCTGTCCTGTGCCCTTAGGTGGCGGGTGACGAAGGTTGATCACCGAGCGCCCACAGAGATAAGTCACGGATTCGATAGCCGACCCAGTTGGTATATTTGTAAGCTATCGTCTTTGTAATATGCCGTTAATTAGGTCATGCTGATTTTATGCTGGATTATTTTTGTAAAACGATGTAGGAAAAAGATAGGTTATTGGGTGAATTTTAATTCTCGTTTTGACCGAAAGGACATTGTTCGGCGTCCATACATCGTTCGCATAAGAACCAATAGAGACGTGAATTTACTTTCTGTGTTCTAAATAATGCATTAATTCGATTGAAACTAGATATACATCACAGACACTTCTGAGAATCGTAGAAAAATCCAAAACAATTTCGGTATTTGAGGTTATAATTAGGCGGCGGTGGTGGCTGTCTCGGCGGCTGTCTCGCGGCTGGCGCTGGCACATTCGCCGCCTTGCCCTTCTTTTGGGCCGCCGCCTTGCCCTGCTTCAGGGCCGCCGCCTTCCTAACCGGAGCCGGCTTTTCGGGGGCCGACGTAACCCTGCCGGAGGGCTGGCTGGACGGCCCCGGTGCGGAGGCCGCAGCAGCCGCATATGTGGCCGCCCTCGGGCCCGGGGGCGCCTTATTTGCCGCCAGGGGGGGCGCAAGACAATGCCCTCCAGGACGGAGAACCGCGCCTGGAAGGCAGCCAGCTCCTGCCGAACCAGGTTCAGGACCTGGTTCTCCACCGGCACGGGCTGGCTTGGTCGCTGCTGGCCCCTATTTTGGGGCGCCTCGCGAGAGCCGGACTCGCGCAGACCGGCCAGGTCTGCTCGGAGCTTCTTATTCTCCTCTTGGAGAAGCTCCGTGGCGGCCGTCAGTCGAGCGACCTCCACCCGCAGTTTGGTCACGTCGTCTGGCGGGGGCCCCGCATATCTGGCCTCCGCTGCCGCCATGATGGAGGCGATCGCTGCAGGTATAGCCTTGTGCCTGGTGGAGGGCTTTTGTTTGCAAGAAACAGCCCTCAGCGCCGCCTCCACCTCCTTCGCAAGCCCGGCCTTACGCTCCGCATCGGAGCCGCCGTCTGCGCCCGCCTCGTTATCAGAGGAGCCCGAACGGGTCACCCCGCGACCGGCGGCCACCCCCGGGTGGCGTCCCTCCTCGGCAAGCCGCGCCGACCTCTCGGTGGCAGAGAGGCCTCTCCCCTTGCCGCGGATCCCGCCACGCATGCTGGTGGGGATCTTGCGAGCCGAAGCCAGCTCCCCCTCTGACGACGACTCTTGGTCGCCTACCGGCCTGGACCGCTTGCGGAGGAACTCCTTGTTCACCGCAGCAGCCCCGGGCCTCCCGCGCCGGGAGCTCTCTGAGCCTCCCGCACTCACATCGCTGGATGCGGCGCCGGACTCCGACCCCGCATCCCTCTCCTTCCTTCCTTCGCCGTTATCGGCCGTGTTTTGGGTTGTATTTGTTAGGCCCCGGTGTGGGCGCGTTCTTTGAGGCGGCGAGCCGCCCACTACCTGAACGCGCCCCAAAAGGTGATAGCCATAAGGCTAATCCGCGGGTACCGCACGATCTCCGGTGAGGCGGCTAGCCTCCATGCCGGATTGCCGCCATGGAATCTGGAGGCGATAGTCCTCGCGCGCCTGCACGAATGGCGCGCGGAGGCACTAAGTCGGTTGGAAACTCCGCTGCCGCGGCAAATTGCCGCTCAGCGGACAGACCTCCGGCGTGATCTCATGGCGACATGGAGAGAGCGACTGTCGCAACCCCGTGCAGGGCACGCCACCATAGTGGCGATAAGTCCCCTCTTTGAGGAGTGGCTAGCCACGGCGCCCTCACCTACCGCCTGACGCAGGTCCTCACCGGACACGGTTGTTTCGGGAGGTTCCTGCACCGGATCGGGCGGGAGGAAACGCCCGGGTGTTTCCATTGTGAGGATCGTCCGGAGGACACGGTGGAACATACCGTGGAGGTCTGCCCCGCTTGGGCGGAGCACCGTCGTGTCCTCGTTGCGGCGATCGGCGGCGGCGATCTCTCGCGTCCGGCCCTGGTTCAAGCCATGGTCCGGAGCGAGAGGGAATGGGAAGCCGTCACCTCCTTCTGCGAAGCAGTCATGCTAGTGAAGGAGGTGGCGGGACGTGAGAGGGAAAGAACCTCACGTCCCAGCCGCCGCGGGAGACGCCCTGGGCGTCGGGGGTCACGTGGTGGCTCCCGGCCACCGTAGGCGCGGGCCTGTGGACGGCGAGCTATGGGCTAGCTCGCCGTCCGGCCGTCTTCTGACGACAGGCCGTGTCGATGGCGCGTTCGTGTTCCACGCGCGCCTCAAAGAGATGTCAGCAACGATGTAGGGGTCTGCAAGGACCGATGCCTGCCAGGGCTGCGGGACTGTTCGAAAGAGATACCGTGGCCCTGGAACACAAAGGGCAAAGAAGGAACATGGATGGGTTTTAGTCAGTACAAGTCTGACACTCCCTTCCGCTCCGCCCAGAGTGGGGGGGGGTCATTTGATGATTTCCCATCCGGAAAAAAAAAAAAAAAGGTTATAATTAGGCCAATAGAAACGTAATAATTGCGAGTGACAAAATGACGAGACTGTCATTGACGCATTACTATCAAATGTCAAAGTGTCATCTGTCAATTCGATTACTGTCACTGTCAATGTTGCTCGTTTGACATAGCGCATTCAATCGCTTTATTCTGTTTGTAACTAAAAACCTTATTCAATTATGCAATTCAATTTTAAAAAAATAATGGCACCCGCACCCGGGAATGAGACAGAAGGAAGTGAATTAATTTTCAAAATGTTTTCGAAATTATGAAGTGTCCGTTCTATTGTTAAATAATAATTGTTATGTAAATTATAAAAAGAAGTAGTAATAATAGTGATATAATGTAAAGGCCATTTTTTACAATGTCCTTTACATCATATCACGCCTGCAATCCCCGAAGGGTTTGACAGAGATGTAACTAAAGTTAAGTGTATAAACAGTGTTCAGTTTAGTGCTGAACGTATGTGAAAAGCCTCGTTGGTCTAGTCCTGAGTTCGATTCCTGGGTCGGTAAAAATATTATTGTAGTTTTCCATCAGGAATTTCTCAGTAGCACCCACGGAGTCTGGATTTGAACCCGGTTGATGGGAATAGGCGCGCCCCCTATTACATGAGACTTAAACACAACTGGCGAAATGTGGGTGTACTATTAGGTACACCTCTGCCTAACCCTTCAGGGATTACAGGCGTGATGTTACGCTTATAGTATTTGAACTATTCTTATTCTTATTTTTTTTTGCACACAAACAAACAAATATACATACAAATGCAATAAATAAAATAAAATAAAATTCATTTAATTCAGATAACATGATCCATACAGTGCAAATAAAAAAATAAATTAAAAAAATAGCATATATAGCTTATGTAGCTTATGTTATGTGTTGCTTGTGCTTAACTATCGTTCTATTTCTGTCAAAACTTCGAAGAAGAGACAGAACGCATTTAGTTATCTGTGGTGGGCCTAAACTGATAAATAACAGGTTAACATTTTCCCGATTGCATTGGATGCAAATACCAGCTCGAAAAGGTTACACGTGGCCGTTAAACGGGACAGGAATGTATCAGAAAATTGCTTGACCTCTTCGTCCTTCGAGGATCCGAGCGAGTGCACTGGTAATCTAGAAAAGTCAAGTACTCTTCAAGTAATTTTAAGATACTTTTAATCTACAAACAGATTCGTGACAGAGATGGTAAAAGATTACCCATTGTAGATATAGACGGGGAATTGCAAGATTTATTATGCTCCCAAATGGATGTAGTGACATAATTATGCTATGGCGGAGGTGCACTAGGTTTAGTCCCATCTCGGCACCATCCCATCTCGGCACACATGAAATTATGCATCATGCCCATGAAACATTACCATCTCGGCACCCTACCATAAATCACTGTTAGGTATACAGTCACCAGTCATCGAAAACTGGATACACATTATAAATAGATAGAATAAAGAAACGAATGATATAATCAAATATAATAATTAATTTCTTTATAAATTAATGATAAAATTAAAATTTAAAAAAAAAACCAGTCTACCTAATTTAATTGGTTTAGTGTTATGGAAAGTTGATAAAAGCGCTCTTCCTCTCTCCTACCTATTTATCTAATTTTGCTGTGCCCGACAGGGTCCATAATTGTTTCTTCTTAATTATATTTTACCACCTGTATATGTATACTATGGATTGCAATAAATAATTTGAATTGAATTGAATTGAATTGAACACAGTATCAGTATAGTGAGTAAATCAACTCGATTGTTTATTAAATCAAAGGTAACAACATCACGCCTGACTTTCCCACAGGATTTGGCAGGAGAATACCTTTGATATATTCACATTTCGCCAGATATGTTCAAGTCCCATGTCATAGAAGACGAGCTTATCACTATCAGCCGGTACTACCCAATAGGTACTTATGAGTACCTAGATGCTTCGAAAACCGACTTTGTAAGTCTCAAATGCCGAAGTGTTGAAGTTTGTATGCAAACTAAAGCACTAAAAACATCTTCCACCCAATAAAACTTCTAAAACGAATTTTATATCCCAAAAAATATTTGGAAATAGACAAAAAACGGCGAATTCAATGAAGTAGCAATCACGGATGGCCGCCGATCGTAAAGTGCGACAGAACACATTTATTTCACAACAAATCGAATAAAGAAAAACAAAGAGACATTCTCTAAGCCATAAAACTCACCTTTTATTGTGAATGTTATACGTTTCTTTACTTTATTTACAACTTTTAGAATGGGGATGTGAAGTATTACATATACTTCAACTATATCTGCTAACAGTAGCTACCAACCATATCGAGGGCTAAAGTAGTTTAGGTATCATCATCGGCCTAGCCTTTTCCCAACTATGTTGTGCTCAGCTTCAGATATGATGCAGCTGAATACCAGTAACATATGATAGTAACATGTAACAACTGCCTATCTGACCTCCACAACACAGTACTGCGTAATACGATACCCCGGGTAAGTCTGGTTGTCACTTTCACGCCACGGTAACTACTGTCAAAAATCTACAAATGACAGCCGGGACCAACGGCTTAACGTGCTTTCCGAAGCACAGAGGAAAATTTGTATGGAAAGGATGGTCACCCATCCACGGACCTTATCCTAAAGATTGACCCAAGCGGCTGTTATTACTTGGCCACGAGCTCCTCCAAGCCCTCAATAAATGATTATATCTACACGTTTACTTGCTTCCGTGATCATCGTCAGTCCCTTAGGAGTAGCTCAAAGGGAACATGAACAATGATTGGGACATCTAAAATATGTCAACGTCAGCCTTGAGCATATCGTATCTATCGAACCATTTTACCGATCAATCGGTAATGAAGTAATCGAACATGCGAGTTAAATACTCGCATGCTCGATTTTTGCGAACTTCTCAAAAACTGCCAGACCAATTTTCACAAACATTCCTCTAGTATCTACACACTTATTATATTCTATTTTACCTACCTAATTCGAAACAGCAAGATATTACATACATTAACAGACTCCTCCCAGAAGTGAGTCCCAACAGTGCTTTAAAACGTTTTTGCGGCAACAGTACGTCGGTACGTTAATAGTCTACCGCAGTATATTCCCGCATGTCATATTTCCAATGACTGGTATAATATTACGACCTTCTAACTGGAAGAGATGAGCAGACATGTAGTCAATGTTAAGTTTAGTACCATAGTTTGTGAACTGGAGTGCGGTTGTTTATTTTTTATTTGAACTTCGCCCCTGCTTCGCGTGGTTTTATGACGTGACAACATATGGGGATTGTATTATTATAGATATGTAAGTTAATGTTAATGTATCATACATAATGGGTCTAAAAAGACCCTAAACGAACCCGATCCGCACCACTTCTCCCCAGTCAAAAAAAAAACGAAAAATCAAAAAAAATACACACGAGACCAACGGCTTAACGTGCTTTCCGAGGCACGGAGGCAACTCGGTATGTAATGGGTGGCCACCCATCCTCAGACCAACCTAGGCAAGCACGGCTTAATCTAAAGTTCGACCCGAGCGGCTGAACAATCAAGGTGTACCCATCAACACGAAAGAAGAAAGAAGATAGAAGAAAGAAGAAAGAAGATATCCCGTAAGTGACAGTATATTTGTAAACCGTGAAAGCTTGAAACAGTGTACGAAAGAAGAAGTTTTGTAGCGCATACCCTAAAGTATTTAAAAACAAAAATAAGTTGGTAACATGGCTGACTACGAAGCCGCTTTGTATAAGATAGCGCAAATAACACGTCAGTCGTTGAAGGATTGAAAATTTATACGTTCAGGCTGCCTCCGTCGGAATAATTCGCTTATTTTTCACGATTACCGCCACCGCGGCCTGACAAGCGGAGAAGTAACAATTTAGATGTGAAAGTTTTTAAAGGAAATATTTTTATTACGCTGTTTTATGGGAGATTTATTTAAATGGACATCTTGGGTTAACAGTCTTTGGAAGTGGGAACGAAAATGGGAATGCCAAATCTTGGTCCTATGTAAATTGTCCATGTGGATTCCCTTCTAAATTTTATTCTTTTCTATTCTATACTAGCTGTTGCCCGCGACCTTCGTTCGCGGGACAATTATTATAAAAAAATATTCCTCCCTTTCTTTAATCGGATTTTGTTACCAATTTCAAGGGTTTTATTTTTTTTTCCACAGAACCCTAAACATTTATCTGAAGTAAAAGTACTAAAGCCTATGTAAAACCTTATAACAGCAGCTATCTGCCAGTAAAAGTCCCGTCGAAATATGTCCAGCCGTTTCGGAGATAAGCCAGAACAAACAGACAGACAAAAAGACAAAAATTGGAAAAAAATAATTGTTAGAAGTGCCGTTTATATTTGGATAAGCATTCAGTAAAAAGCTGTTATTTTGATATTACAAACAGACACTTCAATTTTTTATTTATTTGTATATACGTATATGGCAAATTATTTTATGTCAACCGTCACTGCTTGTAGGTCGGCTCAGCACAATTCGAGCTAATCTGAGCTCTTTTTCCAAATTAATTTTTATCTTTCCTAATATTCAGTCCTGGCTCCTAGCTGTGTCGATCATGCACCCGAAAACGTGTGTAACACCACCTACAATACTTTCTACATTAGAAAATTTTCTCAGTATTTCTTCAATGATTGAGAAAAATGGGGTTGTCGACACGGCAGCGGGTGGTGAACGTGACGTCGTCTGGAATGAAAGCTATAAAATCATTTAACAGTGTACAATGTAGTAACTATGTTTATTTTTGCACCAGCATTTAGCTAAGGTCAATAACTGGGTGACTTCTGAGATTTTTCTACAACATCACCTGTAGATAATCCTAAAAGAGGTAAGCACAGGTGTACAAAAGTAAGTACACTAACATTTTGCCAGTTGCAACAGGCGAGGCTCTTTTGCCATCAACCGGTCTCATCCAGACTCATGACTGGTATTGAGACGTTCCTAATGAAATAACTACCCGACCTGGGAATCGAACCTAAGACCTCATGCTCAACAGTTCTAGCGACCACTAGACCAATGAGGCGGTCCCAATCGAATAATATCTTAAAAAATCGATGACACTTTTTCAACTTCGAACACACGACTTGCTTAGCAGTCGCGCTTGTGATCACTAGACCACACACAGTAAAGAAAACGTGTTTTTATGTACTTAAAGTCATGGATAAGAGTATCAATCCTTTTAAAGAGTATCCACAGCTTTGAATCCAAAGACGTGTAACGTCAAGTACTCGCAATACCGTATTGAAGCTTACAACTAGGGCTCGTTTACATGAGTCGAGTAAATGGTCTTTCGCAAGCAAAAGTCTTTTTAAAAATCCAGAAATTACAGATTTTTTGAGCAGTTTTTTCACCTTTGGATTGAATGCCTATCAACATAACATCACGACTATAATCCCCGTAGGGTTAGGCAGACGTGCACCTAATAATACACTCAAATTTCGCTAGTTATATTTTAAGTCCCATGTAATAGGGAGAGAGCCTATCAATTATGGTTACCATTCGTCCGGATTTGTCCGGAATGGCCGGCTTTTTGGACTCCGTTGTCCGGTCTCGTAGTTTTCCCGGACTTTTAAAAGTAAAAGGCATTTTTAATGATGTTGATGAAAATTCTTTAAGAAATAACATTACTATACCGACTACTTGACTGGTCACTCTACCCAATGTGAACGAGCCACAAAGGTATCTTGTGTGAGCTAAGCACATAAACGTCAAAGGCTTGTGAACCAAAGTCGTGAAAAATATTGTAAGTACAGTCTTTTCAATGCAATTTTACCTCTTATTTTATGTCACTGTCAGGATTATAGTGAGCTTTAAATTAGTACAAATAAGGTAAAAGATGCTGTTGGTTTGTTGCCACTTACAAAGTGTAGCAAAATCGCACTGATCTTTATTCTTATTGAGATATGGTTACCTTTAGATTATACTACTGTAGAGGTATTATAACTGTGAATGGACTGTAGTTTTTAACACTTTGCCCGACCCGGGAATCGAACCCAGTACCTCATGCTCAGCAGTCGCGCTTGCGACCACTAAACCAACGAAGCAGTCAAAGTTTGCTTTCAAAGCTTTTCATATTTTGCTTTTAACAATCTAATACATTTTTTACTTCTTCATCGTGTCTTCGCTATAGAATATTACATTGTCTAGATCCTCAGATATACTTACCATCTATTCTCGGATTGTATTCGCGTATTCCACAGAGCCTAAAGATTAACGTCTTCAACCAGTGCGTCCTGCCTGATAAGACTAACGGGGACGTAACGTGGACACTCATCTCAGGTACGATTGGTACATGACTCCATAAATTCAAGGTCGCTCAGCGAGCTATGGAGAGGGCTATGTTTGGAGTCTCTCTGAGGGATCAAATCCGGAACGACGTGATCTGACGGTGATCCAGAGTTGTCAACATAGCCCACAGAATATGTAAACTGAAGCGGTAATGCGCCGGTCATATTAGCCGTCAAGCTGGTGATCGTCGGGGTAGACGTGTTCTTGAGTGGAGACCGCGAATCGGCAAGCGGTCGGCCAAAGTGGAATTGGGTTATTCCATCAGGAGTTCCGGAGTAGCAGATACGGAGTCCGGCTTTATGCCCTGCTGATGGCAATATTCTCACCCCCTATTACAACGGACTTAAACATAACTAGCGAAAAGTGGGTGTACTAATCCGTACATCGCTGCCTTACCTTTCAAAGCTTACAGGCGTGATGTTATGTAAGGTTCACAACACGTGGCGTTCCGTAGTTTTAGCACAACACACGTAACGTGAAAATAGATAATTATGATAAGGTTTAAGGGGTACCGAAGAGGTTTTTATGCTCTTAATGGTGGATTCTATTTAATTTTCACTTCAGTGCCAATATTCGCTTGCCCTTTAATATTTGTTCTTGGTTTGCTAGTTTGCAAATCTGTTAGTTTGTTTCTGTAATGTTGGCAATGCCGATTTCACGATTCGGTTTATTTTGTTTTTAGTGTTCCTAGTTTAAAAAAGTGACCAGAGGGCTGGTTCTTTTTTTTGGCCAAAGAGTTAGCATGGCCATTCAACGTGGCTATGCTGCCAGTCTTCTGGGCATGTTTCCGGATGATAGCGACGTGGAAGGGAACTTTGACCTGTAAATACTTTATGTTTAGATATTAGTCTATGATGTGTAGTGAGTTCTTTTTTTTGCAATTTAATGGTTTTACTTAAATGCTTAAAGCTACTCAAGTCCAAACCTTAGACGTAGTAATTTAAATATAAAGGGTGTAACAAGACCCTTAACGAAGCCGAAAGGCATTTGTTCTCCCCGTCATGTTATTGCGATCATTTTTTTGTTCTACACTATACCTGGGAACCTTCTAGTGACGGAGATATTGGGGTCAAAATTCCAGCTTTTTGACAAGTTTTTTTTAAATACATGTTTTTAAAGCAAGATTTTTACTTTAAAAACCTCCACGACCTATCATACTATTCAACCCATCCATCAGCACAATGTGTGCAGTGCGTTACATTGAGTCCAAAAGTCGTTTCCCAGCAATAATTACTTTGATGTGCACAATGTTTGTTTGACGGCTTCGTGAAGACGCTGTATACCGACCCGCGTAGAAGATAAGTGGATATGTATGCACCTTTATTTAAAACTCTGTTCAAAGTGTAGAGAATATTTCACGCGCAGAAAATTCTTCACCTACCTTTCTTCGACTTTTATACTTTCTGAAGATTATTATGACAGACAGCTGGGGTCTTCGAACTGATTTAATATTCCTATATCGCAGTTACATTGAACAGCATTCACAGTAAATAAAATACCAATTGTCAACATCAAATTCAATTCGATTTTTAGTCGTTTCACTCGGAAAGAATTTCGTCGGCGAGTGTCGTAAAATAGCTAGCTACCGTCGCCCCGTCGACCGTTCCCGCGCTCTGAAGCTCTGAACCGAATAATTCACGAGAGTTCCCAACAAAACTCCAACTGCAATCCTTCTAGACCTTATCACAGACGTATAAGATCCATTTTAGATTGCACAAATCATTGTTAAGTTAGCAGAAACCGGCTCCAGCAAGCAGCCGCATCGAAAATCCTTTTAAAAAGAATTGAGCGTCCCCATGCTGCAAACCTTTGCACAGATAAAGGTTTATTTAAAAATATATTATATAGTATATTAGTTTTAAAATATGTAGTGCAATATATTCCGCTATATTACAAGTATGAAGCAGCATTTGTAACCCTAGGGGTGGGAAAACCGTAACTTAACGTTGTTTTTACGGTTATTGTTTACGGGCTATTTGATTAAAAGAGAGAGTTACGGTTTTGTGCAGTTCGTTTTTTGAAAATGAATTTCTGAAAACAATATTAAATGTTGCTGTTTGGACGTGACCGCCTCGTTGGTCTAGTGGTCGCAAGCGCGACAGCTAAGCATGAGGTCCTGAGTACGATTCCCAGTTCGGACAAAGTGTTATTGGGCTTTTCCATCAGGAATTTCTCAGTAGCAGCCTCGGAGTCTGGATTTGCGGTTGATGGCAATAGGCTCGCCCCCTATTACATGAGACTTAAACATAACTGGCAAAATGTGGATGTCCTATTAGGTACACCTCTGCCTAACCCTTCGGGGATTACAGGCGTGATGTTATGTTATGTTAAATGTGGCCCCAGCGTCGGCAAAAGGGATTACCAATAATATTTTGTTAAAAGATAGGTGTTAACACAAAAGGAAGATCAAAAATGTTATCGAAGTTTGTATTTCTATTGTCAATAACTTGGAATAACTTCTTTGAGTAAGATTTCCACAATCGTTTATTTTCATGAAGCCGTCCACCGAAACGAGATTATTACGCTTCAATACTACCTATACGGAAGGGATTTCCTCTATCGGATAGCCAATGATAAAGTAAATAAAAGATTTTATTCGCTCGATTCTATATTATAACATATTTTTTTGAAAATGTTGTGTTTCTTACGAAAGAGATAATAGAACTAGCTTTTGTCCGCGGCTTCGCTCGCGTTACTTTAGAATTAGACAATCTATTCGGGTTGTACTCTACTTGTAATAATATAATTCAATCATGATTCGAAAGAAACGTGGCGCCATCTGTTCCCATAAGTACGTTATTGTTGTTTTCCTCGGGAACAGTACTTTTTTTCCGGGATGAAAGGTACCCTATGTCCGTTTCTGTACACCTGACAACGTATATGCAAAATTTCAGGATGATCGGTACAGGGGTTTAGGCGTGAAAAGGTAACAAACAAACTTACTTTCGCATTTATAGTATGGAAGTATGAATATCTAATTTACCTGAGTAAATAAATTAGGTGTAGGTACTGGCTAATAATACCTCCCTAAGTTGGGGAAAACCAGAGATAAAAGGCAATAGTTTTAAAAGCTACTTCTACTTTGATTGATTACGTTATTTTGGCGATGACGGTGACGAAAATATCAAAAATCTATCGAATTGACTAAGTTACCGAAAAGCAGAATTCATTTCGTATTTCTACATCGAGTTTAACCGTGTAGTTGCCAATAGAAAGTAAAAGTAAGTAGAAAAAGCGTAGTGTGTGTGTGTGTACCGTATGGTCAGAAATTGGTAATACATGAACAGGTGTACCGTTCAATTCTTGTTCGTTCTCGATATTAAAAAAGGCTTGAACTGCAGTGAGACAATCAGACCTATTCAGGTAAGGTCTAGGTACGATTCTCGGGTGCTTTAAAGTGTTACTGGGTTTTAACATCCGGAATTTCTCAGTAGCTGTGTGTATTTTGAGTTTGTGCTCGGTTGATAGTAATAGGCTTGCCCCAAATACATGAGACTTGTACATAACTGGAGAAATGAGAGCCTAGGCACTTCATGCACCCATAACCCTGTATCCGTAATTTTGTATGTTATTTAGGTTAGGTTAGACCATAATTAAAAAAACAAGTAAACGGGAATAAAAAGTAAATAAGTAAGGGAGAGTGATAAAGTAAAAAAACAGAATTCTCTCATTAATACATTTCTTATTCCATTTCTTTTTTAACAATAACATCGTCCATCGTCATCTGTGAGGTGCCAATCCCAATGAGCTCAGATATTTCTTCCCACGTAGGTGCATCGATCATCAACATTAGATCAGATTCTAAATAGGCGGCTTCCACTGAAAGACACATTGAAAAATAAGTTGATGTTATGGTCTAACTGACTGCCTCGTTGGTGTAGTGCTGGCAAGCGCGATTGCGGAACGTTATGGTCCAGGATCCAGGGTCAATTTTCACAATTGATTACTAACAAGCTTATTTTCCGTGAGTAGCTTCATTTTGATGAGACTCCCAACTTTAAATCGACATCGACAAAAATCGACATATTTTATCCCTACTGTAAGGGGACGTCTCCACGAGCGCGACAATCGCGGCGATATTATCGTTGTATCACGAATTTCTATACGATAATATCGCCGCGATTCTCGCGCTCGTGGAGACGGCCCTAAGAGGGTATATAGAAATACGTGGCACGACGATAATATCGCCGCGATTCTCTCGTTCGTGGAGAGGGCCCCTTAGCTACCACAATCGAAAATTTTTGTAAGAGAAGAAGTTGGGTGTCTTATCGAAATAAGCTACTCACGGAAAATTAGCTTGATAGTAATCAATTGTAAAAATGGGCCCTGGATCCTGGACTATTAGGTCGTGGGTTAGATTCCCAGATTTCCATCAGTTTTTTCTCAGTAGCAGCACAGTCTGGACTTGTGACGGGTTGCTGGCAATAGGCGGCTCCACCATAATAATTATACGATCTAAATCTAATTGGCGAAGTGTGAGGACAGGTTACCTCACCTAACGCTTCGGAAAAACATTACGATGTGTTTTTTTAATTCCTAAAGTAGTTAAAAAGTAAAAAAAGCCAAACTTTTGGCCAAAGAATCATGCTGCCAGCCTTCTGGGCACTTTTCCTATTGACAGCGATGTGGACGAATTTTTTGACGCCGTGTAACCCTTTTGATTCTTGTTCATCTTTTTGTTAATATTATAGATCTATAGTTTGTAAATAATGTACATATGATTCAAATAAAATAAAAGTAAAATAAAGTTTACATATTTTCAGTGCAAAATCTAGTAGTTACATAGTCAGTAGTTACATTACGTTTAAAGAATTTGGACAACGCAGACGATTTTGTAAACCTAGGTAGTTGAATAAGCCCGGTGTAAAAACAGCGCCGTTTGCATTTCCCTACCATCTAATTCACCGCCGAAAAGTTAAAGTTACACATTCTAAAATATTCCCGCCCTCGCTGTAACCTTATACTCGGTTAAAATAAATATTTGAAACGCCTCCACTTTCCTCTAAAAGGGTGACTATAATCTGTATTCAAATATCTATCAAGTAAATAGCATATGACTGCCTCGTTGATCCAGTGGCCGCAATAGCGACTGCTGAGCATGAGGTTCTTGGGTTTTTCCATCAGAATTTTCTCAGTAGCAGCCCATGGAGTCTCATGGCAACAGGCACGCTCCCTATATCAAAATGTGGGTGTAAAATGAAGTACACCTCTACGTAACCCTTCGGGGATTACAGGCGTGATGTTATGTTATGTAAATACCAAATAGCATCATGGGAAATACCGGACTAAACATTATAATTATAAAACATTATATGTATATTAAAACATCAATCAAAACTAGTTTTTACAAGTTATACCAATTTATTGATTTTCAGTTAATTGACATGTAAATGATATTAGTCATTTAGATACCTAACACAATTAGAGTCAAGGTGAGCCAAAATTATAAAAATAAATGACCTAATTATTTGAGTCATTACCGTTAATGATACCTATTCCGCTAACAGAATGCCGGTAACACGGTTACACACTGATTATAACCAGAATCATTATTTACTTACCTCTCATTTGATTGATATTATTGACTATTTTCTTCATTTTATCGAGCTCCTTTTCAATTGCAGCTTTACTATTATTGAAGAAATCGGGATCCGGAATATCTTCCGCGGATTTACTTGGAGCTTCCATTTCTAAGAACAATTCTAGAAACAGTTCAAAATATAGAAACCCGACTGTATTTTGATATCTACTATTCAAACTTATGTATTATTCAGTTAATTTCAAGGGACTTGTTATCTGTGAATAATTGCCGGGACGGACACAGAATGTTGTCAAAACAAAATGGCTCGATGGCGCCAACCTAACTGGCCCAACAAACAAAAAATTAGTTAGACATTTACAAATTCAAAACGCGAACCTGAACGTTTATTCTTGTTTTAAAACACTAACAAAATTTAAATATTTTTTCACAAAATATAAAAAACTTTATTTGATTTTAACTCGACGCCCTAAAAAGTTTGACAATCGGAAACGCAAACGGAGCGGGAAAATGTACGGAACTTTTTAAAATCAGAATTAGGTCAACGATTGCACGCGATCGTCGACAAACAGCCAGATTATGCTACGAAAGAGTTTTATAACACCGAAACTGTTCGCGAGTACGAAAAAAAAAAGTGTAGTGAATATTAAAAATGGAATATTAAAATAGAATTAAGCTTTGTTTTCTTTTTCAGTGCGACTTAATTTTTTCTAATAAAGAATTAAATTATTCATTAATAAAATAGCAGATGAATGCTTTTATTTACTTCAATATTATTTACAGTCAGTCAGTTAATAATCTCTAAAATGTCGCCAACGAGATAGGGCTTTGACTAAAAACTTTAAGTAAGTAATTATCCATAATTACGGCTCTCAACATAATATTCTTGACAGACATACTTCTTTGCCAGCGGCTGATTATGTTAATTACATAGTTTATGACTACATAAACCGAAAGATAGATTACATTTATGAATAAAAATAATCACATTAAGTAATCTTATTAAGAACAATCGAATAAAAAAGTGACGTAGGTAGTCAAACATTTTAAATTCAATTAAACGAGGCAATGACAGCAACGCATACATCCTACTAGTACTCAGCTCTCGAATATTATGTGTGAAATCCTTCACAATGCATGAAATAACGATCAATTAGCACAAACAGTCGAACAATGATGCCAATCATCTCGGTCGAGCGAACTAAATCTGTTTTTGGATGAGTTTTGGTATGTCAGCCGCGTCACACGCCGAATGTCATTGGATTTATAAATACAATCAGCTCCAGAAATAGGTGGCTACAGGTTTTCCAGGCGTACCGACCTAAAATAAAGCAGCCTGGATTCGTTAACAATATAATTGTCTCCTCTTCGTACGTGCAACGAACTAGTGAGCGTAAGAAGTTTTGTTAGTGCTTTTTATACAGTAAATACCTGTGGCCATGGATGATGAGGATGTACAACAGTTTTCTTTGCGCTGGCACAATCATCAGGTAGGTGAGTAATATTTTATTTTATCAACACACCCACTACAGATGACCAGGTACACTTACAGTTTTTTTTTCCTTGGACGCATTTCTTTTTTTTTTGCTTCAGTCATAAAGCCTATGCGTTTTTATTTTGACTTTATTCTGTTTTTAAAAAGTTTTTTGATGCGTAGTGTAAAATTAGACGTTGTTATTTATTTCCCTCAAATATGTAGTCGTGTTGTTTCAAGTACTACGCTGATATAATTTAATAGAAATGCTTAATACATAATTTTAAAAAAATGTTTTAAAACTTTTGTTGAATGTATTAAATTGTTAATATGAGGATTACAGTCGTGGGAAGTTTTAAACTTTACGAAACATCACATAACTATTTTAATTTTAATATAAAATTGTTTGAATTTGTTTTGGCGCTGAATAAAATTTTAAAATGTAAATATTAGCACCCTATGCTTAGCCTGTATGTTACCTTTGCCAATGACACTAAATAGAGGGTTACTAATAGATCACACGCACACCAACTAATCGACTATTGAGCTATAACTAATATTAATTTAAATTAATTCATTATTTTAAAGCAGCAGCTGTTTAGTGAAAATCCGTCATTGATACACCTACTTGCAATACCCGTATTTTGTGATTGAATAATCTTGTGAAAATGCTTATAAAAAGTTTATTAGATATTGATTTCCAGAAAACCATGCTTAAATGCAAAAAGTCAGAACATTTATTTCAGTTAGGCAATTAATTTTTTTCGAATTTGAATCGTAAAACTACACGGAAATATAATTATTTCTAGTTACTTACCCAACTGAAGGTATTATAATAAACACCATAAAATTATAGTTTTGTGAATCTGTTTTCATGGATAAAATACTTACTGTTTTTTTTTGCTAAGTCTGAGATGAATTTATTTACCAAATAATAAATGGATGAGTCATAAACGGATTTTCCAAAATAGCTGCTGCAGGCCAAAGAACTAAAATGCGAATTTTACTTAAACAGAACAGCTTGATAGGAGCCCTAGGTCGCATGTTGAGTACCGGAGCCCTGACTGATGTCACGCTAAGTGCCAGCGGGACCTCAGTGAAGGCGCATAGGCTGGTGCTGGCATCTTGCAGCCAGTACTTCGCTCAACTTTTTAAGGTGAGCCTAAGACTTTCACAGGCATTTATTCACGTTTTTGCAGTTTAAGAATGATTTCACATGGCAACAGCATCATCAGCCTACAGCAGTCCACTGCTGGACATAGGCCTCCTCAATCGCACGCCACTCAACTCGATTCTCGGCGACTCTCACCCAGTTGCTACCAGCCATCCTGCGAAGATCATCGCTCCATCGAGCCTGAGGGCGTCCCACCTTACGCTTGCCGATTCGCGGTCTCCACTCAAGAACACGTCTACCCCAACGGTCATCGGTTCTACGGCCAATATGGCCGGCCCAGTGCCACTTCAGCTTACTTATTCCGTGAGCTATGTCGACAACTCATGGCAACATACTACTTTTGAAGTTTGAACCGAGTGGACCGAACTGCAGACAGGCTACAGGCACCAGCCTTAGATATTTCAGAACATTATCTGTCCAAGTCCGGTGTCCAGTTCTCACTACAACTAACTACAACGTGTAACAGAATAAACGCAAGACCTTTCGTGTGGTGTCTCAGACCATGAAATTGAACAACTTTTGTTCTATGACTTTTGGAAATTCATAACTTTTTTTTTAGTTTTACCATACATGTGAATCAGCTGATTGCGTCCGTTCCCATAAATAATTTTTTTTTTTTTTGCGAATTTCAAGAACTCGTAGAACAAAAGATGTTTAGTTTCATGGTGCGAGAGACCACACGGGAGGTCTTGCGTTTATTATGTTACACGTTGTAGTTCACCACGCGGGCCCAGTGCGGGTTGGTAGATGTCACATGTCTTCGAATTTTGGGTTCTATGACTACTTTTCCTCGTTTTTTCGGACCACCTTCGTATTGATAGGTACTATCGATTTTTTAAATAGAGCTTTCCACCATTGCTCAAAAAATTTGACCTTAAATAATCTTATTCGATCCAGCCTGTCCATTGCTGTCCTCTCCCAGCGACGCCCTAAGCCGAGGCTGTTACTACACAGGGGGTGCCCTTAGGAAGCCTCACACTCAAAGTGCCCACAGGATAGCCCGAATAAGCAGCCGACAACCCTAGGAGATTGACCTAGAAAGAGACATCCCTAAAAGAAAAGTAAAAAATAGGAACACAATCATACTGATCCTCTTTCACCACATTTTCCAGGAAGTGGAAGCTGAGAACAACACATTAGTGGTGGTCCTGGGCTGCGATGTGACTGAACTTCGACTGCTCCTCACTTTCATGTACACCGGAGAGGTCACCGCCTCCAAGAAGATCCTACCATCACTGCTACGGCTTGCACAGACCTTGAAGGTTTCGGGACTTACTGATGCCGATACGGTGAGGTTTTTAGAACATTGGCTTTTCTATCTAGCAGGTCATTAGTATTGCATCAATAGTAAAGTCTTTTTGACCGGTGTCACCAATCTGACAACATCGGCGAGAGATTACCTAAAATGAAGCTAAATTTAAAAAAGCAATAATTTTTTTTGCCAATTCAATCTTCTCTAATTCCAGAACTCAACCCTAACACCGACAGAATCCGAACTGACCCCAGACGAATTCAACTCCCCAGTGAACCCCGAGATAAAGAACGACCCCCAACAACCCCAGGTCATCAACGACAACTCCAGTTCTAGCTCCAAACTAAACTACGATGACATACTGTCACCAACGAACGATAAGGACGGAAGCTACGTGTCTGACTTCATGGGAAAGAGCGAGAAGGATAGATTGAGTAAGCTGGATCAGATTGTGCAGAATTTGTACAGTACACACAAGATTGGAACACCGCCGGTTGCGACGCTGGTTAATTCTGGAGGTAAGCAAACCTTTATAATACCTATCTACAGTTATCTAGGAGGAGCTCGTGGCTAAATAATAACAGCCGCTCGGGTCAATCTTCTGGTTCGGCCGCGCTTGCCTAGGTTGGTTCGTAGATGAGTGTGCGCCCATTACACATCGAAATATCTGGCCGTTTTGCCTACAATACGGCGATAAAAACTTAAAAATTTACCTACGTACGTGTAAAATAGTAGATAAAGACTAAGAAGTTATAACAATATAATTTTAATGTAACTAGTTAAATTATTATAATAGGTATCCCTCGAACTCGGTTCCAAAGTCCTAAACTTTCGCATTACGCTTTTACTAAGTGAATAAAATCCTAAGTGCGCTGTCTAAATAGATTGCAGTCAGTAAATTGTTATTCCATTACTGAATTTGGAAATTAATGTAATATTACAACACTAAGTTAATGTTTTAGAAGCTCTTGTTTATAAGTTTGGAAGATTTTAATTAGGTTGCCACTTGTTTCCACTTTTAATGTATGATTATGATAGTCCATCAGTTAGAGTGGCGAGGGCGAACAGATTACTGTTCACTTGTCCCCGGAATTCGTTTAGTCGAGTCCTAGCCTTAACGATTGAATGAGGAGGACGTTGAGGTCCCCTACCTAGTGATCTTTACCGATTCGTTTTAAGGCACTCCCCCACCGAAGCATTCGCCTGCAATGTAACAATCCAAGATTCAATTTTGAGCATTGCGTTACAATAAGGCAGTAATACAACGTAATGCTCAGTATTGAGTCTGGGATTATTGTCACTGACTGACGAGCATTCGCTGCCGTCTAGGTCGCCGAGTCTGCAAATGCTCCCAGTGAAAGAGCGCATTAACATCTGATCAGCTCTGAGACCTTAATTTTGAATCTCAAATAGTCGTATGGATTAGCCCACTATAGGTTAGTTGGTACTAAGGCGAATTTTACGAAGACGATAATCCGAAATTGGTAGCTCTGGATGAGAAAAGGCGGTTTTCACGCAATAGCCACCTCGATGCCTCACGAGCTAATGGTAGCTTTAGAAATGTAAAATTACTAAACTCCTCGACTTCCCCCCGGAAAGCCCAACTCCATTTAAAGACTGCCACCAAAAAAACGTAAAAATTTGCCTACTGCATTGCAAAAACATGCTGCATGCTGCATGCTCATGCTGGTTTTTAATATCCTTAACACACTTCTAAACCTCAGTTACAGACCCACCGGAAGCTTACGACAGAAAATGGCGCATGAACAGCTCAGTTTGCACGATCTGCAACAAGCGTCTTTCAAACCAGTACAACTTGAGGGTCCACATGGAGACTCATGCAGGGAGAAGACACGCTTGCAGGGCCTGTTCCCACGTCTCCAGGTCGAGGGATGCGCTGAGGAAGCATGTGGCTTATAGGCATGCGCCGCCGCAGCACAGGACGGGGAGAGGTGACTTGTGAACTGTGCTGTAAAAGCGCTACCTCACCGAGAGCATTCAGCTGTAATGTCAGATTCAAGCATTACATCATTAGGTGTGGAGAACCGAGCATTACAGAGTGCAACTAGTAATGATACAATTTGTTACAACGACGTGTTTCTATACAAAATGGAATCCCTGAGCGGGAGCGTATATTTGTAACATAATGCTCTTTGAATGTTGTACTGACACATTAAAGTCGACAGTCGATTGCATCGGTGAGAGAGCGCCTTAACATGTCTTGACTGCTGCAGTGTTATTCTGTAAAGATCATTTCGAATTTGGAACATGGTTACAGCGCTCCAAGGATGTTGTGGCGCTCGGATGACGTTGTCAGAGGAAAAAATTGTGAGGCAGTTTTTTGTAATGTATTGAAAAAACAATGTTAATTCCTTATTTAGACCATGCGCCAGAAAATCCATGTACAGCTATAGATTAATCGACAGTTATGTACTTCTTGTTAGAGAAGGGTAACACCGATGCACATTCTCGGCAAAAAATTACGAGCTAGTAATTATATATGTCTTCGCGTTATTTGCCATTAGGTACCAATTTCATGACTAAGAGGTATGTAGTACCACGAACTGAACTTTACAAAATAGCGCTAACGCTGTGCCGTAATTTGCCGGATAAGACAAAAAATAAGTTATTAAATTGGTTTCCCATCTGCACTGCGGCATAGAAATCATCTAGTTTTGAGCTTACCTACTGAATTTGTCACGTTATTTTTTGCACAGAAGTCAATTTCGCCTGTAAGCAATGCTCATTTTTTTTTTAGAGTCGAAAGTAAAGATGGCCGCCTAATAATTGCCTCTGGGGTGGGCATACTATCTCTACGTTTGATATTATTGAATTTAAGTTAGATAAAAGTGACAAACTATTGAATACCCACCGACGGTATTTTTACCAAAGTAACATAAAAAAGACGTACATTTTTGTGTTTTACACTATTTTAATATTAGTGTATTGTTTTTTATTTCTTCAATGTTATTTACTTATTATGGAATCTAAATGGGCGTGGCCATGTTTAATAACGATATTAAGTTTTATAGGAATTTGCTAATATTTGGAAAACAAATTACAACGATCTTTTGGCGCCCGTACGATGTTGACAGCCTGTCAATGACAGGGGCTAACCTAACAGCTATGTTGGTACCTATTGTAATCATTTGTAAAACAGTAATTAAAAAAATGGCGGTTATTTCAGATTTGCACTAAGTCAAAAGGTCTTATGTAGGTACAACTTTCCTACTTATTATTTTGGGATTTATGGCTACGCCCATGTAATTATAACAATGGTTGTGAAACCATTTTCACAATGGTGAACATGGCCTTTGCACACAAGTGCCTATAGAACAATTTTACAATGCTAGTAATTTTTACTCTGTATTTATAATCCATTTTAAAGATATTCATAGGAGTGTTATGTATTAAAATGTTCAATTTATTTATATTCTGTGATAAAAGGAACTAACGAGTACTAGGTACATTCTTTATTCAGTTATGCCAATTTATAATTCATTGCAATTTTTGGCGCTATAATCTTAATTCAAAATGGTGGTCTAATAATTCAAAATGGCTGGCGCTTTACTGGACAATAGAGGTCGTAGACAAAATGGAGATTCTTTGTTTTATCGTTAGTTCCTCAAGAATAGTAATGTCGCTCCTGGTTATCCAATTATATTTAGGTTTTGATTTTTATGCAGGGTACCTTTTAATGGACGATCTAAATTATGTAATACAGTTCTTGCAGATATTATATCACTGTAAAAAAAAGTTTTTTATTCTCGTTCTAATAAAGCTGCTGCACTGTCAAAATTAAAATAATTGATAGAGAATACGAAGTAAGCGTAAGCGGGTGAGTTTTTTTTATTATGAGGTGCAAGCGGCAGCAAATAAATGCAGAATAATTCTGTCTGCATTGGAAGGAGTGACATTTACATAACAATTATGTTCTAGTCATGTTTATTGCCCCTACGTTTATATTATTTAGCATAAGCTAGCTTAAAAAGACATTTTTATTTAATAAAAGACAAATTAGTTTATTCTTAATAAATATTTAAAAGTTTCGAGTTGTTTTTAATACCCTATTAGCCTTTCAGAAATTGAAACACGGAGAATTTAACGAAATATTGATCAAAGATCAAAGACGCTAGCACGAGCGCGCGGTTTGAACGTAACGTAAATAAGTCGATTTTAAAATTAAAAATACTCATTTTACATATAATATTTTCATAATTTTAAGTATTTATTCAAAATTTATTATCTATGGATGATTCTGATTGTTTAACTAAAATGCTTTAGGATAATTGTATTTTCGAGTGAAAAATCGACGTATTTACGTTTCGTTTACATCGGGCGCTACGGCCTCAGAAAGCTGAAAGTAACGTTTACGTCACTTTTACTTTGGGACAACCGAGGTAAGAAAGTAATTATTTTTTTAACATTCATACGATTCCTTATCAGTCATTTTTCCTTCTAATTTTACATGATTGTCAAAATCACTGTGAACTTTGTTCTCGGTGCAATAAGGTCGACATCGAGTTTGGCTTTCAAAGTTAACATAGCTGTGAATGGATTGTAATTTAATTATTTCTGCTTCTTTGCGTGTCGATGAACTCAAATAATACCCGACCAGTATGTAGCCACCTGCACACCTCTTTCATTGTCTTCGTTTAAATCCTGGAAGACCCATGTGGTGGTGCGATTACTTTACCTTTTGAACGCCAGAGCATAAATGCACGCGCGTGCCCTCCACGCCAAGCCATAATTTCACCTACCATTTTGTCACATATTTGTGTCGTTTGGCGTACAGGGCACGCGCTTGCTTGTCACGTATATGTGACAATGGCGTTCAAACGGATAAGTGCGGTTCAGATTCGACGCGTATACGTGCGTGTATTCCTGCCTTTTGCCACATGCGCAACTCGTACGAGCGTTGACACGCTTAGCTCGCATAAGCGCAAAAAGCAATGTATCTTTGTCGGAATCCATATTGCTCGAATAGAACCCACCGACCGATAGCATTTTGAAGAGCGTAAGCCGATACGAACTTATACAAGTTAGTCTGAAACCGCTGTAAGTAGGTGCAAGCATTCATATAATAAAATACATTTTACAAGTGTATACAAGTTTATTTTTATCATCTTACATACTTCATTTTAGTAGAAATCGCGTAAAACTAAGAAAAAGTACATCAGAAATTAGTATAAAAATACTGTTTAGAAAATGTTTTCGACTGTATTATTTGGAAAGATAACGATAAAACCTTTGTGAAATAGTATAAAATCTATTCAGAAAAATACTTCCATGTTAAAATTACAAAATCTTTAGAGACTAGAATTAAGCCCCAGACAAAACAAAACATTAAAGTACTTTAAAAGTTTAAATCGTTAGATTCCACGTCAAAAAAATGGTCACGTCGTTCCACGCAGTATGGGCGAGCCCACTATTCGCTCTTTGCACACTTTTTCGCGCGGTTTGAGTACGGCGAGGGCAATCTAATGATTTAATTTTTTTGTTTATGAAAAGCATTGTATTTTAATTTAATTTCTATGATATACAAATAATAAATTAATTACATTATGTTTAAATATTAGTGACCGATTATCATTACACCTAAAGAACTTACATTGACAATAGGATTTTTAGTTAAATTGTAGATATCTTAATATTTCTAATACTGGACAATATTTCATTAATATTTTACACCTCTTTTAACATAGCACTCTGCATGAAATGACAACAAAATAATTACAAAAAGTGTTCGTGGCAAGGACAACCGTGGTCACACAATGTGGATGTGAGACAGCACGAGACTCGGTTCTTAGAAATCCTGTACTAAATATTCACCGTCTTGCTCGCACGTTTTATGACCACGATTGACCGACCCTGTACATTGGCGTTTAGTATATTTATAGGATAGTTTAGTATTCATGTTCACAATATACTCAAGTTTTGATCTCTTAGTCATCATTCATTTCAGGATGCCAAGTCAAGCCAATTAAAAATAAGTTATTCTTTCCAAATAATTTAAATATTTAATTCTCACTAGGATATTATAAATGCGATTTCACACCGTTAGTATGCAACGACGGGTATAAAATGGACCGTTCAGATCGCACCAAGTTCAATACAAAACAAAAATCACAATGCTCGTTTAGAAGTAGGACTGATTTATGAGAAATGGTTTTATTGTTCATCATATTTTGACTAAATGAAGGACTGTGAAGGACGAAATGGCTAGAAAAGCGGTGTTTGAGGTGAGCGGTGTCTATGGAAGAAGACATGCTGCGCCGACCCCAAAAAAATTGGGATAAGGGCAAGAGAATCCTCCTAATATTTAAAAGCGAAAGTTTGTGAGGATTTATGGATATCTGGATGTTTGTTACGCAAAAACTACGGAAAGGATTTGGATGAAATTTAGCACACAGATAGTTCATAACCTGGACTAACACATACGATACTTTTTATTTTGGCGGTATGATCCCGTGGGACAATTACCGAACTCCAAATATTTGTGAAATTGTATTTAAAAGAAACTAGATGGTGTCGTGAGATGCGGGTTTTAGCCACGCGCCAGAACATCCATGTTATCCTGAGTTAACTGATGGTCTGCCAGTTATCACCCTTATGCCCTAAGTAATAAGGTTGAGAAGTGCTCGACCCACAATGAACTCGGTTGTACACACGGCGGCACATGAAGCTGTACATTTCCAGTATAACTTGGCCTCGGTTTGTATAGATTTCATAAACAATGAGAGATCCGCATAAACTGGTTTCTACAGCTTGACTGACCGTCGTGCGTACATGGATCTCAATAATAATTCGGTTGTTCAAACACCTCAAACGAATCCTTTTTTGTAACCGAATGAGCAATTTGTCACTATTATCGATCGATGGTTATGAACAGTGATCGGATAATCGGATGCATATTTACCTAAAGTGTAGGTGTTGGCTATTATGGAATGCACTTTTGTATAAAAAAAATACCGGGAATTCGGAATCAACAAATTTACTGTTTTTATTATAGAATCAAATCGGGTAATAAAATCAAATTATATTCCTGCTTGTGTGCAGGTACCCGAAGGAAGTTCCTATTGTTCATTTTAAAATTAACTTCAAGTAAATACACATTAATAATTATGTAATCCCCCTGTTTTTTTTAAAATAAATACCACATGCTAAAGACGACGTTTCCTCACCATGTTATAGACTAGTTTCGAATTCCCAAATTTTCTGGAATCCCGGGATTCATATTTAAAAAAAATATGTTTTAAGAAGCCGCTTCCATAATTTCCTAACCAAAAATGAACTTTAGGTAAATATGCATCCGAATATCCGATCACTGGTTATGAAGTAGTAGAGAGCGAATAACGATCAGGCAACCTGAACAGAATTACTGTCTTCAACGTTCCATAATTCCATTACTATTTCTAAGTATTTACTATTATAAATTCGGATGTAAGACTAGAAATAAATGCAGGCATTATTTTATAACTTGCTCTATTTAATAAATAACTTAAAAGCACCGATAATCATCCTTGAATATACTTCAATCAGAGCGCTTTTGTCTACATGTATAAAGGTAGATGTTGCCATTAAAAAAAAGCATAGAAGAATAGTCAGTGTCTTCTGTTATTTCTGCCTACGTCCAATGGGAAAACGGCGTGAATGACGTACGTATGTAATAAATAACTTGAGCAAACCAGTCCATAGTTCTAAATGCGAGCAACATCACTCATTGTTAGTAACAAAAATCATATTTATTGTTAACTAACGGAGACAGTTCATAACTTATGTGTAGTAAGCGAAATAAATACATTAGTATTCTTCTTATACATGCTAGATAATCTGAGTTATTTATATACTATTACATTCGTTTGGGGAAATATTCTTTTTAATAAATAAATGATTTTTCACTTTGTTGTAAAGTCACTTAGAATGGCATGGTGTGTCCGCTAGCAGAAAATTCATAAGAAAAAACAAATTACGGAAACAATCTTTCAAATATATAGCCACATCTTTACATACAAAGGCAGACTATGTATATTTATATTTAAGTTAAAAACAGAATCATCGAAGTTCTCACCTTATAAAGTCGTTGAATAAAAGTCAGAATTAATTTTATAATAATGTCGAAATCGAGAACAAAAAGATTTATAAACTTATACTGTCACTATATTTCGGCGCTGTTGAAAGCGCTCGCGATCGCGGGTTGAATATCGGGAGCTCAAAATAATGAACAATCACGGAAGATATTCCGTAAGTGACAGTATAAGTTTGGTTGTAAACCGTGAAAGCTTAAAACAACAAGATTTATTGATTACTAAACACGAAAATTAGTAAGTATCTGACAATATACTTACTAATTTTCTTGTCGCTCCATGTAAAATACTGGTATTCAGCTGCATCCGGTTAGACTGGAAGCCGACCCCAACATAGTTGGGAAAAGGCTAGGCAGATGATGATGATGATCATCATAGGGTCGTAGCAAGTAGCGTGCTGAAATTTCTGCTTACCCCATGGGAAAACGCGTGGTTTTATATATGTATGTATGTAAAATCATAGAATTGATACACATTTTTGCCCCTGATGGTGTTTACTTCTATAGTCAAAGAATATTCCCCCAAAGCGACATTAAGAAGGTCTAAGCTTTAGGCACAGTCCACACGCGCGTGTTGGCGTCTTGTCCGACCGACACAACGGTTTCGTCATCCAGCCAGGCTAGCCCAGTGATCTGGCTCTGAGGGTGAGCGTCTGAAATTGAGAATTACAGGTAATTAGCATAGAATAGGAGTTTAATACATTGTGTGGGCGATTTTGTTTGTTTTGCTAAAGGATGGTGATTCTGCTAAGACCCTCCGCAGCTCGCTATCGCTCGTTTTTCGCAGCCAAGTCAGAGGCCTATGGTCGGCATAAAAACTCTGACACCAGGTTAGGTACTAACCACACGATAAAGGAGCTCGCTTTTAATCACCCTCGCCTGAACCCACGTCTGCATTAATGAGGATGTAAAAACGTTACTGATATCAGTATTAATGTGGTACCTTCTGAGCTCAAGAATTTTGGAATTTTTATTACCATCGATTCGAAAAGAAGAAGGGATTTTTCCTGCTAACCTACTTCGTCTCCCACGGCTGAACAAAGGTCTTCCTTTCGAAATCTCTATCTTGTTCGATCTCAAGCAATGTTTGCCTTCGACGGCGATTTTTACCCTCAGGCGTTCAACGATCCTTGTCCAACTCTCCGGGTGCATGACTACACTACCACTTCAGCCAGGCGGTTTTTCTCCAACAGTATATTTTTCCTAGACTGTTCTGTCCTAATCCAGGACAAAGGCGTCCCTCCACTCCATTCTACGTGTCGGCCTTCTACCAGTACTGAAAGCGGGTAACTTACTCTTAATGTATGTATGTTTGTTGGGCGCGTCGACGCTCCATATGATGACGCTGGTGTCGAGCGAGCCGGACGCGACGCGCGCGCAGTCGGGGCTCCACGACACGCAGTTGACGCGCGCCGTGTGGAAGCCCCACTCCTTGTTGTGCGCCAGCTGTACGACGTGAGCGGGAACTATTAGCACGAGGCAGAGACCAGAGCGGCTGGTGGCTCTCAGGGAGATCCATGTCCATAGCATGGGAACGAGGCTCGATTGTTTATGAGAAATCGAATACAATACTCAAGGAGCTCGTGGCCAAATGATAATAGCCGCTCAGGTCGATCTTCAGGTTAAGCCGCGTTTGCCTAGATTGGTCCGTGGATGGGTGACCACCCATTATATACGGAATTCCTCCTTGCCTCGGAAAGCACGTTAAGCCGTTGGTCCCGGCTGTCATTTGTAGATCTTTGACGGTCAGTCTTACAAAGGGGTATCATATTACCCACTACTAACTGGGTTTTGGAAGTCAGATAGGCAATCGGCAATCGCTCCATGTAAAATACTGGTATTCATCTGCATCCGGTTAGACTGGAAGCCGATCCCAACATAGTCAGGAAAAGGCTAGGCAGATGTCTAAATCTAATAATATAAATAAATCAGTAGCATCACAGAGTCTGCGACTACATTCACTCAAGTGTATAGAATGTAGGTGCCCTATGTTAGTTTAGTTGCTCCTTAGGTCTACGCCGTACCTTGTACTCGTCAGTGGAGTACAGTATGAGCTTCCTGTTGGCGTCGCTGGCGACCAGGTAGCGTGAGTCGGGACTGTAGCGCACGTCCGTGACGGCGCCGAGGTGCTCTAGTGTGACTCCCGGTGTGAGCGTGCGGCCGTCTAGAGTGTATATGTGGACTTTGTTGTCGGCTCCTGCAGAATTAATAAAGGTTTATTGAAATAAGTGTCTTTGAAATAGAGAAGGATCATGTGTTGCCTCAACTATCTCTAACTTAGAGGCCCAAGAAATTCAAATTTTCTTAGGTTTTTCGCAATTTACAGGTCAGTGTCCGGTTGTATGTTGATTAAAATATGATTGGCAACCGTAACAAATATGCCTTTGTAGAATTATAATCGTTAAAATCACCAATACAAGCCTGTAAGTTCATTTAATCCCATTAAATAACTATTTCATGAAAAGTCATTTGTACAGTCAGCATCAAAAGTTGATGACTACATTTAGATTTTCAAAATCGCTGCACACCGTATTATACCTAAATCGCTCAACATGACAAGCGCCAGAAATGAATGATTATCATAAAAGGGCATAAGTAGGTGACCATCACTTTTCAAAAGTCGCTAAACAAAGTTATATAGTAAAAAAAAAAGCATAACATTCTTCGTCTCTAAAGTCTCTGAACAAATTTTGACAAAAATAGCATACCATCATCCCTGAACAGTTTTGATGCTGACTGTACGTGTCAACAAAATATGTTCGTTTTTACATGTAATCAGGCAGAAGTTATCAATGTTGTATGTAAAAGAATATTTTAGTTTGTTTTTATGTTTATAATATCTAGATAATAAAATACATTAAAATACTTCAAGTAGTAGTATTTTACATTTAAATCTAATCCACATATTCGACGCATCACGCTGATGCGACCCTATGACAGACAAAGCATATTGGCATAATATGCTCTACTAACTGTGCGAAGCCAGGGTGGGTCGCTAGTACTATTATAAATGCGAAAGTTTGTGAGAATAGATGTATGTATGGACGTTTGTTACTTTTTCACGCAAAAACTACTGAACGGATTTGGATGAAATTTGGCAAACAGTTTATAAGCTGGATTAACAAATAATATGATACTTTTTAACGCGGTAGTACGATCCCGTGGGTCCATAACCGAACTACAAGCGGGCGAAGCCGCAGGCATCAGTAGCTACAATAATGAGTACTTACCGCCAACGGCGACGTGTCTGGACTTGGTGTCGATACTGACGCACGTCGGCTCGTAGTCGAGCGGCAGACTCGACTGCTTGCTAGTACCGATGATCACCGCCAGCTGGCGACAGACATAACATGGTTTATTACACGGCTTCGAAGAAGAAGACTTTATGGAGCGCAACACAGAATCACAATCGATACATTTACATGTTGTTAAATCAATTAGCTATGTTTTACTTTACCTTTTCGTTTTCAGTGCGATAATGATAATAATGGATGTAAAAAGATCCTTAAGGCGCGAATTACACAAAAACGGCGTAAGGTGAAGGCACGGCGCAGGCATGATGCGGCTTCAAAACGTTTTCATATAGAATGTACGTAGGCGACGTGTCGTGAATTACAGTCAAGTGGCGCGGCGCAGGCACGCCGTTCTTTCCTTTCCTTATAAATTCCACGCCTGCGCCGCACCCTCACCTTACGCCGTTTCTATGTAATTCGCGCCTAACGAAGCCGAGAGGCACTCGTTCTAAATAGTACGTAGTTTTAAGATAAATGTTATAACTTTGTAATTTTACTTTATTTACTTCCCTGATCCCTGTACTATTCAATACATTTAGCAGCATACATTTTAGAGTGTGTATCATTGAACTCTACCAAAAACCATGTTTTTTCACAGCAAAAAAAGTTGTTCCCCAGCAATATTTTTTGTGAAGTGTTTCTTAGTTCGATGTACAAAATTCTTGGCTTTGTGATGGGTCCTTTTACATGCTGTGTAAATTATTCAAAATAATAGTGCCCGTCTAGGGTCGAATACAAGATCCACACACTATGAATGTCAAAAACAAAAACTAGAAATAAAATAACCTCTCTTTTGAAGTTGGTTACAAAAGTACACTGACAGTTTTTAATACTGACAGTTTTTAATTAGAGTCTTCGACCTACCTCCTTTACGGTAGCGACGATGGTAGTATCATCTTCAATGATGTGGTCCATGGCACGAGGCTGGGAGCCCAGCGGTATCGACACATCCGTGTATGTTGGAACTTCACCTGGAAAACAAAGTTGTTAATAGAATAAAGGATCCTAATTCGTGTTGTTCTATAAGAGTTTGCTTTGTTTTGAATCTGACATTAAGTTCTTCACCCACTACTATTTATTTGTGTCTGCATAATCAGCGCTTTCGCTATCCCATATAGCAGGCCGTTTTTTAACTTGTAAAATAGTCGTGTAAAAAAGTTCACTGTATTGAAACGACAAGACCCGCGCGTGATGCTGCGAGGCGAGCGGGTGGCCATAAGTTACTGTGTTGGATTTTTCTTTTTTGTATGCCATCCCGCAGCTAGGAGGTTGTCGTCTGCTTAACTGGACTATCCTGTGAGTGCTGCGAGTGTAAGGCCTCCAGCCAAGGTCAAAAAACTTACAAACTGCGCGATTACACGCTAAGGGCACTCCCTGAGAGGTACGAGCCTCGGCTTAGACAATGCTGCGGAAGGACAGCAAGGGACAGGCTGGATGGGAACGCGTGTGTTGGAATCATATTAAATAGCCATGCAGCACAACACAAGCCTTAATCTAACGTCACAAGTAGAATTCAAATTATCTCAAACAGTGACATAGATCAAAGATCTACAAATGACAGCTGGGACTCAAAAATTCATTGCAATCAAAAAAATCGTTGATATTTTTTCCAAATACACGTAAGACATACAATGAATTTTGAACTTCTTTTAAAATCCTTGGGAATGTATGAAAAAACGTGATAAGCAACATGGATACTGGTGGCTCCGTCCATGAGTTTCCTGACTGACATACTAAGTACATACTAAATACTATGTCAGGGAAATACAAATACAAACTATTAAATTTATCAGTTCCGTATGGTGTCGGACGTAAAAGAATAGCACCATCCTATATCTTCCCGTGGGTGTCGTAAGAGGCGACTAAGGGACTTACCAGAGAATGGGCAGCAGCGTTCTCTGCGGTATCTAACAACCGTACTGCGATCGCCAACCCGCCTGCCAAGCGTGGCGATTATGGCAAAACCCCCCCAATGATGAGCGCAACCAAGAAATGGCCCCTAGTACCCGGCAGCCCGTCTACCCTCGACTATGGTAGCGGTCGAGGTTACGGCGTGGCAAGGGGTGCGAAGAATCTCCGGACGGGATCAGGCTGCCTATACCGACGACTTGACCTGGCAACATACAACACGCGTACACTCCGGAACGACGAGAAGATAACGGAACTCGAAGAGGAATTGAGCAGGCTGCGATGGAGTATTGTGGGATTATCTGAAGTCCGAAGAGAGGGGGAGGATACGATAATCCTGAAATCCGGCAACCTGCTCTATTTCCGAGAGGGTGACCGGCAGTCCCAGGGTGGTGTTGGGTTTATCGTCCACAAGTCCCTCGTGAATAACGTGGTGAAGATCGAGAGTGTGTCGACCAGGGTGGCGTACCTTATACTCAGAATATCCTCAAGATATTCGCTGAAGGTCATACAGGTCTACGCCCCGACCTCGGCACACCCCGACGACGAAGTGGAGACCATGTATGAAGATATTTCTAAAGCCCTGCATGGTTTCAAAACTCACTTCACCGTTGTCATGGGGGACTTCAACGCGAAACTGGGCAAACGAGACGGGGATGAGCTGCAGGTGGGGCAATTTGGGGTTGGACGTCGGAACCACCGGGGTCACCAACTGGCTAGTTTTATGGAGAAGGAGGGCCTCTATATGATGAACTCCTTCTTCAGAAAGCGTGAGCACAGGAAGTGGACCTGGCAGAGTCCCGATGGTGCAACTAAAAATGAGATTGACTTCATCATGTCAACCAAGAAGCAAATGTTCAATGATGTCTCTGTGATCAATTCGGTGAAAACCGGGAGCGATCACCGCATGGTAAGAGGCACATTGAACATCAATATAAAGCTTGAAAGGTCTCGACTGATGAAGTCTACGCTCCGTCCAGCACAAATCCAGATCCAAAACCCCGAGAGCTTTCAGCTTGAACTCCAGAATCGTTTCGAGTGCCTAGGAAGCTCAGTGGACGAATGCAACGATGGGTTCGTGGAAACTGTCCATACGACTGGGTCTAAGTTCTTCAAGACACGTCGTGCACAGAAGAACAAAAGACTCTCTGATCATACTCTCGAGCTCATGAAGGAGCGGCGCGAGATGATCCTGCAGTCTTCAGACGAGGCGTGGAAGTACCGGCAGCTCAATAGACGGATCTCTAAATCCTTGAAACGCGACCTCCGCCGCTTTAATACCGAGCGTATTAAAGACGCTATTGAGCGGAACAAAGGCTCCAAGGTTTTTTCAAGAGATCTGGCTCTTGGGCAGAGCCAGCTCACGAAACTGAAGACCGACGATGGCAGGATCGTATCCGCCAAACCGGAGCTGCTGAGGGAGATCGAGAGTTTTTATGGGCAGTTGTACACTTCAACCAGTAAACCCGTTGCAAATCTAGCTAACGACCCAAGAGCTAGACTGACCCGACACTATACCGAAGACATTCCGGATGTCAGCCTGTACGAGATTAGGATGGCTCTGAAACAGCTTAAAAACAACAAGGCACCGGGTGAGGACGGAATTACGGCCGAACTCCTGAAGGCAGGTGGAAAACCGGTACTTAAGACCCTTCAGAAGCTGTTTGATTCCGTCATACTCGAGGGGAAAACGCCGCAGGCATGGTGCAGGGGTGTGGTGGTACTCTTCTTCAAAAAGGGCGACAATGCCCGGCTGAAGAACTATAGGCCCATCTCACTTCTAAGCCATGTCTACAAGCTGTTTTCAAGAGTCATCACGAATCGTCTCGCGCGCAGGTTTGACGATTTTCAGCCTCCCGAACAAGCCGGATTCCGAAAAGGCTTTAGCACCGTAGACCACATACATACGCTGCGCCAGGTTATACAGAAGACCGAAGAGTATAACCTGCCTCTCTGCTTGGCGTTTGTGGACTACGAGAAAGCCTTCGATTCGATCGAGACTTGGGCTGTACTGCAGTCTCTCCAACGGTGCCAAATCGACTATCGGTACATCGAGGTGCTGAAGAGTTTGTACAAAAACGCCACCATGTCAGTCCGACTTCAGGACCAGACCTCGGAACCTATCCTTCTGCAGCGAGGTGTAAGACAGGGAGACGTCATATCTCCGAAACTGTTCACCGCTGCACTGGAGGATGTCTTCAAGGTTCTGGACTGGAGAGGGCTAGGCATCAACGTCAATGGCGAGTACATCTCTCACCTTCGGTTTGCCGACGATATAGTGGTCATGGCTGAGACCATGGAGGACCTCAGTACAATGCTCGATGACCTCAGTAGAGCTTCCGAAAGAGTGGGTCTTAAAATGAACATGGACAAAACCAAAGTCATGTTGAATGCCCATGTAACACCCACTCCTATCAAGATCGGAGACTCTACACTCGAAGTTGTAGACGATTATGTCTACCTGGGACAAACGGTCCAGTTAGGTAGGTCTAACTTCGAGAAAGAGGTCAATCGTCGAATCCGACTCGGCTGGGCAGCGTTCGGGAAGTTGCGTGGTATCTTCTCGTCCAACTTACCGCAGTGTCTCAAGACGAAAGTCTATGACCAGTGTGTGTTGCCAGTGATTACATACGGGACCGAAACGTGGTCGCTCACAATGGGCCTCATCAGAAGGCTGAAAGTCACCCAAAGGGCAATGGAGAGGGCTATGCTCGGAGTTTCCTTGCGTGATCAAATCAGAAATGAGGAGATCCGCAAGAGAACCAGAGTTACCGACGTAGCCCGAAGAATAGCCAAACTTAAGTGGCAGTGGGCAGGGCACATTGCTCGCAGAACGGATGGCCGATGGGCCCGAAAAGTTCTGGAGTGGCGACCGCGAACCGGAAGACGCTGCGTTGGAAGGCCTCCCACTAGGTGGACCGATGACCTCGAAAAGGTTGCAGGGATCCGCTGGATGCGAGACGCACGGGACCGGTCAATGTGGCGACACTTGGGGGAGGCCTATGTCCAGCAGTGGACGTCTTTCGGCTGAAATGATGAATGATGATGATGAAATTTCTCAGTAACAGCTACAGTATCTGTACCAGTACCCAGTTGATGGCAATAGGCTCGCCCCCTATTACATGGAACTTAAACGTAACTGGCGGAATGTAGGTGTACTATCAAGTACACCTCTGCCTCACCCGTCGGACATTACAGGCGTGATATGATATGAGTACCTTCAGCGAGTGGCTGTGCTCGTCGCAGCGTGTCGTCGATCCCGCACGTGAGCAGCGCGCCGTCCCGGCTGGCGCGCATGCCGTTCACCTGGTTGCCATGTCCGGTGCCCAGGATGAGGCGACCTTCGCCTGGGAAAACAAAAAACATCTTGAATTACTGTTTATTTTAACCGTTCGGGCGTCGATATCCCTTCCACCCTGAAGCACAGGCCTGGAAGGTTCATCCAAAGGGTAGTTAAAACATTAAAAAAAAAACTAAATATTTTATTTCACACTAGCAATACGCCCGCGACTTCGTCCGCGAAAATTGTGATAGCTCGGCTAATATGCATGATATCTTTATAATTTATAGCCTATAGCACTCACGAATAATGTAGCTTTCTACCAGTGAAACAATTTTTAAAATTGGTTCATTACTTCCGGAGATTACCCCCTACATACAAACAAATTTTACCTCTTTATAATATTAGTATAGATAGGCCTCGATAGGCACTTACAAAACGTCAACAAAAAGGTGCACGGTTCGGGTTGGTCGTTTCCTATGGAGAAGAACTAGCAAGAAACTCCATGGTTACTCTTAAATGAGTTAAATCGAAAAGTCGCGGCATCAATGGCGTTTTTTAGGTCCCTGAGAGCCTTGACTTCTGAGCATGAGGTCCTAGGTTCGATTCTCTAGTCGATTTTCCATTACATGGGACTTAGAATAACAAAATAGACATCATCTCAGAACAGTGACAGATCTGACATATGTTAAAGTTTACAGGGCAGCCATTTTTAAATATTTATTTTTTAATAATAAATCTGTGATGGTGAAAATTTACATACATCTAATCAAAAGGGTTTATTTATAATGATTATAATGTTTTTTTTTTAACACATACTTCATTTAACTACAAACAGATTCATCATTCACCATCATTATTTGTTTTTATTATTTTACTATTTTCTCTATTATTTTAGTCATATAATTGCAAACCAAGTATTTATATCCTTCTTACTTTGATTAAAGCGGTGTGTTTTTTGTTTTTGTGGTCACACCGTAATTTTTTTATTATAAGTCTCTTCGTGAGGATTTGTAATTGGCTTTCTGGTGACTATGGTTTCCTTTTTTTTTTGTTTTTATTAGCTGTAAGTCCTCCATGTACTAAAATAAAATAAAAATAAATCACTGTTCTACTAGGCTTGATGTTATGTGCAAGCTCTCTAGAAAGAAAGAATAATGTTTATTTGACGTCAGTTCATCAAGCACACAGAATATAAAAAGATACAAAAAATATATATATATGTATTAAAAAAAAAAAGAGAAAATACATGTGCTGTGTGCCTCACGGCTGCGCCAAAAACTTTAGCACACAGAATATAAAAAGAAACAAAAAAAAAAAAATTTAAAAAAAGAGAAAATAGATATGCTGTGTGCCTCACGGCTTCGCCAAAAACTTTAGCACACAGAATATAAAAAGACACAAAAAAAAAAATTTAAAAAAAAAAGAGAAAATACATGTGCTGTGTGCCTCACGGCAGCGCCAAAAACTTACTGAAAACAAACAACCCAACTCACCATTCTCAACATTCCATGCGGTGACACTTCCGTCATGGCTAGACGTATACACTGTATGCCTGTCAGGATGCAAGGTTAAGCACGTGATGGGCTTGTTGTGTCCCATCAGCACCTGTTTAGGCTTGTCCGGGTTGTCCACGTCCAAGTAGTTGATCACCCCGGACAGGGACACGGACAGGAGGTGCTTGCCTTGCCAGAGGCAGGATACCTGGGGAAGAGTTTACATTGTTATGTTACTAGATTAAATTGGAATGCCGTGCGTGTATGACCTGATCTTTGGGCGAGGATAAAGCAAATAGAACGTAAGGACCGTGGCAACTGATGTAGTTTGTAGTTTCTGCCTATACCCTTGGGAAAAAGGCGTGAGCATACGCATCATCATCTGCCTAGCCTTTTCCCAACTTTATTCGGTCTTACCAGATGCAGCTGAAGCCTGAATACCAGTATTTTACATGCGAGCGACTGCCTATCTGACCTTCATAACCCAGTTAGTAGTGGGTAACACAGTACCCCTTGGTAAGACTGGTTGAGACTTTCGGGCCACTGACTACCTGTAACGAATGACCGCCGGGACCGACGGTTTAACGTGCTATCCGAGGAACGGAGAAAACTCGGTATGTAATAATGGTCACCCATCCACAGACCGACCTTGACAAGCGCGGGTGAATCTTGAAGATGAACAGCCGGCGGCTGTTATTATTTAGCCATGATGTCCTTTCCGTCATTTGCTAAAACGAGAAACCGAGCGTGCTGCCGAACACATAGTCGATGCTGCTGCGTACAATAGTACTCCCGCTCTGTTTGGACCTAGGAAAATGCGATTCTGTGCTGATAGATGTGGCGCAACCCTTAGTAGTCTCACGGGCGCAAGCGCGACCCCTGAGTTATGTTTCTGGGTTTGATTCCCGGGTCGGGCAAAAAATATTAGTATGAATGGGATTTTCTCATTAAGGATTTTTCAGTAGTAGCCTAAAGTTTGTAAGTTGGCAGTGTGACAGCCGCGAGCCCCGCACGTGTCGCTGCGCCTTTGTGCGCACACACTAGTGCTATATAATATTATCTCCTGCGCACTTAGTTAAACTCATTGAGCGCCGTGGCCAAAATGCGGTCAAAGATTCGCGAATTCAGATTATATTCAATACCTGCTGCTTTTCCACAGCAGTGCCCATATTAAATAGGACAGACAACGTCCCATATAGCGCTGGTACTAACTTCATCTCTCTCTAAGTAGACAATACCTGTTGGTTCTCGACAGCAGTGCCCATATTGAACAGGACAGTCCTCTCCCTGCTCTCGACGTCCCAAATGGCGCAGGTTTTGTCCCCGGAACAAGACAGCAGTTGCTTGCCGTCGGGAGACCATGAGATGCCGTAGACACCGCCCTTGTGGGCTGGAGAGCCGATCTGAAAATTAAAAAAAAAGTCGTTTTCATCTGTTACTTAGCAAAAATGGTTATGTGAGAACGAAAATTGGAGGTGGAATAGGGAGGCCTTTACCAAGTCGTGGGCGAAAAATTGTAAATCATGTTCAACTTGAAAGCATTTTCAAATAATCAACAGTACCCGGAATTTGATATTACACAGCGCGTTTTAGAAAGTTTTCGGTAGCGCTCAATGTAACGCAGTCAAAATATGGTGCTGATGGATGCATTAAATAGTACAGGGGTCGTGGATACCTTCACACATCTGTACATTTAAAAATTGTAACAGGTCTACATATTGAAGATATTGAAAAAAAATATATGGAGGTCTTTATTAGAGCAACAGAAGCCAAAACAACAATTTTTAGAATTTTTGTGTCTGTCTTTCTGTCTGTATGTTTGTACGCGCATCACGCAAAAACTGCTGCATGGATTTGAACGCAGTTTTCACCACTCTAATGCTAGATGCTTAACTTAAAATATAGGCTACATTAGATATAGTTTTGGACCCGATAGGTGGCGCTGTGCGAAGCAAGGGCGGGTCGCTAGTTTAAAGTAAAATTATAACATTTAAAACAGAGCTCATAGAAAAATGCCCATGGTCCTTTAACTTTAACATCCTCCCTTGCCCTTTACCCTTCCTTTTAAATTCCTCTTCTTTGTCCTTTCAAGCCTTAGTTAGACACTACAACTTTATGGACTTTAACTAGAAAATAGTGAGAATACTGACCTCCCCCTTGAGTTCGGAGGTGGCGCCATCGAACAAGAAGATCTTGCCGTCGAAGCCAGCTGAAGCGAAGAGGCTGCCATCAGGGCTGTAGCGGACGGCTTGAGCGAAACGGGTGTGCTCCTGTACAACAAAAAAATATGAATTACATATCAGCAAGTTTTACTTAGACCAGAGATCAATGGTGATAACGGACAGTGGTAACGTGGGGCTCGGAGGAAACTCGGTATGTAATGGCGACCTTGGCTAGCGCGGCTTCTTCTTCTTACCATTTCGATGTTCCTTCCATGTTACACGGTTTGGGCCCAGTGGCCACGTCTATTGCAGCGGCAGAGGCGCTATTCAGGTCGTCAAGAGTGAAGGCAAACGGACACCTGGGACACTCCAGCAGGTCGTGCATAGCTTGATCCGAAGCGCTGCACTCGCACTCGGTGTTGGAGGAACCAATAATACCCTATTATGCCAGATTATGTTTGCAGCGGCCTACTTGGGTACGCTGTCGATTCAGAGCTTTCGCAAATAGGCCACTGTAGTTCACTGCCGGGAGACAGGTGTTCTTGGGGCTTTAAGATGTCGTGGGGTGGTGGACACTTCTCTTACCATAACTTGCTTAATCTTGAAGATCGGCCTGTGCGGCTGTCAATATTTAACCACGAGGTCCTCATACATAGCTCAGAAATGTACTAAACAGAATATCATTTCAAACAATGCATCACCTGCTTGGTACACTTAAACTTGAAGGGGGGTCCTTCGAACACGGCCAGCGTGTTGTCCTCCGACGCTGTGACGATACGGAACGGCCTCGAGGGCTTGAAGTCGACAGAGTTGATCGGCTTGGACTGGCCGCTGATCTCGCCGACGGACGTGCCGGTCTCAGACATGAATACATGGCCGAATCTGGAAACGTAAAGAAATATAAAATTTATATAGGGTCACGCCGACGCAGCTATAACAGCTTATAGGTCACAAGCGCGCGCGCGAATTTCATACGGCTGTTGTGTTATTGTGTAAATGTTTCTTTGGGAAAGTTGTTTGTTATCATGAGTACAATCACGTGTTTAAGTATCGGTCAATAATTACCAGTCACTCTATATTATATTGATTTTACGAGTAGACACACAAGAGATGTCGGTGATACTGTTGGCACTCCTATTATGAAAATACTGGGTGATCGATGCGACGATGTCCCGGTTTCCCCGTCAAACGGTAACAGGTTTCAGTACATCATCATCATCATCATCATCATTTCAGCCGAAAGACGTCCACTGCTGGACATAAGCCCCCCCCAAGTGTCGCATCCATAAATAGATACATCATACCGATGAAAAATTCCTATGTGGAATGATGTACTGAATACGTCGTGGTAACCGTTTGTGAGTAAAAAATAACTGAAAGGACTTAATGTTGTATATTTATTTGTCATCCGATATTTACGAGGTGATGTCATACCTAACTTTTATCAATAATCTGCAGCACGTTCGTATAGATACAACACTATTAAAAACTTGTTACTGCTCACCGAACCGAAGCAGTGCGAAGCTAATCAGTGCATCAATGTTATACACATACCTACATATAACAATACATTTCATATACCTAATACATTTTGAATTTCCGGTGTAATGTAACCTTGAGCTACGACAACATGGTAGTGGACTAACAAACTAACCGCTAAGGTTCATAATAGGATAGTTAGGTTTTTTATGAGAGTTTTCTAAAAACAGCAGTAAAAGTAAAGGTGGCGGTTCGCGCCGCGAAAGAGACAAGCGACCGAGACAGGAGACCGCGACAAGTGTCTCAGTCGCGAAGAGACTCAGTCACTATCGGAGAGTCTGTCGATGAAAAAAAAAAAAAGAAAGAATAAAGTGAGGGTGCTGTCTGATCAGTACAATCAGTGTTTCAGTCTTCGTCAGAAAAAGTATTCATTTTAAACACTAAACACATGTGCTTTTTGAGCGCGACACGAGACACTAGTGGTCCGGGGCAGCGACCGTCTCGCTGTCTCCTGTCTCTGTCTCGCTCGCGAGCTGTCGCTTATATACAACGTGTAACAGAATAAACGCAAGACCTCTCGTGTGGTGTCTCAGACCATGAAACTGAACAACTTTTGTTCTACGAGTTCTTGAAATTCCGAAAAAAAAAAAAGTTTTTATAGGAACGGACGCAATCAGCTGATCCACATGTATGGTAAAACTAAACAAAAGTTATGAATTTCCAAAAGTCATAGAACAAAACTTGTTCAGTTTCATGGTCTGGGACACCACACGAGGTCTTGCGTTTATTCTGTTACACGTTGTATTGCCTGACGTCAAGTGACGGTCGCGGTCTTTGGTCGCGGTTTCCTGTCTCGGTCGCTTGTCTGTGTCGCGGCGCGAGCCGCCACCTTAAGGTAGTTACTGAATACCATCTGTGGTCATCATCTGCCTAGCCTTTTCCCATTTACGTCGCGGTCGGCTTCCAGTCTAATCGCATGCAGTATACTGCATGTGCCGACTGCCTATCTGACCTCCACAACCCTGTTAGTACTGGGTAATACGATACCCCTTGGTAAGACTGGTTGTCAAACTTTCAGGATACTGTCTACCTTTAACGACTGTCAAAGATCTACAAATATTAGTTCGTTATAAGTGGTCGGTACCTGTTACGAACTAACAACTGTCAAAGATCTACAAATCAGCGCCGGGATCAATGGCTGAACTTGCTTTCCGAGGCACGGAGGATACTCGGTAGGTATATAATGGTCACCAAACCACGGAACAACCTAGGCAAACACGGCTTCACCTGAAGATTGACCCATGCGGCTATTATTATTTAGCCACGAACTCCACAATACTATCAGTGGTATTCAGCATTTATCACGGGACGTATCGGGCTAAAATTTAGCATACAGATAGTTATGATGACGTAAGCATCTGCTAAGAAAGAAATTTGGAAAATTCAAATTCATTTATTTTGTGTGACTGTGTGTGTGTAATTATTTCTTTTATGAGTCAGTGATGCTCGAATTATTATTATTTTTTTTTATAAGTAAAACAGTAGTTGGTATAATATATAAAATTCAGAAACTATCTATGTCCCGCCGTTAGGCATACAAAATGTTTCTCACAATGGTACCTACATACAATTAAATTGTTTAAAAAATAATAAAAAGTCAATAAATAACAATGCAATTTGGTTCATTAATTCAGCCCCTAAGCGCGTGAAATAGTGCTTGAAAGTTTGTTTGGTGCGGCTCGGCTATTCGTCCATATCTGTCTTTCAAAAGCAAGTTAGGACTTAATAAGTAACTAAAATAAAGTCGAAAATTAAACAACACGCTTAATGTCCCTTACGTTCAAAAACACAGTCTTGAAACATTTTTGACTGCAACGAAAACTGCACTTTAGTATCAGCTATTAAGGTCTCTTACAGCTAAGCACTTACCTCTCTCGGCCTTCACCAACGGCGACCATGCGCTGGTTATCAGCACTCCATGCGATATCCTTAATCGGACCTCCGATCGGCTGGAACTCATTCTTGAGGATGTGTTCCTTGTTCACCGTATCCCAGATACGAATCTTGCCGGATGCATCTGAAATGGTACAGTTTTCCAATTTTAAAAGAATGCTTTGGCGTACATCATCACCAAGACTTGATGAGGAACTTGGTAGAAGCAAACCAAGAACCCTGGAACAAGTTTATGACATTTTCGAGCACTATTTTTCGTTCAATTTTGTCGCGTTAGGCGGTATGAGGTGCGCGGGAGACGATACGTGCAAGGTCGGGGCCCTCTGAGTCGGGGGAGTTGAAAAAACATCGCCGCTGTGGCTTTGGATGAAACAACAAGCTTTTCGACCATGCTCGCGTTGACGATAGACGGACCGGGAAGGGCCCTCTTAAACAGAAATTATTCAAGTCAAATATACATTGCGTCATTCGGATTACTATAAACAGAAACCATACTATTCACACTCTAAATTGCTGTTCTATTTTTAATGTTTCAAAGTTTTTAGTTTATTTTTGCTGCCAAACGCCGATTTCAATGTCAAAGTAAACGTTATCAATAATTATTAATACTTCGATCGATATGTGATAAAATAACAACACACAACGAGCGAGTCGTTGATTAGTAGGGTCGTTGCGCCGGTAGCGCGACCACCTTCAGTAGGCGACCATTTGACGGACTAAGTTTCTTTAAATCAAGATAATAGTATTTGTAGAGGTAACATAAATAAAAAATAAATCTAACGTGCTTTATAAGTAATTATGAAATAAGAATTTACACAGTTTGAAACAAATGGGTTAACCCAGCTCCGAAAATAAATTTCTCAGTGCGCGTCTTGATTCAGTGGTGACTAAACGTACGGCGAGTTAGAGAAAAAATAACACGGCGCGCGGCGCTCAAAGGTAAGTATTATTACATAATTCATGTTTTACACACAAGTTAGATGTTAAATTGTACAATCGATAAGTTTTGCTTATTATTTAGTTGTATTTTGCTATTTTTAAACCTATTATTAAGATAAAATCAAGTGGTCGGCAACCGAAATGCTTATTTATCAAAAACGTTAGTTAGCGACCGCATGGTCGCAAACCGACGAGAACTGCATTATTTTATTTTGATTAATATGATCCTAATGCTTCATACAGGACTGTTACAATTTTGAATGTAGCATTGTAAACGTTTTTCTATGTAGTTCTTTAGTAAGCGACCACCAGTTTCTTTGAAAGAACTTAGTTTAATTTACGTACAAAATTGGGTGCTAAACAGGTGGTCGCAAACCAAAATAATCGAAATAAAGACATTGGCTTGCGACCACTATAATTTAGTATGAGAGAAATAACGGTCGCTAACAGAAATAAGTATGAAAGTTCATTAAGTATGCCACCACGTCCGTTTAAAAATTATTTTAACAAGCAACCATGTGGTTGTACATAATCTGTCGAAACCTAAATATTATTATTTTTCAGTTTAAAACAAAATTAGTCATAAAAACAACAATAAACTATTTTATATATTACTTTTTTTTTAGATGGAGCTCCCAAATAATATAGAGTCAACAAAAAAAAAGAAAAAGACTGTCCAGTACACTGAAGAAGCCCTGAAAAAAGCTCTCGATGATATCCGAATAGAAGGGAAGGGAATAAGAGAAACATGTAGACTGTATCAGATCCCAAGGACCACGACACAAGATTGGCTTAATTCTGAATAAGAAACGTGGAATATCATCATCTTCCTGCCCTTATCCCATGTTATTTGGAGTCGGCGCAACACGTTTTTTTCTTCCAATCTCCTCTGTCAACCTTCACCCTATCATTTACTCCTTTAACTTTCATATCATTCCTCACTCAATCCATCCATCGTTTCTTTGGTCTTCCACTCCCTCTCCATCCATCAACGTTTATATTCATCACTCTTTTAGTCACATGCGATTCGTCCCTCCTCATCACATGTCCATACCAAGACAGTCGATTACCTTTCAATTTTTCTGTAAGTGGCGCAACTTTTAAACTTCCTCTAATATACTCGTTCCTTATCTTATCCATTCTTGTCACACCACACATCCAACATTCTCATCTCCGCTACATGCAATCTCCTTTCATCCATCTTCTTCACAGTGCAGCATTCCGATCCATACACTACGACAGGTCTAATCACGGATTTGTATATTGTCTCCTTTAACTTGAGGGGCATCCGTGGGTCACAAGTTGTTCCAGTGACCCGTCGCCATTTCATCCATCCTGAGTTGATCCGGTGCGTTACGTCTCGGTCTACTTCGCCATCCCCTTGGACAAGCGACCCGAGGTACCGAAAATCGGAATAGATCGGTATGGGCGTTCCGGCAAGTGTTATGGGCACAGGACTGGAGAGACCGCCGAAATCACAGAATAAGTATTCTGTTTGGTCCTACTGACTTTCAGGACAACATTCTCCAGTCTTTGCCACCACACCTCCAATCTGCTCTGGACCTCTAGGCCACTCTCGGCAACCAACAGAATGTCATCGGCAAACAGCATACACCAGGGAGCCTCTTCCTGGATGTCCGACGTAAGTGCGTCCATTATCACCAGGAAGAGGTAAGCGCTTAGAGCCGACCCTTGGTGCAAGCCGACAGCCATATTGAAGCTGTCGGTAGTGCCCGCTGTAGACCGGACTTGGGTACTACACCGACTGTACATCGCTCGGATCAACTGCACATACTTCCCAGGCATAGCTTTCCCTTTAAGGGCCCACCACAAAACCTCACGAGGTACCCGGTCGTATGCCTTTTCGAGGTCGATGAACACCATGTCCAAGTTTTTGTGCGCACTTCTGTATTTCTCGCACAGCTGGCGGGTGGCAAAAATGGCATCCATCGTTCTCCGACCAGGCATAAAACCGAATTGGTTTCGTGAAATTTCACTCTTCTCTCAGTCGTCTTTCAATAACTTTCTCCCAAACTTTCATCATATGCGCCATTAGGTTTATTCCTCTATAGTTATTGAACTCCAGCACATCACCTTTATTTGTAAAGATGGGCACCAGCGAAGTGTTGCACCACTCGTCAGGTATGGCTTCTTCTAGCAACAACTTATTGAAACGCGGAATACGATTCCTAAAATAATTTAAAAAACCAGATGACTTGAAAATATTGATATTGATTATTTTTAAATGTTATACTACATATTAAGGATATTGTTTGACTAATGATTGTTAATTCTATTACAGCTATGACTAAGTTCCTACGAAATGTAAGATTGTTATTTTTTAATTATAAGAAAACATTACACCAAAGGATTACCATATTTGTTTTTATTAAGAGGCAAAAATTAAAATATTTTTAAAGCGATTATAATTGTTTTAATAGCATATTTTTCATATTAAAAAGGGCGGTCGCAAACCGGCTCATGGTGGTCGTAAACTGATGAAAGTGGTCGCTTACCGACGTTTTCGCTATATTTTCACTTTTTCAGCATTTTATAAATATTTTTGTACTAATGTATTTTATTTTATGTTTTGCATCCAAACTAGACTATATTTGGGACCAATTCACATTAACATATACTATTTTGCGTGTAGACAACATTTTTTTTTCCTCATCTAATGTGGGCAACTCAACTAACTGGTCGCTAACCGGCGCAATGACCCTATGGTGTACTGGGAAATTTGTATTATCAGCTAATCCGCATATCTTTTTAACGAGATAAAAAGGCAGTATAACAGTGATAATTGTATTTGTAAATAATTAAGCTCAAGCACGATGAACTGATGATCGCCACTGAAGATACCTAAATTGTACCCAAATTCTAGGGGGACTCGATTCAGATTGCCATGACACGCTTAGAAGGTCAACGAGACAATTTCCCATTATGCCAATTCTTTCCTGATTTTGATTGGAAAGTAACCTCTGTGGGTACAAGACATGATCGGAGTCCAAAAATATATGCGTTATGTATGGACAAGCATCACACGTTTACATTTATATAATTTAACTTGTTGTCTCACAGTTTGCATTAATTTTCAAGACCATCAACTAATATGAGGATAAACGCCATATTCGTATTTAAATGATACCCATGACCATATGAAAACCTCGCCATTTACATGCATACGTATGTAGGTGAACCAGACATGTGTTTACGATCGTATCGCACGCAAAATTGCGTGCATCAATGTATTAAACCCCAGTCATCGGATTGGCGAGAAATCTTAATCGCAGGACGGGCCCAGATAGACAACCGTGATTTAGCATCTTCTATTTTTGGGCTCGGTCAATGGCAATAGGCTCGCCCCCTGATACATAGGATTACAACTTAACTGGCGCACCCCATGGGCAGCCAGTTTTACTACCACCTCTCGTTGTCTAGCTGGTTACAACAGCATTGCTTCAAGCTTGTGGAAATAGTAAAACATATCTTATGGTGCCCGGTAATAGAGAAGCTTTCTCGGTAACTATAACAAGCATAATGAACCAAGAATGTACCCACTTCTGGGACACAATCCACCACGCCTGTCCAATGCGGGAAGATGAAAAAAAAATGACTTCGAATTTTTGAGAGCAGTGGCGATGAAATAAAGTATACAGTAAGTAAAGTACCCGGAGGTCACAACCTAAAAAAGGTAAGTTGGGGCCGTTACCTCTTCAAACTATTAGTTTACAATTATAGACCGACCGCTTTCATGAGTCCTCCGCCTTGCCCCATCAAAGGTACATTAAGCGTCCACAAAGTCCTAACAATATCCCACAGGTTATTTGCTTTAGAATAACCATAATCCACGTAGGTATTACGATACTAATTGAACCAATACGTGATCAACCTTCAGAATATTTCATTTAAATTGATACCTTCGCGAGGACTCATTAAAGCGGTCGGTCTATAGATTGTAACATCGTTCGCGGCGATACAAGTCATCTAAAGGTTGAAACTTTGAAATCACCTCCACATTTAACCGCCCTGCATATTTCGCGTGTTATCAGGACATCTTCCGGTACACAAAATTAGCCCAGAATATCTTATAAAGTGTCAACATAATGTAGAAATTCGGATCTTAGTAAATACAACGTGAACGGGGTTTCATAGTTTAATTCTGGAGTGATCCGAGTGCCGGCTGGCTGGGCGCCAATGAGAGCTATAGTGTGGGAAATCATAATAAATGTTTTAGTTACGAATGTTTTCATAATACTGGTGATGGCATAAGACCTACAGGTTTTGGAGAAGAATTACATAAAATATTGAGTTTATCGGGAGTTTTTTTTTTGTTGAAAATCTCTATTCTATCGGCCTTCGTTAGACAGAAGTTTAAGTTTTTTATCGATGATAGTTTTTCGCAGGCGCAGTGGCCAGTGTGAAAAAGGCTAAGCCTGAGCTTTGAAGCACATCTTTGAAGTTGCTAGCCCGATGGAATGCAGCAGGCTAAGGGTTGCGCCACATCTATCTGCACGGAATCGCAATTTTCCATGCTCCTATCACTATCTGTCGCTCAGAACAAAAAAAAAATTGAAATAGAATAGTAGGTACCGTCATTTGCTAGAACGAGAATCGGAGATCATTCATCGCAATTTCACAGCGAAATTGCAAAGAGGCCGGCTGAGTACCTACCTACCTATTCTATGCATTTACACACTTAACTATTACATTCCACGATCTACCTATGTAGTCGTCATGCCGCTGATATCTTCCGTTATAATTCCCCTTTCATACTCGCAAACTGAATCGATTTTAATCGTACGAAATTTTCCAAAGAGTTTATCAAGATGCTAAAATGCTGTAGATTACATATTGGACTATACAGCATGATTTTTTTAATAAAAACATACAGGTTATAGGTACAGTACGAATATTTTAATAAAAAGCAAATTAAAGGTTGCTGTTATAGATATTTTTAGTGCAAGATAGGTAACCACCGCATGAAAATTATTGAAAGCAAAGGTTTGAATTCATGTTTGTTTTGATATTACATTCGTCGAGAAAGAATAATCAAGAATTCAACGTAGGTACCTACTTTGTCTTATCGCACAGGGCAATGTCTTCGATGTGACCTGTATCTGAACTAAATGATTGATTGGTAAGACGTTGCAGTGGCAGTCATCCATATGAATATTAAAATACGAAAGTAACTCTGTATAGGGTCGTTGCGCCGGTAGCGCGACCACCTTCAATAGGCGACCATTTGACGGACTAAGTTTCTTTAAATCAAGATAATAGTATTTGTAGAGGTAACATAAATAAAAAATAAATCTAACGTGCTTTATAAGTAATTATGAAATAAGAATTTACACAGTTTGAAACAAATGGGTTAACCCAGCTCCGAAAATAAATTTCTCAGTGCGCGTCTAGATTCAGTGGTAAGCGAACGTACGGCGAGTTAGAGAAAAAATAACACGGCGCGCGGCGCTCAAAGGTAAGTATTATTACATAATTCATGTTTTACACACAAGTTAGATGTTAAATTGTACAATCGATAAGTTTTGCTTATTATTTAGTTGTATTTTGCTATTTTTAAACCTATTATTAAGATAAAATGAAGTGGTCGGTAACCGAAATGCTTATTTATCAAAAATGTTAGTTAGCGACCGCATGGTCGCAAACCGACGAGAACTGCATTATTTTATTTTGATTAATATGATCCTAATGCTTCATACAGGACTGTTACAATTTTGAATGTAGCATTGTAAACGTTTTTCTATGTAGTTCTTTAGTAAGCGACCACCAGTTTCTTTGAAAGAACTTAGTTTAATTTACGTACAAAATTGGGTGCTAAACAGGTGGTCGCAAACCAAAACAATCGAAATAAAGACATTGGTTTGCGACCACTATAATTTAGTATGAGAGAAATAACGATCGCTAACAGAAATAAGTATGAAAGTTCATTGAGTATGCCACCACGTCCGTTTAAAAATTATTTTAACAAGCAACTATGTGGTTGTACATAATCTGTCGCAACCTAAATATTATTATTTATCAGTTTAAAACAAAATTAGTCATAAAAACAACAATAAACTATTTTATATATTCCTTTTTTTTTTAGATGGAGCTCCCAAATCATATAGAGTCAACAAAAAAAAAGAAAAAGACTGTCCAGTACACTGAAGAAGCCCTGAAAAAAGCTCTCGAATCTCTCGATGATATCCGAATAGAAGGGAAGGGAATAAGAGAAACATATAGACTGTATCAGATCCCAAGGACCACGACACAAGATTGGCTTAATTCTGAATAAGAAACGTGGAATATCTTCATCATCTTCCTGCCCTTATCCCATGTTATTTGGGGTCGGCGCAACACGTTTTTTTCTTCCAATCTCCTCTGTCAACCGTCACGCTATCATTTACTCCTTTAACTTTCATATCATTCCTCACTCAATCCATCCATCGTTTCTTTGGTCTTCCTCTCCCTCTCCATCCATCAACGTTTATATTCATCACTCTTTTAGTCACATGCGATTCGTCCCTCCTCATCACATGTCCATACCAAGACAGTCGATTACCTTTCAATTTTTCTGTAAGTGGCGCAACTTTTAAACTTCCTCTAATATACTCGTTCCTTATCTTATCCATTCTTGTCACACCACACATCCACCTCAACATTCTCATCTCCGCTACATGCAATCTCCTTTCATCCATCTTCTTCACAGTGCAGCATTCCGATCCATACACTACGACAGGTCTAATCACGAATTTGTATATTGTCTCCTTTAACTTGAGGGGCATCCGTGGGTCACAAGTTGTTCCAGTGACCCGTCGCCATTTCATCCATCCTGAGTTGATCCGGTGCGTTACGTCTCGGTCTACTTCGCCATCCCCTTGGACAAGCGACCCGAGGTACCGAAAATCGGAACAGATCGGTATGGGCGTTCCGGCAAGTGTTATGGGCACAGGACTGGAGAGACCGCCGAAATGGTCCTACTGACTTTCAGGACAACATTCTCCAGTCTTAGCCACCACAACTCCAATCTGCTCTGGACCTCTAGGCCACCAGGGAGCCTCTTCCTGGATGTCCGACGTAAGTGCGTCCATTATCACCAGGAAGAGGTAAGGGCTTAGAGCCGACCCTTGGTGCAAGCCGACAGCCATATTGAAGCTGTCGGTAGTGCCCGCTGTAGACCGGACTTGGGTACTACACCGACTGTACATCGCTCGGATCAACTGCACATACTTCCCAGGCATAGCTTTCCCAAGGGCCCATCACAAAACCTCACGAGGTACCCGGTCGTATGCCTTTTCGAGGTCGATGAACACCATGTCCAAGTTTTTGTGCGCACTTCTGTATTTCTCGCACAGCTGGCGGGTGGCAAAAATGGCATCCATCGTTCTCCGACCAGGCATAAAACCGAATTGGTTTCGTGAAATTTCACTCTTCTCTCAGTCGTCTTTCAATAACTTTCTCCCAAACTTTCATCATATGCGCCATTAGGTTTATTCCTCTATAGTTATTGCACTCCAGCACATCACCTTTATTTGTAAAGATGGGCACCAGCGAAGTGTTGCACCACTCGTCAGGTATGGCTTCTTCTAGCAACAACTTATTGAAACGCGGAATACGATTCCTAAAATAATTTTAAAAACCAGATGACTTGAAAATATTGATATTGATTATTTTTAAATGTTATACTACATATTAAGGATATTGTTTGACTAATGATTGTTAATTCTATTACAGCTATGACTAAGTTCCTACGAAATGTAAGATTGTTATTTTTTAATTATAAGAAAACATTACACCAAAGGATTACCATATTTGTTTTTATTAAGAGGCAAAAATTAAAATATTTTTAAAGCGATTATAATTGTTTTAATAGCATATTTTTCATATTAAAAAGGGCGGTCGCAAACCGGCTCATGGTGGTCGTAAACTGATGAAAGTGGTCGCTAACCGACGTTTTCGCTATATTTTCACTTTTTCAGCATTTTATAAATATTATTTTATGTTTTGCATTCAAACTAGATTATATTTGGGACCAATTCACATTAACATATACTATTTTGCGTGTAGACAACATTTTTTTTTCCTCATCTAATGTGGGCAACTCAACTAACTGGTCGCTAACCGGCGCAATGACCCTATCTGTTACCTTTTCATGCATAAAACACTGAACCGATCGTAATGAAACTCAACAGCTAGGCAGCTTAAGAGGCTAGGAGCTGGGGAAGGATATTAGTATAAAAAATTGATGAAATCTATACAAATAAATAAAATTTAAGTGTCTGTTTGTAATTTCAAAATACCAGCTTTTTACTGAATGTATAATTATGAAAGTATATAAGGTAGGTACTTATTTTTTTTCTGTCTGTTTGTTTGTTCGGGCTAATCTCCGAAACGGGGGTACCGATTTTGAAGGTACTTTTACTGGCAGATAGCTGATGTTACAAGGAGTAATTAAGGCTACAATTATTTCAGAAAAAAGATTAAGGATCCGTGCAAAAAAATAAAACCCATGAAATTGTCCGGTTCAAATATTACTTCCCAGTAATATTTTTATAATAATTTCACGCGGACGAAGATCGCGGGCAACAGCTAGTATAAATTACAGACGAAGTCTCGGGCATCAAGTCCGTTCAAAAACTATTTAAAAACGATAAAACCACAAAAAAAGAATCAAGATCTGAAAACGCCACTACACAGCAACTAGATAAAAAAGTCAGTGATGAGAATATCAAAGTGAGTCAAAGAGAAAATCGAGCTGAAAACCTTGGCAACGATCTAGTTGAACGATTACCACAAAGAATACAACCGGGAGTTCTTTTACCTTTACATTTTTAAATGAGACAATTTGTTTATTATCATTATTTAACGACTCGGTAACAAGTCAGCCATTCGTTACAAGTTTTGGCAGACGATTCGTCTATTCGACGAACGCGGAACGGTGGGCTTGGTACGAACGCGTGGAACGTAAATTCAAACTATTTTACCCGACTTCGACGAAGCCAAAAGAAAGGGTTATGATTTGTAAAGTACCTACTTGCAGATAATACATATTTAGCAGTAGCGAAGGGTCAATTTTTGTTAGAGGAAAGCCAGAGTATATATCTTTAGTATGATCATATTATTTGTCTATAGAATACTGACTATGCAATTTTTCAAAGGGAAGCTGGTAGGAATCGAGTTGTAAGGAACCTTCGCCACTGATATTTAGTTAGGTTTAACTTTAATGGAGCCTGTCGAAACGGCTGGAGAACTCTCGCAGACAGCGAGAAGTCAAGCAAAGAATCGACACGGGACGAAGAGCAAGCGAGGAACACCGCGCGCTACGCTCGCTGCTGTGCTGTTGGGCTGCGTTTCCATCAGAGATGAGCGAGGATGCAAGCGAGGGATGTGTGTGAAACTAGCCAATAATATATTAAATAAGCTTCACAGTAGCGAAGGGTCATTTTTTGTAAGAGGTAAGCCGGGGTACATATCTTTATTGGGATTATATTATTTGTCTATAGAATACTGACTGTGCCATTTTTCAAAGGGAAGCCGGTAGGAATCGAGTTCTATGGAATCTTCGCCACTGCTAGCTATGTGATTAGTTAGCTTTATGCACATCCTCGCACATATCTGGTGGAAACGCAGCCTTACTCTCGCACTTGCTATGCCTCGGAGTGTCTCGGCGGGAGTGTACAGTCTCTGTTCATACGGGAGTGGATTAAAAACATGGTACTGTTTTTATCAATCTTTAGAAGATGACAGAAAAACTGAGACAGCGTTTTAAATACATTTAGCGGTAAACATGTTTAGCGATTTGTGGTGATTGCACTTTTCTCAAAATGCTTTGGAATAGTTGTATTTTCGATTCGAAAATCTGTTAGCTTTTCCATTACGTTTACATACACCGCGCATTCGTGCTAGGATCTCAGCTCTTGTGCTACAATAGTTGATCGTAAAATTGTTATGGGTCGAGTGAAGCTGGGTGATAAATTTAATGTACTACTGAGAACAAATTGCTGGCGTACTTGCGAAATACCGTTGCGCCTGTATTTCTCGTCCAGAGGAGTAAAGTCCAGAGATGTAAAGGTCGTTGCGCCGGTAGCGCGACCACCTTCAGTAGGCGACCATTTGACGGACTAAGTTTCTTTAAATCAAGATAATAGTATTTGTAGAGGTAACATAAATAAAAAATAAATCTAACGTGCTTTATAAGTAATTATGAAATAAGAATTTACACAGTTTGAAACAAATGGGTTAACCCAGCTCCGAAAATAAATTTCTCAGTGCGCGTCTTGATTCAGTGGTGAGCGAACGTACGGCTAGTTAGAGAAAAAATAACACGGCGCGCGGCGCTCAAAGGTAAGTATTATTACATAATTCATGTTTTACACACAAGTTAGATGTTAAATTGTACAATCGATAAGTTTTGCTTATTATTTAGTTGTATTTTGCTATTTTTAAACCTATTATTAAGATAAAATCAAGTGGTCGGTAACCGAAATGCTTATTTATCAAAGACGTTAGTTAGCGACCGCATGGTCGCAAACCGACGAGAACTGCATTATTTTATTTTGATTAATATGATCTAGTGCTTCATACAGGACTGTTACAATTTTGAATGTAGCATTGTAAACGTTTTTCTATGTAGTTCTTTAGTAAGCGACCACCAGTTTCTTTGAAAGAACTTAGTTTAATTTACGTACAAAATTGGGTGCTAAACAGGTGGTCGCAAACCAAAATAATCGAAATAAAGACATTGGTTTGCGACCACTATAATTTAGTATGAGAGAAATAACGGTCGCTAACAGAAATAAGTATGAAAGTTCATTGAGTATGCCACCACGTCCGTTTAAAAATTATTTTAACAAGCAACCATGTGGTTGTACATAATCTGTCGAAACCTAAATATTATTATTTTTCAGTTTAAAACAAAATTAGTCATAAAAACAACAATAAACTATTTTATATATTACTTTTTTTTTAGATGGAGCTCCCATATAATATAGAGTCAACAAAAAAAAAAAGAAAAAGACTGTCCAGTACACTGAAGAAGCCCTGAAAAAAGCTCTCGATGATATCCGAATAGAAGGGAAGGGAATAAGACAAACATGTAGACTGTATCAGATCCCAAGGACCACGACACAAGATTGGCTTAATTCTGAATAAGAAACGTGGAATATCATCATCATCTTCCTGCCCTTATCCCATGTTATTTGGGGTCGGCGCAACACGTTTTTTTCTTGCAATCTCCTCTGTCAACCGTCACGCTATCATTTACTGCTTTAACTTTCATATCAATCCTCACTCAATCCATCCATCGTTTCTTTGGTCTTCCTCTCCCTCTCCATCCATCAACGTTTATATTCATCACTCTTTTAGTCACATGCGATTCGTCCCTCCTCATCACATGTCCATACCAAGACAGTCGATTACCTTTCAATTTTTCTGTAAGTGGCGCAACTTTTAAACTTCCTCTAATATACTCGTTCCTTATCTTATCCATTCTTGTCACACCACACATCCACCTCAACATTCTCATCTCCGCTACATGCAATCTCCTTTCGTCTATCTTCTTCACAGTGCAGCATTCCGATCCATACACTACGACAGGTCTAATCACGGATTTGTATATTGTCTCCTTTAACTTGAGGGGCATCCGTGGGTCACAAGTTGTTCCAGTGACCCGACGCCATTTCATCCATCCTGAGTTGATCCGGTGCGTTACGTCTCGGTCTACTTCGCCATCCCCTTGGACAAGCGACCCGAGGTACCGAAAATCGGAACAGATCGGTATGGGCGTTCCGGCAAGTGTTACGGGCACAGGACTGGATAGACCGCCGAAATCACAGAATAAGTATTCTGTTTTGGTCCTACTGACTTTCAGGACAACATTCTCCAGTCTTTGCCACCACACCTCCAATCTGCTCTGGACCTCTAGGCCACTCTCGGCAACCAACAGAATGTCATCGGCAAACAGCATACACCAGGGAGCCTCTTCCTGGATGTCCGACGTAAGTGCGTCCATTATCACCAGGAAGAGGTAAGGGCTTAGAGCCGACCCTTGGTGCAAGCCGACAGCCATATTGAAGCTGTCGGTAGTGCCCGCTGTAGACCGGACTTGGGTACTACACCGACTGTACATCGCTCGGATCAACTGCACATACTTCCCAGGCATAGCTTTCCCTTTAAGGGCCCACCACAAAACCTCACGAGGTACCCGGTCGTATGCCTTTTCGAGGTCGATGAACACCATGTCCAAGTTTTTGTGCGCACTTCTGTATTTCTCGCACAGCTGGCGGGTGGCAAAAATGGCATCCATCGTTCTCCGACCAGGCATAAAACCGAAATGGTTTCGTGAAATTTCACTCTTCTCTCAGTCGTCTTTCAATAACTTTCTCCCAAACTTTCATCATATGCGCCATTAGGTTTATTCCTCTATAGTTATTGCACTCCAGCACATCACCTTTATTTGTAAAGATGGGCACCAGCGAAGTGTTGCACCACTCGTCAGGTATGGCTTCTTCTAGCAACAACTTATTGAAACGCGGAATACGATTCCTAAAATAATTTTAAAAACCAGATGACTTGAAAATATTGATATTGATTATTTTTAAATGTTATACTACATATTAAGGATATTGTTTGACTAATGATTGTTAATTCTATTACAGCTATGACTAAGTTCCTACGAAATGTAAGATTGTTATTTTTAATTATAAGAAAACATTACACCAAAGGATTACCATATTTGTTTTTATTAAGAGGCAAAAATTAAAATATTTTTAAAGCGATTATAATTGTTTTAATGGCACATTTTTCATATTAAAAAGGGCGGTCGCAAACCGGCTCATGGTGGTCGTAAACTGATGAAAGTGGTCGCTAACCGACGTTTTCGCTATATTTTCACTTTTTCAGCATTTTATAAATATTTTTGTACTAATGTATTTTATTTTATGTTTTGCATCCAAACTAGATTATATTTGGGACCAATTCACGTTAACATATACTATTTTGCGTGTAGACAACATTTTTTTTTCCTCATCTAATGTGGGCAACTCAACTAACTGGTCGCTAACCGGCGCAATGACCCTACTACACCCACATTTCTACGGTAATGTGAGCAGTTACATGAAAAATTTAATCTCTGGCCCGCATTTGTGCCTTTACTCGACCCAATAAACCTTTCTCGACCCTTCTGATCGAACTCGGAACAGCAGGTTCCGAATTTTTTCATTGCTTTATTCGTTTATTTCATAATCACGAGCCACGACTTTGGCCACGAGCCTCGTGATCCACGAGGCTCGTGGCTAAAGCCGGTCGGGCTAACTACAGCCACAGTCGTAGATTTGCGAGGTTAAGCTTCGATAGCCGCGGTCAGCCTGCGATAGGGAAGTAATTTCTTTTTTTACAGATCAGGACTCTTTCGTGACATAGAGAGCATCTTTGGCAGTATTTAGGGAAATCAGAAGCCTTAAAGTGTGACAATTTAATTTCATTGCTGATCCAATGGGCGAACTAGAAACATAGCTAAGACATAACTTTGATATTAATGCCTACTTTTTATGGTCTAGTATTTACAGGTCAATGACCACAAGGTCAGGTTAGTCGCCTTAAGGTCAGGTCAAGGTCAGAGGACAGTGACACATCCATACAAAACTCATACCTTTTGCCTTCAGGTAAAAACTACAGGTCGGTGATATTGAATATCAATATACAGGTCAATGACCTTGAGAATAGGTCGGGACCTGCGCTTCTCGTGGCAGCAGGAACGCCGCGGGATTTACAATTGTAGAAATCCGATGGGCTTGGCTCACCCCAGATGGATCCATACATGATTTATCTGATTTATTTGGGCTGGCATTCACACAGTCCATACATCAAGATGAATGAAAATATCCTCACAAAGGAAAAAAGTTTAATGTTGAAATATTTGTCATTGGGAGTGCCTTTATCAGCACATGATATAATGAATCATATACATAGCATGTACAAGATAAATTTCGAACTCTTTGTAAATAATGAGTGACTCACTATCAGTTACATAAATAGCACTGTTTCATTTCAACACCAAGTAAGGAATTAGAAGATGAAAGACAATATTGTGACTACTTTGGCAAACAAGTTATAGTACCCTTACAACATGTACGTACTTAGCATGTGAATCGTTGTTCCTGCGCCTGATCGCTCTCTGGTTGTATAGGATTGCCATCTTTTACCAACTATGAGAGTATCAGAGTAATGCTTCACGCGTAGCATGACCACCGTGGAAACGGGTTTTGTCGACGGAAGAATCGATTTCTTTTGTTGATCTGTCGTTTGTCATTTCTTCCATCGACATATCCCGTCCAGTTTAGTAGATGTCACATGTTGAATTTAAATATTTATAATCGTAGAACAGTGATGGATCTGATAGAATGTTAAACTTTACAGGGCAGCCATTTCAAATATTTAATTTTTTTTACTAAATATTTAAATAATAAATCTGTAATGTTGAAAACTTACATGCATCTGATCTATAGGGTTTATTTTAAGATGGAATTAAATAACAATTAATAAAATGGTTTTCTTCACATGGTTCAGTTAACTTCATGTCAGATCTGTCACTGTTCCATGATTATTACGAAACTAACTATCATTGCAAGGGGTAGGTATGTGGTCAGACTATTCTTAGTTATAATAAGATTAACAGCAATCCAATACCTAATCTGAAAACATAATTAGTGTCTAGACTCAAAATAAGGCTTCAATTATGTAGTGCTTAAGAATTACAGTTGATGTCTATTTTAGTAGTTATATTTAGTATGGTTTAATTTATAACAATTTTGTTGTGTGGATCCGTGTAATCCTATTATACTGCCGGAACGAGGACCCAACAACCTCATGCTGTTTTTTTTTCAGATAACTTTAGTTTCATTCACGGATTCACATTCATACCAAAGGTTAAAAGGGTGCGGGGCTATTGCCAGTACCCCGGAAAAAACTCTTAATCTGTCCTGTTACTGTGACATTCCCGATAGAAAGACCCAATAACACATAGCCCTACCCAAGAATCAAACCAAAGAAGAACCCTGAGCGTAACAGTCACAAATGCAAGCACTAACCCAGCTAAGAAGTCAGTAGGTTTAATATGATTTAATCAGGATTTATACTATAAAGTAGGAGAAAGTTATGCACTTGTTAAAGAAAGTTAAGTTATAAAAATTTACTTATTTAAAAAATTAGTGAAAGTGTGTTACTGCGTACCTATAAAATATTGCAGAATTTGTTAGCACTATTTTGCTCTAAATTAAATGTCACTGAACTTCAAGAGAATGCAATTTTTTAGCTGTTTATTTATGGCAAATCAGATCTTTGATTATCATAAATCATAATTAACAACAAAGCATGTTTTAACTATTATTAGAATTGAGTAAACAAACAAGACGATCCAGGAAAACTGTCCCAAATATGTACTATATATGCAAGGAATACTGTGTGTATCACTAAAATGAGTTATGACTAATGAGTATTTACGCAATTGATACACGACTTACTAGGATGAGGAAGAGAATTCCAGTGCCCGTTACTAGAAAAAATAACTCGGTTCACAGCAACAAGTTTCAAATTCAAAATTGTAAATCAAGGAAAATGAAGGAATGCGTAACCTTACCTCCTGAAGAAATGTAGAATCCACTCGGCGAATATTTCGCGACATTCACTTGGCAAGAATGCTCCGTGTATGTATCCGCGATCGCGGGGTTCTCAATATCTCGTATGATAACGGAATTGCCATTGGTATACAGGAAGTTTCTGCCCTTCGGATCACCGCCTAAAACTAACGGTGTACCTCTCTGGGTCCTCGGTAAAGCCGCCCAAGTATACTCTGCGGACACAAAACCACACTGTAAAACCACTGATCACTATTATTTTCATACACAGACAGATTTATCATCATGTTTCACCCGCTAGTTACAACAACCATGCTGCCCCGTCAAAAATTCAAATTAGAACTTACTATGAGAATAAGACATTTTATAAACACGTTTTGCTAACTAATCACTTAATTGGTAATGCTAAAACTATTGGTCACTCAGTACTTTTAATTATTTATAGAGAAACACAGTCAGCCGCTAGCCCGCTATGTCCCTGTATCTACCAAAAAAATGACGTATAATAATATTTTTTTGCAAAGTTGGCACAATTGTCGCTCATCGATATTACCATATATGGGCAGAGGAATACCGATGCTTTTTTTGTATTAACTTATGATTTTGCAGTATCGTTCTACTTTACCCTTTTGTTATTTATATAATAATTACTAAAACCAATAAAATTTCAGTGTTTCATTAAATCAAAAAGTTTTCGTTACCGGTTATTTAGAGGTAGAGTCGTTCTTAGTCGGCTTTTGTCTATGTAAAACTAACATCTTTGTTTATGACTAGAGAGCGCGCCACCAATTTGAAACCCGTTTTAGAACGAAACAATTTTTGCTCACGCACACAGAGCATCATATAATACTGGTACTCACGCATTTCTATTTGTCAAAAATGCTACGAACGAGCTCGCTATGCCATGTGACGAAATCAAATTAAAATACAAGTTTTTGTGATATTTATTCGGTGTTTTAGTGTTTTACTTGAATGGGAAGAGTGATGCTTGCGTGTGGGACATTTAATTTTTACAACAGAATTTCTTTTGTTGCGTTTTTCGGCTTCATTATTTGACACTTGTTTCCACGTGGTTCACGTCATATTCGGTCGACGTGTTAATTTTCTACATATAATTTAAAGTCCCTGGCCGTGTTTAAAAGTTGAAATGGAATCGTTGAACATCTCGAAACTGAACTTGTACAGCGGAAGGAGTCGAGGCTCCCAGGACAACGGCGTGAAGTTTGAAAGAACGGAAGAAAAATTCGAAACCAATGTAAGTGCATGCCATGTGTTGTTAATCTTTTTAATATTACAAATAATAATTAAAACAGTATGAAGTATTATGCTGCACCGTAGGTAACACTTCTTAAACTTGGTTTCGCGATTATATTCAGCATATCATTATATTTGCATTCTAAATCCCAAAATCAGATCATTTTTCATGACCAAATAAAGGTGTCAATATATTTGATACTTCGTAAAAAATATGTTCTACAACATTTATCATAGCAAATGATACCTAATTGTTTAGTTAAAGGTAAAAACATGATTGTTTTGTATAGGTGATGCAAACTGAATGCAATGACTGGCCATATGATGACACAAAACAGCTGTTTTACAAAACACTCTTGATCTTGAAATAAATAATTTAAAAATGTTATTTATATCCCAAATATTCAAAAAGCTTTATTATTTTGAAAATAATGATGTCACACTCAGGGTCCAAATCCAAATTTTGAAATTAGTAAAATAAAATTCGTAATATTATTTTGCATGCAATGCTTACATGCAATTGTTGTTTTTTGAGTTATTTAGAATAGATGCTGATTACTTTTTATTAAAATTACTGGATGCCTTAAATTCAAGCCATGAGGAAAACATTACAATTCATTTTGTGACCAGCCCACCTAAACCACACAATAACACAAGTCATTATGGCTTCTTGGTTAATATAACATATTACCACAATTGATAGTAGCAATTATTCAATAATGACTGTCTGTGACACTATCCATTTCTTATTGTTTCTTTTGTGAAACTTCCTATCTCAGACTCCTTTGTCTTTGAAACAAGACAAATAAATGTATTTTTCACAGATTGATATCTATCCAAAAATTGAGAAAAAAAAATCCTTAATGATCATCGTCTGTCTAGCATTTTGGCCAACTATGTTGGGGTCGGCTTCAAACCTAACCGGATGTAGCTGAATACTATGAAATGTATTTTTTTTAATTTGATTTGTGTATAAAATGTGCCAAAACAACAGTGAAAATGTCACTTTTGATTTATAATTGATTATTATCAATCAAATTTCCCAGCAGCTGTTCAACGGCTCGAAATTAAACCTTACCTGGTTTGGAAACCCCGAAGTTTTCCCAGCTGCGGAACCTACTGCTGCCTCCTTAATTTCCAGCTATTCCATTTCATGATTTTAAGAAAAAGAAAAATGAGTCATATTATGTACATTTGTAGATGTGTTTTGATAATCTGGCAGACTGCCATTATCCATGACTTTACACTCTCTACACCCAATACAATGCGCATTAGGTTTAATCATACTTTATAGAGATAATATGTTAGACCTTTAACTATCCTATCAATACATAATATCATGCCTGTAATCCCCGAAGGGTTAGGCAGAGGTGTACCTAATAGGGAAATGTGGGTGTACTCCACATTTCGCCAGTTGTTTTTAAGTCCCATGTAATACGAGGCCTATTGCCATCAATTAGACACAAATCCAGACAAGCTGCCACTGAGATATTCTTGACAGAAAACTCAACAATACTTTGCCGAGAATCAAACCCAGGACCTCACGCTCAGCTGTCGTGCTTGCAACCACTAGATCAATTAGGCAGTCCTTCGTCAATAATAATAAGAAAATCTTCTATTAGATAAGTCGCAAACATATTAGGAAAATCTGTCTTTCATAAAGAGAATTTTAGATGATTAGAAAGCAGAAACTATTGATAAATATGGTTGCAGAATGAGTTCTATTTGTATGCTTAAAGCACAATGATAATAGCACCTTCCCTCCATATTACAGTTCCACATGGAGCATGCTAGTTTAAAAGGAACCCCTGTGGGTTCCTGTGGGTCCTCAATATGGGGAGTTATACCCTCAACTTGAGGACTCTCAGGTTATAGCTAGCAGGAAACAGACTCGCAGTGAAATAATCCCCCTTTCAACCCTCCTTGTCTTTGTATGTGAGTTGTGTAGAATGGCTACCTACTACAGCCTTTTTTTTCTTTACAGTCGCTCACAGACCAAGATGAGGAGTACCACTGTGAATACAAAGAAGAAATTTGGAAGAATCTACTGGAACAAGAGGCCGAGAAACCCACCATCCACCTGCAATCACCTCAGGTAAGAATTGACATATTTAGGATAAGATCTATAAACATTGCTAAGCATGCAATTTGGCTAAACAATTTTCATGTCGTTGTGGCACTACTGCCAAACTACAAATGCAAGAACAAGACAAGAACATGTCTGACTGAACAGGTCCACTCAAATCTGTGTGAGATCTAAGTGTAGGTACATAGGGACAGACAGACAGCGGGAAGCGACTTTGTTTTATACTATGTAGTGATGGTAAATATCCCATTTCTAGTGTTAGTGACCATGATAGTTTAAAAAATTGTCATATTTGTATGACCTACAGTCTGGATGTTTGTGTATGTGAGTTGAAATGTTTGTCAACGCACCCACGCGCACGATACAGGAGAAATTACAAGTTAAAAAAAAACTGGCAAAGAGTTCATCACTCATACTCGTTTAAGTTAGGTTTCAACATGCTTCGACGTGTGTACATGTTTTCTTTTCCAATTATCCAAAAATCTCATTATCAGTATTTGTTTATCAAAATTGACTTTAAGGAAATTCCCCTTAGCTGATTAATTATGTTGTATTATTGTAATTGACTGCATTATTATGTAGAAATTCCTTGATGAGCACTTGAAATAATCAGTATTCACATTACACTGATAATGCTTTGATTAAATATCTGGAATAAATACACTTAAATGTTATCAATGCATCAATCTAATAATATTAAAAGTACCTACTAATGTACATCTTTCTATCTTCACATATACAACATGTAACATAATAAACGCAAGACCTCTCGTGTGGTGTCTCAGACCATGAAACTGAACAAGTTTTGTTCTATGACTTTTGGAAATACATAACTTTTTTTTAGTGTTACCATACATGTGGATCAGCTGATTGCGTCCGTTCCCATAGAAAGTATTTTTTTTTTTGCGAATTTCAAGAACTCGTAGAACAAAAGATGTTTAGTTTCATGGTGCGAGAGACCACACGGGAGGTCTTGCGTTTATTATGTTACACCTTGTACCTATATAAAATTGAAAGGTATTTTTGTAATTTCAAATTAATTACTTTTTACTGAATACAAACCGGACCGGTCAATGTGGCGACACTTGGGGGAGGCCTATGTCCAGCAGTGGACGTCTTTCGGCTGAAATGATGATGATGATCATGAATACAAATGAAGTAGGTACCTATATGCAGTAAAAAGTTGAATGAAAACTCAAGTAAGTCGTAAATATTGGTTTTCACCATTTTTAGTGATCCGTACCCAAAGGGAGCAAACAGGACCCCATACCTAAGGCTCCGCTGTCTGTCCTTCTGACACAGGCTGTAGCTTTCGAACCGTAATAGGTAGCCACTTTAAATTGACCTACAATGTGTATCAAAATGGCCGCATAACACAAAATAATAAAAATAGGATAAAGTTTAAAATGAAAGGAATTCTAATACAAGCTACCTAGCTAATTGCGTACCGTGGTACGGAACTCTTCGTGTACGAGTCGGACTCGCACTTGGCTGGTTTTTTTGAAATTGTATGATATTTTAGCGACAGACTAGTAGACAGAGGTATCACGTTTTATGACAAACATCATAGACCGTACTAAAACATAGACATTATATCTAAAATCGATATGATGCCTTGCTGAATAATTAATGTAACCTTGCTATATGCTTTCCAGTCGGGATATTATAACTTGGACACTAACACGACTTTTACTACGTGTAAACCATACCGCGGATGATAAATCAATAGATTAGGTTCTTCCTACCAAACAAACCATTATAGGTATTTCTCCTGTATCGTGGGTGCGTTTACAAATATTTGAACCGGTTTCATAAAAAAACAAATGAAAACAAGATCCACACCTACATCAAAATATTCAGAAGGGATCATCGACTTGAGGTCTTGAGGGTCCTTTAATCAAAATATGGTACCAAAAGGTTTTATACCTATAATACCTATCCTCTCTTTTATTTATTTTCATACAAATCTTATAAATTTTTAAATATTTCTTAAAATAAAAACAATATAAAAAACATTTAAAAATATAAAAAATTGTAGCCCACCGGTATCGGGAACAGGGTCCAAGCTACCGGCGGTAACGGCTCCAGAGAGAGGAACCTCCTAACAATACGAGCCGTGTCCAGGAGTACCGCTTTCTGAATCAAGCCCTTGATCCAGCTGCCGAGAGCCTCCTCAGGTATTGGTCGAGGCTCTTGGCAATTAAGCCATGGGCTGATACAACTATCGGCACAATGATCGCTGAGTCCACATCCCACATGTCGACAACCTCGTGAACCAAGTCAAGATAGGTACTTGATTTGCTTATCTTTCTCGGCTTTCACGAGGTTCTCATCATGCGGGACCGTTATGTCAACAATCATTGCGCGCCGCTCTCATCCATCCACCACCACTATATCAGGCTTATTGGCTACAATAGTCCTGTCAGTGATGATGGATCGATCCCAGTACAATGTGATACTGCCATTTTCGAGACTGGGTCGGACACATACCTACTTATAGTACGGCACTTCCGATTCCACAAGGTTGTTAATATATATTATGTTGTTGTTTTATGTACCCATTATTATTAAAAGCTTTAAAAATTTAGCTAAGCAGTGGTCCAATTTGTTTTTACAGTTTCCTTGTGCTAAATCAGTATACGCATCACAAACATTATAATTACGTATTTATTTAGTTACGTAACAATAAAACAAATGACGAAATAACATCAGCAATCACGAAATTATATCAAACAAGGACATTTTTACTACTATTGAAGGGTTTACTGAACTATTGAAACTTATTTAATGTAATTACAATACTATGATTCATACTATGTTCCGCTCAATCAACATATTTCATCATGCAAACAATTTTCCTATATTCACTTTTACGCCACGGGAATTAGAGATTAAAATCGCTTGCAGCTATTACGATTGCATGTATTTTTAACTTATTGCAGCATATAATGACATAAAGCTGTCTCCCCTTAGGCACAAACATTGTTCGTACCTAATATTTCAATAACGCCTTAAGCAAAAAAAGCATGTCTTTCTGACAAAAAATTGTATAGAAGTTTTTGCCATAACTGCGAATTTTGCAAGACAATGCATTATAAGCCAGCTGCTTCTTTTCGACAAAGAAAATAACCTTTTCTAAGGTAGGTACCAAGATTTAGGGGACGAACATAATACAATTTTTAGTTCTGTACACACGGCACATGAAGCTGTACATTTCCAGTATAACTTGGCCTCACTTTGTATAGATTTCCTATACAATGAGAGATCCGCATAAACTGATGTTGTATAGCTTGATTGGCCGTCGTGCGTACCCGTCAAACTGGTTTCAGGTAGATTCTTTTATTTAACGAATAAGTAGGTACCTGACAAATTTTGAACTTGAACAAAAAAAAATGCTTAAATGGGCAAAAGCATGGCAGATGGTAATGAGATTAAATATTAAAATTGTTACATATCTTACTGTACTGAGAACAGTGAGCTCTTACATCCAAAGACTACTGTATCTATGGCCTACCTCGGTGGAGGTCTAAAATTATCCCACGAGAACATTCTCCCATATAAAAAGAAACTAATCTACATAAGTCATGGTCCACTGGTATGGGTGTGCTAAATATTTATCGTAATCGGTTCTGCCGTAAAAACGTTAAAAGATAACATACAGAGTTACTTTCGCAAAAAAAATATATTATTCTAACCCGGGGGGGGGGTTGGAATAATATTTTTTTCCCCCTACATAATTTTAATTTTTGACTTTAATTCTGATTCTAATTTTGTTGTATTTTAATTATAGAAATTTTGATTTTAATTTTGATTTTAAAAATGTATTGCAATGTGATATTATTTTAATGTATTTTATGTAATTAGTTATAATTATGGGTTGATACCTGAAATAAATGATTAAAAAAAAAAAAAATTGTAATTAAAAAAAAAAAACAGCTGTTCCATACATTTTGACCGTGTAGGTATTGCACCTTTGTAGGTACACAGATGGGAACAGCATTGTTTTTTTTAAGTAATGGCAAATTTATAAGGGAAAGGGGGGTCAGAATCATTTGTACTGAATACGTGGTTATCGTTGTGTTGGTGCCTTCCACCCTGTATGATTGTTTAACTAAGCGACCATAAAAGTCTCAAAGAAACATTTATCAAAAGAAATACAGCCACGCCCCAAATACCTGTGTGTACAAGGCTGTTATTACAAGGGATTAATCTAACGAAGTAGCCTACTCCCATTATGTCTGAAATGTCACGAAAGTAAACCACGGTTATTAGCTGAACCAGTGACACAATGTGCTAAATTACGTCATTTACAGCCTTTTTTACCGAGTTTACTTACTCTCCACAAAGAGGTCGTTGACTGATTAATTAAGAAAATGGTTTATCGTCATCATTCTCTTGCCCTTATCCCAATTCATTTGGGGTCGGCACAGCATGTCTTCTTCCATACTTCTCCATTACTCGTCATCTCATCAGACATTTCATATCATTTCCCATTAAGTATACTTCAACGAGTGCGTACTTCAGGGGGCCTAAACGACAGTTCCAACTTTTGAAAAACTTGGAACTTCAACCTTCAATATCTCCGTAACTAGAACGGTCCCAGGTATGCTGCAGAACAAAAAAAAACAGCAATGACCTAGAGAACAAGTGCCTTTCGGCTTCGTTAAGGGCCTTTTACACCAGTTATTAGTATACATTTTTTTTTAAATCTACCTTTATTGTCTAACTCCTAGGCGAAACTCTCCCCTCGTCCTTCACTCGTTCCTGTGTACTGTTTTCTCCGGCGGTTGCGCTAAGGGTGTTACCACACCAATCGATCGATGGTAGAAATGACGACGAAAACTGTCGATCGACGTTGACTTATCCATTCAACCATCGATCGATGACCTCGATCGACGATCGATCGGGGGTGGTAACACCTTAAGACATCACGCCATTTCCTAGGCCTCCTTTAAAAGGCTAGGCTCCTGTAATATAATAATAGTAGGTAATACATTTTAAATGTTTCTTTTCCTCCATTCCAGCTGGAATTCCGTGGCGCCTTAGTGCAGCAGCTCCGTGATGTAACCAAGAAGTTGGGACTGTGCATCGCAACCTTACACTCAGCGGTCGCTCAGCTAGACTTGTTTATGGATGCGCATAGACTGAGGGCAGATCGACTGACGCATGTCGCTCTGGCTTGCTTGAGTTTAGCAGGTATGTAACAAATAATTGTACTTAACAGACGCCTCTAAAAAAAGGAGGAGGAGCTTGTAGCTAAATAATAACAGCCGCTCGGGTCGATCTTAAGGTTAAGCCGTGCTTCCCTAGGTTGGTCCGTGGATGGGTGACCACCCATTACATACGGACTTTCCTCCGTGCCTCGGAAAGCACGTTAAGCCGTTGGTCCCGGCTGTCACTTGTAGATCTTTGACAGTCGTTAGGTAGTCAGTGGATCAAAAATTCTGACAACCAGTCTTACCAAGGGGTATCGTATTACCCAGTACTAACTGGGTTGTGGAGGTCAGATAGGCAGTCGCTCCATGTAAAATACTGGTATTCAGCTGCATCCGGTTAGACTGGAAGCCGACCCTAATATAGTTGGGAAAAGGCTAGGCAGATGATGATGTAATTATACTGATTTATTGTCCACAGCAAAAAGCGAAGAAAAGTTCAGTCGAGCGCCCACTCTAAAGACTTTATCGAAAATCAGTGGGGTCCAATTATGTGGTAAGACATTCAGGCAGTTAGAATGGATGGTGGGCCAGCATGTGCGCTGGAGGTTGTTGGCGCCAACCCCGGTGACGTACGCGGCGCTGTTGGCACAATATGTGGTGACCGACAGTGACCTGACGACTCGACATCCGAAGTTTGTGAGGCGATTCAAGAGGGATGGGGCGAAGTTACTCGAGGCCTACTTGGATTTGACGTTGTCTGGTAAGTTTTAATGTATTTACTTTTCATCATCATCATCATCATCATCATTTCAGCCGAAAGACGTCCACTGCTGGACATAGCCCTCCCCCAAGTGTCGCCACATTGACCGGTCCCGTGCGACTCGCATCCAGCGGATCCCTGCAACCTTCACCAGGTCATCGGTCCACCTAGTGGGAGGCCTTCCAACGCAACGTCTTCCGGTTCGCGGTCGCCATTCAGAACTTTACTTTTAATTCATTTTTTTTTTTTTTTTTAACTTTAAGTAATGTAAACCTCAGTTTTCATTAAATCTTTAGAACTCGGTCTTCTTTAGAAAGTGTATGCTGTTCTTAACTTCTGCCCTAAAACTTGGGGTTCCCAGGCGCGGTGTGGTGCCGTCACATTTCGGCGCTAATCCTTATAACAATGTGTTGACTCCATGAAGTCAAACTTCGTCATTTTCATGATGGCGTGGGCGTTATATGAGGGCACCGCTGGAAAGCACTTTAAGCAGTTGGTGACGGCTGTCATTCGCAAATCTTGACTGTCGATACAGGTAGCCAGAAGCCCGGAAGTCAGTCAACCAGTCTTGCTAAGGGGTTTACATATTGTGTCGGTATTGCGCAGTGACTGGATGTAGAATTCAGATTCAAGTTCATAGAAGATTATTAGGGAGTTTAAGTAATAATTAATGTTCTCCCTCTCCCCAGACGTCCGCCTGAAGGTGGTAGAGTGCGTGGACGTGGGGTGCGCGTGCGTGGCGTGCGCGCGCGCAGAGCTGGGGCTGGCGGCGTGGCCGGCCTGGCTGGCGGCGCGCGCGGGCCGACAGGCCGCCGCCGTCGCGCCCATCGCGCGCCTGCTGCAGAGGTTAGTACACGAGGTCACCTACCTGCTTCCAGGCGCCATCATAACGCTTTGTAAACAATTAAACTCTAATGATGATCAAAGGCCGAAAAGACGCTCTTACGAGCTACAAGGTCGATATCCCTTTTGGTTGATGTCCCATCCTTGGTTATAACACCGAAGCGAATACCTGAATACTGCAACTTTAATCCTACCTCACATCAACACAACAACAAGAAATAACAAGTGAAAATTACATTACAGGATGATGCAAATTCTGAAGTCACGTGAGACATCGGTGGAGTCGGACTTGGATCAAGGCTACAGCAGCGCTCGAACATCCCCTAACCAGACACCCTGTACATCGCCCAGCTTCCACGTCTCCCCGGCCTCCAGTACTTGCAGCACTTCGTCTCGAAGCCATTTGAATGTGGACACATCCTACCGCCAGCGCCCCGTCGAACGTCGACCAGACACCAACTACTCAGTCTTAGACTTCGATGATTCGAACGTGCCTCAGAACAATGTTCAAGAATACTACACATTACCAACGGCTGTGGACATGACCATGCATCGGGTGAACACAGCAGTTGACTACAGGTATTGTAGGTCCCGTAGACTTGTTGAAGCTAGTTTAGAGGTACAACCGTCAACTAGTATGGCTGTGAAGCGTGGTCTAGATACCAATGTTGAACTTGAGAGGAAGAGGTACCGTCTCGCCTCACAAATGTCTCAAGTGGTCCTATGATCACGTCTTGTATTTACTCGAGTCTGTATTCATGAGGAGCACTTTGTCTTTTATAACATTCTTTGGCAGTTATTATTGATTATTGTTGTTATTTTCAATAAATATGAAATAATTATTTTTATAGCTAGACATTATTTTATTTTAAACAGAGTACACTGCCAACCTAGATATCGAATAAGGAACTCCGGTTCCACCAGGTAATTCAATTTAACCTTTTATAACAACAAAAATAACTGTGACAATTCAGATAATAACTCCAAATCATGAATACAGACCGTTGACTATAAATACTTTTCATTTTAGCTTTTACATTTAATGATGTACCTACGTTTCTATACTTAATAGCTCTTATTTATTATTGGAATCGAAAGTATTTATAGTCAATATATAGGTTAGTATGCATATTCCAGAATATGTTGTTTAAAAACGTAGCTGATTATTACGAATATGCTTTCATATATGCAAGTGTATGTAATATTATATGGTTGATGTTTTCCTATATTTGAATTAAATACTTCTTTTAAGTTTTCTTTAGTTGGGTCACAAAGATCTGTTTTTGATTAAATTCATCTTCATATACATATTTAGTTATATTATGAAGGTGAATATAAACATAATCAGCCTAATACATTCACGCTGCTGAGTGAACCGAAATCCACCACACGCGGATTGGTACATGTCACATATTGCGTCCGAAGTTAATGGTGAATATAATCGAGCAATAATATTATATGCACTTGCAATAAATTATATTATCATATAGCAATAAATGATTGGGAAGTTTAATAATGTTGCTTGACTAGTATTGTTAAAATTTAAATGTTGCACTAGCAAGAAAATATATGAACAAAATGAAAAGGTGACAGACTGACAACTGTATGTTGAAGGTATATTTCCGTGGCATTGAAACTCAAAACGCAGAGCCTTGATTTCAAATACTCAAGTTATAAGCACTTTTGAATAGTCATAAACACTACCTCCAGTCCAGCCACAGCTATAATAACTGTGATAGGTGCCCATTCCAAAGCTTAGATCTCATGGAGTAGAATGGACAAGGAACTCCATGGGCAGGCTTTTCAAATCAATGTTCTTATATAAGGAAGCTTTTTCATCGAGTTATATGTATAGACACCTGTCGCGTCTCTGGCTTATCATTGCTATTGGTCTTTGCCACTTCGATTTGCGGTTACATTGGCTATGGTATTTCAATCAACCAATTACAGCAGCTGAACTCATTTTGACAGTCTGTTAGTGACTTTTTTTGCATTTTTTTTTTGTAGTTTCCTGATTTCTGGTCTATTATTATCTCAAAAAGTGGTTCCAACACCATTAAAAATGTTAATTTCGGGTGCAAAAGAAACTTCTCAATTATGCATTTCCTAATTAATTAATTAGTGAAAAATTGTTGGTCGATCACCAAATCTCGAATTGGCTATTTGACGCAAGGTATGTGCTGGTTAGCATTTAATGGTGATTTCGACTTATGAAGTGTATGGTTGATATTACATGGGCGGGAACTACCTACCTATCAACGGACATTGAATCTAAGGAAGTAAAATAAAAAATGTTCCAGAATAACCTGATAGATTACACACCACGAATAAAATGTTATTTACGATGTAGTGAACAAATATATACGATGTAAGGGACGCCACGACGGAAACTAAATTCAGGAAAAGAGTAGACCCACCAGTATTGTAATTCATCTGTTTAAAAAGGCTGTTCCATACATTTTGACTATGTCGTTATTGCATTTTTGTATGAAACAGCACATTTTTTTTTAACCACCGATAAAATTCGGCTCCGGAGGCCTTGTTCCCTTGCATCGCGTTTATTAATTATACAGGCAAATCGGAAAGTTCCTCTCTTTAGAAGTCAACCAAAATGTGTCCAACAGGCCGCCATGTTATGTCAATACGGTATGACTGCCTTAATAATACTGTAACGTATCACTTAGACTGTGTCCTCATTAGGCGAAAAGTGAGCGGCTTACTGTTAGCTTTCTGTTCGTCTCCCTACATATTTTAAATGGTCCATACAGCGCGTATTTTACGCAGCAGGGAGCATCTGAGTAGCTGACTCATTCAGTGAGTGGCTGATTTGCCGCGAAAATTGCGCTTACGACTAATTTTGCCAGTTTGCCGCACACTGAACATTGAGTTTGCTTCTGATTCCTCGCTCATAGTCAGTCAGGGGAGAGTCAGCCGCTCACTGTTCGCCTAATGAGGATACAGCCTTACATGGTTGCCAAAGTTAGCTTTGACGGTCATCGTTTCCTTAATTTATGATAATTAGAAACTTTTGTATTGAGTATACGTTCTTAAAGGTGAAATTATATGGACGAGTGGTTCTTGTGAGGACTTCTAAGTTAGAAAACCGGTTTTGGAAGCATGTTCACAAGCCTTCTTAGTGAATCTATTGTCTAATCTCATCAGTTGCGATTGATTGATCGAAACACCACAGATAATTAATTCTTTTGCCACAAACAACGAAGAGGCAATCAGAAACCAAAAATAAACCATGTTAAATGCTTCACTAAATCATTATTCTCAATATCTCGAATCATTGTAATAACTTTACCTCCACAAAGAAACATTCGTCTATAGAAAACTCAATTTCACCTTAATGTAAGTACCAATCTAGTATATTTTTAATACTGTATCCGAAATAGCAATTTTTATAGTAAATTATGCCAATTTCTTTTAATGCGAGTCATGTTATAAAATAAATTATTTGATTGAATCGATTTTGCTGTTTTGGGTGTAGAGCGGTTGTGATTACGTACTTTTTAAACTATTGTTATACCAATGTTATTTCTTTCTGCTTGTAAATGTTACTCTATGGCATGTCATCTTTAGGTATTTATTTAAAAATGGCCTCAGTTTGGCACGCTATATAGCGTGTTTCTACAGCCATCTTATTAAAAATGCAAAATGTAAACGTCCAACATTGCGCGAGCTCTAAAAATCTTGGTAAAATTACTGCGGTTGGAACCAAGAAGCCATATTGTTCTCGCCATATATTATGTTTCGAATTTAGAATGTTACGTAGGCACAGATAACTTTTATAAGCAGAAAGAATGTTCGGATCGTGGTATGGAATAGAATCTTGTTGTAAACGTTTTTTTATTGCTCATTTATAGTGCACTGTTTAAGTTATTTTTTAATGTTTTTATGAATGAAATGTAAGATTCCGTTCCATGTTCACGTTTTTTGTGTAAACTGTTATATGACGAATTATGTGGTGTCAAACCCGAATTAATGGACCAGTGATAGTTGACACTAGAATTAGCCATTTTCTATGGACACTACGCATTGAGTTGATTGGTACAAATGTTCACCACATATTTGGTCATTTCACTATACATTATTTTATTTAAATACCTTATTTTAGGGGTTTTTAAATTTTGCAATAGGGGAAGGGGAAACGGGAATACGCAATGACGAGCTAGTTACTTTTTTGCACTTTTGAGACTTTCTGTCATTCACACTAGACCAGACTCATCTGTGATCGGATAGTAGATACAGACAAGATTCTATTATTATTAAGTATTAAGTCAGGTCGTTGCTAATTTAGCCATAGACAAATATTTACTTTACTCGGCCATTTGGTTGGAGAAAAAGTTCGGCTTTGTATAGCGTCGTTTTTTTTTAAACCTGTGACAATCTTTCCAATTCTCGATTGATATTAACGGGTAGCTAGCACTGCAGTCCTTTTAAAAAAAACAATATGTACCTACCTACCAACTTAGCCGTTGGCAACGATAATCGTGTTCACTTTTTTTTTTTTTTAGTCTCAAAAGATTACTAAATAATATATCCCCTCCGCCCTTGAAAGTAATTTTTATGCGGGTTTATAAACGGTCTCTTAATTAATACAATTTTTTAGCAAATTACTGTTATGTTTTGTCGAAAGATTTTATGTTTTACTGAGGTCCTACATGCTTGTTTGGGCAACACAAACAACAAAGCCGAAACAAGAATTTACTACACATATCCGGCTCATGTCTATATCGGCAATACGATTCCATACGAGCTAAGACGAGCAGCTTTATCGCCAACCTAATGTTTTCCGGTGTTGACCCTAAAGGAGTCTGCCCACTACACCTTATCATACCATGACCGTACTACGAACGAAAGGAAAACTAGATCGGTCCATCACGCACCAACACCATTGCGTTCCATGGAGGGAAGCGTATCGGCGCCGGCAAATTATTTTCACCGAAAATTGTTTACTCTCCGTTACGCACGGGTAGAATACATTCAAGTGACCATAGTAGTCTGTCTGATGTATTTTCTGTGCACGGTACGTTCATGGTATGGTACGGTATAGTGCGTAGACTCCTTAACATGCGTGTAGCACCTTTGGTTCATCATCAAACAATTTTATGTGTTATCTGGCTAATAATACAACTATGAACATGCTCAAACTCAAAGGCCTAATGAAATGAAGTTACCAGAACTATTTGGAGTATTTTATATTTTGCATACATAACAATGTTCGTTTATTATATTTAAATTATCATCATTCGCTACATAAAACTTGTATTTGTTATTCCTACCTCTATTTTTAAAATAACTTGTATGGTATTAGTATACTGAGCTTCCTAAATAATTCTACCTTTAGAATTCATAATTTGTCGATAATTAAAGCAGTAGCAACAATAAAATGGAACTTATTTTCGTAACTTTATTTATTTCAGTATTTCTTTAAGTTCCTAAGATGTCTTATTAAACTTATCGACAAATAAATGAGTCTATCCATGTTATAAAAATATAAATTGCTTAAAATTATAGACAATTTTCATTGCATCTCCACCCTTCATATTTTTAAGAAAAGCAATGTAAATTATCTATGGTATATCAAAAAATAGCTTCAAAATACATATTTAAAAAATATAAGTACATGTTTATCAATGTAGAAAATGAATGATTGTTCGAAGACTGAAGGATATGTAGTATACATTGGCATTGGACTGAACTGAATATGAAAATTATTTTGTACCTCTAAAAACTAAGATAAAGACACATTATAAACCTTGAAATAAATATTTTACTTCTTTATTTATTTGTTTGCTTTCTCATACAAAACCTCCAACGATTACCTAAGTTCCATGCAAATTGAAGGCCTACCAATATCTTGCTAGCGGAAAATCAAAGGATGTTGCCTGTACGTCTATATCAGTACTCAACTCCTAATCTCGCCCGAGAATTATCTAAACTAAAGGCTAGGCTTGGCTTGGCTTATAAAGGATTACAACAATAGTGTCTTCTGCTAATACGACTCATTTGTGAGGGATGATAACAGCAATTTGGTTAGTATTCGGCTGTGTCCGGTTAGACTGGAAGCTGACCCCAATATAGTTGGGACAAGGCCCGGCAGATGTTGGTGATTATAGCCATTGGGTTGCTCTTTGCCAGCACACAATACCTAGGGCCCAGCAGTCAGTGGTGTGACAAAGAAATGACACAGGAAAAGGAAACACTCATCTTCGCTTTTATTTTTTATTGGCATCTTTACAATAAATATTTAAAATTCTCAATGATTTACCATTTTCCTTATTTATACCCTCAAAAACTGGTTTGACGAATATGAAATAAAATTTCGTCGTTTATATATATATTTACACATATATAGTTATTCTTATTTACATTCTCACTATCGAAAATATAATTTGTGCTGGTTTTTTTTACTACGCTAATCGGTAGACTGATGTGTCATCGGGAGAGAGTGTCGGCATACGCGGGGGGCGACGTGGAGGGCGGCGGCGACGCCGGGGCTTGCACTCGCAGTGCAGCGCACACAAGCCGATCCCGGCGCAACCAGACAGAAACAGCGGAACAGCCAAGGTCCTTGTCACCGTGGCCACTTGCTCTCCTCGAGACCAACGCGGCACCACGACCGTTGTATCAGCTCGCGACCAGAAACAGGGATACCTCGCACCAACAAACCCGTAGCTAGTCGTAAAATTCTCACAGTCAACCAAAGGTGGATAGCCACATCCTTTTATATTGACAAACAGCACTGCCGGACGCCATTCTTCAGCGTGAGCTTTGTACTTCACGTGCAGCTGTGTACATTTATACGCGTCGCTGGTACACCCCTCTCTACATGAGGCCCAGGTGCAGTTGTCCAAGCCGAGTCTGTCATCACGCCTCTCAGTGACGCACTCTGCCGGCACCGGATCGAAATCAGCTGCTAGAGCACTTAACGCTGGATCAGCGTACAGTGGCACGAGGAAGAGCAGAGCAGAGCCGCCACCTCCTAACAAGGTGGCTAGAATAACGGTGATATATCGCGTAAGTTTGGCACGCGTTTCTCCTCGACGGCGAGACGGCCGTACGACCAAACGTTCCGAACTTCCACCCCTCATTTTATGAGCACTGCGTCAACCCATGCTGAATTGAAAGCCTTGCCCCATATTCATTAAAGAGGTACGCATGCGCCAGGCCAGGGTGAAACATGCGCTGTATGTTAGTCGTTCATAGTCAAGATTCTTTACATATTTGCTTAGGTATAGTATATGATTTATGTATTAGTATGTAGATTTGCAGTATTTATGCATGTAGTCTTTGGTAGGTAGATAAGCGTACGGTAAAATAGCTAATTTTAGGTAGGCACAAACTGCAAATTTTATACTAATTCGATTACGACGAAAATCATACAGTAACCGTTTGAGAACATACCAAGAACTGTGAAGACAAACTGCAAAACGAACACCCTGTAAAGAAACATTAAATAAATAACTAGTAAAGCGCAGGCCAGACAGAAGGGACTTGTTGACGAAGACGAGACGCAAATGCAATGTCCTGTTCATGCATTATGGTTCTTAAAATTACAGCTGTCAGATCATATTTACATAGCGTCAAAAGCTGACTACATTTGTTATTATTTTATGACTGCTGTGCTGTAGAACCGATGACGGTTGGGGTGGACGTGTTCTTGAGTGGAGACCGCGAAATCGCGAATCGGCAAACGTAGGGTGGGACGCCCTCATACTCGATGGAGCGACGATCTTCGCAGAGTGGCTGGTAGCAACTGGATGAGAGTTGCTGAGAATCAAGTTGAGTGGCTTGCGATTGAGGAGGCCTATGTCCAGCAGTGGACTGCTGTAGGATGTTGATGATGTGCTATTTTCAAAATAACACAGCATAAAAGTAAACTCCACAGGACCATCATTTCCTAACCAAGAAGGGTTAAACAGGGCGTCATCCAAAGAAGTCCTTAGAAAACTAAATAGATTAAGAAATCTCCGCTTCGGCGACGATATTGTCCTTTACTCCTTCACGGTAGCTCGACCAACTGAACAGTGCCAGCCTCGAGGTCGGACTCTATGAATATGGCGAAGACCAAGGTGATGACCAACAGTAAAGCGCAACACTGGAATTGGGGGTGTGAGGATTGAATATGTCCATGAGTACATTTACCACGGCCAAATAGTCTCCTTCCAGGCAAGACTCTAGACCTAATGGTCGATGAAGCAAATAATGAAGGGATCCCTCCCTCTCTCACTGAAGAGAAAACTCATGAACATGTGCTTTTTGCCTACCCATAATTTATTTATATTCTTTTTATATTTATCAACATAAAAATGATTGCAATGTGTAATATTCTGCAAGAAAAGTATATTATTTGTTACACTGCGTACGCACAGACGAAACCTAAACAAAATTAAAGTTTTTTCTATTGTTATAAACCAGTTTTAACACAAATGAACATTAACGGTTTTTTAATAATTTACGGGTACTAAAACCGCTCATGTTGGTGGAAACGGCTAGCGGCCATAGAGTAAAATATCAACATTAACGGAAGGTTGTCAAGTTCTACTCTTTGGTCACTCGCTCACTCACTAGAGTAGAGACAGAGAGTGAGAGAGCATCATAAATAAAATTATACTGCTTGGTTTTGATTCACACTTCACAGAGCATCAATATTATACTTTTGGTTTATTTTATAATTACAACAAAATGGCTGACAGTGACGCGAAAACGGTCTAAAACGATTTTTCAAGTGTTAAATTGTAATCAACAATAGTTTTCACTTGTAGGTATGTCTGTCACGTTATTCAGATTATTCGTTAATACATTGAGGCGGAATCTGCCGAGTCATCCCATTAGATCAGGTAAAAAATTTACACATGGGAAAGGTCAATAATTATTTTAACCAAAATTATTGTGATATAGTGATCATTTGCTTTTTGTTACGTTACGTTTTGTTTAATTAGCTTTGAGTGTTATGTAAGCTTTATGTTAGGTAGACATAAATAATAGCACGCGGCAGATTTGGTAGACTAACCTCAGATTCAAAGGGATATTCAATAAACCCAAGTCATCATCTGCTTGTAACTAGGGAGATGAATACTAAACTTATGGCTCTTACGCAAGTTTCATAGTTTACCATAATATTGTAAAGTTATTTCAAAATAGATTTCCAGCTACCTTTTGCGGTTGGAAAACAGATCATACTTTTACAAAAAAATGGTAACCATATCAGTTCAAATTTGTTTGTCCATTGCAGTATTGCCAGTGCGGTGTATATCAGCCATGGAAGTAGCAACTGCAGAGATCAAAGTTGTTGACGAAAGTCCTAAAGAATCTCAAGAAATCATTCGAAACAAGAATTCAACAAGATATAAAAAACGTTTCATGAAGCGTCAGTGGGAACAAACAGACAATGGAAATGAGAACGAGGAAACTGAGCAGAAGAAAGTTTGTGAGAGACCTGTAGAACGCATTAAGAGAAAGAAAATGGCACTTCTGTTGGGATACTGTGGGGTTGATTATTATGGCATGCAACGGTGAGTTCTACTTCTAGAGTAATATTATGTTTATCCTGGTAAACAAGTGCTTAGAACCTTTTAAGCAAAACGTGTAAACATTTACAAGGCGACTACACGTCTCCTTGTAAATACTCAAAAGTTTTCACAATTATATTTACTGTTGTTGTGGGAACCATTTTTTCCTTAGTTTCATCAGCAGTTTATAAGACTTGGGTTTAACCTTCCCTGTATGCCAAATGAAACAAATATATGTGACAAAATAGTAGGTGAAATTGTGGTTTGGCATGGAGGACATGCACATGCGATTATGCTCTGGCGTTCAAAAGGTTAAGGACTTTGTTTTCCCCTGTTGTTTCTCAATGGTTAGTACCTTTTGATCACAACTGTTGGGTATGTATTAACGGGCTGGTGTCTAAAACTTCATGTCCAAAGCATGTATTTTGTGTCCGCACACAACGCTTTAGCCAACAGTCCCGCGACTTGGCTAAAGCCAATGAATTTATTTAACGATTTAGAGGCCTGGATGTAAAAGGACACCTCTCAAACTCATTAAGATATTGGCATATACTAATGCTTTTATGCCATGGTGTTTATTTGACTTTAGATGAAATAATAGTATAAACATAAAGGCTTGTTTTGTAATAAATACCTTAGCTTTAGTAACACCTCTGCCTAACCTAATCAGACTCAGGCCTCTTCTGTGTGCGAGTATGTTGTAACTCGTAATCCCCACATGGACCCAGGGTGATGACCCATTTTTGGTTCTGCGACAATGGTCAATTTCCTTACATTGTTTTCTTGCACCACTGTTGCCACTTTTGGGAAATACTGGTGTAGCAGTTTTCATTCTTTGTCTTTCAGTAATCCTGGTGTAAGAACAATAGAAGAGGACTTATTGAAAGCATTGCTGGAGGCTAAATATTTGACTGAGGAGGATTTCAACAATCAGCAGAATGCCCAGTTTCAAAGGAGTTCTCGGACAGACAAGGGTGTGTCCGCTGCCAGACAGGTTGTGTCACTTAAACTACGTTAGTATTCTCACATTAAATAACACATGATACATTACTGTCTCGTTGGCTTAGTGGTCACAAGCGCAACTGCAGAGCATGGGGTCCTGAGTTTGATTCTCAGGTCATTCGGTTTTTCTGTGAGGTAGTTGCAGTCTAGATTTGTGCCTGAGATGGCAATAGCCTCACATCCTATAACATGAGACTTAATCATGAATGTGAATGAATCATGATGAAATGAGGGTGATCTATTAGGTACACCTCTGCTAACACTTCGGGGATTACAGGTGTGCTGATAAAATTAATAATTGTTCAGAAATACAAACTAACTGTGACACTTTCACAAGATTCTAAAATCATTTATTGTCATATTGTCGTCTCCACCTTGTATATGGCCAATAATTCTAATAGTTCTAATAGGACTGTGGTTTGCTTTCTCAGGGTATAAATAAAAACGATTTATCCTACAAATATGTTACAGTTTACACTAACAAATATGCTCAAAATCATACAATAATATCTGATTTTGTTCACAGCATTGGAAGTTAATGTAGGAGAAATAAACAAAAGACTGCCTGAATGTATCAAAGTCTTCAGTATAAAAAGAGTGACAAACAAATTCAACTCAAAATCAAAATGCAATGCTCGAACGTATAGCTATACTCTTCCCACATATGTCTTGGAGCCTAGTCTCCTCACAGATGAAGAGAGAAGGCAGTATAGGATCACAGAAGAAAAAAAAGAAGAAATGAACAAGGTTCTACAAGTTTATAAGGGGACCAAGAGTTATCATAACTTTACTGAAAAGAAGTAAGTTTGAATATACATATTTACATTTTAGTTGTACTAAAATGTACTACTACTACTAACCGTGGCCTGCCTAACTTCCGCCATTTTATTTTATCTTCAAACTAGCGGCCCGTCCCGGCTTCGCACGGGTGGACATTTATTTTCCCCTAATTCCCCCCCCCCCCCCTTTTTTTTAGTAATAAATATATCCTATGTTACTCAGGGATAATGTAGCATTCTAATAGTGAAAGTCGTTACAAACAGGCAAATCTTACGTCTTTATAATATTATTTTATCTTCAAAATAGCAGCCACGCGTAATTGCACCTGTATTAAAAAATAGCTGATATCAATAAAATCAATTTTGTATGAGATAAAATCTTCTAAAGCTGAAATATTTCATAAATAATAGACTGCCAGGTGAATAGCCAGCCCACATTTTGACTAGAATGATCGCAGAATGTCTAACCAGAGCATTTGTTCCAGACATTTCCAAGATCCTTCTTCTCTACGATTTATGATGGGCTTCACATTAGATCGAGTCTTTGTTGACTCAGATATGGAATTTGCTGTGTTATTAGTAAAGGTATGATAAATGATAAATTGATCCTATTTTTTATTTTTTTTATTGTAGAGAATATTAACCATAACTTCTTTATGTTGTTATGCTTTGTGATAATAGTTTATTATCTTGATTCCGGGTATAAAGAATCAAAAATTCTAAAATTAACGCATTTTGATGAAATTCTCATCTCGCGAAAACCTACTACAGTCACAATGCGCAGTCATGAGAATTTCGATCAGAACGTGGCGAAATTTTCACTTCTGAACCGTTCCATTTCAGTTTTACTAGTACCTTATTAAAGCCCATTATTATTAAGGGAATGGTTTAATAATAATGGATTTTTTACTTCCCCATTCCATGCCAAAGAGTGGCTCAGTAGTAAGGCCTCGGCTTACAAATAGGTGAAAAAATTCGAGCCCTGGCCATAACCACTGCTATTAAAGCAGTGAAAGACATGTGACAACTACCAACCTACGCTGGTTATGACCTCCACTGGGAGGGGGCTGTCTTAGCATTAGGATCAATATTATTGCTGATTATGTTATGTTTATGAATTCCATCATAAACCCTTTACATAATTGGTAACATATCTTGATAGCAACATTAACATTTAACTTTTTAAACCCAGGGTCAAAGCTTCATGCTGCATCAGATACGCAAGATGGTTGGCTTGGCGATAGCGGTGGTGCGTGGTCAAACAGATAGCTCCATACTTGAGAGGGTGTTTTCTAAGGAGAAGGTCATGATACCCACTGCGCCTGGCCTTGGTCTTGTTCTTGATACGGTATGTATGTCTGATCTCTAGCAAATTCTATCCATTCGAACTAAAAATCTGCATCATGCATTGCGCAAGTGAGAGAGCGAGAGTGAGTGTGTATGTAAGATAAGGGTATTTACAAGAACCCGACAATAGCCGTCGGGCAGTAGCCCACTAGATACAACAGCCGGCTGGTCGAAGGATCTTCCCTTTTAAATAAGAGTATGAGAGACTATACAACCTGTTCCTATGTCTTGTCACTTATCTTTTAGTGCTTAGATAAGTGTTTCTTGTGCAATTTTTTAAGGCAATAGATAAGTGTTTCTTGTGCAATTTTTTAAGGCAGTCAATATTTTTTTTTTTTTTTTGCTTGACTTGCCTGTTTTTCTAAAGGGGCGTCTAAACGGGCTATATTTTACGACAATTTGTGGCTGCAATTATTGGCAAACATTGCCCAGCCATCAAAAAAACATTTTAGTGCAATTTATGGCTGAGTAATCAATTGCAGGCAACATGTTGCAATATGGCTGCAATAGTATGGCCTTTGATTCAGAACCCTTTACACACACACGCCGGCTACACATAAAAACATTTTGACATACCAAAAAATATGTGACTATAATGCCGGGCCATCCTTAAAATATTGCATAGTGTGGCTGGTATTGCTAGCAATGTTGCCGGCCACAGGATTGCAGCCACAAATTGTCGTAAAATATAGCCCGTTTAGACGCCCCTTTATGGTTGCAAGTGCAACAACTGAGATTTGAGTTTTGGGTTCGACTCCCAGGCTGGGCAGTGATATATTTCATTAAGGTGACTATGAGCCTAGAGCTGAGCTAGATTAGACTAGAGCATTTTATTGTAAGATTAAATAAAATCGAATCTCGTTCAGTTATATGTTTAGCTCCATTTGGCACATTGCATTTGCATTTAGCGATTGTGGTGCAAAGGGGCTTTATGCATATAGTCGGCGACAAATTACACTCTCGAATCTAATGCAAGAAATAACATAAAAACCGTTGTGAATTTTGCCCTATTCTGGACAAGACTTAAAATTCCTTCTTCATTTCAGGTCCACTACGACAGATACGATGCTAAATTTAAGGATAGCCACGACAGTTTGACTTGGTCAGACGTAGAAGAAGAAATCCACCAGTTCATACATAGACACATATACCCCGTGATAGTAAAGGGTGAAGTCGAGGGCAAGTCTATGGAGACGTGGCTGGAGAAACTACAGAGACATTCATATGAGCCCTCGGAAGAGGTGCCAGAGAAAGTTGATGAAAAAGAGTTGGGGGGTGGCGATGATGATGACGACGATGATGAAATCAAAGATGGCAGCAATGAAGATTCTAGAAGAAATCTTTCACCTAAGATAGAAGTTAGCTATGTTGAGACTAGTGAAGTTAAAAGTGACAAAGTTAAAGACAGTAATTTAGAAGAATCTAAAATTGAAGAAAGTGCAATTAGTGAAAGTGCTAAGGTTGATGATAATGCAAATAGTAATGGTAATCAGTAATTAGACTGAATAACTGTCTAGTGATTGCAATCGCGACTGCTGAGCATGAGGTCCTGGGTTCGATTCTCGGGTCAGGCAAATTGTTATTGGGTTTTTCCATAAGGAATTTCTCAGTAGTAGCCACGGAGTCTGGACTTGTGCCCCTGATTGATGGCAATAGGCTCACCACCTATTACATGGGACTGCAACATAACTGGTGAAATGTGGGTGAACTATTAGGTAATCCTCTGCCTTTCCCTTTGGAGATTACAGACACGTTATGTTATGTATGTAGACATTAATTATTGATTAACCTTTCAGGATTACAGACTTGACGTTATGTTATGTAATTAGACATTAATTATTGTTTTTGCATAATTGGACATAGTTCTGCCAGAATGAGCCAAACCAATTTAAAAAATATGAAAATTTCATATAATTATATTTTTTATATTAGCCATTTAATGGCTAAAAGCAATCTAGCCTAAAAATACTTTTAAGTCTATCTTTAGTACTACAAACGGGATATTTACTATGTTGAACATGGTGAATATTCCGTTTCTAGTGTTAATGATAATTTTAGTGATGATGACAGTTTAAAAACTTGTAATTTAACTCTTAACTTAATATTAGAATGTTATGACTAAGATTAGTATCAATTTGCACTTTAATACAGTTCTGTAGCACTTTCTTAGAGCCTGATATGACATTATAAATGTTGTAAATTACTATTCAGTAAAATCAGTTGTATACATCCAAAACACGTGCTTACAATTTGGAAAATAGGAGATAATTCAATGTGGGTTGACACATTTTGGCAAAACTATGTTAAATTATTCTGAATGGAGCTAGGTGATGTTTGAAATACAAGGTCAAACTAAGTTAGCTGGCGAAACTTCAGACGTTATGGATATCTTTACATGATACAACATAAAAAAAATAATTTTGATGATTTTTCAACCACTGCAGTTTATGTAAGTTTCTTGAATTATACAGTATACATATGGTACCCACAAATCTGTACAGTTTCTCCAGCTAAGTTAATTTGATCCTGTACAAAACAATAGTAATATTGTATTTCAAATTATTAGTGTAACTAAACAATAACTAACAATAAAATAGTGAAAAGCTTCATCAACTATCTTAGTGTGTGAGTTTAGTTGTTTTGAACAATTATGCGAGTGTAGGAAGGACAATAACAAAGATAAAGAAATCCAGTGTTATAATTTATCTAAAATGTTAAGAATAATAAGTTTCTTGTTGATAAAAGTGGCCCAGTGGTATCGGTCCCAGATTTCATCACCATAGCTCTCAGAAAGATAACTTCTTAAGGAAATGAATGTGTCCTGGAACCAAAAATTCTAAGGCATGTAACGTCCACCATGCAAGTCCAGTGCGCGTTGGTTGATGTTACATGCCTTAGAATTTTGGTAATGGCCCATTACCTCTTACAGAGAGGACTGCGTCCCAGGTGTGGGAATGTTCTAGGCTATAACATTGCCATAGTTGGGAAAGGTTCTAACCTATACTTGTTAGTATAGACTAGATCCTGTCATAATCTAATTACTAAGTAGAACTTAGATATTATTTGATATTCTTTATTTAAAAGCAATATGTATAAATCAATTTGCTGGACTGGCATTCAAAATAAATGGCTGAGCCATTGTTCAAAACAACTTGATAAATATATATTTTATTTCTTCCATTACAATTTAATTCATTAACCTTAACTTTTAGAAATGTTTCTAAACGTAAATCCTTGTATTCATGGTAAACAAAAGTTATTCAAAATTGTTGTGTAGCAACATTTATTTATTTGTATACCACCTAACAAAATTGTTGCTCGCCGTCGTTTTATGGTGTGGGAAGTCGTATCACGTATCTGCTTGCACTATTCCATAGTTAAAATATAATTTAATTAGTCCTACAACCAAACTACAGGGAGAGTTCAAGTCATCGTTGTTTCAATGCGAAAAAGTGATGGTATTCTTCCATGGAGCTCCATATCTTTTTCGGGAAGCCTATAAGCAGTGAAAATAGCTAAGTTTTTTCGTCGTCCTAAACTGCTAATTTCGGCTCTTCGAGTTTCCAGACTTGCATCTATGGTCTGGTCAGAAAAAATTTCAAGTTAGTTTTGTCATGAAATGAAGTACGTACAAATTGGTATAATATTCCTTCGATGACAGCTTCTTTGGTCTTGTCTGAAAAAGTGTCACCCGAGGTTAGATAAATAGTGTGTTGCAAAAAAACTTGGGTGGGTTAGGTTGTTCAAAAAAAAACTATCTCTTGGTCTCAATAATTTGTCGCCATGCTTACAAAAAGGTTTGGCTAAAAAAAATGTTCAGATTGGTCAAAAAATAAAGCATTGTTAAACTTAATGCTTCTATGCTCTTGTCTGAAATAAAAACCCAGGTTGGTAAAAAAAGAATGAGTTGTCAATGTATCGACCTTATGCTTCTTTGCAAGTTGTCTAATGGTGTCAAGCTGGGTTGGTCAAAAAGTCATCAGTTGTAAAGAATTTATGCTTCCATCCTCTTGTCTAAAAAGATCAGGTGATTAGATAATGTGCTGAAAAGAATTGGCTTCTATGCTTTTGTCTAAAAAGTAGCATGCTGGTCATAATTTTATGTGCTGTAAAGACTTGGTTTCTATGCTCTTGTCTAGAAAATAGCACACTGGTCATAAAATAATGTGCTGTAAAGATTTGGTTTCTATGCTCTTGTCTGAAAAGTAGCATGCGGGTCATAAAATAATGTGCTGTAAAGATTTGGTTTCTATGCTCTTGTCTGAAAAGTAGCACACTTGTCCTAAAATAAAGTGCTGTAAAGATTTGGTTTCTATGCTCTTGTCTGAAAAGTAGCACACTTGTCATAAAATAAAGTGCTGTAAAGATTTGGTTTCTATGCTCTTGTCTGAAAAGTAGCACACTTGTCATAAAATAATGTCCTGTAAAGATTTGGTTTCTATGCTCTTGTCTGAAAAGTAGCACACTTGTCATAAAATAATGTGCTGTAAAGATTTGGTTTCTATGCTCTTGTCTGAAAAGTAGCACACTTGTCATAAAATAAAGTGCTGTCTAGATTTGGTTTCTATGCTCTTGTCTGAAAAGTAGCACACTTGTCATAAATAATGTGCTGTAAAGATTTGGTTTCTATGCTCTTGTCTGAAAAATAGCACACTTGTCATAAAATAAAGTGCTGTAAAGACTTAGTTTCTATGCTCTTGTCTGAAAAGTAGCACACTTGTCATAAAATAAAGTGCTGTCTAGATTTGGTTTCTATGCTCTTGTCTGGAAAATAGCACGCGGGTCATAATGTGCCGTAAAGATTCGGTTTCTATGCTCTTGTCTGAAAAATAGCACACTTGTCTTAAAATAATGTGCTGTGTGCTGTAAAGATTTGGTTTCTATGCTCTTGTCTGAAAAGTAGCACGCGGGTCATAAAATAATGGGCCTTAAAGACTTGGTTTCTATGCTCTTGTCTAGAAAATAGCACACTTGTCATAAAATAATGTGCTGTAAAGACTTGGTTTCTATGCTCTTGTCTAGAAAATATCACACTTGTCCTAAAATAAAGTGCTGTAAAGATTTGGTTTCTATGCTCTTGTCTGAAAAGTAGCACACTTGTCATAAAATAAAGTGCTGTAAAGATTTGGTTTCTATGCTCTTGTCTGAAAAGTAGCACACTTGTCATAAAATAATGTCCTGTAAAGATTTGGTTTCTATGCTCTTGTCTGAAAAGTAGCACACTTGTCATAAAATAATGTGCTGTAAAGATTTGGTTTCTATGCTCTTGTCTGAAAAGTAGCACACTTGTCATAAAATAAAGTGCTGTCTAGATTTGGTTTCTATGCTCTTGTCTGAAAAGTAGCACACTTGTCATAAATAATGTGCTGTAAAGATTTGGTTTCTATGCTCTTGTCTGAAAAATAGCACACTTGTCATAAAATAAAGTGCTGTAAAGACTTAGTTTCTATGCTCTTGTCTGAAAAGTAGCACACTTGTCATAAAATAAAGTGCTGTCTAGATTTGGTTTCTATGCTCTTGTCTGGAAAATAGCACGCGGGTCATAATGTGCCGTAAAGATTCGGTTTCTATGCTCTTGTCTGAAAAATAGCACACTTGTCTTAAAATAATGTGCTGTGTGCTGTAAAGATTTGGTTTCTATGCTCTTGTCTGAAAAGTAGCACGCGGGTCATAAAATAATGGGCCTTAAAGACTTGGTTTCTATGCTCTTGTCTAGAAAATAGCACACTTGTCATAAAATAATGTGCTGTAAAGACTTGGTTTCTATGCTCTTGTCTAGAAAATATCACACTTGTCATAAAATAATGCACCGTAAAGATTTGGTTTCTATGCTCTTGTCTGAAAAGTAGCACACTTGTCATAAAATAAAGTGCTGTAAAGATTTGGTTTCTATGCTCTTGTCTGAAAAGTAGCACACTTGTCATAAAATAATGTCCTGTAAAGATTTGGTTTCTATGCTCTTGTCTGAAAAGTAGCACACTTGTCATAAAATAATGTGCTGTAAAGATTTGGTTTCTATGCTCTTGTCTGAAAAGTAGCACACTTGTCATAAAATAAAGTGCTGTCTAGATTTGGTTTCTATGCTCTTGTCTGAAAAGTAGCACACTTGTCATAAATAATGTGCTGTAAAGATTTGGTTTCTATGCTCTTGTCTGAAAAATAGCACACTTGTCATAAAATAAAGTGCTGTAAAGACTTAGTTTCTATGCTCTTGTCTGAAAAGTAGCACACTTGTCATAAAATAAAGTGCTGTCTAGATTTGGTTTCTATGCTCTTGTCTGGAAAATAGCACGCGGGTCATAATGTGCCGTAAAGATTCGGTTTCTATGCTCTTGTCTGAAAAATAGCACACTTGTCTTAAAATAATGTGCTGTGTGCTGTAAAGATTTGGTTTCTATGCTCTTGTCTGAAAAGTAGCACGCGGGTCATAAAATAATGGGCCTTAAAGACTTGGTTTCTATGCTCTTGTCTAGAAAATAGCACACTTGTCATAAAATAATGTGCTGTAAAGACTTGGTTTCTATGCTCTTGTCTAGAAAATATCACACTTGTCATAAAATAATGCACCGTAAAGATTTGGTTTCTATGCTCTTGTCTGAAAAGTAGCACGCGGGTCATAAAATAATTTGCCGTAAAGATTTGGTTTCTATGTCCTTGTCTGAAAAGTAGCACACTAGCCATAAAATAATGTGCTGTAAAGACTTGGTTTCTATGCTCTTGTCTGAAAAAGTTACACGCTAGTCATAAAATAAAGTGCTGTAAAGACCTGACGCTTCCATGCTCTTGCCTGTAAAAGTAGCACGCTGGTCATAAAATAATGTGCTGTAAAGACTTGGTTTCTATACTCTTGTATGGAAAATAGCACACTGATCATAAAATAATGTGCTTGTAAAGACTTTGTTTCTATTAAGGTCGGTACTGACCAACGTTCCGAGGTGTAATGTAACATTCGCATCGAGCGTGTACGCATCGAGCATGTTACGCTGTTTTAAAATCGGCGTAACATGCTCGTCAAAACTCTGTGCTCCGCTTTCGCCGTTAGTTCACTCAAGATGGCCGACAGCGAGGACGCGTTGGTATCTTTGATTCTACTTAATTATTGTTTCATCCAAATTAAGAAGAAGAAAAAACGTTACTGGACATCAAACTTATTTAAAAACAGAGGCGTATGTGGTGGTTGGTCATTGACAGCAATTTTAAAAAACCAAATGATTACTGGACAGTATAAAAACTTTGTACGTATGTCTCCGATCGATTTTGAAGAACTCGTGAATTTAACCCATTAACGCCCAAAATGAAACTACACATTAAAATTATAATGATTCGTTATTTATTGCATGAATGTAGACTAAATATGAGGTACAAGAAAAAAAAGTAGTAATTTTTTTTTTTTTTTAGGCTCTGTGTGGGTGTAATTGACCGGGTACAGTGGGCGAATCAGGCATGAAATTGTCCGAAGCATGGTCGTTCCACACATAGTGTTTTGGCACATATTTCATAGCGCCAACGAACGCGATTGTTGCAAATAACACATCGTAATGGGTTTTCGATGCGTTGCGGGTTGTGTCCGTTATTTTTCTGCACAAGGCCAGATATTGTGGATGACGTAGCACGACTTTTCGTCTTAGTTGGGCGAAGGTATGCTCTAACAATCGTACGTCTGAATAGCAATTGATCCATGTAGGGTGTATCTGTATTTTTGCTGATCAAGACATGCAGCCGCCAAGCATTTGAAATCGCCATATCTAAAAGGTAGGTAAAGATAACCCACCACCATTTTTTTCCTTTTATGGCTACTCGATAAAGACTAATCGATTGATCCATCTGGTCGACTCCACCCATTCCTCTGTTATAATTTACAAACAATCTTGGAATATTCACATCCAACTTTTGTTTCTGAATAGAACACCACCTCTTCACCTTCCCCAGCGGTTCTACTGCATCAAAATTTGATCCCATCGTGACCACGTTGTTGTCTTTCCAGCGAACGATTGTTATTTCGTTTTTGGTATCGAAACGATAGTCGTACTCCGCCCTTGGTTTCTTTTTCATTGTTTTTACATCAGTTACAGGACATCTTTTTGTTCTATTTTCTCGTACTGTTCCTGTGGCTCTGTACCCTAAGAGTTGCAAGTCGTGGAGTAACTGATAGTTGGTAAAAAATTATCAAAGTACACGATGTGTTCTTTTGGGACTATCGGCATCTTTGCTAATAGGGATTTTACCACTCTGGAGCCCAGCGGGTCTGTAGACACTTCTGTAGATTTTCCGCAATATATGTCGAAAGTGTAGCAGTAGCCATCTGAACTTGTCGCAGCCCAATTCCGATAGCCAAACCGTACAGGTTTTCCCATTATGTATTGCTCGGTGGGCCAAAGTATTTTATCATTGATTCGTCAATAGATAAATTTTCGTGAAATACTCCCCACTGGCAAGAGTTTTTTTTGTATAAGATCACAGAGCGGTCTCATTTTGAACATTTTATCATTTGAACCTTCCGCTAGAGAATTGTCGACGAAATGTAGGTTTCGTTTGATGTCCAAAAACCTATTGCGTGACATGCAATGGGCGATAGATGGAACGCCGAGATCTTCATCCAAACTCCAATAGGCACGTTCAGAAGGCAGTTCGTGATATCCAGTAAAAGCTAAAATGGCCAGAAAAGTTCTCAACTCGGGCTTATCAATTTCGAAACTGTGTCTATTATGTTGCCCAGCATACTTCATGCTATTTTCCACAATCAAACTACATACATTTTCATCAAATATTTTCTCGAATAACATCATAGGGCTGCAGTCTTTCAAAGATTCAACGAGGACTTCTTGTCGTCGCTGAATGATATCAGTTACGTCATGGGTCATGCTGTATATGGGTAAAGCTTTTCTCCATACAGGCTCGTTAGAATCTTCCCTTCTAGGTCGCTTTGCAGGTCGTGAGTGAGTGGACAATGCCTCATTATCACTATCATCCCAGTCCGAAACATCATGATCAGGATGCAGTGGAACTACCTCAACTGTACCCGGTACGTCTCTCGGTAAAGTTGTAGAAGTCAAATCATCTTCATTACCTTCTTCTTCATCACTAACAATAGCTGGATCTGGAGGCAATAAAAAGACGTACTGCGCATCATCATTTTCATCAGCTACTATAGATTCCAAGGCTTCTTCAAGTCTCGCATAGTTATTTTGACTCGTAAAGACGCGACGGTCAGCCATTGTAGTGTACTTGAATAGACCTGATAAATAAAAATAAAATTTACACAAGCGCCCATTGTACACCAACAGGTACAGCACAGAAAAAGTATGTTTATTGCACTTTTATCCAAACGATTTGTTATTCTAACAATATAATATGTCAGTATAAAGCCTTCTAACACAAAACAGTAAAAAACAATCATGAATTTATAATTATTTATAGTAACAATACAAAAAAAATATCATACCTTACCAGCTTGGCTCACAACTCGTAAAACAAAGTGACATTTCGAACATTTATTTTCCCGCCACTCAATTTTTTCTGTATTCCATAGACAGCTACAAGTACACAGACTAAAAATAACCAATCAATACCGTAGTACCACAAATAAACAAAACGTAATCACGCATCAAATAGTTGTACACACGCGGGTACACAAATAGTTGTACACACGCGGGTACAGAGGGCGGTAATGGGTTAAATTGATACTGTGATCTGTCTTGCCTTATGAGATGCGGGTTTTCTAGCTGCCAGTTATGCAAATTATGTAGATTTAAATACCCATCTTTTTTGCAGGATGACTCGTCGCTCCATAGTATTTTATTAAAAAACTGCGGGTCTTCTCTTATTCTGCGTAGCATTACTCTACAAAATGTTACTCTCAATTGATAATCTCTTGGTAGCAATGACTGTACCCTTTGATAGTGGTATGGGTACAGTTCATGTCTTTTGAGTATTCGATGTACAGATCTAGTTGATATGCCAGTTAGCATTCCAATTAGCATTCCTTAAACTTTGTTATTTTGACTTTTGGCCGCCTAGATAATTAAAATACCCCTGTGTGCGTCGTTAAAATGTAGACACCTACCCAGTAACAAAAACCTGTCGATGGCCATGTGTGCGCTAAAACCTGGAGTACAAAATATGTCAGCGGTAGCAGATTTGCTCTTCTGCTACCAGCTGAGCATACTTGTTCGTCTCCGAAATGTCAAGGAAAATGTCATATGGGTCGCCCCGTGGAGTTGTCGGACCTACATTTATTTGGGAAAATATTTTCCTCCTCGATTCAGGTCGAATCGGAGAATTCGGAAACTGTTTCCATTCAAAATTATACCACCTCCTACGCTGGTCCGTCGCCATTAGAGGGACATCTCCTGCAGCGGCGGCAGGCACTCCGGGCTCGGCGGCAGGCACTCCGGGCTCGGCGGCAGGCACTCCGGGCTCGGCGGCAGGCACTCCGGCAGCAGCCCTGCCACCTCGCACACGCACACGCCCACCACGTCGCGGTCCGCGCGTGCGAGGTCGTCGACTGCAATCAGAAATGTTTATTACTTACCCAGGCATGTATTCAATTCAGCACACAACACAAAACACAGATAATAATATCTATATAATATAAAATATATGTCGGATTTTGCTCTTCTGCTACCAGCTGAGCATACTTGTTCGTCTCATATGGGTCGCCCCGTGGAGTTGCCGGACCTACATTTATTTGGGAAAATATTTCCCTCCTCGATTCAGGTCGAATCGGAGAATTCGGAAACTGTTTCCATTCAAAATCATACCACCTCCTAGGCCGGTCCGTCGCCATTAGAGGGACATCCAATCATAATATAATATATATGTCGGATTTTGTCAGGATTTTTCTGTTAGGCTCGTACATCATGTGGGCATACCATGGGTTCCGTGCAATGAAAATACACTAGGTGCGATACACTGTTTATAATAAACTAACCAATTACTTGCCATTACAATTTAACACAATTACACTGGGCACAATGAATCGGGTACAGTTCCAAGACGTCTCAACTCCTTTGCGATCAGACATTCAATGTCCTCCTCGCCTCCGAGCTGTAACATCAGGGCTCTGTAGAAGCCACGCTGTGGTGGGGGTAGACTTGTAAGTAGGTCGCGTGATATCACCACCAGCGGACTTGCGATTCATATTATGTCCGTACTAATGACCCGTTCCAACATATATACAGGGTTACTGGTAATTCGACGTATATCCGTCAGGGGCTGATAAGGGGGCCAAAATGCAACAAATTGAACCCCCCATATGAATGGCCGAAATTCAATAGTTTTCGAGATATTAGAATTTTAAGGGTTTTTCGATATTTACTCAAAATTTGACATTTCATTCCAAATAAAAAAAAAACTACATATTTGAATGGGTACCATTAAAAATGATGTTGTAGCTGGCACTTCAATTAAGCTATGGACATATTTAAAACTACTTAATTTAACAAAATAATGAAAATAATGAGCGATATAAGAATAATGTCTTACCAATATTTTCATTTTACGCTTCAAAAATGTTGTCTTGTCACAAAAAATTCTATGACATTAATCGTACAAATAACTAAAACAACTTGCTTATTCTGTAAGCTTTCCAGAAAGCTATAAAAGTCAATTTTAAAATACATAATTCGTGCCAAGGCATGTGTTTGAATCGGCGCGGGGAGAGAAAGGGTCATTTGTATTTGTATGAAATAAAATGCATAAAAAAATGTACATCAAATTTTATTACAAATTTTACACATCTTGTTCAAAATGAGCCCCTCGATTACGAATGCAGGTTCGAATTCTCTTCCTAACTTCGGTTCGTCACTCTTGATGTGAACGTTGTTCTCATCTGTTGCGCCGCGTTTATTATTCGCTGTCGAAGTTCTTCGACTGAATTTATTGGGGTCACATAAACTAATGCCTTCATATGACCCCAAACGTAAAAATCAAGTGGTGTGATATCAGGGCTTCGTGCTGGCCACGGAATAGGCCCTCCCCTCCCAATCCATCGGTTTGGATATCTCTCGTCTAGCCACTGTCGGACAGTAATCCGGTAATGTGCTGGGCAACCATCATGTTGAAACATGAGGTTGTTTTTTATTTCTTCGGGAACATCCGCCAACAAATCGTCTAGGTTGTTTCTCAAAAACTCCTCGTAATAATTATCAACGACACCCATCCATACATTCAGGGAAAATCTCATTTGCGACGCAGTTTCTTTTAGTTTTTTTGGATTCCTGCCTGCTTTAGGTGCCCAAAAATGTAAGTTATGGTAATTCGTTATTCCATCCCGGTCAAACTTTGACTCGTCAGTCCACAAAATATTTCTTAGGAAATGTTCCTGGTCAGCGTCAGCGTTTAACATAAACCGAGAAAATTCGAGTCGCCTGGCAGGATCTCCGTCGTGCAATGTCAGGTTGATAATGGTACGGGTGTCTACATGATAGATGTACTACCGACCACACTTTCCACTGGGACATACCGAGCTGTCTTGCAACAATGTTCGTTGAGATGTTTGGGTCATCAATAAAACACTGAAGAATGGCGTCCTCTTCGTCAGCCGTGTACCGTCGAGGTCTGCCAGCGTTGAATTGTGCTCTTTGAACACTGCCAGTTTCAGACAATCGTCGATAGGTGCTCCCGAAAACAGTAACGTGGGGAAGTCGACGATCGGGAAAGCGGCGTTGGTATTCTCGCCGAGCCGCAGCCGCGTTTCCATCGGCAAAACCATAACAAAACATTATGTCTGCGTATTCGTTATTAGGATACGAAGCCATGTTATCCGAAATAACAATGATAACAAAAAGAATAACAAGAGAAACAAGAATTAACAATAATGATCGATAACAAATTAACGGGCTGAGAGATTGGTAGCAAGATAACAACACACGTGCTTGCGCGGCGGAGAGTCAAAACTTACTAAGGAAGGCGACGCGAGCGCAGCAGACGCCGTGTACTCCCCCGCCCGCACACCCCGCCCTCACACCCCGCCCCATCGCGAAGAATTTCGCCAGGAAAATCGGTTGTTTTAGCGAGGATCATAAACTAAAAACACAGATAATTTCTCTCCCCGCGCCGGTTCAAACACATGCCATGCCACGAATTATGTATTTTAAAATTGACTTTTATACCTTTCTGGAAAGCTTACAGGATAAGCAAGTTGTTTTAGTTATTTGTACGATTAATGTCATAGAAATTTTTGTGACGAGACAACATTTTTGAAGCGTAAAATGAAAATATTGGTAAGATATTATTCTTATATCGCTCATTATTTTCATTATTTTGTTAAATTAAGTAGTTTTAAATATGTCCATAGCTTAATTGAAGTGCCAGCTACAACATCATTTTTAATGGTACCCATTCAAATATGTAGTTTTTATTTTATTTGGAATTAAATGTCAAATTTTGGTAAATATCGAAAAACCCTTAAAATTCTAATATCTCGAAAACTATTGAATTTCGGCCATACATATGGGGGGTTCAATTTGTTGCATTTTGGCCCCCTTATCAGCCCCCGCCGGATATACGTCGATTTACCAGTAACCCTGTATATTGCCTGTTTTACCCATTTTTAATAAAAATTAAACTTTAAAGTTAAGAAAGTGGGGAAACAAGAAGGATTTTTTTTTTTTTTTAAATTATCCAGTGGGCCAGGGCCAAATAAATGAAGGCTGAGTAAGTAGCAGATGACTCCACCTATCCACCATTTTCGTATGTTCAACATTCTGCCAAACACCCTGTATATAAGAATACTAATAATAAAATAAACATTAACTTGCGTGATTCTTTTCTCTTTTTTGTATCATATGTCTCCCACTCCTATTAATATTTCTCCAATTTCCTCCCAAGCCCGTCTCTTGGCTTGTCGGTCGCTATAAGCTATTTTTCTTTTATGTTCCATAGACATATTCTATTATGCACTTCCGTGATAAATCGTTCTGTATCAAACATTTTCAAAAAACTTGGAACGGCCTGAACACAAACGATCTCTGCTGATGTTACGCCTAGACTTAATGCATCAATCAAAATACAAGTAGCGCGTGGCGCGCGCGGCGTTGCCGCTCTTACGTCGACCGACAACGCGTTGACGGAAACGGAATAGACGCTGTACGCTCGACGCACTAACGTATCATCGGTTGAGTGCGAACGGTCAAGTGTTTTTCTATACATTTGTCTGTTCTGGCGTTACGCGACCGATAATACGTGACGCATGCTCCGTCTGATATGAACCTTCCCTTAGGCCTTAGCCACACTAGACGGAAATTCCGTCGCCGAACTTGCGCGGCGGTCAATCCGTTCTACACGGTACCAGCCACACTGAATATTCAGTGGCAGATCATCAGTCGGCTGCCTGCGCTTATACGGTGTGGTCGTGAATTCGTGATGGATCCGATAGAAGTGATAGCTACTTATGAAGCATTAGAAGAAGAAAGAAGAAGAAAGCGTAAATATTGGGTTCATCCCTTAAATACTCTTCGACTAGAAATTGGGCAATTTCATATCCTGTATATGCAACTAAGACTTAAGCCAGATAAAGCATTCGAATATTATCGTATGTCCATACAATCATTTGACGTATTGCTGAATTTAACTAAGGACTATATTACCAAGCAAAATACAAAACTTAGAACAGCTATACCTCCCGAAGAAAGGCTGACCGTTACATTAAGGTAAGATAAATATTAAGTAAGTATATGAAATGAAACAAATTATTGATTAATTACTTAGTATATTAACTTTTTATTGAATTAAATTGCTGCAACATTTCCTCTATTATCTCAATTAAGTGGACCTATTTTGAAATATTTCGTCTATTTCCTCAATTGAGTGTGCTGTTTCAGTTTCAGCTGATTGAATTGGACGTACTTGAGTTTCAATAGATTCGGGTGACTGTATGGTCGAATAGGAGTTTGCACTGTTTGTATTCGTAGTATATCCTTGGTACACCGGCGGTGACACATCTCCTGTAGGTATACTATATGTTGTAGGTGATTGTTCGTATGTACTATAGCCAGGATGGTTGTAAGAATACGTTTGATTATGTGACATGTTAAATGAGTTACGATATTTTTGAAAACGCTTTGTTCGTATAACGCATCATCCGACGCTCATCTGGTCTTTGTTTCAACTGTTTTTTATGGGAACTACTTAGAATACTGTACATTGTTGCTAATAGTGCCATATTATACACTTATTACTTACTGAAAATCACATAAAACACAAAACTATTTCTAAAAAGTTACACTTTTGTTATTGGATTAATCACAATCAACAAACAATCCTAACGCAATACTGACGCAATAGACAGCTGTCAAAATAAACTCAAGAGTAGCGTTTACGGTACGCCAAGCCCGATTCCGATTTCACTTAGTTCCCCAAAATGGACACGCAATTTAAAACCAATGTGGCGCTAGCGTCGAACTCAAGAGTACAGCTTGGTAAAAAAGAGTGTGGAATAAATGAGGTCGCCAGTCTTGTACGTGTGGCAACCCGGAATACTACGACTCAACAGTTTTTGATACTTGTTATTTTTGGGGATATGATCCCAATCCCAAGTGGGTGGTTCAGTCCCGCGGATGCAACGCAAACACCATGGAAAACTTCAATGTCCAGTATTAACAATGTTAATAGTGGGCGCTGAAGCCTTGCACGTAAGCGGTGCAGTAGGTACCCACAGACAGATAACCATGCCCCGAGGGCAGTCTAACAGTGGGATTGTTAGGAATTGACGATAATAGTTCGGTTACAAGGATAATGAAAGAACACATTTTGTTTGAAGTTTTATTTTCATACAAAAAATTCAATCAGACGAATCGAAAACACTATCATCTAAATATTCAATGCCAGAAAAGCTCACATTTTGGCTAGAGCTTCCTGCAACTTCAGAATCACTAGAATATTCTAAATCTGATGAATCACTGCTACAGTCATCTCTGATATTTATTATCAATCGTTCTATTTGTTCATACATGGCCACACCTCTGTCATAGTATTCTTTTTCTATTTTCATTACATGCCTGCATGAATTCTTCCAGTCATCGGCAGTAATGTTTGAAAATGCTTGTTCAGCAGCCACCTATAAAAAAAAGAAATAATCATTAACAATGGTCCTTACATAGCAACATTAAATATGCATATATGAACTAGGCTACACACCTTAGGCACACCTTTATATCAATGGAACCAACATTGACTGAAGCAATTTTATGCTTTGCAATCCCCCATATTAATTCGATAGGATTCAGGTCACAGTGATAAGGTGGAAGACGTACCACAGTGTGACCATGATCTCCTAAAATATGGTCAATTTCATAAATGGGCTCTGGTTTATGAAACTTCACTAGCATTAATAATTGAGGCTTGCGGAGAGACTCATCAAAAGGTATATTATTTTGCAGTAACCATATCTTTATCTCAGCAACTTTTGAAGCACTAGTTGGTGCCTTGTTCAAGACCAATGAATGGTAAGGAGCATTATCCATTACAATAATGGAAGGTTTTCTCAGGTTGGGGATATATTTTCAGTGACCCATTTTGTGAAGTTAGTTTTATTCATTTCCGAATGATAGTCTTCATTTTTATTTGAGCCACTGAAAATCAAAAGGGCATTTGGAACAAATCCTTTCTCGCTCCCAGCATGTACAATTATATATCTCTTGCCTTTTGATATGTTGTGTTTCACTCCGCTGACATCAACCGATTGCCAACATTTTTTCAGTTTGTATGATGAGTGAACATAGCTTTCATCCAAATATATTATTTCTTTTTGTAGTTCTGGAGGCAGGTTTCTGTTATCCATAATAATTTTCAAATATTGCTCCCGGTTTGCTGCTATGTTAGGTTTTTCTATTAGAGCCGATCTGTCTGTTTTACATTTCTTATATGAAAAACCCAGAGGTAATATTTTTCTGAGATGTTCACGGCTTCCATCATAACCCAAGTCTTCTCTAACTACCGGCAGTAAATTTCTCAGTGTAGGCACCTGAAACAAGGTATTTTGTTTTATATCTGCTTTTTTAAATTCATGAAATCGGGAGTAGTGTAAGAATAAAACGTACCTGCTTTTTCACAGTGTAAAAGAAATGAACCTTTTGTCTAATTGCACATAAATCGAAATCATCTAAAACTTTCTTCGGGCGACCTTTGCGATGTTTTCCCGGTGTTGAAAAAATACCATTACTTTTTTCACCTTCGTCAACAATTTTTCTTACTGTGTTGACAGATTTACCTAAAAAAAAACAATTAACAGTACTTTATTATTGATTCCATGTTCATTATCGTCAAGTATCAATCATGGAGGTTAGCGTATACGAGACTTGTCAAACTACAAAACATAACCTCAATTTTCAATTTCTGTAAACAAGACTAAAAATCAATTAAATCGGGATATCAACAAAACTACGCATTGAAAACATTTATAAAAACTTATTTAAGGTACAAGGACTTATTTACGGCACATAAATACCTGTCATATCGGCAGTTCTTTGATAAACATTGTCGATATCGGACAAAACTTGTCCCGCTTGAGATTCGGCCAAACACCGCGAAAAGACGCGGTAAATCACTGCTCTGCCACTACTACGAATAGTTTTATTCATTTAAATAGTTAATTATACAACGAAAGTTGATAAATTTTTAGAAATCTATGAAAAACGACTATGATATACGCACTGTTGACACAGAATGTACTAGCAGTTGACAAGTAAAGCAATGTTGCCACAATCATCGATTTTTAGTTCCAACTGTCACCGCGTCAGACTCTTTTTTGCCAAGCTGTACGAAACGTCACAATTCCAATGTCGATCGATCGGAATTAAAATCAAGAGTAAGCACGCTGAATAAATAGTGTTTTTTACTTAAATGTACTTTAATTTACTTAGTAATAAAACTTTAACATAAATTAATAATATAAAATCAAATCGGAAAGTAAAAACACAAAAGTATATGAAGCGCAACGCAAGCATTTAATCAATATCTGAAAACATAAGCAATAAAATAAAGCTTTGTCATTAATCGCGAATGCATTTTGAAAAATATGTAGCAAAAAAATGGAAAATCATGGATTTGGCATTTTTCTAGCTACATCCGAAATTGCATTAGCAATAGACGTCAAAGCACTTGCGATATTGCCAATGTTTTCGGCTAATTGAGCAAATGCTTGCGCTGTTATTAACTCCGCTTCAACCCGCGGCGCTTCGATATTCGTGAACTGATCCATATTTGCATTCAACGGCATCGGAATCGAAGAGCGGCGCCGCCGGCGGGGTCGTGGTGATATGGTCCTCTGAAGTGGCGTTGCAGGTACTATACACTGTGCAGTTAGTTATCTTAGTTAAAATACGGCCGACGTATCTTGGCGAGTCTGAACATAGGCTCTGCGAAATTTCGCGCAGGTACAATCGTGAAGAAAACTGTTACTTGTTGCCATTTTTTTTTATAAACCATTTTACGAATAAAATTTCCCTAATACAGTGACCTGACCAAGTACAAATAAAATTAAATATCAAAACACTTTCGAGACAGACAGCTACAAAAATAACTTATAAATTAAAAATGCAATTTCCTCACCTTTCGATAGTGGCAGACTTTTATCACAAACACACAATATTATTTGCACTTAATAACTTTTATATTTATGTATTTACACAGTTTATTATAATTTAATCACTGTCGCTCAGGGGGAAATCCCTAACATTAAGTCGTCGGCCCCTTGCGTTCCATGTGAGGTACTTGGCATAGGTTCACCATTGTAATCGTCGCTCTCACTTTCAGACTCACATTCCGAATCTGAAGTTGTATTAATGATGAATTGTTCCGTCATTTCATCAATAATATGGTCGCTTTTCCTATATTCATCTTCGACCTCTTTCACTTTTCTGCATAAAACACTCCATTCTGCCTGACCCATTAAATTTACTTTTTCCCGTATGAGCTCTATTGTCCGGGTTAAGTTCCAGTCAACGTTTTTAGCGGCTACGTGCCCTTTAATAGCAGCCCACGCCATCTCGATGGGGTTTAAATCGGGATGATTAGGGGGTAAACGAACGACATCGTGGTTGTTTTTTTTAAACATTTCGTCTATTTCTGTATCGTTTATGCCCGTCTTTGTTTTTTTATTAAATCGTAAAGTTGTGGTTTACGCATGTCCTTTTCATACCCTTTTCTACTAACCACGATTCCATTTTTGCCTTCTTGTCATTACATGTAGGGGGCAGGATTCAATAGTTTGTTGTGGTACGGAGCATTATCGATAACCACCACCGAGTTAGGGTTCAAAGGAGACTGAAACGATTACATACGATCTTGGGCCTAGGTGTAAGATGAAAGTGGTGTCAATTAATAGCTTATATATTATCAACCGTTCAATAAAAATTCTACAGATTTTGTCAATCTGAGAACAGAGATATAAGAGATTATGTAAAAGTGAGGTTATGTTACAATCTTTAACTAACAGCTGATTCCTGAAGTGCAAAATGTGTCCTTTTGCACTAACAGTTATTATATTTACTTGAAAATGTTTGAAAAATCATAGGTATGAATGAACGTCAACGACTTCAAGCGATAGGTAGGTAACAGGTAAGGAGATAGGGAAGGGATGTCTAAAATAAAATAAAAAATCATTTAATATAGTGTTTTATTCGTCTTCGATTATAATTAAAATGTCGTCTAGAAATTGTGCAGGTGGTACTATATGATCTTGGTACCTAGCCCAGCTAAGGTACCATATAATGCACATTATATGAGCGCAACAGCCTACAGTTCGTTTCCCTACAATACAATTACAGTAATGCATTACTATAGCCTCCCTTCCTCTACGAGACCCGTCGACTAAAATATAAATAAAATAAGTTTTTCGACTTATAATACACTCGGCGTCACAAAAATCGCACCTCTTTAAGAATTCCCTTCAAAGTCATTTTAACCCTATTAATCAATGGTAGACATATGACTGTAAGGTATCATTGGAAAGGCAATTCATTTAAATTTCAGAATAAATCAATGGATTTGGTTTTTTGTTTACCAGGGAATAAAAAAAAGCAAGCAAATGCAAATGATTAAAAAGTTAAATTTTATTTTATCAGCAAAAATTACAAAGAAGTCCTTAAAAACAACTTAAAACCTAGTGTTACCCCCTCTAGCCCTGATGACTGCTTCCATGCGTCCTCTCATGGACCGAATTAATGTGACAACAGTCTCTTGAGGAATGTTGTCCCATACTGCAACGACGGCATCTTGGAGGTCTTGGAGAGTGGTAGGGGCAGGATCACGTGCCCGTACTCGCCGTTTCAGTTCATCCCAAAGATGCTCAATAGGGTTCAGGTCTGGACTTCGCGCCGGCCAGCGCATAACAGGGATTCCAACTTCTTGCAGGTAGTCTCTTACAATTAAAGCGGTGTGACAGCGGGCGTTATCGTGCATTAACGTGAACCCACTGCCAACAAAACCAGCATAAGGGACAACCAGCTCCTCTAAGATCTCTGTTATGTACCGAGCAGCAGTCAGCGACCCTTGCCCGCGAGCACTTCCAGCCCGAGAAACGCACACAAGGTTCGTTTTACCCTCGATTGACATGCCGCCCCAGAACATGCACGAGCCACCCCCGTATTCCACTGTCTCTTGAATACAGGCTTGCGCGAATCGTTCCCCTTGCCTCCTATACACTCTTCGACGCCTGTCGTTGCAGAAAAGACACACCCTCGTCTCATCCGAGAAGAGCACAGCCCTCCATTGGTCTATTGTCCAATCCACATGGTCACGGGCAAATTGCAACCGGTCTCTCCTATGCTGTGCAGTTAATTTTGGCCCTGTAGCAGCCCTATGAGCTGCAATTTTCTTCTCCCGCATTCTTCTTCTAATCGTGGAGACGCTTACAGAAGTTCTGCGAGCTGATCGCAGTTGTTGTTGCAGCTCAACAGCATTGGAGAACCGATTACGTAAAGACGTCGAAACAATGAAGCGATCGTCTCTTTCGGATGTGCACCGTTGTCTTCCAGATCCACGTCTTCGGATATAGCCACCAGTCTCTTGGAAGCGTTGGAACACTCGTCGAACGGCAAAACGACTCAAGTTCAGTTGCCGAGCAACATCACATTGCCGCATCCCTGATTGCAGTAGTGCAATGACTTGAGCGGCTTCATCTGCAGTGGTATCCATCTTCTGGGGTATTTTTCTTGCTGTAGCTGTTCATGTGTGTTCACTTTAAAGGTTGAATAGCGAATGACTCACATTTAACCCGGGTCGCCCGTTTTATACCCTTGTAGGGAGGTGCAATTAGTGGCCGTTGTAATGCGTATTTTGACAACATTTTTTTTAACGTTACGTGCTAATGAGATCTGTTGTGTTTAGGAATTCTAACTGTTGTTAATTTAAAGGTCGTTAAACATACTTTCAATTGATACCAATATTAATAAGGTTTAATGTATTCGTTACTGGCGGGACATGTTTTAAACTTATTTTCGAAGAGGTGCGATTTTTGTGACGCCGAGTGTATGTCGGGATTGTATGCGACCAAGTAACCAGGAGGTATTGGCAGCCGACAGCTCTCGAAGAAGGCTACTGCTGACCTCCCTGCATACTTCTATATTAAAACCATCATTTCCTCTTACATGTTCACCGTAGTAGGAACGTGCCTGCTTGATTTGGTATGTTCCTAAAGAAATCAATATTAGTTCACTGTCAGAGAGCTGTAGAAAATCGTTAAGGTTATCATCATGTACGGTGATAGCTTCAAAATTAGCTCGACGCCTATTATAATTATTCCTAATAATAAAATAAGCGAATTCGTTTTCTACATTCATATACCTATCTATTTCTTGTATTATTTCCACAGCATCTACACGATCAACTATAGGAGGATGAAACTTATTTAAAAGGGCAGCAGCCACCTCAAAATCTTTCATAAAACTTTTACTACGTTGAAATAATTTTGCCGTAATAATTTAAAATCTGCCGTTGGGCCCAAAACATCAAGAATATGCATCCGTACAAACAATTAAAAATGGTTTTACCAGATTTCTGTATTTGTGCATGCTATATGTTTTTTTTTGATACAGATAATTGGAACTTTTTTCCACATAACAATATGTTCCATCAAAAATAGCTATTGGTCTGTCAACTCCCTCAAAGCTTCCAAACAATGTATTAGGTATTGTAAGATTTCTGTCTACCATTTGTTGCCTGTTTATGTGGTTTAAACCTAGATTCATAGGTACAAAATACTCTGTGAGCAATTCTCTTACTTGATGTAACCACTTTTCAAGTGTTGGCCTAGACAAACGCTCGTCGTTTAATAAAGTCGACAACCTTTCATTGGAGTCCCCAGTTCTGAGTTTCATAAAGTAAGCGGCCAGAGCCAAAGTTGCATTTGGCATTGTCAGCAACTGAGGAACTTCAGTAAACATTTGATGGAATTGTGCTTTATTTAATCCAGTCCATGTATGCACAACATGGTCTTCCATGTTATTTATATTTTCAAAATGAAGTAGTCCAGTATCTACAACTTCTTTTAAGGACATCATGTCCTGAATATGTTTAGCTGTAAAAGACTGAATATAATTGGATCTCAAGCTGTCTAAAAAATCCCATGCTTCTATAACCAAATGTTGATCACAAAGACGGTTATTTTCAGTGATGTAATATTTATATTGATGAAGCAACATTTTCCTAGTCGAAAGTGGAACTCTGTACCTTTCTGTTCTCTGACATCCTTCTATGAAGCACCTACGTTCAGTTTCTATAGCTCTCATGTAATCTGGCAAAACAATAGTAGGTTCCGGTTGGTTGCTTCCAATGCCTTCATTCGGAGACATAGTAGGAAGATCTTGTCCCTGTGGTTGTATATCTTGAGGGGGGTCTTGTTGGGATGAAGTTGATGGGCGTGAGACCATATGGACAGCAGCTCTGTCTGCAGCCACCCAACAAGTATGACATATTTCACTTGCTGCTTGTATCTGCAACAAACATATATAATCAAGATTGGAATTTATTGAGATAATAATGAAATTGTTGTTAATTAGCTAACATGAATGGATTATGTAAGCTGTTTGTGTTTAGATTTTGGCTAAGATACTGTACTGACCTTATTTACACCAAAAAATATGCCACTAGACGCAGCTTCAAAACGTTAAAATGACATGCAACAATGCAACAATGCAAATATTTTTATACAATATGAACCAAAGAGCAAGTATAAAAAATAATACTCACTTGCTCAAATGGCTCCACCCTCATACCAGGCAGGCCAGTACCAAAGTCAACTCCTAAAATCTGAAGGAATTTTTTTTCAATGTCGCGTCATCTTTTTTGTCAGTGACGAACCTCCTCCAGTCTACTGGTGAGATGCTCTAGTAGCTGCAGCCAATTTTTTTAATTTCGATTTGTAATCTTTCCAATACTAAAAAGTATACATTATTGTCGTTAGCTGTGGTACTCGAGCTGGTCGAAATGATCCCAGATCCCTCTCTGCTAACCTTCTTCTTATTGTTCTTAGGCTCACACTTACATTTCGTACCTCAAATAAGCGGTTACGAGCCTCAGAAGCCGTTGCGAAACGGATTTCGAAGAACGTTCGAGACGATGCAACGGTCATCTATCTCTGATGTACACCGCCTACGACCTTGTCCTGGTCTCCTTGTGTAGGAACCGGTCTCTCTGAAACGCCGGATAGCATCTTGGAAAGTGCTTCGTGGATATCCAAGCATTCGTCCAATCCGACGCTGGCTGAACCCAGCGTCTGCAAGTGCCACAGCCCAGGCTGCTCCAGCTGCGTCTAGTGGCATTTTTTTGGTGTAAATAAGGTTACAGCACTTCAATACCTCGGTTTTATTCGAAACAATGGTAAGACAACGTTGTAAAACATTTATCCTTCAAACAAAACGAGGGGCGAGACTCAAATTTCTACTGAACTGATTATTGTTGAATAAAAACCACAAAAGTAAAAAAACCGCGGGTATATGTGTTTTCTTTATTTCAGATATACCCACTTATAAAGTTACACCTAGTAGTCAAAGCGCAAGTTAACATAAACAAACGATATGGAATTTCGAATGAGTGGTCGGTCAAATGTGCCCCTGAGTGTATATTATTTTTACGTACTTTGCACCATCCTTTCCAATCTTTATTAGCACCATCACCATGGGAATTTAAATTTTGGGCTATATTCTCCCACATATATTTTGAAAATTCCCTAGCTTGGGATGTTTTATTATAGCCCGTTGCTATGGCTTTATTTTGGTTAAGAAATTCCCAAAGCTGCTCAAGTTGACCGTAAGTCGCTCTTCGACGCGATATATCACTGTAAAAAAAGCACTTACAATACTTTGGTACTAAAGTTAGGTGCGCGTTCGAGATAAAGAAGTTTGAAAGTAAACTTAATGAAAATATAAAATGATTACACAAACTCCACAAGAATACTTACGCCATTATTCGTATTACCAAATATCGAAAAACGGCGCCATTATGATCGACACGCATATTGTGTCTAGAAATTTCATCACCTAACTGACGAGATAAAGATGTTTCAATTCGTGTTTTACCAAAACTCCACAGCATCAACAGACTCGTCTAAAGCGATTTCCTGCTCAGGTAGATATAAAAAGCTAAACTTACTGTTGAGGTGATCAATCACCGGCTGGATCTTGACCAATTTAGACGGGATTCCCCTGGCATACAATGCATTGTCAAA